>JACEFO010001803.1:0-1474543 GCA_015342445.1 Digitaria exilis
AGATGAACATATGCCGATTACAGTTTTTGGCATGAGTGTGTAAGGAAAATGGCCCTAGCTACTATTGTTTGTGAATTTTGGCGATTGATTGACGATAATCATGGGACTAACAAATTGTCGAGATGATGTATTGTAGATATATTTCTAGGTCCAAAGATACTTTTTAAAGCCATCCAATTCACATGGAAAAGTGTCCATTAGCCATATTCCATAGACATGCTAGATGGCAAGAAGGTATAAAGAGTCCACGAGAAGCCAGGAAGAAGAGCCAACACAGATCGCGATGCGGGGGATGACTAGTGCGACGGCCATCGTCAGGTCTCTCATCAGGTGTGGATCCGTGAGAACGGCCGACAGTACGCACGGGTTCTCTTGACGTGAAGACTAGTTCGATGGTGTTGCCTGTCGGATCAGTCCACGGATCCATCGAAATCAATCAATGGGTGATGAGAACATGGCCCTGCGCTCGTCTCTGGAATGCGACGACAATTTCGATGAGGTGCCCACAGAATCAAAGTCGATCGGTTTGCTAAAATTAGCATTGAAGGTCAAAGATTCAAAAAAAGAGAAAGGAGCGGCGACTTATTTCGACGGCCCTCTTCTGCACCGTCAGATTTAGATCGACGGTATGCACGAAACTGGGCAACGGGCTAAACTACCGCGTATTCCTGTTGGGTGGGGCTATACAATGGGGTCCCTGGAACCATTTGAAAGATTGCTTTAGACTCAGTGAAAATTATTAGCAAGTATTCACCATATCTTAAGTGCTCAATCCACAAAGTGGCTAAATAGAAGATCTATCTGATTAGCAACAAAGTGATTAGTGCTAGTCTAGACCCATTAGCGCACATCATCTTAGGTGTTTAGCCTAGAGTCTAGTGAGGTTTGCATACCTCTTGCTCTACCCGATGCTTGCGTGCACCCCAAGTATTGTAATCCGGGGCTTGTAGTCTTGCGAGACCCTCCAACCGAGGTTTGTGGAGAGGCCGCCGGTGGCTTTGTGCAAGGGAGGAGGTCCCTTGACGTTTTGGCCGAAGCTCTACCAAGTGAAGGTGGTGAGGAGCATCTGGGGAGCGACGAGCGGAGACCCACTTGCTCGTGGGGAAATCCCGTGGTCGCCCATGGTGTTACTTGACCGTGGGTTTATGCCCTTGTGCGGGCATTTCCTTTGAGAAGGGCTCCAACAACAAGGATTTTGGAAAGCTCATGAGCTTTCCGATACCTCGGTAAAAATCTGTAAACACCCAGATTTCCAAGAAATCTGAATGCTTTCATATGTGAGCCCAGGATGTCCACTAAACACATATAGATTACAAATATTGAATCACAGGAGAACACAATGCTCGAATAAAATAGTTTACATCAGAGTTTAGCACAATACATAGTCTCAACATATAATACATCGGAAGTCTTAATATTATTAAACGTCTTAACTAAGTAGAGGCCTCAAAAGCCATAGGGACACCCGACTGGTTGAACACAGCTAGAAGTACGGCAGATCCTCCGGAAACTCGGCAAAGTGACTGATCATTTAATGCTCCATCTATTACCCATCCGGGATTTTGTTGATAGTTGCAAGTGTAAGTAAACATCTTACTTAACAAGTATAACATGGGTTATGCCAGAACAAAAGGCTGGACACGGTTAACTGCAAGAGCACTTTTAGTAGTTTCATTTTATTATCATCCAAATTACTACAAATGAGTAGAGACCCAAGTATAAACCCATTATAATAATGTATAAATAATTATAGAATATTCCAACATCGACTTAACATCATCTTCTAATAAAAAAGGATCAGGCCGCTCGTAACCGTGAGCACGGCTATCATGTAGATCAACACTCTGCAGAGGTTTCCACCCTTAACCCGCTGGTCACATAAATTCAAAAGAACTTATGCTACGAGGACTTTCACAAAACACCCTAACAAGCACAGTAGCCGTTTTGGTTCAACATAGGCAGCATAACCCAAGGCATCGAGATTGACGTACGCTCAGGGCGCAACGTGAGGGGGCCAATGGCGTCTAGAGCGAGAGCGCAAACATCGCAACGTGTGAAGCTGCCGTACATCGGACGCTAACATCACGGGACTTTTCCTAACGAGACATAGCCAACGGATAAATCCGTCCTCGATGGATCAAACTATACTCTCACGAATGTTCCCCACATACGCCTTTCGGTAACCACTGGCGAGCTAGAGACGTACAAGCTAATGATCCAAGACCAGAGCCATTATAGTTCCAACGGCGGCGAACAAGTTCCTGGGTTGCCGCTTTAAGAACCGGACCTTACGGAGAGACATTAGAACTAAGCATGAAGCACATGCTCTAATTACCTAGACCAAACCTTATGGAGACACTAGAACAAAGCACGAAGCACATGCTCTAGTTCCCGGAACCATGTTGCTAAAAAGCATATTTTAATCATCATTAAAGTGAACCATTAATTCAATATTGACAATTAAATAAATGTGTTCGCTGCGCGTAGCAATATTAACCATAATGCATATAACCCGATAAACAAGGAATAAGGTAAAGACTAGGATCATCCTTAGTGTATAACAAAATTAGACACATGCATATGAACATATGATTAAATGGTGTATAGGTAATCAAGGATTATCCGTGTTATACTTGCCTTTTCTCAGCGAACTGCTGCTGCACCTGCTCTTCGGGAATGGGATCGTCGGCGAACTCGAACGGCTCGTCAACTACTCACATCGATCACCACACAAGCATCCACACATACATGCAAACAGGGCATTTAATTAAAACAGTATACCAATCATAAACAAAAGATGAAAATAAGACTTTAGAGCTACTTTACGCTTCAGTACGAACACATGAGCGCGAAAATCACTCAAAATCGGAGTTAAAACGAAGAAACTACGCTTAAAACGGGCTCTAGGGGCTTGCTGATGAGAGTTTTAGGCTTCCAGGGGTGTTTTTGAAAGAAACCAGGGACCTAAAACATAATTTCATATAAGAACCCAAGGGCTAAGGCGCAAAACTAGCTACCTGGGACAGCGGCTCCTATTTTTCAAAGCGTAGGGTCTAAACCCGAAAGAAAAAGGACTAAACTGTAATTATTTTTGAACTGACTTGGACTGCGGGTTGATTTCCAAAACCAGAGGGGCTCTTTTGCAAAAACGCCATGGCGGCCGGTTTGACCTAGGCTGACTCGATTCGGGTTCGATCCGGGGCGTTGGATCTAGATCGGACGGCTCTGGTGATTGGGGGCGGTTAAGTCGTCGGAGACATGGCTCGCGGCGGCGCGCGGCCGGAATCCTCGCCGGAGGTTGGCCAATCCGGCGCTATAGGGCACCAAAGCTCGCTGCGATTGCTTGGGAGAGAGAGGGGACAACAGCGAAAACCGTTTTGGGGGGTTGTGCTCGATGATTACGCGGCGGTGGCGGCTGGCGACGAGCGGCGGCGGTCGGAGTGCGACGGTGAGCTTGCGCAAGCGCGGGAGGGGCGAGAGGAAGAGGGAAAACGAGCTCGGCGAGTTCCTCACCTCACGGTGGAGCTCCGGGGCGGGTTCTTGGCGGCAATGGAGCGGTGGAGCGGCTAATTGGCGGCAGCGGTGGCGAACCCCAATTGCGGCTAGGGTTTGGCATGTAGGGGGTTACTGGGGCTGCGGCGGCGCCTTTATAGGGGTCGCAGGGAGGCCTCGGCGTGCGTGCCAAGCCAGAGAGTCCGGTCCGGGCTCGGGGCGTGGCCGCGTCGGACTCGAGCTCGACCCGGGCTCGGTCACGCCTGGTGCGGTCGCGGCCTGAGGTGGGGGATGACAAGTGGACCCCACCTATCGGCCAGTGGAGTGAGGGGGAGGCGGGCTGGTGCGGCTGCTGGCGCGTGTTGGGCCTAGCTGGGCTGCGCGAAGGGGAAGGGGAGAAAGGGAGTTGGGCTGGCTGGCCTGAAACGAGAGAGAGAAAGAGAAAGGTTTCCTTTTATTCAAACTCTCATTTGAATTCAAATTCAAATTCAAATTTGAATTCAACAATAAAAAATAAATGCACCAGCATGAATGCAACAATAATGTTTCTATTCCCTATGTTTGCTTTTAATTATTCAAAATTTTATTTTCCCTACATTTTTCATGAGCACTTGAATATAAAAGTTATTTAATTACTAAATTTCGAATAGGGCAAATTTTAGGGTGTTACAAAATCGCCGTGCCGGGAGTTTGCTCTTCTCGACCCTTTATCTTCCTCATTTCATACTTGCACTATATTCCGCATTTACCTTTCCTACACTTGCTATGCTAGTATAGGATTGGACCTAGGGTGCAAAACTTTATAGCGGTAGAGGTAGCAATACATACAGAAAACTAAGAGCACATCTAGATAGAAATTGAGATAGGTTTTCATATGTGCAATTGGAGCCTTAGTTTTTAGAGACAGCCCCCTCTTAGGGTGTCACGGTCCCTTCAGAGTGCATGATTCTTGATATTAATATAATTCTTATGTCTATGGATGGTTATGCTCTTCCGCTGAAAAAGCACTTTGCTCATCTGGATTTTAGACCTTGGAAGGTTTGACATCTCTTAGCATCATTATTCAAATCCACTACTAGAATACCCCTCCCCCCTTGTAGGTACGGTATATTTATAGTTAGACACACTTTATTTCATGTCTATAGTCATGTAGGCATGCTTTTGTAAAGCCTGTAAGGAGCGTCTCTGTACGTACCGTGTCATGCTTTGTACAGACGAATTCGTTAAGCATAGCAATTTAAGAAAGGATGTTTCATTGACACGTTAAATGAGTGTGTACACATAGTGACACACTTGAATAGATACATATGTAAATCGTGTCTATTGATGTTGTTACGTGATAAAATAACACTTAACTACATGTTAAGAAATGTAGAGATGATCAGGTAGATATGTTGTGCATCAAGTAGTGTAGATACATTTTATAAATTGTACGTGGAAGATGACGTGTCGATGACATGGCAGGTGACGTATTGGTGACATGCTAGGTGACACGTTTTATAGTAACGTATAGATACGTGTTAAAATGTAGAAAAACTATTATAACCATATTTTTATTACGTGTCTGTAGATATAGACACGCTATATATTAACGCCATATAAATATTGAGTCAGTTTTATACACACGCTTATAATTCGTGTGTAGACATATTACTCTATTAGTTACATTTATTCATATAAATATTTGATCTATAACCAATAATTCAGTCATCCAACGAATTGCATTTTCATTGCATTCACAAAAGAAGAAATAAGTATTTGAAGAGTGCAATCAAAACAAATTAGTTCTTAAAGAAACATAGACAAAGTGGCAATATCTCACAAAACTATCTAAATAAAGTAACATAGATAAAGTGCGAATATCTTACAAAACGACCTAAAATTTCACTAACAATGAAAATCATATCTTTTGTTGCCCTTGTTTCATATCTTTCCACTCTTGGTTTGAACCTCTTGATCTTAGTATTCTCTAGATATACACACGTGACTATTCTCTAGATACCTGAAAAGTTATATCTTAATCAACGACTAAACTAACTCAATTAAATAGCATAGTAAGTACAATATATAGGAATATCCCATTACATGGTTGTTTATTTGACTAGAGAAAGGAATAAAGGACTATGGAGGACTTCTATATGAGAGAGAATATAAATAAATAATAGGCTACATACAAACCAAATGATCATAGTTTATTCCTATTGGCCTTATGTAAATTTATCACAAAACAGACAGTTTCATTGAACAATTTGGGTTGTCATGGATCTAGCAAACTGCATTATGTAATACTTTCCACCTTTCTGATTATTATTTAATGGAGAAAGGTGAAGGAATAAATCAAATATATTTCTTGAAGGAAACGCTAAGTAAGCAGCATATCAAATAAGCACATAAGCAGAGGCATGTTCCATTGGAGAGTAAGATGGAGGGCATGCATGTTGACAAAATATATCAGACAACTGAGAAATTTAACATACCAAGGTGTTTCAGGTTAGAACTGAACCCGTATGTTTCTTCACCTGCAATTGAGGATGGGCTAGATGAATAACATATATTTAAAAGATTATATAATTGTCTGGTACCAATAAATAGAGGCATAGTAGTTACATGTGAACATGGCCAAGCAATACCAAAGCCTACAGCTTCTGATAAGTTATGAATGTCAAATAGTGGTCTAGGTAGCTCCACTTGTCCTTTATTCCCATTGATGATATTTTCAAGACCGAAAACAACTTCCAAAAAGGCGGGGTTCCTCCAACTTCTTGTGTGAGTGGTCACTAAATTTGCTGAGGCCACAACTTTTCCTTTCTTTATCAGTGACATAAGATAGACTTTTTCTTGGGTCTGAAATGTTTTAAAACATGATGAATTGATGTTTGAACCTTTAATATAATTTGAAAATAAAATTAGGCAAATAGAAGCATACCTGGTCTGTACGAGGTTTGGGTCTTATTCTCTGGGTTCTGTGAGTATACACAAGTTTAATAATGATAACATAGGACGCTAAAACAAAATCCTGGTAATATGTATATGAAATAATATTTCCTTATCAACCTGGTCAGACCATGTTGAGTATTCTATCAGGTGGCAAATTGGATCCTGCATCTCCCTTACTTGCATGATTAGAACTTTGACCATTTGCCCCCTGCAGCCATAGCGTAACATAGTTTATATTTATATGTTAAAAATAGTAGAGCAGCTCCAGCAGGTCTTGGTAGGAGGCCAGGGGCAGCCTGCATGGTCAGGTATCTCATGGAGGTAGCTGGCTAGGCAACTAATGTTGCTGTGGTGTGCAGCATGAAACGAACTGTCAATTTTTTTTTTAACTACATGTAATTCTCATATATTTTGCGTGGCATTTGCATGGAAAAGTATAGAGGAAAACATATCAATAATAGGCTTTTACTACTTGATAATGCTATCAACTGAATGACTGTGTTCTTAATAACACAAGCTTACCTCTGTAGTTGTTTGCTTAACTGGAATAGATGTATTATTTATGCGCATAGTTGGCAGCTGCAAAGTGGATGTGTTATTTATGCGCATAGTTGGCAGCTGCAAAGTGTCATCAACCATTTAGAGTAAGACAAGAAACACAAGAGAAAGGAAAGCAGTTAAAAAAAAGCAAGAACAAGAAGGTTAATAGAAAATATCAGATAAAAAACATAAGTGTAATAGTGAACTAAAGAAGAATGGAAAGGGTAAGAAAGGTGGTGAAAAGCCAGAGAAGAAGCCAGAAGACTAGTTGAAAAAGCGGTCAATTTTTTTAAGCTACCATACTGGGAAAAATATAAATTGAGACATAATATAGATGTAATGCACTTGGAGATAAATGTGTGTGCCAACTTTTTAGGAACTTTATTGGCTATTTTGCGTAAAACAAAGGCTGGTCTGAAAGCATGTCAAGATTTAGTAGACCTGGGAATTCAAAAGGTTCTTCAGCCTGTTGTAGATGCAAAAAAAGAAAGGAAATAGCTCCCGATGCACCTTTTACCTTGTCTAAGGAACAGAAGAAAACTCTTTGCTCAATACTCCAAAAACATATGAACCCTGATGGTTATGCATCAAGAATGTACTTTGAGTGGACTAAAAAGCCATGACAATCATGTTTTACTACATGACATTCTTCCAGTGGCGCTCAGATCGTGTTACCTTAGCAAAGATGTCAAGAAAATAGTTGTTGGATTGTCTACTTTCTTCAAGAAGTTGTGTTCGAAGGTGATAGATGTGGCTGAGCTATACAACCACCAAGGGAGTATTGTCACCACACTTTGCAATATGGAGAAAATTTTCCTGCCACCATTCTTTACTGTTATTGTTCATTTGATGGTCCACTTGGTAGCAGAGGTTAAACTGGGTGTTCCCATGCAGTTCAGGTGGATGTACCCCATCGAGAGGTATATATATGAACTATTTTTTTTGGCTTTCACAACATACCTTCATTATATAATATAACTTGTGTCCCTGATTTGTTTTTTAGTTATCTTGTTCGGCTAAAGGCATTTGTAAAGAATAGAGCTCAGCTAGAAGGATCAATTGCCGAAGGATTTAGAATGGAGGACTGTTTGACCTCCTTTCAAGAATTTTAAAGGAACAACAGGTTTGACACAGTGACCTTGCAACCCTGAACCTTCTGATGATAAAAATGATGTATATTTGTTTGATAGTGCTTGCTGAAGCAATTGGAAAAAGTACTTCTGTGAGTGTTGATTTTCAGAAGTAGGTCATTAATTATAAGTTGCTCTAATTTGTGTAATTTTTGGCTCAGTTCATGTCCTGACACAAATAATTTTGTTGCAGAGAATTCTTGGATGTGGAGAAAAGAAAATTGTGTCCCTCTACTTGTTGGACATCTTCTTCCATTCAAAAGTTGATCGATGAAAAATTTCCTGACTGGTTGGAGCAAATTAACCAGAATCAGTTTACGCTATCACCAGATAATGTCACTGAATTAATATACAATTTCTTGGACAAAGAACATTTCAAAAGTTATATAATACTCCCCTACAACTTTGAGTAAGTATGACTATCGTAAATTGTTTTTGCACAACTTTCCTAACCATGTTCATTCTAAGTTTGTTCTAATAATGTGTCCATTGATGTACACAGTTGGCACTGGTGTGTTTTTGTAATATCGGTAAATAATGTTATTATGTTCGATTTATTGAGGAAACCTGAGACTATGAGTTTGTGCAAATTCGACCCGTGCTGAATGCGTAATAGTTCTTGACCTTTATCTGCATGCAAAAATTTATTTCTTGAATGTTCACCTAACAGTGTATTTGTCATTATTTTATTCAACAGAGCATGGAAAAATTCAGTGCAAGATCGCCTAGTGAAATCAACGTCACGGTACGTATTTTTCACGTGATTTATACACTGCATTACAATTATCTCAGGACTTAACTTTTATTTTTTTGGGACAGTGCTTTAGACAGGGACTGGGGTATAATTTATGAGCACATGTACCATTTACGTAAAATACTCATTCAACAATTAATCGTTTTGCTACCTGATTAAAATTATGCAATTGTATTAAGTATTCACATATTATCCAATTGCAGCTGATGTGGCTTAGAGACGAAGATCTGCCGGATTCAAGATTATTGGCAGTTCAAGAAACTCTCGTAGTATTTCTTGTCGACGAGGTGATCAACCCTAAAGGAGAGTTTTATTATGATGGACATCACATATACGAATACGTTACACCAGGACATGCAAGAATGAAAACATTACTAAAATAGTAAATATGTAGAAATTGCGTAACTTGTAACTATTATGACGTGTCAATTATACTAAAAACATAAATGTATATGTATATATATGATAACTATTATGTGTATATATATAATTACTATTATGTATATATATAATTACTATTAGTATATATATTTATGATGAATGCCGGCAATATTGGCCTCTTCCAGGCACGTGCTCGAGCCCCCTTTAGTCTCGGTGGTGTAACAACCCGGGACAAAAGGTTTCGTTAGTTCCGGTTGTCATATATACGGGACAAAAGGCTGGCCCTTTAGTACTGCCCTAGCAGTCCCAGTTGGGTTTTCGGTATGAAAAGCCTTTGCCAACAAGGACTATAGGGGGTTTGTGCAGCCGTGTTTATTAAGTGATTGGTACGTGTGAACAACAAAATATAGCTGCAACAAACCATCACGCCACGGCAAGCTCAAGATATCGCTGATCTCACCATTTATATTCAAATTAAGAGAATGTCACATGATTTGTAATTTTCTCCACACGTCGATTTCAAAACCCCAATCAAAAATCAAATATATGAATTTTTGTTTCATCACCGGTCCATAGACATTAGGTTTTTCCTGTTGCTTACGGTCGTGCTGGAAACAACATGATATTAAGTATTCGATCGCGTATCAGCTAAATTAGTACAAAATAATGCGTTAAAGTAGGGTCTGTCAACAAGAATTGCTAACCTTGTCGGGTCGGGCAAACCTATTAGCACCTCAGCATGCAGCGGCAGCGGCTCCCCTTGATCTGCCACTGGGGAGGCAGCCTCGTGCCCTCGACAGGGCATGTCTGAGATCACGAATGGAATTCAAACTATATATTGGATTCCTGTCCACATTAGAGGATTTAATTGTGTATCTTACCCATTAAGGATTTTCATGATAATTTATTTGTGGGTCCGATCGATAGAGTCCATTGCATTTACTCGTGAATCACGACTGGTTCCAATACGTCTTACACCACTATATATATACATCTTATCATACTAACTCGGAGCACATCTCGTAAACTCTCATCTGACTGGAGCCCTGCTCAATACCTCTCGATCACGCATTGAATACTACACCAGGTAAGTGGAATTGTTATTAGCCAATACTTTGTTGTATCATTAGCTACGAGACTTGCTATCAGTATTAGCTGTGTGTTGCTTTAAGTAAGCTTCACAACTCTTTATTTTCTAGATATATTGTTACGTGTATGCTCTCTATAAAAGGAGCACTGTTGACGGCGCTTAGCCACGTCAATTATGAATCGCAAGTGCATGGGTCGGTTGTTGCTTTTCCCTTAGAGAATTCCCCAAGGTTATCAATCCGTGGAACAAGAAAGTCGCTACGCCTCTCTATGCACTAACTACGTTGATCTAGAAGTGTTTCAAGCGAAGTTTATGGATGAAAGTTAAACCAAACCTAATCTGAATTAAAGAGAAATTAATATAATCAATGTTTCGTAGAGAATAAGATATGGAGAGCATTTGCCCATAGGGTTTGAGGATTACTAAGTTATGCAACCTCCGAAATAAAGTACCGATCTAATCTACCCAGTTTCATAAGTCGATGCCTTTCCCTCCCACACTCGTCACGCATCACTAGGGGTTGTCAATCATCAACCAAACAGAACCGATCTATGTACAAGATAGATTGATATCATAAAGAATGTCGGCGATTACAAACCAAGTTCACCTTACAACCCTATGAACAAAAGTAGGCTTTCACCCCATAAAACTAGTCATGGTGACGGAGTTCATGGTGTAGAAGTCCTCGGCGAAGAACTTCGTCGTCCTCCAATCTTGCCACGGCCGTCGGCTTCTCGGTGTGTGTTTCGACAATACGGCGGCTCTTTAGTGGGAATTAGTGTCTGTTTCAGTGAAACACAATAAACTTTAAATAGTCCGAGGGAACCCTAGCTCGAAGGGGAGGTTGAGGCGGCGCAAAAACATGGTACTGAATTGGTAACTTATGTCCTTCACATATTTGGCCCTTTTGACGTCGTTTGCTTCAGAATAAAATTGGATCTTTGATTTGTGTGCTGGATTTCCTCCGATCCCGAAGTC
This sequence comes from Digitaria exilis, assembly GCA_015342445.1. NCBI lineage: Eukaryota > Viridiplantae > Streptophyta > Magnoliopsida > Poales > Poaceae > Digitaria > Digitaria exilis. Next base: position 11,303 of record JACEFO010001803.1, read on the forward strand.
ATCCAAGTGTGTTCTTCAACCCTTTGCCCGTGAACATATCCTTGGGGTCGGTCACGCTCTTGGTCTTGGTCCAAAAGTGCTGATTTATAACTCAAAAACTTGCATAAACCAACACCCTTCAAAAATATGCGCATGTGCCAAAACGGGGTTATTTCATGCGCCAAGTGGCGGGTTAGTATAAGAATTAGCCCAAAAACTCTACCTAAATGGCACTAAAAAGGTGTAGCTAATGAGCGCCAACAAGCACCCACAAAATGGTCCTCGTTGGACCACGCAGAAATAGGGTGACTACAAGGGCGGTTTGGGCACGGACGTAGGCCAAATCCTCCTCTAGTCACATATGTAGTCACTGAAATCCGAGGCTAAAGCTACTTGTTTTCTTCTGTTCTACCGGGTCCTGCTCATATTTAGTTGGTTTCTGTTGGAAAATTAGTCAATTGGAGTTTCAGAAGACTGAAAAACAGCTAACCATTAATCACTGTAATTTGAGGGGTAAAGCAAATGCTGTTGGAGTGCATGAAGCTAAAAAAAATTTGCTGGACCGGTTGTGTCTTTTCCAAATAGATCCTTACTCTATATATGGCTAACATCAAAACCATCGTGACTGGCTAGCACTCGATCGGGATGGTCACATGCATGCTGCACGTCTAGTCAATCGCTTAAGCGCAGGGCGGAGCTAGAGATCTAGACATAGCCGCAACCAATGCAACAAGCTAAGTTGGCAACAACTGTAAATGAAGTAGACAAGAATTCCTCTAATCTATGACGTGGCATAAGATATGTTTTAAATGCCTAGAAAAAAATATACAGTACCATTGTTTTAAATGAAGTAGACAAGAATTCCTCTAATCTCTGAAGTTGTATCATTGTTTCATTTTAGTCCAACAAGTTGTAAACATTGCACCCATATACATGATGTTGCATCATCATATCATTTTGGTTCAACAAGTTGTAAACGTTGTACCAACCATACATTAAGTTGTTCACGGTGTACATATATAGTCCACTATACATTAGAAATTATATTTCATAGGTATGACATTGACAAACGAATTAATCCTCCTAATATATATCACAGTAGATGTGGAATGCATGCTATCCTCTTATTATTTTACTATCACAGTATCACTCTATGTATTTCATCTCTTGTAGCCATTCTTTCTTATTTTTTCATTTTATTTTAAAATGATATTTTTAATCCTAACCTGATTTAAATTGAACAAGGTAATATGTCACATCTACCTATTCCCTATCACATCATATGAAAATGCATAAAAATATTGTTAGTCTATCCTCGTGGATTGCACAAAATAATGTTAACGTATTATATTAGATCGTATCTCACCACATCCTATAACTTTTTGTGTTGTATAACATTTATAACTCATCGGACCGAAATGAAACGTCACAAATTTGTGTTTTGCATTGATGATTGATTACATCTATTCATCTAGCAAGTCCTTGGCACCATGCCACGTTTGAAATACAGATTGTGGTGTGTATAGTGGGGTGTTTATGCACATTTGCGAACAACGTATCGTATGGTGGGTTCAATATTTACAACTTATTGATTTAAAATGATACAACAATGCAACTTCATGTATGTAGGTGCATCGTTTACAACTTGTTGGACTAAAATGAAACAATTGTGCAACTTCATGTATGGTCATTGCACTTTACTCTAAAATTTATTCTAGAAAACATATAACATGTTGTCCCACTTTATTGATTATTTAGTTTTTATTAGGAGTGTAACCGAACCATACCGAACTGAAACTACCGAGGCAATTCGGTTTCTTAGAAATGGGTACCGATCGGTTCTTTTTAGAATGAGTTACCGAGGAATTTTGGTTTCGGTTCGGTTCCCAGTACTAACCGAAGGAACCGTGATAGCATCAACAAAAATCAGAAAAACACCAATAACATAAGCACAAGTCCTTCAAATGAAGGACAAATCATCGCAAGCAGGATTGATTGCACTGGATCTACGATGGAGAGGGCTTGCGGGGAGGAGGGAAGGCACCGCCACCACCTCAAGATTCCGGGATCTCGGCGATGGCCGATGGGGAGGCGCCGCTGTGCCACCGCTGCTGGCACCACGAGCCACGGCGAAGGGGAAGCGCTGCCACCGTTGGTGAAGGGGAGGAGCTGTCACTGCGCCACTGAGGGAGCTGCTGGTGGCACCGCCGCCATTGGTGGAGGGGAGGGCGCCGCCACTGGTGGTGAAGGGGAGGCACCACCACCAGCCGCCGGCCTGCCACCGTTGGCCCCAGGGACAAGGGGTAGGCGCGCTGCCGCCGGCGTAGGAGAGAAGGGGAGGTGCGCCACGGGCATAAGGTCGCCGATCGCCATGCAGGAGAGAAGAAGATGCGTGGGTCGGTGGGGAGCGTGGGGGAAGGTGGCGGGTGGGGAGGCTGCCACTGGGAGGGAGGAGTTAGGGTTAGGGTTTGTTGATTTTTTCCGTGTTTATATGTCTAGGATGTCTATTGGGCCGACTATTCCTTGGCTGTTGATGGGCTTCTATGGTCACTTTGGTTCTTTTCTGGTTAACCTAGAACTGAGCCGAACCAAACTGAGGAGTTCAGTTTCCACATAATAGGTACTCAGAACCGAACCCAAATTCTCGGTCCCGGTTCTTTCGGTTCGGTTCTCGATTTTTTTTCCCAGCTCTAGTTTTCATCAATAAAGTGTGACTTTGGTTAAAGAGAAAAATATTAACAAAACATTAATGTCTGTATAGCAAAATTTATCTAATCAAAACATCATGTTACAAATTAGAATTATAGGACCTTAGAATGAAAATTGTGTGTATTTTGATATTTTCCCTCGTCTTTGGATAGACAAATAAACAAGTAGATCATATATTGAACTAGCAAATTAAGACACACGTGCGGCACGCACGTATTTAAAAGCAAATCTAGTGAAATAAGTTATAATCACGCATGAGGCAAAGATTTTGCCTCGTACACACATCACCTAAATGGATTGAATTTAGATGCTAGGAAATAATCACCTTATTTTCCATATTTAAGCTTTCTTAGGTGGCTTAACTCCACATCATGAAACCTACAATTTTTCATGGTCACTTTTTAAAAAATACAACACGATGGAGTATAGCAACTGAACACTGTGCCTTTTCCTCTTAAAAAACATAGTGCCTTTTCTTGCTCACATTTTTTAATACTTTTTCTCCCTCACGTTAGTCATCCCCTCTCCTCAATTATGCCAGTGACGTGTGGGACCCACGTGTCAGTCATCTCCAACCTCTTGCCTGGGGAGAGAAAAGCGAGCATCAGGAGGCCGTCCGGCGTAAATGTGGTCGCGCCGTCGAGGGCGACCTCGGCCACGAATCCATTGTAGATGAAGCTGCTGGCATCGCCGTCGTTGGCCGCGAAGCCATGGCATGCAGTTGCAAGTAGGAGGAGCACAACGGCCAGGTGGAAAGGCTGGAGTCGCATCATGGTTTGTGGCTAGCGCTCGTTGTCTCTGTTCGAGACAAGCAACCGGGAGGTGGAATCGGTCACTCAGGTGAGATTTTTGACAACCGGCCATAGCTTGGGGAATTTAATCAAGCAAAAAGGAGACGGGAGCTCCGTTGCTCGAGGCGTCGGGGTTGGGTGACGCAGGGATGCGGTTGAGGCAGACCGCAAATTCGCAAGGGGAGGCAAGGCAAGGCCCCCCCTCTCGCCCGCAGTCTTGGCCGAGCTTCCGCGCTCGCGCACCTGTTCCGATCTGATTTTTCATCTATCTATAAAAATAACGAGTAGAATTGAAAACGTTTCTCACCTAATTTGGACCCGTGGTACCCCTCACGCTGGACCCATCTGTAAGGGTCAACAGAGGTGGGGAAGGGGGTCAAACCCACCAAATCGCGAGCTAGGGGATGTTTCTGCCCAAAATGATTTATTTTTCTCACCAAAACCCATCTTACCCACGTTAAGTTACATCTGTTGCTTCCCTTTACCCGTCGATGCCACGCTATGAAGTAAACGGTCTAGAAAAGGTTAGGATAGGCGTTGTCGTCCCGTACACCGAAACTATATATTTCCAACATGGTTCCTTTTCGTCTACGATACAACGTCGACCAAGCTACTATCAATCGACATCGACGGCGACGGTGGTGCCGACACGTTCGTGAAGGCGCCAACGTCGAACGACCCCACGTGCTCCCTGCACGCGAACAAGCTCCGCGACCTCGTGGAAGGCATCCGCGCCAAGGCTGGGCGGCTTGCCCTCTGGGTGGCCATCTACCGATTAGCTGTAAATATAGAGCGCATGATCATACGAGCCTCCGAATCCAACGTGATGATCATCCACAACAACAGACCGGCAGTAAGCATGGAACACGGGCGGGCGGGCACGACGATCGAATGGCACCGTATCCATCATGGTATAGTAGCGGGCCTGCGTCATCCGCCGGGAATGGATCAGTGATGCTCCCGGCCCATCCATCCCCATGGCAGCTCACTGGTCGTTGAATAGTGGGTATGGCGATAGGAGATGCCCCAATCCTCAGCTGTGTGATCATTTTAATTGAAGCGATCCAAATCAACATCCAGGTTCGTGATTATTTTTGTACGACATTATCTTATTGGCTCACTATAAGATGTATGATTTTTTTCCTTCACTGCAATCATTCTATCTCATATTATTGTCACAATCAGATACTCTGGTTTCATGTTCACTTCTCAGGATCAGGTTGCATGTATTCTTTTTCAGGTCAAATATAATTGTGAAATGCAATACTCGATGGGATATTGGGATGAGATAATTAATGTTGAGAAGAAGGTATTCATATGGAAGAGTAGCGTAAATTAGAATCTATATACTACAAAGAACAAGTGGGATTGAAAATATTTCTCGTCCAAATTGAACCCACCCACCGCACCCCTCATGATGGACTCGCTAAGGGCCAATAGAGGTGGGACGTGGGAGATGATACCGACTCATCAAAATTGTGAGTTGGAGAGTATTTCTACTAAATACTAAATATTTTTTATCACCAATCCGGTTGCTTACCCGTCAGCTATACATTTTTCTCACGTGCGTGTCGCACGTGCGTCTTTACTAGTATAAAAGAAAAAACAGTTTTGGGAAAGTAAAAAAATAGATTTCAGTGGGTAGAAAAAACATGGGTGAGAAAAAAAATATGATTTTGGTAGAAACATTCTTGAACATACGATTTTGGTGGGTTTGACCCCCTTATCAGCTTCGTTGACCCTTACATGTGGGTCCGGTGTGAGGAGTAAGTTGGATCCGAATTGGGTGAGAAAAGTTTTCAAGTGTACTCGTTCTTTTATAGATAGATTAGAAGGGGGCATCAGGTTAGTCAGACATCATTATTTTTACTAAAACATACATACATGACTTAATCACTTCCACCCTTAGTTAAAAGAACGAGGTTTTTGTGAGACTATTATATACAAGAATGAGGCTGGAAAATGAGCGCCTTGACGAGGTGTCGTGCATACTACACTGCATGGTGGGGGTGATTGGTGATTGATTAGTGAAAGGTAATTAAGGGGATTGCCTACTGAACTCCGCCACTGCGTAACCGCAAGGGTCTTGAGCTGCGGCGTTGATATTTACCTTGAAGGGCCGGTGCCTGCAGGATAAAGCTAGCTTTTGGTGTTATTTTAGGAAAAGTGGTTCCTCTGCTTTTGGTGTTATTTTAGGAGGATTTTTAGGGCGCTTGGAAATAATAACAACCGTTCATTATCTCAAATCTAATAGTTAAATGTTATAAGGAACCTATTATGAGGAACCAAAGTAGTGGGTCCAGAACTAAATTTGGTGAGCACGGAACTAATTTTGTGGGCTGCTAACAATTTTAAAGAAAACACGATAACGACATATTAGTATATTTTACGTGTTGGTTGATAATGAATTGGCCCAAATCACACTGTAGATTCCAAAACCGTCTCCTATTCAGATTTATCAGGTCCGCACCTCCACATCTCTTTGATGCTGGCTTGGTAGCGCCGCCTCCGCATCTCCCTCGGCGGCAGTCGGATCGCTCTTGCTGCCGGCGCAGCCGCGTCTCCGTTGCGGCCAGGTCCGCCAAGACGGATTGTGAAAATGGTGGAAACGTGATACCTTTCGGCTCTCACGGGTTCGTGTTAAATAGTACCAGAAACAGCCCCTGGTGTGGCTTGTACACAAAGATGATCTCCTTCTAATCTTGCGCATGAAGTTCTGCAGCTAGTTACAACAACTTGATAACATAGAAGACTTATCCAACTATCAACTATCTATCCTATCTTCATGCGCAAAATCAGTTCAGATCTTGTACAACAAGAATATCTGTAACAACCCCCGACAATCACAACTCGGTAACCAAGTTGAGATTGCGCCGAAACGACTCTAACTGCCATGCTGTTTGTTGGTGAAACCATCTGCAACCTGATCACCAGTACTAACAAACCGAATATCCAGAAGCTTTTGTGCAACTCTCTCACGCACAAAGTGGAAATCAATTTCAATATGTTTCGTTCTGGCATGAAACACAGGATTAGTAAACAGATATTTCGCACCTAGATTATCACACCATAGACGTGCTGCAATAGGATGTTGGACTTGCATCTCAGTAAGTAACTTCTGTACCCACATTACTTCTGCTACTGCATTGGCCAGAGCTTTAAACTCCGCTTCAGTACTTGATCGTGACACTGTGGGTTGTTTACGTGCACACCAAGATATAAGATTAGACCCAACAAATACAGCAAAGCATCCTGTGGATCGACGATCATCTGGACATCCTGCCCAGTCTGCATCTACAAAGGCACTTACCATCATGGACGGTGTCTTCTCAATCTTCAGACAGACGCCAATTGTACCTTTTACATATCTCAGTATTCTCTTGACTGTGGACATAGGTACAGTTGTAGGAGCATGCAAGAACTGACATACCTTATTTACTAAAAAGGAAATGTCAGGTCATGTCAAAGTCAAATATTGTAAAGCTCCAACTATGCTGGTGTACCTTGTTGCATCCTCTGAATTAAGTTTCTCACCATCATGAAGTGACAGTTTTTCTGAGACTGGAAGAGGAGTGCTAACAGGCTTACATAGTTGCATACCCACTCGTTGCAGAAGCTCAGTTGCATATCTTTCCTGTCCAAGCAAGAGTTTCCCAGCTGATTTCTTGACCTCAATTCCAAGAAAGTAGTGAAGATCACCAAGGTCCTTCAAAGCAAAGTCCTTTTCCAGATCACTGAGGAGAGCTCTGGTGGCCTCTAGTGATGAACTAGCAACTATGATATCATCCACATACACAAGTACGAAGATGCTCACAGAACCTTTGTTGTAGAGAAACAAGGATGTGTCCCCCTGTGATGAGACAAAGCCAAGACTGCGTAACCTGCCACTCAGCCGAGAGTGCCATGCTCGAGGTGCCTGCTTGAGTCCATACAAGGCCTTGTCAAGTTTACAAACAAACCGTGGATAATTAGGGTCCACAAAACCTGGAGATTGTCTCATGTAGACCTCCTCATCTAGCATCCCATGAAGAAATGCGTTCTGAACATCAAGTTGACGCAAGCTCCATCCTCTAGTGACTGCTACAGACAACACCAAGCGAATTGTAGCTGCCTTTACAACAGGACTAAAAGTTTCCTCATAATCAATACCATATTGTTGTTTAAACCCCTTGGCAACAAGTCGAGCTTTGTACCTGTCTATAGTTCCATCTGCCCGTTTCTTGATCTTATGGACCCATTTACAATCAATGATATTCTTGCCTTGCTGTGGTGGGACAAGGCGCCATGTTTTGTTCTTCATCAAGGCACAATATTCTTGATCCATAGCATCCTTCCACTGTTTGCTGGCAAGTGCATCTGCACAGATGTTGGTTCACAAGCAACAGCAAGATTACCATAAGGAACAGTACCATCAGTAAAAACTTTGGGTTTACGAATCCCATGATGAAGCCTTGTTGCAGGGCGTGAAGTAGGCACTGGCTCAGCCAGCGGCTCTGGATGTAGAGATACGGGATCAGCCGGCGGCGCAGAAGATCCAGCTTGAGGCAAAGATTCCCCCATCCATGGCTGATCCAAGGAGGAGCCGCGGTCAGTGCAACCAACTGGCCCAACAGGAGAGGGCACGTGGGAGATTCGCAGCGACCGAGACGTGCGACAATCGGAGGAAGTGCCGCGTGTTGATACGGGAGAGGTCGACGAAGGAGAATCAGCCAGCACCGGCGCCGAGGCGGATGTGCGCCCGATCCCAGGTGGCTCTGCAGAAGACGTCGCAGGGAGATCTGCTCCGGGATCTGAACCCGTGTCACCAGCCGGGGAGCAAGACCCGTGTACCATGAAATCATGATCATTTTCACCTGGATTTGGTTGTGTCGTAGACAAAGGAATTCCTACACACAAAGGTAGACTAGTATCCTCATGATTAGTAGATAAGGCAGGAGAATTAGCTACAGACTGGTCATCTAAATGTTCACCCCTAGAATTAGAGTTGGAGTCATTTCACAATGTTTCAGGAAGAAGAAAGAATCTCGGCCCGAAGACGAGCACCAGCGTTTGGATGAAGTGAGGCAAAAGGAAACACGTTCTCATCAAACACTACATCCCGTGAGATGTATACTCGCCCACTAGTCACATCAAGACACTTGAAAAACCTTTGTGCATGGTGCTGTAACCAAGAAAGACACATTGCTTTGACCGAAACTGGAGCTTGTGTTTGTTGTAAGGCCTAAGATGAGGCCAGCAAGCACAGCCAAAGGTGCGAAACGAGGAATAATCAGGTGTTTGAGAGAATAGAAGCTTAAGCGGAGAAACTCCATTTGTAACCGGACTAGGGAGTCGATTAATAAGATAAGTTGCTGTGAGGAAAGCTTCATCCCAGAATTTTAGTGGCATAGATGCATGAGCTAGAAGAGTCAACCCAACTTCGACGATGTGTCTATGTTTCCTTTCAGCTGACCCATTTTGTTGGTGTGCATAGGGGCAGGAGACATGGTGGCTAATACCTAAACGTTGGAAGAAGGAATTTAGCTTCTGATACTCGCCTCCCCAATCTGTTTGGATTGCAATGATTTTACGATCAAAGCGTCGTTCAACAAGATTTTTAAAATCATGAAAGCATTGAAAGACTTCAGATTTGTGCTTAAGTAAATAGATCCAAGAGAACTTGCTAAAATCATCAATGAAGCTCACATGAAACACAAGTTCTAAAGGAGTAGTTGAACGACTACAAGACTTGGGATAAGGGAGCTGATGGCTCTTCCCTTGTTGACACGCATCACACACCGTGTCATTATTGAACTCATTAACAAATGAAGACCATTATTGCTAAGGACCTGACGCACTACGGAAGCAGACAGGTGACCCAGACGACTGTGCCACCGAGTCGACGAAATCTTGTCGGCGGCTAGGGTGCTTTTATTGGAGGAAGGACGCAGCGGATAAAGACCCTTCTCACATCTGCCTTGAAGCAGAACCTTCTTCATTGCCCGATCCTTAACAAAAAAATGATTGGGATGAAATTCCATAAAGGCATTATTATCAGAAGTGAGACGATGCATAGAGACAAGGTTTTTGCTCGCCTCAGGGACAGCCGAGACCACCGGGTTGAATTCAGCATCCAACCCGGCGAGAATGTAGGAGATGAGATCTTCATCATCAAGTTTCTTGCCGGCCGACGCCATCTCACCGGCCAGGCTGCGCATCTTGCCGACGTACTCGGCAACAGTGGAGGCGCCCTTCTGTGTGGTGGCGAGCGCCATACGAGTGTTGATGACGCGAGCGCGAGACTGAGAGGCAAACATGCCCTCAATGGCCTGCCAACCACCCATGGCAGTAGGAATGGAGATGACCTGGGTGAGGACATCCCGAGACGAGGACAACAGCAGGTAGCTCAGAACCTGCTGCTCACGTGCCACCCAATCTGCATGTGCAGGATTGGGTACCTCCACCTCCTTGGTGCCCTTCTGCTCCTTCAGGGTCTTGGGTGGCGCGGCAGTCGATCCATCAAGGAAACTGGCCATCTGCGCTCCGTGCAGGACAGCCAGCACTTGGCCTTTCCACAAGGGAAAGTTGGAACGGGTGAGCTTCTCGCTGATGGGTTGGAGGATCGGCTGCTGCACAGATGTGGTCGAGGAGGTGGGGGAAGCCATGACAGAAAACTCGTAGGAGGTAGGCTCTGATTACCATGTGAAAATGGTGGAAACGTGATACCTTTCGGCTCTCACGGGTTCGTGTTAAATAGTACCAGAAACAGCCCCTGGTGTGGGTTGTACACAAAGATGATCTCCTTCTAATCTTGAGCATGAAGTTCTGCAGCTAGTTACAACAACTTGATAACATACAAGACTTATCCAACTATCAACTATCTATCCTATCTTCATGCGCAAGATCAGTTGAGATCTTGCACAACAAGAATATCTTTAACACGGATCGCATCTCCCTCGTCGCCAATGCCTTCAAAATCGGCTGCTCTGCCTCGCTTCATATCTGCGCTGCGAATCCTTGCGCAAGCAGGCGTCGGCGAGCACCTCCATGGCCTGGCGGAAGAGGTATTTTGTTGGCTCTCTCCATGAGCAGGACGGTAACAAGGCTCTCTGATTTATTGCTGGACTGGATGGCCGGTTGAGAACGTCGGCGAGCCCTTTCGCAGGCCAGCCGAAGGAGGATTCTTTGTCTATTTTGTCTGAACTGATCAGTGCCAAGTTAATTAGCAGGACAATTACAATAGTATCCTTATTTATAAAAAAATGCTCTCTATCAAAATCAATGGCTGATAATAATTGCAGTGAAAGGAACCTCAGGTTCCTCCCAAACACTGTAACAAGTCTCTTATTTTAGGAAAAGTGGTTCCTCTGTGGTGTTATTTTAGGAAAAGTGGTTCATTTGCTGTTTGGGAGCGTATGGAATATCCAGTTACTTTTTTGTGGGAATAGTAGATTGAAGTGTGTGATGAGATAGATTGGAGAGGCTATCTGATATAACTTATTGAACCCACTCCACCACTTGAGCACACTCGTTTACAAACAAGCTCGGGATTGGTAGGGTATTAACCATTTCACCCATATTGTTATTAGTGCACATACCGCACGTTGCCTGCCCTCTCTCTCTCCGTCCCTCCCTCTACTCTGAGTCCAACATGTCAACCTAATCCCTTAATCTTGTAGCTCAGAGATACTTCCCATTCAGTGAGGCATTTGATTCGGTACCTGTGGGGAATGGATATACGGGCTACCTATTCTGTGACCCCGTCAGCATTTTTATTTCCACTCATTTGTTTTAGTAATATAGTATACATTCACACCACCATGTGTATTGTGAGGAAGAACTTTATATAGATTGTATGGTAAAGTTCCTGGATTTATCAACAGGCCAGATTACCTCATCAATTTTCATATTATCTAGCTACACTATATATACAGAAGACCCACATTTTAGGCCACGTGAACACTGCGCTGTTGTGATTACGCTGTTGTGGTCCGTTGGCAAATACTAAATGAATGATCCATATTGCACCGTCAGATTCAAATATAAGTGGAGATTAAAAAACTGTACTGCAATCCATATTAATTGAGCTGAGATAAGGTAATAGACATAGGTTCAGCTGGCAAAAAAAAATTATTACATAAGCGTAAATAGAAAAATATGAAATCTGACAAGAAAGCACTCACAAAATCTGCACATACGAGATCCAAAGTGAAAGTACACATAAATGTAAGCACAAACTAAAGGAATGATCACATAATGGCATCGAGATCGCATTTCAAAGTTTACATTTGGTAAGCAGCCGCAGCCGCTCACGCTCCCTTGATCTGCTGCCACTGGGGCTTGCAGGCTGGAGTGGGTTAATCTAAGATCTTGAAAAATGGAATTAAAAACTATGTATGTGATTTGCATCATGACCGGTGTATCTTATGCATTCAGGATTTTTCATGATAAATTATTTATGGATCCCTTCCACTTATTAATCAATCACGAGGAGTTCCACTTTTACTCTAACACTATATATATATAGTACGATCAACCTTTCGAAAAGATAACTTCTGAGCTTCTGAGATTGGATCTCTGCGTGGAGCTAGGAAGCACACATCCCATAAGCTCTCATCTCACTCGAGCCCTGCTCAATGGCTCTCATTCACAAGGTATGTCGAATTACTAGTCAATGTTCTGTTGGACGCCACGGCTCAAAAGCTGTTTAATTAGCTAAAAAACTTAGGTGTGTTTTGATTCCGCATCAATATTCTATATTTTTAACGATGTATTGTTTCTTGTATGTCCTCTAAGGAGAGGAACATACACGAAATGGTCCTCCGGTGTTTGCTACCAGTATATATATAATTATAAGATCATCCAATAGTACATAAAAACTATAATAAGAGTATTCAGTGTTGGCTCCAATAAAATTTTCATTTCACTCACTCCAAGAGCCCATAGGGCAGTGTTACATATATAGGATTCAACCACGGACATATTATATAGTGAATATTCCCAGCAATACTTAGACTCTGATACCCGATACAAGCTCCATTCACACAGTCATTACACAAAACCTAAACACGCTTAAAGGACCTAGTGGTGCTTTTACAAGGGCACTAGTCTTCTTCTATCATTCAAATGGTGCCTTTATTTGGATTGGTGTATACTTTGATTCTGTAACCACTATATGCCATAGCTGCACATGGGCGCAGATCTATATTTGATAGGTCTTTTATAGCGCACAATACTACTGCCCACTAGTATATAGTATTAGTCAAGGATAAATTAGTAATTTGCACTTATTTAATAATTTTTAATTTTGGTAACTATTACCCCGGCCGATTCCAGCGCCGCACATCGTCTGAATCTTCTCTCGCCTCTTCCCATTCGCAGCAGCACGGAGGAGATGAATCACAAGAATCTGTTCGTTCACTCATTCCTTCCTTCCTTCTTAAAACAAAGATTCCGTCGAATACGAGAGGGTCGGCCATGGGAACAGAGTCTGTCACGGTAGTGAGATCGATGGTCAGGCGGTCATGGTAGTGGTGATCACCGCCGGTGAGGGCGGCCGCGGCGGAGAACGGCCGGTGCCGGACGGGGAGGTGGTCGACGTCGATGAAGACGCATAAACTGCAGCCGATCAGGAGCGGCAGCAGGGGCCCGGTACAAGATCTGCCACTTGCAGATCTGCCCAGCGTCTGAGGGGGCTCGGCTGCGGCAGCCGTGGCGAGCTGCCGGCAGCTCGCCTCGGCACTGGTGAGGCTCGGCTGCGGCTGCCGCGGCGAGCTGGCGGCGGCGCACCGGCGCTTCGCTGAGGCGTGGTTCTCCGTCTGGGGCAACAAGCGCTTGCTTCGTTCCATGCTTCTTCTTCATCCTCCAGTGACCTGGCCTTCTGCCTAGGCGCGCCGCTCGCGGTACTACGGGAGGCCATCGCCTAAGCCTGCCGTCGGCTCATTGGAGAGGCTCCACGAAGAACGCAGGAAGAAGAAAGGAGCAGACTGACCATGGGAAATGAGACTCCACTCTCTAATCCCTAATGTAAACATATCAGTTAATAATAATGACAAATATATTAATCAATAACATATTACGGAAATATTATTAATTATATATTGCACTAATGCCATTTAATTTATTTCCTAGATTACCCCTACACAACTATACTACTCTTATATACTACTATATCACTAGGATCATTATGTATAGTATACAATTAATCCCGACCGTCAGATACTTATATACTAGTCCTTTTCAACCACTAGTATATAGTAGTATTGTGCGCTGTAAATACCTTGGTGCAGATTGGTTCGAGAAATATAGTAAATTTTGCCTGCTGGCCTAAGCAGGTTTAGCACAATATCTCTTCTTGGAATTAGTAATGATTATTGAACAATATTTGTTCATGTTCTAGAATATGAATGGGGCCATTAGAAGTAGCCATCATTTCAACTAAATTGTACTAGCAAGATCACGCGCTGCTACAGAATCAACTTTTAGTACTAGCTGAAAGCCACGTTCGTACCGGTTTCATGCCCGATACCCCGTTTCCAGTACTAATGGACAACTATTTAGTACCGGTTACAATAACCGATACTAAATGACGGTTGGTAAGAGCAACCGGTACTAACCGGCTGCCCACGTCGCGAGTGGAGGTCCGCGGGTTGGTACCAGTGGCTATTCCCAACCGGTACTAACCACAAGGTCATCTCTTTTTTATTCCCTGTTTGCCGATGCCCCTCTATTTTTCGTGTTTGCTTTTTTTAATTCATAGTTGCAATAAACTAGAAGATAATAAAAGCACAAAGACACAGAAGCTCTTTTTCCTGATCTTAGTTCATTACCCAGAAGCTCTTCGGCTCAAGACACAACAACAAGATTTAATGGCACAAAGAATTCAGAAATTACAATGCACCAAGAAACTGGAATGAGAAAGTGGCTCTGGGAACTCAAAGCAAAAATTCTGCACATTCCAATGGCTGATAACACTAGAAGAGAAAGTAGCCATCATTTCAACTTAATTGTACTAGCAAGACGACGCCAGGGAACTTTTGTGCTAGACGCTAAAACTTGTTTCTCTTGGCGTTTTTTTTAAAAAAAAAAATCGCCACCAACTTTCCACCAGTACAAATGGAGATTTAGGGTGGAGGACTTTGAACGATTGCCAGCACATACTTTGTGCTGGCGCATGACTTAATAAGTTGCCTGTCGTCATTACAGATTGTTTGCATGTTTTGAGTGTCCAAATGATCTCAACTATAAATTTTGTTACATTTTATTTCCCACTCAATTGAAATGTGTATACCCAACCACATAACACGACACATACAGTAAGCATTCAAACAATTTAAAATTCTCGCATATATGGTAATATTACATTCATATGAATTATCGATAGTTCAATATAAACATTGAAATATAATGGTCTTCGCAGATCCCTAACCATCCCCAAACGTCCAATTACGAAGAGATTTGCACTCATTGCTGGACTCGTGACATGTCTGTTCTTGGATGATTATTCATCTCAACTTTACATTAACACACGGATGCATGTAAAAAAATGAACTTCTAAGCACGTGTGAATCCAAACGTTTACATGACTTTGCGTATGGTAAATGCATGCACGCAGTAGTGATGTAGAAAAGCTAGGATGGACTTCTCGAGTAACGAGTATGTCTAGACCGGTTCATGGCTGAGCTTATTGGCATGATGTAAAGATGACTATAGTAGAGTGTTATCCTAAACGCAAAAGTGAAATCCCGGTCACCCCTTTGTTTATTAGTGTCATTTAAGCGGTGTTTAAATGGCCTAAACGGTTTTGCATAGTAACACTAAGTATACATATTTGTATACATCAAACCCAAATATGTTGACTTTTCTACATATTTTCACATGTAAAATGTAATTGACCAATTTTTTTTCAAGAAATGTATATCTTTCCTAAAATACTTATATACTTACGATATTGATTACGAAATGTTGATTGTGGTAGATGTAGTTCTCACATTGACTAAATTATGAATTAAATATCCATTTAGCTCATGTAATCATGATTAACCTAATTTTGTTAAGAAGATTTAGATGATTTTGAACGGTTTAAATGTGTTTAAACGGTCCAACCGTTTAATTCACCGTTTAGGTCATAAATGACACGGTCGACCTGTATTTACCATTTAAACGGTGTTTAAAGGCAAGCATAATGGGTAGTAGCCAGTCACTAATTGCTTTACAAAAGAAGTAGCTGCGAGACTTGCATCCAAAGCATCCGGTACAATCAGGAGACCGAGATGAAAATATTATTGCTTGTTTTTTTGCCAAGCCCCTGTTGGGAATATATTACTACTACAACTAGTACTACACAATGTACTTAATCAAACGCCCCTTTGCAGCAGGTTATGACAAAAATGGTTGTAAAGTGGAATCACATCTGGTACGAAAGGGAAGCAGGTGTGATGCAACACATCATAGCCAGATTTGTTTTTCCAACCGGTTGTGATGAGTGTGTCGAGCATCACAACCGGTTCTAACCAGCTATGTTGCTACCTCATCACAGTCGGTTCTAGCCACGAACTGGTTGTGATGCTACCTTTAGAGTCGTCAAATCTGAAATTCAAATTTTGTAAATGACATGGAGAAACAACATACTCCCTCCGTCCCAAAATAGATGTCATTCTCGCTTCCCAAGAAAAACATCATCTTTGGACATTAGTCAATTACATAAAAAATAATATTAATATGTATAATATGTCATTAGTATCATTAGATAGATATTTGAATTTAGTTTTTAAACAAATTTATTAGAAATATAAATGTTCCACATATTTTTCTACAAATCAAGTCAAAGTTGAGAAAGCAACACGTGCACGCATCCCATAACGATATCCTTTATGGGACAGAGTGAGTTTATGAAAGTTGTAGATTTTAAAAAGTTATGAAACTTTGTAGTTGATAAATTTTTAATTTGAATGCGTTTACGGCACCAACCAAGCAATTTTGACACAGTATGGTATAACATGGTAGGCTTAGAAATGGGTTGTGGACAATAGAGAGATTGTGGTCCAGTGGTAGACGAGGGTACGCAAGCGGGAGGCCATCTGTTCGAATCCCGTTGGCTGCTTATGGTCGCGGGTTCAAATCCGAGGCCACGTAGCACATAAATTTTATACAAAAAATGTGGAACTTGCCGATGGGCTTCCTCCGTTACAAAAATGATTTTTTACAATATTTCAGGAGTCCGCAAAGGGTTTATAACTAGCAGTGATGTCTCTCATCACAACCGGTTGTGTTGCCTATAGTCGCACAGCTGTTATAAATCAATCACTAGCTCTGCACTTTTCGCTAATGTGGTAATAGTCTCGAGATTCTTGAGATCACCTCAATGACATTCATGTTGAAGGGCACATCCCGTGTCGTTGAAACAGTATTTATCTTTAAAACTATTTTTTTAGAAAATGTGAGTACATGTGAAGAGCTAAGGACTCCAATAGATAGTTTCTACCATAAGGAACCTAATTTCATAAAAGTACTATTAAATTTTTTATGACAAATATATGATACAATTCTAATATGAAATCAACCATTTGGAGTGTCTAAAAACTGGTGTTGCGTTGGCACTTCTATATAAGATTGGAGAAGGATTTAAATAATAATTATTTTAAGCATCATGCATGTCCATATCGACATGAAATCGATATGGCCTATTATACTCTGAACCAACAAATCCATATTGTATAGCTTTTAGGTCATGTAAAATTAATGTAGGGTTTTTTTTTGCCCTATGAGTAGTAGTAGTATGGTAGTATGTTTGACCTGAACCCGGTATTTGCTATGTACAATATATTCATGGTAGCATATATCTTATATATGGTAGAAGAGATACATGGAACACCGGACTCCTGGCCATCGGCCCTCCGTGGTTTTTGAGGAAAGCAAGTGGACAGAATACTTCAACGAATACCAGCCATTCCCATGCTACCACCAGGTAAATTAAACTAAACAACGAGTTTATGTTATTTCGTGCTGCATGTTTTACTATATTAATTAATTAACATGAACCATGATTGAAATTATTTAATTACTTTATATGCCATTCAAAAGCCCAAGGGAAGAATCGAGGATAGAAGGGACGAGCTTGTGCGGAAGGTTAGCCACATGATACAAGAGTGTATAAGCAAGAAGGAAAACTTGTTCGAGGTGATGAAAATTGTTGATGTCCTAGAGCGCCTTGGTGTTGGGTACCATTTCGAGGAGGATATTGCCAATTTTTTGGACATTCTCAATAGAAATCCATCAGTGGCTGATGACTTGTACGCAGCTTCTCTCCAGTTCCGGTTGCTGCGGCAGCATCACTATGACGCTCCCTGTGGTACCGTATTCATTTTTTCATCAGTGTTCCTATCATTTTAAGCATCATGTGCCTTGCTGCAAGTATCTCTGGCATCATACTATTTTCAGACTGCATTACAATTATTATATATATGCAGAAATTTTCAAAGATTTCATGGATGAGAATGGGGATTTCAAGGACACCCTCCGATCAAATGTTGATGCTTTGCTAAGTCTGTACGAGGCAGCTCACCTACGAAAATGTGACGAGGACATCCTGAAGAGGGCCGTCGTCTTCACAACCAACAGCCTATCATCCCTAGCAAATGGTGGTGATCATCTGCCCAAGCCCATCCGTGACAAAGTCCTGCATGCACTAGCTTCACCTACTCATCGGAGAATAAAAAGGCTTGAAGCCAAGAGTTTTATCTCGATCTACGAGGATGATAAAGAAAGTAATGAGGACATACTTGAGCTTGCTAAGCTAGACTTTCACATCCTTCTGCAGATGCACCGTGACGAAGTCAAAAGCCTCTCTCTGTAAGTAGAAATAAACTTGATTGCCGTAACTTACTACAGCAAGAAAATACATTCAGGAATCAAAATGATCAGATACATGTGCATAAACCTTGGTATCACACTAAACTAAACTAAAAAAAACTAGCCCTATATATGTCACTTGTTACATGCTGCTAATATGAATCAGAAAGTAATATCTTAGAAATCAGTAGCACGCGGCATGATAATTTTTTGAACTGATTATTCAAGGTGGTACAAGGACCTTAATGCCAGATGCATGCTTGGTCGATACATACGAGAACGACCAGTCGAAAACTACTACTGGGCGCTTTGTGTCTGCCACGAACCATACTATGCCAAGCCACGGATGATGTTTGCAAAAATCATGGTGTTACTCTCCTTCTTTGATGATACTTTTGATTCATATGGCACACTGGAAGAGGTTCACCAGTTCAACCAAGCAGTTCAAAGGTATCATTAGTTTCCTTCAATCTAAGAAGTATTTGGTTACTGTGATATTAATGCATACTCTCTCCGTTTCAAATTATAAGTCGTTTAGGATAAATTAGTACTCCCTCCATCCCAAAATAGGTGACATTTTTTACTTTCAGACATCATGCTTGATCATTCATATTATTCAAAAAGTTTATGTGAATATAACTTATGTATTTATAATATGTTTTATTATTAACTATACTTTCATCCAGACATATTTGTTTTAGTATTTATCCAAAAAAATCGAATAAGACAGATGGACAAACGTGATGTTTGAAAGTCAAAGACGTCATCTATTTTGGGACATCGGGAGTAAGTTCATTATTCAACTAAATATTATTGGTTTGTCTTTGAACGACGTACATAAGGACAGAGGGAGTATAATGTAGCGACATGAGGAGCATATATGCACATGATTCTATATACCAACCTGGATGGAAGATTTTCCCAATAATGCTCACAAAAAAAAATAGCATGCACTCGATGGATCTTAAACACGGATGGTGTGCCAAACTGCCAATGACACGGTCACTTCTCTAATGCTTCAAGGAAATAAGAATAACAAAGTTGTAGTGGCCTGTCCCTGCGTTTATTACACGTGCACAAAAGGGTTTGCATTTGATTATCAATCCTATATCATATATTCCAATAGCTTAGATACCAGGAATTTGCTATGAAATGTCCTTTGGGTCTGTGAAGATAAATGATTCCAGACCTAATAAAAAATGCAATGCACGTAGTGAGCCCATGCATCATTTTGGTGTTTTGCTAGATTTACTAAGATGGTTGCTTAATCGTTGTTGAGAATTCATATGACAAATTGTTTGTTGGGTTTGAAACTAAGTAGAAAAGATTTTCAACCACATATATTGTAGTACTCCAGTACACCACACATATATTGCATGTAGGTTTGCACATTCTCGAGAGGTTGAAGTATTTTGTTCACTAACAATGCTCAACATGGTGTACCGGTGGCTGAAATGGAGTCATAAAGGCAGTCAAAAATAGTTGGAAGGATTGCTTGGGTGATAATTATACCTCCTTCAAAAATTTTCTTCCAGGGAATATCACCAACAACATACCATAAATACAAAAATTCAATCCACCGTTCTGCGTCAACAGCCGAGGTTGGCTGTCTTTAAAAATTTGCAATGTATATTTTTTGTCACTTTATTCAAACCATTGATTTATGCAACAATATTCTACTATTATTCCATAATTTTAGTTTATGATACTAATTCTGTTCCTTCATAATATTTTTTAATAATAGTTGGGACGAAGGAGCTGCAAAACAGATTGGGAATTACTACGCATATGTGATGTCAATTTTTTCAAAGACACTTGACGAATTTATCGCTGCCGATGGTGCTTCACAAGTAGGAATAAACTGTTTCAAGGAGACTGTAAGTGAATAGTATATATGCCAAAAGTTTTTAATATACATGAAAGTGAAGATCCTGTTAACGTGTTGTCGCAACAGTTTAAATGGCTATGCCACCACCTAGTCTAAGTAGCTTAAAATGTGCCCAAAATATGGCACTGGGACATATTCGGATACATTCTATGAAAATAACTTTGACCTGGATCTTATTATTTATTACCTCCCTTTTATTCTTGGACTCCACTTATCTCTATCTAACAGCTCTGTGATGGGCTGTTAGATGTTGTAGGATTTAATACAACAGGTAAACATACCATTTCCCCAACGGAATTCATTTAATTACTCATGAATCTTATCCACCTATAGAGCTTGTAAAACTTCAAATATGCATCCTTGCGACATAGCATCTCCTCCTAGCATCTCTTGCGCAACGTAATCTCCTGCTCCTTGAATAGCTTCTCGAGCAGTATAAAATCATAAAACAATGGAATTAGATACAAGTTGTCATGACCCTTTTTTAGAAAAGGGAATATATTGATTAATATTCCAGCCTATGTATGGACTGATACATACAAATATTCTTTATTACAAACTCAACCAAGACAAGTCTATGTATTAAGAAAATAAAGTCTGGATCCATCGAAAATTAACGCACACAAATGTGAATTATAAAGTGATCCTATTGGTGAATCACCATTTGTTATAAGCCAAGATTTTCATGGTTCTAGATTCAATCATGCTACACGCTGTCTTTAGCAACAGGCGATCCACTTCCTTCTGTAGAAGTGACCAATACATCCCTATGAAAAGTACGTGCATAAATGATGGTACCCTGATCTGTCAAACACGATATCATTCCGCCACATCCATTTTGACCAACAAATTGAAGCTATTCCCACTCTAAATTAGTTTCTTAATATTAATTTCAGTTTTCCCCGACCAATCAGAGAACATATGTTCAAAGTTAAGTGGAGAACAAAGATAAAAAGACACATAAATGATACGCCATTTTTTTTTGCTAGAGGGCAATTAAAGAACAAATGTTGAATACTCTCATTTAGATTACAAAAACAACATGTTGTATTCTCATATCAATTCCTTCTAGCAAGATGGTCTTTAGTCAGGGTATCACCTTTATACAAATACCATATGAGTATTTTAATTTTAAGTGAACTTTAATTTTCCAGATCGCCATAGTAAAGGGCACGGCATGTATTAATGTTAGGGCTGTATACACAGATTTCACAGAGAGAGATTCTTTTGATGTAATGCCCAAACAAATTTGTCTCTTTGGTTTGTCAAGGTTTCATGCAAGACCAATGCTATTAATTGGTGCCAAAAATAAGATTTGCCCCTGTAATGGAAAGTTTAAAGGAACCATTAAGAGGTATGGTCGAGATTACATAAGCAATGGTTGCATTCTTTCTCCTATGTTGAAAAGACTTGGGAATATATTTTTTACACTATCTTGTCCTATCCAAATATCTTCACAGAATCTTATATGTATCCCATCCCCTATTTGGAATGCTCCTAGATGTAGGAAAGCATTCTTAACCTGCATTAGGCTCGTCCAAAAATGTGACTCACCCGACACAAGTTTTACTTGAGATAGGGTCTTATTTCTTAGATACATTCTATATAGAATTGTTTGACAAATTCTTTCCATGGTAGCAAGTCTAAAAAAGCCATTTGCTTAACAAGCATTTATTTTGACTTTGATCTTTTGGGTACACAAAACTCCCCAACTTGTTAGACGATATTTATTTTTATGTCCCTCATTTTACCAAAGACCCTTGCTCAATAATACTCGAGTCTCTTCAGCACCCCTTTAGAAACTTCAGAGAAAGAGAACATGAACACTGGTAGGCTGCTTAAAACTGAAAATTAATTAACGTTAGACGTCCTCCTAATGGTTGAATCTTGCTTATTCAGTACCTTAGAATCTCTCTTCTATATATTTTCAATCAGAGTTGGAAATTCTCTTATGGTGCATGGGTATGCATAGATATCAGAAAGGTAGAGTACCTAGCTCACATCCAAACAATTGTGAGTACTCATGCCGCCATTCCTTAGCATGAACATAACATAACATAACATCTCACTTTATAGACCACATGCCTGTTCAAAAGCACAAAGCAAACGTTTTAGGTTTCTGGCTTCATGTAGGTTAGGGTCCATTAGCAAGATAGTGTCATCCGCATATTGAAGTATGGACAAATCATCATCAACCAAATGTGGTATGATACCATTTACTTGTGCATTTCTTCTGCACGATTCAGTAAAATTGACAGGGTAACTGATAAAGGATCACCTTGTGGTATTCCATTATTGGTTTGAAAATAATGACCACTGTCATCATTAACTTAATTTGATAGCTACACAACCTCTACTCATAACTCTATGAACCCATTCACACCAGCTAGTTGAGAATCCTTTGATTCTAAGAGCCTGTCATAGGAATGGCCATTTCACTTTATCGTAAGCTTTCTCAGAGTCCAACTTAAGAACTACCGCATCCATATTTTTTTTATGTAACTGATGCAAAGTTTTATGTAACTAATCCATTATAAACTGCCTAGGCAAAAAGGCGAACTGAGAATGGGATATGTAAGAGTCCACTACCGCAGAAAGCCTATTATTTAACACCTTTGTAAAAAATTTAAAGCTAACATTGAAAAGGCATATGGGGCATTATCATTGAATTTTTGTCGCATCTATATTCTTGGGGAGCAAAGTTATTATACCAAAATTTAAACTATGGATAGGCAGCACTCCTCTATGAAAAGCATTGAACATATCAATCAGATGGTATTTCACCACTTCCCAAAAGATTTGGTTGAATTCAGCATGAAAGCCGTCTGGACTCGGCGCATTGTCATGTTCCATTTGAAAAATTGCATCTCTTATTTCCTTTTGCGTGAAAGCAGCAGTGAGAAACTCATTCTCATGTTCTATCACTCTGTTGAATATCATCTCTTAACTCCTCATTTAAAGAGAATTCATCCTCCCCATGAGGCCCAAACAGATTCTTATAGGTGAACTGAGCCTAGCTCAGTTGGCAAGGGTCCTTGTGGTGGAACTTGCCCACCCGGGTTTGAGTCCTCGACTCGGCACGGGTGTCACATTTTCCTGGATTTATTTCAGGATTAACCGGCATTGTTCTTTCAGTGGTAGGCGACGTCCCCGTCGATTGCGAGGCGCCTGTGGTGACTTCGTCAGTATCAAGAGTAGCCGGCTCAGTCTCTTGGAGGTGCTCATAGGGGTAGGGATGCGTACATGTATTCATAGGGGTGAGTGTGTGTGCGTTTGTGTGAGCGTCTTCGATTGTACTGTCGTTCTCAAAAAAAAAAAACAGATTCTTATAGGAATTTGTAATGTGGTCCACCATCACATAGCAAAAATATATACCTACATTGGTTGTTTCTGGCTAAAATGAATGATACTATTTCTTCTTTAATATCAAGAGGATTACATGACCCTTAAGCAGTTAAACTATAGATGAACTCATTATTCTGTCTCTAATGAATGCAATTCTAATAAAGGAGATGGTAGCTGTACCGGTGTACGTTGCGGCCTAATGTTATATACTCCGTTCTGGCCTGCCCCAAAAGGCCCAGCCCATAACAGCCATATTATATGTGGAACTGTTCCTTCCTCCCCGACAACATAAATGCCTGTACACTACCTTGGCACTATTGATTTGGAAATAATATCCATAGATGTTGTGCGGTTACAAAGCGGCTATCATCATAATCTTGCACTGCTGGTTAAGTCACTAACTGTTGAAGCCGTCAACCTTCAGATAGCAAGAGAAATTTTATTTCTTCTCTTTCAGTTTTCTAACAAAGTAAATTTAAATGAGTAAGGTATTTAAATTAATTTAAATAGTAACAGTTACAGATAAAAAATGGATCATAAGGTTGCATTTATGTACTTGGCTAGCCAAGAGTTTATACAAGAATTTCCTGGCTTGGCCTCAAGAAATACCTTACACTAGGAAAACATATATATGGTTCAATTCTTGATAAGGCTGCATTTTTGTTTCCCACCGTACCAACTGTAGATGATGGACGTAAGCAAGTGCATGCTACAAGAGGTGGTATGGCGAGAAGAGGTACAAGTGCCAACGGTGGATGACTATCTCAAGAAAGCTGCAGTGATAAGCGTGATGTACTTGCCAGTGGCTGTCATACTGTTTCTTGGAATGAATGCGGTCGATGAACATTTCACCTGGGCTAACTCACTCCCTAAAATCATAGAGATCGGAGCAACAATGTGCAGATTAATGGATGACATTGCTGGTCATGAGGTAACAACCAATACAAGACACCTTATACATAAACATAAAGTATATCTATATGCTTATATGTTTGTCTTGAATTCTTCTGACAGAATGAGAAAGAAGAAAGAAGCAAGTGTTTTACTGTAGTCGACTGCTACGTTAAACACCATGGTGTGATGGTTAAAGAAGCAAAGCAAGTGTTGTCGTGCATTGTAGAGGAACATTGGTGGAAAATCAATGAAGAATTCCTCAGCAACGACAAGGTACCAGTTCCAATGCTGATGGTCTTGTTAAACCTTGTGCGCACTATGGGAGGCATATACAACGATGTCGATACATACACCAAGTGCTCGAAAGTGGCAGACCCAATACATAAGTTGCTGAATGAGTGCATCAATCATTAAAAAGGCCAGCTCGGAATAATGCATGCACATGCATGCTTTCTAGATATATATATCCTACGTGTAATGAATCACTATAGTAAAGTGTCATACGTATTCAAGGCCTATATTATGCTTGAAGGGTGTGCAAGCAAGCATGTGCAGTGTTGCGAACAAGTACGTTTATGGTTGTATAATATAAAGTCCTTTGTGTGACTCGTGACTGATATAATTTGAATTTGTTTGGTTGAGAATATATAGGTCAATCACAACCCTAGGACTCTAAGAGTTTCCATACCGTTTAATATACTGCTTGCCATGTAGACTTTGGTAATTTTGCAAAGCATTAAAGAAGGGAAAGGAAAGATGCAAAAAACTAGGTCTGATGCAAAGAAACTACGAAATATTCACTACTACATATGTGACAATAGCAAACGCCCCCTTCACAGCCGGTTTTGTTGCAACCGGCTGTGAAAGGTCATCACAGCCAGTTGGATTACCAACTGGCTGCGTTGCTCTTATCACAGCCGGTTTGTATTACCAACCGGCTGTGATGAGGGGTGAGGGCAACGCAGCCGGTTCCAGCTACGAACCGGCTGCGTTGCTACTCATCGTAGCCGGTTGGTAGTTGGAACCAACTGCGTTGAGGGCTCATCAATACAGCCGGTTCTAGCCACGAACCGGCTGCGTTGCTACTCATCGCAGACGGTTGGAGATACGAACCGTTTGTGTTGATCAACACAGCCGGTTCTATATGCATAGGCACTTGGCAAATTCAAATTTTGAAGCCCTAAACGTTGTCAAATTGAAAAGTGTTGAACTACAAAGTTGTATAATTTCTCAAGATGTAAAATTTTTATATTGGTCATTTTTTCATATGACAAAGTGGTAGTAAAAGTGTTGACAAATCCTACATCTCTCATATAGGGTTTAGGGTGAGAAACTAGAAGAAAGATGTAGGATTAGTGAACACTTTTAGTATCACTATGTCATATGAACAAATGACCAAAGTAAAAGTTGTAAAACTCGAAAAGTTATGGAACATTGTAGTTGACAATATTTTCATTTGAATTCGTATTGTCCACAAAAACCAAGTTTGAAATTATTCAAATTTAAAATTCAAATTTCGCAAACTACCTCAGATGGAAAAATGGAGAACATGAAAGTTATAGTGTTTGAAAAGTTACGAAACTCTATAGTTGACAAGTTTTTAACTTGAATTTTTTTAGGCCCTCAAATAAGTCATTTACACTCGGGTTCATATAGTATGTGGGGAATAAAACTGTGATATGGTCACAACCACCTGTGTAGCGTAGTGGTAAAAGGGGGTACGCGTGAGGGCTGGGCAGTAGTGGCTGTCCGGTAGGGTCCCTCCCTCAATTAGAAAAAAGTTTTTGCTATTTTTTCAGCTCCCGTAAGCCATCTTGGACAACCTCATCACAGCCAGTTCTAGCCACCAACCGTCTATGTTGCCCGAACCAACACAGCCGCTAGGAATCAAACGGTTCCCAAAACTGGCTGCGATGGGGGTTTCCCAACCGCCTGTGATGAGTATTCTGCAGTAGTGATTCGTAACAGTCATGCATGCATGATGAGAGAATGAAGAGGAGTTTTGGAAGAGGATAGGGTAAAATATTAATAGACAAAGGTTATTGGAGGAATCTATTTTGTAGATATATTAATAGACAAAGATTATTGTCACAAGTCATGCATGCATGATGAGAAAATGCAGAAGAGTTTTGGAAGAGGATAGGGTAAAATATTAACAGACAAAAGCTTATTGGAGGAATCTATTTTGTGGACACATTCAGAAATTATGCACCGGGGATACACAGAGCATGTGGTAATAGTTGTTGGGGCGCCATTAATTAATACAGGCTACTGCTTGGTTGATGAGTCACTTTGGCAGTGTAATATTCCGAATAAAGGTTAAACTGCAGACCAATACTATGTCATGCAATGTTTTCAAATTGTAAAATGATGGCGACTCCCTTCCACCTCTCCCTCGTCTATGGCGATTCCCTTGAAGTCTTCCATGGCGCAGGTGATCTCTAATTCCCCATCTGATCATGGCAGGTCTTTCGGATTTGGACTTTGCTCCGGGTCTGGGGATTCAAAAGGAAGTTCGAAATCTCTTTGGTTCAATGGTCAGTTTCTCTACTTCTTCATCACGTGAATTCTTTTTGGTGGCTTCTTTTGGACGATCTGCCCTTCGAGTCAACTATGATTAAGTAGTGTTGATCCTACAATCATGTTTGGGTGGAATTGCAAAGGATTTCTTTGTGACGCACCTCCCTGGCCTTATGTTTCGATTTTTGGTAGACTCTAAATCAGTGGGTTTCTTGATCTATCATTTAGAAAGCTATGAATGCAACATTGTTTCGGTGTTTTTTTTCTCTGTGCGGTGCAAATGGCCCAAATTGGACAAAAGAATATGGTTCATGGGTCTTTGAACATGAGAACGAATGGATCCATGTTTCAAGTAAAAAGAAAAAAAAACCTACGTTCAAGTTGCAAAGGATGCCTTTTCTGGTACTTCCTCAAAATCATCTGTCTTTGCTAGGATCCATATCCCTGGTGGTCATCCATTTTTTTTCTTCTTCTATTTCTCACAATTCATCTGTTCGTGCAAGCCAAATCTGGACCAAGCCAATCTAGATCTCAAAGCAGCAACAGGCGCCCCTGAAAAATTCGAAATCTTTTGGTCTAATCTGGATGTCACTTTATCATGGAGTGTAGAAATGGGATTAGGTGCAAGCGTTGTCGCAAGTTTCATGTTGCTAAGAGATTGGTTGCCAAAAGAGCCCAAGAATATCGGCCCATTCCGGCGCCACCTACCTTTAAGGCGCAACAGCCTGGTTGTCGTGTATCTCGCGACCCTTCCCCTTCCCCCGCTTCTACAGAACCATCTCCCCCCTCTACTACTCCTACTGCCGCCGCTATTCATCCACCCTCCACCTCTGTGCCTACTTCCACCGCAATGGCGAATGGTCCAGTTGACCCTCGTCCCTTCTTGCCGTCTGGCTTCACCTTGAAGGCTCGTGTTTCTCCTAGTGAACCTCGCCGCCATAGGGTTTCTTTGGGCCATCTAGGGTGAAGTCCAATGAGAATTTGGCCATTGCTGACCTCATCCCATCTGTGGACAAGGAGGACTTTGTTCCGATGGCGCAAGCTCTCCTCCAGTACCTCTGGGATGAGCATCATGCACGACAATTGGAGATGGAGCAGTGTCCGATTGGGGATGCTTTTGTTAGGCTCAGTTGTCCTTTGGAGTGCACAAGGTTTCTGAATCTTCCTCCTCAACACTTTGGTCAATATACTCTTGGTTTTAGCAAGCATAACTAAGTTATCAATGTCGGTGCTATTGAAATGGATCGGGAGGTTTGAATCATGTTGTTAGGCAATCCCAATGACTACCATGACGATGATGAGATTGACAAGGCTATATCTGGTTTGTGTGACATCTCTGATGTTTAAACTTTAAAAGTTCACTAAAAACAGGGATCAAAACATGGTTAAAGCAAAAGAAAGGAAATAAACTTAAATTGGGTTTCAAAATTCAATGTTTGAATTCAAAAAGGGTTAAAATTGACACCAGCTGAGATCTCATAAATTTTCTACTAAACTTGAAAATCTCCAAAAAGCAAAGTTGTTTGTCATCCTAAATAAGGCTAGGTTACTGTTTGGAACTTTTCAAATTCTGCAGTTAAGCCCCTCAAAGACCCTAAAATACAGAACACCTTTTCAAACCTAGCTTGTTTGAGCTCGAAAAATTCATATTTTCAAGTTCATCCCTAGATAAAAGTTGTGTCCCATCTTTCATAATCCAACTTTTGTTTTTGCACTTTTGAAAGTTCAGTTCAAATTTTTGGAGAAAATCGCCGTTGAGCTGGGAGCTCCACGGGCGTCCCGACAATCCGCCCTGGCGCGCTCTGTTCCAGGGCGCCAGTGGCCGCCACATGGCGGGCGAGCGGCGGCAACCACGCCTGGCCGGCCAAACCTCCTGCAGCCGCATCCTACCTCCGTGCGCACACGCCAGCCCCGTTGTTCGGTCACTTCCTGCGCTGCCCGCGCCCTGACAGCCTCGCCACAAGGGCCGCCATCATGGCGAGCGGAGCTCCGCCATTGGCCGCGGCTCGCCCACGCCGGAGAGGAGCCCGTGCGACCGGCTTTGCGCCACGACTCACGTAGAGTATCCTTTGCTTGTTGCGCGCAATCCCTACCCGCCAACCCCTCCGCTCGCTCTGCCCGAGCTGTCAGAGCCATAAATGGCGACTCCGACGGCTCGAGCACGCGTGCGCGTGACCCCAAGCAGCCCCAGCCGGCTCTAGCTCGCTCCAAGGCTCTGCCCAGGAACCCTTGCCTCCTTGCTCAGCCAGTGACACAACCATTCCCTTTCTTCATGCTCCCACCACCCCTTCTTCCACCTCCGGCCGCGAGGAGCCGAACTGAAGAGCTCGCAGCTGCCGGCCAAATCCCCTACCTTGCCCTCCTCATGGATTTCCAATCCACCACGCCCGAGGCTTCCTGAGTGCCCTAGCTAGCCCCTCGAGCCATCCCCTACCAAAACCAAGCACTCCTCACCGGGAATCGAAGGATTCCAACGCCGTCGAGCTCCATTCTCGCCCAAACTCCTCCTCAACGTCGAGCCCCATCCTTCGGCCATCCCTTGTCGCCGCCAAGACCCACAACGAGCTCTGCATTCTTCCGGTGAAGCCCACTGCTGACCTCGCTCCTCGCCTCGACCCTAGCAGCCCGCTGCTGACGTCGCCGGAGCAAGCCGCTCTGGCGCGCAACGTCGACAGGTCGCACCACTCCACCTCCTACCACGAGACCGCTCCTAATCGACGTGCGGTAAGCTACTCATCTCTTCCCGACTAGTTGCTCGGCTTTCCCCGCTGTTCCCTCGCCGGAATCCGGCCGCCGGCGAGCTTGGACCCCGTCGTGTTCCCCTTTTTAGTTCTAGCGTCCTCCGTGTAAGATTCAACAGCTGGTTTGCGAGACTTTAAAAGATCCAGGGTCCCCAACGTAAAAAGATTCTTTAGATCTAGGTCAAATTTCTGAGATCTCCTAAAATCTGTTAAAAATCATAGACACATTAGAAAAATGCATAAAAATACTCCCTGGACTCGTGAGATTGTAAACTCCAATCTCATATTTGCATGTATATGCTTTTGATGAATGGTTTGTGAATTAAAATTCAAACTCAGTTTTTAGAGATTTGTGCACGATTTCAAATCCTGAACTCCACTGTAGCTGAATTTTGAATATGTTGTATGTTAGCTTGTTGTAGCACTGTGTCCAAAGGGCACCGAAAAATATGCTCTGTAGCCTCTGTTATTAATTATTTAGTGATTTCTGTTCTAGCTCAGTTCTAGATTTATTAAAAATATTTCCTGCAGTCAAAAATCATAAACTTCCACCAGAGGCCTAGAAACGTGTTAGCACATGCTAGAAAAATGCTAAACTGATTTGTTGACTCCTTTTAGGCTATCAAATAAATAGATGTATGTTTCTGGGTTGGTATTTTTTTTTAGGACTGTTGAAGTGGTATTTTTAGCTACCACTTGGCGAAGGCACTTCTTTTGATCGTGCCTAGCAGTAGTAGCAAAATCTACTGTTTTGGAAGTACCTTTGATTTTATATGTTTTAATCTTGAATCTAGGATCAATGACTTGTACTATTTTTAATCAATTCTGTACAACTTGGGTTTAGCTAAATTTTGGGGTGAGCTTAGCTCTTATACTCCTCTAGATGTCATAAAGTTTGTAGATAAAAAGGATTAACAGAAACAGAGTAACAAAAATGAGAAGGAATTATAGTAAAATCGAAATTAATAAAAGGATGTAGATCACTTGTGAATAATCAAAGCAAATGTGGGTATGTTAGTTTTAATTCCAGAACTGAATACTTGTATAACAAAAGTAGTTTAATTTTTTTTATATTTGTATACAATCACCATCAAATAGACTTAAGTCTAGCACCCCACCCCCGTTCTCTATTCTTGTGAAGAAAGGAATTATACACTAAAGTGTCTAGGTGAATATGGCCTTAGTTTTTAGACCTAAGATTTCGCAGCAACACTTAAACTTGTGGATCTCATGTAGAAGGCATCCTCGCTGACGGTACTTACAATCTCGTCCCCACCAACGAAGAAGAAGCTCCCGAAGGTGGTGCCAACGTCATCGTGATTGACCCGGAGACTGACGCCTGTGTAGCTCAAGAAGGCAAGCCCCGGAGCATAACCTAACTTTAAAGTTGATGCAACTATGAATTATTTATTATGTTTGTGCATTTACGTTTAAAGGAGTTGTTTGAATACCCTAGTTGTATAATTCTAGTACCTATGTCTTGCAATACTAGTATGATAAGGTCGATAGTGCAATGCTTTAGGACCGCTGCAAGTCGAGTGATTTCCGTCACTCGCGAGATAAAGGAGTTGCTTGTCTTTACTTATGTTGGAATCATAAGGATGGACGGGCGGGATAGTATGTATAGATATCCCGTCTGTGTATGATAATTGGTTTAAGGCCGGAACGTACGGTTTTGTGTGTCAGGTTTTTGAACGTACCACGCACATGCCAAAGTCTGGGCTCTGGTAAGCCTGGTACCCGATTGATACAGCTAGGACCGATAGCCATTTTTCCTTGGAAATGTTTTTCCCTTGTTGTACACAAGTGGTTACATGCGTGAGATCGGCCGACATTAGTCCGCGAGTATCTGATAATCTTGTATCCTAAGGGAATGGACCCGGTGCCGAACTGTGGTTGATGAGAAATGTTGGATAGTGTTTGTGCCTTTTTATAGCAAGCATTATCCGTGTGTGTTGAGTTTCCCTGGTCAGCTAGTGAAATTTGGTTCGAACTGTCCGCTTCTCGCGGTTAATGAGACTTCTTGACTGCTGTGCTACATTGAGTAAGAAGTGAAACCATGAGGATGATAAACTTGTTGGTTGTACTAAATTGTATTGCCCCACTTGCATGCTTAGAAAGGATGCTAATCTAGAATGGTTAACGCTACTAGAATTGATGCTAAAATAATGAAAGTAAAGATCCACTCTTAGTCGCTTTCTGGAAAAACAAACCCACCAGCCAAAAGCCTCTCATGTCTAGGAGTCGGTGATGTAGTTTTCACCCAACGGGTAAGCCTTGCTGAGTATTAGTATACTCAGCCTTGCTTGTGGCTATTATTTCAGGTACTACTTTGGATGAGACGGTGAATTCTGTCACTTGGCCTGCCCAGGTTCCACCTGGCTGGCACGTCGAGTGGGTTCCGTCCTCTTCCGAGGATCGGGAGGAGTAGCACCATGGACGGCTTCATTGTGGTGTTGCTATTATCGTCGATTAGTTTATTTCCGCTGCTTGAACTCTCAACTTTTATTTAAAATTTAGACGTGGTTGGTAATAACTTGATGGGACTATTTATGTTAAGTTGAACTTGTGAAATATTGTAATTTCTGGGACTCACATTCGTGTGGGCGCGCGTGTTGTTTCGGTTGTGAAAGAACGTGGTTAATCGGGTATAATCCGACGGCGCTCCAGCTTATTCCGGATTAAGTGCCTGACTACTTGATTCGTGGTCTGTGGGTACTTAACTTGGAATAATTTCGGAGTGGTCCGCCACAGTTTGCCATCCTTAAGCACATTGGTAGATCTTCAAATGCAGCTAGGGTGATTGCTAAAGTGGTAGTCAATAAGGAGGATGGCATACATGATGACGTTGTAGTGTCTCTTGGTGATTGTCCTCGTGCTGCCTCGTTCACTATCCTAATTTTCATCCTGCATGCTCAAAACATTGCAACCTTTCCTGATGAAGATGAATTGCCCCCTCATGGATCTCTTCACCCAATGCCTCACCCTGCACCTCGCTGGGTTGGTGTGGAGGGGGAGATCTTGGAAGACAATTCCACTGGTGCTCAAGTGGATGATGCCTCTGTTGGTAATGTCCCTGGTCTACCTGAGTAGATGAATGCGGATGCTGTTGTCGGGAACTGGAACATCAATGGTGTAGTTGGGAGTGCTAATGCTGCAGGTGTTCAAGATGCTCCTGCTGATGTGAACTTCCCTGGTCCAGTCGATGCTCCACCTCCTGTAATGCCTCATCAGAATTTGAATGTGGACGTTGTCGCTATTGGGAACATCAATGTTGTAGACGTTATGGATGCATTTGCTGATGTGGACCCCCTGGTCCAGTTGATGCTCCATTTGCCCCTTTGATACCCCATCACAATATGAACATGGATGATGTTAACCTGTCCTGCTCTGAATGAGGATGATTTGTCTGATAGGGCAAGAGACTTCTCTCTTCTGATGGCCTTGATGCCCCATCATCTCCTGCTCAACAAGTAGTTCCTCTAAAGGTAGTTTTTCAATGTCTTCACAATTCTTTGTTTCTATCTCAGCGCCACTTGTCTTTTAGAAATGTCATTAGTGTTTTAGTTAATCTTGATACCATGGTGTCTAGGTACATTGCTGACTTCGATCTGTTGTGGCATCTTGCTAAGGTCCTGGTGGAATCTGCACCTGCTCTTGCTTCTCCAGCTTATGTGCTTCAATAGTTATCTAACGTTGAAATCTTGGACAAAATGCCTCCTTCCAAAGCTCCAAAGAAGAAAACGACAAGAAGGGCTAGGACTCCACTTGATGTTGCTTTCCTTCATCACAACAGAGGCTTCAACGTCCTGATAGTTTCAAGGATGGTGCCGTCCCATCACCGAACATTGTGGATGGGCCACAACCACATCCTGAGCCTCTTGAAGTGCTCCATCCAAATGCTGAGGTGGCCATCTCTCCATATCTGGTTGTCACTGCTTCTTCCTCGGCTGCACCAGCTCCATTTTTTATCTGCTTCTCTTGTGAGAGCCATTGGAACTGAGTTCCTCAAGAAGCCAGTGCATGTTGTCCTGCCTGGTGATGATGGTTCTTCCTCTGATAATGAATAAGCTCTGTAATAGGGTTGGGCCATTAGTATTGTGGCCTTTAGTTGGTGTTTTTTCTTATGGTGTGTCTAAACTCTCTCCACAATCTTTTGTGTGTTTGCTTAGTGGTGAGAAGACTACTGTGTTACACCCTTTTTGTCCTTCAATGGTTAATCGTGGTGGTGATCTTTATTCTCTTTATTGTTGCATCGTCTGAAATGTTTTAAAAGCCTCCTGGTTTGAGGCCTTTTCTATCCTCGTGCACTTATGGTTTTATGGATAATAATGGATCATGGAACATTTTGGTTCGGAATGTAAGAGGTAGCAATACTCAAGAGAAATGGGATGGTATTGGGAATTCATGTGCTTGCAGGAGAGAGACCTTTAATTGACTCTGCTTACATCTCCAAATTTTGCCCCTGAAATATGAATAAATTTGCCTTTTATCCATCTGATGGTGCTTCAGGAGGTCATTTGACAGCATGGAATGGAAATATGTTTGATGGAGATGTCATTTGTGCTAATGCATTTTCCATTACCATTATGTTTACCTCACTTCTGAACAACAAATCTTTTCATCTCACAAATGTGTATGGTCCATCAGCACCTGCAGAGAAAGCTGCTTTCATTCATTAGCTATATAACCTGGATACTTCTACCTATGAGGATTCGGCCATTGTTGGTGATTTCAATCTTATTAGAAGTCCATACAAAAGGAATAAGCCTGATGGTTCTGTTAATGACATGCTTCTCTTCAATGATCTTATTTAGCATTTAGATCTCATTGATGTTCCCTTTGAAGACAAAAAGTACACCTAGGGTAACATGCAGGAGGATCCCTTATTGGAAAAATTAGATTGGGTTTTCACTTCAGCATGTTGGTCCCTATCTTATCCAGCTACAAAAGTTCAAACCATGAGTTGCCCTGTGTCTGATCATATACCATATTCAGTGGTTGTTGGCACTTCTATTCCTAAGTCATCAATATTTTGATTTGACAACTATTGGGCTCAGTTTGGGGGTGTTTATGAGGTTGTTGCTTTGCATTGGCATCATAACCCTTTTTTTTTGCTAATGTGGCCAAGACCATATCTAAAAAATTTAAGCAACTCGGGCAAGGCCTCAAGGAATGGAGTAAATATTTATTAGAGTTGGGAAAATTAATCAATAATTGTAACTGGGTTATTTCCATGATAGATGGACGCGAGGAGCAAAGAGCATTGTCTAGAACTGAATTTATGTTTATAACTTCAGTGAAAGCTCATATGGCCAATTTGTTAGAAGGAAAGAGGAAATATTGG
Organism: Digitaria exilis; assembly: GCA_015342445.1. Classification (NCBI taxonomy): domain Eukaryota; kingdom Viridiplantae; phylum Streptophyta; class Magnoliopsida; order Poales; family Poaceae; genus Digitaria; species Digitaria exilis. The sequence goes on from JACEFO010001803.1 coordinate 46,346, forward strand.
AAGCAACAGGCAACCATCCGATGGGCTAAATTTGGCGATGAAAACTTTGCTTTTTTTTTTCCAACTTATGGCTACCATTGCTCATAGAAGTTTCATTTCTTAGTTGCAATTGCCGGATGGCACCCTGATTACTGACCATAACTTAAAGGCAGGACTTCTGTGGAGTGCCTTTAAAGAGTGATGAACCCATGGATCATCATGTTTCTTTTGAACCGCTTGATGCAAATTGTTCCAAGGTAACAAATAGAATGACAATCCAGTTTGGATTATTTGCATGTGAGTTGACACAAAATAATACGAAGGAAGGAGTTTTCTCTACAATTGTTACTTTGCCAACCATCATGATATTTAAGGGAGTCAATTGGTCCAAGGGAGAAAACAAGCAAGTTGACAAATCATACAATGTTCAGGTTGGGTGAATGTCGTGGTGTTAATAAAGATTCACTAGAAGAATTAGCGAAGGGCTAGATTATTTTAATATATAATCTGTAATGTGAGTGCGTCATGTACGTGATTTATTTTAGTGGTTGAGTCCGTTTTGAGTCATAGCTGGAATCGGTCTGTGGCTGGTCTAGTCCAACCAGGTTTCTGGCCGGCCTGTGAGCCATAAGGCCTGGGCGTCGCCCCTGCAAGGGCAAGTTTTTGGTGGACTGTATTTTTCTTCCGTTGAGGTGTTCCTCCGAAGAGAAAAAAAAGAGAGGCGACCCTATCAAGCTGCCAAATCCATATCGGATTTGTAAAGAACTGCGTGGTCAGGATCTCCCTAGGTGCGCTGATTCGATCTCATCGAGGTCTCATCTTCTGACCGTGGTTCCTTGTGGCTGCGGGTGGAAGACCTATCTAGGGTTTGGATTGCATCTATTGTGTAAGCTGATCCCTAAGTAATTATTTATCTTTGCAATTGCTGGTACTGGATTGATCTCATGGAATAGTTTTCCATCAGCTGGTACTCTATTGGTTCAATATTATTGTGGTGAGTTCACTACCTTGTACTCCGTCAGACATATTTTGTGCTAGTTGATGCGACTGTTCTGTTATTGGTTGGCTGAAGAAATTGATCTCAATTATATTAGTATACTGCTTGGAGATCTTAATGTTGGTTTTCTCTCGTGCTGCTGCTAGCGAGCAGATCCACCCCTGTTTTTGTGTTTGAAGAGAGAGAAATTATTTTATAAGTGCAACTGTTGGAGCTGATTATTAATATCTGAAAAAAAATATTGTGAAATTATCTGTTGCTTATTTGTACCGTGAAAGATTAGGAGAAAAACTTGGACACCCTAGCGGTGTCTTTATCATTTGGTATCAGTTTAGCTGGGTTGCTCATGGATTTCTATGATGTATTCGCCGAATTTGTGCCAGTGCTATATCCCACAGCTTCTCGATCTGAGTACTATAAGTGGGAGGATGCTATACTAGATTGTTATAAGATTGGTGAATTGCCATTAAATCAGTTGGTAAATTTGGCAAGAAAAAGTTTCTCTATTCCTGAGAAATTATGGTTTCAGAGAATGCAGTTGGAACATGGTGGCAATTATGGCATTTCTTGGTATGAGATGAAAGAGGTATTACGGCACCGATTTGCTCCTACTCTTGAACTAAAGAAGCATATATTCTCTAGTGGTGGAAGTTTTTCATTGGATGCTTTTGAATTTTCTGCTGCCAAAGAATTTGAGAAGAATGCTTCTACTAAGACCCTAAATGAAATAGTGTCACCTAGTGATTCTTTTACAGCCACATCTACTGTTGAAACCGGTGACCAAGTGAAAGTTAGTGTTTCTGGTAATTCTTCTACACCAGAGCAGCAAGTTTTTGGGCCTTCTTGTGTTGATTCCGTGGAAACTTTAATTACAACTACAGATGTGGTGGTGGACAATTGCGCGGCTGCTAATAGTGATTTTTCTGCTAAAAATCTTGACAAGGAATCAGGTAGTTCTATGGGTAAAACTTCGTCTCCTCATATAGCATTACAAAAGGGATCTGTAACTGATACGGCAATGACACCTGAAGCTACCAACTGTGATTCAGTTTTATTGGCAAAAAATGATGTTCACGATGATATTAATGTTGCAAGTATTGACGCATCTTTATTAACATCTGGCCTGGATATTGGTGAGCTTAATAAACTTGACTATCTGGGTCACGATTTAACAGGCTTTTGTGTTTGAAGAGAGAGACAATATTTTATAAGTGCAACTGTTGGAGCTGATTATTAATATCTGAAAAAATATATTGTGAAATTATTTGTTGCTTATTTGTACCGTGAAATATTAGGAAAAAAACTTGGACACCCTAGCCATGTCTTCATCAAAGAGGGAATTGGAATCTTTGAATGTCAGTCTTTTCTTTTTGACCTTGCAGAGATAATTCATCCTGTGGACCTTCCAGATTTAGACTTGTTGTTTACAAAGGAAGAAATTGATCAAGCAGTTAAGGATATGCCATTCGATCATGCTCCCGGCCATGATGGATTTAATGGTTTCTTCATGAGAAAGTGCCGGAGCGTTATTGTAGATGATTTCTATAGATTATGCGATAGTTCTTGGCATGGAAATGTGGATCTATCATGCATAAATAATTCATTCATCACCCTTATTCCTAAAAAATAGAACCCTGCCTAAGTCAATGAATTTAGGCCCATTTCATTGCTGAATCTGAAATTTCTGACCAAGTTCTTGGCAAATCGGCTTCAAGATGTCATTCTTTAGATTAATCATACTAATCAGTATGGATGTATTAAAGGGCATACCATACAGGATTGTTTAGCATGGGTCTTCCAATTCTTGTATATTTTTCATCACTCAAAAAGGAGATTATTCTGTTGAAACTTGATTTTGCACAGGCATTTGACAAAGTGGAGCATCATGTCATTATAGAAATGTTCAGGAAAAAGGGTTTCACCGAAAAATAGATTTCTTGGATAAATGCAATCCTCAATTCTATTTCCTCATCAGTATTTTGAAATGGTGTGCTAGATAAATCCTTTAAGTGCAAAAGGGGAGTTCGAACAGGGTGATCCTTTGACACCTTTGTTATTTGTGATTGCTGCTGACTTATTGCAATCATTGGTGAATAAAGAACATAGTGATGGATTGTTGATTCATCCATTGGGGCCAACTATTGGAGGTGACTATCCAATAGTGCAATATGTTGAGGACACTTTGATTGTTATGCTAGCTGATGTAGATTAATTAGTACACCTACATAGCCTACTATAGACTTTTGCAAAGTCTACAGGGCTGAAAGTAAAATTTTCCAAATCATCACTGATACAGATCAACCTAGATGAAACAAAAGCTTCAGAGCTTGCTGCTGCAGTTGGATGTTGTTGACAGCCCTTAGACGCATCAAACCGCAAGCGGACAGGTTGCATGTAGCTTTTCCCTTAGAGTATTCCACTAAGGTTTATTAATCCACGGAACAAGGAGTTCTACGCCTAATCTATGCAAAACGTTGTTGGTGTATGAATCTTTTTGGTTTATGGTTAATGTATGAAATAGATCTAATCTACTAAGTCTAGGGTTAAGAAAGTGAGGATACATTAGTGAGCACAAGAAGTAGTAATTCATCAAGCAAAGAGAATCGAGATCTATGTACAAGATAGATTGATAACACAAGAATATCGGCGATTACAAACCATGGTCACCTTACCACCTCATGGAAAATCGAGGGCTTCACCCCTCAAAGCTAGTCATTGTGACGGAGTTCATGGTGTAGAAGTCCTCGATGAAGAAGTTCTCACCATCCTCCAATCTTGTCCCGGCCTTCGGCTTCCTCTGGTGTGTTTTCCTTCAATTTGGTGACTCTCTGGTGGGAATTGGGTCACTATTTCTATAGGACAGGAGCTTTAAATAACCTGAGGGAACCCTAGCTCAAAGGGGAGGTCAAGACGGTGCAAAAAAGGGATAGGTCGGCCGGCCTAGGGCCCATTGCGCTGGCCGGCCTGGGCTCTTTTTGCCCCACCTCGGCCTATCCTTGCAACTTTACTCACTTGTGTAATTCACATATGTGGATCTCTTGACGACATTTGCTTCGGGATAAGATTAGATCTTTGGTAACTTTCCAAATGTCTGCTTGATTTGCCATGATCCAAAAAAAATCTAAGTACGTTCTTCAAGCATTTTCCTGTGCACATCCTTGGTGATCGGTCACGATCTCGCTCTTCGTCCAAAAGTGCTCATTTATAGCCAAAAACCTGTGTAAAGCAAAATCCTCCAAAAATATGTCCATATGCAAAAACGGATTTATTTCACGTGCCAAGTGGCTGGTTAGTATATTAATTAATCCAAAAACTCAACTTAAATGACACTAAAAGTGTATCGCTAAGTAGTGCCAACAATCCCTCGAGTAAGTCCAAGAGCTTTGTTAATAAGGAAATCAGCATTGCCCTTCAATGTCCTCCCTGTACTTAGTCATATATCACAATACATATTGCTCTTTCAAGTGTTTGGCATTTATATTCAAGTTGTGATCGGCTACTTTTTCATTATGGAAGATAGACTAGCAATAAAGAACAGGCCACAATAAGGAATAAATGCAATGCTCTCAAACTTAAGTGAACTTCAAACCTTTACCTCGTTCCATCATGAATAGTTTTTTCAAAAAGATGCATATCCAACAAAAGTGAGGTTCTCTTAAAAAGTTCATGGAAACACTCATCTCATCAAGCTACTCAAGCCTATACTAGATTATCTTCAACCTATTCTAATCATATATGAAAGTGTAAGGCATACATGGAACTTGAAATGTTGTCAAACTAAGAGAGAAATCTATTGGAATTACTAAGACTAATAAAAAAGGCCATGGAAGAGATGGAGAGAGATGGAACTCACACTTTTTAGATAGGTGGACATGTGCAAGTGACAAATGAGTGATCTCGAGAAAATGAAGTTATTGTTATCGGATTGCACATGGTTGGAAAAATTGACTAGAATTTTCCTTTAAGACACTTGAAAATAATATGAAGCAAAGAGAACTAAGGATCATTTTATTCTTCTTTTCTTTTCCTTCTTTTTTTACATGCCTTTTGAGCATGTGGCATACCTTCATGGGCATGCATCTTTTATTATATATTTTTTATATTTTCATCTTCAGTTTTTTTGCTCCTTAGAACTTTCACAACATGATACTTACTTGGCGGAAGTCAGAAATATGAGATGACTCCTCCCGCATGCTTGAATGATGCTCGTCTTCGAGCATAAAAGAGAGGGAAAATATGACCGCCGAGGTAATTATAAAATCTATTTTCTATCTAGAATTTATTCTATACTCAAATTTGGTTGTGTCAAGGAAGTAATCTGTAAATTATATTTGGTTTTTTGGGTGGATGCCCAGCGACGTTTGTGAAATTTCTAATGTGAAAACCCACAATGCATGGAGAAAAAGTTTAGCATGAAAAAGGTTACACAAAGGAATGACCAACTTATTACTCTCATACCATAGAAAACAGTCTTAATCCAACTCATGCATGTATATAGCCTTGGTAGGTAGAACTTTGCAAGAGATTCACAAATGTTGATACATAGGAATTAATTTTCAATAAAACAATACAAGGTGTGAGGTCATTGGTAAACTTAAACAAAGAGCAACATGAATAAGTGGGCCTAGAATTTAGTCATTTAACCTCCACAAATAAAAGAGTTGGTGTTTACCTATTTCATTCCATTTAATAGAGATCAAATAGTCAAGTCATCTGCATCACAGCGTAGGTAAAGCAAGGCAACAACTTCCATCATTTTCCATAAGCAAAAGTGATCATCGTGGTGAGCACAAAGTGATGGCGATCCTTTATTTATTGAAAACAAAAACAAAACTAGGTTGTTCTCCTAGAAGCCATGTTATTAACAAGAAAGATTTACAAAGGTTTTGTCCTATGATCAAAGGCATACAAAGGTATTTACAAGCATATAGAAAGATATGAACAAGAGAAGGTCGAGGAAGAGTTACCGTCATTTTGATGCCTGAAGTGTAGCATGGCCTCCCCCATGCTTAAGCATTGTGCTTACAATGAAAGAAGAAATATGACCATCTTGTGGTGATCCTAATCATCCTTCAGCTTCTTCTTTTTGTCATCAAGCCTTGATCCCCAATCGTTCCAATCTTCATCATTGCCACCTTCCTCGTCGTCCATGTTGCTGCCTCATCTTCTATCAATTTTTCTCCTTGTTCAGAAGAGAACATGTACTAAACCATTGTTCCATTGCAAAGTGCATAGACTTTCCTTTCCAATGAGTGCTCATTCACTCAAATAGGATCTCGAACAAGAGAGTTATGGCCATTTTACTCAAGCACCGCAATCTATCCCAAAGAATTTTAGCATGCACAACGTCTCGAGTTTTTTCCATATCTCCTTGCGTAGGTCTTCGAATTAAGTGATCTTGGATGCGTTGGAAAAAGAATTTGATGGTGTTTTTGAATATCAACATTTCCCTTCTTTTACAGCTCTGAACATGTGCTCAAATTGATAAAAACCGGCAGTGCTTCTCTCAAGTGATGACATTGACGAATCAATAGCTAAACTAGAGTGAATCAACAAATCGATCCTATCTCTATTTATTTTTGTTTTTTAGGTAGGGTTTGGTGTGGAAGCTTACAAAACCAAAGTTTTCACAAAAAGGTTTATAGGATGCAACAATCAATGCCATAAAAGGTGGAGAACAAAATGAAATACACATGAGGTGGGTAAACAAATATGATGAACAAAATATATAACATGAAAAGGTGGTGGTCTTAAAACAAAGAGAGTTAGCCTAAATTAACTAGCCACAAGTTTGGAATCTAAGGGTGGTGCCACGCTTCATACATCTCTCTAAAAGACACAAAGAAAAAGACTCTAAACACTAATCGACATAATAAAAGGTCTACAAGTTTTCCAAGATCAAATAACGAATTGCTATATCAATAACATTTAGAACAAACAACATGATGTTGTGACTTTTATTAGAGCAATGGTACAATGGTACAATGTTACTTGATATTTTGATTAAAGTGAACAATGTAGACCGTCATTTTCATATATACGCTAAATAAAAGAACCGGGTTGCCTCACGCAAATCGCTTCATTTAAAGTCATAGAGCTCGACTTTCTCACATACCATCAAATCTATCCGAAGCCATGGTCCTTCATGTAAAAGGTGAAGGTGTTTCATGTAGCTTTTATTCCACTTCCCATGTTGCACTTGATCAATCACACTGAATGGAAAACTTGCCCAATCATTTCTCACTTCGTCGTCACGTCCTCCTTCGTTGTTCTTTGTCGCTCCTTCATCTTCCACGATTTTTTCTTTCTGTACAGATTAGAAATTGCGTCTGCCAGTTGATCCAGCATGGTGTATGAAATCTTCTTTCCAACACTGCATTCCAATTGAGGGAGTTATGTCTATTTTACTCCGGCACTGCAATCTGCCCCGTGCTGATTTCAGCACTGCAATTCAGGACTTCTCCCGAGGCGTGCTCTTTTATGGTCATGAGCCTGACCAAGCACAAATCAAGATCAAGATTTACAAAAATTACTGTAAACATACACATTCATAATCACAACCACAATTAGATTGTAGCAACAAAGCATGTTGTAATTAAAAATAGCATATGTTTCTTGCTAGCACTTAGCTCTTCACTAGGCAATGGTTCTTTAGGCATAAAATCAAAGAGCTCAAGCACAAATATTTCCACTTCGTCATTCTCAAGAAATTCTAGCCTATAATCATGATCATAATAGGATAAAGGCAGAAATTGAATTGTCATTCATACTATCGATTGAACATAAGTATTTCAAAATATTTTTATCTGAACCAATAGTATCTTGAGAGTTCAATGCATACGTTAGCCTTGGTGTTATCACATCGAGAGTGATTTTTGTTTAGTCCGTCAAAGTTGACAGCAAGTCAATAACAACAACCGGAGGTGGTTCTCCACAATCTTGTTGCAATTCTTACAACGTTTCGTATTGTGCTTTTAGCCCCTTGGGCAATGGTTTCATCTCAGTGTCGGGTGCTTCAAGTTCTTCTTGGTACAACTCTCCAATGTCTTCAAATTTTTCTTCTTCCAAATATCCACATTGCACCTCTAGCTCTTTGGTTGCATCCATTAACCCCTTGTCTTGATCATCATGAGGATTTTCATTCGCCATAGCTTGTTTGAGAGGGTCCCTAAAAGAGTCCACAAAGAGAACACTCCCTTCGTCGTGGTTGCTTCCGATTGAGTATATATGGCATATGTGCAAGGGCGACAATTTGGGCCTCACGCCCAAGATTCTTCTAGCCTCCTCGACATGTTTGTCATCGATCTTCCCTTATTCTTCAACAAGATTCTGAATAAATTATATGGTCGATTCTTTCTCCAATATGTATCTCGTGTGTGTATTTGAAGGGAAGTCCAGTTCTATGGCCCTTGCTGATCTATTTTGGTGTGGATGAGGTCTTCTTTTGTCGAGCAAATCTCCAAAACCAATCGGTATCCAATCTATCCAATCCATTTGCTCAAAATCTCTCAATGACTTCACATTTTCCAAGCTTCTTCTTTCTTCTCCCGAGTCTTCTTTTGTTGAACCTCAAACCGATGCATCTTCATCTGAGTTGCTCCCTTGTCTTTTTGATGCTTTGGTTGCTCTTCCATTCCAGAGCAAATTGGAATGATTGTGAGACATAGAGTCATCCCACCACAGCATATTCTCAGCCCCCCCACAGTTCGTCAGCACCACCACCGCCACCACTCATCATGACTGCCCCGCTGCTAAGACTCTTTGTCAGTACTTGGCCCCGACAAGCAGCCAGAAGGAGAATTTGAGCTGATGACCGGACTGGTGAACATGGTTCATGTCAGTCCATTCTGCGGGAAGGCATCAGAAGATGCTAACACTCACTTACAGCACTTAAGGCTTATCATTCAACTCAACCAATACTCTTTACCCTGATTCCTTCCCCATATCTCGACAAGAGATACTGTGCGATGTTTCTATTAAGGCTTATCATTCAACTCAATCAATACTCTTTATACCGATTGCTTCCCTAGGAAAGAAATATGACACCTTCGAGTACTCACTGGTGAAATGTTACAACATGTTATTCTGTGCACTTGCAGAATATTATTCTAAAGCCTAAGAAACACCAACAGCATCATTTTGAAGCGCAGTATATAAGCCTTGAATATAATGTATGGCACATTCGTGCAGTCTTAGTCATTAATTAGACGCAGGATATATCTAGAGAAGCAGGCATGTCCATGCATTCCTATAGCAAGCCTTTTTTTTCTCGAATACGCAGGAGAGCTGCGTATCTTTATATTGATAGAGAGATATAAAGGCCCCGTACAACCTTACCCCCTCACTCCGGACCAAGCTGTGAGGGGGTGGAAAATACAAACAGTTGTAGCTCTAAACCAAAAACTAGTGAGGAGACCTGACCACAAAGGCACACACGCTAGGGACCTCTAGCCCACACCCTCGGTCTGGCCGATGCTCAAGGAGGAAAGACTCCGAGCACCAGCCATGCACCAGAGGTGATGCTCATCTCTAAAAGAATGTAGTAGCTGATTCATACAAGGGTTGGTTTCCTCAAACACACACGAGTTGCGTTGCTTCCAAAGAAGCCAGGATGCCAAGACCACTAGGGAGTTGAAGCCTTTTCGTCTGTCTTTCTGGACCTTCTTGGCACTCTTCCTCCACCAGTCAGCAAACGAAACCTCATGTTGTGTAGGTATACAGGCCTGCAGGCCGAGGGGTGATAGAATTTTGAACCAAAATTCTCTGGCAAAGACACAGGTAGTAAGGATGTGTTGGACGGTTTCTTCTTCCAGATCACAAAGGGGGCAGCGAGAAGGGTGTGGCAGATTTCTCTTTGACAATCTGTCGGCTGTCCAACATCTATTCCTTACAGCTAACCACAGGAAAGTCTTGCATTTGGCCGGAGCCCAAGTTTTCCAAATGCGCCGCCATGGTTCAAAAAGGACAGCCCCATTGAAGAAGGCTCTGTAAGCCGACTTAGCAGTGTACTGCCCAGATCCCTCAAATCACCACACATGAGTGTCATCTTCCTGGGAGAGGTTGAACTCTGTCAAGACATCTGTTAACTGGTATAATTCAAATAACCCAACCATTGATAGGTGGCTCTGTATATCCTGTGTCCAAATCTGATTTGGAAGAGAATCTGCCACAAGTCGTTGATTGCGGGCCTGTGGTGGAACCACAGCCACCACTAGAGGTGCAATATCATTAACTGAGCATCCCAGAAGCCATCTATCCTTCCAAAAAAGAGTGCTGCGACCGTTCCCCAATCTCGTTTCCACAGCAATCATAGCAAGCCTTTTTAATGGTTGACGCACTCATTCAGCAACTTATGTATTGGGTCTGCCACCTTTGAGCACTTTGTGTATGTATCGACATCTTTGTATATGCCTCCCATTGTGCGCACAAGGTTTACCAATAGCATCAGCAGTGGAACTGGTACCTTGTCGTTGCTGAGGAATTCTTCACTGATTTTCCACCAATGTTCCTCTACAATGTATGACAACACTTGCTTTGCTTCTTTAACCATCACACCATGGTGTTTAACGTAGTAGTCGACTGCAGTAAAACACTTGCTTCTTTCCTCTTTCTCATTCTGTCAGAAGAATTGAGGACAAACATATAAACATATAGATATACTTTATGTTTATGTATAAAAGGTGTCTTGTATTGGTTGTTACCTCATGACCAGCACTGTCATCCATTAATCTGCACATTGTTGCTCCGATCTCTATGATTTTAGGGAGTGAGTTAGCCCAGGTGAAATGTTCATCGACCGCATTCATTCCAAGAAAGAGTATTACAGCCACTGGCAAGTACATCACGCTTATCACTGCAGCTTTCTTGAGATAGTCATCCACCGTTGGTACTTGTACCTCTTCTCGCCATACCACCTCTTGTAGCATGCACTTGCTTAGGTCCTTCATCTACAGTTGGTACAGTGGGGGCAAAATGCAGCCTTATCAAGAACTGGAAGCATATGTGTTCCTAGTGGAAGGTATTTAATTCTTGAGGCCAAGCCAGGAAATTCTTGGATAAATTCTGGGCTAGCCAAGTACATAAATGCAGCCTTATGATGCAAATTTTTAGATGTAACTGTTTCCATTTATATTAAATTAAAGGCCTACTTGTTTAAGTTTACTTTATTAGAAAACAGACACACAAGAAATAAATTTTCTATTGCTATCAGAAGGTTGACGGCTTCTACAGTTAGTGTCGTAACCAGCACTGCAAGATTAACATGATAGCCAGTTTAAAACCGCACAACAGCTATGGTCGTTATTTCCAAATGAACAGTGCCAAGGTACCTCCTTTTATCAATCATAAGATGATTGCTTACCACGCGGTTACATCGTGGTAGGGCCTGGAGGTACCAGGGACAGGCATTTTTTGTGTCGGGAAGAAAGGATCAATTCCATATATCATATGCCAGTTATGGGCTGGCCCTTTTGGGCCAGGCCAGAACTACATAGCATTAGGCCGCTACGCACACCGGTACAACTCCTACCATCTCCTTTATTAGAATTAGATTTCATTAGAAAAAGAATAAAGGATAGATCTCTAGCTCAACCGCTTAAGGCTCATGTAATCCTCTTGATATAAAAAGAGAAATTGTATCACTCAAATGGTAGCCAGAAACAATAAATATAGGTATATCATTGTTATGTGATGGTGGGTCAAGGGTCATGACAACTTATATCTAATCCTATTTTTTCCAAGCTCTATTTTAAACTATAGTAAATTGCATTGGCAATACAAAAACTATGCAGGTGCATGTAAATTGGTCCAAGAACTTGTAACGTGATTAATCTTATGCAGGAACTATAAACTTTGGTGCATATATGGTTCAAATTCTGCCACGACACGTATTTGTCTATGTTGGACTATGAGGTGCCGGTGGGTATTTGATTGGATCTCACCATGATTCAAGAAGATATTTTTTTATTATGGGTTTAATTCAACATATTTAAAATTTCAAGAATTGAAATAATTATGGAACAATTTTAGATTCTAATATACTAACGTGGGCAAATACATGACATGGTGGGATTTGGACCATAAACGCACCAAAGTTTATAGTTCTTGCATAGGATTAGTCGGATTACAAGTTCTTAGACCAATTTGCACGCACCTTGATAGTTCCTGTATTACTAATACAATTTACTCTTTCAACTATTCAAGAAGCTATATGTTCAAGGAGCAGGGGATTCTGTTGTGCAAGGAGGAGGTGCTATGTCACAAGTTTACATGAAGTTTTACAAGCTGCTACAGCCTACAGGAGGACAAGATTCATGGGTGATTAAATAAATTCCGTTGGGTGAAGTGATGGCATATTACCTGTTGTATTAAATCCTACAACATCTAACAGTCCATAACAGAGGGTTAGCAGTTGATACTTGATAGAGATAAGTGGAGTCCAAGAATGAAAGGAAGGTAATAAATAAGATTGAGGCTCAAAGTTATTTTCATAGAATGTATCCAAATATGTGTCCCAGTGCCATATTTCAGCACATATTAAGCAAATTAGACTAGGTGACGGCATAAACATTTAAACTGTTGCGATAACAGGTTAACAAGATCTTCACTTTCAATTGTACATTAAAACTTTTTGCATACTATGGACTTACAGTCTCCTTGAAACAGTTTATTCCCACTTGTGAAGCACCATCGTCAGTGACAAATTCGTCAAGTGTCTTTGAAATAATTGACATCACATATGCATAACAATACCCAATCTGTTTTGCAGCTTCTTCATCCCATCTATTATAAAAATATATTCTGAAGGAACTGAATTAGTATCACTAAGTAAAATTATGGAATAATAATAGTTGAATAATGTTGACAGACCAATGGTTTGAATAAAGTAACCAAAAATATACATTGCAAATTTTTAAAGACAGTCAACCCGGCTGTGGACACCAATCAGTGGATTTAATTTTTGTATCTATGTTATGTTTGTTGGTGATATTCCCTGGAAGAAAATCATTGGAGGAGGTACTCGTCACCCAAGCAACTACCTCCTTCCAACAATTTTTTACTGCCTTGATGACTCCATTTCAGCCACTGGTAAACCATTACGAGTATTGTTGGGTGGACAAAATACTTCAACTTCTTCAGAACGTGCAAATCTACCTGTGGTATCTTGGGGTACTATAATATATATTTGAAAATACTTCCTAGTATACTTAATTTCAAACCCAACAAACAAATTGTTATATGAGTTCTCAACATGGGCTAGTAAAGCGTACAAAACACCAAAATGATGTATGGGAACACTACGTGCATTGCATTTTTTATGAGGTTTGGAATAATTTATCTTCACAAATCCAAAGGCCATTTCATGTCAAATTCCTGGTATCTGAGCAGGTTTGATAATCAAATGCAAACCCTTTTGGTGCACATGTGTACTAAACTCAGGGACAGGCCTTTACAATTTCACCATTCTGATCTCCTTGCAGCATTAGGGAAGCAACAATGTCATTGGCACACAATCCGTGCTCCAGATCCATTTAGTGCATGTTTTTTCTATGAGAGCATTCTTGGGAAGATCTTCCATCTAGGGTCATACAGAGACATGAAGATGTGCCTCGTGTCGCTACGTTAAACTCCCTGCGTCCTTGAATGTTATGTCGTTCAGGACAGGCTAATATAATATTAGTTCAAAAATGATTTAACTAGTTTGTCCTAAACGATATATATTCAAGGACTGAGGCAGTACTAATTATCTATTTATTGCAGGAAGTTTCGTTGGATGTTCTTTTCAGGTAATTATCTTGTTCATAGTCCTGAAGATCGAGACAACATTTGCATGTGCCTCCTCGTTATTTTTCCACATGGATATCCCTCCTGACAACTCTTCCACCTCTACCAACCCACCTTTTCATCCATTGATACTCCATGGCACGACCACTACAAAACATTTGTAGCAATAAGGCTAGCTGGATCTAGGTGGATTTACTCGCGCTACAGGTCTGATTGTTGAAAGATGGAGCAAGGTGTCTCAAAGGTGATGTTAATGGGAGTAGTGCAGTGTTACCATGTGTAAGGAAAATGGCGCAGGCCATTCTTTATGATTCTGGCGATTGATTGACAACATAATCATTGAGACTAACAATTTGTCTAGATGATATTTGTAGATATTTCTAGGTCCCAAGGATACTTTCGAAGCCATCCAAATGCCTACATAACCAATATCCAAATGATGGTTATTCAAATTAAAGCCATCCAATTCACGTAGAAAAGTGTTCTTAGCCATATTTTGGAGCATCCAAAATATATGGAAAAGTATCATTAGTCATATCCAAGGACATCCAAAAGATGGCAATGAAGATAGAAGAAAAGACCCGCAAAGAAGCAAAGAATACAGCAAGAAACGCAGAGGCACCGACTCATTCGGTGCTCTGTGCAATAGCCCACCGAATCAGTCGGTGGTGGCAGGAACCAGAGCCCTGTGAAGCCCAGAGAAAAGGACCACCGACCCATTCGGTGGTGTGATCAAGGGGCACCGAACCAATCGGTCCATATGCCCAGAAATACCAGTTCATTACTGTGTAGATTTAGAGGGGCACCGATTCATTCGGTGGGCAGCACCGAACCAGTCGGTCATTCAGCCTGGAAAGAGCTGTTCGGTTCTGGTGAGCACCGATTCATTCGGTGGTTCAAGAAGAAGGGGCACCGAACTAGTCGGTGCTAAAGAAGACCGAAGATGAAGATCTACTCAGAGACCACCGACTCATTCGGTGGTAAAGGAGGAACGGGCACCGAATCAGTGGGTGGTTGGACCAGCTCCACATGTCAGTGACACAGTGGATCAACAGCTAGTTCAACGGCTAGCTGAGGTGGCACCGACTAATTCGGTGGTACCCCTCCTGCATCCACCGAATCAATCGGTGGTACGCAGAAAGGTTGCAACGGCTTGCAACGGCTAGTTCCTTTGGTTGGGGCTATAAATATGGGTTGCCTCGGCCATTTGAAGCGTGCTTGAGCTCAGGGAAGATATTGGCAAGTGTTCTACACATTCTTGAGTGCTCAATCCACCAAAGTGCTAAATAGAAGATCTAGATGATTAGCCAAGTGCTTAGTGCTAGTCTAGACCCTTTAGCGCATCTCTTAGGTGTTTTAGCCTAGAGTTCAGTGAGGTTTGCATACCTCTTTGCTTACCGGTGCTTGCACGCACCAAGTGTTGTAATCCGGGGCTTGTAGTCTTGCGAGACCCTCCAACCAAGTTTGTGGAGAGGCTGCCGGTGTTTGCGCAAGGGAGGAGAGGCCCTTGGCGTTTGGCCGAAGCTCTACCAAGTGAAGGCGGCGAGGAGCATCCGGGGAGGGATGAGCGGAGACCCACTTGCGCGTGGGGAAGTCCCGTGGTCACCCACGGAGTTACTCGACCGGGGAGTTTATGTCCTTGCGCGGGCATTCCCTTTGAGAGAGGCTCCAACAACGAGGATTAGTGCAAAGCTTGTGAGCTTTCCGATACCTCGGTAAAAATCACCGTGCCGGGAGTTTGCTCTTCTCTACCCTTTAGCTTTCGCATTTCATACTTGCACTACTTTCTGCATTTACCTTTCTTAGACTTGCCATGCTAGTATAGGATTGGACCTAGGGTGCAAAACTTTATAGCGGTAGAGATAGCAACACATAGAGAAAACCTAGAGCACATTTAGATAGAAATTGAAATAGGTTTTTTATTTGTGAAATTGGAGCCTAGTTTTGAGAGACACCTATTTCACCCCCCCTCTTACGGTGTCACGGTCCCTTGACCATGATAGCAGGTGTTTTATGGTATGGTTAGCAGGCCCTCATGGGCTTCTGTGTGCAGGCGCACCGGCCTTCTTGGCCTTGTGCGCCGCCTATCTGTATAGGGTTCC
Source organism: Digitaria exilis (assembly GCA_015342445.1). Taxonomy (NCBI): domain Eukaryota; kingdom Viridiplantae; phylum Streptophyta; class Magnoliopsida; order Poales; family Poaceae; genus Digitaria; species Digitaria exilis. The sequence continues at coordinate 62,207 of JACEFO010001803.1, forward strand.
TTGCCTAGATATGTAACTGTGCCCAGCACCTCTATCAACATATTTCATTATTCCGACTGTCTTTGCTTACATGGTATCACGAGTTAGGGTTATTTCTCTTCTCCTGTTTCTGCTGCCATAAGCGCACCCATCAGGCTGCACTGGCGGGCCACCAATTTTCTGCGCCCTACCTGTTACCATGACCGGGACACCTCGTCTCTCTCCCATCGCTGCCGCCACCGCTGCGGACTCCAAGGAGCCTCTGCTCTTGGATGCCGACCGCCCGGACTGACCAAAGCCCTTCAGGCCAAGCACGAGGCCGCGCGTGCTCGTGCGAAGGAGGCAGAGAAGTAGGCGGCCGCCGCCACACATGAGTGTGATGCCGCAGCCGAACGTGCTCGCGCAGCCCTCACTAGGATGGCCTACAAGAGTGCCGTCGCCGATGAGGGTGACCCCGAGGCCCCTCGCGTTGATCCACCAATGGTGGAGGACAACGCTCCCTCTGACCATGGCAGTGGCAGTATGCATCACGCCATCCTAGCGCGTGAAGCCACTGCGATCATCAATCTGCATGCCCAAACATTCAGAGCCTCGTCCACACCATTCATGATCTCAACACTGGCAACTACCCTCGTTGGTGTGATCTGATCATCCTCGTCGTTGGCAAGTACTCACTGGAGAGCCACGTCCTCGTCGACCTTCCCATGCCTGAGTTCTCGGACTGGACATGCATGGATTATGTCAAGTCTTGGATCTTTGGTGCCATTTCTAGTGACCTCGCCGAGACCATACACGATCCTGATGGCACTGCCTGTGCAGCCTAGCTCGCCCTCGAAATCCGGTTCCTTAGGAACAGGGAGACGTGCGCCCTCACCATGACATCCAGTTTCGCAACTTCGTCCAAGGTGACTTGCCTATTGCAAATTACTACAGATAGTTCAAGTCCATGGCGCAGTTGCTCGGGGACCTTAGTGAGTCCGTCAACAACCACACATTCATCCTCAACGTCATCTGTGGCCTCAACGAGCACCTTCACGACGTTGGATGCCATCTACTTCACAAACAACCCTTCCCCGAGTTCTAGGATACCATCTCCGAGTTGGTGCTAGAGGAGCTGACCATGGTGCATCAAGGGTCAGCTCCATCCACCACCGTCCTCCTCGTCGCTACAGGGAAGGCTGCCCACCCTAGTGTATCCTCCTTGTCATTCCATCCACCATAGTAGTCCTCTCACCCTAAGAGCTCGGGCTCTAGGGGCGCTCGCTTCCAACAGCTGCAAGAAGGACTCCAAGAGTCGCCGTAGCAAGCGGGATGGCAAACCATCCTCTACCGATGGCATGCCACCAGCATCCAGTGGCGGCCAGACTGGCGGCAAGGGCTCCTCGACGCCAGCACAAGAGGTGCTAGCAGCGTCACCTGGCCCTCCTTCCTCAACTAGTGGACTAGGGCCATCTAGGTGTCACCAAGTCCCCGGGCCCCGACGCAGTCCATGCATGCACCACCTCCGCCGCAGCAGTTGGTGCTTCTTTCTCAGCAGCAGGTGCAGGCGGTGCTGGCCCAGTAAGAGCAAGCCCATGCCATCTAGGTGGCTCAGGTATAGGCCCTTGCCCAGGCGCAGGCTGCCCAGGCACAGTCGCATTTGGCGGGGCAATTTCCTTGTGGGCAGGCTGACACTACTACAAAAATCGTTTTAAGAGGCGAGCAGATTTGATTTTCGGAGGCGGAAATCATGTCCGCCTCTGCACTGGGGCTTCTGTTAATCAGGGACTAACAGAGGCGGTTTTGTGCCCACCTCTGTTAATTGAGTAAAAAAAATAAAAAAAGACAAACCCTAGATCTAGTCCACCGAGTCCATTTGGGCCCGCCGAGCCGATCCAAGGCAACCGTGCCGCCGCCGGTCGCGCTAGCCACCTTTTGTCCCTCCTCCTGGCCTCCACGCCGCTGCAGCCGGCGGATCCGCACTGCTCCTCGCCGGATCTGGCTGCTTCTCGCTGGATCCGGCCTCGTCCACGGTGGCGAACTGGATGCCATCGTGGTCGCAGAGCGCCTTCTGCTTGGTTGCCTCCGCGTGCGCCGCCGCCGCCTCTTGCTCGCGCGCTCTCCTTCTTCCTCGCGTCCTTGGACCGCGGCACGGGACACCCTGTCCCTGGAGGAGGAGGAGAGGGAGGCATAGGCAGCCTCGTCGTCGTCGGAGGATGAGCTGCCTCGCCACCGCCACCTCAGATCCACGCACGCCGCCGCCTTGTCCCCCACCTCCACCTCGTGCACGCCTCGCGCAGCGAGGAGAGGAAAGAGGGGAGGAGGCTGCTGCTGCTGCCGCGTCGGAGGGAGAGAGGGAGTGTGGCGCCAGTGGGAGAGGGAGAGAGAAAGGGAGGGAGCGCCGTTGGGAGAAGAGTGCGGCGGGAGGGAGAGAGAGAGGGCGAGGGAGAAGGGGTAGGGTTAGGGTTTGAGGGGATGAATACATATAGGACGAATTGTTATTGGGCCGAATTGGGCCTGGTGGGCCTCGGCCTTTTCGGAGGCGGGCCATATATTTGTCCGCCTCCGAAAATGTATTTACGGAGGCGGACGCTTTATAATGTCCGCCTCTGAAAATAGATGATTTTCGGAGGCAATTATTTTAAAGTGTCCGCCTCTGAAACCCTATGTTAATCGTTTGACCCAAAAATAAAAATATGGGAAAAAAATAGCAAAAAACTAGTGCGGCGGCAAGGAGGCGAGCCACGGAGGTGCCTAGCGCAACTGTAAGGTGATGAGCCACGGCGAATAGGTAGGCACAGCGGCAAGGCGCAACAGCGAGGCCTGATGGGGATGGCAACACATCCTGGATGGATTCAGCGGGCCCATATGGGCTCCTGAGGCCTATCTAGGATTTCCTTTTTTATTTTATTATTTTATTAACAAAGGTGGATACACGTCTGCCATTGAAAATAGCTTATTAACAAAAGTCTTGCCTCGGAGGCGGATGCAAAAACCGTCTCCGAAAATACAACATGCCCACTTCCAAAAATAGTTTTTGTAGTAGTGTGGACCACTCTAACCTTTGCACCTCCCTGCTATGACCTCCTTCATTACTAGCGCCTCCTCACTCTGGCATCGCCGCCTCGGCCACCCTGGTCGTGAAGCTTTGTCTAAGATAGTGCCTATGCTTCCTTAATGTAATAAAGAACTTAGCACCTTGTTTTTGTCATGTGTATCAACTTCTTGGCAACATTCGGTCACCATTTAGTTCTTCTACTTCTCGTACATCGCCAATTGTTAGTAAATCACGTTACATGTATTATTTGGTCATTCTTGATGATTGCAAGTGTCATTTGTGGACATTTCCTTTATGTTTATCTGACACATTTTCGACTCTTGCTAATGTTTTCACTCATGTGACCACACATTACGACGCCACGATCAAGGCAGTTCAGTGCGACAACGATATCGAGTTTGATAACTCCAGTGCCCACACATTCTTCCTCACCCACTACACTTTTCTACGGATGTCATGCTCCTACACCTCCACCCAGAATGGTAAAGCTGAGCGCATCATACGTTACACTAATCCAAGTCGATGGGCTGCCATCCTACTGGGAGGATGCTCTTGGCACCGCCAACTACTTATGTAACATTTTTCCCACCTAAACCTTAGCATTCATAACACCGCACTTTGCACTTCACAAGGCCTTGTGGCCCTACGATCACCTTCACATTTTCAGCTACAAATGTTACCCCACTTGTCGTCCACAGCTGCCAACAAGCTAACACCACATTCCACCATGTGTATCTTCGTCGGATACTCTCCTCACAGCAAGGGATATCGCTGCCTTGACTTCTCTACAAACAAAGTCATCATCTCCCGACATGTTTATTTTGACAAGTCCTCGTTTTCCTCTGCTGAGTGTGGCCTTGCTCCCAACCCGGCCAACTATGATTTTCTTGATGATTCCACCACTAATGTGTCAGCCCCCATTGAAGTGTCACCATGTTTTCCAGCTGCAGGACCCATGGAGTGACTGCCGAGTTGCCACATGCGGCACCCAGCCCCGCACAACCACATGCGGCCAATAGAGTCCCTACTGTGTTGCCACATGCGGCAACTAACACAACACAGCCAATGTGCGGCCGCCAATGGAACGACGGCCACCGCGTCACCCAGACACCTATTGGGCCACCTCCTCATGTCGCCTCTACAGCAGTCTGGCGTGGCTGCTATTGGATGCCCCCCCCAGACATCACTAGCACTCCACCGGCAGGTACCGGCTCACAGCCAGCCACGGCCAACCCGCAGCCAGCATCGGCCTCTGCTAGGCGTCACCAACCCTGGCCGGTCACACTAGCCGAGCACCACTGGGTAGCCTTCGTCTCTAGCCGTCGTCAGTCCTCATCAACTCCTTACTGATTTTCTCCATGTCTACACACGACGCCAGCCTGCTCCTGTTGGTCCTCCTCCCCTTCCCAACGAGGCCATGCCTTTCGTCCTACTGGTCAATCGGCATAGAATGACCACACAATCCTAGGCCGGCTTTCGGCAACTGGTACTATTCCACAGTGCCCCACTGTTGCCGTCCCGACGACCTTCCACATTGCCCTTGTCGACCCCAATTGGCGGGCTGCTATGGAGGAAGAAAACAACACCCTTATGAAAATAGGAGGTGGGACCTTGTCCCATGCCCCACACGTGCCAACATTGTCACCGACAAGTGGATTTTCAAACACAAGTTTCACTCGAGCCCTACAAGGCGCGCTGGGTACTTCGCGGCGTCATGCAGCGCCCCGGTGTCGACTTCGAGGATGCTATTAGCCCCATCGTCAAGCCCACCACTATTCACACAGTCTTGTCGTTGGCTCTTTCCTGCAGTTGGCCTATTCACGAGCTGGATGTGAAGAATCCATCCCTCCGTGGGATGCTCTCTGATATAGTGTACTATGCCTAGCCGATGGGTTTTGAGGACTCTAGCTACCCCAACCATGTCTGCCGCCTAAACATGTCCCTCTATGGTCTAAAACGGGCACGACGTGGTACATTCATGTTGCCTCTTACCTGCTATCTCTCAGATTTGTGAAAGCCAAAATGGACACTTCATTGTTCATCTTCCACCGTGGCACAAATTTCATCTACCTGCTGCTCTGTGTCGATGACATTGTGACCTGCTGCTCTACGTCGATGACATCGTCCTCACAACATCCTCTACACAACTTCTGTGGTCCACCACCATCGCGTTGCAGTTTGAGTTCTCCATGAAGCATCTGGGTGAGCACCATCACCTCATGGGGATGCATGTGCAGCACAATGGTCTCATTATGCTACTCTCCCAACGTCAGTACATGTTGGAGATCCTAGAGCGTGTGGGCATGGCAGGGTGCAAGCCCTGCTCCACTCCAGTTGACACTAATCCGAAGCTGATTGATTTCGGTCCGCTAGGATGCCTCAAATTTTTTGAGTCTTGCCAGAGCCCTTTAGTGGCTGACATTCACATGACCAAACATCGCCCACGCCGTGCAGCAGGTCTATCTTCACATGCAGGAGCCTCATCTTGCCACACTAAAGTGCATCCTTGGACAGGGGATTCATTCCCCTCCCACCTCCTCTGAGCACCCCTTTGGATCAACATTGTATGACTCAGATTGAAGTTTCCATGAAAAGGTTGGTTTCCACTTGATACATTGCCATATAAATTATCCTTGCCTTCCTTAACTTCTATTACGGTACTAAACTATCCAATTATTGCAAAAATATACAGGCTACAATAACCAACAAAAACCACTACTATAGTATATTGGACTAGAGTATTACTAGCACTACACGACAGGTGAAAAATATAAAGATTTTCTTTGTACTACAGTGGAAGGCTGGTAAAAAAAAAGCAAGCTAATTCTTTTCGTGTTCTCTATTCTTGAAGTCGTGTCGAGTTATAAGGAACAACTGTGAACCTCCCAAGTCTTAACTAGGAAGCTATCGAACCTGTTCCTATCATGGCGGGACATGTGGATTCCTTATGGATGCAAACGCTTTTTAATAGTTGAGATAAGTTACTGTTGACAGCCAAAAGTTGCAATGAGCCTATCAGACTAGGTTGGTCAGGCCATGTAGCCGATCAGGTAAAATGCTAAGAGGTCTGACCGCCTGTAGGGCCGGTGCAACCGCCTGTATAAAAGCCCTCAAAATATGAATTTGACTTCACCATTGCGTGGCTCTTGTCGAGACAAACAAAATGCATATGTGGACCGCCTAATTTGTAGTTCGGATGAGGGAGTTATGGCTCAGGGAAGAATCAGTGACGCACCGAGCCGGTTAGACTGCCTGGATAGGAGATTAGACTGCATGTGTCAGTCCTAATCTGAATTGACTCCCCATGGGTATATACCTCCTCACCCTATAAATATAAAAGGCTAAGGCCGATCTAGAGACATTCAATCCAATCAAAACATACTTTTACCTTTTACCTTCAAACCCTAATATTTTCCGACCTCCCTTGCTGTCCATGGCCATTGATGGCGTCCTTAGCTCGTTGGTCGACCTAGGGCACGTCCGATGACGTCCATGCCCTGACGGGGTCCCTCCCGGCGTGAGCATCGATGGCCTTTGCTAGTTTTCTCGTAAACTAGTCGTTTTTCACCACGTAAGTGTGTTGGTTATCTCTTTGCCGGTTTGTGCATAAACCTAGCTATCCTCCATCACGTAAGCTTGGTAGTTATCCCTTCAAACGATCGATCTCGTGGCACCTCAGCTACGGGTGGTCTGACTCCTTGTAACGGGCAGTCTGACTCCTTGTAACGGGCGGTTTGACTCCCTGTAAGGGCACTCTAACCTTCTATAGCCCCATAGCGATTCAAATCATTCGCAATCAGTGCGATCTTGAGCTCTCGTGTGTTAACCATAAAAAGCGTCAATAGTTGCTTACACAAGTTTTAAAAAGAATGGAAAATGATACAACTGACTTCTTCCACCCGGATTTTGCTTAATGGGCTCCCTGGTGAGACTCTACTCCATCGACGAGGACTAAGACAAGGTGATCCTTTATCACCCATGCTCTTTATTCTTGTCATGGATGTGTTCAACAGCATTGTGGAGAAGGCAAATAGAGAGGGGTTGCTGCAGCCGCTCGCCACGCGGAATATCCATCATAGGGTGTCCTTGTATGCTGATGATGTGGTGTTGTTCCTCCGGCCTGCCGCTTCTGATTTGCATATGGTTGAGGATATCCTACTGCTTTTTGGAGTAGCCACTGGACTCAAGACAAATATTCAAAAGAGCAGTGTCACGCCCATCCATTGTTCGGAGGATGACCTGGTGGTAGTGCAAACCCATTTTCCATGTGAAATTTAGAGCTTCCCCTGCAAGTATCTCGGTCTCCCTCTCTCCATCAAGAAGTTGACTCAAAATGTGCTTCAGTCAACAGAGTTGCAGATATGCTCCCAGGCTGGAAAGCAGATTTACTGAATAGGGCAGGGAGAGCTATTTTGGTTCAGCATGTTCTCACATCAATGATTATATATCTTGCTACTGCATTGGAATTACCTCCGTGGTTCTTAAAGGCCATTGACAAGATACGAAGGAACTTCCTATGGCGAGGAAGAAAGGAGGCTAATGGTGGACATTGTCTGATAGCTTGGCCAAAAGTTGGTAGGCCAAAAGATCTTGGAGGTCTGGGCATACTAGACTTACAGCGCTTCAGCTGGGCCTTAAGAGTGCGATGGCTTTGGCTTGGCAAAACGGAGCCAGGAAGACCATGGAGCGCACTCCCAGTCCCAGTTCATAGCAATGCCAAGGCACTGTTTGATATAGCTGTACATTCGATCATTGGTAATGGGGCGAATACAAAATTCTGGACGGATAAGTGGTTGGACCATAGCAGATCTAGCACCAAATCTATTCGCATGTGTTACGAAGAGAAGTGCAAAGAAGAGGACTGTGCAGGAGGCCCTAACAGATGCTAGATGGCGGTTGGACATCTAGGGACACCGCTCGGTGCTGTTTTGTCTGAATATCTTTCTATTGGGGATATTGTGCAGGAGGTGGTGTTACAACCGGATGTGGAAGATACCCATTTATGGAGACTTGATGCGTCAGGGCATTTCTCCACCAAGTCAGCTTATGAGGCCTTTTTAATGGGTCGACTTCCTTCCAACCTAGTAATCTGATTTGGGGATCATGGGCTCCGAGGAAGTGCAAATTTTTTCTATGGCTGGTTGGGCACAACCGTTGTTGGACAGCTGATAGACTTGGCCGTAGGGGCCTCCCTCACCCGGAGCGCTGTCCTCTATGTGATCAAGAGGACAAGACGATCAACCATCTCCTGGCAGGCCCGACAGTTCTGGCATGGGATTCTCTCCCTCTTCGGCCTGCAGGAAATCACCCCCCTAACAGGTGAACTGGATTTCTTTTGTTGGTGGGAACAGGCTAGTGACAGACTGCCCTCTGCCCTCCAACAGGGTTTCAACACCTTGGTCGCTCTAGGGGCTTGGTGCATTTGGAAGACAAGAAACAATAGGGTGTTTAACAACGTGGAACCTAGAGTCAATCGGGCCCTGATCCTTGCCCAGGAGGAGGCGGAATTCTGGATGCTTGCTGGGGCTAAAGGGCTTAGCGCCCTGGTCGCCATCAGGCTCCCCGGCTAGCTACTGGAGTAGCTTAGCGGGTCATGGTGGAGTGAGTTTGGTGTTGGTTGGTGTCGCTGTATATAGATGTGTGGGTTTTTGGGGTGTGTATGTGGGTGGGTGGGTGTGTGGTGTTGGGCTATTTTGGCCATATATCTCCTTCTATTAATGCAATGATATGCAGTTCTCCTGCATATTCGAGAAAAAAAAATATTAACAATATGACTATGCAGGGAAATACAAGAGCACATTGGAGTAGGTCTTAGAAATAGAAGTGGAGATTATTAAACTAGAGCTTCTAGATAAATACTAAAAATATGCTAGGATCGAATATGCAATAAATATATTAGTAGGACGTAAACCATGCAATTAAGTCTAGGTTGTCACATACTCTTTCCGTCCCAAAAATAAGAGGAGTTTGAAATCCGTGTGTAAGGTAAACACGATTTCAAAGATATTACTTTCTGATTCATATTAGCAGTATGTAACAAGTGACATATATAGGGCTAGTCTTTTTAACTTTAGTTTAGCGATACCAAGGTTTATGCACATGTATCTGATCATTTTGATTCCTGAATGTATTTTCTTGCTGTAGTAAGGTACGGCAATCAAGTTTATTTCTACTTACAGAGAGAGGCTTTTGACTTCGTCACGGTGCATCTGCAGAAGAATGTGAAAGTCTAGCTTAGCAAGCTCAAGTATGTCCTCATTACTTTCTTTATCATTCTCGTATATGGAGATAAAATTCTTGGCTTCAAGCCTTTTTATTCTCCGATGAGTAGGTGAAGCCAGTGCATGTAGGACTCTATCACGGATGGGCTTGGCAAGATGATCACCACCATTTGCTAGGGATGATAGGCTGTTGGTTGTGAAGACGATGGCCCTCTTCAGGATGTCCTCGTCACATTTTCATAGGTGAGCTGCCTCGTACAGACCGAGCAAAGCATCAACATTTGATCGGAGGGTGTCCTTGAAATCCCCATTCTCATCCATGAAATCCTTGAAAATTTCTGCATATAATAATTGTAATGCAATCTGAAAATAGCATGATGCACGAGATACTTGCACCAAGGCACATGATGCTTAAAATGATAGGAACACTGATGATAAATGAATACGGTACCACAGGGAGAGTCATAGTGATGCTGCCTCAGCAACCGGAACTGGAGAGAAGCTGCGTACAAGTCATCAGCCACTGAAGGCACTGAAGGATTTCTATTGAGAAAGTCCAAAACAATGGCAATATCCTCCTCGAAATGGTACCCAACACCAAGGCGCTCTAGGACATCAACAGTTTTCATCACCTCGAACAAGTTTTCCTTCTTGCTTATACACTCTTGTATCATGTGGCTAACCTTCCGCACAAGCTCATCCCTTCTATCCTCGATTCTTCCCTTGGGCTTTTGAATGGCAGATATAGTAATTAAGTAACTTCAATCACGGTTCATGTTAATTAATTAATATTGTAAAACATGCAGCACAAAATAACATAAACTCTATTTTTATTGTAATTTTACCTGGTGGGAGCATGGGAATGGCTGGTGTTCATTGAAATATTCTGTCCACTTGCTGTCCTCAAAAACCACGGAGGGTCGACGGCCTGGAGTCCGATGTTCCATGTATCGCTTCTGTCATATACAGTATACTGTATATATACTACCATAAATATAGAATACATAGCAACGAATACCAAGTTTAGATCAAACATAAACTACAAAAAAAAGCTTAGCAACCAAAAGAGCATCAACGTTTCATCTTAGGACGCTATATACGTGGGAATTTAAAATAGTATGAAGATGGAAATACACATTTCAATTGAGCCGGAAATCAATATTGAAAATTTTGTGGGAACTAAATACTAAAAAAATTGTTAGAATATTTGGACATTCAAAACGCGCAAACGATCTGTACTGGCAGGAACTTTAAGTCAAACGCCAGCACAAAGTCAATCTGTGCTGGCAATCATTCACTCTCCACCCTATATTACCATTTGTACTGGTATAAAGTTGGTGGCGATTTTAAAATAACACCAAGACAAACTTGTTTTACCGGCCGGCACAAAAGTACTCTGGATAGTCTTGGTAATACAAGTTCAAATGATGGGTTTTCAAAGAATAGAAACTGATCTGGCTACTGCTAATGGCACCTTTCATATATATTGCAACATGGACAGATATTATTCAATGATAGTTAATTTCCATGAAGAGATATTGCGCAAAACCTGCTTAGGCCAACAGGCAAAATTTACTATATTTCCAGACCCAATTATTCCCCACCAAGGTATCAAAATTTAGATCTACGCCCATGTGCAGATATGGCATATAGTGGTTGCAGCATCAAAATCTACACCATTTCCAGATAAGAGAGGCCTATAATTTAATTAAGCAGTATCATTAATTAGTTTGCCGTTGGGTCACGTCTGGGCTCTGTCCAGCCCATCCCGTGTCCAGCTTAATTCCTGTGGGGTGCATGATTATTGGATCGAAATGTGTTTTTGGAGGCGACTTCGTTCCATCAGATTTGGTGGCACGGAACTGCGCTGGTGACCAGATGTATCGTTCGCGTGGAGAACAGAGCCGAATCAATTGGCTCCACGGCGGCAACCGGCCGGAACTCCTCAACCATTGTCGAGAACAAAACCTGGACAATGGATCGTTAGATTAATTGGGCCAATGGCCTATTAGAAATAATTAATAAATCCCAAGACATATGACACATGGAAGTTGAGAAGGCTTTTGCAATTTTGATCATGGCTTGATGACTAGTAACTAACATGTGGTTAGTGACTAGTAAAGGTTGGTGGTTAGTGGCCATGGAATTATTGTCATCAAACATAGTAACATACATGTTAATGGATTGAAATTACTATCTTGATGGTATTGAGTTGGGCAGCCAAAGGACCATCTTTGATGGCATTTTCATGGCATTGACATGGGCAGCCAAAGGTCCATCTTTGATGGCTTTTTATGGCATCAACATGGTAGTCAAATGCCTCTCTTATGGTGGTCTTTGATGGCATTGAGTTGGGTAACCAAAGTTTCTCATAGTGCTCTTTCATGGCATTAACCATGGCAACCAAAGGTCACATATGGTACCTATAAGGGAGGCCCCCTCCATTGTCTTCCATGAACAATACACGAAGGTTCCATTGCTGCGCTGTGCTTTTGTTCTTCTCCATTCCGGCGTTCTGCGTGCACGGAATTCGCCGGAAGAGCAGGCCTCCGAAGCTACGCCCTCATCGAGACTCTGCACCCGAGGAGTAGAGGAGCGATCAAGTTTTTATGGAGCGCATCCGCGCGACCGCTCGCTGTGTTTGTCTACTTCCTGGAGGCGCATCGGCACTGCGATCATCTGCACTACATCGACTCTTGATCGACTACATCAAACAGGCTTGACTAGCAATGTCTAGTAACGGCGCATCCGGTTCCCTCGGAACTGGCCCCATCTCTAGGTACTTTCTTATGAACCTCCTATGTTCTTTCCTTATATCCTATATGTCTTGGGGAATAAGCACAATGAATTATGCATATGTTTATGCTATTCTTTATGTCATGATTTATGCTTTAATTCGGATTAAAATAAACCTTAAAATGCCCCTAATTCCAACATGGATTGATGGAATGGACAGATGCAGCACAAGCGGTCAAGATTTTGGTTAAGAAATTCATCTCTAATTGCATGCTAATATAATGGTCCATGCCACCAAACCGCCATTCTCCTTGAAGAAATGCGTGGCGAGCAATGTTATTCCATCTAATCCGGCTCATTCTGCTAGAGAGTTGGGCATGGGCTCTAAAGCAGGGCTGCTTTAACTATATATTTTTCTATTATTCTTGGGTGATCTTATATACTGTTACCAAGCACCCCTCCGCCACCTCACTCAAATACTTGATACTCCCTAAGCCCTCCTCCATTTTTTGAGAAGAAAGACGAAGACGAGGAAGAAGAGGAGAGGAGGAAGAAGAAGAAAGCCTCCCCGTGATGTGTTTGGGCTGGATTTGCCCCTGCCATCGTAAAAATATAGAATATAGTGACGCGAACACAGCTAAGAGAGATAGCAACTCATGTAGCTAATTAAACAGCTTGAGCCGTGGCGACCCAACAGAACATTGACTAGTAATTAGACTTACCTTGTGTAGTAATCAATCCACAAAGATTCACCACTGAGATGAGAGTTTGTGGGATGTGTGCTATCTCCAATCAGAGATCCAAAATCTCATACGTTATCTTTTGGAAAATTTGATAGTACTATATATATTGTGTTAGAGACAAAGTGGAACCTCTCGTGATTCACGAGTCAGTGCAATTATATTGGCCCATCGGATCCGTAAATAATTTATCATGAAAATCCGGATTGCGCAAGATACACTGGTCATCGAACGTGGGTGCGAATCACATATATAGTTTTTAATTCCATTACTCAAGATCTTAACTCCAGCCTGCAAGCAGCATATCAAGGGGAGCGTCAGCGGCTGAGGCTGCTTGCCAAATTAATGTGAACTTTGAAATATGATCTCGATGTCATTATGTGATCACCTCTTTAGTTTGCGCTTACATTTATGTGTACTTTGACTTCGGATCTCATATGTGCAGTGTTGGTAGCAAAAAAATGCCAAGGATGCCAATCTGGCTGGACGATCGGTCTAACCACCTAGGACAAGCTGACCGGTTGGGGAGACCAGTACCCGGACTGACAATGTGCCAAGTGGTTTGACCACCTGTCATAGCTAGTCTGACTGGCTATCCAAGGCCGAGTAGTATTAGTGATTTCCAAGATTTAGATCTGTAAAAGGACTTCCTTGTGGGGAAAAACCTCGCCACCCTATAAATATAAAGGGCCATGGCTGATTAAGAACCTCTACTCAAGATACAAACATATTTCTCCTTTTAATTTTTTTCCTCAAACCTAGCTTTTCCACCCCTTCTTCCTTCTTCGTCTCCATGATGGTTTAGGACGTTCTAAGTGGCTTTGCCCATCTTAGAACAATCCTAGGTTCATTCGCCATCCCTGACAGGGTCCCTCTCGGGGTTGTGTTTGTAGGTTTTCCCGGAGCCTCTGTTACAAGCAGTCTAACCGACCCGCACAGGTGGTCAGCCCGACTTCTCTATAGGAGCTTCGACAATGAGAATTTGATGACCAGGACAACGTTGACATATTTTGGTGACTACGCTGGAGACGGAGATCTGGTCATTAGAGACCGATCTACTAAACCTAGCAAGATGGGATCCGAGATCGATCAAGATGATATCCCAGTCGACATAGATGATCTTAGTGAGGAAGGACGCTAAAAGTATTTGGTGGCTGTAGCACATCTTCAGAGCTATTTTTTAAAGGGTTTCAAGAAAGACCATGAAAATATGGTCACACGCGTTTAAGAGTTTGTGATGCCATCCTTCAAGATGACCAACGATAAGATTGAGGTAATCAATGTTGTAAGTTGATCTTCACAACCTTCTCCCTCCTATTGATACATTTAGTCAAGTTGTTGTCAATAGTATGTCTAGTCATGCTGAATTATCTGCATGCTTAGACCGACTAGTGAGATTTGTAAAGGGGAAGTCGGTTAATAACAATAACATACGTGTCATGCCATGGTGTAATATTGAAAATAGTTTATATGGTATGTCACCTAATTCCTTTGACGGCCAAACCCTGCTGCTGATCCAGATACCAATACCAAACAAGGTTGTTACAGTTGGATCACGGTCTGTGGGTGGTCAGACCGCTTGTGCAGCTGGTCAGACTGCGTGCACTGCCGGTTATACTGTACTAGGGCTGATCAGACTGCCTGCGTGGCCGGTCAGATCACTCTGGCTAGTGTTGTGACAATTGTTCTAGAGCAGTCTACACAGTTAGCCGTTATGCCAAATTTGGTTGTTGATAGCCATGCTAGTATGCTGGTTGCGGCTAGTGCCACATACAAAACGACGATGCAAGATAAAACATCGATTAGACAAGAAAAAGATGAGACTGTATGTCAATATGTTAAAAGATTTAAAGAGATTAAATATCATTGTCCCGATTTATCAATCTCATATTCAGGTCTGGATGATTTATATTTTAGAGGCATGAGGTCTTTCACTAGAGAAAGAATAGCGACTATGAATATCAGTCAATTTCACAAGTCCAGGTTATGGCTTTAGTTGTGGAAAGGAAAATGAAAAGGTTTTATCTCATCCATCTAATACGCATGTTGTCAAATACAATTTTGATAGTTCGATCGATGGTGATAATGATGTTGCTGAGTTTGCATGGCCTTCTAAAGTTAAGGTTTTTTCTTGTTCATCTCTTAAGCTGGCCATTCACAGTCAGCGAGGGGAACTGAAATTTACGTTTGATGTATCTAAATGTGATCATATTTTTGATAATTATATAGACTTGGATACATTAAGATTTCTCATGTTATACCTTCATTGGAAGAATTGAAAAAGCATGCATATTGCAAATTTTATTATTCTTACTCACATGCTATCAATGATGGAGATATTTTCCGTCGAAAGGTTCAATCCGCCATAAATGAAGGTTGTTTGGATATTGCATATTGCAGCAACCTAAGGTTTTGATTCGGCCGCATCAAGCCGAATCTACCAAAGGGAATAATGTGGTGCTGGAAGATGAAAGGCCTAGACAGGGAAGGAGTTTATCCATGAAGTGACATGTGGGAAGTCTTCTGATGGAAAGGAAACATTCAAAGTTATAATAAGAGCTTCTGGCCATGGGGAGGGGGGTAGAAGTTGGTGATTTCACCTGGGCCATAGTCGTCTGGACCCGTTGCAACACAGGTGGTCAGATCGGCTGTGACAAGCGGTCAGACTGGCCCACCCTATGAACATCCAAAGGTGCTGAAACCAACGAGTTCAAAGACTGGAACTTGTAAGGTGAATGTGACTAAACACAAGGGATCTAGTATGAAGTCAAAGGTCACATTCAATATACATTTTGACAAGTACTCCAAGCAAATGGTCATTCCAAGTGATCGGCCATTAAAAAAAAGGAGTAAGATCACCTACACGACAAGAGAGGCCATTTTAAATATCGCCTCTGAGAGTTGTTGTAAGACATAAGGGTGAATCTTTCGAGCCAGTGCAACATCATCACATATCTTGGACTCATCAAGCTTCGAAACTAAGTCCAGTATGGGATGACGATGGTGTGATGTGGGTGTCATATCCAATGATGTCACAACACTCTTTGTATCTCAGATAGAGATAACCAAGAAGGCAAGTTCAGGATAGGATTTCACTACCCGTTCGCGACCGTTTGGCTCCCCGTCAATCTAGCTAGGGGCATTGAGCCCAGGCGGTTAGACTGCCTGTTATCAGCGGTCTAGACTGGCTGTCCCAGACACGGAAGACACTTCCTCTGAAGTAGGTGTATCGACCTAAGAAGAGGGACTAGGAGGTTCAGAAGAAGAGTGTGGATTCAGAAAGGACTTCTAAGCTTGATACCATTCAGACTGGTACTAGAAATGCATCTCTCGAGGACGGGGATAAGAGACCGATTGTTTTGAACAATCTGGTTGACAAGTTTGTTTCAGAAGATCCCGTTGTTAATGATCATGAGACCAGTAGTAGCAGGTCTAAATGTTTTCTTCCGAAATGGTGTCCTCCAGATTTGACTCATACGTAGAGAAGAAAACTTCAAAGGCTGCGTTTTTAGGAGAGATCAGAGCAAGAGCTAGAAAAGCATAGGGATGAGTTTTTTCAACAAGAGCAGGCCTATGATCCGTCAAAGGAAGGAATGGAGGCAAAAAGAGGATATTCAGTCGTAGGTAGCATAGACGGTCCAACCGACCTCACAAGCGGTCTTGACCGCCCGTCTCTCAAAGCCAACCGAGCAGGCGGTTATACCTCCTATGCCGCCAGTTAGATCTAGTGTCACAGAGGAATTGTCCGGTGATATTTCTTCTGACCTTATGGCTGGTAACAATGAGTTGCCATCGGTTCCTAATGTTGAGGATGATGAAGAGCTTGTTGATTATAGTTCTTCTCCAGAGCACATGAATATGGATATAAATGTTTCCCATACTAATGGTCATAAGTTTTTAGAAGACATTGCTCATCTTGATCCTAGTTCGGAGGAATTGTGTATATATTTTTACTCCTTTGCTTTATTTGAAGGGATAATGCTGAATTTACTTGCAGGGAAAACAAAAGGGAGCTTTTGTCAGCTATATTACTTTTACTCCATGGAAATTGCACTTTGATGGATCGGTTTGCAAAAGTGGTTGTGGTATTGGTGTTATTGTTATATCACTAAATGATGTTGCTTTTAGATCTCTTAAACGATTTAATCATAAATGTACAAATAACCAAACCGAGTATGAATCATTGCTATTTGGGTTGGAGATTTTGCATGACATGGGAGTACAACATATTGAAGCTTATTGTTAATTTTTTTACTGCCGGTACAACAAGTATTCAAGGTATGTCAGTGTTTCGATGAGATTTTGAATGATTGTCTTGACAAATGCTTAGATATTATGGCTTGCTTTGATGAATTTATGATTTATCTTGTACCAAGAGTAGAGAATCCTAGAGCTAATGCTTCGGCATAGCAAGCATCAAGCTATGATGTTCAGAGAAAGGACTTTCGAGAAAAAAGCTGATGTTTCGCGAGGCCGAGGTGTCTGCTCTAGAACAGGCAGTTCAACCGCCTGGTGCAGTCCGTCTAACTGACACCGCCAGTTCGACCGCTACGACAGCCGGTCTAACCAACTGTTCCCCTAATACCCCCCCCCTGATTCAGCTATAGTTGCTTCTCAAACTGTTGAGGCCAAATTGGGGGATTGAATAAAGTTTTTGATAGATTATTTGCAAGATACTAGAAAGTCCATGGATAGAAAAATCTGACGGTGAGCTTTCAAGTTTACTTTGGTTGATGGTGAATTATATTGTCGGACTACAAAAGGTTTGCTTTTGAAATGCTTAGGTACTGACCAGGCTAGGTTAGCTATGGCACGAGGTATTATCTGAAGATTTATGAGCTCAGTCATATATCTAGACATGGTGCTACTAAAGTTACACCTTTCGAGCTTGTCTATGGTCAAAAAGTTGTTTTGCCCGTTGATGTAAATCTGGCTGCTTATATATTTTGATGATGGATAAAATTGATGAAGTGATCGGCAAGCGCTTGGAGGCTTTAGAAGAAATTAAGAAAGACAAAAGGTGAGTGGTTCGAGCATATAACAAGAAGGTAAGGATTAAATCTTTTCAAGTCGATGGATTGGTTCGGAAGACTATTCTACTTATAGGGACTAAGAGCAACAAGGTTGGCAAGTGGTCACCCATTGGGAAAAACCATATCAGATTGTGAGAGTATGCTCTGAAAATTCTTATATAGTGGAGACTTTGCAAGGGTTTCAATTACCAATGGCACTTAATGGGGAGTATTTGAAAAGATGTTATCCAAGTGTTTGACTAAGTGCTTGAAAAGATATGGCCGATATGTTGATATTTCCTTTAGAATAAAATGGCCAAAAAAGAGGATTGTTCTTAGACTCATTAAGTATTTTATGGTATGCTATACTTTAACAAAAAAACAGGGGTGGCATATGCTGATGGCAAAAAATGCCAAGGATGCCGATTTGGATGGATGGCCGGTCTAACCGCCTGTGACAAGCGATCTGACCAGCTGGGGCCTGTAGTCGGTCTGGCAATGTGCTAGGCGGTCTAACCGCCTGCCACATCTAGTCTGACCAGCTATCTCCGAGTCCGAGTAGAATTAGGGATTTTCGAAAATCTAGATCTGTAAAAGGACTTCCTTGCGGGGCAAGACCTCCCCACCCTATAAATATAAAGGGTTGTGGCCGATTAAAGACCTCTACCCATTCCTACAAACATATTTTGTCTTTTAAATTTTTTCTCAAACCCTAACTTTTCCAACCCCCCTTCTTCCTTCTTCACCTCCACGATGGTTTAGGAAATTCTAAGTAACCTGGCCAACCTTAGACAACCCTAGTGTCGGCGGGTTGCACACGGGGTGCCTCACGCCAGCGAGTGCCGATCACTGAACACGCACATCTCGATAGAGAATGGTTCAAGAGATGTAAGACAGGGAGTTTATACTGGGGCAACGTTCACCCGCCCATGGATGGCGGTCTAACCCCAAATCCCGTCCTTGACAAGGTTCGCATAAGTCGTGTGTGGCACCTGGGTCAGCATTACGTCCCAAGATGGCCTCGTACCTCAAAAGATGCACCTTGGCGTGTGCCCTTTCGAGGCCTTTCCATACCTGACGTTGCACCAAGCCGGAGAAAGCTTGTGACACGTTCTTCAGGCTGAAAGCGAACATTGACGCCACGCCTTCCAGAGGGCGTGCGCCGGCCTCCCCCACCAGCAGGATTTTTGGGCCACATGACGAGGGAGAATCCAAACGCTTCGTCTGGAGCGCTGGCGCCGGATTGTCGCGGCTGTTGAGGTCGTGCATGATTCGTTCACGTCCGACCCTGGATACTGCGAACGGGCTCCGAGAGCGGGTGCTCGTGGCCTGCATGGCCAACTATCGGCGGGTTGCACACGGGGTGTCTCACGCCGGCGAGTGTCGATCACTGAACACGCACGTCTCGGTGGAGAGTGGTTCAAGAGATGCAAGACAGGGAGTTCATACTGGTTCGGGAGAACTCCCTACGTCCAGTTATGGCGACTCATTGTTGTATTGCCCTCTTGGTGGCGGATTACAACGAAGGCTTGTTCAAGCCTTGGGTGTAGGATGCGTGAAGGAGACTAAGTGTTCTAGGGATCGAGAGTCTCTAGAATCGGATCTCCCCTCACAGGAGGAAGCCCTCCTTTTTGATAAGTCAAGGGGAGGGCCTTGTTACAAATGGCGTTAAACCTATCTACCCTTGGAGGCAGGCGTCCCCGACGGTTGCTTGTTGTCGGCTTAGTGCGTCCGGCGACCCCCTTGCTGGTTGTCGCGTGTCCCTGGCCTGCCTCCAGGTAGCTTCCTTTTTTGCTGCTAGCGTAACAGAGCACGTACTGTTAGTTTTTCCCCTAGTGCTGGGCTGCAGACCAGTTTTTCCGGTTGGCAGGCCTGTACATGCTATCGGGTGACGGTCGGGAGAAAGCGTAGGCCACACGCTTTCTCCTTTATGAGTCTGGCCTGGTTTCGGGACTACTCCCGAGGCCTTCCTTGTGCCTTTCCTACGCGCTGGGTCGGGCGATGCGAGGGCCTCCCCACGGGGTCTGACCCCATCACCTCTCTGACCGTTCTAGGGGTCGGGCGAGACGGAGGTTTCCGGCCTCTTCGTCTCCTCGAACCTTCCGGGGGTCGGCGAGATGGAGGTCCCCGGCCAGCTGCGAATAGGGTCACCCTCATCCGTTATCAGGCTCTCGCATCGTACGCCTGCCGTTAGCAGGTGTTGCATCGGTGGGACCCCCTAACTCATGACCCCCCACACCTAGGTTCACCATCCCTGATGGGATCCCTCCTGGAGTGGTGTTTGAAGGTTTTTGCGGCGTCTATGTTACAGGCAGTCTGACCGACCCGCACAGGTGGTCTGACCGGCTGCTCTGCAGGAGCTCAGATGAGGAGAATTCGATGGCCGCGTGATCTAGCGCATTCGTGTGTTGACCAGGACAGCATCAACATGGAGATTTTGCTAATGCATTCTTGTCAGAATTTATATTGAACACCTATACCAAAGTTTAACCTAAAAATGTATCATTTTATATTTTTATTTTTCTCTAACGTACCTAAATGACATCTGGATTGCATGTCCGCATATGAGAAGTCTACATGTTTGCGAATTTACTTATCAGTTTTGAATTTTCAGAGGAAACCATGGCAGCTACTACCTTTCTAATGGCATTTGCAGTGGAAAAAATGTTAGTGATCTAAGTTTCTTTTTAGAGCAAACCATTTTTTGAGGTGGTCAAAATCGATTTTTGGCAACGGTTTTTGCATCCGCCTCTCAGCCAAGGCTTTTATTAATGAGGGATGTGCATAGGCCGTTTTCTGTTCACCTCAGAAAATCAGGAAAAAAATAAAAAAATCAAAACCCTTGTGGGCCCGTGGAGCCTATCCACATGCCCACATTGCCCATCCAGGTCACCGCACTGTGTTGCCGCACCGCCGTCGCATCCGCCACGCCATCGACGTTGGATAAGAGGTGCCTTCTGAAGCTGCCTCCGTGGGCCTCGCCACTACCAGATCCACGCCTGTCCTACCATGGTCGTATCTGCAACGCTGCCATTGGAGAAGAGCCTCGGAGGCATTTTCTGACGAAGCCTCCATGCCGTAGAAGAATCTCCACGCCACCGTCGGAGAGCTTTAGCGCCGCATAGGCCCGTGCACCGTCGTTGCCTCACCGGTCTAGATACTGCACCTATCGCCTTGTCGTTCTGGATCCTGCACCTGCACCATCTCCTCTGCGTGGAGCTAGGCGGCATCGGAAGGGCGATGGAGTAGGGCCGCTCACAACCGCGGACTCGCGCTGGCTTCACGGGCTGAGGGCCAGGCGGTGACCAGGGGGGAGAGAAAGACAGGAGCCAAAACTTAACGCTAATTGGTGTGTGTATATACTCTATAGTCGGCCATAGAATAGTTATTCTATAGCCACCTATGTTTACTATAGTTTCGGCCATAGAATAGTTATTCTATAGCCACCTATGTTTACTATAGTTTTATGTACTATTTTACTATAATATATATACATATTTATGGCAACTGGATTACTCACTACTAGAGAACAGACCTTTAGTACCAGGCCAAAAGCCACATTAGTACCGGTTATGCAACCGGTATCGAGCTTCCGGTACTAAATCGGCAGCCCCGTTAGTATCAGCTGCAGCAACCGGTACTAACGGGGCCACATGGTTGGCGGGGTGGACCAGTTAGTACCGACTGGTGTTACTAGTGTGCGCGGTTTGTAGGATTCGAACTCACAACCTCTGGCCTCGCGCGTAACCCCCTCTACCATCCCACCTGTGCATCAATTGTGATTGAGTGGGATATGCTTTCCTTTTGAACTATACCCCGTGGACCCATTTAGTACCGGCTTGTAACACCAGTCGGTACTAAATGCACGGGGGCCTCGGGAACCCCCCGGGACCATTTAGTACCGGCGGGTAACACCAACCGGTACTAATTAGCATTATTTAGTACCGGTTGGTGTTACCAGCAGGTACTAAATGGTCCGAGGGCCCTCGGGAGCCCCAGGGACACGTTAGTACCGGGTTTAAGACAACTGGTACTAACATGTGAGAGAAAAATGCTCAATTCTCTACTAGTGACTATAACACACATGGAATATTTACCATGACATTATAGTAAACCACTGAGTAAGAAGTTACTATAATCTCATAAACTAGCATAATAATAGTAACTCGAAGTGGCTATAGATTGTTTATTCTACGGCCGGCTATAGATTTAGGAGATGCCTCATGAAAAACCTCTGAAATGGGCGTTTTGGGTTTGTTTTGTGATGGTATTTTAAGAGGCAGGTTTTGTAAGGTGTCCGCCTCCAAAAATAAATTTATAGAGGCGGACACTCTAAAACGTCTAGATGATTTTCTGATATTGTTGTTTAAAATGCCCGCCTCTATAAATTGATTTTCTGAGATCGTCATATGCAAACACCTCAAATAAAAAGTGTCTTCCTCCGTTATTGCTTGGGATTTGCGCAGGCGAATGGATTTTAGTTGTGTTTGCCTCTAAGGCTATTTTTTGAGTGTCTCCTAATATGTTTTTTGTAGTACTGAAATACACGGGTGGTCCTCAAATTTGTCATGAGGTGTCATCTAGTTCCTAAACTCTTAAAATATATTTTCAGGTCCATAAGCTTGTCTTATATGCCATCTAGGTCATCAAACTCTTGTTCGTTTTCATATCCCCAAACTTGTCCTCATGTGCCATCCAAGGCCCTAAACTATCAAAGTTCCTTCAATTTTCTCCCAACTAAGCATCAAACAATAAATACACGCTCACCATTAGAAGATGGTTGCAAAGGTGCAAAGCACAAAGAAGCATCAACATTAGCGGCAAATGTTGAGATTTGAAAATATATATGTTGCTGAGAAGCATCAACATTAGTATATAGATTGTGTCTATGACAATGGACCCAAAACATGTGCACATAATTAAGAACTCTAATGCTACAAAGTTAGATTAGTATCTAAATTATCATTACATATCACCTAATTAAGAACTCTAATGCTACACATTGAGACTAGCCTTAACTCTAAAAATGCATTTTTAGGAATATGCCATCTAGGTACTCAAATTCTAAATATTTTCTACTGTTAATTCCTTCCACTTGTCTATCTGAATGTTGAAATAGAGATCATGGGTTGAAGGTTCAAAGCTTTCTCCACAAGTAGTTGGCCGAATAATCGAGGAAGGCCGGTGTTTGTGACCCTAAGAGAGCCCGACATAAACCAGTGGACAAGTGCAATCTCCCTCTCCTCTCGCTCACTCCGTTTTTCCTCGTCCCCAACCTGAGCCAAGCCGACGTACTCGAGGGCATCCCTGCCCCCCGCCCCCCTACTGCATTCGCCCCCTACAAATCTTGTTGCTTCTTGTTATTTTACATGTTTTATATTTTTCTGAAATACTACTTTTTTGTGGATGGTAAAGAAATTTCTGTTATATGACATGATTGCAAGTGAGCCATGTGGTTATATTACAAACTATAAATGAAAACCATGCACGCCTTGCATACGTTATTTGCCGTTGTTTCTCAATTTAAGCACCCATTGTTCCCGGTATCCATGCATCATCCTTTGCCACCATTGCTTTTTGACCCCTCTTTCAGCTGGAAGATATGCAATAACATGGTAGAGATATGGAGTCCATTAACCAAAAAAAAAAGGCGTAATAGATACTTGAATATATACATGCAATGGATGAAGCTACTACCTTGGCCATCCTTGCTTTATGGTATCTGTAACCCTGAAAAGAGAGCATATTAGTAAAAAAAAAAACGCCAATCATAATGAGGGATTTCATGATAGTTTCGTAGCATTGAATTCATTGACAGCAAAACTGCTAACTTGGCAAGATAGTTAATAGGGAGAGTTTCATGAGATGAGGGAGAAGTTTTATCCCCATTACACTCATCTGTCACGGTTACCTAGTTCCCATTCTGCTACATCCGCAAGATTTATTTAATTATTACAAATACCAAACAGAGCTAATTGTTTCAAGTTAAAATATACTAGCCAGTTTCCGACAAATTAGAATGACCTCGATACCCTTCGTTAATTGCTTGTTTTTTTCTTTAAAGCTATTGTGATCAATATGCTTTATATATATGTACATTGACAAAAAAAATATACCTTATGTGTCCCGTATATATAGTCACAAAATGTGAATACGGAAGCGAAGTTGTTCTTGCTCCCCTTCCCCACGTAGTGATGGTAGTCATGGTATTCCGCTCCTCCATAGAATGGAATCAATTTGGTTGGGTTGAAGGGGAAGTCGAACCTATATATAAACACAAGCGTGTTTAAATCGTCAGTTAGAACAATATAATTAATTAAACTTTGTATACCATTGTCTGTACAATTTTGTGCCGACGATAGGTGTTCTCCAGCTGCTAGTTAAATAACTATTGTGATATACTGCCTTCAGACCCATTTGTTAAACATATACTTTTTTTTAGATATCAATATGAAAGGCATATATGGCTACCGGATGCGAATTAACTCCTATGAACATAATAAGAAGCCCTTTGTAGTGTGTGTGTGTGTGTGTGTGTGTGTGTGTGTGTGTGTGTGTGTGTGTGTGTGTGTGTGTGTATTGTGCTGAAAAAGGTCTAGAGGAGCATGTTATTAGTTACCCGCTGTGGGTGTCGACGGCCTCAAGGGGACGCACGATGAACCAGAGCCAGAATGTGGTGATGTGGCACGGCACTATGGCCAGGCCGGCGAAGGAGGCAGAGCCGAGGACGAAGACCTCCACCCAGTGCGCGTATGGCGCGGCATAGCCCATTGGCGCCTTGTACTCGTGGTGGACATGGTGGATCTTGTCGTAGCACCACTCCGTGTGCAGCAGGCGGTGGATCCAGTAGCCCACGTAGTCCTCCACCAGGAAGTACACCAGCAGCTGCGCCGCCGACTCCCACGGCGACGGCAGCGGCAGCCCGGTCCGGACCTGATGAACGAACAAGATCAACCACTCATACATAAATGGTGAACGAACAAGATTTTGCGTGTAGCAGCTGTATGTGTGAAGAATGTAACCTTAAAGACAGGATAAAGGATGAACGGGAGCGGGGCAATGGAGAGTGCCATTGTGAGCGACGTGTCCTTGAAGCAGCGGAGGAAGGCAGCCGGGGACAGCCGCACCTGCGGCTGCAGCTTGTACGGTGATGTCAGCTTCGCCGGCGCACAGAGCTCGAGGAGCGCGAGGGGCAGCGGCGCCAGTGTGTAGACGAGGAGGACGAGGGCGACGCAGCAGCAGTAGAGCCAAAAGTCCGGCGTGGCCGCCGTGTACCAGAACCATGCGGCCTCCGCCTTCGTCATGGCTCGCCCCAGCGCCGCCTCTGCCTCTTCCGGCGTCGCGTACGGGATCATGTCCGGCGACTTGGATGGCCGGGGGGTCAGGCACTTCAGGCTGCTGAAGTGATGATATATTAATTGCGCTGTCGACTCGTATTATTATAGCACAATTATACACGATTTGCATTGCTCTACAAGTTCTGGGCCCATAAAACACGTATATATGCACACTGCAGGTCAACATATGCTGACAAATTAATTAGTGATTATTAGTAGCGTGTATATCTAATCAATGATCTGTTCTAACGTATTGGACATCCATTCTTATCTCGTCACGCAACCATGAATACATTTTTACATCGTGGGATATACTTCTTTATCTGAGTATTGAAAACCGCGGCCCCTAGGTCATCTTATACCTAAACTTTATTTAGGTAAACCAATTCATATAGAAGATATGAGTTGCATAAAAGAAACTACAATCAAATATGAAAAGATTGTGTCATAGCAATCGTTCATCCTGAAAGCACGGCATATCTCCTGGCTTCACATATCAACGAATCCTCCTCCAGGGTCAGCACACCACACACGTGTAAAATCTCGTGAGATATACCTATTTGTGTTTTAATATGCCCCACGTGTTTTGACTCCAAGATTGAAGCAGATTTGTGAGCCTTTTCAATTTCATGGCTATCTTCTCCATGGTACAAGAAGCAGTGACCGGCTGCCCCACGATTGTGCAACACCTTCATGGAAGTCAGGTAGCTTAATTAAAAAGCTTTCTGTTAGAGTGGCGCAGCGGAATCTGGCCCGGCCCGCTGTACACACGAGCCGGCGCCCCACAGGCCTAGGTCCACGGAGCCAAACAACAACTAAGGCCTCGGGCCTAACTCAACCCAAAATCTACGGAGCCAAACAACAACTAAGGTCTCGGGCCTAACTCAACCCAAAAGACTAGCCTGATAGGAGGAGGACTGCCCCACCTTATATGTTGTGCTCCCCCACCATCAATTACCGATGTGGGACTAAATCTAACAATCTCCCCCGTCACACATCGGACCCAACTTTTCCATCACAACTATTGTGTGATCTCACAGAAGACGTTATCACAGGCCCAGAGTATAAACTCTCTAGTCAACTTGTGTGACCAATGGTCAAATGACCCAACGGAGATATTAACGGGCTCCCCCGTAAACATGTGACCCGGAGATGTTACCAATTTTCCAACCTTCGGCTCTGATACCACTTGTTAGAGTGGCGCAGCGGAATCTGGCCCGGCCCGCTGTACACACGAGCCGGCGGCCACAGGCCTAGGTCCACGGAGCCCAACAACAACTAAGGCATCGGGCCTAACTCAACCCAAAAGACTAGTCTCATAGGAGGAGGATTACCCCACCTTATATGTTGTGCTCTCCCACCATCAATTACCGATGTGGGACTAAATCTAACACTTTCAAAGTAGAATCTTCTCTTTTCGTGGCCCCCTGCCATCAGCCCCAATAATAGAGGACATTGGTTCGAAATTTGTGTTGCAATCAGGTAATATGTGTTCCCAATCCAAAATGCATAGAACTCGATCCAACTTGACCAATGTTGGTGCTTCTCTCTCGTTCCACCAAGTGTATCTTCTGCCCAGCAAAGGAATTTCTTTGAACTTTACCCGATTCATACAGAAAATATGAGTTAATAAAAACTACAAACAAATATGCAAAGATTGTTTTATAGCAATCATTTCTCATGAAAGCACGGTATATCATCTTCCTTTGAGTAGGATGACTCATGCTTTGGGCTGGACACTGAGCCAGCTCGGTTCGTTTTGACTTGTTAACAAAACGAGTAAGCTCGCTAGCTATGTGTCACTTTAGCACATGGAAACATTTATAGAAATATTACAATAATAAAGTTTCAAATATTCAAAATCCATCATGTTTGTTACTTGCTTAACCATAATTGATCGATAATAAAAAAATGTACATATAATAGCTTCATATATATTTGAACATAACTAAGGTTGCGCTTTAATCTGTGTACTTCTCCTTCTAGCTCGTTTAGCTCGTGAGCCGCTCACAAGCTAGCTCATTAACAAAACGAGTTGAAAATTTTGCTTGGTTCGTTAAATTTTCAATCGAGACGAGTTTTGTGCTCATAGTCCAGCCCTAGCTATATGCTGAGTCGCCGACTTCACTCGTGAGTACTTGCCTATTGTTGCACTACTAGCAGAATCCGCAAAGCTCTCAGAGTGTTGTAACTACTCAGGACTAAGGCCGGACGCAGCACGGCTTGGTCTTGCTGGTTTGACTAATGAGCTAGCTTAGCTTGGCTGGCCTCATTAACAATCGAGCTAAAAAAAATTGGCCCGGCTCGGCTCGTTAACAGCTCGAGCCAGCTAGGTTTTTTTTTCCGAACCAGTAGGAGAAATAGCCGGCCACCGGTAGTTAGCGGTTAGCCGGAACAGTAATCGTGGGAACCCATAGATACCGAACAAATTTAAATTCCAAATTCAAATCGCTAGTGCAACCGGTTTGAAATGGTAAGCCAGTCGGTTTGGGCGGTAAGCCGGTAGACACCGAACAAATTCCAAATTCAAATTGCTAGTTCATTCGGTTCCGAGCGGTAAACCGGTTGGTTTAGGCGGTAAGCCGGTCGGTTTGGGAGGTAAGCCGGACGGTTTGGCCACGGTAGGGTTGGGCCTAAACGGGCCTTAATGGGCTGGACAATTTTTTCTTTTTTGATTTAGCTTGTATTTGCCGCAAAAAATACCAAATGAGCAAAAAATTGAAAAAAAAATTATACCAATATATTACACGTACCTCGAAGTATTTTTAAAGATTTTTACTATATTTTTCTATTTTCTGAATTTAAATTAGACTCGGGGATGTAAATCTGGCAGTACTATTTTAGCATATAGAGAGCACATAAAGAAATGGCAGCGTATCTAGTGCAACCAGAGCACTTATGCAACATTTGCAAACTTCAACTAAGACCATTAGATGAGCATCTGATGGCTAGGGAGAGAGATAGAGTAATTTTACACTTAAACGCCTACCATTAACCTCACTAATTTGGTTTTTGCTAATCACCCCTTGGAATCATGCCACGACCCCTCTGCACATACCGGCTTCCATCGTGAGTTCGTGAGTTCCGTCGCCGCCGCCTGATTCGGACGATTTGCTCCACACCTGTCGTGAGTCGTCACGCCCGACATCTCATGAACTTCGACGATGCTGGTGCCCATGAAGCCACTCCGCACGTCTCCGGCAAAGCTCTGGACAACTATGGTTCATCGAAGCCCGTCGTGAATGGCGGCACCCGACGTCTCGTGAGCTCAGGCGACGCACGGGCGCCGGTGTCTGACGGCTATTCCCGGCACGGAGCGGAATCGGTGACGAGTCACGCAAATCGCGATGGATGCGACGAAACAGTCGGGCGTACATGCGGAGGATAGGTATGATTCTGTAAGGGCGTGATTAGCAAAACCAAAATTAGTAGAGCTAATAGTGGGTGTTTAAGTGCAAAATTACTCCACCTTTTTCCCTAGCCATCAGATGCTCATCTAATGGTCTTAGTTGGAGTTTGCAAAGGTTGCACAAGCACCCTGGTTTGCTCATCTAAAATACACCTTTAGAGTACAAATACACGACCAGACTATGTGCAAGTAGTTTCTGAAACATTATCATAAATTTTACGCTAAGCATCATATTTTGAGGTGTAGTGGCGCTAACTCTATCCCAAAGGAATGCAAAAGCCTAGTTATACCAAAATATAGACATTTATCCACCATATTTCTATAGAAGTCCATTGATAAATATAGACATTTAAGCGTGATGGGCCCCTGCCATGCGCCTCTTTCTGGCATTGAGAGGTGAGATAAAACCACAAAAGAAAGAAGTGAGGTAAAAGAGCTTAAATAAAACCAATGAATTTCATAAGCCTCGTTTTTTTAGAAGAATCTATTAAGCCTAATTGTGCCATAATTACCCCATCTGATGCTATACGGAGCATATGCTAATCATAGATTAATTAACCTTAATAGATTCTTCTTGCAAAAAAAGTCTACGTCTTATATAATTAGATTTAGAATTAAATTATATCTAGTCCTCCTAAATAGCATCAAAACATTTGATATGGAAGTGCATGTTTTAAGTCCCTGGGAACCAAACACCCAATAGAAGGTTAGTCTGGACCGCTGACTCCTTGGTTTCATCGTGAGGCACTGATGATGCGAAAGGCCTATCCGTGTGAAAGTTGTAGGGGACATAGTACATTTCTCGAATAGAAAGTGGAGCGGAGGCCCCATCTTCTTTTGTTACCATGGTAAATTTACACATCGTGACGTGACAGATGAAAGACATAGAGGCCTCCGTAGGCTAACAAATTCCTATGTGGCCATAGAAATATAAACGACATACCATTGATATAGATACAAATTTAAAACAACAAAAAAAGAAAAACAGAAAAGGTTAAAAAAAGGAAAAAGAAAAAAGGAAGAAAACTTACCTACGGAATCGCAGAGAGTTCAGCGATTCCTTCAGCAGGATAAAATGGACTATTAGTGAAAGTGATCCATAAGCTATTTGTAGAGGCCTCAATACTTATGTTGATAGCCCTCTACGTTGCTTTCCGATGGAGATCTGCCCTATGAAGGGTGGGCTACATCAGCCATAACCTACGGCTATTATACAGCTCAAACTATCTAAAACCATGTAAATAACCTCCTAGGTGGTTTTAGAGGTGGTTTAGTTGATGTGGCATCACATGTAGCCAATGTCATTGCAAACGTATGTTTTAAAGTCTACTTTACCCCATAAACAATCGATTTTTGTCTAAATAACCCCCTCTAAACTATATAATTAGATATTAAGCAACTCAATTATTTTATATTTTCTTGTCATGTCTTGGTTTTTTTAAGTGACGTTGCTGAGGGCATGTTTTCCTATTTTCTTACTTCATGGACAAAGACGTGTTATTTTTTATTTATCTTTTGCTAATTTATTTCTCTACTTCATTCCCATAAAAAAAAATTATATTTCGCTATCGTGGATAGTTAAAGATCTATATTATCAAGTTAGGGAAAATAGCAAGAACTGACTAAGAAAATACAAAAAAATTGAGTTGCCTAATGTCCAATTATATAGTTTAGGGGGTTATTTAAATAAAAATCGATAGTTTAGGAGGTAAAATATTAAACATATCTTTGCTATGTCATTGTGCACATATGATGCCACGTCAGCAAAACCACCTTCAAAACCACCATAGGGGGTTATTTATATGGGTTTAGATAGATTGTGGTGTAGACTACCCGGTTTTTTAGGTTAGGAATGATGTAATCCACCCTTCATAGGTAAGGGGGTTAAGTAGACTTTTCCTCCCCCAAGCAAAAATAAGTATGATGCTTGTGTGAACAAGCTGAGAAAGAGAGAGAGAGAGGGGCAGAGAGAGTTCTGTGTCGATTGTGAAGACTGACATTAATCTAAAACATAAACTAAAACTCTTAAGAATTGGAACTTTTCTCACGAGTTGAGGCCCCAAGTGACTCCATCCCAGAAATAATGTTGTTTTGGGTGTTTGTGCCGTGAGTTTGACTAAGTTTGTAGAAAATACATGCAATATTTAAATCTTTAAATATTTTTTACAAAAAACTAGATCTAAATATCTATCTAATAATGTTAATATTATACCATAATTTTTAATATATTTTTATATATAATTGACCAAAGAGTTTTCTCGGGAAGTGTGAAAGACACTTATTGTGGGACGGAGGGAGTACGTATTGTTTATACGGGACCCACACATAATTTAAAATTATGAAACCTGTGGGTGGAAGCCGTGTACTGGTTTAGGTGGAACAGCATACTAAATGGGTGGGACCCACACACGATCTTGGTGGTGCCCACTTAGTGGAACCAACAATACTATTAAGCGTCTCCATTTTAAAAATATCGATGATTTACATTACTACGTTCCTCCGTGATGGCTCTAAGCCTTTTTTTACTTTGCTTCCATTTCAACAATTTGTAAAACATTATTGAATTATTCATTCATTACTAATTTTATTGTTCTCTATCAAAATCTAGTAAGCTATTTTCTTACAACCACCTAAAAGTCATCGAATTTTGAAAAAAACGTTTATGCATTACGTAGATGACCTTTTTTAAGATAAAAATATTTATGTAAATTTTAAATTGGATTGGGCACTGTAAGATAAAAAATTGTATTTCATCATCATTGGAAGCTAAGATGTTCCATATAGTCGCACATTACGCTTCAACCCGACTAGTTAATACTGTGCACCCAACGGCTTTGCCTGCAAGTCCACTACAGCAGGGGCAAAGCTGTCTCTGCCATGTTTGCACTCCCCTTGGGCCAATACAATGCCCCCCCCCCCCCCCCCCGCAGCCCAGACAAAATTAAAAAGAAAACAAACATCATCAAAAACAGTTTTGTAGCCTTTTCATTTGCAGGTTCTTTGGTTTCAATAGAAATGATCAGTTTTTCAGGACCATGCGTCACCGTGTTCAGTTTTCTTTAGGGAAGACCGTGTTGAAGTTGAGGCAGAAGCCAACAATCATCGATCCATCCCATGTTTGTGGTGATACGTTCCTTGTGGCCGCCTTTCTTTGCCCTGTCGCACACCTGCACCTCCTCCACCCCTCGCTGCAACTGCAAGCCGAGTCTCGTCGATACATGGACGGATAAACCCAAGAAGGTCGCAGCTAACCTTCAACTCCTCCAGGGTCCTGGTGATTAGAGCCTCACTGCCATACATTTTCTCGCTCCAAATGGTGGCTCGAATCAACTGGTGCCCAAAATAGACAAAAGAGAGGAGGAATCGGGCTTGCCTGATGCATGTTGTGATGCATGCAGTTTTACGAACGGTTCGTCAGTTACATGGGAAAAAGGAAAGGAAACCAATGCAGATCTTGAGGGCTGGCAATACTAGCAAATCAAGTATTCTGTAATGTGCCTCGCTGATCCCGATCTCATCCTCTCCAATCTGCCGGCAACAACCCCGTTTTATCGAACCCAGTTCAAGCCGGCCAGCAGGAGCCTCTCCGTTGGCGATCGTGGCAGTTAACGATATATCCTCCGATCTGTTCGCACGTTGAGGCCGCGCGGCGGTCTGCGGCGTCAGCGGCGGCGGCACCATGGCGCGCTCGAGCGCGGACGACATGGAGCTGAAGCGGGGGTGCGAGGCCGGGATCCTAGCGAAGGGCGACCGGGACAAGGCGGTGATGGCCATGCGCGTCGCCAAGGGCCGTGGCGTCTGGGGCAAGGCCGGCAAGCTCGCCTCCCGCCACATGGCCAAGCCCTGCGTGCTCGCCGTCACCAGTCAGTATCCTTCTCGCCTCTCCCTCCATCCGTGCATCCTGCTTGCTTGGGAGAAGGTTCCTGACCGTCTCCCCTCTTCCCCGATCGGCCCCTGGATGACCATGGCGCAGCCAAGGTGAAAGGGCAGAGGACCAAGGCGTTCATGAGGGTGCTCAAGTACTCCAATGGCGGCGTCCTCGAGGTGATCTATCTTCCTGTCTCCGTTTCTTTTTCTTTCTTTCAGATTGTTTCTTCAGGATGACAATTTGTAAAGATGGATGTGTGCACATCAGCCAGCCAAAGTGTACAAGATCAAGCATCTCTCCAAGGTAGAGGTTGTCCAAAACGATCCAAGCGGCTGCACCTTCCTCTTGGTATGCCACTTCACGCTCGCATAATAACATTAACAGATTTGTTTGAGTTATATAGAAATGAATGTGACGATGAATTGCAAAAATCAGTTATAACTGATGAAGGAGTAATCAAATCGGCAATTTTAAAACCTATCCAGGGGTTTGACAACCTGAGAAGCCAGAGCGTCGCGCCACCACAGTGGACAATGCGCAACAAAGAGGACAGGTGATGCATCGCCAAACATGCTGCTCCTCCCATCCTGTATCCGACATGTTTCCATGTTCTTTATCTGTTGCAGGAATCGTCTGCTCATGTGCATCCTCAACATATGCAATCTGGGCAAAGGTATGTTTATGTCGGTAAACTAAAAAATAGGCGTTGCACATACATGATGAATTTGGTTTAGATTTGGTCTAATCCATGCCACTGGGCAAAGGTAAGGTCGACACCATGCTGGTAGGACCTTCACCCATACCACTGCCATGAGGTAGGGGAGAGTGGATCGAGGGGTGGGGCAAACATATGCGCCTACATGCTAGGAAGGCAACATAAGGGTTAATTCAAATTATGAAGATTTCGGACATGTATGTTACACTAAGCAATCTTGACTATCGTTACAAGATTGAAGGCTGACGTATAACTAATTTTCCATTTATAAATCGTCTGCATTTGCTGCAATATCAAAACACGTTTATTAGAGGACACTAGTTGCACCTCGTGAAGTACTGGTTCGTCAACCTATTGGTGCAAATTTCAGGTAGGGGTTAAAAAATTCTTGTTCTACACCAAAGCACATGGTAAAAACTCGGTCTGGCTCATGTATGTTACAGCCCACCATGTAACTTGGGGCAGAGGTTTGAATATTTTGTTGGCCTTCTCAAAAAGATCTTCTTTCATTAATTCTCGGCAGCAACTTGCTCCTCTCAAACTGAGTTTTCAGTTTCAATTTTTAGGAAAGAGTCTACGTAAACCTTAAAGTATGGATAGACTACATTACCCTAAAAGCAAAAGACATGAAGTTGGTAGGGTGTCTATGTGTTTATTATTGCTACTGTGGACCACTAACCACCATAGGAAAAAAGGCTCCCAGTACCGGTTGGTAAGCCCCTATAAGTACCGGTTACAACCAGTACGGAAGGGAGCATTTTGTACCAGTTGGTGAGCACAAAAAATGGTAAAATTTTTTGTGACGTGGACGTTTTCCGACTGGTTGGTAAGCCCTATCAGTACTGGTTACCTCCGTAGGTTGGGGGTGACGTGGACGTTTTCCGACTTAAAATTGTTTGATCCCGAACACCTATCCTTCACCATTTCGGCGAATCGTCCCGTGCGGCGAGCCCGGCCTGGCCGCGCGACGCCGTAGGGAGGCCTAAACATGCGCAGCGGCAGCAGCGTGGGTCACGGAGCCGCCGCATACCTCCGCCGGACACAATGTCCGTTGCTACCAGCCTACCATCCTCACTAGCATCAGCGTCACGCTCCAAGCCGCAGCAAGTCTCCGCCAACCGTTCGGCACCCATTGCCCCTGCAGGAGCCGTCGTCTGGCCTTTCAGCCTAGCCTGGAAGGTGGAAACTACTGAGGATGAGAGATGATCGGTCCGCTGGCTCATTGCACATGTTAGCCATTGATGCAGAATGCTGCCTGGAACATGTTCGACGAAATGCTTCAGTTAAAAGAATGTTGTATTTGGCCCAGCCAATGCCTGCTAGCCTTGTCATTGTTGCATTTTCATCTCTTGTGTGCACAAAAAGTATCAGGATATTGCAATTGCTCCTCATTTTTCTTTATCTCATTTTCTGCTGCATTAGGGTATAGCGACATGCTGGATTATCTCGGGTTTCTTTAGATTCCATTAGCAGTTAAAATTTCTAATGACTGGGGATGCTACTGTGCAGCTGTGCCTGTGATCGACATGTTTGAGTCCCATATGTTTATCTTTGAATATATTTCAGGAGAACACTACAGCAAAGGTTACACAAATGATAAGCAAAGACGGGCCTGTTGAATCAGTGGTACTAGAGGCTGAATCACATGTTACTGTTGAGAAGGACCTGGTTTCTCAGGCAGAAGAAGAGGACACTGTGGCTCTTCTTAGCAAGTAAGTTACGGAATGTCAATAACCTACTTCAGACGTCTCCTTGGCACGTCACCTTCTGTGTTGCACATTCTGGTTTATCTATCTTGTGCCAATTGATTGGATACAGTAGACCTAGTATATTGATGCGCTTGACATCTGCTATCAGCTCATTCTTCCATGAAATTTCAGGGAATCTTGTAAATATCATGTGTTTGTAATCATTTCACTTTGGCATGAGTACAAATGGATTCTTTATGTTCCTATAAGGATACGTTTTATGTACCATATAACTAATGCAGATAACTTTGTTTTTCTTTTACAGTTATGTCATGGCCATTGGTGAAGCAGAGGCTTTTTCTGAAAGAATGAAGCGTGAACTTGTAGCTCTAGAATCTGCAAATGTTTATGCTTTGATGGAAACTGAATCTGTTGTAGAAGAGGTATGCCTTCTCCTGGACTTCATAAATGCCTTTGGTTTACCCATTAAAGATTATGGAATTGAAGTTCCTGCATGTAATTAAGACACCATATAAAACTTTGGGCTGTATTTACTGTCTGTATATAAATTTTATAAATCATAAGATATTTACTTGTAACTCCTAAGTTAAATATTTTTTTTCTATACCTCTATGAAAATCCTCTTCATGCAGGAAAAAACATAACTAGTTATGTTACATTAAAAACTTTGTAAACAACCAGTTTTCAGTCTCTCATGAGAAGAGATAGGTGTTAAGATAGTTTGGCCTGTATGACTCGATTTTATAAAGTGCAAGTGAATCTGGATGCGCTTACCCATTTAAGGATTTGCTTACACTGGTGAAAAACTGTTCCCCCTCCCCATCCTTTTAAACTCCCCAAGAACACCATAGAAGTAACAAAATTTCGTACATTCATCCCTGTTAGGATATCTCTTGGGTTAGTTTCAGGCTGTAGGTTTATTTTCACGTTAATTATATTAGCATTTTATATCTCTAAGATATGTCAGCGAAGTATAGACGGAATTATACTACTTTGTAGTCATGTTATGTTTGTAGATTGCATTATTAGGATTGAATACCATTTGAAACTAAGAAAGAATTATCTGGACTGGAGAGGTCCTTATCTACAACGTGCCTTGAGTTTGGATATTGCCAACATCCAAGTGGTGCCTGAGCTCAGGGGTGGAGCCAGGAACAAACGAGGACCCAGGATAAATAAGTTAACACATAACTAATTTAATTCTATCTTCAACATGTTTATCTACTTAAGCTTTGATGTTCCATTGTCCTTTACTCGCAAGGCCCGGGAAGCAGCACTCAGCACAGGGCCAGGCTCGACCACTGCCTGAGCTGAAGTCTCTGGTTTCTGGTCCATTTACTTCATGTTAATATACCCTAGGTAACCTAGACTAGGTTCTCCTCTTTTCTCATTTCTCAGATCTGGGGCACAGCACTTTTCAGGATCATGATTTATCTTATACGATGAATATAATTGATTTTTTTCTCGAAAAAACATTGAATATAATTGAATTAATAACCAATCATATGACAAACTGTTGGAGTATAAGTGAATTGCCCACCTTTCCCTATCAGCTTAAGCTTTTAGGTTGAATTGGTTGGTGCATGAAACTCAATATGGTATCAGGGCCAGAGGTCGCAAGTTCAAATCCTGCGGGCGCGATTAAATAAAATAATTGCAGCCCACTCCAATATCCTCGTATGCGGCCTAAGGGAGCCTGCACGTGAGGGGGAGTGTTGGAGTATAAGTGAATTGCCCACCTTTTCCGATCAGATTAAACTTTTAGGTTGAATTGGTTGGTACATGAAACTCAATACAAACCTTATCCCATTTTCCATGTTCTTCTGATTGTCCAGCCTGTACATTTTTATCTTATTCTTAAATATTTTACTGGTTATACAATTATTTTATTCTCTAATAGAAATCCAATAACAGGTGTGTTTTTATTCCTACAGGTATTGCAGGGTTTAGAAATAGCCAGTATATGTGTTGAAGACATGGATGAATGGCTAGGAATTTTCAATATAAAGCTCAGGCATATGAGGGAGGATATACAATCTGTATGCTTACTTCCACCTTTACTAGATTATTTCTGCAAATCAAATTCCTAGTTATGATGAAAATACTTTTTCTTTAACACTTGATCCGGATTGACATTAACCTGTAGGGTTGTCTGAAGGAAAGAAACCCAATAATAGTTGAACGCAACAATATTTGAATTGTCTGTCATAGGCTTACAGCTCATACAGCACTAGATCTCCGTTGTTCAAATTTGTTACACCTAGTGAAGGCATTAGGAAAATATTCTTAATTATGTACAAGATATGTGAAATTTGTGTCATTATTTAGTTGTTAGAACGCTTGATGGAATTTTCCTTTATTTTTATGACATGTATTTAGGAACTAGTAAGACATAATTCGAATTTATAGTAAATATCAAGGTTGTTGAAGGTGATTACAGAATATGATAATGCAACACACAAGTCCAGTTTTAATGCAGCTACTATACTCTGTGCAGTAGTGGACTAGTGGTAGGTTTGGTTTCATAATGGTAGATCATAGTTTGTGGTAGTAGCATGTCACATCTCATAATGACAATAAAAATGTGTAGCACTTAATTATTTTGAGGAAGCAAGGGCAAAGAATCCACAAGAGCAATACTACAGTGTATATTTCCTTCTGAAGTGGAGGGTTCACTTATGCAATTCAGGATCCTATTCTCCTGTGCTGGGGCACGTTCATTTGGTCATAGTGTATATTTCCTTTTTTATTGCATTCATTCATATATGTTGTAAATTACTTCGTTATGCACCACCTGCTCAAAAACTGAATTCAAAATGCATTGAAGTGTCTAACTGAATAGGTCTACTTAAATTTGATCATTGTAAAGCTTCCCGAAACATTTCCATGAACTAATCTTAGGATGTTACATCATTGCAAATTAAAATACTGATTTCATGCTTTGTGTTATGATTACATCGCAAAAACATTAATTAACTATCGTTATGAAAAATCAATATATTTTAGAAAATTCTCAACCCTACCTTTAAAAATACACTATTATAAGCACAAATACCTTCTGGTTTGCAGATAGAATGGCGTAATAATAGGCTGGAGTTGCAATCTGACAGTAATGTGGCTTTGATTGATGAGCTTGACAAATTGCTTGTGCTCCTGCAGATTCCACCTGAAGTATGTATTCTACTCCCTCCATCCTCTTTTGATAGTCTTATTTCACCTTGACACAAAGACCAAGGAGAACAACCTTGCTTATCATCTTATTAATGCAACACAAATTTTTAGTTGGTCATCCAATGTTTTAACTGGGAACTCCTCGTTACGAGTGCTATTTATTGCCATGTCCCATACCAATAGCAAATAGGACTATCATTTGTGAAAAGTTGAGTTTTTGAAATAGAACTATCAAAAGAGGATGGAGTGAGTACTAACTTATTAATTCTTGTCCCTCTATTAATATTTATGTAATATAATACTGAAATTCCTGATGCTATTGATCATATTGCAGTATGAGGCATCATTAACTGGAGGGTCATTTGATGAGGGAAATATGGTGAAGAACATTGAAGCTTGTGATTGGTTAACCATTGCTATAAAGAACCTAGAAGCGTCAAATATAGATCCAATCTATGTTAAATTACGTGCTGTATGTCAACATATAATCATTTTTGCCTATTGAAGTTTTACTTACTTTTGTTTTTCCTTTAATAAGCAAATCAATTGAGATATAGCATATTCTTTATGAGATAACCCTCCATCTCAAATTGTAATTCGTTTGACTTTTTTGACCCTAACTTTGAC
Organism: Digitaria exilis; assembly: GCA_015342445.1. NCBI lineage: Eukaryota > Viridiplantae > Streptophyta > Magnoliopsida > Poales > Poaceae > Digitaria > Digitaria exilis. The sequence continues at coordinate 100,768 of JACEFO010001803.1, forward strand.
CACTCGTCTTATTCAATTTTTTTTGCAAAATATCATATTTTTTGTTTTGGCTAGCTTTAGTGATAAAAGAATTTCAAGAATGACTTAAATTTGACTATATTTGCACAATTTTTTTGAATAAGACGAGTGGTCAAAATTGGGGTAAAAAAAGTAAAACGACTTACAATTTGGGATGGAGGGAGTAGTATACTACTCGTGTAGCATTTGGAAGACTTGTATGAACATGGGAAGATAGATAGGTTGAGCAGAAAAAGAAAATTTCCAGAAACAACTAAATTTGTTCCATATGGAAATTTAAATAATTTGTTTGTAATTAAACCTATCTTACAAAAACCGGCTAAAGTTGTTTTACTGAAGTTTGATTCAATCAGAACTCAAATGTAAACCATCTCTCGCCTTTCTAAACTTCTATTCATCTTAAAATTTGGGTTTCCATTCAAGATGGAAATTTCTACCTCAAATGAAAATCTGTCAACCGAAGTTGTGTCTTAACCAATTTTCATCTTATTACAGGTCAGGGAAAAACGTGCAGAAATTGCTTGATGGTATTCAGGTTGACCTTGTTTTTCATGAATAATTTATTAATCTATATCATAGACTATAAATACCGATAAACGGAGCTAAAAATTAACAATATTGTAGGGTCCACTATATCTGTTTCACATGTTACATGGTTCCTGCCTTTCAGGAGGACTTTTATGCATTAGTTGACTGGGCATTCAAGCTAGATCCACTGAGTTGTATATCAATGCATGGAATAACAGATCGGTATCTTTCTGGTCCGAAGGCAGAGGTCTCAGGATATGTTCAAGTGTTGCTTGATGACTTGGAGACAAGAATAACAATTTTGTTTAGCAGGGTTTGAGTCTACTAATAAGCTATCATTTTTTCTACTTTGGAGAGTTCCTCCATTTATTCCTTACTGTTTCATGTTGGTTACTGCAGTTTGTTGATGATGCCTGCTACCAGATTGAGAAGTATGAGCGCAATGTGCGGCAAATTGGAGTTGTGCCCTATATTCCCAGGTCTATTGTTATGTTGTAAAAGATATTTTTGAAACCTAAACAGGCTGCCATGGTTATTTATGTTATTTATGTGATATATATAAGTATACAAATATGTTCTGATTCCTTTCTCTTATATAGGTTCTCACAACTTGCGGCACGTATGGAGCAGTATATCAATGGGTCGCGGGATCTAGTTGACCAGGCATATACAAAAATCGTATGAATTTACGATAACCTTGACTGTTAAAAAAAAAATTGTGCCAACCTCACATGCATTTGCAATTAATGTTACCATTTATGTCACCCAATTTATATTTATATTACCAACCATGTTCCATGCTAACTAAACCATATCTGTGACTGAAATAGGTGACTATTATGTTTGTGATACTAGAGAAAATTGCTCAAGTGGAACCTAAATATGTAGACATTGTACTTTTGGAGAACTATGCAGCTTTTCAGCACAGGTTTAGTTCTTTTCTTCTCATAGTACTATTTCAGTGACTGCATTTGTACCACTGTCTGCTACTGTTTTGTGTCATTTGCAGCCCTACTATGATGCCAATGTGTCCTACATCCATAGATTTTATTGAAACTACACTGTATAGCTTTCAACTATGGATATAGCTTTGTGCATCATATTGATGCAACTTGGATAATGCTATTCGCCTATCCAAATTTTATAAACAGATTTTATGGTCCACAACATTTCTTTAATTGCATCATTTACATAACAAAACTAAAATACCAAAGTAGTCAATATCAACACTGCTGAGTAACTATAGTACACAGGCAAGCCATAGAGCAAGGTCTTAAGAGGCTTGAGATATGGTAAGGTATGGATAGGCTGCCTCCTCACATTCTCGTTATCTCCTGAGGTGCCCCTTGACAGTTTGGGCACCAGTGTTTACAAGGCGTCACTTAGGCGATAAGGTATACGCATGGCACCTTAATATGGCTCTAGCTACACCTTGTCGCCTAGGCAATAAGGCGCACCCATAATGCTAGCGCCTTACTGCCTTAAGAAACAATGCTGGGCACATCACTGTTTATTCCCAACACATCCTGATTGGTGTACACTAGGTGCATAGCCACCATTTTTCATTTTCATGTCCGATGCAAATATGGAAACATTTCTGTGGTCACAAAAAAAAGAGTTTCCAAAAACACATGAGATAACTTGCACTAAGTAATTCTGGATTAGAACAGTTGTAAATAACAATCGTTTTGTAGGACCAATTGATTTAATTAATTGGATATGCAGCTCGTACGATTTGGCAAATGTTGTGCCAACGCTTGCTAAATATTATCATCAAGCTAGTGAAGCCTATGAACAAGCTTGTTCACGGCATATCAATTTGGTCATATATATTGTAAGTTGACTGTAACTCCTTTTGGTTCCACCCCTTTGCCAATGTATACACTGACATATTTAACGCATGGCATGGAACTTATGCATTTTTTATTTTTATTTTACCGCACTTCGAGAAACTATTCCAGTTCGCTCGGAGAATTGAGGAACTAATGTACAACATGAGCCCTGAAGAGGTGAATTGTGTAAATTGGTTTTGCGCTCTATCTACCTGAAAGTTTATATAATGTGATGACCTAAATACCTAATCTCAGGACTGCACTATTTTGTCTTGTAAATCGACTGCCATAGTACCAGTTTGGACTTGTGGTATTAAAGCATATTTATAGAGATTATCAGATTATGATCCATGTATTGATCATGTGCGTACTATGCCGTGAGAAGCAAAATCAACTAGGTAGCACAATCAACAGTAACATGTTATTCACTTAAGATGTGCCTAAATAGAAATATCAACATAGAAATATTCATGATGCTTTTACCAATGAACACCCCAATGTTCTAGATCCATGCTATGCTATGCTACATAATCTCTCTTCTACTGTCCATGACTAAACCCTTATACCTACATAATACATTTTTTCTTCACAAAGTTATTTCAACTGTCCAACCCTGTACCTTTTGTGTATGTTCTGTTAGTTGAAGTATAAAGTGTTTGTTGTTTGGATACTTTTAACTGCACACAGATACCTTTCCAAGTTGGAATGTCAAAGGTAGATTTTCGCAAGATGTTGAAGTCTAGCTTAGCTGGAGTAAGTTGATAGTAAATTCACCTTTTACATTCGTGGACTTATTCAGAAAGCACTGTCCCTTTACGCTTTTTCTATCTGCTTGACAGCTTGACAAGACAATAAATGCAATGTACAGAAAACTACAGAAAAATGTGACCGCTGAGGAATTGCTGCCTTCACTATGGGAGAAATGCAAGGTACAATTGTAATACTTTAACTTGGAAATGAGTAGGAGCGCTATATTTCATTGAAAAGCTAAGTGAGATGCACAATTGTTGTACTTGTTGTATTTAAGTTTCCCTTAGACAAACTTGTCTTCTAGAGGAAACACCATATAAGTTTGATGACGGCAGGGAAAGATCTTGCTAATTTCCTTGCTTGATGTGTTGGCTGTTGCAGAAAGAGTTTCTCGACAAATATGCAACATTCCTCAAATTGATCTCAAAAATATATCCTGACGAAAAGGTTACATGTGTGAATGAGATGAGGGATATTCTAGCTGCATTGTAGCAGTTTTAATGACAAGGTAACTTTTTGTGCTTTGCTTTCTGCTGCTCTGCCCTGTTTCTTGTTTTATATTGATTCTTTTGGTTTGCTTTTTTGGTGCCAAGTTAGTATATTAATAGCAGTGTTAGCCTAAATGGTAAATGCTCAACAGTCGAACACCTATCATTTAGCTTTTTATTTGGGCTAAATGGTCATTTAAATGGATTAAACGTACGGCTATGCACTGTGTAGCGTGTACACCATAGTTTGTAAGGTGTCACCTAGGCAATGACGCGCTCAAAGAACCCAAGGCGATCTGGACGCCCTGCCAGGAAGCCAGGAAGGGAGCGGGAGAGAGGAAGGGATGGGGGAAGATTGAAAGAGGAGGGATACTCATCAGGGAGGAGGAGCAGCGGCAGGGAGAAGGTGCAGCGGTTGGTTGGAGGAGCTGCGCTGGGAGGAACGGTAGAGAAGAGCGGCGGCGGCGGCAGAGAGGAAATTGCGGCAGGAAGAGGAATCGCGATGTTTTATCGGGGTGGGGTGCGACTAGGGGGCATGTATGGTTAAAGGGAGGGTGGCCTGCGGGAGGGATAAATATATTGGTTGTTAGTAGTTTGGTGGGCTGGACCTTACTTTCTCCCTTTCTCTTTCGTCTTTCTCATTTTTTTTCACCTATATATTATTAATATGCTATTTTTACATTAATATATGACGTCGCCTCGCCTTAGCTCGCCTAGGCGTCGCGAGGGGTTAGGGCGCCACGCTTCGCCTCAACACTTTAAGAACCATGGTGTACACGGTGTGTGAACGGGCTAAGCGGCCATGTAGGTGAACAATAATTAATAGCAGACCTTATTTTCACTATGTTCAGCTTGTTGTCCTTATGGAACCACTTCTCCGATTCATGATCTATAGTTAACTGTAAATGAACCTTGGTTGACATTAATGTTCAAGTTTGACAGTTTGTTTCTTTGTGTTTTGTACTGTCAATAATGTGTATTGAGTCAAGATTAGACATGAGAGGAACTTTTGTACACTTCTACTATTGACAAAGATAAACTAAATGAAGCATATGTTAAATGGTTTTGCATACAGATGCTCGGGAGAAGATTAAGGAAATGGAGATTCAGTGCCAGGGTATTTCGTCGCCGAGGACAGAGATACTACATTTGGCTGTTCCAGTGATGGATCAGGGTTGCTGAAGACGGATGATAGAAATATCTTTACCAGTGAAGAATGTTGCTCCCAATTTGTACGGCCCTTCTAGTACTTTTCCGTAGCTATTGATGTTTAGCCCAATTTTCATATTTGCTTTTGTATATATTTAATAAATTGGTATTAGCATACAAATGCAGTAAACCACCAGCATGACTAGATTTGCCAGTCAACGCGGGATGTATGTTCCAATTAGTTAACAAGATAACATTAGGTGTTGCTACCCTATTTTGCCTGTTTTCAAAACAATGTGATGTCACGGCATGTTTTGGCTACGTCTCTTGTTGTATAAGGAAAAAGATCGTAATGTCATTGTAACCCTTGATATTCACTAAATAGAGAAAAGGCAAATGGTGATGGGATGGTTGATCCCTAATTTTTCCGCCAGTATGTCTCTTATCTCATTCTCCGCGTTATAATTTTTCCCTTTTCCAGCTATTGGCGACGGAGTCCACTCCGGGACGTCTTCTACACCCAACAGGGATGTCTCCTAGCCTCGCTGTTTCATCCTCGCACCTGCCTTCTTCACCCTGGGCGCCAGTCAAGCTTACTTCCTGTTGCTCATCTCGTACATATAGTTACATTCTTCCCCATGTAGCTAAATTCTAAAACGAAGAAGTACCCACAATATCACAGCTGCTGGGGATGGCAGCTACTTCTCATGCTAATATAGTTACTGATGTTGTATGAGATAAAGGATTAAAGGCGGTGGTTGGCGTACATAATCATGATATCTGACGAGCAAAGGGCAATGCAGGATCAACCCACTAGTAAAGTATGCGGCATTTTATACCAATGTTTTTTATCTGGAACACTTTGTACTTTGTCAAATATCAACCCAAACATGATTCTCCAAAACGTCACTGCGAAGGGGTGACCTCTACAGGTCCACCCCGTTACTTAGAAATGATGGGTTCAGCATTCTATTCCCGGTTTCAATTTGAAGAAAAGCTATGTCCCTTGTTCTTACTGTGGTTCTTCTAAAAAAGGCTGAGGGTAATAAACATTGGATCCAAGCCTGGTAACACCCTATTCCTATTGGACAAAACATGTACAGAGTAAAGAGAGACCCAGGGATCAAGATGCCTGGATGAACATAATTAGAGCTGCAGGCGTGACAAGTACCCACCAGAACTAGTGCTCAGCAGGGCAGATATCTTCCAGGCTGCAAGGTGAGAGGTCGAACACATGAAAATGAAGAACTGAAGTACACAAATGATTCAAGTAGTGCCAGCACAGACCTCTTGCCCAAGAACTCAATGATGTCTGTGGTGACTGTTGATCGCTTGTTCTTCTCAAAAGCAAGTGATGCAGCTTTTCTGAGCAGTAGAGAGCCAGCTATGCACCCGAGAGTCATAGGATTGACTCTGCATTGCACAAGCACGAAACCAAAATTTGATTCAGGATAAGTCAACAGCAAAACCGCAAGAATACAGCATTACCTTTTCTCTGTAGGTTGTTCATTGGACAAGATAAATTGCTGTGCCCAAGATGCAAATACTGCAACACTGCCATAGACAAAAAAAAAAAAAAATTAGGAAAGAACCATACACAATGCCAACTTCACCTATCTTAAGGTTTAAGAGGGAGAAAGTATGTTCAAGTAACAAGAAAAGACATGCATCATACGGTTGTAGCATCAATATGTGACAACTAAAAGATGCACTATGTATTGATGTTGACAATGGAAGTCTTGCATTTGATGGAGAGTAGTCATAAGGAACAGCAACCGCACAATTATTACCAATAGTTAATGTACAACCAGTACATGCAATGTACATCTTATACTGCAACTACAATAATATAATAGGCAAGCCAAAATATAATTGGAGAAGGGAATAACTGGCATTTAGCCCTTAGAAGGTATCACAGACCTTCCAGAAAGAATGTCTCCTTGACCACCGCATCGCCTTGGGGAGCCAAAAGTACTCACTTGCGTCACTTCAAAAACAAGATAAAAAAAAATTATAATGAAAATAATGAAATGGTATGTGTGGCAAACATTGCTAGCTTTTTAGTTAAGCAGCTGTCTACAATACCTGTTTTACCATCACTAATGACATCTGCCTTTCCTTTCCACATTATTGTCACACCACCAATTCTGAATGCACAAAATAATGAGAAAACATTAGTTACATTACAACAAGCATTCAAGAAATGATACCGATATTATGTTCATACTTTTGGCAAAGTGCAGTCAGTTGCTCAGAAGCAGTTTCCTCATTTACATCGCAGTTAAGGACCTTCTGAACAAGACGTTTGTACTCATATACATTTGGTGTTAAAATGGCAAGAGGGTTTCCCTCGACAAGACCAAGGTTATTGGTTATAAGAAAAAGGCCATCCTGCAGGTCACAATAATATAGCTTAAATTAGAGTAATAAATTAAGATAAATGAAATGGGGGTGAAGGGGGGGGGGGTGAACTTTAACTAGTACCCCATCAACAACTGTAGGAATATTAGCCTGCCTTGCATGCTTCATAATATTACTCACACAATCCTACAAATAACATATGTGAAACAAATATTAGAAAGCAGGTAGAAATTATATTATATTTAGATTGTGGTCACAGAATCTAAAAAATAGAAATTTTTAAAATATAAAAGATCACTGATGGGGAACAGTCAAAAGAGTTCACATCAAAAGTTCTGTAAGATACATAGACAGCGGATCAGCAAAGCTAGATTGTGGGATACATAGACAAGATAACTGATATTCAGAATTTATCCTGTATTCCAGGCTTCTTGATATCTTATTATGGTATATCACTAAAATCTACACATACTGGAAAGATTACACAAATATTTAAACTTTTTTTTCTTTTTATCACGAGTCAATCTTTTTGTTTGGGGCAAATCCAATTGCTGTCGTTGCAATTTCCCTTAACTCCTAATTTGAGGTCAGTGACAGGTGGGCCCATGTGTCACACTGACGTGACATAATTGGCAAATAAGGGATGGCAAAATAGTGGCCAATAAGAGAATGCCCAGAACTTAAATAACGCAATGTATAGTATCAGTGAACCTGTAGGATTGAAAGTTCAATGAAAACAAAAAGAAATATTTGCAATCAATAACGCTTAACAGGACAGAGGTATATGTTATATTTGTTGAAGATGGTATGTGAGAAAGCAAACCAGAAGAAAAGAGTCCCTTCCAAGGCCAGGACCAACGACAATGCAATCAAAGCGCTCCATCCACTTTGCAACTTCGGTGAGAATTTTAGAAGAAACAGATGCTCTTTCCTCGTTTCTGACAAAGTTATTTACAGAATAAGCCTAAAAACTACTAAAATGATTGAAGCATGGAAACAAAAACTAAAAAATCAAGTTACCTTACACTGTATGATTCCTCCAGTATTGGATGTACAATAAGCTCAGGACTATAACTTTTAATTACGGTTGCAGCATCTTTTGTACAGAAAACATGTGAAAGATCTGCACCCTGAACAACATCATGTGACATATTTGCATTCATGTGTGGTCCATGACTCCATGTAATGAAACATTAAGAAGGTACTGACAACTTTCAAGGCAGAGATAGCTGCAAAATATGGAGCACCAGTGTACTCGCGACATCCACCAATTACTGCTATCTTCCCTGAAAATTGAAACACATATTTATGTATTACCAAAGCAGCAATTATGAATTGAATTTTTCATTTGAAACACAAAACAGAGTTAACTGGAATGCACGAGCCACCATTTCCATAGAAGATGCAAACACATCAAACACTTTTTGTAAAACTGGTGATACCAAGTGGGGATAGGTAATTTATCAAAAATGGAAACAGTGAGCTGATAATCCTCCACACCATTAAATTGTCTGCCATCTTATCATTCTGAATACGGCACAATATAAATAATAACCATCGTGATTTGGGCACTTGGCAGATGAAAAAACTACAGCTTTGCGAATCCATTCAACATCCATCGGGAGGATCCTGGGATGCCAAATATGGATCTCAAGTTCAACATTAATCGTGCCGGTGACTCGCTTGCTGTGGAGTGTGGATAGAGCTTTACCGCATAGTAAATCCGTAAGGAAATACAGATTGATCCCCATACCACCAGAGATGGGTTTTCAGACCTAGCGTTCTGAGTCAATTGGGCTTGAATTCATACTACCCAAATAACAATTTTCACCAAAGATGTCCGGTACTGATCTCCATTCCCAACAATATAAAACTTCCACCATCAAATTCGAACCAACACCATCCCGTATACAAAATCCCCGGTATGGACTCACCCACCTCGCACCACAACAAAGAAGAATATCCAACCATTGCTCGAACAGAACCTTCCTACCAATGTGGGGCATTCCTACAAACACCAAGCGCGCACAAGCAGCAGCACCGCCCAAAACCCAACGGCCAAACACTACACACACAACTAGACAACACACCACGCGCAGGGAAACGGAAACGAAACGGCGGCGCTCACCTGCTTGGCCCTTGTGCCGGGCGCGGTCGAGCGGCGGCGTGATCCTGCGGACGACAGCCTCCGCGTCCGCCTCGTACACCGTGGCCGCGGACGCCGCCATCGCGTGGCTCGCCCGGAGGGAGCTGGAGCTGCCCGAGGAGTAGGACGCCGGGGCGAAGCGGCCGGCGACGGAGGAGGAGGGATGCGGGGGAGACGGGGGCAGGAAGGAGCGGAGCAGGACGAGCTGCCTGCGGAATGCCGGGGAGGTGGCCCACATGCGCCCCCGGTGCGGCTGCTGGTGTCGCTGTCGCCACGCGTGGGGGCACGCGCCCGTGGGCCGGCAGCTCATGGGTTGGATGCTGTTGCTGCCGTGGTCGGAAATGGTGGGAAGCTACTCGAAACTGCTGGCGTGGTGGACAACGCAGAGAGTAGTTTTCGTCTTTTTTTTTCTTTGGAACAAAAATTGAGGAAAATCAAAATCTGAGCGCGGGCTTGTTGGGCTAGTTTGGGCTTTATTCGGGTCGTCCTGGGCTTTATGATTCCGATTTTCTATATTCCCGGGCCAGGCCAGGTTAGACTAGAATTGTTTTGAGATCCATCATTTTAGGCATGTTGTGCACACTTGTTTTGGTGCCATAATAATACAAATTTTAGTAGTACAAAATTCATGCTAGCATACTATATGTGAGCAATTGGTTACATGCCAAAATATCCATGAATTGAACACTATCGCTTTTCTAAAAAACTTTAGCACTAAATTTTTGCCTTAAATTAATCATGTGCTAAATTTTTATTGGTTTGCCCTAATTTTGGCTTGACAATTTTGAAAGCCAAACAGGCTCATTGCCTCATAGCACAAGCACGGCAAAGAACGCGATTAATCCTCTAATGTGTGCGTACTCCCTCTCTCCAATGAAGAGTACAATTTTAGCAGTTTTTTAGACAAATTAGTGGTGTCGCATAAAGTTGCTCGTGCCTCTGCATGCAACTAGCTTGACTTTGTAAAATAATGATAAGTAGTTAGTTTTGAAATGCAAATCATATTTTACCACTAAATTAGACATTTAAATTATTATACTATTCAAGTGTTGCACTTTTTATCAAAATTTTGTTAAACATAGGATTTATTTTTTAAACGACGGAGGGGTGTGGAATGCAATAGCAGCAGATATGATGGCAGTGGCGGAGCCACCAATATAGCGAGCCCTGGTGGCCCCCATACCTGCCCGCCGATGAAACCCCACCCCTCCTCGGCCACCAGTTAATGAGAGTCGCAGCAGCCAAGGAAGTAGACATGTAGGCGGTGGCAGGCCTATGTTTCAAATTTTGGGTATGCCGTGCCAAAATTTCTACATACAAAATAAATGGTATAAACTATTTTCAAATTTAAATGATATTAAAAATTCAACAAGCATTTGGGCTACATGTAACAAATAACATAGTCTTATTCAACAATTAAAAATAGTCTAAAAATTTGAGGAAACCGGCAGGGGCGTTCCCTACCTTTTTTTCATTGATATAAAGAAGGAAATTTACAGATTACAAGGCCCTAAGCCCAAAGGAGAAAAAGAAACAAGAATTGTAAAAGACTACTCAACCAAGTGTTTATACGCTCTTTTACAAGCGGTTTTGCCCTCAGGGTAACCGCCTTCATTCCCTCCATGAAAGATCTTCGCCAAGTAGCAAAAGACAATGTTGCATTGTCAAAAATGAAACCATTACGATGCGTCCAAATGGCCTACATGGCCATAATTATGATTTCTCTGAAAATAGGTAAGCCAAACCCTTCTATTGCCCGGAGCAACATTGTTGGGAAATCAAGTGAAGTGTCCCAATGTATGTCCAAGAATATCCAACATGCGAGATGCATGATATCCTCATCTCTAGATTCTATACTAACCACACAATGATAGGAATTCAGATGCATTGTTCGCCTTCGAAGCATGACCCTGGTATTCAGGCGATCTCTCAAAATAAGCCAGAAGAAGAACTTGTGCGTATTCTGCACACAAGATTTCCATAACCATCTGAAGAGAGGTGAGGCAGGGAAATCCCCAGATAAAGAGTTATACGCCCTTTTACAGGTATAGGATGGCGATCCCCAGATGTACGTCCATGCATCATTCATACCATCATTAAGCTGTAAATTACCAAGTTCAGTCATCAGCTGATTTAACCACGTGGAGGCATGCAATGAGAGCGGGAGCTTGAATTTTTGGTCTAAATCCCACTGGGAGAATTGCAGAATTCACAAGGAGGGTTTCCTAGTGTGGGGGTCATGAATTAGGGGGCCCACTGACAGGACGCCCTCTAACGGCGCATGAGCGAGGAAAGCCCTGACGATGGTGGGGAAATGGCACTAGGCTCGGCCGGTCGGAGAACTCCGTCCCGCCCGACCTTCGGAGGGCCTAGAGGACGCAAGGATGGACACCTCCGTCCCGTCCAACCCCCGACCCTCCTGATGAACAGGGGGATAAAGGGGTCGGGCGCGTTCGTCTCGCCTGACCCCCGACCCTCCGGGCCGGAAGGGTGGACCCCCGCGAGAAGTCCCTTCCATCGACGAGCACAACCAGCAGAAAAGGGAAGTCCCGAGGACACTCCTAAAGTCAAATCCGGCCTGTGAAGGAGAAGGCGTGTGGCCAACGCCTTCTCCCGACTGACACCCGACATCATATAGCCGCCTGCCAACTGAAAAAGCTGATCTGCAGCCCTGTGCTTGGGAAAAGGTAGCTGTGTGCGCTCCGCTGCGCTAGCAGCCAAGAAGGAAGCTACCACGAAGCTGCCGGTGGGAAGGACAAGGACACGCGGCGGCCAAGGAAGGGTCGCCAAGACGCACTAAGCCGACAGCAAGTAACCGTCGGGGGCGTCGGGCTCCCAAGGGTAGATAGGTAAAACGCCATTGTATAGTTGCCCTTCTCTTGAGCTATAAAAGAGGAGGGCATCCTCCTGTGAAAGGGATTCCGATCTCTAGAGCACTTCGTCCCCTACACGCATTCCATACACAAGGCTTGAACCGGCCTTCGTTGTAATCCACTGCCAAGAGAGCAATACAGCCGAGAGCCTGCTTCACTGGACGTAGGGATCACTCCCGAACTAGTATAAACTCTTTGTCTTGCGTTTCTTGAACCATTCTCCTCCGAGATATGCGTGTTCTGTGATCGACACTCGCCGGCGTGAGGCACCCCGTGTGTCACCCGCTGACACCTAGCAAACGAGAAGAGTTGTGGGAACCTCCATTTAAGCAGTCCCATGTCCTAAATATCATTCCAAAAGGAAGTAGTGTCTCCTTTATTAACAAGGCTAGAAGCAATCTTGAAGTAATCATCAACCAAGGACATAATATCACGCCACCAGAAGGAACCAATTCCTTTTCTAGAATGTGGTGGAGTGCCATTAGCATACAAGCATTACCAGGTCAAGTGTACCTATGGCAAATCCATTTTGTTATAGAATTTATGCAAGAATTTCAAGAGGAAAGCAGTATTCTAAGTAGGCAAATTAATAATACCAAGACCCCCATCTTCCTTCCTCTTACAACAGGTTTCCCATGCCACCAAATAACCACCCTTTCTCGATAGATCTCCCCCATGCCAAAGAATATCCTTCCTATTATTATCAAGCTGATTTAAGATTTCAATTGGCAATTTCAAAGAACAAAGGTAGAAGGAGGGCACAACTGAGTAGACAGAATTAACCAAAATTAGTCTACCAGCATAAGTTAGTGTGGCGGACCACTCTGAAATTATTTCAAGTTAAGTACCCATGGACCACTAACCAAGCAGTCAGGCACTTAATCCGGAATAAGCTGGAGCGCCGTCGGATTATACCCGATTAACCACGTACTTTCACGATCGAAACAACACGCGCGCCCACACGAAGGTGAGTCCCAGAAATTACAACATTCCATAATTTCAACATACATAAATAGTATCATAAAGGTATTACAAACCAAGTTCGAATTTCAAATCAGAGTACGAGAGTTCATTGCAGCGGAAATAATCTAACGACGATACATAGCAACACCACGATGAAGCCGGCCATGGTGCTACTCCTCCCGATCCTCGGAAGAGGACGGAACCCACTCGACATGCCAGCCAGGTGGAACCTGGGTAGGCCAAGTGATGGAATCGACTGCCACATCCATAACAGTACCTGAAATAATAGCCACAAGCAAGGCTGAGTATTCTAATACTCAGCAAGGCTTACCCATCGGGTGAAAACTACATCACCGACGTCTAGACATGAGAGGCCTTTGGCTAGTGGGTTTGTTTGCCAAAAAGCAACTAAGAGTGGATCCTTATTTCCATGATTTTAGCATCAAATTCTAGTAGAGTTAACCATTCTAGATTAGCATCCTCTCTAAGCATACAAGTGGTGCAATACAATTTAGTACATACAACGAGTTCATCATCCTCAAGTTCCACTTATTACTCAATGCAGCACAGCGGTCAAGCAGTCTCATTAACCGCGAGAAGCGGATAGTTCGAACCGAATTTTACTACCTGGCCAGGGGAAACCCAACACACACGGACAATGCTTGCTATAAAAGGCACAAGCACTTTCCAACCTTTCCCATCAATCCACAATTCGACGCCGGGTCCATGCCCTTAGGATAAAGGTTTACCGCTTCACTCACGGGATCACGCAAATATCCACATGTGTAAAGCAAGGGAAACAAAACGTTTCCATGGAGAGATGGCTATCGGTCCTAACTGCTTCAATCTGGTACCAGGCTTACCGATTCCCATAGGTCGGCATGCGTGTGGTACGTTCAAAAACTTGACATACAGAACCACACGTTTCGACCTTAATCCAATTATCATACGCGGACGGGAGATCTACGCATACCATCCCGCCCGTCCATCCTTATGATTCTAACATAAGTAAAGACAAGCAACTCCTATATCTCGCGAGTAACTGAAAATCACTCGACTTGTAACGGTCCTAAAGGCATTGCTCTACCGATCCTATCATACTAGTATTTCAAGTCATAGGTACTAGAATCATGCAACTAAGGTATTCATATAACACCTAGAACGTAAATGCACAAGCATTATAAATACATAGTTGCACGAATTAAAAGTTAGGTCATGCTCCGGGGCTTGCCTTCTTGAGCTAGCTGACTGTCAGGCTCCGGGTCGATCACGATGACGTTGGCACCACCCTCGGGGACTTCCTCTTCGTTGACGGGGACGAGATTTTAGGTGCCGTCAGCGAGAGCGCCTTCTACATGAGATGCACAACTTTAATGCGGCTACCTATGTGATCCAAGAACAAGGCCTTGAAGGCCATATTCACCTAGACATACCAGTGAACTATTTTCTCCTTCACAAAATTAGAGGAGGTGTGTGGAAATTTTCATGTCTTTATGATTGTGATTGTGTACACATATACAACATTTCAAATTATTGTTTTTAAGCAAGTGTGCAGTTCTGGAATTTAGATTTCACATGCTCCATATTTCATTAATTATCCAAGGTGTTCTATTTCTTTTTATAAAACTCAATTTTACTCTAGCTTCTTCTCATTTTTGTTTCTCTGTTTCTGTGCATCCTTTTTATCCTCAAACTTTATGACAGCTACTGGAGTATAAGAGTTAGGCTCATTCCAAAATTTAGCTAAAACTGAGCTACACAGAATTTATTAAAAATGGAACAAGTTGCTGTCTCAGAAAACAAGATTAATTCATATAAAATCAAAACTACTTCCAAAACAGGAGATTTCTTTACCAGAGCTACTCATGAGTGAAAGAAAGGCTCTGACCAAGTGGTGGCTAAAAATAACTCTTGGTCAGCTCTGAGTAATTTTCTATCCAAAAACCATCATCTATTTATTTGCTAGTCTAAACAGGGTCAAAAATTAAGTTTAGCATTTTTTCCACATGTGCAAACAAGTTCCTAGACCTCTGGTGAAAGATGGTGATTTTTGACTCCAGGGATTATTTTTGATAATTGCAGAACTACACTAGAAAAGGAATCACAAAATATTTCATAACTGAAGCAGTCTATATTTTTAGGTCTCCTTTGGACACAAAGCGTACAAGGGCATCACAAGCAACATATCCAAAGTTCAGCTCCAGAAGAGCTCAGGATTTGAAATGGTGCACAAGGTTCTAAAAACTGAGTTTGAATTTTAATTCAAAAACGATTCATCAAAAGTATATACATGCCAACATGAGATTAGAGTTTACAATCTCACGAGTCCAGGGAGTATTTTTGAGCATTTTCCTGATTTTTTTACGATTTTTAGTGGATTTTACAAGATTTCGGGAAAATAAACTAAACCTTAAGAATCTTTTTACGTCGCGACCCTCGGAACTTTTGAAACCTCGCAAACAGGCCCTTGGTTTCTTTCACTGGGAACCCTGCGAAAAGAAAGAAGATGAAGTTGTGCCCTTGGCTCGTCGGCGACGTTGCGCCGGCCAAACGACGGTGGGAGGAGGTCGGAGAGGTGGGGGAAAAGGACGAGCAGCTCACCACGAGTCGAATGGTGGCGGTTGGGAGGTCGGAGGAGGGTCGGAGGTGGCCGGCGACGGAAGCAGTGGCGGTGCGGCCGCCACGGCTTCAACTCTGGCGAGGTCGGTGACTTTCACCGCGGTTGGAGGGGCTCGTGAGCATCAGTGGGACATGGCGAAGATGTTGGGATGCTCGGTTCGCGTCAGGGATGGCTCGAAGGGGTAGCTCGACGTGGAGGTGCTCCGGCGGTCGGAAATGGGGATTTTGGGGGAAATCCTGATTTCTCGCCGGAGAGTTGAGGGGAGCTCGAGAGAAGTGGGGGAAAAGGAAGCTAAGGAAGTGGACTAGCTCTGCGCACGGTGAATTTGGAAATGGTGGAGGGAGTTGCGGTGGATTTGGCTCGCGGCGTGAGAGCTCGAGCTCTGCTCGCAGCGACCGGAGGTTGAAGAAGGTGTGTGAGGGAGCGCGAGGGAAGGAACTGGCTGCGCTGCTGGCTGAGGAAAGGAGTTAGGGTCCCTTGGCGAGCGTTTAGAGTGAGCTAGAGGCTGCTGGGCTCGCTCGGGGCGTGTGTGCGCGTGCTCGAGCCGTCGGGGTCACCATTAATGGCTCTGACAGCTCGGGCAGCGCGAACGGAGGGGGTTGGGGGCTGGAGATCGTGGCGTGTGCGATGAAGGATCCTCCGCAGAGGGGGCTGTTGACGGCCATTATGACACCTTGTGACCGTCAACATTTCGTATAAAATGAGAACTTTGCACAATGTTCCATGTATATTTTGCTTATATTTAACAAGTTCCACAAGTTTTGGTGAAGTTGTGAATGCAGGGACACGTGGCAGAAAATAGGACAAAAACGGGCAAAATGCCTGGCCAACCGGCCAAGTCCTGGCCGGCCGGCCAGACATCTCGGCCAAAGGCCACGTCACTGATCCAGGAGCAAACTAGCACACATGCAAGGCATCCAAGCCATTCATCCAATGATGGTTTGATCAAAGGGCCCGAAAGGCACATCACATGGATTATAGGGCCCACCTGCATGCCTTAACTGCTAGGCAGTTAATGACCGTCATAACTACCGACACCAGGAGGCAATCCAGAGCGTTGCTACGAAAGGCGGTGCCAGATGGCGACCAATCCTGGCCGAACGGCCTGGCAACGACTCCGCTCGAAGCGCTCTTCTGAGGACGGTTGCATGCTGAGCTAACTTAACCGCCAAGATGCTCAACCGACCTGCTCAAGCTATAAAAGGAGGCCTCCACTTCACTTCTCAACACACACCAGGAAGGAGCTTCTCTACTTTTTATATTTTCTAGAGTAGATTAGGGTTGGGAGTTAGAGTTGAGTCGAGCATGCCTCGAGGTTCCGGAGTCTCTTGGAGATCGAGTAAAGTTCTTGTATCTTTTCTTTATACTTCGAATATTTCTTTTATCAATATAGTTATCTTCTTTACTTTATCGGTTAAGCTTTCCTTTCCTGCTTTCCTTAGTCTATCTAGGAAAGTAGAGTGATCCGTTTATCTCATAACCTTTAGATTCAGTTAGAGTCTAGTTAGTTTGTCAGGCTTTTACCTTACGGGTTTCTCGCCCGAACTAGGAGATTTAGCCGTCTCCTAGGTAGAGGGGGGTTTCTTGTGAAGGCCTCACAAGAAATCCTAACATCGAACCCAGACGTGGTGTTTGGCTAGGTGTTAGCTAGAATTGTGTTCCACCCTACGGAAAGAGAGTGGTAGGTGGCAAGTGGTGACAGCCTTGTCCGTCCTTTGTGCGACCACAACGTTCGGGTGTTTTCAGAGCAGTAGTTGCAGGTTGCCGTTAGGTCCCCCTTCTCTCCCATCTGGACCTTTCCTCTTCCAGCCACCGAAGTAAGCTCTTTTCCATGACAGCTAGGTAGAGTCTAGTCTAGATCTTTAGAGGCTTTCTGATAAGTTTAGGAGTGTCTTAGGAATCATTTCTCACACGTTGCTCTCCCGGCTTCTTTTCTGTCTCTAAGTGTGGAAGTCTCCTGTGTCGCTGGTCATTTGACCTTCTATCTAGCTTACCTTTTTAGATAAGCTAAGGCATTTAGGGCAGCCACCTATCATATCTTTGCGCCCCAGTTATCTCCCCTAAGATAGTTGGTGTATATTTCTAGAAAGTGTTCCTGATATAATTTCTCAATATCACTTTAACCAAAGAGCTTCCCCGTGGAAATTTACGTTACCCTGGAATACTCCAAGGTGAAGTGCTACACGGTCATTCTGTGCGCTTGCAGAATATTTTATTCTATAGGGCAAGAGTTTCCCACTGGCTTTCTAACGGCACAATTCCAGTGACATTAAGAAACGCCAACAGGGGCCTGGCGCGTAGCGGGAGGGAATCGACCGCGGGCAGCTCAGCGCGGCGCACGCGGCCGCGGCCAGTGGCCGAGCTCGGCTCTCCATCATGGCGCTCTGCGCGGCGCGAGGCTGCACAGGCGCCGCAGCACGCGATGTGACCGTACGAGAAACCAGACGCCCGCGCAAGGACAAAAGGAAGGTGCCACCACGGCTTGGCCGGCCAGGCGAGGCCGCCGCCGCTCGCCGGCCACGTGGTGGCCGCGGCCGGCCGGCGCAGAGCGCGCCAGGGCGAGCTGCCGAGCGCCCCGTGGAGCTCCTCCTTTCACTGTGGATTTTCTCCAAAAATTTGAACTGAACATTCAAATGTGCAAAAATAAAAGTTGGAGTTTGAGATGTGGGACACGACTTTCTTTTTGGTGTAAACCTGAAATTTCAAATTTTTCAAGCTCAAACATGCCATTTTCAAACAGGCATTCAGCACGGTTTTTTTAGTTTTTGAGGGGTTACCTGCAAAATTTGTGATGACAAACAACTTTTATTTTTGGAGATTTTTAAGTTTAGTACAAAATTCTTGAGATTTCAGTTGGGTGTCAAAAAGGCCTTTGTTTTGAATTTAATTTGAATTTTTGATCAAATTTTTGTGTGCTACCACCATTGTTACCCCTTTAATCTTGGTTTGATTGTGTTTTGAGAGTACTAACATCAGGAATGTCACAGTTAGATGCCTGGAAATTCACATAAGATGTTTTTCCATCCTCGTCAATATCGACATGAAATTTTGCACTGATGGTCGAGGGGTGCCCAAAGGCAAACCAAGATATGTGAACGGCATGGTGCCCAATTGACAACCAAGGACATTTGTAAGCTCATCCAATCTGCTATCATCCACATTGATGGGTACAAGAAATGATTTTGCAAAGTTCACCTTCAATCCAGTGGAAGCAGCAAAAGTATGAAGAATAGCCTTCGAATTTGCTAATTTTTGAGCATCTGTTGGCATAATCAATAAAGTATTGTCAGCATACTGCACAATAGGGTAATTCCCCCCAAAGTCAGGCCCCAAAGGATGTGTAAGTTCCCCAGTTTGCGCAGCCTTATTTATGATAGGTTGTAAAAGATCAGCTCCCAACACAAAAAGCAAAGGTGACAGGGGGTCACCGTGCCTTACACCCCTCCTACAATGAAAAGGTTTACCAGGCACACCATTGATCGAGTAAAACAGAAGACGTGCCCGAACCAAGAATAGATTTAATCCAAGATATCCATTTATCAGAAAAGCCCTTATACTTCATAACTTGCAAAATCACCTCATGTTCCAATTTGTCAAAAGCCTTTTCAAAGTCCAATTTGAGGATGACAATTTCTTTTCTAGACTTATGACAAATGTGTAAGAATTAGAAGGCCCAAGCAAGACAATCTTGGATTGTTCTACCCTTTATAAAGCCATATTGATTAGCATGCACAACCTATAGAATAACACTCTGCAATCTATTGGCGAGAAGCTTTGTCAAGAACTTTATGGAGTGATTTAAGAGTGATATAGGCCTATAATCATTTACTGTTTGAGGATAACCTTTCTTTGAAATCAAAGTTATGAAGAAGGATAATGCTTTCCAAATTCAGATTTGCCGATGCAAAATCATTACATAAACGAACAATGTTAGTCTTTATTATTCCCCAACACTTTTTGAAAAAAGCTCCGTTAAAACCATTTGGTCCAGGTGCATGATCAAAGGCCATATCTTTCAAGACTGCTTCAATTTCCTCCATTGTGAAAGGATCATCCATTACAGGCAAACAACACGGATAGATCATAAGAAATGCTATTAAACTCGGTGATACCCAGTCTACCTTTATATGAGTCCCAAAGAATAGCAGCCTTATGATTATGTTCAGTAGCACAGGAGCCATCTTGAAGCAGAATAGAAGAGATATACTTCCTTTTATAAGAATACAGAGCCATAGCTTGGAACAAGCCTGTGTTCTCATTACCAAATTTCACCCAGCGAGTTGTATTTCTTTGCTTCCAATATATTCTTTTGGCTTCTAGCAGCCCTTCAAGGCATTTCTGAATTATCCTTCGAAAAGCACTTTCTGGCCTACTGAGAGGTCTCTGATCCTCTAACCCATCAAGGAGTGCAATGAAAAAATTTGAATTATTAATCCATTTACCAAGCTGTGACAATTCTTTGCTCCATGCTTTGAGACCATAACGGACCTGTTTAAACTTGGCATTCAAGGTCTGCACAGCATTAGCATAAAAGGAGTTGTGGTCCAGTGCAGGTCCACCACATTCAGAAAATCAGAGAATTCCAGCCAATAATTTTCGAACCTGAACACATTGGCCTTAGGAATATGAGTGCCCATAGAAATAACAAGTGGACAGTGGTTACAGACTGGCCGTCCCAGAACTTTCACAGTGGTGTTTGGGTATGACAAAGCCCAGGAGGAAGAGGTAAAAACCCAGTCCAACTTTTCCAGCAAAGGTTCATCCTGCATATTACTCCATGAAAACTGTCGACCTTAAAAGCTAATCTCAGCTAAATCCAGATGAAGGATGAGATCATTAAACAATAACATGTCATTCTTATTGGCGCCAAGCTTGTTTCTGTTCTCTGGATATCTGATTAAATTGAAGTCACTAGCTAAAACCCAATCCCAACGTCAGACAGATCAATACTGTATAACCAATTTATAAAATCAGCTTTCCCATCCGGCGTGCAAGGTCCATAAATATTGGTAAGATGAAAAATTTTCCCAGACAGGCAACAACTGAACTTGATAGTAACAGAATAGGAATTAGCGTGAACCAATACGCCATTATACCAATTTGAATTCCAAATGACCACAAGACCCCCAGAAGCCCCAACTGATGGGGAAAATTCAAATTTATCCATATGACGCGGGCAGAAATTTTTAATATAATTAATGTTAATCAATTCTCTTTTAGTATCTTGAAGGCATACAATGGACGCAGAGCATTTTAAAATCTTATCACTAACTGCATCCCATTTTGTTTGAGAATTCAGGCCTCGAACATTCCATACCAAGAAATTCATGGAGCTACTCATTATAAAACCATTGGAACAAGATCTCAACATTCCAGCAGCAGAACTCAGGAATCACAAAAGGAACAACAAAATAACCATAACAGTTTTGATGATAAGGAAATAAACATGGTTCAGGTGCCACCAGTTTAACCATCTCTAGAGATAAACCCAACAGGTAAAGTCACACACCAACGACAAAATCACAAAAGCAGCAAGCCCCATGGCTTGCAAACCATATCTAGCCCTATTACACATTGGAATCATCATCATCTAACTCCAGAAGGGCAGCAGCAGAAACAACCCCAGGCTGCATCTTTAGATATCCAGTGGCCATGCCCTAAATGTTCTCAATGGACAAGTGAGGGGCAGCAGTGGAGCCTTCTCCTGGTTGAGCGACATACACCGAGGGGTTGGCAGCCGCCTTCTCAGCGCTAGCATTGTCCTTGAAGCCTTGAGGCTGATGAAGCCTTGCACTTTGCCTCAGAAAAGCATCATCCAAAGGTTCCTTGAGCAGATGATGACGACACCAGCATGGAGTGGAACGAGCTGGGGGGCTAGAGATCTCCACCATAGAGTCATCATCAAAGCTGGAGTACGGCACCAAGGGCAGGGGCAGGGGCGAGGACCAATGAAGCCAGGTGCTCTGTCAGCTGGAGCATCCGGATCAACAGTGATTAATGCAAGATGAAATCGAAGATCATGATTAGAGATACATGAGGGGACAATAGTTTCTAGATCAACAAAGAGATGGCTCATGTGACCCCACAATAGCCTTGACAATAGGGCAGGTCCAAGTCCTCACCCTATGAAAATCTCCAAGATTGTTGGTAGAGTCGTACCAGTATCGCAGAAGCCCAAACCCCACAATAGCCTTGAAAATAGCACTGTTGTTTCTAGCATCATTGGGAAACAACATCATCATCAACCAGACTTCTCGATCTAAAGGATGATCTCAGACATGGAGACCCTCATCATGCTTAATGAGACGTAGAGTATAACCATGCCCAAACTGAATGACATGATCTAGAAATCTCTCCCTTTCCACCGGGCTAGCAAACCTCACATATGCATCACCAATGGGGGGTGGTTGTACCTCAAGAAGACGCACTCCTTGATCCTGAGCGAAGAAGTGCTTCAAAACTTCCGCAAGCTCACGGATATCTTCTTTGGTCACCGCCGATAAGAGGAAGGCGATTGCAAGATCCTTATTGCAAGCATTCAGGACTCCACCAATGTAGGCGTGCAGGCGCGATGGATGAGCATTGGGGTCGCGAGGCAGAACTTCAAAGCCCCGTGGCACGTGCAGATGTAGATCGATGGCGAAGTTCGCCATCTGGGGAGGGGGAGGGGTGGATTATGGTGGGGAAGGAGGAGGTCGCGAGGAGGAGGGCGAGAACTCAGGACACTGCCTCGGGGAAGACGAACCATCGTATGGAGGTACCGTGAAAGAGGAGGGTGCATTAACTCTCTCACCCAAAATCTTGTGCTTATCCTGTGCCGAAGATTTGGGCCTGTAAAAAGATTTTTCCTTTTGCCTTCTACAGGAACGTTCAACATGGCCATAATTGTAGCAACCACGACACTGAATATTCTGCGTACAGGTGGCAACACACCAGGTGCAAGACACCGGAAACAAACAATAGTTTCTTGGGGATCCCTGGTAATCGGCCGAAATGCACGCTTGCTACAGTTGGGCTCAGAAAGTTTGAATTTTGAAGCCACCGAAGAACGTGGCCCAGGATCTGTAGAATCACTACTCAGCTGATGCTTGGACAATCGATCAAACACAGAAGTTCTAGCATATGATGCAAAATTATCCTGGTAATAGGTATAAGGGTATGGTAATCTTGAGAAAACCGGCTGATGAGAGGGAGCCATATGAATATTCTTGGCAGCTACAACAGCATATGATTTCTTCTTATTCCTAGACACTGAAGTCCACTCAAGATCCTGCTCGATATCCCATTTCATTTTTCTTTAATGTAATCAGGCCCCCATCCCACCAAAGGGAGAAAAAATAACGAAATCCTTGCAAATGAAATGGTCCAACCTCCAAATCATGAACCGAATCTTCTTGGAAGATACTGAAAAATGGTAAATCCAAGAGGTTTGTGGAACCACACGAAAATCGCATGGATCACCACCCAAGACCGATTGCAGAATACTCGCAACCGACACAGCATCAAGATGAATTGCAGAACGAGCAAAAGAGACCACCAAGAAGAATTCACCAACCACTGACGGGGAAGAGACAGAGGCAAAAGGTCCAAACCGATCATAGACGGTGTCCTGGAATTCCAGGCCTGAAGGCATCGCCATAGCACTTCAGTTGGAGAAGCCAGTGGCTGCAGCGACGCCATCGGAGAGGATCGCCGGGGAGTCGCCAGCGTCGCCAGGGAGTCGCCCGAGAGACACCATCAGTATCCCTCCCATGAATAATAATATATGTACTTGGTGGGATAGTCTAAAAATTACCACATTAAACAATTAAAAGTGATACAATGTCCCCATTTTTATTCATGGTGTACAAATTCTACAAAAATAAATCCTTGATTCAGCAATACAACAAAAAAAACTAAATCCTCGATTCCTATCAAATATCTACTGATGCAGGTCTGTTCGCCTTCGGCAGGGTCAGGCTGAAAACTGAAGAAGATAACATTTGGACTCTTTGGACCTTCAGATTTTTTGGGCCGTCAGCCATGACCAGCCCACATCGATCCCTTAAATTGAACCGACAAAAATGGATGTACGATTCGAGAAACATGTATTATGTATTGATCTTAGCATAATACGTTGGTTCTTTGACAAACAAGAACCCAGAAAAAAGAAAAATTACAAAGAAGGTTAGAACTCCTAATCATCTTCCTCGACGACTTCAGGGATCTGTTCGTCAGTGCCGTCCAAACCACTTCCTAATCGTCGCCAGACGCCAGAGCCAATCTGCTCAAAGTAGAGGGCGCAGAGGAGGGCTTAATGCTAGGTGCAGATGCCAAGTACACTTGTCTCCCAGGCGCATCGGCCAACTCCGGCACCAACGACACAACCTTCAAATCCAACGCGCAGCAACCCGAACAAAACTCGGACGTACGATTAGGAAGGCGCCCTCGCCCCCATTTTGCCGCCCTGGACTTCCTTCCATCGCGATTCATTGCCCTCCGCTCCGCAAGCTTTGAGCCTCTGATCCCTTCTTGCAATTTCCAAATTAAATCATTCAAACCACATAGCATGCATCAATACTAAGACTAATCCCAATTAATAGTATTACACTCTAATATCCAAAATTATCAAATATGATAGAAAGTATGATTGTTTTCATGTCAGAAATATTGGGAATTTCTCGGTGTATGGCATTTATATTTGCGGACATGCCAGTATACAGTATACAAATAAATAAATAATTTATTCATTCTCTCGAATATACATTTTTCACAAGTCTCCTCAAACAACTCCGTGGAGCGGCTTGATATACATACCATTGCTTAGTCCTTGAATCCTAGAGCCTCGTACACTATAGTCCAAACCTACACAACACCTCTGACTATGTTGCGTCAATGGTCGTCGTCATGCTCAAGCGTCCTGTACTCCATATATGGGTGCTGTATGGAATGAAATAAACAAAAGACAAAGAAAGGAAATGTCAAGCAAAATAATGCCATGTTCCATCATTTAAGAATGGAAGTACACGGGACCGGGAAGCTTAATTACCAGTAGTACCTCATTTGACGGCGGCGCCGCGGTGCACGAACCGCTTCATCGTCCGAATCAGCTCCCCCGTCGCCTCGCTCCACTGTCCCTTGGAGAGACGCCATGCCGCTCCCCCATGAACTCGGCGAGCTGCGCGTGCAGCCAGGACAAGAACGCCGCGCCGTGTCCTTGATCGCCACGGGGTGCGGGATCGAAGCTCGGCGGCGAACCGCTGGCAGCAGGAGTTGAACACGGGCTGGTCGTACTCGCTGAGGCAGTAGCCGCCGCAGTGGAATGGAAGTATACGAGCACGGGGAGCTTGTGGCCGTCACCGCCGCCTGCTGCGCCTGTTTGTATACACGACGACGTACGTCCTTCCACTGGATGCCCGGGACGTCCGGGAACGGCCCCGCCAGCATGATGGCGCCATGGCGGTTTCTTGAAAAAAAAAAAAGCCAGTAATAAAAAAAAAGCTAATCACACCATGTAGCGTGCTTCTTGCGGATTTCCAATAATTCTCATATATAGTTTTATATATGACTTTAACAAGTTTGTGCTAACCACGCCTGCCACGAGGTCTGACGGATGACATATAATCGCTGCTAAACCTGTTTCAGCTGCCGATGTGGTGCAAAACTAGAGAGAGGGGGGAAGGAAACCTGTTTCCCGATTCATTGCTTTCAAGGCCGCGTCGTTGGAGTCCAACACGCAGGCAACGGCCCACGTTGCCCAACAAACACAACAAACGGAAGAAGGGAGCAGTCCTCTTTCGTTGGATTACATAACGATTACGTGAATTGACTAATCACTCCCTTCAGTTCACTTGACTAAACTAATAATTGAGCGCGTGAAGTATAAAAAAAAAAATTTGACCGCGTGCTGGTGGTGCACAAACCGCTTCAGGCTTCGTTTGCCACCAGGTCGAAATCAACCACGCGAGATTTCACCCATGGTTGGTTTTAAATCCCTTTGTTAATTGAAACGTTTAGGACGTATCTTTTGGTTGGCCCAAGACAACGCATTATGGAAGGACCGTACTAATAATACGTAAAGCAAAAGATGAATTAAAAGAATAAGGAAAAATAAACCAAAACCAAGAAACTATACAAAATCAACCTAGAAATTAATTAACCATCCCAGAACATGGAGAAATTTTGAAGGGACCGAAATAAGTGAGTGCATACATGAACACATCTCTCTATAAAAAAACGAGTAGAATTGAAAACAATTCTAACCCAATTTGGGCCCACATTACCCTCACGCTGGACCCATCTGTAAGGGTCAACGGAGGTGGGAGAGGAGTCAAACCCACAAAAACTGATATTTAGAAAATGTTTCTGCCAAAAATAATTATTTGAGAACTGACCCTAGATCAGTTGGTTGGGTTCTTTGTGGTAGAACCTACCCACCAGGGTTCAAATCCTGGTGCTCGCATTTTTCTGGATTGATTCCAGGATTTACCGGCGCTATGCATTCGGTGATAGGCGACATCCCGTCGACAGCGAGGCGCCTGTGGTGACTTCGTGAATCTCAAGATCTGCTGGCTCAGTCCTTCGGAGGTGCTTATAGGGTAGGGTTTTGTACGTGTGTTCATAAGGGTGAATGTGCGTATGTGTGAGCGTCTACGTTGTACTGTGTAATTAAAAAAAACATAATTATTTCCTCACCCATGTACATCTCTATCCGGATGTCGTACCCGCACCGCCCCGAACTCCCCGTTCTCTACCCAGCGGCGCACCTTTGATACGACACCGTCGTCCCTCAAGGCCTCAACATTATCCGCTAAACTGCTCTACCTCAACACCGGCGATTTCAAGCTGCTCCTCTTCTCCCTGGATCCCTCCACCTCTGATTCCATTCATCCTTGACGGACTTATTGAAAACTGATTCCTCAACAGAAACCGTGTGGCAACCTCCACGATGCCCCAGCTCTCCAGCTTCACGTTGGCGGCCCACCGCAGCAGCAGCATTGTCTCCACTTGCATACAGCTCAGCTTCATCACCTTGGACATCGCATCCATCCCCACGACACCATTGTTGTTGGCTGTTTCTTCTGCTCCTTGTGTCCGGTCCCCGGGGGAGATCTCAACTGGTCTTCCTCCTCACGGACGCCTAGGCCGTGGATGATACCGACGGCGACGAGAGTGGCGTGGAATAAGGAGAAGAGGATGCTCGCAGTTAGATAGATGTAAGACTTGTGTGTGCGAGTGCATGTATGCATGATGCAAACGAATCTATGTGTGTTGCACTTGCATGGTTAGTCCAACTATTTTTGCACAGAAGATCGATTGCCATTAGGAATTGCTATACACGTGAATGATGGAAATTAATTACCAATAGTTTCCTGCAAGTGTCTGACGGAAACTTGCATCATTTTCTGTCTGTTCTCTCAATGGCTAAACTGTAGTTTATTACTAGCAACTAAGTAGGATTATCCACGAGTGAAGAACCATGCAGATGGAATTTATGGACAAATGGGATTATGTGTTTTCAACACACGAGACACTCTCCAACACATAATTTCAGAAAATTATGTGTTGAAAATACTAACTATTTTTCTTACCCCTTGAGCCCTTACCTGCTGGCTGTACCTTACAAATCATGTGCGTGTCGCACGTGCATCTCTACTAGTGACAATAAATGACCCCAACAAATGCATTTTGTTAATCATAATGCATTGCTGTTTAATTCAAGCAATACAGATAAATAACTTGAAATCCTATCCATCTTCGGAAAGATGAATAAGCCCTCCATCTTCCAGTGTTTGAGATCCGTGCAAACAATTGTAGCCATTCGATCTCATCCGAACCCTAACTCCTCTCTCGTTTCTCTCTCTCTGACCCTGACCCTTTCGAACGGCGCTTCCACACGAAGCCCGACGGCGTCGCCTCCCCATCGTCGTCTTCCTGCCGCACGCCACCACCTACCTCCCGCCGGCCCTGTGAGCCGCCCATCTTCCTCCGCTTACGGCCATGGCGTGCACCGAGCCTCGCCGCAAGCGCCCTGGCCGACCCCTGCCACGCCGCACCGCCATGGCAGCCCTCCGGCGGCCCCGAACCTCACAATACGCCGCCATGGGTCGCCATCACTGCACAAAAACCATTCAAAATTTCAATTTTACAATTTCAATATTTGGTATCTTGTATAGCAACATTATTTCTGTACAATATCAATATGTGGACATCTAATGCTGAACATGTTTACAGAAAATATTCAACATGGTGATGGAAAATATTGAACACTGTAATAGCGTGTGTTGAACCCGTTGATGTCTAAAGAAGCTAGTAGATTTGGCTTGCTGCAACTAATGGACCTTTTATGGGCTTTATAGTTAGGATTCTTAATGAACTTTCAGAAGTCAGTAGGAGAGCCCATCCAACTCCCCTTCCTTCCTTCCTTCCTTCCTTCCTTCCTTCCTTCCTTCCGCTCCTCCTTCCTCCCCGTCTTTTCTTCTTCCCGTACCATTTCCGGTTGGCTGCTGAGTGAGTGGACGGACTCGCTGCATCAAATCGAGTTGGTGATGGTGGCGCCGAGGTGTTTCCGCAGATATCGTGCCGCCTTTATGGCGCTCCGCCTCTGCCATGTCATCTCCTTCATAAGGCATCACCACCTCTACGACACTGCCCACGAGTATGCTCTCGCTTCCCCCCTCTTCGATTACGATCGATCAATCCTGACCCCCTCCACTCCACTGACGCAGCAATCTGCAACCTTGAGAGGCGCACTTCCGCAGCCTGCTCCGTCACTTCTGTTGGCCAACGCCTCGTCCTATGCACCCGGCTTAGTCACCCCCGGGCACTGATGCAGCCGCGAGGCCAACACACTCATAGCCCACATCCTCATGCTCCGCGTCATGGACGACCTCGCTGCTGGCCAGTCCCACAGTGTCGACGCCTTCTTCCAGTGCCTCTATGCCTCCGTCAACTCCCATAGTCCCACTCCGGGGGCGATCACCTCCGAAGAGTCCTACTCTACATGCGCTCCGACCAAGTCAGGTGCTTGCTTCCCATGCTCCTATAACCAAACGGATCTCCCTGATTTTTCTTACTTCTCCACGTGCAAGCAAATAGTAGGTGTACTATGTTCTTCTATTTGATGAGGGAACTCAAATTTGCATTACTTACGTACAGAAACTATTTTGACAAGAAGAAGAAAATATGTCTTGACCTGAATTGAGTTTCAAGCACTGCAGTGTGCACTGTGCAGTTGCATCTAACGAATCTTGATTGCACGCCTTTCGTACTTGTAGGGCCTACAGGCTCTATCACGCAGTAAGACCATGGCAGTGGATGTCAATTTGAACATGGCTGCCAAGTCCCTAGCTCAAAGCCAAGACAGAGTTACTGCGCTGCACCTTTGATCCTACCTACGCTCCTGTCGTTGGGTTCTTGGTACACATCTTCACACATACTATGTGCTTGAAAGTATCCTTTTTTACTATCACCCCATAGGATGTTCACCAATCTCAATGTTTTCAATTTTAGCCGGTACTAACATACAAAACAGGGCATTCATCCCTGTGCCGTTAGCACCGGTTTCAATTTTAGCCGGTACTAATGTACAAAATAGGGCCTCGTCGACACTGTCAGGACCATTTAGTATCAGGTTGGTACTACCAGCCGGTAGTAAATGGCGCCACCTGACACCCAGATCTGTTAGGGGCAACGACTAGTGCTATTTAATACCGGCTAGTGGCTCCAGCCGGTCCTAAGTGCATGCAATTAGCACCGGGTCAGATGTTGGTGTTTTAGACCGCCGATCCTGCGAGGGGTAGCCCACGTAGTGTAAATCTAAATGAGTAATGGGGAAGTCACCTAGGCTCAACAACAAGATGGCTACAAGATGCAAGATGCAAGATGTAGATAGGTTTGTGCCTCAGGGTGAGAAACACTATGTTCTGTATGTGATATGTGCATTATGAGTCGGAATGAGATGTTTTGGAGAGGGTCCCTACCTCCCCATATATACACCGAGGGGTAGGGTTACAAGCTGATGGAGAAAGGATAAGGATTGTTTTACATGTAAAATCCTAACTACCCAAAACATTTGGGATATTCTTGATCTTGTCGCCTGATCTTGTGGATCTTCGTCTTGGGCTACATAAGCCAAACAATCCAAGGTTATGCAGGTCAAGGTTCCTTACGTTCCCCTAGATAGGTACGCCCATGTTTGGGGAGGCCTACCTGCCCAGGAAAACTGGACGAGGATGTTCTGCCTGTCAGGTTGTACACCCGAGAACCGCCGGCATGATGCCTGTTGCTTCGACATGGCCACACATTCTGCATAGGGAACCATTGCTTAGGATACACCTCCATTCCTTAAAGGTCCAATGTAACACCCTTAAATGACTTCTTTGAAATTAGTAAATAAATTGCTTTTTATTCTCAAGTGCTCATAATTAATGTAGGAAAACAAACTTTTTAGAGAATTAAAATCAAATATAATGTTTAGAAACATTGTTGTGCATTTCATGTTGGTGCATGTCTTTTGATTGTTAAGTTCAAAAGGTTGTTTTGAATTCAAATGTGTGCTTGAAAAATAAAATGGAAAACCCTTTCTATTTCTCTCCTTTTCTTTCTCTTGGCCCGGCCCATTTTCTCCTTCCTTCTCTCTCTTCCTTGTGCCAGCCCATCTTTCCCTTCACTGTGCAGCCCAACTATGGCCCATCAGCCCAGCCGCGCCATTGATTTATGCAACAATATTATACTATTATTCCATAATTTTAGTTTATGATACTAATTCTGTTCCTTCATAATATTTTTTAATAATAGTTGGGACCAAGGAGCTGCAAAACAGATTGGGAATTACTACGCATATGTGATGTCAATTATTTCAAAGACACTTGACGAATTTATCGCTGATGATGGTGCTTCACAAGTAGGAATAAACTGTTTCAAGGAGACTGTAAGTGAATAGTATATATGCCAAAAGTTTTTAATATACATGAAAGTGAAGATCCTGTTAACGTGTTATCGCAACAGTTTAAATGGCTATGCCACCACCTAGTCTAAGTAGCTTAAAATGTGCCCAAAATATGGCACTGGGACATATTCGAATACATTCTATGAAAATAACTTTGACCTGGATCTTATTATTTATTACCTCCCTTTTATTCTTGGACTCCACTTATCTCTATCTAACAGCTCTGTGATGGGCTGTTAGATGTTGTAGGATTTAATACAACATGTAACCATACCATTTCACCCAACGGAATTCATTTAATAACTCATGAATCTTATCCACCTATAGAGCTTGTAAAACTTCAAGTATGCATCCTTGCGACATAGCATCTCCTCCTAGCATCTCTTACGCAACGTAATCTCCTGCTCCTTGAATAGCTTCTCAAGCAGTATAAAATCAGAAAACAATGGAATTAGATACAAGTTGTCATGACCCTTTTTTAGAAAAGGGAATATATTGATTAATATTCCAGCCTATGTATGCACTGATACATACAAATATTCTTTATTACAAACTCAACAAAGACAAGTCTATGTATTAAGAAAATAAAGTCTGGATCCATCGAAAATTAGCGCACACAAATGTGAATTATAAAGTGATCCTATTGGTGAATCACCATTTGTTATAAGCCAAGATTTCCATGGTTCTAGATTCAATCATGCTACACGCTGTCTTTAGCAACAGGCGATCCACCTCCTTCTGTAGAAGTGACCAATACATCCCTATGAAAAGTACGTGCATAAATGATGGTACCCTGATCTGTCAAACACGTTATCATTCCGCCACATCCATTTTGACCAACAAATTGAAGCTATTCCCACTCTAAATTAGTTTCTTAATATTAATTTCAGTTTCCCCCGACCAATCAGAGAACATATTTTCAAAGTTAAGTGGAGAACAAAGATAAAAAGACACATAAATGATACGCCATTTTTTTTTGCTAGAGGGCAATTAAAGAACAAATGTTGAATACTCTCATTTAGATTACAAAAACAACATGTTGTATTCTCATGTCAATTCCTTCTAGCAAGATGGTCTTTGGTCAGGGTATCACCTTTATACAAATACCATATGAGTATTTTAATTTTAAGTGGAACTTTAATTTTCCAGATCGCCATAGTAAAGGGCAGGGCATGTATTAATGTTAGGGCTGTATACACAGATTTCACAGAGAGAGATTCATTTGATGTAATGCCCAAACAAATTTGTCTCTTTGGTTTGACAAGGTTGCATGCAAGACCAATGCTATTAATTGGTGCCAAAAATAAGATTTGCCCCAGTAATGCAAAGTTTAAAGGAAACATTAAGAGGTATGGTCGAGATTAAGCAATGGTTGCATTCTTTCTCCTATGTTGAAAAGACTTGGGAATATATTTTTTACACTATCTTGTCCTATCCAAATATCTTCACAGAATCTTATGTGTATCCCATCCCCTATTTGGAACGCTCCTAGTTGTAGGAAAGCATTCTTAACCTGCATTAGGCTCGTCCAAAAATGTGACTCACCCGACACAAGTTTTACTTGAGATAGGGTCTTATTTCTTAGATACATTCTATATAGAATTGTTTGACAAATTCTTTCCGTGGTAGCAAGTCTAAAAAAGCCATTTGCTTAACAAGCATTTATTTTGACTTTGATCTTTTGGGTACACACAACTCCCCAACTTGTTAGACGATATTTATTTTTGTGTCCCTCATTTTGCCAAAGACCCTTGCTCAATAATACTCGAGTCTCTTCAGCACCCCTTTAGAAACTTCAGAGAAAGAGAACATGAACACTGGTAGGCTGCTTAAAACTGAAAATTAATTAACGTTAGACGTCCTCCTTATGGTTGAATCTTGCTTATTCAGTACCTTAGAATCTCTCTTCTATATATTTTCATTCAGAGTTGGAAATTCTCTTATGGTGCATGGGTATGCATAGATATCAGAAAGGTAGAGTACCTAGCTCACATCCAAACAATTGTGAGTACTCATGCCGCCATTCCTTAGCATGAACATAACATAACATCTCACTTTATAGACCACATGCCTGTTCAAAAGCACAAAGTAAACGTTTTAGGTTTCTGGCTTCATGTAGGTTAGGGTCCATTAGCAAGATAGTGTCATCCGCATATTGAAGTATGGACAAATCATCATCAACCAAATGTGGTATGATACCATTTACTTGTGCATTTCTTCTGCACGATTCAGTAAAATTGATAGCGTAACTACCACTAGATTAAACAAAATTGGTGATAAAGGATCACCTTGTGGTACTCCATTCTTGGTTTGAAAATAATGACCACTGTCATCATTAACTTAATTTGATAGCTACACAACCTCTACTCATAACTCTATGAACCCATTCACATCAGCTAGTTGAGAATCCTTTGATTCTAAGAGCCTGTCATAGGAATGGCCATTTCACTTTATCGTAAGCTTTCTCAGAGTCCAACTTAAGAACTACCGCATCCATATTTGTTTTATGTAACTGATGCAAAGTTTTATGTAACTAATCCATTATAAACTGCCTAGGCAAAAAGGCGAACTGAGAATGGGATATGTAAGAGTCCACTACCGCAGAAAGCCTATTATTTAACACCTTTGTAAAAAATTTAAAGCTAACATTGAAAAGGCATATGGGGCATTATTGTTGAATTCTTGTCGCATCTATATTCTTGGGGAGCAAAGTTATTATACCGAAATTTAAACTATGGATAGGCAGCACTCCTCTATGAAAAGCATTGAACATATCAATCAGATGGTATTTATTCCTTACAGCTAACCACATGAAAGTCTTGCATTTGGCCGGAGCCCAGATTTTCCAAATGCGCCGCCATGGTTCAAAAAGGACAGCCCCATTGAAGAAGGCTCTGTAAGCTGACTTAGCAGTGTACTGCCCAGATCCCTCAAATCGCCACACATGAGTGTTATCTTCCTGGGAGAGGTTGAACTCTGTCAAGACATTTGTTAACTGGTATAATTCAAATAACCCAACCAGTGATAGGTGGCTCTGTATATCCTGTGTCCAAATCTGATTTGGAAGAGAATCTGCCACAAGCCGTTGATTGCGGGCCTGTGGTGGAACCGCAGCCACCACCAGAGGTGCAATATCATTAACTGAGCATCCCAGAAGCCATCTATCCTTCCAAAAAAGAGTGCTGCGACCGTTCCCCAATCTCGTTTCCATAGCAATCATAGCAAGCCTTTTTAATGGTTGACACACTCATTCAGCAACTTATGTATTGGGTCTGCCACCTTTGAGCACTTTGTGTCTGTATCGACATCTTTGTATATGCCTCCCATTGTGCGCACAAGGTTTACCAATAGCATCAGCAGTGGAACTGGTACCTTGTCGTTGCTGAGGAATTCTTCATTGATTTTCCACCAATGTTCCTCTACAATGTATGACAACACTTGCTTTGCTTCTTTAACCATCACACCATGGTGCTTAACGTAGCAGTCGACTGCAGTAAAACACTTGCTTCTTTCCTCTTTCTCATTCTGTCAGAAGAATTGAGGATAAACATATAAACATATAGATATACTTTATGTTTATGTATAAGGTGTCTTGTATTGGTTGTTACCTCATGACCAGCAATGTCATCCATTAATCTGCACATTGTTGCTCCGATCTCTATGATTTTAGGGAGTGAGTTAGCCCAGGTGAAATGTTCATCGACCGCATTCATTCCAAGAAAGAGTTTACAGCCACTGGCAAGTACATCACGCTTATCACTGCAGCTTTCTTGAGATAGTCATCCACCGTTGGTACTTGTACCTCTTCTCGCCATACCACCTCTTGTAGCATGCACTTGCTTACGTCCTTCATCTACAGTTGGTACAGTGGGGGCAAAATGCAGCCTTATCAAGAACTGGAAGCATATGTGTTCCTAGTGGAAGGTATTTAATTCTTGAGGCCAAGCCAGGAAATTCTTGGATAAATTCTGGGCTAGCCAAGTACATAAATGCAGCCTTATGATGCAAATTTTTAGATGTAACTGTTTCCATTTATATTAAATTAAAGGCCTACTTGTTTAAGTTTACTTTATTAGAAAACAGACACACAAGAAATAAATTTTCTATTGCTATCAGAAGGTTGACGGCTTCTACAGTTAGTGTCGTAACCAGCACTGCAAGATTAACATGATAGCCAGTTTAAAACCGCACAATAGCTATGGTCGTTATTTCCAAATGAACAGTGCCAAGGTACCTCCTTTTATCAATCATAAGATGATTGCTTACCACGCGGTTACATCGTGGTAGGGCCTGGAGGTACCAGGGACAGGCATTTTTTGTGTCGGGAAGAAAGGATCAATTCCATATATCATATGCCAGTTATGGGCTGGCCCTTTTGGGCCAGGCCAGAACTACATAGCATTAGGCCGCTACGCACACCGGTACAACTCCTACCATCTCCTTTATTAGAATTAGATTTCATTAGAAAAAGAATAAAGGATAGATCTCTAGCTCAACCGCTTAAGGCTCATGTAATCCTCTTGATATAAAACGAGAAATTGTATCACTCAAATGGTAGCCAGAAACAATAAATATAGGTATATCATTGTTATGTGATGGTGGGTCAAGGGTCATGACAACTTATATCTAATCCTATTTTTTCCAAGCTCTATTTTAAACTATAGTAAATTGCATTGGCAATACAAAAACTATGCAGGTGCATGTAAATTGGTCCAAGAACTTGTAACGTGATTAATCTCATGCAGGAACTATAAACTTTGGTGCATATATGGTCCAAATTCTGCCACGACACGTATTTGTCTATGTTGGACTATGAGGTGCCGGTGGGTATTTGATTGGATCTCACCATGATTCAAGAAGATATTTTTTTATTATGGGTTTAATTCAACATATTTAAAATTTCAAGAATTGAAATAATTATGGAACAATTTTAGATTCTAATATACTAACGTGGGCAAATACATGACATGGTGGGATTTGGACCATAAACGCACCAAAGTTTATAGTTCTTGCATAGGATTAGTCGGATTACAAGTTCTTAGACCAATTGCACGCACCTTGATAGTTCCTGTATTACTAATACAATTTACTCTTTCAACTATTCAAGAAGCTATATGTTCAAGGAGCAGGGGATTCTGTCGTGCAAGGAGGAGGTGCTATGTCACAAGTTTACATGAAGTTTTACAAGCTGCTACAGCCTACAGGAGGACAAGATTCATGGGTGATTAAATAAATTCCGTTGGGTGAAGTGATGGCATATTACCTGTTGTATTAAATCCTACAACATCACATTTAAACTGTTGCGATAACAGGTTAACAAGATCTTCACTTTCAATTGTACATTAAAACTTGTTGGCATACTATGGACTTACAGTCTCCTTGAAACAGTTTATTCCCATTTGTGAAGCACCATCGTCAGTGACAAATTCGTCAAGTATCTTTGAAATAATTGACATCACATATACATAACAATACCCAATCTGTTTTGCAGCTTCTTCATCCCATCTATTATAAAAATATATTATGAAGGAGCTGAATTAGTATCACTAACTAAAATTATGGAATAATAATAGTTGAATAATGTTGACAGACCAATGGTTTGAATAAAGTAACCAAAAATATACATTGCAAATTTTTAAAGACAGTCAACCCGGCTGTTGACACCAATCAGTGGATTGAATTTTTGTATCTATGTTATGTTTGTTGGTGATATTCCCTGGAAGAAAATCATTGGAGGAGGTACTCGTCACCCAAGCAACTACCTCCTTCCAACAATTTTTTACTGCCTTGATGACTCCATTTCAGCCACTGGTAAACCATTACGAGTATTGTTGGGTGGACAAAATACTTCAACTTCTTCAGAACGTGCAAATCTACCTGTGGTATCTTGGGGTACTATAATATATTTGAAAATACTTCCTAGTCTACTTAATTTCAAACCCAACAAACAAATTGTTATATGAGTTCTCAACATGGGCTAGTAAAGCGTACAAAACACCAAAATGATGTATGGGAACACTACGTGCATTGCATTTTTTATGAGGTTTGGAATAATTTATCTTCACAAATCCAAAGGCCATTTCATGTAAAATTCCTGGTATCTGAGCAGGTTTGATAATCAAATGCAAACCCTTTTGGTGCACATGTGTACTAAACTCAGGGACAGGCCTTTACAATTTCACCATTCTGATCTCCTTGCAGCATTAGGGAAGCAACCATGTCATTGGCACACAATCCGTGCTCCAGATCCATTTAGTGCATGTTTTTTCTATGAGAGCATTCTTGGGAAGATCTTCCATCTAGGGTCATACAGAGACATGAAGATGTGCCTCGTGTCGCTACGTTAAACTCCCTGCGTCCTTGAATGTTATGTCGTTCAGGACAGGCTAATATAATATTAGTTCAAAAATGATTTAACTAGTTTGTCCTAAACGATATATATTCAAGGACAGAGGCAGTACTAATTATCTATTTATTGCAGGAAGTTTCGTTGGATGTTCTTTTCAGGTAATTATCTTGTTCATAATCCTGAAGATCGAGACAACATTTGCATGTGCCTCCTCGTTATTTTTCCACATGGATATCCCTGCTGACAACTCTTCCACCTCTACCAACCCACCTTTTCATCCATTGATACTCCATGGCACGACCACTACAAAACATTTGTAGCAATAAAGCTAGCTGGATCTAGGTGGATTTACTCGCGCTACAGGTCTGATTGTTGAAAGATGGAGCAAGGTGTCTCAAAGGTGATGTTAATGGGAGTAGTGCAGTGTTACCATGTGTAAGGAAAATGGCCCTAGGCCATTGTTTGTGATTCTGGCGATTGATTGACAACATAATCATTGGGACTAACAATTTGTCTAGATGATATTCGTAGATATTACTACGTCCCAAGGATACTTTGTAAGCCATCCAAATGCTTACATAACCAATATCCAAATGATGGTTATCCAAATTGAAGCCATTCAATTCACGTAGAAAAGTGTTCTTAGCCAAATTTTGGAGCATCCAAAATATATGGCAATGAAGATAGAAGAAAAGACCCGTAAAGAAGCAAAGAATACAGCAAGAAACACAGAGGCACCGACTCCTTCGGTGCTCTGTGCAATAGCCCACCGAATCAGTCGGTGGTGGCGGGAACCAGAGCCCTGTGAAGCCCAGAGAAAAGGACCACCGACTCATTCGGTGGTGTCATCAAGGGGCACCGAACCAATCGGTAAATATGCCCAGAAATACCAGTTCAGTACTGTGTAGATTTAGAGGGGCACCGATTCATTCGGTGGGCAGCATCGAACCAGTCGGTCATTCAGCCTGGAAAGAGTTGTTCGGTTCTGGTGAGCACCGATTCATTCGGTGGTTTAAGAAGAAGGGGCACCGAACCAGTCGGTGCTAAAGAAGACCGAAGATGAAGATCTACTCAGAGATCACTGACTCATTTGGTGGTAAAGGAGGAACGGGCACCGAATCAGCCGGTG
The DNA here is from genome assembly GCA_015342445.1 of Digitaria exilis. Taxonomy (NCBI): domain Eukaryota; kingdom Viridiplantae; phylum Streptophyta; class Magnoliopsida; order Poales; family Poaceae; genus Digitaria; species Digitaria exilis. The sequence continues at coordinate 138,903 of JACEFO010001803.1, forward strand.
GCTGGACCAGCCCCACATGTCAGTGACACAGTGGATCAACGGCTAGTTCAACGGCTAGCTGAGGTGTAGGTGTAGAGTCCTAATGGACTAAACAACCCTGGCGGGCCATCCTATGGGCCGGCCCAAGTACAAGACTTGACACACAAGACAAGGATTAGTCCTAGTCGGTTAGGATAAGCTGTATTAGGAAATTAGAGATAAACTTGTAAAAGTCTCCTGATCCTATACGGCTTCCATGTAACCCTGTCCTCCGGCATATATAAGGGGAGACAGGGACCCCTTTCAAAGCATCTCATCTATACAAGATACACCATACATGACGTAGGGTATTACGCATATTGTGGCCTGAACCTGTCTAAATCGCCTCTTGTCACCTTCGATTCTAGATTCTCGACGACTTCTCCTTAAATCCTTCTCTCGGGGCATCCCCTCGAGAACCTAGTCAGCACAACTCGCCAACACTTTGGTGCCGTCCGTGGGATCAACCCGTCGAGAATTTGCTAAAGAGTTGATGGCATTTTTCAGCGCCTCCATCGCCACCAAGTTCGAAGAAGGCGCGACATTCATCTTCGGTTCCTAGTTTTGCACCGCAAACCAGGACGGCAAGCTCCAACGTGAACTGCGCAGCGAGGCGGTCGCGTCAGCTCCGCCACTCGCGCAGATCACGCCGCGAGGATCGCGGAAAACTCCCAATTCCGACACGATCTTCGGATCGTATCCTACTCGGAGGAATACATGGCGCCCGAAGCAGACACAAGCTCGGGCAAACTACACCGACCCGGCCCCTGTCAAGCGGCAGGTTCGACCCACGCGTCCACGACTCTCTGGTGGACTCCAGATCACCTCCGACTTCCACCAGGGTTCTACGATCAGGACCGTGACAACAACCCCACGGGTACTCAGGAGCTTCAATTCCAGTTCCCGTGGGACGAAGACTCCACCGCGTAGATCGCGCGCGCCTAAGCCCCCCTTCGGGTTGACAAATTCGGCCGCGAGCTACCAGACCCATCTGACGAAGAAGCTTCACCAAATTCGCTAGGCCAACTCAGATCTTGTCATGACCACAACTCCCTCGGGGGTTATCGTCCATTGGCCTGACATGAATCCTGTCCTCGCTCTCCAAGAAGCAAACGCTCCCTCCACAGTACAGGGTCCTCTCCCTCTGCTTCCCTTCCAGGAAGGCAGAGAACTTTTTGTTATCTCGGAAAACAAACAAATCGGGCCTAACAACCCCGGTCGCCAGTTCTGTGTCATCCTTAACGACAACAGCGACGATGAAGTTGTCTCCGACGATGCCCCAACAGTTGACGGAGAAACAGACGGAGACCGAGAACTCCGTATCGAGCAAAACCGCAACTGCGCCCTCAGGTGTCGCCACGTTTGGATGAAGAATCTCAATGGGGAGTTTGATAAAGAAGGAATTTTCAAATCACCTGCGGCCAACATCATGTTCGCGGTTAGCGTCTGCGAAGGATTTCAAGCTACTCCTGATATCAACCTCGCCAAAGCTCGGCTTGAAGCCACCGCAATTATGGTTGATCACCTGGATGGAAGCCGCTCCGCTTATAGAAGCAAGAGTTCTTCCCACCACCGAACACCCTCAGCGAAGCGCCAGAGTAGCCACTACGGTGGCTCCGCTGCAAAGACAAAGGATACGAACAGGCCTCGCGAGGAACCCCCAGGCCTCGCGAGGAACCCCCCAGGCCTCACGAGGAACCCCGTCCGGCCCGTTCTCACGTTGCCCCTAATGATGCCCGCAATCAGATCATCCAGATCCGGGAGGGGAGGGCTACATCACATGTCGCGGATTCCGCGAGGAGGCATGACATCCCCAATCCTGATGCCCTGCCATGCTATACACGTGCCATCTACGTCAGCTCCTTTCCTCGAAAGTTCAAGCCGTCAGGCGTCACGAACTTCGACAGAAAGCAAGACCCCAACATCTGGCTACACAGATATTCTTCGGCAATCGAGGCAGCAGGAGGTGATGATATCTCCAAGATGTTGTACTTCCCTGTCGTGATGGAGCAAGGCCCACTCATCTGGCTTGAATCCCTTCGCCCAGACTCTATCGACAGTTGGCACGCGCTCAAGAAGGCTTTCGTCTCCAACTACCAGGGTTCTTTCGAGCGCCCTGGCAGCAAATTTGAACTCCGAGCGTGCAAGCAGAAGCCAGATGAGTCCCTGCGCGACTATAATCGACCATTCTTCGCCATAAAAGCATCCTGCGTCCCCATCCCCGACTCGGAGGTCATCGACTACTTTCAAGAAGGGATGACCGACCGCAGTCTTTTTCGTGACTTCGGTCACAATCGTCCTCACGACCTAGAGGAATTTCGTGCATTGGTGGCCAACTGGATGGACACCGACGATCAAGAACGGGAGCGTTACGGCAAACGCCCCGTCAACACTGGGCGAGGGCATCAAGACGACAGTAAGGACCAACCGCGCGACTCCTTCAAGCGCAATGGCAATAATCCACGGAAGCGACCAAACAACACGGTCGCAACCATCCAGTCCGTCCGCGCCGCTCAGTCCGTGCAACAAAGAAAGGAGGAATTCAACAAACTCCTCAAAAAGCGCTGTCCATACCATCTAGATAGCAAGCACACCATGGGCGACTGCTGGCTCCTATTGGAAACCTTCAGCAAGCCTACCAAGAAAAAGAAGACGGATGGCGACGGAGACGACAAGCAGAACAAGGGAGACGGTGGTTTCCCAGACGTCAACAACACTATCAATGTCATCTTTGGAGGCATGGCAGTCAGCGATACCTCGCGTAATCGCAAGAACGCATGACGCGAGGCTTATGCAGCAGAACCAACGGTGGTCACAGCTCTGCGGTGGTCAGACACCCCCATCACTTGGTCCAGAGAAGATCAATGGGCAGAGATCATTTGTCCGGGGCGATATCCTCTCGTCCTAGAAACGTGGTGGCAAATAGCAAGCTCACCAAGGTCCTGATTGATGGAGGAAGCGGGCTTAACCTCATCTTCGCCAAAACTCTCAAGCATATGGGGCTCGACACAAGCAAGCTGCAGCCAGCTGATTCCCCCTTCTACGGCATTGTACCCGGGAAAGCTGTGATTCCTCTAGGGCAAATCACCTTGCCCGTCACATACGGTACTGCATCAAACTACCGCACCGAGTACATCAAGTTCGAAGTTGCGGATTTCGAAACATCGTACCACGCCATCCTTGGGCGTCCAGCGCTGGCCAAATTCATGGCCATCCCTCACTACACATACCTGGTATTGAAGATGCTAGGACCACATGGTGTTCTTTCCCTTCGCGATGACATCAAACGCTCCTACGTCTTCGACAAAGAGGCAGTGGAGTACGCCATCAGGGCCTCATCCACTATCGATCGTTAAGAGCTCCACCCCCTGGCAGCTACCATTGTTGATGAAGACGGGGAAGCCCTAACGCAGAAGAAGACGCGAGCCATCAAGCCTGTAGATAAAGTTGCTACGAAGACAGTCAATCTCCAGACAGGAGATCCAACGAAGACGGCGGTGATTGGCTCCGCCCTTACTCCAGCATAGGAAAGCGTGCTCGTCAACTTCCTGCGGGCCCAGGCCAACATCTTCGCCACAAAGCCTTCTGACATGCCTGGAGTTCCCAGAGAGTTGATCGAGCTCAAGCTGGACCTCAACGAGAGCGCAAAGCCTAAAAAGCAGCGACTCCGAAGATTCGCCACCGAGCGTCGGGAAGCTATCAAGAAAGAGCTAGCTAAGTTATTAGCAGCCGGCTTCATTAAAAAAGTCTTTTATCTGGATTGGTTAGCCAATCCGGTTCTTGTAAGAAAAAAGAATTCTAATGAATGGAGAATGTGTGTTGATTATACCGATCTCAACAAACATTGCAAAAAGGATCGCTTCGAGCTTCCTGGCATCGATCAAGTCACTGATAGCACCACCGGGTGCACCCTTCTCTGTTTCCTCGATTGTTACTCAGGATATCATCAGATATCTCTAAAAGAAGAGGATCAGATTAAAACTTCATTTATCACGCCATATGGCGCGTATTGTTATACAACCATGCCTTTTGGTTTGAAAAATGCAGGTGCCACATATCAGTAGGCGATACAGGGTTGTCTTGAAGACCAACTCCATCGAAATGTCGAAGCATACGTTGATGATGTGGTTATCAAGACAAGAAACCCCGAGGACCTAATCGCTGATCTCACCGAGACGTTCGACAACTTACGCAAATGGCGTTGGAAGCTTAATCCCGCCAAGTGCGTTTTCGGTGTTCCGTCAGGAAAGCTTCTCGGGTTCATTGTCAGCGATTGCGGCATCGAAGCTAATCCATAAAAGATAGCAACAATCAAGGATATGGAGCCTCCGTGTACCGTCAAGGATGTCATGAAGCTTACAGGCTACATGGCTGCACTCAACCGCTTCATCTCCAAACTCGGAGAACGCGGGACTGAGTTCTTCAAGCTCCTTAAGAAGCAGGATAGATTCCAGTGGACACAGGAGGCCCAAGACGCCTTTGACAAGCTCAAATTTTTCTTGACTACACCACCTGTGCTCACTGCGCCACTCCCGGGCGAAGATCTCTTGCTCTACATTTTAGCAACCACCAATGTCGTTAGTGCTGCTATTGTTGTTGAACGCGATGATGAAGGTCATCTCCAGAACATTCAAAGGCCTGTGTACTTTGTGAGCGAAGTCCTTTCAGACTCCAAATCAAGGCATCCTCAAGTTCAAAAAATTCTATACGCCGTCCTAATGACATCCAGGAAATTGCGGCACTACTTCGACTCCTGCAAGATCATTGTGGTTACTGGATACCCTATTGGTGAAATTCTTCATAACCAAGATGTCACAGGTCGTATCTCCAAGTGGGCCGTTGAGCTCGGAACCTACAACATTGAGTTCCGATCTCGCACGACCATGAAGTCTCAAGTCCTTACTGATTTCATATCTGAATGGACTGAGCACAACCTTCCCGTCGCCACCATAAAGCTTGAGCACTGGATTATGTATTTTGACGGTTCTCTCAAGTTGGAAGGTGGCGGTGCTTGAGTTCTATTGATTTCACCTCGAGGAGATCAACTCAAGTACGTTCTGCAGATTCAATTCGCCATCTCCAACAACGCTGCAGAATACGAAGCTCTTCTTCACGGGCTCATGATGGCTATTACCATCAGTATTAAGCACCTACTAGTATATGGGGATTCAATGCTGGTCATCAAGCAAGTTAACAAGGATTGGAATCGGAACCATGAGAACATGGATGCGTACTGTGAAGAAGTTCGCAAGTTGGAGAAACACTTTCTCGGCATTGAATTTCATCATGTCGAGAGAGATTACAATGTTGCTGTAGATGTCCTATCCAAACTGGGTTCTTCCCGAGCAGAGGTACCCAGTGGCGTGTTTGTTAATGAGCTCTCTAAGCCGTATATTCCTGAAGCAACACTTCCCGCCACTGCAACCTCAGCCCCTGAGGTTATGCTCATCGACGCAACCTGGTGTGCACCAATTATCGATTATATCTTGCACGACAAACTTCCTAAGGAAAAAGCCGAAGCTCAGCAGGTTGTTCGTCGCAGCAAGTCCTACATGATAATCGGGGATACATTATACTGACGTGGCGCATGCTCTGGCGCATTGATTAAATGTGTCTCACAGCAAGATGGAATCAGTACCCTAGAGGAAATCCACGCGGATGAATGTGGCAATCACGCAGCATCCCGTACCATCGTGGGCAAAGCCTTCCGCGCTGGGTTCTATTGGCCTTCGGCTTTGCACGATGCAGAAGAAATTGTTCGTCACTGCAAGGGTTGTCAGTATTTTGCTCATCATTCACACCAGCCTGCGCACAAGATCAAATTGATACCTCCGTCATGGCCCTTCACATGCTGGGGGCTTGATATGATTGGGAAACTACCCAGAGCACTTGGGGGCTTTGAGTATTGCTTTGTTGCAATTAACAAATTCTCGAAGTGGATAGAAGTCTTTCCGATTGTCAAGCCAACATCCGAGAAAGCAGTCCAATTCCTTCAAGAGTTGATTTTGCGCTTCGGGATACCGCATCAAATCATTACATATTTAGGTACTACCTTCACAGGCAGCAAGTTCTAGGATTACTGTGAAGATCGTAGCATCGAGGTGTGCTATGCCTCTGTTGCTCATCCTCGTGCCAATGGTCAAGTAGAAAGAGCCAACGACATGTTACTCGATGGACTTAAAGCTCGGATGGAACGAACCTTGAAGAAAGCTGAAGGCCGGTGGCTGAAAGAACTCTACCCGGTTATCTGGGGCCTCCGATCTCAACCCAGCAAAGCTACAGGGCAATCTTCCTTCTTCTTGGTATATGGATCTGAGGCCGTCCTACCTGTCGATGTCATGCATGGTGCTCCTCGTGTCGAGGAATTCCAAGAAGCCAGGGCGGATGAACAACGGATGATTGAGGTTGATACGGCTGAGGAAGCACGACTGGCAACTTTGTTACACAATGCTGCGTACCTTCAGGGTGTCCACCGATTTCATGACAAAAATGTGAAGATGAGGTCATTCCAGATTGGGGATTTGGTGTTACGACGGATCCAGAATACAGCTGGTCACACAAAGCTCACTTCGCCTTGGGATGGTCCATTCATTGTATCCAAAGTTCTCAAGCCAGGCACATACAGACATCAGACAGAGGATGGTACTGACTTACCAAATCCCTAGAATATAGAACACTTACGCAAATTCTATGCGTAGGCTCTTCATTGTATCATTGCTTCGGCAACAAGATCTTTCATGTATCGATTGCTTCGGCATCGAGATCTCTTTTGTACCGTTGTTTCGGCAACGAGATGTAATTCAATAAATGAAAAGTTCCCTTTACTAGGTTGTTTCTGGTTACTTTTACTTTGTCTTTATGACATCGTTCAACACTTCTTCGGGTTCTTTTTGAGACTTGGAAAGTTTGTTTTTTATGCTATGCATCCGGGGCAATTACATGAGGTCTGTCCGGCTTCCTTCGGGGCCGTTAGCGGATTTGTTCCTATGTTTTCGCTACATTGTGATACTACTCAGCTTCAAGCTGCCCCTCCGTGGGTCTTACTGGGTTCTTGTGTAATGAATCACATACATTTTGTTCCCAATGTTTCCCTTCGGGGTATATTTATTCTAAAAGATAGCCTATGCTATAGAAATCTCCCTGGGTTCCCTTGGGTCCTTAACAGGATTGTTTTTCGATAGTTACACATCACGTGTACGTTTTGACTATGTCTTGGTGATCAACACAGAGACACCCAAGGGTTCTTAGAAACTCTTGGTTTGTTCTTCATATACGGAAATATCAACATTCGATTGCATGAAACTTATAATTTCTCCTTACATGACTACTTGTTCAGATTACAACTTTAGGATCTATGCAATTGCCTCGGCAATTGGCTCGGCCTCCTGTTTCAGGCCCCTGAAGACTGCCTCTGTACAATTTGGCTCTGCGCCTTCAACAAGTTTGCCTATGTCTACTTCAGGGTACCTGGACTTCACTACAGCTAAGACATGCACAAGACAGGCTTTGGATGATCTTTTGATATAAGCCTTCAATTGTCAAGGCATAGCCTTCAGACGATCCAGGAAGGATTGCAGAGCTGCAGGGTCTTCAGGGACCAAGGCCTTCACCACCGGATTCGCCGCTTTCTCCAGCAGCGCAATCCGCTTCAGGGCTTCGGCCAGGTCTTCATCTGACTTCTTCATCTGCTGCATGGCTTCTTCAAGCTCCGAAATCCTCTTGGTTGTTTGTTCAAACTTCTCATCCAGTGTCTTCTTGTCCGCGAGATTTTCTCGAAGCTGGACGAGTTCTTCGGATAAGTGCTTGTTCTCTTCGTGCGTGTCTTCAAGATCCTTGACAGTTTTCTTTTGCTACTCAATGACTTGAATCAGCTGCACATCAGCATCCTTGCGTTGTTGGACTGCAACTCTGAGTTGTTCCTTGATGACATCAAGCTCTGCAGAGAGAGTCTTCAACGCTTCTTCATGACGATTGGCCAAGTTTGACCAATCTGTCATTTTGCTCTGGGTTGTTGACAACTGTTGTTGTACCCCTGTTCCGTAGATCACCACAGGGTTGTTATTCCAATCATGAATTGGATACATATCGCAAATACTATCTCAAGATTAGGGTACCTTTGAGCTCTGATTTTGCTGTGGCAAGCTTCTTCTTTAGGTCGTCTTTCTCCACAGATAAGTCCTTTGTTCGCAGATGCAGCGTGCGGATCATGTTGGCGTCCTCTGCCTCCTGGGCTCTTCGATCTTCGCGTTCCCGGTCTAGTTCCTTTTGGAGGTGATCGGCTTTCGTGTGCATCAAGGCGATGTTACAAATATATTCGGTCGTCTGCCTTGACGCCTCACCAACGGCCTGCAAAGTACAATTATGAGACAAAATGTTTAATATCACGGCAAGCTCAGAGTTCTTTTCCATACCTTGAAGTACGCTACTGCCCTCTCGGCATGGTACAGACCCCTGTCGATGTGCTCTTCATCCTCCTCCGCATCTAAAACATATTCGAAGGCTTGCGGATTCGGATTCAGCATTGGATCAAAACTTCAGATGCGGAAGTTACCGATTTCTTCTTCAGCTTCAGTATTTGTGGGTACTCGGGGGATTTCCTCGATCTCTTGCTCTTGGGATGATTGCTCCACTTGTTTCCCCCTCGAGCTTTCTCCTTCTGGAACAGATACTCCCTCCCCAGTTTGTAATGTACCCACGTTGCTCGGGGACTCCGCAACGTTCTGCACACGACGTTCCACTTCGGTTTCCTCCATTACAGCTTGTGTTAACAGCTGTTCAATATCCGTTAGAACCTCAGCAACTGTTTCTTCTACTTGCGCTGCTGCTGGCTCTGGTGGGTTCATTGATGGTTCGGCTGAAAGGATATCTGGCAGAGTTGTTTCCGGATTTTCCCTGGGTTCTTCTGGCACTGCGGCTTCTGGCGCCCTCATGGCTGCGGGTGGTATCTCTTCAGCTCTGCATCAACAACTTCACAGTCAGGATGGATTCTTACGACTACAAATTTTATTATTAAGTAGAGATCTACACAATACTTACATGATGGTGGGCCGCATTGGAATTTCAGGCTCTCCCAGTGTGAACTCCTCCTCTGGCTCCTGCTCCATTGCCACTGGACCGGCAGGGTTGTTTTCTACTTCACTTGGTCCTGAACCAGCATATGGAACCGAGGCAGGGTTGAAGATATTATGAATGATTTCTTCTTCTGATAATGGCGTACGGGCAGTGCTGCCTTGCTGCGGCCGGCTGGTCCCGATTTCTCCAATAACTATCCCCACAGATGATGGCATTTTTGGTTGTGGGGATATCTTCTCCTTCTCTTCAGGGATGATCCTCACCCGAGGCTTGGGTAGGGTCCGTGCTCTCTTGGGCACCGGCGCATTCAATTCTGATGCCGCGGCTCTTTTTGAACCTTCTCCTCTCTTGGAGGTTGCCCCTACTTTGGCATGGGGTTCTTCTACATCCTGATTCTCATTGGTATGATGCTCGTCAGGTTCTTCAGTTGAAGGTGCCTTATCAGAATGTGGTTTGTGTTTACGAACCTGGTCCCTAACCCCTAGATCTACACAGCGGGCTAATAGGTCGGCTCCTTCTGCATTTGTTGGATCTAGAGGAGATAGGCTCACATACAGTGATCGTCGGGCTTCATACTGTTATGGACAATGATTTAGTTAATAACACATCACAGTGAAATACACAATGTATTGACTTTCAGAAGTGGTTCATACCTCGGGCATCATAGTGACTGCGGAAATTTCCATAATTTCTGGAAAATCTTCATTATTGATGATCAGATATTTCTTCAACAACTGTATGATCCTCTTTTCAGACAAGGTGCTGGTAGCATTCCGTGAGGGATCAGCTTCTCCAGAATATGAGTACCCTGGATTACAGCGTTGTTTGCAAGGCTGGATTCTCCTCATCAGAAATGACCTATATATGACGGCTCCAGTCAACCCTTGAGATTTCAGGTCTCTGATCATATTGAGTAGTTCTGGAATCTGCATTGCTTGATTTATTCCGACGATTTCACTCCAGAATGGCTTCATCACTGGAGGATTCTCTGAGCGGCTGGGCAGTTGTGGTTGATGGTTCCATGCATCAAACCATTCCTTCTGCCAATCCTTCAGACTCTCCTTGGTGGAATAATCTAGATATACTGGCTTCATGCCTTGGTGGAACTGGATCACCACTTTACCAACCACTTACGATGGTCTGCTTGATGTCTTCACTCTAAATAAGTGGCGGAACAGGGCAAAGTATGGGTCTATTCCTAGGAACGCCTCACACAAGAGGATGTATATGGACAGATTTAGGATGGAGTTGGGGCTCAAATGACACAGTTCAATTCCATAAAACTGCAGCACACAGCGGAAGAAATCGCAGGTCGGCATACCGAAACCAACTTCATAAAAGGATTTCCATACCGTGAGTTCCTCGGTTTCCTCTGTGGGGTACTCATGACCGTGACCACTCCTCCACCGACTGATCTCCTTGGCTGCGAGGAATCCATCCGCTTCCAGATTCTTGATATATTTATATTTTAGTGTACTGGTTGGCCAGTCACTAATTGGATCTTCTAGGCATGGACTTTCTCCAACGGGCGCAGCTTCATCAGTCGCCACAACTTCTTTCATCGCTTCTACTTTTCTCCTTGCGCTCTTGCTTCGGCTAGATCCTTCACCACCGGCCATTGGTTTCTTGAGGCTTGGCATCAATGGGATTAGGGCTCGAGGAGGTTGCGGAAGTGTTTGCGTAGTCTTTGGATTGCTAACAGAGCAACTGTCGCTAACCCTAGATCTGTTTCGCTAAAGCGTGCGGATACAAGGGAGGCGAACGGTTTATATTGAGTTTTCGAATCGTTACTTCGGTACTATTCAATTTTGGTTCTTCCTTGATCCTATATTTGAATTCGTTCAAATTTAGGCTCGGGGGCTGTGGGAATATTTTCAGGAAATATATTTCTGAATTTTTTTTGTTTCAATTGATAAATTCAAAAGGAGTTCTAAAAGAACTCGGACTTCTTCGGAAATTGATTCTCTTCAGATTCAGACTTCGAAAGAGCCTCGAATTTCTTCTTCAAAGATAAACGAGGCTCGGGGGCTGCCCAATTGGGCAGCACCTATTCGGTGCGCACCAATCCGAACTTCAGAAAGACTTATGAGCACTTCATTACCTACTGAACAGCATGGTTGTAACTTCCAAAAGCAAAGAACCCTGTGGGCTTCAAACAACCCTGGCGGGTCTCAAAGAACTCTGTATTTTCAACAATGCTGTTCTTCAGGAGATAAGGTGCTCGGGGGCTTGTAGGTGTAGAGTCCTAATGGACTAAACAACCCTGGCGAGCCATCCTATGGGCCAGCCCAAGTACAAGACTTGACGCACAAGACAAGGATTAGTCCTAGTTGGTTAAGATAAGCTGTATTAGGAAATTAGAGATAAACTTGTAAAACTCTCCTGATCCTATACGGCTTCCATGTAACCCTGTCCTCTGGCATATCTAAGGGGAGACAGGGACCCCCTTCAAAGCATCTCATCTGTACAAGATACACCATACAGGACGTAGGGTATTACGCATATTGCAGCCTGAACCTATCTAAATCGCCTCTTGTCACATTCGATTCTAGATTCTCGACGACTTCTTCTTAAACCCTTCTCTCGGGGCATCCCCTCGAGAACCTAGTCAGCATAACTCGCCGACATGAGGTGGCACCACCGACTAATTCGGTGGTACCCCTCCTGCATCCACCGAATCAGTCGGTGGTACGCAGAAAGGTTGCAACGGCTTGCAACGGCTAGCTCCTTTGGTTGGGGCTATAAATATGGGTTGCCTCGGCCATTTGAAGCGTGCTTGAGCTTAGGGAAGATATTGGCAAGTGTTCTACACATTCTTGAGTGCTCAATCAACCAAAGTGCTAAATATAAGATCTAGGTGATTAGCCAAGTGCTTAGTGCTAGTCTAGACCCTTTACCGCATCTCTTAGGTGTTTTAGCCTAGAGTTCAGTGAGGTTTGCATACCTCTTTGCTTACCGATGCTTGCACGCACCAAGTGTTGTAATCCGGGGCTTGTAGTCTTGCGAGACCCTCCAACCGATTTTGTGGAGAGGCCGCCGGTGTTTGTGCAAGGGAGGAGAGGCCCTTGGCGTTTGGCCGAAACTCTACCAAGTGAAGGCGGCGAGGAGCATCCGGGGAGGGACGAGCGGAGACCCACTTGCGCGTGGGGAAGTCCCGTGGTCACCCAAGGAGTTACTCGACCGGGGAGTTTATGTCCTTGCGCAGGCATTCCCTTTGAGAGGGGCTCCAACAACGAGGATTAGTGGAAACCTCGTGAGCTTTCCGATACCTCGATAAAAATCGCCGTTCCGGGAATTCGCTCTTCTCTACCATTTAGCTTCCGCATTTCATACTTGCACTACTTTCCGCATTCATCTTTCTTAGACTTGCCATGCTAGTATAGGATTGGACCTAGGGTGCAAAACTTTGTAGCGGTAGAGATAGCAACTCATAGATAAAACCTAGAGCACATTTAGATAGAAATTGAAATAGGTTTTTCATTTGTGAAATTGGAGCCTTAGTTTTTAGAGACACCTAATTCACCCCCCTCTTAGGGTGTCACAGTCCCTTCAATTGGTTCAGAGCCGGGGCTCGTATTTGGACCTCTAGCTTCACCGCTAGACGAGCAAAATGACATCTTTAGAGGGAGGAAGTGATATCGGTAGGCCTCCACACTTTGACGGCACTAACTACCCCTATTAGCATATTCGTATGTCAAGTTATCTAGAAGCAAAAGGTTTAGGTGTTTGGAGAGTGACAAATGATGGAATGCAACCTCTCACTCGGCCCGAAAAACCCACCAAGGCCGATGAGAGGGCATTGCAACTCAATTCTATTGCTCGCAATTCAATTCTTGAATCTTTGAGCATGAATGTGTTTAATCAAGTCTATGATGAGAAATGTGCCAATAAAATTTGGAAAAAGCTTAAAGAGCTTCATGATGGCACAAGTGATGTGATCAACCAAAAATATGACTTGATTAAGCGCAAGTTTGATTCTTTTGAGATGTTGCCTAATGAATTAGCCAATGACATGTACTCTCGACTAAATGTTATTGTCAATGAGCTAAATGCTTTAGATTTGCAAAAGTTGATAAATGAAGATGTGACATCTCTGATGTAAAAGTATTAAAAGTACACTTAAAACAAGTGCAAAAGGGAAATAATGGTGTTAGAATTCAAAAATCCATTAAAATTCAAATTTAAATTCAAAAACGAAGGCCTTTTGACACCCAACTGAAATTTCAAGAATTTTGTACTAAACTTGAAAATCTCCAAAAATAAAAGTTGTTTTTCATCACAAATAAGGCCTAGTCACTGTTTGGAACTTTTGAAAATTTTGCAGTTTAGCCCCTCGAAAATTCAAAATACAGTTCTGAACACCTTTTTGAAATTGGGTTGTTTGAGCTTGAAAAATTTGAAATTTCAGGTTCACCCCAAAAAGAAAGTTGTGTCCCACCTCTCAAATTCCAACTTTTATTTTTACACTTTTTCATGTTCAGATCAAATTTTTGGAGAAAATTTAAAAGGGGCAAAGGAGCTCCACGGTGCTGCCAGCTCGGCCCTGGCGCGCTCTGCGCCTGGCCGGAGCTCGGCCGCCACGTGGCCGGCGAGCGGCGGAGACCGCGCCGAGCCGGCCGAGCCGCGGCGTCCACTGGCGCTTGTCCTCACGCGGTTGTCCCTCCCTTCCCGAGCCATCGCGTCGCGTGCGACAGCGCGTTTTGCCTCGCGCCGCGGAGCGCCATCATGGCCGGAGCTCGGCCACTGGCCGCAGCCGCACGCGCCGTGCAGTGCCCTTCCGCAGGCCGCGATTCTTTTCCCACTACGCGCCACGGGCACTGTGGAAGATCCCTGCAGCGTATCCCAGCGACCACGCCACGATCCTCCTCACCCAACCCCGACGCGCGCTCTGTTCGAGCTCGGGCGAGCTTCAATGGCGTGTCGCGTCGCTGTCGCTCCGCACGCACGCTCCTAAGGTAGCACGTCCCCTCTCTAGCGTGCCCAAGTACTCCACCGAACCACTCACACTCTCCCCTAGCTCGCGCACTTCACCAGTTCACTCCCTCGCGTTCCCTCCCGTCGTCTTCAACCTCGTGCCGCGCGGACCGAGCCGAGCTTCGAAGTGAAATTCGTCCTCGTCCCTCCACCATTCCCAAATCCCTCGCGCATAGAGCTAGACCACTTCCCGAGCTTCCTTTTCCCCCAAATCCGCATTTCCGGCCGCCGGAGCACGCGCACGTCGAGGCCCTACTTCGAGCCCTCCCCGAGGTCAACCGAGCCCTCCACTAGCTTCGCCGAGTCCCACTGGTGCTCTAGGACCCTCCAACCCCGACGAGATCCACCACCCTCGTCGGAATCGAGCTCGCGGCGGCCGCACCGCCACCGCACGTCGCCGGCGACCTCCAAGCTTCCCCCGGCCTCCCAACCGCCACCAACCAACTCGTGGTGAGCTCCTCTCCATTTCCCCCAACTTTCCCCGAGCCAACTCGCCGTCGTTTCGCCGGCGTAGCAACGCCGACGAGCCATGGACCTGTTCGCGTTCCCCTTTTTAGTTCTAGGGTCCTCTGCGCAAAAATCGGGGACTGGTTTGAAAGGTTTTAAAAGTTCTAGGGTCTCCAGCGTAAAAAGATTCTTAAACATAGATCTATTTTGCTGAGATCTTGTAAAATCCACCAAAACTCGTACAAAAATCAGAAAAATGCACAAAAATACTCCCTGGATTCGTGAAATTGTAGTCTCCAATCTCATGTTAGCATATATATACTTTTGGTGAACCAATTTGGAATTAAAATTCAAACTGTGAATTTAGAAACTTGTGCACCATTTCAAATCCAGAGCTGAGCTAGGGCTGAGCTTTGGATATGTTGTTTGTAGTGACTTTGGACACCTTGTGGCCAAAGGGGACCTAAAAATATGGACTGTAGCTTCAGTTATGAATTAATTTCTGATTCCTGTCTTTCTGCAGTCCGGAAATTATTAAAAATAATCCATGCAGCTAAAAATCATCATTTTTCTCCAGAGGCCTAAGAACTTGTTAGCACATCTGCTAAAAATGCAAAACTTAATTTTTTCTCTGTTTAGATTAGCAAATAAATAGATATGTGTTTTCGGATAGAAATTTATTGAGGACTGTCCAAGGGTTATTTTGAGCCACCACTTAGCCAGAGCCCTCCTTACACTCATGACTAGCTCTGGTAGTAAAATTTCCTGATTTGGATGTATTTTCGATTTTATATGAATTTATCTTGTTTTTGTAGGCAGCAGTTTGTACTATTTTTAGTAAATCCTGTGTAGCTCAGTTTTAGCTAAACTTTGGAGTGAGCCTAACTCTTATACTCCAGTAGCTGCCATAAAGTTTATAGAGAAAAAGGATGAACAGAAACTGAGAAACAAAAATGAGAAGAAATTAAGGTGGAATTGAGTTATATAAAAGAATAGATCTTTTTGTTGATTAATTAAAATAAAACATGGAAAGTCTAAAATTCCAGAACAGCACCCTAACTTCAAAATAATAAATGGAAATTCTTTTATATGTGTACACAATCACCATCAAAGATGCGTAAATTTTTCCACCCCTTCTCTAATTTTGTGAAGGAGAAAGTAGTACATTAGCATGTCTAGGTGAATATGGCCTTCAAGGCCTTGGTTTTGGAATCACTAGGCAGCCACTATAAGTTATGCATCTCATGTAGAAGGCGTTGTTGCGGACGGCTTCTACCATCTCATCCCCGCCGACGGAGAAGGCATCCCGGAGAACGGTGCCGGCGAAGGAACAATCGACCCGGAGGCTAACCCCCAGCTAGCACAAGAAGGCAAGCCCCGGAGCATAACCTAACCTTTAAAGTTTATGCATCTATGAATTCCCTATGCTTGTGCATTTACGTTTCAAGGAGTTGATTGAATACCTTAGCTGCACATTTCTAGTACCTATGACTTGCAACAATAGTATGAAAGGATCGATAGGGCATTGCTTTAGGTCCGTTACAAGTCGAGTGATTTCCTGTCACTCGCGAGACATAGGAGTTGCTTGTCTTTACTTATGTTGGAATCATAAGGATGGACGGGCGGGATGGTAGATGTAGATCTCCCGTCCGTGTATGATAATTGATTTAAGGTCGAAACGTGTGGTTGAGTGTGTCAAGTTTTTGAACGTACCACATGCATGCCGATATATGGGAATCGGTAAGCCCGGTACAGATTGAAGCAGCTAGGGCCGATAGGCATCTCTCCTTGGAAACTTTTGTTTCCCCTGCCGTACACTTGTGGATATATGTGTGAGACTGTGAGTGAAGCAGTAAACCTTTATCCTAAGGAAGTGGATTCGGTTCTGAATTGTGGATCGATGGGAAAGGTTGGGAAGTGCTTGTACCTTTTATAGCAAGCATTATCCGTGTGTGTTGGGTTTCCCCTGGCCAGGTAGCAAAATTCGGTTCGAACTGTCCGCTTCTTGCGGTTAATGAGACTGCTTGACCGCCTTGCTGCATTGAGTAACAAGTGGAACTATGAGATTGATGAACTTGTTGTATGAATTAAATTGTACTGCACCACTTGTATCCTTAGAGAGGATGCTAATCTAGAATGGTTAAATCTACTAGAATATGATGCTAAAACTATGAAAGCAAGGATCTACTTTTAGTTGCTTTTTGGCAAACAAACCCACCAGCCAAAGGCCTCTCATGTCTAGATGTCGGTGATGTAGTTTTCACCCGACGGGTAAGCCTTGCTGAGTATTAGTATACTCAGCCTTGCTTGTGGCTTTTATTACAGGTACAGTGTTGGATGTGGCAGTCGATGCCATGACTTGGCCTACCCAGGTTCTCCCTGGATGGCACATCGAGTGGGTTCCGTCCTCTGCCGAGGAACGGGAGGAGTAGCACCGTGGCAGGCTTCATCATGGTGTTACGTTGTATCGTCATTAGTTTATCTTTCCGCTGCAATGAACTACTTTATTCCGCTGCTTGAACTTGATACTCTGATTTAAATTTCGAACTTGGTTTGTAATAACTTTGAGATACTATTTATGTATGTTAAATTTGTGGAATGTTGTAATCTCTGGAACTCACCTTCGTGTGGGCGTGCTTGTTGTTTCGATCGAGAAAAGTATGTGGTTTAATTGGGTTTAATCCGACGGCGCTCCAGCTTATTCCGGATTAAGTGCCTGACTACCCAATTAGTGGTCCCGGGGTACTTAACTTGGAATAATTTCGGAGTGGACCGCCATAGAAGACATCTCAAGAAAGATCATCCAAGCCCTTCCAAGAGAGAAGTATGGAAACCTTGTCACTTACCTCTTCGTGAAAGAGAAGTTCAAGGATGCTGACCCAAGCATGATTTTGGGCAAGATCAAGGCTTATGAGCTATCCAATAAGATCACCAAAGAACCTTCTACCTCAAGCCAAGAAATTACTTCATCAAGCCAACAAGAAGAGGAGGAGAAGGATTGTGATAAGAAGCAAAGATCTTCCAAGCAAAAGAAGAAAGCTTACAAGCTCGTATCAAGCTCAAGCTCAAGCTCAAGTGTCAAGTGAGGCACCAAGCTCAAGTGAAGAGGAAGAAAGTGATGAAGAAGAGGAAGAGGGTGAAGATGATGAGAGCGACACCTCTCTTGATGAAGAATCCAAAGAGCTCATCAAGAAGATGGAGAGGATGTTGAAGAAGCTCAACTCCAAGGGTGTTCCCATCACCATGCAAGACGTGGTCTTCACCAATGATAGAAGAAAGCAAAGAAAATATGGTTGCTACCATTGTGGTGAGAAGGGGCACTTCCGGGATTCATGCCCTATCCTTGCAAAGGAGTTGAAGAAAGTCCGCAAGCTCAAGAGGAAGGAGAAAGAGAAGAAGGCAAGCAAGCAAGCACTCACTAGCATCGGCAAGTGGAGTGATCTAGATGAGCCAAGAAAGCCCTCATCAAGCTCATCGCATATATGCCTCATGGCCAAAGGTAATGTTGCTAGTGATAGCGACGATGATAGCAATGTAAGTGATGATGACTCCTCTCTTTCCATTCAAGAGCTTGTTGATACCATTCGCTCTCAAGATGATGCAATTAAAAAGCTCCTAACTCAAAACAAGGATCTTAAAGAAAAATTGGCTAGCTCATCATCCAATTATAAAGAATTGGTTGAAAAGTTTGAAGTTGTGGTAAACCACAATGATGAGCTAGCAAATAAAATAAAGGTCCTTAAACAAGCATCATCAAATATTCCATGCATTCCACCCATTGTTGAAAAATCTAAAATGGATGCATCTACCTCTTGCATTGATTTAATTGATAAATCTTGCTCACCATCTTGCAATGAGACTTATATTGAGAATGTGGTTGTAGGACCATTTGATGAGCTTATTGTGCAAGAAAATGAAGAGCTTAAGCAAGAAGTAGAGAAGCTCAAGAAGGACTTGGCAAGGCTCAAGAACAAGGAGGTGGCATTTGAGAGCAAGAAACAACCTCCTCAAGATAACCATCCTAAGATGGTGAATAAGCTTGAGAAGGGTGCAACCGTGATTTGCTACTCATGCCACGAAGAAGGCCACAAGTCCTATGAGTGCAAGAAGAAGAAGGAGGAAGAAAAGAAGAAGAAAGTCACTCCCAACACCAAGCCCTATTTGGAGGTTGACAAGGTGAAGAGCACACCGTACCTACTCAAGAAGAAAGACGCTCAACAAGCAAAGAAAGGGGTGGAACCAACCTATTTGGGTGCCCAAGGTGATCATTGTTACCATGAAGGGCTCCAGGAAGGTTTGGGTTCTAGAGGCGACATAGAGTCCGCGGGACTCGGGAGGAATCGGAGGCTTGGCCACAAGAGAAGAGAAATTCAAGCAAAGAGCCAAGCTTACGAAGATTTGGAGTATATTGGAATTTATGGCAAATCCTATACCCAAATCCTCCCAAGGTAACATAGGTAACTAGATTTAAATTCATGCAATTTCAATTAGCATATAGTTCCTTTTCATGTCTAGGATTGCATGTTCATATCTCAATTCTATTGCATTGCATAGTTTTCTTTCATATGGCAAGTTTGCTTGTGTTTCTCTCTAACCCATGAGCAACTTGCATGGTTTATTAGTTGTAGGAAAATGGCACCTAGAGTTTTATTTCATATATTATGTGTGCCAAATTTACAAGCTATAGGATATCTCCCAATGTTGTTATTGACTAGTGCATGTCTCTTACAAGTAATTCAATTGCTTGTATGCACACATTTAGGGGGAGCTATCTTATGGTTTGTGATTTTGAGACTAACTTTGTTTGCAAGCTTATCATGTGTGTAGTCTCATTTTGGAAGCGATCCCCGGAGATATGCAGGGCTTAATCTTCAAGTGATACAACCTTCGTTTGGTATCTTTATTTCCATTGATATCATCCATTTCAATTCATATAAGCTATCTCCATGCATAATAGAGATTAATCTCCTCATCTTGCCTTAATTGAATAGTTGTGCATATGTTTCATCTTCCATCATATATATGCACACACTTAGGGGGATCTTAGTCTATGTTATGTGAGTTTCATGTTCTTGACCTTGATTGACAATGGGTGAGAATTTCATATCTTCCACATTCAATGGCTCATGTTCTATGGAACTCTCCCTTGTGCATTTGATGTCTTCCTTTTCGGTGTTTGATTCCAAAGGGGGAGAATTCTAGTGACCAAAGCAAGTACACCTTAAGGGGGAGCCGACCTTAGGGGGAGGATGCAAGAAAGCAACACATAGAGAAAACCTAGAACACATTTAGATAGAAATTGAAATAGGTTTTTCATTTGTGAAATTGGAGCCTTAGTTTTTAGAGACACCTAATTCACCCCCCCTCTTAGGGTGTCACGGTCCCTTCACCATGATAGCAGGTGTTTTATGGTATGGTTAGCAGGCCCTCATGGGCTTATGTGTGTAGGCGCACCGGCCTTCTTGGCCTTGTGCGCCGCCTATCTGTATAGGGTTCCTTGCCTATATATGTAACTGTGCCCAACACCTCTATCAACATATTTCATTATTCCGACTGTCTTTGCTTACATGGTATCACGAGTTAGGGTTATTTCTCTTCTCCTGTTTCTGCTGCCATAAGCGCACCCATCAGGCTGCACTGGCGGGCCACCACTTTTCTGCGCCCTACCTGTCACCATGACCGGGACACCTCGTCTCTCTCCCATCGCTGCCGCCACCACTGTGAACTCCAAGGAGCCTCTGCTCTTGGATGCCGACCGCCAGGACGGCTCTTGGATGCCGACCGCCCGGACCGACCAAAGCCCTTCAGGCCAAGCACGAGGCCGCGCTCGCCCGCGCAAAGGAGGCAGAGAAGCAGGCGGCCGCCGCCACACATGAGTGTGATGCCGCGGCCGAACGTGCTCGCGCAACCCTCACTAGGATGGCCTACAAGCGCGCCATCGCCGATGAGGGTGACCCCGAGGCCCCTCACGTTGATCCACCAATGGTGGAGGACAACGCTCCCTCTGACCATGGCAGCGGCAGTATGCATCAAGCCATCCTAGCGCGTGAAGCCACTGTGATCATCAATCTGCATGCCCAAACATTTGGAGCCTCGTCCACACCGTTCATGATCTCAACACTAGCAACTACCCTCATTGGTGTGATCAGATCATCCTCGTTGTTGGCAAGTACTCGCTGGAGAGCCACGTCCTCGTCGACCTTCCCATGCCTGAGTTCTCGGACTGGACATGCATGGATTATGTCACGTCTTGGATCTTTGGCGACATCTCTAGTGACCTTAGTGAGTCCGTCAACAACCACACATTCATCCTCAACGTCATCTGCGGCCTCAACGAGCACCTTCATGACGTTGGATGCCATCTGCTTCACAAAAAACCCTTCCCCGAGTTCTAGGATACCATCTCCGAGTTGGTGCTAGAGGAGCTGACCATGGTGCATCAAGGGTCAGCTCCATCCACCACCGTCCTCCTCGTCGCTACAGGGAAGGCTGCCCACCCTAGTGTATCCTCCTTGTCATTCGATCCACCATAGTAGTCCTCTCACCCTAAGAGCTCGGGATCTAGGGGCGCTCGCTCCAACAGCTGCAAGAAGGACTCCAAGAGTCGCTGTAGCAAGCGGGATGGCAAACCATCCTCTACCGATGGCATGCCACCAGCATCCAGTGGCGGCCAGACTGGCGGCAAGGGCTCCTCGACGCCCAGCACAAGAGGTGCTAGCAGCGTCACCTGGCCCTCCTTCCTCAACTAGTGGACTAGGGACATCTAGGTGTCACCAAGTCCTCGGGCCCCGACACAGTCCATGCATGCACCACCTCCGCCGCAGCAGTTGGTGCTTCTTTCTCAGCAGTAGGTGCAGGCGGTGCTGGCCCAGTAAGAGCAAGCCCATGCCATCTAGGTGGCTCAGGTATAGGCCCTTGCCCAGGCGCAGGCTACCCAGGGACAGTCGCATTTGGCAGGGCAATTTCCTTGTGGGCAGGCCGACACTACTACAAAAATCGTTTTGAGAGGCGGGCAGATTTGATTTTCGGAGGCGGAAATCATGTCCGCCTCCGCACTGGTGCTTCTGTTAATTAGGGATTAACAGAGGCGGTTTTGTGCCCACCTCCGTTAATTGAGTAAAAAAATAAAAAAAAGACAAACCCTAGATCCAGTCCACCGAGTCCATTTGGGCCCGCCGAGCCCATCCAAGGCAACCGTGCCGCCGCCGGTCGCGCTAGCCGCCTCTTGTCCCTCCTCCTGGCCTTCCACTGCGCTGCAGCCGGTGGATCCGCACTGCTCCTCGCCGGATCCAGCCGCTTCTCGCTGGATCCGGCCTCGTCCACGGCGGCGAACTGGAGACCATCGTGGTCATAGAGCGCCTTTTGCTTGGTTGCCTCCGTGTGCGCCGCCGCTGCCTCTTGCTCGCGCGCTCTCCTTCTTCCTCGCGTCCTTGGACCACGGCACGGGACACCCTGTTCCTGGAGGAGGAGAGGGGGGCATAGGCAGCCTCGTCGTCGTCGGAGAAGGAGCTGCCTCGCCACTGCCACCTCAGATCCATGCACGCCACCGCCTTGTCCCCCACCTCCACCTCGTGCACGCCTCGCGCAGCGAGGAGAGGAAAGAGGCGGAGGAGGCTGCTACTGCTGCCGCGTCGGAGGGAGAGACGGAGTGTGGCGCCAGTGGGAGAGGGAGAGAGAAAGGGAGGGAGCGCCGTTGGGAGAAGAGTGCGGCGAGAGGGAGAGAGAGAGAGAAGGGGTAGAGTTAGGGTTTGAGGGGATGAATATATATAGGACGAATTGTTATTGGGCCAAATTGGGCCTGGTGGGCCTCGGCCTTTTCGGAGGCGGGCCATATATCTGTCTGCCTCTGAAAATGTATTTACGGAGGCGGACACTTTATAATGTCCGCCTCTGAAAATAGATGATTTTCGGAGGCAATTATTTTAAAGTGTCCGCCTCTGAAACCGCCTACGTTAATCGTTTGACCCAAAAACAAAAAATATGGGAAAAAATAGCAAAAAAACTAGTGCGGCGGCAAGGAGGCAAGCCACGGATGTGCCTAGCGCAACTGTAAGGTGATGAGCCACGGCGAATAGGTAGGCACGGCGGCAAGGCGCAACAGCGAGGCCTGATGGGGATGGCAACACATCCTGGATGGATTCAGCGGGTCCATATGGGCTCCTCAGGCCCATCTAGGACTTCCGAAAATAGTTTTTGTAGTAGTGTGGACCACTCTAACCTTTGCGCCTCCCTGCTATGACCCCTTCATTACTAGAGCCTCCTCACTCTGGCATCGCTGCCTCGGCCACCCTGGTCGTGAAACTTTGTCTAAGATAGCGCCTATGCTTCCTTAATGTAATAAAGAACTTAGCACCTTGCTTTTGTCATGTGTATCGACTTCCTGGCAACATTCGGTCACCATTTAGTTCTTCTACTTCTCGTACATCGCCAATTGTTAGTAAATCAGGTTACATGTATTATTTGGTCATTCTTGATGATTGCTAGTGTCATTTGTGGACATTTCCTTTATGTTTCTCTGACACATTTTCGAGTCTTGCTAATGTTTTCACTCATGACCACACATTACGACGCCACAATCAAGGCAGTTCAGTGCGTCAACGATATCAAGTTTGATAACTCCAGTGCCCACACATTCTTCCTCACCCACTACACTTTTCTACGGATGTCATGCTCCTACACCTCCACCCAGAATGGTAAAGCTAAGCGCATCATACATTACACTAATCCAAGCCGATGGGCTGCCATCCTACTGGGAGGAGGCTCTTGGCACCGCCAACAACTTATGTAACATTTTTCCCACCTAAACCTTAGCCTTCATAACACCGCACTTTGCACTTCACAAGGCATTGTGGTCCTACGATCACCTTCACATTTTCAGCTACAAATGTTACCCCACTTGTCGTCCACAGCTGCCAACAAGCTAGCACCACATTCCACCATGTGTATCTTTGTCGGATACTCTCCTCACAGCAAGGGATATCGCTGCCTTGACTTCTCTACAAACAAAGTCATCATCTCCCGACATGTTTATTTTGACAAGTCCTCGTTTTCCTCTGCTGAGTGTGGCCTTGCTCCCAACCCGGCCAACTACGATTTTCTTGATGATTCCACCACTAATGTGTCAGCCCCCATTGAAGTATCACCATGTTTTCCAGCTGCAGGACCCATGGAGTGACTGCCGAGTTGCCACATGCGGCGCCCAGCCCCGCACAACCACATGCGGCCAATAGAGTCCCTACTGTGTTGCCACGTGCGGCAACTAACACAACATAGCCAATGTGCGGCCGCCAATGGAACGACGGCCACCGCGTCACCCAGCCTCCTATTGGGCCACCTCCTCATGTCGCCTCTACAGCAGTCTGGCATGGCTGCTGTTGGATGCCCCCCCCCAGACATCACTAGCAATCCACCGGCAGGTACCGGCACACAGCCAGCCACGACCAACCCGCAGCCAGCATCGCCCTCTTCTAGGCGTCACCAACCCTGGCCGGTCACTAGCCGAGCACCACTGGGTAGCCTTTGTCTCTAGCCGTCGTCAGTCCTCATCAACTCCTTACTGATTTTCTCCATGTCTACACACGACGCCAGCCTGCTCCTGTTGGTCCTCCTCCCCTTCCCAACGAGGCCATGCCTTTCGTCCTACTGGTCAATCGGCACAGAATGACCACACAATCCTAGGCCGGCTTTCGGCAACTGGTACTATTCCACAGTGCCCCACTGTTGCCCATCCCGACGACCTTCCACATTGCCCTTGTCGACCCCAATTGGCGGGCAGCTATGGAGGAAGAAAACAACACCCTTGTGAAAATAGGAGGTGGTACCTTGTCCCATGCCCCACACGTGCCAACATCGTCACCGACAAGTGGATTTTCAAACACAAGTTTCGAGCAGAGGACACACTCGAGCCCTACAAGGCGCGCTGGGTACTTCGCGGCGTCATGCAGCGCCCGGTGTCGACTTCGAGGATGCTATTAGCCCCATCGTCAAGCCCACCACTATTCACACAGTCTTGTCGTTGGCTCTTTCCTGCAGTTGGCCTATTCACGAGCTGGATGTGAAGAATCCATTCCTCCGTGGGATGCTCTCTGATATAGTGTACTATGCCTAGCCCATGGGTTTTGATGTTCTCTATTCTTGAAGTCGTGTCGAGTTCTAAGGAACAACTGTGAACCTCCCAAGTCTTAACTCGGAAGCTATCGAACCTGTTCCTATCATAGCGGCACATGTGGATTCCTTATGGATGCAAATGCTTTTTAATAGTCGAGATAAGTTACTGTTGACAGCCAAAAGTTGCAATGAGTCGATCAGACTAGGCTGGTCAGGCCATGTAGCGGATCAGGCAAAATGCTAAGAGGTCTGACCGCCTGTAGGGCCGGTGCAACCGCCTTTATAAAAGCCCTCAAAATATGAATTTGACTTCACCATTGCGTGGCTCTTGTCGAGACAAACAAAATGCATATGTGGACCGCCTAATTTGTAGTTCGGATGAGGGAGTTATGGGTCAGGGAAGAATCAGTGATGCGCCGAGCCGGTTAGACTGCCTGGATAGGAGATTAGACTGCATGTGTTAGTCCTAATCCGAATTGACTCCCTATGGGTATATACCTCCCCACCCTATAAATATAAAGGGCTATGGCCGATCTAGAGACATTCAATCCAGTCAAAACATACTTTTACCTTCAAACCCTAATATTTTCCGACCTCCCTTGCTGTCCATAGCCATTGATGGTGTCCTTAGCTCGTTGGTCCACCTAGGGCACGTCCGATGACGTCCATGCCCTGACGGGGTCCCTCCCGGCGTGAGCATCGATGGCCTTTGCTAGTTTTCTCGTAAACTAGTCGTTTTTCACCACGTAAGTGTGTTGGTTATCTCTTTGCCGGTTTGGTAGTTATCCCTTCAAACGATCGATCTTGTGGCACCTCAGCTATGGGTGGTCTGACTCCTCGTAATGGGCAGTCTGACTCCTTGTAACGGGCGGTTTGACTCTCTGTAAGGGCACTCTAACCTTCTACAGCCCCATAGCAATTCAAATCGTTCGCGATCAGTGCGATCTTGAGCTCTCGTGTGTTAACCATAAAAAGCGTCAATAGTTGCATACACAACTTTTAAAAAGAATGGAAAATGATACAACTAATATTAACAATCTGACTATGCAGGGAAATACAAGAGCACATTGGAGTAGGTCTTAGAAATAGAAGTGGACATTATTAAACTAGAGCTTCTAGATAAATACTAAAAATATGCTAGGATCGAATATGCAATAAATATATTAGTAGGACGTAAACCATGCAATTAAGTCTTGGTTCTCACATACTCTTTCCGTCCGAAAAATAAGAGGAGTTTGAAATCCGTGTGTAAGGTAAACACGATTTCAAAGATATTACTTTCTGATTCATATTAGCAGTATGTAACAAGTGACATATATAGGGCTAGTTTTTTTTAACTTTAGTTTAGCGATACCAAGGTTTATGCACATGTATCTGATCATTTTGATTCCTGAATGTATTTTCTTGCTGTAGTAAGGTACGGCAATCAAGTTTATTTCTACTTACAGAGAGAGGCTTTTGACTTCGTCACGGTGCATCTGCAGAAGAATGTGAAAGTCTAGCTTAGCAAGCTCAAGTATGTCCTCATTACTTTCTTTATCATTCTCGTAGATGGAGATAAAATTCTTGGCTTCAAGCCTTTTTATTCTCCGATGAGTAGGTGAAGCCAGTGCATGCAGGACTCTGTCACGGATGGGCTTGGCAAGATGATCACCACCATTTGCTAGGGATGATAGGCTGTTGGTTGTGAAGACGATGGCCCTCTTCAGGATGTCCTCGTCACATTTTCGTAGGTGAGCTGCCTCGTACAGACTGAGCAAAGCATCAACATTTGATCGGAGGGTGTCCTTGAAATCCCCATTCTCATCCATGAAATCCTTGAAAATTTCTGCATATAATAATTGTAATGCAATCTGAAAATAGCATGATGCACGAGATACTTGCACCAAGGCACATGATGCTTAAAATGATAGGAACACTGATGATAAATGAATACGGTACCACAGGGAGAGTCATAGTGATGCTGCCTCAGCAACCGGAACTGGAGAGAAGCTGCGTACAAGTCATCAGCCACTGAAGGCACTGAAGGATTTCTATTGAGAAAGTCCAAAACAATGGCAATATCCTCCTCGAAATGGTACCCAACACCAAGGCGCTCTAGGACATCAACAGTTTTCATCACCTCGAACAAGTTTTCCTTCTTGCTTATACACTTGTATCATGTGGCTAACCTTCCGCAGAAGCTCATCCCTTCTATCCTCGATTCTTCCCTTGGGCTTTTGAATGGCAGATATAGTAATTAAGTAACTTCAATCACGGTTCATGTTAATTAATTAATATTGTAAAACATGCAGCACAAAATAACATAAACTCTATTTTTATTGTAATTTTACCTGGTGGGAGCATGGGAATGACTGGTGTTCATTGAAATATTCTGTCCACTTGCTGTCCTCAAAAACCACGGAGGGTCGACGGCCTGGAGTCCGATGTTCCATGTATCGCTTCTGTCATATACAGTATACTGTATATATACTACCATAAATATAGAATACATAGCAACGAATACCAAGTTTAGATCAAACATAAACTACAAAAAAAAGCTTAGCAACCAAAAGAGCATCAACGTTTCATCTTAGGACGCTATATACGTGGGAATTTAAAATAGTATGAAGATGGAAATACACATTTCAATTGAGCCGGAAATCAATATTGAAAATTTTGTGGGAACTAAATACTAAAAAATTTGTTAGAACATTTGGACATTCAAAACGCGCAAACGATCTGTACTGGCAGGAACTTTAAGTCAAACGCCAGCACAAAGTCAATCTGTGCTGGCAATCATTCACTCTCCACCCTAAATTACCATTTGTACTGGTATAAAGTTGGTGGCGATTTTAAAATAACACCAAGACAAACTTGTTTTACCGGCCAGCACAAAAGTACTCTGGATAGTCTTGGTAATACAAGTTCAAATGATGGGTTTTCAAAGAACTAGAAACTGATCTGGCTACTGCTAATGGCACCTTTCATATATATTGCAACATGGACAGATATTATTCAATCATAGTTAATTTCCATGAAGAGATATTGCGCAAAACCTGCTTAGGCCAACAGGCAAAATTTACTATATTTCCAGACCCAATCATTCCCCACCAAGGTATCAAAATTTAGATCTACGCCCATGTGCAGATATGGCATAAAGTGGATGCAGCATCAAAATCTACACCATTTCCAGATAAGAGAGGCCTATAATTTAAAAATTAAGCAGTATCATTAATTAGTTTGCCGTTGGGTCACGTCTGGGCTCTGTCCAGCCCATCCCGTGTCCAGCTTAATTCCTGTGGGGTGCATGATTATTGGATCGAAATGTGTTTTTGGAGGCGACTTCGTTCCATCAGATTTGGTGGCGCGGAACTGCGCTGGTGACCTGATGTATCGTTCGCGTGGAGAACAGAGCCGAATCAATTGGCTCCACGGCGGCAACCGGCCGGAACTCCTCAACCATTGTCGAGAACAAAACCTGGACAATGGATTGTTAGATTAATTGGGCCAATGGCCTATTAGAAATAATTAATAAATCCCAAGGCACATAACATGTGGTTAGTGACTAGTAAAGGTTGGTGGTTAGTGGCCATGGAATTATTGTCATCAAACATAGTAACATACATCTCAATGGATTGAAATTACTATCTTGATGGCATTGAGTTGGGCAGCCAAAGGACCATCTTTGATGGCATTTTCATGGCATTGACATGGGCAGTCAAAGGTCCATCTTTGATGGCTTTTCATGGCATCAACATGGTAGTCAAATGCCTCTCTTATGGTGGTCTTTGATGGCATTGAGTTGGGTAACCAAAGTTTCTTATAGTGCTCTTTCATGGCATTAACCATGGCAACCAAAGGTCACATATGGTACCTATAAGGGAGGCCCCCTCCATTGTCTTCCATGAACAATACACGAAGGTTCCATTGCTGCGTTGTGCTTTTGTTCTTCTCCATTCCGGCGCTCTGCGTGCACGGAATTCACCGGAAGAGCAGGCCTCCGAAGCTACACCCTCATCGAGACTCTGCACCCGAGGAGTAGAGGAGCGATCAAGTTTTTGGGGAGCGCATCCGCACGACCGCTCGCTGTGTTTGTCTACTTCCTGGAGGCGCATCGGCACTGCGATCATCTGCACTACATCGACTCTTGATCGACTACATCAAACAGGCTTGACTAGCAATGTCAAGTAACGGCGCATCCGGTTCCCTCGGAACTGGCCCCGTCTCTAGGTACTTTCTTATGAACCTTCTATGTTCTTTCCTTATATCCTATATGTCTTGGGGAATTAGCATAATGAATTATGCATATGTTTATGCTATTCTTTATGTCATGATTTATGCTTTAATTTGGATTAAAATAAATCATAAAATGCCCCTAATTCCAACATGGATCGATGGAATGGACAGATGCAGCACAAGCGGTCAAGATTTTGGTTAAGAAATTCATCTCTAATTGCATGCTAATATAATGGTCCATGCCACCAAACCGCCATTCTCCTTGAAGAAATGCGTGGCGAGCAATGTTATTCCATCTAATCCGGCTCATTCTGCTAGAGAGTTGGGCATGGGCTCTAAAGCAGGGCTGCTTTAACTATATGTTTTTCTATTACTCTTGGGTGATCTTATATACTGTTACCAAGCACCCCTCCGCCACCTCACTCAAATACTTGATACTCCCTAAGCCCTCCTCCATTTTTTGAGAAGAAAGACGAAGACGAGGAAGAAGAGGAGAGGAGGAAGAAGAAGAACAAAGCCTCCCCGTGATGTGTTTGGGCTGGATTTGCCCCTGCCATCGTAAAAATATAGAATATAGTGACGCGAACACAGCTAAGAGAGATAGCAACTCATGTAGCTAATTAAACAGCTTGAGCCGTGGCGACCCAACAGAACATTGATTAGTAATTAGACTTACCTTGTGTAGTAATCAATCCACAAAGATCCACAGAGTTTGTGGGATGTGTGCTATCTCCAATCAGAGATCCAAAATCTCATACGTTATCTTTTGGAAAGTTTGATAGTACTATATATATTGTGTTAGAGACAAAGTGGAACCTCTCGTTATTCACGAGTCGGTGCAATTATATTGGCCCATCGGATCCATAAATAATTTATCATGAAAATCCGGATTGCGCAAGATGCACTGGTCATCGAACGTGGGTGCGAATCACATATATAGTTTTTAATTCCATTACTCAAGATCTTAACTCCAGCCTGCAAGCAGCATATCAAGGGGAGCGTCAGCGGCTGAGGCTGCTTGCCAAATTAATGTGAACTTTGAAATATGATCTCGATGTCATTATGTGATCACCTCTTTAGTTTGCGCTTACATTTATGTGTACTTAGACTTCAGATCTCATATGTGCAGTGTTTGTAGCAAAAAAATGCCAAGGATGCCAATCTGGCTGGACGATCGGTCTAACCACCTAGGACAAGCTGACCGGTTGGGGAGGCCAGTACCCGGTCTGACAATGTGCCAAGTGGTCTGACCACCTATCATAGCTAGTCTGACTGGCTATCCAAGGCCGAGTAGTATTAGCGATTTCCAAGATTTAGATCTGCAGAAGGACTTCCTTGTGGGGAAAGACCTCGCCACCCTATAAATATAAAGGGCCATGGCCGATTAAGAACCTCTACTCAAGCATACAAACATATATCTCCTTTTAATTTTTTCCTCAAACCTAGCTTTTCCACCCCCTTCTTCCTTCTTCGTCTCCATGACGGTTTAGGACGTTCTAAGTGGCTTTGCCCATCTTAGAACAATCCTAGGTTCATTCGCCATCCCTGACGGGGTCCCTCTCGGGGTGGTGTTTGTAGGTTTTCCCGGAGCCTCTGTTACAAGCAGTCTAACCGACCCGCACAGGTGGTCAGCCCGACTTCTCTATAGGAGCTCCGACAATGAGAATTCGATGACCAGGACAGCGTCGACATATTTTGGTGACTACGCTGGAGACGGAGATCTGGTCATTAGAGACCGATCTACTAAACCTAGCAAGATGGGATCCGAGATCGATCAAGATGATATCCTAGTCGACATAGAAGATCTTAGTGAGGAAGGACGCTAAAAGTATTTGGTGGCTGTAGCACATCTTCAGAGCTATTTTTTAAAGGGTTTCAAGAAAGACCATGAAAATATGGTCACACGCGTTTAAGAGTTTGTGATGCCATCCTTCAAGATGACCAACGATAAGATTGAGGTAATCAATGTTGTAAGTTGATCTTCACAACCTTCTCCCTCCTATTGATACATTTAGTCAAGTTGTTGTCAATAGTATGTCTAGTCATGCTGAATTATCTGCATGTTTAGACCGACTAGTGAGATTTGTAAAGGGGAAGTCGGTTAATAACAATAATATACATATCATGCCATGGTCTAATATTGGTATGTCACCTAATTCCTTTGACGGCCAAACCCTGCTGCTGATCTAGATACCAATAGCAAACAAGGTTGTTACAGTTGGATCACCGTCTACGGGTGGTCAGACCGCTTGTGCAGCTGGTCAGACTGCGTGCACTGCCGGTTATACCGTACTAGGGCTGATCAGACTGCCTGCGTGGCCGGTCAGATCACTCTGGCTAGTGTTGTGACAATTGTTCCGGAGCAGTCTACACAATTAGCCGTTATGCCAAATTTGGTTGTTGATAGCCATGCTAGTATGCTGGTTGCGGCTAGTGCCACATACAAAACGACGATGCAAGATAAAACATCGATTAGACAAGAAAAAGATGAGACTGTATGTCAATATGTTAAAAGATTTAAAGAGATTAAATATCATTGTCCTGATTTATCAATCTCATATTTAGGTCTGGATGATTTATATTTTAGAGGCATGAGGTCTTTCATTAGAGAAAGAATAGCGGAATATGAATATCAGTCAATTTCACAAGTCCAGGTTATGGCTTTAGTTGTGGAAAGGAAAATGAAAAGGTTTTATCTCATCCATCTAATATGCATGTTGTCAAATACAAATTTGATAGTTCGATCGATGGTGATAATGATGTCGCTGAGTTTGCATGGCCTTCTAAAGTTAA
Organism: Digitaria exilis; assembly: GCA_015342445.1. Lineage (NCBI taxonomy): Eukaryota > Viridiplantae > Streptophyta > Magnoliopsida > Poales > Poaceae > Digitaria > Digitaria exilis. The sequence goes on from JACEFO010001803.1 coordinate 170,532, forward strand.
GGTTTTTTCTTGTTCATCTCTTAAGCTAGCCATTCACAGTCAGTGAGAGGAACTGAAATTTACGTTTGATGTATCTAAATGTGATCATATTTTTGATAATTACATAGACTTGGATACATTAAGATTTCTCATGTTATACCTTCATTAGAAGAATTGAAAACGCATGCATATTGCAAATTTTATTATTCTTACTCACATGCTATCAATGATGGAGATATTTTCCGTTGAAAGGTTCAATCCGCCATAAATGAAGGTTGTTTGGATATTGCATATTGCAGCAACCTAAGGTTTTGATTCGGCCGCATCAAGCCGAATCTACCAAAGGGAATAATGTGGTGCTGGAAGATGAAAGGCCTAGATAGGGAAGGAGTTTATCCATGAAGTGACATGTGGGAAGTCTTCTTATGGAAAGGAAACATTCAAAGTTATAATAAGAGCCTCTAGCCATGGGGAGGGGGGCAGAAGTCGGTGATTTCACCTGGGCCATAGTCGTCTGGACCCGTTGCAACACAGGTGGTCAGACCGGCTATGACAAGCGGTCAGACTGGCCCACCTATGGACATCGAAAGGTGCTAAAACCAACGAGTTCAAAGACTGGAACTTGTAAGGTGAATGTGACTAAACACATGGGATCTAGTATGAAGTCAAAGGTCACATTCAATATACATTTTGACAAGTACTCCAAGCAAAAGGTCATTCCAAGTGATCGGCCATTAAAAAAAAGGAGTAAGATCACCTACAGGACAAGAGAGGCCATTTTAAATATCGCCTCCGAGAGTTGTTGTAAGACATAAGGGTGAATCTTTCGAGCCAGTGCAGCATCATCACATATCTTGGACTCATCAAGCTTCGAAACTAAGTTCAGTATGGGATGACGACGGTGTGATGTGGGTGTCGTATCCAATGATGTCACAACACTCTTTGTATCTCAGATAGAGAGAACCAAGAAGGCAAGTTCAGGATAGGATTTCACTACCCGTTCGCGACCGTTTGGCTCCCCGTCAATCTAGTTTAGGGGCATTGAGCCCAGGCGGTTAGACTGCCTGTTAGGTCTAGACTGGCTGTCCCAGACACGGAAGACACTTCCTCTGAAGTAGGTGTATCGACCTAAGAAGAGGGACTAGGAGGTTTAGAAGAAGAGTGTGGATTCAGAAAGGACTTCTAAGCTTGATACCATTCAGACTGGTACTACAAATGCATCTCTAGAGAACAGGGATAAGAGACCGATTGTTTTGAACAATCTGGTTGACAAGTTTGTTTCAGAAGATCCCGTTGTTAATGATCATGAGACCAGTAGTAGCAGGTCTAAATGTTTTCTTCCGAAATGGTGTCCTCCAGATTTGACTCATACGTAGAGAAGAAAACTTCAAAGGCTGCGTTTTTAGGAGAGATCAGAGCAAGAGCTAGAAAAGCATAGGGATGAGTTTTTTCAACAAGAGCAGGCCTATGATCCGTCAAAGGAAGGAATGGAGGCCAAAAGAGGATATTCAGTCGTAGGTAGCATAGACGGTCCAACCGACCTCACAAGCGGTCTTGACCGCCCGTCTCTCAAAGCCGACCGAGCAGGCGGTTATACCTCCTATGCCGTCAGTTAGACCTAGTGTCACAGAGGAATTGTCCAGTGATATTTCTTCTGACCTTATGGCTAGTGACCATGAGTTGCCATCGGTTCCCAATGTTGAGGATGATGAAGAGCTTGTTGATTATAGTTCTTCTCCAGAGCACATGAATATGGATATAAATGTTTCCCATACTAATGGTCATGAGTTTTTAGAAGACATTGCTCATCTTGATCCTAATTCGGAGGAATTGTGTGTATATTTTCACTCCTTTGCTTTATTTGAAGGGATAATGCTGAATTTACTTGCAGGGAAAACAAAAGGGAGCTTTTGTCAACTATATTACTTTTACTCCATGGAAATTGCACTTTGATGGATCGGTTTGCAAAAGTGGTTGCGGTATTGGTGTTATTGTTATATCACGAAATGATGTTTCTTTTAGAGCTCTTAAACGGTTGAATCATAAATGTACAAATAACCAAACCGAGTATGAATCATTGCTATTTGGGTTGGAGATTTTGCATGACATGGGAGTACAACATATTGAAGCTTATGGTGAATTCTTTACTGCCGGTACAACAAGTATCCAACGTATGTCAGTGTTTTGATGAGATTTTGAATGATTGTCTTGACATATGCTTAGATATTATGGCTTGCTTTAATGAATTTATGATTTATCTTGTACCAAGAGTAGAGAATCCTAGAGCTAATGCTTCGGCATAGCAAGCATCAAGCTATGATGTTCAGAGAAAGGACTTTCGAGAAAAAAGCTGATGTTTCGCGAGGCCGAGGTGTCTGCTCTAGAACAGGCAGTTCAACCGCCTGGTGCAGTCCGTCTAACTGACACCGCCAGTTCGACCGCTACGACAGCCGGTCTAACCGACTGTTCCCCTAATACCCCTCCCTACCCCTCCTATTCAGCTATAGTTGCTTCTCAAACTGTTGAGGCCAAATTGGGGGATTGAATAAAGTTTTTGATAGATTATTTGCAAGATACTAGAAAGTCCGTGGATAGAAAAATCTGACGGTGAGCTTTCAAGTTTACTTTGGTTGATGGTGAATTATATTGTCGGACTACAAAAGGTTTGCTTTTGAAATGCTTAGGTACTGACCAGGCTAGGTTAGCTATGGCACGAGGTATTATCTGAAGCTTTATGAGCTCAGTCATATATCTAGACATGGTGCTACTAAAGTTGCACCTTTCGAGCTTGTCTATGGTCAAGAAGCTGTTTTGCCCGTTGATGTAAATCTGACTGCTTATATATTTTGATGATGGATAAAATTGATGAAGTGATCCGCAAGCACTTGGAGGCTTTAGAAGAAATTAAGAAAGGAAAAAGGTGAGTGGTTCGAGCATATAACAAGAAGGTAAGGATTAAATCTTTTCAAGTCGATGGATTGGTTCGGAAGACTATTCTACTTATAGGGACTAAGAGCAACAAGTTTGGCAAGTGGTCATCCATTGGGAACGACCATATCAGATTGTGAGAGTATGCTCTGAAAACTCTTATATAGTGGAGACTTTACAAGGGTTTCAATTACCAATGGCACTTAATGGGGAGTATTTGAAAAGATGTTATCCAAGTGTTTGACTAAGTGCTTGAAAAGATATGGCCGAGATGTTGATATTTCCTTTAGAATAAAATGGCCAAAAAAGAGGATTGTTATTAGACTCATTAAGTATTTTATGGTATGCTATACTTTAACAAAAAAAAAGAGGGGGGCATATGCTGATGGCAAAAAATGCCAAGGATGCCGATTTGGATCGATGGCCGGTCTAACCGCCTGGGACAAGCGATCTGACCAGCTGGGGCCTGTAGTCGGTCTGGCAATGTGCTAGGCGGTCTGACCGCCTGTCACATCTAGTCTGACCGGCTATCTCCGAGTCCGAGTAGAATTAGGGATTTTCGAAGATTTAGATATGTAAAAGGACTTCCTTGCGGGGGCAAGACCTCCCCACCCTATAAATATAAAGGGTTGTGGCCAATTAAAGACCTCTACCCATTCCTACAAAAATATTTTGTCTTTTAAATTTTTTCTCAAACCCTAGCTTTTCCAACCCCCCTTCTTCCTTCTTCACCTCCACGATGGTTTAGGAAATTCTAAGTAACCTGGCCAACCTTAGAACAACCCTAGTGTCGGCGGGTTGCACGCGGGGTGCCTCACGCCGGTGAGTGTCGACCATTGAACACTCACATCTCGGTGGAGAATGGTTCAAGAGATGTAAGACAGGGAGTTTATACTGGGGCAACGTTCACCCGCCCATGGATGGCGGTCTAACCCCAGATCCCGTCCTTGACAAGGTTCGCATAAGTCGTGTGTGGCACCTGGATCAGCATTACGTCCCAAGATGCCCTCGTACCTCAAAAGATGCACCTTGGCGTGTGCCCATTCGAGGCCTTTCCATACCTGACGTCGCACCAATCCAGAGAAACCTTGTGACGCGTTCTTCAGGCTGAAAGCGAACATTGATGCCACGCCTTCCAGAGGGTGTGCTCCGGCCTCCTCCACCAGAAGGATTTTTGGGCCACATGACGAGGGAGAATCCAAACGCTTCGTCTGGAGCGCTGGCGCCGGATTGTCGCGGCTGTCGAGGTCGTGCATGATTTGTTCGCGTGCCACCCTAGATACTGTGAACGGTCTCCGAGAGCGGGTGCTTGTGGCCTGCATGGCCAACTGTCGGCGGGTTGCACACGGGGTGCCTCACGCCAGCGAGTTTCGATCACTGAACACGCATGTCTCGGTGGAGAGTAGTTCAAGAGATGCAAGACAGGGAGTTCATACTGGTTCGAGAGAACTCCCTACGTCCAGTTATGGCGACTCGTGGTTGTATTGCTCTCTTGGTGATGGATTACAACGAAGGCTTGTTCAAGCCTTGGGTGTAGGATGCGTGAAGGAGACTAAGTGTTCTAGGGATCGAGAGTCTCCAGAATCGGATCTCCCCTCGCAGGAGGAAGCCCTCCTCTTTTATAAGTCAAGGGGAGGGCCTTGTTACAAATGGCGTTATACCTATCTATCCTTGGAGGCAGGCATCCCCGGCGGTTGCTTGTTGTCGGCTTAGTGCGTCCGGCGACCCCCTTGCTGGTTGTCGCGTGTCCCTAGCCTGCCTCCAGGTAACTTCCTTTTTGGCTGCTAGCGTAACAGAGCACGTACTGTTACTTTTTCCCCTGGTGCTGGGCTGCAGACCAGTTTTTTCAGTTGGCAGGCCTGTACATGCTATCGGGTGACGGTCGAGAGAAAGCGTAGGGCACACGCTTTCTCCTTTACGAGTCTGGCCTGGTTTCAGGACTACTCCCGAGGCCTTCCTTGTACCTTTCCTACGTGCTGGGTCGGGCGATGCGAGGGCCTCCCCGTGGGGTCTGACCTCATCGCCTCTCTGACCGTTGTAGGGGTCGGGCGAGACTGAGGTTTCCCGCCTCTTCGTCTCCTCGAACCTTTCGGGGGTCGGGCGAGATGGAGGTCCCCGGCCAGCTGCAAATAGGATCACCCTCATCCGTTATCAGGCTCTCGCATCATACGCCTGCCGTTAGCAGGCGTTGCATCAGTGGGACCCCCTAACTCATGACCCCCCACACCTAGGTTCACCATCCCTGACGGGATCCCTCCTGGAGTGGTGTTTGAAGGTTTTTGCGGCGTCTATGTTACAGGCAGTCTGACCGACCCGCACAGGCAGTCTGACCGGCTGCTCTGCAGGAGCTCAGACGAGGAGAATTCGATGGCCGCGTGATCTAGCGCATTCGTGAGTTCACCAGGACAGCATCAACATGGAGATTTTGCTAATGCATTCTTGTCAGAATTTATATTGAACACCTATACCAAAGTTTAACCTAAAAATGTATCATTTTATATTTTTATTTTTCTCTAACGTACCTAAATGACATCTGCATTGCATGTCCGCATATGATAAGTCTACATGTTTGCGAATTTACTTATCAGTTTTGACTTTTTAGAGCAAACCATTTTTTGAGGCGGTCAAAATCGATTTTTGCATCCGCCTCTGAGCCAAGGCTTCTATTAATGAGAGATGTGCATAGGCCGTTTTGTGTTCACCTCAGAAAATCAGGAAAAAAATAAAAAAAATCAAAACCCTTGTGGGCCCGTGGAGCCTATCCACATGCCCACTTGCCCATCCAGGTGCACCGCACTGTGTTGCCGCACCGCCGTCGCATCCGCCACGCCATCGACGTTGGAGAAGAGGTGCCTTCTGAAGCTGCCTCCGTGGGCCTCGCCACTACCAGATCCACGCCTGTCCTACCATGGTCGTATCCGCAACGCTGCCATCGGAGAAGAGCCTTGGAGGCATTTTCTAACGAAGCCTCCATGCCGTCGTTAGAAGAATCTCCACGCCACCGTCGGAGAGCTTTAGCGCCGCATAGGCCCGTGCACCGTCGTTGCCTCACCGGTCTAGATACTGCACCTATCGCCTTGTCGTTCTGGATCCTGCACCTGCACCATCTCCTCTGCGTGGAGCTAGGCGGCATCGGAAGGGCGATGGAGTAGGGCCGCTCACAACCGCGGACTCGCGCTGGCTTCACGGGCTGAGGGCCAGGCGGTGGCCAGGGGGGAGAGAAAGACAGGAGCCAAAACTTAACGCTAATTGGTGTGTGTATATACTCTATAGTCGGCCATAGAATAGTTATTCTATAGCCACCTGTATTTACTATAGTTTTATGTATTATTTTACTATAATATCTATACATATTTATGGTAACCGGATTACTCACTACTAGAGAACAGACCTTTAGTACCGGGCCAAAAGCCACATTAGTACCGGTTATGCAACCGGTATCGAGCTTCCGGTACTAAATGGGCAGCCCCGTTAGTACCGGCTGCAGCAACCAGTACTAACGGGGCCACAGGGTCGGCGGGGTGGACCAGTTAGTACCGGCTGGTGTTACCAGTGTGCGCGGTTTGTAGGATTCGAACTCACAACCTCTGGTCTCACGCGTAACCCCCTCTACCATCCCACCTATGCATCAATTGTGATTGAGTGGGACATGCTTTCCTTTTGAACTATACCCCGCGGACCCATTTAGTACCGGCTTGTAACACCAACCGATACTAAATGCACGGGGCCTCGGGAACCCCCCAGGACCATTTAGTACCGGCGGGTAACACCAACCGGCACTAATTAGCGTTATTTAGTACCGGTTGGTGTTACCAGCAGGTACTAAATGGTCCGAGGGCCCTCGGGAGCCCCAGGGACACGTTAGTACCAGGTTTTAAGACAACCGGTACTAACGTGTGAGGGACGAATGCTCGATTCTCTACTAGTGACTTTAACACACATGGAATATTTACCATGACATTATAGTAAACCACTGAGTAAGAAGTTACTATAATCTCATAAATTAGCATAATAATAGTAACTCGAAGTGGCTATAGATTGTTTATTCTACGGCCGGCTATAGATTTAGGAGATGCCTCATGAAAAACCTCTTAAATGGGCGTTTTGGGTTTGTTTTGTGATGGTATTTTAAGAGGCAGGTCTTATAAGGTGTCCGCCTCCAAAAATAAATTTATAGAGGCGGACACTTTAAAACGTCTAGATGATTTTCTGATATTGTTGTTTAAAATGCCGGCCTCTATAAATTGATCTTCTGAGATCGTCATATGCAAATACCTCAAATAAAAAGTGTCTTCCTCCGTTATTGCTTGGGATTTGCGCAGGCGAATGGATTTTAGTTGTGTTTGCCTCTAAGGCTATTTTTTGAGTGTCTCCTAAAATGTTTTTTGTAGTACTGAAATACACGGGTGGTCCTCAAATTTGTACGGTGATGTCAGCTTCGCCGGCGCACAGAGCTCGAGGAGCGCAAGGGGCTGCGGCGCCAGTGTGTAGACGAGGAGGACGAGGGCGACGCAGCAGCAGTAGAGCCAAAAGTCCGGCGTCAGGGCCGGCTCTATCATCTGCGGGGCCCTAGTGCAAACTTAAAACTCGGCCCTTGGGCCCTGGCGTTTCGATAGTGAAATTTGGTGAAAAAATTTTCACACTAAGAAACATGACATGTGAGAGAGGTCACGCTTCTCTGTGAATTTTTTAGTAAAAATTCATCATCTAAATAGACTTTTAGCCTAAATTTTTTTATACTATAAAAATAGACGATAACAATAATAAAAATAGTAATAATATATGCTTAATTCTTAAAGCAATGCAGATACTTGTTTCATCCGAGGCATAGAGACATTATTTGGAATTACAAGTTTTAAACCTTAAAAATCTAAAACCTTAACTCGTGAGTACTAGTTTAACTCCCAATTGCCGATCAGAGCAAAAAGGGCTGAGGAAGACTTGCCGATTCCTGCCGAAGATGCAGCACACGGACAAGCGCACAACGCAGCATCGATGATTGATTCTTGACAAATGATAAACGCTTGGGTTTCACTTTGAAGGAGCGGCTTAGCACCAGCGTATGTGTATGTGTAATGTGTGGTAGCAGGTCTGCTAGCCTTCAAATGCCATATAACTACATACTTACTACACGTATAAAATTATGGGTCCCTTGAACTCTAAAAAAATTATGGGCCCCTCTTTGGCTTGGGCCCCCGGCCGTCGCCTCTGTGGCCTGGGTCCTGAGCCGGCCCTGTCCGGCGTGGCCGCCGTGTACCAGAACCATGCGGCCTCCGCCTTCGTCATGGCTCGCCCCAGCGCCGCCTCTGCCTCTTCCGGCGTCGCGTACGGGATCATGTCCGGCGACTTGAATGGCCCGGGGGTCAGGCACTTCAGGCTGCTGAAGTGATGATATATTAATTGCGCTGTCGACTCGTATTATTATAGCACAATTATACACGATTTGCATTGCTCTACAAGTTCTGGGCCCATAAAACACGTATATATGCACACTGCAGGTCAACATATGCTGACAAATTAATTAGTGAATATTAGTAGCGTATATATCTAATCAATGATCTGTTCTAACGTATTGGACATCCATTCTTATCTCGTCACGCAACCATGAATACATTTTTACATCGTGGGATATACTTCTTTATCTGAGTATTGAAAACCGCGGCCCCTAGGTCATCTTATACCTAAACTTTATTTAGGTAAACCAATTCATATAGAAGATATGAGTTGCATAAAAGAAACTACAATCAAATATGAAAAGATTGTGTCATAGCAATCGTTCATCCTGAAAGCACGGCATATCTCCTGGCTTCACATCTCAACGAATCCTCCTCCAGGGTCAGCACACCACACACGTGTATCCCTGTGCAATCTCCATACGATGTAAAATCTCGTGAGATATACCTATTTGTGTTTTAATATGCCCCACGTGTTTTGACTCCAAGATTGAAGCAGATTTTTGAGCCTTTTCAATTTCATGGCTATCTTCTCCATGGTACAAGAAGCAGTGACCGGCTGCCCCACGATTGTGCAACACCTTCATGGAAGTCAGGTAGCTTAATTAAAAGGCTTTCAAAGTAGAATCTTCTCTTTTCGTGGCCCCCTGCCATCAGCCCCAATAATAGAGGACATTGGTTCGAAATTTGTGTTGCAATCAGGTAATATGTCTTCCCAATCCAAAATGCATAGAACTCGATCCAACTTGACCAATGTTGGTGCTTCTCTCTCGTTCCACCAAGTGTATCTTCTGCCCAGCAAAGGAATTTCTTTGAACTTTACCCGATTCATACAGAAAATATGAGTTAATAAAAACTGCAAACAAATATGCAAAGATTGTTTTATAGCAATCATTTCTCATGAAAGCACGGTATATCATCTTCCTTTGAGTAGGATGAGTCATGCTTTGGGCTGGACACTGAGCCAGCTGGCTCGTTTTGACTTGTTAACAGAACGAGTAAGCTCGTGAGCCAGCTCGTTGTGCTCGCTAGCCATGTGTCACTTTAGCACATGGAAACATGTATAGAAATATTGCAATAATAAAGTTTCAAATATTCAAAATCCATCATGCTTGTTACTTGCTTAACCATAATTGATCGACAATAAAAAATATACATATAATAGCTTCATATATATCTGAACATAACTAAGGTTGCGCTTTAATCTGTGTACTTCTCCTTCTAGCTCGTTTAGCTCATGAGCCGCTCACAGGCTAGCTCATTAACAAAACGAGTTGAAAATGTTGCTTGGTTCGTTAAATTTTCAATCGAGACGAGTTTTGTGCTCAAAGTCCAGCCCTAGCTATATGCTGAGTCGCCGACTTCACTCGTGAGTACTTGCCTATTGTTGCACTACTAGCAGAATCCGCAAAGCTCTCAGAGTGTTGTAACTACTCAGGACTAAGGCCGGACGCAGCACGGCTTGGTCTTGCTCGTTTGACTAATGAGCTAGCTTAGCTTGGCTCGACTCATTAACAATCGAGCTAAAAAAAATTGGCCCGGCTCGGCTAGTTAACAGCTCGAGCCAGCCATGTTTTTTTTTCCGAACCGGTAGGAGAAACAGCCGACCGCCGGTAGTTAGCGGTTAGCCAGAACAGTAACCGTGGGAACCCGTAGAAACCGAACAAATTCAAATCGCTAGTGCAACCGGTTTGAAATGGTAAGTCGGTCGGTTTGGGCGGTACGGTGGTCGGTTTGAGCGGTAAGCCGGTAGACACCGAACAAATTCCAAATTCAAATTGCTAGTTCATTCGGTTCGGAGCGGTAAACCGGTCGGTTTGGGCGGTAAGCCGGTCGGTTTGGGAGGTAAGCCGGACGGTTTGGCCATGATAGGGTTGGGTCTAAACGTGCCTTAATGGGCTGGACAATTTTTTCTTTTTCCTTTTTTGATTTAGCTTGTATTTGCCGCAAAAAATATCAAATGAGCAAAAAATTGAAAAAATAATTATACCAATATATTACACGTACCTCGAAGTATTTTTAAAGATTTTTACCACATTTTTTTATTTTTTGAATTTAAATTTAAAAATTTTAAATTTGCCCGGTTTCAAACCGCTACCGGTCCAGGACGGTTTGCAAGGAACCGGACCGGTTTCCAGCGGCAAGAAAAACCCTGGAGCCAGCTCACTAGGCTCGGGGATGTAAATCTGGCAGTACTATTTTAGCATATAGAGAGCACATAAAGAAATGGCAGCGTATCTAGTGCAAACCAGACCACTTGTGCAACATTTGCAAACTCCAACTAAGACCATTACATGAGCATCTGATGGCTAGGGAGAGAGATGGAGTAATTTTACAATTAAACGCCTACCATTAACCTCACTATTTTGGTTTTTGCTAGTCACCCATTGGAATCACGCCACGACCCCTCTGCACATACCGCTTCCATCGTGAGTTCGTGAGTTCCGTCACCGCCGCCTGATTCGGACGTTTTGCTCCACACCTGTTGTGAGTCGTCATGCCCGACATCTCATGAACTTCGACGATGCTGGCGCCCACGAAGCCACTCCGCACGTCTCCGGCAAAGCTCTGGACAACGATGGTTCATCGAAGCCCATCGTGAATGGCGGCGCTCGACGTCTCATGAGCTCAGGCGACGCCGGCGTGGGCTCACGGCGTGGCGTCACGGGTGCCGGTGTCTGACGGCTATTCCCGGCACGGAGCGGAATCGGTGATGACTCACGCAAATCGCGATGGATGCGACGAAACAGTGGGGCGTACATGTGGAGGATAGGTATGATTCTGTAAGGGCGTGATTAGCAAAATCAAAATTAGTAGAGCTAATAGTTGGTATTTAAGTGCAAAATTACTCCACCTTTTTCCCTAGCCATCAGATGCTCATCTAATGGTCTTAGTTGGAGTTTGCAAAGGTTGCACAAGCACCCTGGTTTGCTCATCTAAAATACACCTTTAGGATACAAATACACGACCAGACTATGTGCAAGTAGTTTCTGAGACATGCTAAGCATCATATTTTGAGGTGTAGTGGCGCTAACTCTATCCCAAAGGAATGCAAAAGCCTAGTTATACAAAAATATAGATATTTATCCACCATATTTCTATAGAAGTCCATTGATACATATAGACATTTGTAATAGTTAAGCGTGATGGGCCCCTGCCATGCGCCTCTTTCTAGCATTGAGAGGTGAGATAAAACCACAAAAGAAATAGTGAGGTAAAAGGGTGTTAGTTCGCCTGAGCTTAAATAAACCCAGTCACTGTTGAATTTGGATACTAATTAGGAGTATTAAAACCAATGAATTTCATAAGCCCAGTTTTTTTTAGAAGAATCTATTAAGCCTAATTGTGCCATAATTACCCCATCTGATGCTATACGGAGCATATGCTAATCATGGATTAATTAACCTTAATAGATTCTTCTTTGAAAAAAAAGTCTACGTTTTATACAATTAGTTTTAGAATTAAATTATATCTAGTCCTCCTAAATAGCATCAAGCCTCTTTCTGGCATTGAGAGGTGAGATAAAACCACAAAAGAAAGACGTGAGGTAAAAGGGTGTTAGTTCCCCTGAGCTTAAATAAACCCAGTCGCTCTTGTGTTTGGATACTAATTAGGAGTATTAAAACCAATGAATTTCATAACCCCAGTTTTTTTTAGAAGAATCTATTAAGCCTAATTGTGCCATAATTACCCCATCTGATGCTATATGGAGCATATGCTAATCATGGATTAATTAACCTTAATAGATTCTTCTTGCAAAAAAAGTCTCTGTCTTATACAATTAGTTTTAGAATTAAATTATATCTAGTCCTCCTAAATAGCATCAAAACATTTGATATGTAAGAGCATGTTTTAAGTCCCTTGGAACCAAACACCCAATAGAAGGTTAGCCTGGACCGCTGACTCCTTGATTTCATCATGAGGCACTGATGATGTGAAAGGCCTATCCATGTGAAAGTTGTAGGGGACATAGTACATTTCTCGAATAGAAAGCCGAGCGGAGGCCCATCTTCTTTTATTACTATGGTAAATTTACACATCGTGACGTGACAGATGAAAGGCATAGAGGCCTCTGTAGGCTAACAAATTCCCATGTGACCATAAAAATATAAACTACATACCATTGATGTAGATACAAATTTAAAACAACAAAAAAAGAAAAACAGAAAAGGTAAAAAAAGGAAAAAGAAAAAAGGAAGAAAACTTGTCTACGGAATCGCGGAGAGTTCAGGGATTCCTTCAGTATAAAATGGACTATTAGTGAAAGTGATCCATAAGCTATTTGTAGAGGCCTCAATACTTATGTTGATAGCCCTCTACGTTGCTTTCCGATGGAGATCTGCCCTATGAAGGGTGGACTACATCAGCCCCAACCTATTAAAGCGGCTATTATACAGCTCAAACTATCTAAAACCATGTAAATAACCTCCTAGGTAGTTTTAGAGGTGGTTTAGTTGATGTGGCATCACATGTAGCCAATGGCATGTCAAACGTATGTTTTAAAGTCTACTTTACCCCATAAACAATCGATTTTTGTCTAAATAATCCCCTCTAAACAATATAATTAGATATTAAGCAACTCAATTATTTTATATTTTCTTGTCATGTCTTTGTTTTTTTAAGTGACGTGGCTGAGGGCATGTTTTCCTATTTTCTTACTTCATGGACAAAGACGTGTTATTTTTTATTTATCTTTTGCTAATTTATTTCTCTACTTCATTCCCATCAAAAAAAATTTTCTATTTCGCTATTGTGGATAGTTAAAGATCTATATTATCAGGTTATGGAAAATAGCAAGAACTGACTAAGAAAATACAAAAAAAATTGAGTTGCCTAATGTCCGATTATATAGTTTAGGGGGTTATTTAAATAAAAATCCATAGTTTTGGATGTAAAATAGTAAACATATCTTTGCTATGTCATTCTGCACATATGATGCCACATCAGCAAAACCACCTTCAAAACCACCATAGGGGGTTATTTATATGGTTTTAGATAGATTGTGGTGTAGACTACCCGGTTTTTTAGGTTAGGATGATGTAATCCACCCTTCATAGGTCACGGGGTTAAGTAGACTTTTCCTCCCCCAAGCAAAAATAAGTATGATGCTTGTGTGAACAAGCTCAGAGAGAGAGAGAGGGGCAGAGAGAGTTCTTTGTCGATTGTGAAGACTGACATTAATCTATAACATAAACTAAAACTCTAAGAATTGGAACTTTTCTCACGAGTTGAGGCCCCAAGTGACTCTATCCCAGAAATAGTATCGTTTTAGGTGTTTGTGCTGTGAGTTTAACTAAGTTTGTAGAAAATACGTGCAATATTTAAATCTTTAAATATTTTTTACAAAAAACTAGATCCAAATATCTATATAATAATGTTTATATTATACCATAATTATTAATATATTTTTATATATAATTGATTAAAGAGTTTTCTCGGGAAGTGAGAAATACACTTATTCTGGGACGGAGGGAGTACGTATTGTTTATACGGGACCACACATAATTTAAAATTGTGAAACCCGTGGGTGGAAGTCGCGTACTGGTTTTGGTGGAACAACATACTATATGGGTGGGACTCAAACAAATCTTGGTGGTGCCCACTTAGCGGAACCAACAATGCTATTAAGTGTCTCCATTTTAAAAATATCGATGATTTACATTACTACGTTCCCCCGTGATGGCTCTAAGCCTTTTTTTTACCTTGCTTCCATTTCAAAAATTTGTAAAACATTATTTAATTATTCATTCATTACTAATTATATTGTTCTTTATCAAAACCTAGTAAGCTATTTTCTTACAACCACCTAAAAGTCAACGAATTTTGAAAAACCATTTATGCATTACGTAGATGACCTTTTTTAAGATAAAAATATTTATGTAAATTTAAAATTGGATTGGGCAGTGTAAGATAAAAAAATTGTATTTCATTATCATTTGAAGCTAATATCATATAGTCACACATTACGCTTCAACCCGACTAGTTAATACGTACTGTGCACCCAGCAGCACCTGCAGGCTGCAAGTCCACTAGAGCAGGGGCAAAGCTACGTCATCTCTGCCATGTTTGCACCCTCCCCCCCCCCCCCCCCAACAGCCAGACAAAGTAAAAAAAAAAAAAAAACATCATCAAAACAGTTTTGTAGCCTTTTCATTTGCAGGTTCTTTGGTTCCAATAGAAATGATCAGTCTTTCAATTTCAGGACCATACGTGACCGTGTTCAGTTTTTTTAGGGAAGACCGTGTTGAAGTTGAAGCAGAAGCCAATAATCATCGATCCATCCCATGTTTGTGCTGACATGTTCCTTGTGGCCGCCTTTCTTTGCCCTGTCGCACACCTGCACCTCCTCCACCCCTCGCTGCAACTGCAAGCCGAGTCTGGTCGATAAACCCAAGAAGGCCGCAGCCAACCTTCAGCTCTTCCAGGGTCCTGGTGATTAGAGCCTCACTGCCATACATTTTCTCGCTCCAAATGGTGGCTCGAATCAACTGGTGCCCAAAATAGACAAAAGAGAGGAGGAATCGGGCTTGCCCGATGCATGCAGTGAACGAACGGTTCGTCAGTTACATTGGAAAAGAAAAGGAAACCAATAGCAAATCAAGTATTCTGTAATGTGCCTCGCTGATCCCGATCTCAATCTCTCCAATCTGCCGGCAACAACCCCGTTTTATCGAACCCAGTTCAAGCCGGCCGGCTTTGAGTTGGATGTGACGATGAATTGCAAAAAAAACATTTTATAAGCGGCGAAGTAGTACTCAAATCGGCATTTTTGAAACCTATCCAGGGGTTTGACAACCTGAGAAGCCAGAGCGTCGCGCCACCACAGTGGACCATGCGCAACAAAGAGGACAGGTGATGCATCGCCCATCATGTTGCTCCTCCCACCCTGTATGCGACATCTTTTCATGTTGTTTAGATGTTGCAGGAATCGTCTGCTCATGTGAATCCTCAACATATGCAAGGAGCACTTGGGCAGCATCCCCAAAGTCGTCGGCATGGATGTCGTCGAGATGGCCATTGGGCAAAGGTACGTTTCTGTCGGTTAACAAAAAATTAGGCGTTGCACATGGTTTAGATTTGGTCTAACCCATGGCACTAGGCAAAGGTAAGGTCGATACCATGCTGGTAGGATCTTCACCCATACAACTGCCATGAGGTAGGGGAGAGTGGAGGGGTGGGGCCAACATATTGGCCCACATGTTAGGAAGGCAACATAAGGTTTAATTCAAATTATGAAGATTTAGGACATGTATGTTACCCTAAGCAATTTTGACCATACACAGATTGGGACCAAACATCGTTAATTACAATATTGAAGGCTGGCGTATAACTTTACTCCATTTATAAATCAGCTGCATTTGCTGTAATATCAAAAGACGTTTATTAGACTCTAGTTGATAGAACACTGCCCGATCTTCTGAGAGGTAGTGGTAAACTCGATAGGTGGAATGTCGACATTGGTGATCCGGGCTTCTAATCAACACGATTTGAACCCCTGCAACCGTTACACCGATGCTCCGTTGGTTATCAACTGTGGCAGACCACTCCAAAATTATTCCAAGTTAAGTACCCACGGACCACTAATCAAGTAGTCAGGCACTTAATCCGGAATAAGCTGGAGCGCCGTTGGATTATACCCGATTAACCACGTACTTTCACGATCGAAACAACACGCGCACCCATACGAAGGTGAGTCCCAGAAATTACAACATTCCACAATTCAACTTACATAAATAGAATCATCAAGTTACTACAGACCAAGTTCGAATTTCAAATAAAAGTACGAGAGTTCATTGCAGCGGAAAATAAAACTAACGACGATACATAGCAACACCACGATGAAGCCGGCCATGGTGCTACTCCTCCCGATCCTCGAAAGAGGACGGAACCTACTCGACATGCCAGCCAGGAGGAACCTGGGAAGGCCAAGTGACGGAATTCACCGCCACATCAAAGGTAGTACCTGAAATAAATAGCCACAAGCAAGGCTGAGTATACTAATACTCAGCAAGGCTTACCCGTCGGGTGAAAACTACATCACCAACTTCTAGACATGAGAGGCTTTTGGTTGGTGGGTTTGTTTTGCCAGAAAGCTACTAAGAGTGGATCCTTACTTCCATGATTTTAGCATCAAATTCTAGTAAAGTTAACCATTCTAGATTAGCATCCTCTCTAAGCATACAAGTGGTGCAACCAATTTAGTACATACAACAAGTTCATCATCCTCATAGTTCCACTTGTTACTCAATGCAGCACAGCGGTCAAGCAGTCTCATTAACCGCGAGAAGCGGACAGTTCGAACCGAATTTTGCTACCTAGCTAGGGGAAACCCAACACACACGGATAATGCTTGTTATAAAAGGCACAAGCACTTCCCAACCTTTCCCATCAATCCACAATTCGGCGCCGGGTCCACTCTCTTAGGATAAAGGTTTACCGCTTCACTCACGGCATCACGCATATATCCACATGTGTACGGCAAGGGAAACAAAATATTTCCAAGGAGAGATAGCTATCTGTCCTAACTGTTTCAATCTGGTACCGGGCTTACCGATTCCCATAGGTCGGCATGTGCGTGGTACGTTCAAAAACTTGACACACAGAACCACACGTTTCGACCTTAATCCAATTATCATACACGGACGGGAGATCTACACATAACATCCCGTCCATCCATCCTTATGATTCCAACATAAGTAAAGACAAGCAACTCCTATATCTCGCGAGTGACAGGAAATCACTCGACTTGTAACGGCCCTAAAGGCATTGCTCTACCGATCCTATCATACTAGTATTTCCAAGACATAAGTACTAGAATCATGCAACTAGGGTATTCAGACAACTCCTTGAAACGTAAATGCACAAGCATAATAAATCATAGTTGCATAGTTTAAGAGTTAGGTTATGCTCCGGGGCTTGCCTTCTTGCTCAAGTTAGTCTCTGGCTCTTGGGCTTCTAGGTCAACGGTGATCACGTCCACTTCTTCTTCTAGGGCTCCTTCTTCTAGCTCCAGGATGAGGGTGTACGCTTCATCAACGAGTGCAGGTTCTACACGAGACACACATGCATAAGATTTAAATTAATTTTAAAGCTCGAATACAAGCTTGGTGCACTTGAGGCCATATTCGCCTAGACAAAAAGAATAACAATTTCTTTCTTCATGAAACAAAAGGGTAGTGAGTTGCATAACTCGTTTTTAGCTGATGGTGATTGTGTACATATATATTAATTTATTGATTTATTCTTCAACAAGTGACTTCGTTTACTTTCAAAGTTTTATATCTATTTTATTTCTTTCTCTTCTCTTTTCCTTCATTCTAGTAAATTCCCAATATTCAAAACGTCAAGTTAGGTTCATTATTTTTAAATGAAAGTTGGCCAGAGGGTACTCAGCACTGAATTTGATTTATATCCTAAAATTTGACTTAAAAGGATTTACATATTATTTAGTAGAAAAATTTTCATATTTTTAGCTAGAAACAAAGTTAAATTCTACAAAAATATTTACAAAGTTTCTGACCAAACCACTTGGCATAGATACTAAAGTCACTTAAAGTGATCTTTCTGCCAAGTTTTGAGGTTATTTGAATTATGGTTATTTTTGTAAATTTTCTTCACTTTAAAGCTAACACAATTTATCTAGCCATTTTATTGTACCCAAAAATGATAAAGGTAATTTTTCCTAGGTTTCACATGTCCCTTAAATGTCTCTGCAGAAAGGATTTCATTTTTCGCGGAGTAAACTTATTTGTATGATTTAATTTATAAAACAGCAAAGCTTTTAATAAATAAATCATAGCTTGAATTATACAACAGAGTTTTTTGTGCACCACTTGCGCATTAAGCTAGTGACACATGTACTAACAACATATCCCAATCTCAGCTCAAGTGCATGGATAGATTTTGAACTATGATGAAATGTGCTCAGATTGAATTAAATTTATGCTTGAAAAACTACAGCTCAAATATATATACATACTGAATGGAAAATGAACTTCATGACTTCCTAAGCACAGATAAATTTAGTTTGCATTTTTATGATTTTGCTATGATTTTCTATGAATTTTTCAAGATCACCGCGTCCTCTACTAGATCTGAAACTTGACTATTACAAATAGGTCCTCGATTCTTACACAGCCGACCCTAAAAACAATTCGCGATTCGCAATGAGGTCCTTGGCGGAAACTGGGAGCTCAGCGAGCTCGATTCCGGCGAAGGGAGGCCAGGGATGGCCGGACTGAGGGCACTGGAGGGATTAGGGGCTCACCACGAGAAGGTTTTGTGCAGTAGTCGAGGTCAGAGGTGGACCGTAGAGGGCCGGCCATGGGAGCAGTGGCGGAGCAGCCGCCGGAGCTCGATTTCCGGCGAGGATGGTGGCCGGAGTGATGGGGATGCGGCTGGGGAAGGTATAGTGGAGGTAGGGGAACCCATTTTGGCCGTTGGTTTGAGCGGGTGATGACCGAAGGAGGGATCTCGACGGTGAGCTCGAGCTCTGGGCGCCCATGGTGGCTGGCGGCTCTGGAACAAGAGATTCCTGACCGAGGGCGATGGGGGCTCGGCGAGGGTGGGTCTAGGGGTGACCTGGGTTCGTGGGGAAAGTTCGTGTGGAAGGAATCGGAGGAAGATGGAATGGGGCAGCAAAGGGACAGGTGGGAACTTGGCTATGTTTTTGCTCTGTTCTTCGTGTCTTCGTGAGGAAGAAGAAGAAGGGCGAGCAGCGGTGGCGCTGCAGGCGGACAGGGCGGCTGCTGGGTGGCTGGGCGCGATGGCGAGGTGGAGGAGAAGCTCGGCGCAACGTTTAATCGAGCTGAGGTGGCCTGCAATGGGGTAATGGCGACGGCAGCGAGCTCCACCAGCATCAATGGTGGTGGCTGCGCAGAGAAGGAAATGGCTAGGGTTTGGGCATCCGGGAGCTTAAATAGGAGGCGGCCGAGAGGGGTAGGATGGGCCTTTCGTCCGGGCTCTAGAGGAGCTGGCGCCAGGGACGGCCAGAGGTGGCCTCTGGCGCCACCGCCGGCTCTGCCCAATCGGTGCAGGAAAGAGACCGTGAGGAGGAAGAAGGAAGCTGACAGGTGGGGTCAGGATGTAAGTGAGAGAAAAAGAAAAATTCGAATTCAAACGTTTTGCTCTAAAAGAAATAGCTCCCAATGTCCAAAAATTATCAATAAATACATTTTAGAAACCTTAGAACATCGGTATTATAATAGAGGTTTAAAAAGTTGTAAAATAGTTTGGTTTCAACGCAGTTTAAATTCAAAAAGACTTGAATTTGAATTTGGCATGAATTTTTAGCACTGGAATATGAACTCCAGAAATTATGGTAAAAATATTGTAAATTCATCATTTGGTATCTAATATTTTATACATTTTTACCCAGAAAAGTTACATAAGAAAGTTGGGGCTTTCTTTACAAGTCATAAATTTTAACTTAATTTTTATCATTCCCAAAAATGTATACAAAGCTTATGTCATGATGTCATTTTATGTGTTAATGCCCCCATGATACAACTGGGTACATGTTGGCCAAGGTTTTAAGACTTGAGTCAACAAAGAAATTAGAAAAAGGAAGTGATGTTGAGGCCATAAAGGGTCTATCACTATTTATATACAACCAACACCAAAAAGGAAAAACAGAGATATAAATTATCATGTTAGAGTAGGCATAAGTTTTATAATTTTATATGAACTTTAGTTTATCTTATTTTCATTTTCATCTCATGATTAAGTTTGTCTTTCAAACTTGATTTTCTATGTTTGGTGGATTAAGCATCTGAGTTATACATAACTCACCAAGGTTGCAAATGACATTTTTAGATACACAACTTCCATTTGAGAAAGTGGTTTGGTTTTATAATTAGAAAATACTTTCCCAAAGAAAGGTGTTTTGAAACAAAAGTACTACAACCTTTCATATTGATCAAACGTTTGTGATGTGAACAAATATTATTTATAATTTAAAATTAGAACCTTGCCTTCTGAAGGTCATTAATATATTTAGTTAGAATTATTTCATGTGTTGACTTCATATGAGCCATTGGTCCTTTAAGAACCTTTAGGGGCATAGAAGCATTACTTAATTTGACGTTCAATCCTGACTTCTTTTTTAGGAGATTTTTATGCATCGTCTCAAGAGTATGTATTTAGAGTTTGCCGTGTAACTTGTAAGAGAAGATGTTTAGATTTGTACTAGAAAGTTTTTGTAGGGTTCAAATTTCAAGAACCATTACACAAGTACAACTTAATAATCCTCATGTATAGTTCTCATTCCTATTAGTGATTTAGTCTCAGGGTTTATAATTCCTTAGTTTGTTTAATTACTCTTACTTATACACTTTAAATACCAGGGGTGTTACATCAACCAAGCAAAACTTGATTGACCTCTCCGAGAAGGCTTTTACCTGCAAGCGAATCGAGAATAGTGGCAAGAAACTAAAGTACGCAATCTGGAATTGCAGATCAATATGAAGCGAAAGATATAGGGTTCAAGGTCTGAACAACAAATTAAGGGACTAATCGCCATAGGGTTGCCGAACAAGAACGAGGGCCTTGGATCAATAGTAAATAGACTTGGCGTCACAGTTACAATGATCAATGTCTGATTCTAGATGGAAAACTAGAACTAAGCAAAACCCAAAGTCTAAAGGCGACGGGTGATTATTTTATACCCTAAAGGACGACCTAGGGTTGGGGGTGACATGGGGGCACTACGTGGGCTAAAGGCCTGACACGGTACAAGGCCTGAGTTGGCCCAAAAAAGGTGGCTCAGCACCTTGTCGTGGTCGCACAACATGATCCACGAATCTTTTGGAGCTAAGACTAGAATCAAAAGAAGTGTGTCGTCATGAGCTTTCCAACGCATCCAAGAACGGCTCATTTGGATGCCAGATGTGGGAGATATCGCCGATTTGGTGCAGGGCTCCTGGCTGAAACCAAACCGAAGTTGTCCAAGTTGGCGACGAAGTTGAACTCGGAGACGAGGCTGGCTCATGTGTGTCCAGCGTGGTGATGTTCTCATCACTAGTTGCACTCCCTGTAGGTGCAAATTTCTTGTAGAGGTTAAAAAATTCCCGTGTCTCTTCTACACCAAAGTACATGGTCAAAAATCGGTCTGGCTCATGTGTGTTATAGTCCACCATGTAACGTGTGGCAGAGGTCGGAGATTTTCTTGGCCTGCTCGAAAAAATCTTCCTTAATTAATTCTCGGCAGCAACTTGCTTCTAGTTTTCAGTTTCGATGTTTAGGAAAAAGTCTGTATAACCCTTAAAGCATAGATAGACTACAACACCCTGAAAGCAAGGAAAGAGTCTCTATAACCCTTAGAGCATGGATAGACTTAGCGCTGGATGTTAAGCCAGCTCGGCTCGTTATGGCTCGACTCGTTATAGCTCGGCTCGTTAACATATTGGCTCGGCTCGGCTCGGCTCGGCTCGTTAGCGAGCTCGAGCTAGCATTTGGCTCGCGAGCCAATGTAAGTATAGCTCGTTTCGCTCGTTTCGGCTCGTTTGGCCCAACCATCATATCACAGTAACCGAAAATAATTAGTTTCCACCGCATGCCAATTCAAACACGAACAACTATTGTTAAGCAGTTTAGGAAATAAACAACTTTAAAATAAAAACATCCAAAATCATATAATCAATCGTTTGTTCCACTAGATCAAATGGGTCGAGCCAATTTAAATTTGCTGTCTCAATAATTAGCTAGCTCGTATGGCTCAGGCTCGAGCCGGCTCGTTATAAATCGTCTCGCGAGCTAGCTCGTTATAAAACGAGCTGGCTTGTTATAGAACGAGTCGAGCTCGAGCCGAGCCATTGACGAGCGAGTCGAGCGAGCTAGCGAGTTGCAAGCTTTTCGTCCAGCCCTAGATAGACTACAACACACTAAAAGCAAAAGACATGAAGTTGACAGGGTGTCTATGTGTTTATTATTGCTACTGTAGACCATCAACTGTGCAAAACTAGGTACTAAAATGGGGACTACTATTTTGGTTGAGAGTTTAGGTATAGGAAGCTCTGTTTGTAGCTCGGGGTGACGTAGCTCGGTGTCAATATTTCAAGAAGTTATATAGATTTTTTTTATAATTTTTATATGGTTGTCAGGTAAAAAAATGATCGCTTTTTATGGTTTTTAAGTCAGTCCATATATGTTGACAAACTATATCTTATCAGATGGCTACGACATAAGAGAATAGTGGATAATCTATAATAAATTGTTGATTTCAAAACATCGACTTCAATATCAGATTAGATTAGCTGATGGTTTAATGAGTGGAAACTCTCACAGAAAATAGAACGATTTCCATGAGAAATAAATTCTATACAATAATTAGCTCATCAAAATTCAAAATTACAGAAAGTAGATGATCCTTCTTGAAATTGTCTGATCCCCAACACGTATCCTTCACCATCTCGGTGAATCGTCCCGTGCGGCGAGCCCGGCGTGGCCGCGCGACGCCGTAGGGAGGCCTAAACATGCGCAGCGGCAGCAGCGTGGGTCACGGAGCCGCCGCATACCTCAGCCGGACACCATGTCCGCCGCTACCATCCTCACTAGCATCAGCGTCACGCTCTTAGCCGCAGCAAGTCTCCGACTCTCCGCCAACCGTTCGGCAGTGCCGTACCCATGGCCCCTGCAGGAGCCGTCGTCTGGCTCGTTCAACCTAGCCTGGAAACTACTGGATGAGAGATGAATCGGTCCGCTGGCTCATAGCACATACTAGCCATTGACGCAGGTTGCTGCCTAGAACATGTTCGACGAAATGCTTCATTTAAAGAGTGTTGTATTTGGCCCAGCCGATACCTGTTAACCTTGTCATAGTAGCATTTTCATCTCTTGTGTGCAAAAAAAGTATCAGGATATTGCAATTGCTCCTCCTTTTTCTTTATCATATTTTCTGCTGCATTAGGGTATAACGACATGCTGGATTGTCTTGGGTTTCTTTAGATTCCATTAGCAGTTAAAATTTCTAATGACTAGAGATGCTACTTTGCAGCTGTGCCTGTGATCGACATGTTTGAGTCCCATATGTTTATCTTTGAATATATTTCAGGAGAACACTACAGCAAAGGTTACACAAGTGATAAGCAAAGACGGGCCTGTTGAATCAGTGGTACTAGAGGCTGAATCACATGTTACTGTTGAGAAGGACCTGGTTTCTCAGGCAGAAGAAGAGGACACTGAGGCTCTTCTTAGCAAGTAAGTTACGGAATGTCAACTAACCTACTTCAGACGTCTCCTTGGCACGCCACCTTCTGTGTTGCGCATTCTGGTTTATCTATCTTGTGCCAATTGATTGGATACAGTAGACCTAGTATACTGATGCGCTCGACATCTCCTATCAGCTCATAATTCCATGAAATTTCAGGGAATCTTGGAAATATTATGTGTTTGTAATCATTTCACTTTGGCATGAGTACAAATGGATTCTTTATATTCCTATAAGGATAGGTTTTATGTACCATATAACTGATGCAGATAACTTTGATTTTTCTTTTGCAGTTATGTCATGGCCATTGGTGAAGCAGAGGCTTTTTCTGAAAGAATGAAACGTGAACTTGTAGCTCTAGAATCTGCAAATGTTTATGCTTTGATGGAAACTGAATCTGTTGTAGAAGAGGTATGCCTTCTCCTGGACTTCGTAAATGCCTTTTGGTTACCCATTAAAGATTATGGAATTGAAGTTCCTGTATGTAATTAAGACACCATATAAACTTTGGGCTGTATTTACTGTAACTCCTAAGTTAAATATTTTACTTCTATACCTCTATGAAAATCCTCTTCATGCGAGAAAAAATATAACTAGTTACGTTACATTAAAACTTTGTAAACAATCAGTTTTCAGTCTCTCATGAGAAGAGATAGGTGTTAAGATAGTTTGGCCTGTATGACTCGATTTTATAAAGTGCAAGTGAATCTGGATGCGCTTACCCATTTCAGGATTTGCATACACTGGCGAAAAACTGTTCCCCCTCTCCATCCTCTTAAACTCCCCAAGAACACCATAGAAGCAGCAAAATTTCGTACATTCATCCAGTACTCTGTTAGGATATCTCTTGGGTTAGTTTCAGGCTGTAGGTTTATTTTCACGTTAATTATATTGGCATTTTATATCTCTATGATATGTCAGCACAGTATAGACGGAATTATACTACTTTCAAGTCATGTTAAGCTAGTAGATTGCATTATTAGGTTTGAACACCATTTGAAATGAAAGAAAAAATTATCTGGAGAGGTCCTTATCTACAACGTGCCTTGAGTTTGGGCATCGCCAACATCCAAGTGGTGCCTGAGCTCAGGGGCAGAGCCAGGAACAAACAAGGACCCTGGCAAAATAAGCTAACACGTAACTAATTTAATTCTATCTTCAACATGTTTATCTACTTAAGCTTTGATGTTCCATTGTCCTTTACTCACAAGGCCCGAGAAGCAGCACTCAGCACAGGGCCTGGCTCCACCACTGCCTGAGCTGAAGTCCCTGGTTTCTGGTCCATTTACTTCGTGTTACTATTGTAGGGAATAGGAGATTGGGGAAACACCACACACCCAATGAGCAATGGGGGGGGGGTGACCTCTCATATATATAGCCAATATGGCAGGCATACAAGGAATACAATCACCTATAGGAGGAAAGGCTACAATCCTAATATACACACATCTAACACCCGCCCGCAGTCGAAGCGGGAGGATCCCGGACGAAGACTGGACCTAAAATAAGTGAACAGCTGTATAGGTAAGCCTTTGGTCATGATGTCCGCAAACTGGTGCGAGGATGGGACGTGGAGCACACGGACTTGCCCCAAAGCAACCTTCTCACGGACGAAGTGGATGTTGATCTCGATATGCTTGGTGCGACGATGATGGACAAGGTTGGCCGTCATGTAGACAGCGCTGACATTGTCACAGTAAACGACCGTCGCAGTGGCAATCAAGAGGTGGAGCTCCTAAAGAAGTTGTCGCAGCCAGCAACACTCAGCAACAACGTGCGCCACAGCACGGTACTTTGCTTCAGCACTAGAGCGAGAGACCGTGGTTTGGCGTTTGGAAGCCAAGAGATCAAGTTGTCATCGAGGTAGACACAGTAGCCCGAGGTTGAGCGCCTGGAGTCGGGGCAGCGTGCCCAGTCCACATCGGAGTAAGTAGTAAAGGACTGGACAGGTCCAGCATCGAGGTGACGTCCGAAGGACAGACTGCCCTCCACGTACCAAAGGATCCGCTTGAGCAGCGCCAGGTGGGGCTCTCGCGGATTGTGCATGAAGAGACACACCT
This sequence comes from Digitaria exilis, assembly GCA_015342445.1. Classification (NCBI taxonomy): domain Eukaryota; kingdom Viridiplantae; phylum Streptophyta; class Magnoliopsida; order Poales; family Poaceae; genus Digitaria; species Digitaria exilis. The sequence goes on from JACEFO010001803.1 coordinate 196,157, forward strand.
GTTGTATCGCATATGCCAAATCTGGATGAGTCAGCGCGAGGTACTGGAGAACGCCAACATGGCTCCTATATGTAGACGGATCAACGACGGGGGCGCCATCCGTTGCAGAGAGCTTGGCCTGAGTGTCAACAGGAGTCGACGTAGAGTGACACTCAGCCATGCCCGCCCGCTGAAGGAGGCCGACGGCGTACTAACGCTCACATAGGAACAAGCCATCCGAGGAGCGAGTGACGGAGATGTTGAGGAAATGATACAGATCCCCAAGGTCCGTCATGGCAAACTCGGAGGAGAGGTGCCCAATGATGCGCTGTAGGAGGTACATCGAGGAGGCGGTGAGGACGATGCCGTCGACGTACAACAGCAGGTAGGCAAGGCACTCCCCCTCTTTGTAGACAGAGACATCCGAAGATGAAGCCGAGCCGACAGATATGCGAGGCGAACCGCTGGTACCACGCCCGGGGAGCCTGCTTCAAGCCATATAGAGAATGTTGGAGGTGACAAACATAGTCAGGGGCAGCAGGGTCAACGAAGCCCGGTGGATGCTGGCAGTAGACAGTCTCCTGGAGGTGGCCGTGAAGAAATGCATTCTTCACGTCCAACTGATGAATAGGCCAGGAGCGATGCTTAGGACAACCATGATGGTGGCAAGCTTGACGACGGGGCTGAACGTCTCGTCGTAGTCAACCCCGAGCTGCTGCGAGAAGCCACGAACCACCCAACACGCCTTGTGCTGGGCAAGCGTATCGTCAGAGTGGTACTTGTGCTTGAAGCGCCACTTGCCCGTCACCACATTGGCACTAGGTGGATGGGGAACGAGGTGCCAGGTGCCGTTGTTGATGAGGGCCTTGTACTCCTCTGCCATGGCGGCCCACTAGTTTGGGTCAGCCAACCCACAACAATAGCTGGCGGGGAGCGGTGAGGAAGGCACGGCCGAGGCGGAGAGGTTGTACCGGACCCGAGGGATGGTCCCGGTCTATGTCCGAGTCGCAGGCCTGGGCGGGGAAGTAGCAGCAAGAGCTGGTGGAGCAGGGTTAGGCACCGGCAGTGGAGCTGGAGGTGTTGGCACTGGTACGGAAGCAGGCGGCCGACGAGTGTACACGAGGGGAAGGCTGGGAACAAGGCCAGCAACATCCTGAAGTGCACGCGACGAGCAGGGTCCAAGCGTTGGCACGAAACCACGCCTGGAAACAGTGCTGGTTCCGGTCCACGCCCGTCGGGACCAGCTGCTGGTGGAGCCGAAGAGGAGGGTGCGGGACCAAATGGGGGCACAACACCACGCCCATCTGGTCCAGCATGCAGCCGGTAGAAGGGCAGCTGCTCGACATCCCTATGGACGGAGTAGCCGCGGTCGACGACTCAGAGGCGCGCTAAGGAGGAGCTACAGGGTTAGTATCCCTATGGACGGAGTAGCCGCGGTCGACGACTCAGAGGCGCGCTAAGGAGGAGCTACAGGGTTAGTAGAGCTAGATAGAGTATCCACGGTACGATCAAGTAGGAAATCAAGGGAGGAGCAGGGTGTCGCGGAGTTTGCAAACGGGAAGCATGACTCATCGAAGATGACATGATGGGAGACTATGATACTTCGTGTGGATAGGTTCAGACACCGATAGCCTTTGTGAGCAGAGGGGTACCCTAGGAAGACACACACACACCATGGAGCGAGGGGCAAGCTTATGCGCAGAGGTGGCCTAGAGGTTAGGGTAGCATAGCTACCCAAAGACCCGAAGGTGGTCGTACTACGGTGGCGAGCCATAGAGGCATGTGTAGGGAACCTCATGTGCAATGGAGGAGGAGGGACGCCGGTTCAGAAGGTAGCACGCAGTGGTGAGTGCCTCCGCAAAATATGGTGGTGGCATGGATGCGTGAAGGAGCAAGGTACGCACTGAGTTGTTGATGGTACGGACGATACGCTCAGCCTTGCCGTTTTGTTCAGAGGTGTAAGGGCATGAAAGACGCAACAGAATACCATGGGCTGCGAGGAAAGCAGCGGTGGCATTGTTAAAAAATTCCGTGCCGTTGTCATCCTACAAGCACTTCATGGGAAGTCTAAATTGTGTGCGTGCATAAGCAATGAAATCCACAAGGTGCTGCTGCACATCTGATTTGTGGTGGAGAGGAAAGGTCCACGCAAAGTGAGAATAATCATCCATAATCACCAAGTAATATAAAAGCCCCGAAGTACTAGGAACCGGCGATGTCCAAACATCAAAATGCAAAATCTCAAAAGGCGTAGTCGACTGGAAAGTAGAGGAGCTTAACGGGAGCCTAGCATGTTTGCCAATCTGACATGAATGGCAGAGGGAATGATCAAGTTTATTACATGAAATAGAATTGTCTTTATTCAACCAAACTAAGGCTTCTGGACCAGGATGGCTGAGACGCTGGTGCCACAAGGTAGAGGAGGCGGTGAGCAGAGCAGTCGTGGATGTGGCGGAGGATGGCAAGATGTAGAGGTCCCCGTTGCTATTACAGCGGGGAATCACGTGGCCAGTCGGGATGTCCTTAACAGAAAAACCAAAGGCGTCAAACTCAATGGAACAATGATTGTTGCGGGTAAATTGAAGTACATAAAGTAAATTCTAGACGATCGAAGGGACGGCCAGAACATTGTTAAGCACAAAGTTAGACATGTTGGCGGAAAGGATGGAGTGACCACGAGACGTGATTGGGATACTACTACCATTGCCTACTAAAATAGAGGGGATAGAGGGGGGAGGGGGCGTTTGAGCAGCATACCATCCGAGGAGGACATGTGACCAGATGCGCCGGAGTCCATCACACAGGGCTGACTGCCCCGGACAGGGAATTGCTAGAGTACCGCTATCAGCCCTGCCTGATCCCAAGTCTGAGGCGGTGGCTGAGTGTACGGCGGGGGCGTCGACATGTGAAGGGGGGGGGGGCGAATATCGTGTGCGCCTGGTCCACCACTGTTGTAGCCGCCAGGGAGGGAGTATCAGGTCTAAAAGCCCAGGTTAATGCGTAACCAGGGGCCAGTTGGCGTGTTCTGGCGCTGCTGTCCACCACCGCTGTTGGCACTGCCAAAACCACCACCATAGCTGCCGCTGCCACCGTTGCCGCCGTAGCCCTTCTTGCCACCAACCTTTTTGTTGTGCCGCTGGCCATCAGACTGATGGGGTTGCTGCTGGGGGCCAGTGGTGGAGGAGGAAGAGCGGCAGCCAGAACTGCTACAGGTGGAACCAGCAACGAGGGCAGTGGCAGACGCCACCTTGTTCTCATTGACCAGGCGCATTTCCTTGAGGAGGAGCTGATGCCTGGTCCTGGCGAAGGTCTGGCCGGTGCAGGAGGTGATGTGGTCAGCTGTGGTGGAGTAGTCCTTGTTCAGCCCGCGGAGCAGGTTGAGAACAAGGGTGTTCTCGGCAACGGGCTGGCCAACATCACGAAGCTGATTGGCGAGGGTCTTGACGCAGTGGCAGTACTCGGCGATGGAGAACATTCCCTGAGTGTAAGCAATTTGGCTGGGAATAATAGATTGATAGATGGAGTACAAAAGAGTTACACATATATAGTCAAGGAGCCTTGGGTTGGTTTATAGAAGCACCACCACCGTAGGATCCTTGCCTAGTCATCCATCTAACCTAGAACCCTGGCAGCCGCACAGGGGTAGGAGAGGCCTGTGCGGCAGCTCAACAGAAGCCCATTAGGGCATGCCTAACAAGACCCTAACTACCTTGCTAACACGCCCCCGCAATCGCATCGTCGGATTTCTGGACGTTGAGACTGGACCTGGACCTGAACTTCGTGAACACCGAGGAAGGAAGACCCTTGGTGAAGACGTCGACGTACTGAGATGATGTAGGCACATGCATGACACGGACATCCCCAGTGGCAACGTGTGCGCGCACAAAGTGAAGATCAATCTCAATGTGTTTGGTACTCTGATGCTGAACCGGGTTGGAGGACATGTAGACAGCGCTAATGTTGTCATAGTATACCAGCGAAGCTCGGCAAAGAGGAGCATGAGGTTCCAGAAGGAGCTGTCGTAGCCACGAGACTTCGGCAACACCATTGGCCACAGCACGGTACTCGGCTTCGACACTGGAGCGAGACACCGTGTTTTGTCGCTTGGAAGACCAAGAAACAAGGTTGCCGCCAAGAAACACAGCATAGCCCGAGGTGGACCGACGGGTGTCGGGGCAGCCTGCCCAATCAGCATCGGTATACACCGTAAGGTCAGCGGTGGTGGAGGGGCGCAGAAGAAGGCCGAGATCCAGTGTCCCTCGAACATATCGCAGAATCCGCTTGAGAGCTGCCAGATGGGGTTCCCGGGGATCGTGCATATGGAGACACACCTGTTGCACAGCATATGCAATGTCAGGCCTGGTGAAGGTGCTCACTGCAATGCACCAGCGAGACTCCTGAAGTCGCTGGCATCTGGAACAGGAGGACCATCGGCGGGGAGCTTGGGATTGGTGTCCACAGGCGTCGTGCAGGGTTTGCAATCGGCCATGCTAGCGCGGTCCAGGATGTCAAGCATGTACTGGCGCTGGGATAGAAGAAGACCTGAACCAGAGCGTTGAACGCTCATCCCAAGGAAGTGGTGCAATTGTCCGAGGTCCTTCATGGCGAATTCCTACTGGAGAGCAGAGATGGTGCGACGAAGGAGTGCTGAGGAGGAAGCTGTGAGCACGATATCATCCACGTGAGCACGATATCATCCACGTAGCAGGTAGATCAAGTCGGACCCGCGGCGATAGACGAACAAGGATGTGTCTGATTTGGCTTCAACAAAACCCAGGCTGAGGAGGAAGGCAGTAAACCTGCTGTACCATGCACGAGGAGCTTGCTTGAGGCCGTACAAAGACTTGTTGAGCCGACAAACAAAATCCGGATGAGCCGAATCCTCGAAGCCTGAAGGTTGTGCACAGTAGAACGTCTCGGACAGGGTCCCGTGGAGGAACGCATTCTTGATGTCGAGCTGGTGAACGGCCCAGCCGCGAGAGAGGGCTAAGGACAGCACTGTACGAACCGTGGCGGGCTTGACCACCGGACTGAAGGTCTCATCGTAGTCGATGCTGGGCCGCTGCGTGAACCCACGGAGGACCCAACGAGCCTTGTAGCGCTCAAGGGACCCATCGGAGAGGTGCTTGTGCTTGAAGATCCACTTCCCAAAAACAATGTTGGCTCGGGGAGGTCGTGGCACAAGATCCCAGGTGTGATTCTGCAGCAGGGCGGCGTACTCCTCCATAGCAGCCCTCCAATTGGGATCAGAGAGGGCGCTATGGAAGGTCTTCGGGACGGGCGAGATCGGAGCGGCCTGGTACAGTACCGGAACACGGAAGCCGTGCTTGGCACTGGTAGTCATCGTGTGCTGGTTCACCACTGGAGCAACAGGGAGGGTGCTCTTGGGCAAGGGCGCAGGAGGCGCGGGGATGGGCGTCAGCGCCAGGTACCCGGCGAGTGTAGACGTGCCGGAACGCGTCAAGGGGTCGGTGCAGTGGGCGGCACGTCGAGGCCGCGAGTTGAGGGCAGTGAACTGGTGACAAGGAAGCCGGGGCGTCCTGGAACTGCGGCCGGGCCACAGCCGGCTGGGGGTGACCACGACCGGCCGGGGCGTGGCCGCAGCCGGCTGGAGAGCGGCCGAGGCCGGCTGGGGCGAGGCCGCAGCTGGTTGATGGCCCTCCGGGACCGGCTGACGTCGGGGGCCGCCTGTGGCAGGCGGAGCGTGCTGCAGGGGCACAAACGTCGGGGCGAGGAGGTGGCCGGAGACATCGGAGGCCGCACGTGGCTGTGCGGGACGGGAAGCACCGCGACCTGCAGGGAGTAGAAGCTGAGGCGGTCCAATTGGAGCCGGCACAACATTAGTAGATACATCCAGGAACTCAAAGTCAGGCGGTGTAGGTCTGGGAGTCTCCTTGTCGAAGGGAAAGGAGGTCTAGTCAAATGTGACATGATGGGAGATGATGACCCTATTAGAGACAGTGTCGAGGCAGCGGTATCCTTTATGGTGGGGAGAGTAACCCAGAAAGACACACCGAGTGGAGCGCAGGGCAAGTTTGTGACGAGCCGTGGCGGAGAGGTTGGGATAACAAGTGCACCCAAAAACACGGAGATGATCGTACACCGGTAGAGTGCCGTGGAGGGCAAGGTGGGGTGTGGCGAACTGGAGTGTCTTGGTGGGCACAACGTTAAGGAGATATGTGGCTGTGGCGAGAGCCTCAGCCCAATATGTGGGGGGCATGCTGGCCTGAAACAAGAGAGAGCGTATTATGTTGTTGATGGAACGAATAGTACGCTCAGCTTTACTGTTTTGGGGTGAAGTGTAAGGGCAAGACATGCGAAGGTGGACGCCGTGGGTGAGAAAGAAGGTGCGGGCACTAGAGTTGTCAAATTCTTTGCCATTGTCGCATTGCACAGCCTTGACAGGGGCGCCGTGCTGAGTAGCCACATAAGAGAAGAAATTAGCAAGGGTAGAAAATGTATCAGATTTCATACGCAGGGGAAAGGTCCACAAGTAATGTGAATAATCATCCAAAATGACCAAATAATATTTGATCCCTGAGACACTAACAATGGGTGATGTCCAGAGATCACAATGTATGAGATCAAATTTACTAGTGGCACGAGAGGACGACGTATGAAAGGGGAGACGAACATGTTTGCCTAACTGACACGCATGACAAAGCGAGTTGCTAATTTCTTTATTACAAAACGGCAGGATGGCAGAGAGCTTTGACAGGGCCTCATGACCAGGATGTTCAAGACGGCGATGCCAGAGCGATGAGGAAGAGCCGCTGAGGAGAGCTGTGGCCGCAAGTGGACATAGAGGATATAGGGGCCCCGAACTATTGCACCTGGCGAGGAGTCCCCGGGTGTGCAGATCTTTCACAGAACAACCAGCGGGGTCAAATTCAATAGAACAATTATTGTCGGAGGTAAACTGGCGTACAGAAATGAGGTTCTTGGTAAGTGAAGGAGAAACAAGCACTTTATGAAGAAAAAAAGAACCAGGTAACTGTGTAGAGCCAGTGGTTGTGACAGGCATGAGGGAGCCATTACCGACAACAATGGACGAATGAGGAGGATACCGCGAGTAGGATGAAGGTGAAAGAGTGCTAAGATCGGAGGTCATATGAGAGGAGGCACCTGAGTCAAAATACCACTCGTTGTTGGCGGTTGTTGAAGGCTCACGGTGCTGAAGGAGGAGGCCAGCGACTGTTGGTCCCAGGAGGCAGGGGTGTTGGAGGGGTTCTGAAACCCCGGTGGTACTGGCGTCCATGGGAGGTTGCCCTGCTGCTGCTACGCCTGAAGCTGAGCCTGCTGCTGGGCCTGGAGTTGGGCCTGCTGCTGGGCCTAGAGTTGCGCCTGGTACTGGGCCAACGCCTGCTGCTGGGCGGCGGCGTGCGCCTGAGCCTGGGCTTGCGCCTGGGCCAGGAGAGCCTGCTGCTGGGGCAGGCCAGGCAAGGGAGCCAGGGGAGGCCGCTGGCCAGGCCACATCTGTATGGACCCGGCCCACGGGTCCTGGAGGGACGGCCAGGGCGCAGAGCGAGGGGCAGCGGCGCCTTTGGAGGAGGCGGAGGCGCCCTTGCTGCTGCCGCCAGGAGGCTTGGGCTTCTTCTTGCCCTTCTTAGGCTTGGGCAGAGCACCGCCGGAGCCTGAGCCGCTGGAGGGTTGACACGGAGCAGGGGATCGACCGCCAGGAGAAGCAGGAGTCTGGGTCGTGCCGGCGACGAGTGCAGACGAGGGCACCGTCTCCTGATTGTCCATGGTCAGTTCTTCAAGACCTAATTCAGCGATGACGTCGGTGAACGTGGGGAAGGGCCAGCCGCGACGGAGATGATGCCCGATGTCACGGAAGCGGTCATTGAGACCGCAAATGACGTTGAGCACCAGGGTGCAATCGGTGACCGGCTCACCGAGGGCAGCAAGACCATCCGCCATCTTTTTGAACTGGCGGCAGTAGTCGGTGATACAGAGATCGCCCTGGACGAAGTTCCTGAACTTGACGTCCAGGTGAAGGGCACGAGTTTCCCGGTTCCCCAAGAATTGGGTTTCCAGGGCAAGCCAGACAGTGCAGGCCGTGGCGTCCTGCTCCATGGCTGTCTCAGCGAGGTCGGCGGAGATGGTGCCGGAGATCCAGGACTTGACGGTTTTGTCCATCCGGACCCAATCCGGGAAGTCAGGGGCCGGCGTGTCCATGAGGACGTGGTCCTCAAGGGAGTATTTGCCGACGATGAGGAGAAACTGATCGCGCCATCGAGTGTAGTTCCCAGCGGTGAGATCAAGGACGGAATAGATCAGACTGCGGATGTTCTGGACGCCCACCGCCTGGGCGTGCAGATTGATCACGGCGGTGGCTTCGTGTTGAAGCAGGACGCTGTGAAGGGCGTCGCTCTCGTGGGAGACATGAGATCTGGTGTCGTCATCGGAGTCGATGCGGTGGGCAGCGGCGAGCTTACGAGCCTGGGCGGCGTGCTGCAGAGCCTCGCGCTGGCGAGCAGCGAGGGCGTCGATCTCCTTGGCGACGGCGACGGCCTCCTGCTCGGCCTGCTCGGCCTTGGCAAGAGCGGCAGCACGGGCCTGACGCTCGGCCTCAGCAGCCTCCGCGCGCTTCTGATCATCGGCGGCGGTGGCTTTGGGGAGAGGGGAGGAGTCCCAGTCATGGTGGCTTGGGCAGCGGAAGGGAAGGAGGCCTAGGAAAGGAACCCTTGTCTCTTGATACCATGTAAGCAATATGGCTGGGAATAATAGATTGATAGATGGAGTACAAAGGAGTTACACATATATTGGCAAGGAGCCTTGGGTTGGTTTATAGAAGCACCACCACCGTAGGATCCTTGCCTAGTCATCCATCTAACCTAGAACCCTGGCAGCCGCACAGGGGTAGGAGAGGCCTGTGCGGCAGCTCAACAGAAGCCCATTAGGGCCTGCCTAACAAGACCCTAACTACCTTGCTAACACTGAGTCACGGAATGGAATTCGTGACTTAGGAAGATGGCACAGGGGCCCTTGTTCGCCTGGAAGTAGCCGTCGATGGCAACCCAGAGAGCACGAGCCGTCTGGTCACCGTCCATGGCGTGCTCGAGGAGGTCATCGGATACAGACCCGTACAGCCAGTTGTGAATGCAGCTGTCAGTCCGTACCCATGCAGCATCAGTGGGGCGAGGAGGGGCAGATCCATCGATGTGATGAAGGAGGCAGAACTTGCCACACATAGAAAGGAAGGAGGCCGACCACTTGGAGTAGTTGGGAGACTCCAACTCAAGGGTCAGCGTGACGTTCGACTTCACGGCGACGGTGGCGAAGGGGCTGACAATGACGCCAGCCATGGCATTGCCCATGGTCGCACCCGAGATGGCGCTGCTCGTCGAGGACAGAGTTCAGGACTCGGTCGACATAGCAGCTTGGATCGGGAGGGGTAGGCGCATGGCCAGAAGGAGGATGGCGATGGGGAAAGGGAGAGCACGGCCTCAGAAGGTAGCGTTGGGGTAGGGAAGGAGGTGCGCGGCCAGAGGCGACGGCGCGGTGGTGGGTGGCGGCCGTGGGAGATGCACGGTGGCTAGGGTAGAGGGGAGGGCAGCGGAAGAGGTGGACGAATCAGGGGGGACCCTGGACCCGTGATACCATGTAGAGGGAGATTGAGGAAACACCACACACCCAATGGGAGGGGGGGGCTCTCATGTATAGCCAATATGGCAGGTATACAAGGAATACAATCACCTATGCATAGAAAGGCTACAATCCTAATATACACATACATATCTAACAACTATACCCTAGGTAACCTAGGCTAGGTTCTCCTCTTTTCTCATTTCTCAGATCTGGGGCACAACACTTTTCAGGATTATGATTTACCTTATAAGATGAATATAATTGAATTAATAACCAATCATATGACAAACCTTATACCATTTTCCATGTTCTTCTGAATGTCCAGCCTGTACATTTTTATCTTGTTCTTAAATATTTTACTGGTTATACAATTATTTTATTCTCTAATAGAAATCAATAAGAGGTGTGTTTTTATTCCTACAGGTATTGCAGGGTTTAGAAATAGCCAGTATATGTGTTGAAGACATGGATGAATGGCTAGGAATTTTCAATATAAAGCTCAGGCATATGAGGGAGGATATACAATCTGTATGCTTACTTCCACCTTTACTAGTTTATTTCTGCAAATCAAATTCCTAGTTATGATGAAAATAACTTTTTCTTTAACACTTGATCCGGATTGACATTAACCTTTAGCCTGTAGGGTTGTCTGAAGGAAAGAAACCCGATAATAGTTGAACGCAACAATATTTGAATTGATTGTCATAGGCTTACAGCTCATACAGCACTACATCTCCATTGTTCAAATTTACACCTAGTGAAGGGATGAGGAAAATATTCTTAATTATTAAAGTATACATGTGTACATGATATGTGAAATTTCAGTGTCATTATTTAGTTTTTTGAACGCTTGATGGAATTTCCCTTTATTTTATTACATGTGTTTATGTCTTTAGGAACTAGGAAGACATAATTCGAATTTATAGTAAATATCAAGGTTGTTGAAGGTGATTACACAATATGATAATGCAACACACAAGTCCAGTTTTATTAAAATATTATATTAAAAAGGATTAAAATAAAAAAAATCCTCTGTGCAGTAGTGGACTAGTGGTAGGTTTGGTTTCATAATGGTAGATCATAGTTTGTGGTAGTAGCATGTCACATCTCATAATGTTTAGTTCAAAAAGTTGGTAAAAATTGGTGGTAAGTTGGCGTTTTTTGTGAGAGGGGCATGGTTGTCAGTGTGCTAAGTTGGTGGAAATTTGGAGAACTAAACAAGGTTTTAATTATTTTGAGGAAGCAAGGGCAAAGAATCCACAAGAGCAATACTACAGTGTATATTTCCTTCTGAAGTGGAGGCTTCACTTATGCAATTCAGGATCCTATTCTCCTGTCCGGGGGCACATTCATTTGGTCATAGTGTATATTTCCTTTTTTATTGCATTCATTCTATGTTGTAAATTACTTAGTTATGCACCACCTGCTCAAAAACTGAATTCAAAATGCATTAAAGTGTCTAGTCTACTTAAATTTGATCATTGTAAAGCTTCCCGAAACTTTTCCATGAACTAATCTTAGGATGTTACATCATTGCAAATTAAAAAAAACCGATTTCATGCATTGTGTCATGATTGCATCACAAAAACATTAATTAACTAGCGTTATGAAAAATCAAAATATTTTTGAAAATTCTCAACCTTACCTTTAAAAATATACTATTATAAGCACAAATACGTTCTGGTTTGCAGATAGAATGGTGTAATAATAGGCTGGAGTTGCAATCTGACAGTAATGTGGCTTTGATTGATGAGCTTGACAAATTGCTTGTGCTCCTGCAGATTCCACCTGAAGTATGTATTCTACTAACTTATTAATTCTTATCCCTTTATTAATATTTATGTAATATAACAGTGAAATTCCTGATGCTATTGATCATATTGCAGTATGAGGCATCATTAACTGGAGGGTCATTTGATGAGGGAAATATGGTGAAGAACATTGAAGCTTGTGATTGGTTAACCATTGCTATAAAGAACCTAGAAGCCTCAAATATTGATCCAATCTATGTTAAATTACGTGCTGTATGTCTTCTATCTTCAACATATAACCATTTTGCCTATTGAAGTTTTACATACTTTTGTTTTTCCTTTAATGAGAAAATCAATTGAGCTATAGCATATTTTTATCAGATAAGTATTAGTATACTACTCGTGTAGCATTTAGAAGGCTTGTATGAATATGGGAAGATAGATAGGTTGAGCAGAAAAAGAAAATTTCCAGAAACAACTAAATTTTTTCCATATGGACATTTAAATAATTTGTTTGTAAGTAAACCTATCTTACAAAAGGCTGCTAAAGTTGTTTTACTGAAGTTTGATTCAGTCAGAACTCAAATGTAAACCATCTCTCTCCTTCTGTAAATTTCTATTCATCTTGAAATTTGGGTTTCTGTTGGAGTATAGATATGAGGCCTATATGGCCCATGTGTGAGACGCATCTAGAGGCCCATGTATAGCTGTAATATATCCCACCCTTCTAGGGTTTGGCGGCAATACAATGACTATTGCATTCCAACGGTTTCCATTCATGATGGAAACTTCTACCTCAAATGAAAATCTGTCAACGGATCCATGGCTATAGAGCTATACAAAATGGTCAGGGTTTATGTAATCTGTTAGTTTTGTTGAACCGAAGCTGTGTCTTAACAAATTTTCATGTTATTACAGGTTAGGGAAAAACGTGCAGAATTTGTACTTCTTAAGTGCACCTTTGTACGGAGGGCATCAGAATTTTTGAGGAATTACTTCCCTAGTTTGATTGATTCCATGCTTAATGACAAAGGAAACTTCTCTCAGGTAAATCTGAATTCAATAGATGCAAGTATTAAAGATTGAGAATTTGGGATAAAACCAGGATCTGTTAGATCATACTCCTAAACACTTGCAGCGAGGTCATCTGCAGAGGCCTGATCATGCTGATATGAGGTACAAATGCAGGACTTATGCACGGCTTCTACTACACATCAAGGTTTTTGCATGATATCTTGGTGTGAAAATGTTCTCTTCTTAAAATGAGGATTGAATGATTTTAGTTAGTAAATTTTGTTAATTCTAATGCCCTGTCTTTATACTATGTTTTCAAGAGTTTGGACAAGAGTTGTATGATACCTTTGCGAAAAGCTTACTGCCATTCGTTGAACTTGTAATTCGACGTGAGGTGGGCTCTGCAAGTACTATGATTTTTTTTTTCTATTCAATATCGAAAGTTAATCAAACGATTGGCTTGTGCTTAAGATACAATTTAAAATTGTTTATGAATTCTAGGAGTCAAACTTTATGAATCACACAACACTAACAAAGGCCTGATATATAGCCTCTCATTTGTTTTGTAGTCCCGTGAATTTTCTAACGAACTCCGTAATAGTTCGAAAGCATCAAAGAGCAGCACACCGTTGTTTGAGGGTCCTGCCGGTGCAAACCAGCCAGCAAGTATTACTGATAGTCCTGCAGATGCATACTCCAAGATGATTACTATTTTCATTCCACTTCTCATTGATGAGGTTGTTTTGTATTTTTTGTGTTATCTCTTTGAAAACATTTATAGTTTTAGTATCGTAACTATGTTCATGAATATCTATTACTAGAGCTCATTCCTTGCACATTTTATGTGCTTCGAAGTCTCTACACTTTCTCAATCAGATGCTTCAAGTGGCAATCCTAATACTGAAGCAACTAATACTTCTTCGGTCACATTAGAGGCTTCGTCGAGCATTGGCAAAGCAAGTAATATAAACCACCACCTTCCCTGTTAAACATTGTTTCTTATAGTGGATCTTCTGTTTTTCTTCCTTTCACAAATGTGTAAAAGTTATTTTTTGTATTTTTTTCAGGTAACAATCCAGCTGAGCTAGGAGTGCTAAACGAATGCCTTCAGGAATTGCTTGATGGTATTCAGGTTGACCATGTTTTTCATGAATAATTTATTAATCTATATCATAGATTCTAAATACTGATAAACAGAGCTAAAAATTAACAATATTGTAGGGTCCACTATATCTGTTTCACATGTTATATGGTTCCTGCCTTTCAGGAGGACTTTTATGCATTAGTTGACTGGGCATTCAAGCTAGATCCACTGAGTTGTATATCAATGCATGGAATAACAGATCGGTATCTTTCTGGTCCGAAGGCAGAGGTCTCAGGATATGTACAAGTGTTGCTTGATGACTTGGAGACAAGAATAACAATTTTGTTTAGCAGGGTTTGAGTCTACTAATAAGCTATTATTTTTTCTACTTTGGGGAGTTTCTCCATTTATTCCTTACTGTTTCATGTTGCTTACTGCAGTTTGTTGATGATGCCTGCTACCAGATTGAGAAGTATGAGCGCAATGTGCGGCAAATTGGAGTTGTGCCCTATATTCCCAGATCTATTATTATGTTGTAAAAGATATTTCTGAAACCTAAACAGGCTGCCATGATTATTTATATTATTTATATATAACTATAGAATGTGTTCTGATTCCTTCCTCTTATATAGGTTCTCACAACTTGCGGCACGTATGGAGCAGTATATCAATGGGTCCCAGGATCTAGTTGACCAGGCATATACAAAAATCGTATGAATTTACTATAACCTTGACCGTTCAATCTTAATAGAATCTAAAATATTTGCGCCAACCTCAGATGCATTTGCAATCAACGTTACCATTTATGTCACCCAATTTACATTTATATTACCAACCATGTTCCATGCTAACTAAACCATATGTGTGACTGAAACAGGTGACTATTATGTTTGTGATACTGGAGAAAATTGCTCAAGTGGAACCTAAATATGTAGACATTGTACTTTTGGAGAACTATGCAGCTTTTCAACACAGGTTTAGTTCTTTTTTCCTCATGGTACTATTTCAGTGACTGCATTTTTACCACTGTCTGCTACTGTTTTGTGTCATTTGCAGCCCTACTATGATGCTAATGTGTCCTACATCCATACATTTTATTGAAACTACACTGAATAGCTTTCAACTAATGGATATAGCTTTGTTCATCATATTGATGCAACTTGGATAATGCTATTCGCTTATCTAAATTTTATAAACAAACTAGCAAACAATGCCCGTGCGTTGCTACGGGCAAAAAATATATAGATACATTATTATGATATTATATTATGTCCTTATGCGGCGTTGACCTGCGTTGCTACTTGGCTAGAAGATTTGCCGCTGGAGTCACGATGCGGGCCGCGGGAGACCGCTCACAATCGTGGCTCTACCGACGGAGCAACGGGCAGGCCATGAGGACACTATTGTTTTATTAGTAGTAGAGAGAAGTGAACAAATTTCTACAAATATTTTTAATCTGAATCTGATGAGTTGTACAAAGGGTTTATCATGGCGATAGATCCCTTACTTAGAGCTTTGCGCCTTTTCACACAACATGCCTTTTCACGTTTTCTTTTTGCTTGTTTTTGCTCAAATGTCATATTTGCATAGAGCAATCTCTGACGATCACGTATCGCTTGTCTTTGCTCGGATGTTAAATTTGCATAACGTGCTCTAGCATTTATACGCCTCGCTTCTATTTGCTTGGGTGTGCATGGTATTTCTCCTTGCAAAACTTTCTTTTCCTGACGAGCTTCACAACGTTTTTGTAGTAATTCATCCTTTTTCTGGTCAGATAGTTGTGCATATCGGTCTCTTTCTCGCTTCCTCTTGCGTTCTTTAGGATCTGTGAGTGGTGATTGGTCACTGGATATCATAGGTCCCCTATCATTGCTAGTGTTATCACTACCTAAAAAAATACATTTCACATTTAGCTGGATAGTACGAGGTGGAATAAACATTTGTAGATAATAACTGATCAATATTACTTGTGTTTGTAGTGCTGCTTTGGTCCTTCAGTGGAGGGTTTTCCTCGTATCCATTCGAAGAAGCCATCTGCAAGAAAAATACATGTTAGTTCTAGTAGTTCAAAATTAGATGTGACAAAATAATAAGACACCCAGGGATTCTTGAAAAGTGGAAAATAGATTCATGTCACAAAGTGATTCGGCATTCCATAGGTGCACAATATGTGAACGGATAGGTGACAAACATCGATAAAAAAAAGTATGTTATTGGCAAAGCTTCTAGATTAAACCAAGCAAGTAGCGCATGTTCATGTGATGCGTAAGGAGAATTGAATTTACACATCATGCCTTCCGCAGAAGAAGACGACGTCTCAAGCCAACCGCGTAGTATGTGACAAGAAGAATTAATTCTCAGGAACTTCATGTATTCTTATATATGGGATGGCGTATATGGCTAATAAGCAGTAATTCATGTCTTAATAGGAATAGGATAGGATTCGTAGTCGAAGAACTATTCGAGTTAGACCCGCAAAAAAAAAAGTATTCGAGTTAGGAAAGAAAACGGATAAACTGATGCCCATACGAAGACAATGGAGGAACAGGCCGGAGGAACGTGTTGGGCCGGCCAGACTCAGCTCTATTCAATTCCGTCACCGTATCGAACATCGCCCGCCCCATACCCCCAGCGGCCCAGTCTCGCAACGCACGGCCAATTCCTCTCCCTCGCAGTCACAACAGGGCAACGCAGCAACGCTTCTGTTTGGCAAACCGGGGAACTCAGCCTCCGCCCTCTACCTTCGCTACACGGGAGCAGGCCAGGCACACGCCGAGGGAGGTATACGAAAGATGCCCACCAATGGTTACAACCCAAGGCCTAACAACACTCTACTGCAAAACCCTATGTATATAATAACTGAACCCACCAATCCCTCCCAGGAGCTCTATCCTCAGCCTCCAGGCCGCCGCGGCGCCGCCCCTTCCCTCTCCTGACCAATCTCGCGGTCTCGCCAGTGTCCTAGCGAAGTAGCGAGTGGCGCTCACCTGGTCGCACTTCCCCTTCGTCCTCCCGACTCCTACGGCGTGTCCGTCCTCGGCACGAGCGGGCGAGCAGGCAGCCGGCGGCAGACACAGCGTCTTTTCCACCTCTTCTCCGACACACAAAACGCCACCAGATGCTGGCAGCCCGACACCTCTCCACTGGCAACAGACGGACCTAGCAGCTGTTGGCACCTCTACCTTTGGCAACTGGCGTCCCTAGCAGCTCACGCCCCCATTATCTGGCAGGTAGTCGGCGGTGGAGCAGACTGCACTCCCACACAGCAACAGGCCCCTTTGGCATCGGTTCCTGGCTTCCTGGAATTTGTTCGCAAGTTGATTTTCCTCTTCTTTCCATATTCTATTTTATTTTGTTGCAATATATGAGATGATTGTTGGATCCCTTGCTCTTCTTTTTTGCTTATTCCATTTAATCTTGTTCGAATCGATGACGTTTTTGTTTCCTATTGTAACTGAACCTGGCTGATGCACTTTGTAGTAGTATATTTGATTGATTTCGATTTCGATTTGGATCTTGTTGTGTGGTGCGGTAACCAAGCTCCTGTCTGGTGGGCCTGGGGAGGGACGACGGACGAAATTTGGGGCAGAAACAGGCAGAACGGGTGAAGGATTTGTTATGTGCTTTAGAAATAGGTATAGATTTTATGGGCCACAACCGTTCTTTAATTGCATCATTTACTTAAAAAAACTAGATACCAAAGTAGTCAATATCAACACTGCTGAGTAACTATAGTACATAGGCAAGCCATAGAGCAAGGTCTTAAGAGGCTTGAGATGTGCTAAGGCAGGGGCGGACTTTGAGGAAAATTTGAGAGAGGGCACACCTTAAAACACCTCTAAAACAACTAAATTAACGAAGCTTTTATATGGTGAAATATAGTCGATCAACTAGATTAGAAGAAGTTGAGTGAGGGCCTGTGCCCTCACTCACCACAACATGGGTCCGCCCCTGTGCTAAGGTATGGATAGGCTGCCTCCTCACATTCTCGTTATGTCCTGAGATGCCCACTTGACAGCCTCGGCACCAGTGTTTTAAAGGCATCACCTAGGCGACAAGGTATAACCATGGTACTTTAATATGGGTCTAGCTACACCTTGTCACCTAGGCAATAAGGCGCACCTGCCAGAAAACACCTTACTGCCTTAAGAAACAATGCTGGGCACATCACTGTTTATTCTCAACAAATCCTGATTGGTGTACACTAGGTGCATAGCCACCATTTTTCGTTTTCATGTCCAATGCAAATATGGAAACATTTTCTGTGGTCACAAAAAAACGTTTCCAAAAACACATGAGATAACTTGCACTAAGTAATTCTGGATTAGAACAGTGGTAAATAACTAGCGTTTTGTAGGACAAATTGATTTAATTAATTGGATATGCAGCTTGTACGATTTGGCAAATGTTGTGCCAACGCTTGCTAAATATTATCATCAAGCTAGTGAAGCCTATGAACAAGCTTGTTCACGCCATATCAATTTGGTCATATATATTGTAAGTTGACTGTAACTCCTTTTGGTTCCACCCCCTTGCCAATGTATACACTGACATATTTATTTTAAGGCATGGTATGAAACTTATGCATTTTTCTTTTAATTTTTACAGCACTTCGAGAAACTATTCCAGTTCGCTCGGAGAATTGAGGAACTAATGTACAACATGAGCCCTGAAGAGGTGAGTTGTGTAAATTGGTTTTGCCCTCTATCTACCTGAAAGTTTATATAATGTGATGACCTAAATACCTAATATCAGGACTGTCTTGTAAATCCACTCCCATAGTACCAGTTTGGACTTGTGGTATTAAAACATATTTATGGAGATTTTTAGATTATGATCCATGTATTGATCATGTGCATACTATGCCGTGAGAAGCAAAATCAACTAGGTAGCACAATCAACAGTAACATGTTATTCAGTTAAGATGTGCTTACATAGAAATATCAACATTGAAATATTCTTGATGCTTTTACCAATGAACACCCCATCGTTCTATATCCATGCTATAATATGCAATCTCTCTTCTATTGCCCATGACTAAACCCTGATACCCATATAATACATTTTTTCTTCACAAAGTTATTTCAATTGTCCAACCCTGTAGCTTTTGTATGTGCTCTGTTAGTTGAAGTATAAAGTGTTTGTTGTTGGGATACTTCTAACTACACACAGATACCTTTCCAAGTTGGAATGTCAAAGGTAGATTTTCGCAAGATGCTGAAGTCTAGTTTAGCTGGAGTAAGTTGATAGTAAATTCACCTTTTACATTCGTGGACTTACTCAGAAAGCACTGTCCCTTTACTCCTTTTCCTATCTGCTTGACAGCTTGACAAGACAATAAATGCAATGTACAGAAAACTACAGAAAAATATGACCGCTGAGGAATTGCTGCCTTCACTATGGGAGAAATGCAAGGTACAATTGCAATACTTTAACTGTGAAATGAGTAGGAGGGCTATTTTTCATTGAAAAGCTAAGTGTGATGCACGAATGTTCTATCTGTTGTAGTGTTTAATTTTTCCTTAGACAAATTTGTCTTCTAGAGGAAACACCATATAAGTTTGATTTATGTCAGGGGAATATCTCGCTAATTTTCTTGCTTGATGTGTTGCAGAAAGAGTTTCTCGACAAATATGCAACATTCCTCAAATTGATCTCAAAAATATATCCTGACGAAAAAGTAACATCTGTGAATGAGATGAGGGATATTCTAGCTGCACTGTAGCAGTTTGATTACCAGGTAAGTTTCTGCGCTTTGTTTTCTGCTGCTCTGCCCTGTATCTTGTTTTATATTGATTCTTTTGGTTTACTTTTATGGTGCCAAGTTAGTATATTAATAGAAACTTATATGGTGCCCTGTTTCTTTTGGTTTACTTTTATGGTGCCAAAGATTAGACATGAGAGAAACTTTTGCACACTTCTACTGGTTGACAAAGATAAACTAATTAAAGCATATGTTAAACCAAAAAATGGTTTTGCATACATATGCTCTGGAAAAGATTAAGGAAATGGAGATTCCTTGCCATTCGTCGCCGAGGACAGATACTACATTTGGCTGTTAGAGAAGAAAACACGCATGATCCAGTGATGGATGGCAATTGCTGAAGACGGATGATAGAAATATCTTTACCACTGAAGAATGTTACTCCCAATTTATACGGCACTTCTAGTACTTTCTGTAGTTATTGATGTTTAGCCCAATTTTTCATATTTTATTTTGTATATATTTAATCAATTGGTATTAGCACACAAATGTAGTAAATCACCAGCATGACTAGATTTGCCGTCAAATCTATGTTCCAATTACTTAGCAAGATAACATAAGGTGTTGATCACCCTACTATTTTGCCTGTTTTTAAAACAATGTGATGTCGCCGCATGCTTTGGGACTAGATATTTCCTACGGCACGCTCAGTTGCCACTTCAATTTTTCTTGGCCGCACAAGTCCCATATTTTGACACACAAACATATATATTGGTCCAACATTTTTTTTTGTGCTAATGATCGATCAGTCTGGCCAGAAACAAGAATCAACTTGCGTTTGTCTCAGGCACTCAGCACATCAGTAGCCCGGTCATGTAATGTTTATCTCTTCAGTAGCCTCATCATGTGCTTACATAGACGTGTGAACTTCAGTTTTTTTTTTCTGTGTGTTTATGCATCAGCAATTTCTACCATCACCACGATGTCCTGTCAGCCTGGTCCATGATGCCTATAGTTAAATTCCATTTCTGGCCTGCAAATAAGAGTTTTCAAATATCATGGCACTTCTACACAGCTATAGCGACTGACATGTAGCCCCGTGTAACGCACTACAGGAATCACTGTATAAGACCACAAGCCCCATGAAACAACTGGAACACGAATTAGACATAGCCATCATAGCTCATCGAATTCATAGATCCGCACCTCACATCGATGTCTTCTCCATGGTAGACTTAGGGTGTGTTTAGATTGGGAAATATTCCCCGAAAAAACACTGTAGACTCAAAAATACACTGTAAAATTGGATGAATAGTGTTTTTTTAGTAGGTGCGGGTGAAACTAAACGTACCGATCTACGAGACTTGTCCGCAGTCGGCGATCGTGACCACCTTGGAGGTGGCGCCGCTGCTGCACCCCACACTCTCGATGGCCTTGACGACTTCCATGCCATCGACGACCCTCCCGAAGACGACATGCTGGCCGTTGAGCCAAAGGGCGTCCTTGCAGCAGATGAAAAACTGGGATCCGTTGGTGTTGCGCCCGGCGTTGGCCATGGACACCGCAGCCTTCTCGTGCTTGTGGATGAAATTCTCGTCGGGGAATTTGTCGCCGTAGATGGACTCGCCGCCGGTGCCGTTGCCGCGGGTGAAGTCGCCACCCTGGCAGATGTGCCCGTGGATCACGCGTTGGAAGGTGGACCCCTTGTAGTGCAGCGGCTTCCCGCTCTTGCCAACGCCCTTCTCGCCGGTGCAGAGCGCGCGGAAGTTCTCCGCCGTCTTGGGGACCTCTTTCGCGTACAGCTCGATCTCGATGCGTCCCGCCGGTGCGTCGTTGAGGGCAGGGGCGGACGAAAGCCAGTCTATCGCCTAGGGCCACTCCATGGACCGGATATACCAAATCATCTAGGCCTTGCTTGTGCTACAGTAATCATAGTGCTAAAATTTGGGTTACGCCTAGGGCCAGGGCCCTAGTGGCCCTAGCTTGCTGTCCGCCACTGGTTGAGGGTCACCTCCAAGAACACGCGAGGGTTGGAGGCGGGCATCACGTACGCCGTACGGGGAGATCGAAGAGGGCAAGTGTCGCTCCGACTCTGTTGTGGAGAAATCGCGGTCTGGAACAGGAACTGTTGCAGGATGAGGATCTCTCCATCTCATTTTATAACTATTAAATCAAGATCTAACAATTCATATTGTCGACGTCTTTAGGGTCAACACATACGTTAAATCGTGTGGTCATCGGAATCTCTTCGCTGGAGCGCCTACGTGCAACCGATCAAACCACATGTGAGGGCCGGTCAGATCGTCTGTAGCATATGTGTCGCGAAAGCTTACAATCACCACCCTAGGAGGGACCCTGTCAAGGATGGCAAACCTAGAGTTGTTCTAAGATCGACAAGTTCACTAAGAAAATCCTAAGACGTTGTAGAGATGAATGAGGAAGGTAGGTTGAAAAAGCTAGGGTCAGATGTAAAAGTAGTAAAAATTTTTATTCGATTGGGTCAGAGTCCACAATCGGCCACGACCCTTTATATTTATAGGGAGGAGGTCTTGCCCCGCAAGAAAGTCCATTTACAGATGTAAATTTTAAAGGTTTTCTTAATTTTACTCGGACTCAGAGCAGCCGGTAAGACCGGTCGTGGCAGGATTGAATCAGCTATCCCACTATCATTTTTTTACCATTAACAAATGTCTTTCCCCTTCTCTCTTCTTTCCTTCTTTCTCTTCCCCTATTTTCCTCCGCCACTCGACCCCAATGCCCGACCACATCCCTACCGCCGCCCTACACTAACCTATTTGGCCCAAATGCCCCACCCCTTCCACTGGCCACCGAGGTTCCTCCACTGCTTTGTGGAGGGAAGCTCCCTCGTTACTTCCGCTCCGCCGCCGTCTCTCCCGCCTCGATTAATGGTAGGCAATAACTGAGACGATTGTTTCAAATTAAACACGGTCGAAAATAGGTCGCCATATTGTCCGCCTCCATAAATATATTTTCATAGGAAGACTCGCCTCCTAAAATGCTTGGGCCACACTAATACAAAATGATTTTAGAGGACACTCCAAAAAGGCTCTCAGAGGCGGTCAATTTTTATTTTTAGAGTCGTTTGCTATTTTCCCCCTCTAAAAATCAATAACGGAGGCGGACACCTTATAAGGCCAGCATCCTAAAATGTCGAAGCCCACTAAGCCCGATTCGGCCCGAAAATCACACTTTATACACACACACATAAATATCAATCAACCCTAACCCCATCTCCCCTCCACTCTCTCTTTCTCTCCCCCCTCCCCCTCCCCCTTCCCTCTCACCAGCCGCCTCCCTCATCATCACCCGCGCCGCCTCCCTCTACTCCACCAGCGCTGCATCCCTCTCCCCCACTAGCGTTGCCACCCTCTACTCCACCGAGCGCCATCAGGAGCGGCGACGAGACAGCGGCAAGCGGCGAGGCACAGCGGTGCCTGGTGGGCGTGGTGCGGCCCCTTCTCCTCCCCTAATCTTGTTGGCTACGAATCTGGCGTCGGCAGCCGTGAATCCGGTGGCGGCAGCTGCGGATCTGGCACTGGCAACCGTGAATCCGGTGGCTGCAGCTGCGGATCTTGCGCCGGCGGTCCCGGATGCGGCGGTGGCGCTCTGGATGGGCTCATCGGGCTCATCTAGGGTTTGTTTTTTTAATTTTTTTAGTAGTGCTAGCAGGTCCAGTTCGGCCAGAAAACCACACTGCATATATATACAAATATAACAAACCCTATATCTCCCTTCACTATCTCCCCCCTTGTCCTCTCACTAGCATTGCCTCCCTTACCTCTCACCAGTGCTGCCACCACTCCCTCTCGTCCACGCCGCCTCCCCTCCCTGCCCAACACGGGCCCCTCTCCCGAGCGGCAGTGGCGCGGAGCAGGCACGCGAGGCGAGGAGGCGGTGCTGGTGTGTGGCCCGAGAGTGAGGATTAGCGGCGAGCATGGCAGCAACAGATCTGGAGCCGGAGCAAATGACGGTGGAACAACACACTGGGCTAGCCGGTGGCATTGCGGCTGAGGTGGTGGCACTGCGTCCCTGGATTTGCTCGGCGGGCCTGGATGTTCTATGTGGGCCCATTTAGGGTTTTGGAGATCGAAGAGGGTAATTATCTGTGACTCTGCCCTCGGGAATGGAGATTCCGGTCTTTTGTGACGTGGAGACGTGCTCTATATATATTATAGGTCAAAAATAATCATAGTGTCTAATAGGATTTTATTAGGTGTTGTGGCATGTACTAAATGAGAGTGAAGATAGCAAGAAATTGGTTTTTGTATGAGACTCAGTTTCGATGAGAAAATCCATACGTGGCAGCAATATGGAAGGGTGGTGTCTATATAGTTGGTGGGGAAGTAAGATACTTGGGGCTTGTTTAGATTGAGGGGTGTAAAGTTGGCGAAAGTTGGCGAAATGTCACATCCATCCTTTTGACACTAATTAGGAGTACTAAATATATTACACAGATGGAATCTACATCACAAGACGAATCTATTAAGCCTAATATGTTTCGTCATTAGCGTATTTTTAATGATGGGTTACTGTAGCACGACAGTGTCTAATGACGAATTAATTAGGCTTAATAGATTCGTCTCACGATGTGGAGTTATTTTACACCTATGTTTAATACTTCTAATTAGTGTCCAAACATTCGATGTGACAAGTTGGCAAAATAAGTTGGCGAAAGTTGGCGATCTAAACAAGGCTTTGGTTAATAAAGTACGTAAAAAAGAGATAATGGCAACAAATCAAAGGCAATCGTGAGGGCCAGGAGAACTGTTCCATTATACTATATTACATGGTTCCTTTACTGCACTGCACGACGTCAAAAACCCTTTGTGCTCCAGTCTACTCCCTCCATCCCCAATTAAATCTCGTCGGAGCTACAGCAGCAAGCCCTCAAATAAATGTCGTTTGCTAGCAGCGCCGTGTAGGCATAAATGTACCCCACGCTCATGCCTGTCTTATCCCCCCACAAAAAAAAAAAAAACCAGCCTCATCGCCAACCTCGTCGGTTGTTCCTCGTTGCACCACACCACGCCTGCACGACAGGCTATCGGAGCGGCTTGCGGCTTGCCTCACCTCCCGTAGCGGATACAACAGAACTTGCGCTGCCGCCCTGGCGTTCGCTACTCAGCGTGGCAGTGCAGGTCGCACGGCCGGCGGGTGAGCAGCCACGCGGGGCTCCGTCAAGCGACCGTATGTAGATGCGCGGTTGGCGGGCACTCGGATCGGAGCAAGAAGCCATCGTCTAGCTCGTCGTCCTCATTGAGCTCCAATGTCGCCGAATGGACCTCTCACGTGGGGCGCGGCATCGTGCTGGGCTGAGGGTGGCTGAGGCGAAGCCGCACTGGCCACACCGCGAGCCGGGGCTGCGGCCATCGGTTCGCCCAGATGCCGATTCGCACAGGCTCCTCCACCAGCCCGTAGTGGTACGCCCACCACTGCGAGTGCCGCAGCAGCTCCGATCCGACGCGCGGTGGCTCAAGGGAAGGTAGCAAGAAACTTCCTCTGCCTTGCCTGCAGAGCTGCACCGACGGCACGTTTGTCACCCACCCCACCTCTGCCTGCTCCGCCGGCCCCGGCCTCCTCAGCCATCAACATCGACGTACAGAGTAGATATCCAAGCAGAAATACTGTTGGAGGCTTGGAGCGGGACTCTTGAGCATCAATTATTTGCAGGACGTTGATCACCCAACGGCCACGCATCAATCATCCAACGACCACGCATTAATCATTTGCAGGACGCAATGCGTCGGTGATCGACAGCTCCACTTGGACTGCAGTGGACCGGCACTAGCCAGCTCCCTGTGCCAGCCAGCCATGTGATCGAACCATCAATACAGGACAGTACATTAGCTCCATGGATGGGACTTACTTTCTCAAAAAAGTTGCACAACTTCATTATTTATTTTAACTTTCTTATTCATTATCTCATACAGAACACGCTACAGTGTTTTTTCTCCGATTTACACCAACCAAACTTACCATATTAAATATTTGGGGATATTAATTAAGAATATTAAATATAAACTAATTATATTGATGGAGTGTACATCACGAAATGAATATATTTAGTCTAATTAATACATCATTAGATATTGTTAACATGTGCTAATTCAGGGTAGTGGAACTTCCTCTGCCTGGAGAGCTGCACCGATGGCACGTTTGCCACCCACCCTACACCTCTGCCTGCTGCCCGGACCCGGCGTCGTCCTCCGCCGGCCCCGCGCTCCTCAGCCATCAACGTCGACGTACAGAGTAGACATCCAATCAGAAAAGCTGTGGCAGCGGGACTCTGACGAAACGACCACGCATTAATCATTTGCAGTTTCTGTCGTCGTCGAGCGGACGCTATGCGTCAGTGTGTTCGACAGCTCCACTTTGGACTCCGGTGGACCGACACTAGCTCCCAATGCCAGCCAGCCATGTGAACGAACGATCAGTGGAGGACAGACATTACAGGAGGGGTCCTCAACTCACATCAGAGGCGCCATAGTTTTCAGTTTACCAAAGATATATAAAACATTTTAGTACGATCCGGTCAGGACCATATATGCTCATATTGCTAGTATTGAGAAGTCAGGAGCAAAAGCCTCGGACCCTTTTAGCACCAAACTGTGTCACACGGTTTTGATTTAAATAAATAGGTGGACTAGTTTTTTCACAGTAATTTCCATAAATAAATATTTCATCAATAAAATAAGTAAGTGAATGCAAACTAAATCAAAACAATATATTTATTGTATGGTATGGAGTTTTGCATTATTTTATATACGAATGAAGATAATATCGTCGAATATCCATCCATATCAACATTTCTTATGAAGATCGAACTTTTTTTAGGAAAAAAGATCGAACTTTTGGATAGATCAATTCTATAAATTGGTACCCAAAGAGCAACTCACATTCAATTTTTATCAGCTACGTCCAACCGGCACGAGGAAAAAAAAATGTAAAGGATCACGTGAGGTGCCTCGACTCACTGGGTGACCTCGATTTTGGCTGCAGTGTCCGATGCTTTAGCCCGACGCACAGTAGTAGGTACGTAGTGAAGTACATCTCGCTAATTTCAATGAAGTATTACAATAAATATTTAAGGACATTGGTGTGGTCTTCAATATGCTAATTTGATCAATAATATCTATTGAATTCAAAAAATTGCATATCATAATAGTTTGTTTCATGAGGAATCTTGCGACATCATTTATCATGTACCTAGTAATCTTTATGATATTCTTGCTATTCCCAGGTCAAAGTATAGTATGCTTGTCCTCTAGTTTTCTCAATGTAATCATCATGGAGCACCACGGTCAAACCTGGATGTAATCCAGGTTAGTGCTGCATCAACCTAACAAATACGGTGACACATTGCAGAGCAAAACGCATATTACTACACCATGGTAGCTAGGTTGTCTTCAACCCTGCACACATGCGAATGCTCGCTACCTACCCCTCGCCCCCTCGGCATCCGCAGCTACGCACACTCCTATGCTCCTTGAGGTGAAGAGGGTGTGCGCTTAGGTTGTTAAAGTAGCTTTACATTGAGAAGCGCCGGGCCGCCGGAATAATAGATAATGGCCGACGTGGCGTTCGACGCCGTCAAGCTGGTACTGAACTTCATCCGCGAGGAGGCCCGGCTGCAAGGCAGCGCCGGCGACGATGTGCGGTTCATCATGGATGAGATGGAGAGCATGAACAATCTGCTCCACCAGCTCGTCTCCACGACGAAGCCCAATCACGACACTGCCGGCGGCGGCGACTACAGCCACCTCCGGACGTGGATGAAGCAGCTGCTGGAGCTCGCCTTCGACTCCAGGAACTCTGTCGAGCTCTACATGCAGTCCAGCGACAGCCACTGTTATCGGCTGCCCTGGGCAATGGTAGCTCGCCACCGGGTTGTTTCCCGGATCCGCGAGCTCAAGGAGCGGGCGCGCGAGATCAGCGAGCGCCAAGTGAGGTATGGAGGTGGTCTTTTGCCTGCCCAGCGCCAAGATGGCAACGCAGAGGACGCCAGCGATCGCAGTGCTGTGTCCAACCAGAGGCAGAGGCGCGCCCATGCAGGCAGCAGCAGTCTTGTCCGACGCGCCATAGTCGACCGCGAGTTTGTCGACAATAGCAGCGTGGATGAGGCTCTCTTGCGGCTGAATGTGTTGAGGAACTTGAATCAACAATCGCAGCAGCAGCCCGGTTCTGACGACGAAGACAATGATAACGACGACAGTGGTAGCGGTGGCGACGAGTCCTCTGTCGACGGCGAGCAATCTGACAGCAGCAACAAGCAGCAGAAGGCGGACGGCAGCGACAAGGTGCCGAAGCAGACGCAATTGGACGCCGGGGAGAAGCAGCAGCAGCCGACACAGTCGGACGCCAGCTACAAGGAGCAACAGTCGGACGTCGGCAACAAGAAGCAGCAGCAGCAGCCACAACCGCAACTGGATGTCAGCTTCAAGCTGCTGCAGTCGGACGGCAGCGACAAGCTGCCGCAGCAGCTGTTGACACAGCCGGACGCCGACAAGGAGGAGCAGCAGCCACAACCACAATTGGACAGAGAAAAGCAGCTGCAGTCGGACGACAGAGACAAGCCACCGCAGCCGGAGCCGGCACCCGCCGGGAACATGGAGCAGCAGCCAGATCCACAACCACAACTCGATGTCACCAACAAGCAGCTGCAGCCAGATGGCAGCGACAAGCTGCAGCAGGAGCAGCAATCGTCGCAGTTGGACAGCAGTGACAAGCAGAAGAAGAAGAAGAAGGAGGAGGAGGAGGAGGAGGAGGAGGACGATAACGATATCGAGGTGGTCGCCATCGTCGTGCAAGACGACACGGATGAAGCTGCTGTCGGAGAGACCGTGCTCAAACGTTACAACAGTCTCAGAAACACGAACAAGCTAGACACGCGCTGGAGTTACGAAGGAGCGGTGCTCCACGTCCCCGTCCGACGGCCTCCGATTCTCCCGGAGATCAAAGTGCACATAGCTAATCAGGCTAAGAAGCATCAGAGGCAGGAGGGGCCCTCCCGGTACAGGTATTATCGTGGAAGTTCCCATGCTGTTGCTGCTGCTGGGGACGACGATGAGTTCAGGGACGAAAAGCAGGCCCACGACTTTATGAGCAAGAATTATAAGATTAGTTCACGAAGATTGCTTCTTGTTCTTTCCGGTTTGAGTTGCCCCGCGATATTGGCCGACCTGAAAAGCTATTTGTGCGGATTAGGTACACGTACAAAGGGCAGCAACTCCCTTAAGTTTGCAATAGTACTCTGCACAAACGACAG
This sequence comes from Digitaria exilis, assembly GCA_015342445.1. Classification (NCBI taxonomy): domain Eukaryota; kingdom Viridiplantae; phylum Streptophyta; class Magnoliopsida; order Poales; family Poaceae; genus Digitaria; species Digitaria exilis. The sequence goes on from JACEFO010001803.1 coordinate 224,566, forward strand.
TGAAGCGGCAAAACTTTGCTCTTACCCTGCCACAGAAAACAAGCCTATGATAACCTACTCTCTAGTTGATATTTACTTGGAGAGAGCGGTCGCCCTGCTTCCGAGTAGCTACGACGATGACATGTCACCAATTGTGCGTAAAATTCTGGAGAAGTGCAGCTCGGATGAGGTTTGCATGAAGATGATCCTCCACGCCCTCTACTACAATCCTGACATGACGAAGAACGAAATGGAGCGCCTGAAGCACAGCCTTGGCACAGGTCACCAAGAGAAAGAGAACCGCATAATCACCTTCTGCTATGAAACACTGCCAAACGATTACAAGAACTGTTTGTGGTATTCAGCTGTTTTCACCCGTGGGATGAACACGCCAGGCGGCGTTCGGAGGGCGAGTCTACTAAGGAGGTGGATTGCCCAAGGCTTGATAACGGAAGAGGATGAAGCCAACCACTGTTTCGACGCAATGGTCGAACAGAAGCTTATCAATTCTCACCAAGTCAGTGGCATGGGCAAGGTGAAGAGCTGTGCCGTGCATCCTTTGGTTGATGACTTGATTAAAAGGCAGTGCCCCACAGTTGAGGATCTGTTGCTCAATAACCAGTTGCCAATTGAAAACTTGGATCTCCTCTACTCAATCCGAAACGGTATGCAGCTACATCCGGCTAGCTCTAGTATCACAAGCTTCTTGAATTCAATGTCCAGCAATTCAATGTTGCTACTGAGAGTACTGGATTTGGAAGGACGCAATGACCTCAAGCTCAAAGACCTCGGTACCATATGCAAGATTAGCAAACTCAAGTATCTAAGTCTCCGGAACACAAATGTTGCCCATCTGCCCAAGCAAATAGGTCAACTGGAGAATCTGGAGACCCTTGACATACGAGGAACACATGTACTGGTGTTCCACAGAGTGCTACCAAAGCTGAAGCATCTGCTTGCTGGTCGCGTTACCAACAGCCAAGAAAGAAACATCACCAAGTCGAAGGAATCATTCTCCACGGTGGGCATGCCTCATGCTGTTGAGACCATGGAAAAGCTTGAGATATTGTCCCATGTCAAAGTTACCGACGGTGCTAAAGAGCTTACTAACATTGGTGACAAACTTGAGCACCTAAAGAAGCTGGGTGTGGTCCTATCTGGTAAGAAAGCTAGCTTGAAGGAGTTGTTCATTCAGATCGAGAAACTCAACCGATGCCTTCGGTCCTTGTCAATCCGAATGGAACCACCTGGTAACTGGGATGCTGCTGATGTTATTTTACTGAAACCTCCAAAGCTCCTGGAGAGCCTACACATCTGCAGCATCAGAAGGGGACTTCCTCCTAGGATCAAGGAGCTCCATGACCTTGCCAAGATAACTCTACGGGATACTTTTCTGAAGCAGGATGGTCTCTGTGTACTTGGTATGCTTCCTAAACTACGCTTTCTCAGACTCTTTTACCACTCATTTGGAGAAGGCACTATCACCTTAGGCGAATCCTATAGGGATTGGATGTTCCTGGATTTCGAGAATATGCTCTTCAAGAATCTCACAGATATTGCCATTGAAGATGATACTATCACCAGCATCACCCTAAATAGACTCCCTAAGCTCGAAAAGATGACTTGGTCTTTCACTTACATGGAGACACTTTCAGGGGTTCAAAATCTCACAAGTCTTACACATCTCGTACTTAATGGAGGATCATACAACCAGGAGGAACTGCAGAAACTGCAAAAAGATATTGATAGAAACCGTAATCGGAATGGTATTCATTTCAAAATCAATCCACCTCAACGTGGTGAAGAATCTAGAGTTGTCAGTTCTGCTTCTTGATAGTGCTGCTCCAGCTCCTGCCACGTCTAAAGTATTTCTGTTTCTAATGCCGCTGCAACCTCTGATATGGAATAATAAAGATAAAAGTTTGTCGGTGCAGGGTGCTGCTCCTGTTACTTCTGGAGTATTTCTGTAAGTGCTACCGTTCCTACTGATAAAGGGTTGTAGGTGTTGCTCGTTGATGCTGCTCCCTCTGCTTCTTCTCGAGTATTTCTACTTTTTTGTCGCTCCTACTATATGTATTGAATATAAAGATGACGAAGGGCCCTTCAAGTTCTTCGTCTTCCATGTGTCCATTGTTGGACCAGTACCCTATATGTATTCAGCTTGTCTGTGTTTATGTTTGTATGATGTTTGGAATGTAACTGTCTCCCTTTCGATCTGGCTTTCTTGTTCCATTTATCAGCAATGCTTTTGAATGAATTCTTGGTGCGTTGTTCCTGTGCTCATGTTGTCAAGAGTTCATTTGGCGACCATATACCACAATTCTAGTCAAGAGTTGACTGATGTCAAGGGCAACGTTATCACTAATTATTCGTCGACAATTCTTTCATAAGTATACATATTCCCCAGAAGGCATAATTGATCATCTTCGAAATCTATCATTACCCTCGGCTATTAAGGAAGTAGCGGCCATGATCGTGCCATACCAAAAATTGGAATCTCACATATATGTGTTTAGTCCTATACTGAATGCAAATTTGTTTGGCTATATTGAGTTGCCAATTCAACCCAAAAACTGAAGCTCATAGGGAGAAATGGGCAATTCACTAATACATGACACCCCCACCCCTCCCTTTAAAGTGCAGGCTCCTCAGAAAGCATACATGGAAAATGGAGTGAACTACAATTATTTAATTTAATCACATTCACTAGGATTTGAACTCGAGACATCTTGCTCCGATGCCATATTGAGATGCATGTATCAACCCATTCAACCCAAAAGTTTAGGCTCATAGGGAAAGGTGGGAAATTCACTTTTATATATATATATATATATATATCAAGAGGCTATGCTTATGACACTCGTGCAATTACAAAGTAGCATTATCTCTAATGTCTTAAAGTTGTTATACTTCAATGTAGCAATATATTTAGCTTTGGAGGTAGATTGCCGCTACCATGCTTGTGGGGATACCAACACTCTGCAGTCACTAAAAAAATAGCCTTGTTCACGATGGATGAAACTTTTCCTAATGTACAGGAGTTGTGGAAAAACATATTGTCAATCTTGTGTACCACCCCTATGAGCCTAGGGGGACCACCTCTCCCTATGCCTACCAGTCCTGTGCTCAAGTTTCCAAATTGTGCTAGTCTCTCAACAGAGAGCTAATATCTTTTTTTTGGGAAACACATAGAGCTAATATCTTACCTATGTATCTATCTATAAAAAACGAGTAGAATTGAAAACGTTTCTCACCCAAATCGGGTCCACCATACCCCTCACGTTGGACCCACCTATAAGAGTCAAAGGATGTGGGAGGGAGATCAAACTCACCAAAACTGATATCTATCTATAAAAGAACAAGTAAAATTGAAAACGTTTCTCACCCAATTTGGGTCCACCTTACTCCTCACGTCGGACCCACCTGTAAGAGTCAATGGAGGTGGAAAGAGGGTCAAACCTACCAAAACTGATATTTAGAAAATATTTTCGCCAAAAGTTATTTTCTTTTGTCACCCGATATTTTCTACCCACTGAAATCATTTTTTTTCTTTTAATCTGCGGCACCGCCCACGAACTTTGTCGCGGCGAGGAGCTCTGCCGCATTCCTGTCGTCCATGTCCGCCTCCAGTTCCTCCCGCACTCCAGTGCTGGTGGCGCCTCGGCCCCGTCGGCTGTCGCTGCCCCTCCATGGCCTCTCGCACGCCGACGCTGGTGGCGCCTTGGCCCTGCCGCTGCCGTCGCTCCCTGCCATGGCGGCCTGGTGGTATCCGCCGCCGATTGCACCACTCTTCATGCTCACGCGTTGTGGCAGACTACTCTACAGGTTTTGCTTCCGCACACCAATGCCGCAGCCACAGGCACGAGCCCCGCCATTGCTGTCGTAGCTCACGACCGAGCTCCCCATAGCAAGTTCTACCAGAGCATCCAAAGTCCAAATCTCTCCGACCAAGAAAGCTTTGTCGTAGAGCTAGCTGGATTGAAAAAATGAATGTACGAGAGTAGAAGAGAATGATCCAAAGCCTGGAAGATAACAAATCGGAAACAAAATCAATCAGGCATATAGAGGTGTCGAATCATCAGATCGAGCTCACAGTTGCTGAAACGGAATCTCCGTTGGTCGGGTCGATCTCCACCATGGCCTCGAGCTCGAGGGAGCGTTTCTCCTCTTATCCAGAGTTTCTCCTTTGTAACAGCAGTCATTCCCATCGTTTCTTCCATTGTCTATCGTCGATTGTTCTGGCCTCGATGCATCCAGAAGACATGGGGCCCGCCGGATTGCATGAGTTGGGGGATATATTCACGAAATGATGTCTTAGCTGGTTTGAGTTGGAACTGAGTGGCGCTGCAGAAATAATAATTAATCTCTAGGGCATGTAATTTGTGTTGGGATACTACTCAATGGGTTACAAATGCCATATCTAACCGAGGTCATATATGGTTCTTAATAAATTATTAAAGGAGATACATTTGCATAGAATTCTTAGGATTTTCAGTTTCTAAATTATGTATTCTCTCCTTTCCAAATTATTAGTCATCCTGGATGCTATTTTAAGCGTCTAATTCATGGTATCTTTTATGACCTAGACATATGTACGTGTCTAAATTCATAGTATCATTAATGTATATGGTAAAAAACCAGAATGACTAATAATTTAGAACGGAGTGAGTAGGACATTAGAAGAATTCTTATGTGATGGTATACATTATTTTGATTTATTTTCAGTTTTGAATGAAAAAAATAAACAAATCATATGTCAATTTAACTAAACTGCTTCAGTTCTTTACACTAGCTACAACCTCTTGATCACGTGCGTGCCGCAAGTGTGTTTTTGCTAGTTTAGAAAATATTTCTGCCAATAACATATTTCTTTTCTCACTTTATCCTCTCCACCCGCTCGTCGTACCCAGTTTCCCCACGGTCTTACCCTCTTTTTTTTTGGCCGAACTACTGTTGGGCACGGATCTATTACTAGCCTCCACTCCACCTCCAATCCAATACGAGTTCTGTTTTGACGTCAAAAGGCCTGCAGCTCTCCTACTCATCGATCCCGTGCTTGAGCGCAGCCTGCAGGGGTCATCGTGCTCGGCCATGCGCGTCATCATTCGAGCTTGCCGTGCTCGCCTCTGTGCTCCGTTCGAGCGCCGTGCTCGCCGGGCAGGAGCTCGAGCTCGGTTGTGCCGGTCGCCATGCTCGGTTCTGTGGGCAGAATAAGAGGTTCAAATATAAAAAAATTTCTTGAAAACATCAGCCGATTATCTTCTTAGAATTATTAGGTTACACAAAGAATCTGTACTATAAGCGGTAAAGGGAGGTGGGATGAGGTGCAGACCCATCAAAAGTATGTGTCGGAGGAATTTATATAAAATATGAAATAATTTTCTCACCGCATCGATTCTTTACACGTGCCTATACTTTTTGTATTACGTGCGTGTCGCACGTGCTTATCTGCTAGTGCTGCTAAATTATTCAACAAAAAGGTAGCCACAACTGCTATTGTTATGGCCGTGAGCTAGTTCTGTTATGGGCTGAGTAAAGCCCATAGGGAGGGCTATGGGACTGTCCACGCATGCTATGATTGGGGATTTAGCAAATGTGCCTAATCTACAAAGGCGGCCTAAGCCCTAGGGTTAGAGTCATCGAAGAAGAACAGAACCAACCTTAGGCGGCCTGTTGGCGATCTGGCTGGATTTGTTATGGAATGACCTGAACAGGAGGAGGAACTAGAATGAAACTCCTGGCGCGGCAAGAAACCTGCCCAAATCGTTGAAGAAGAGGCAATCTAAGGCAGGTTCTACTCTTCTTCGATGACTCTAACCCTAGGATTTAGGCTGCCTTAATAAACTGGACGCCCTTGTTTAACCCTAATCACCCATGGTACTGTTCACATGTCATGTTGCACGCTTGAACGGTGCCACAGGCCTCCCTATAGGTCTACTTAGCACATAACAGGCTCCCTGGCTCACCTAATTAGCGGTCCCCGGCCAGGGAGGTTGTTAGCAGTCAACGACCGCAATTGCTATGGTCCGGGTACCTGGACCATAACAAGTTGTCGGGCACTCCCTCCTCTCTCCCTACGTGAAGTAGATTAGCTTAGGAAAAAATCCATAATTTGCAAGATAAGCATCCAAACCAAATTCTGATTGCACCATTATATTTATAACGATAAGATCTTCAAAACTAGGTCACACTTGACCACGTTTAGGCTAATTTTTTCAGAACATTTTTTTTATACAAGTGAACAATTCGATTCCACACCGCACAAATTGTTGCAATTCACGGAACACAAACGTTATACGGAAGAAACAAAATGTTATAGGAGTGGAACAAAACAGTGTTGCTTAGATTATTTGCACAATAGCTACGAGATGTTCGATGGTGTTGCTCCATTATATTCTGTCCGTGTAGCTTTTATTCCGCCAGTATAAACTTTTGTTCTGCCGGTATAAAATTTTGTTTCACGACCAAGGATGATTTGTTCCATGGTATGGTTTCATCACATCCCTTTTGTGCAGCTTTTGTTCCAGCAACATATTTTTGTTCCGTGTGTGTAAAATTTTATTCCATGACTAAAGATGATTTGTTCGACGTTGGAATAGAATATATAGTTCCTTCTGTGTTGTTTGTTCCGCTTGTATATATTTTTGTTCTGTCCGTGTAAAATTTTGCTCCACAGTTAAGATGTTTTGTTCGATGTCATTATTCCACCTGTGTAAAAAATGTTCCTGAAAAAAATTAGTCTAAATATGGTTGTATATACAGGACTTAGATCTACAATTTTGGGGAAAAAGGAAAACATAGAAAGAAAGAAAACTCTTGAGGACCCACCAAGTGTCCAAGAAAGAAAGAAAACTCTTGGGAAAAAAGGAAAACATAGAAAGAAAGAAAATTAGTCAACTGCCAGGAAGGAGGCTGGCCAGCTAGTACAGACTCATGATTCCGCGCCCACGCTGACATAACAGCTATGGGGTGGCTCTTGTTTCTCATGCTAATATAGTGAGTGGTGTTGATTAGGTGAAGGTAGCTGGTGTGTATAATCATGATATCTGATAAGCAAAGTCCAAAGGACAACTGCAGTGAACACGGGAGGACAGCATTGTTGTTGAGAACATTTCATCGACCCACATCAGTAAGTATCATGCATTTTATAACAAAAGTTTTCTATCTGCAATACTTGGCCCGTTAATCAAATACCAACCCGAACATCATCAATGCTTATTTACAACAATCATGTAAAAGTGCTGAAAAAAATCACCCAATGAAGGTAAATCCAAACAAAATTTGTGAATATTACCTACATATTGGTGCTCAATTGTTCTAGGGTGTGTTTGGTTGGATGCACCACATGATGCATGAATGGATGATCCTGGATGGGATGGTTCAACCAATTTGCTTGAACCACTTGGTTCACACTAACTAGTACAACAATATATTAAGTAGGATGGTCTCATCCTGGATGGGTTGGTACAATTCACCCAACCAGACAAGATAATCATTATTATTTTGTATCATGTCATACGTGAATCAGATGGTAGAAAAATATGAAACGACCTGCATTCACCTCTACTGCCACAAAAGGTGTCATGTGTCATAATAGATATAGACACGCAAAACAGAATTAGGATTTAGTGAGGTATGATATTTGTAACATGAGGGAATAATAGAAAACTCAAAACTACATCTTCATTGAGATATTGAATCCTATGAAACATTCAAACATAACACAGACGACCCACCTATATGGCTATACTTTTATAAAAAGAATTATCTCCATCATCTGCATAAGCACGGCACGGTCCGGGTCATTGCTATTTATGTCTATCGGCTAAATAGCTGAACACTATGAACGGCTTATTGCGTCCTTATGCGTCAGGCGGGTCCTTGTTAGTGTTGAAACCCTAACTTCGCTTGGCTTCAGTGAGGTGAGGCAGTGCCAAATTTGAGAAACAAATGCGGAATTAATAGGATGGTGCCATGTGAATCTGTTGACCCCTTCCCGTGCACATACCATTCTTATCGGTATGAATGGATCACTCATTTGCCAAATGTGGAATTAATTGGATGCAATATCATTGACATTATATAAGATACATAACAGCTGGTTTTCACTTTTCAGGCATATTTATAGCATGAGAAACTGACACCAGAAAACGCTGAAGTTTTCTCAAATGCTACAGCCATGTTTGAACCGTTATTGTTGGGCAGTATCCTTTAAAGAACGATAGAACACAAGACTATGTTAGATAAACAAAAAAAACACCACACTATTGGGTGCTAGTAGGTCAGCTACTAGTTCAATTTTATCTTACCTCTCCTGCTTTAAAAATTGGCAAAACGGACAGTTTGGTCCATCTACTTTACACTGAGGGTCAAGTTGGTCCCTCAACTTTTAAATGGTCAATCTAGCCCCCTAACTTTGATTTTTGGCTCACACTCACCCTTAACAGTGATATAGCACAGGATATACTATAGTACAATCCTAAAGCAAAAAGTCCCTTTTACCCTTAGCTTCTTTTCCTTCTAATTTCTAGCACCCTGCAAAGGGCCACGCTTGCTCATTCCTATCATTCTTCAATTTCCTCACCAATTGCCCTGTTTCACAAACAGTTGCCGTTGACATTAAGCTAATTAAAGAACTCACCAATCCTCATCATCTACTAGTGTTTTCTTCATCATATCTTATTATAAATACACGCTGACATTAAGCTAATTAAAGAACTCACCAATCCTCATAATCTACTTGCGTGTTCTTCACAATATCTTATTATAAATACACGTGCAAACCAGCTGCCTTTCCAACACCACTTTCGTGGCTCTAGTGCATTCTTGAGCTAGCAGCTCAATCCTGTTGTTTGCACACAAATAGCTGCAGACCAGACACACAAATACACGAGACAACACCTAGCTTAGTTGCTTCGATCTCATCTAAGAGACTATGATCAGCTTGCCACTATATCTTGCCTATATCGTTGTCCTCAACGGCTTGTTGCGGAGCTGCAAATTAAATGTGCCGGTGGAAATTGAGGGGAGGAAAGAGCCAAGGGTAAAATGAACTTTGTTTTTGCAGTAGCCTCATTATGGAGCTTGATATCATCAGTTCATCACAAGGGCAAGTTTGATCTAAAAATAGGCACTAAAGCGATGGTGAAGACGAAGCCATACCCGCTCATCCACCACAAATTCCAGATTTATGTGGTGCTTATTATGGGCCGTCTTCATGACACCTTGAGCCAACAACAGGCACTCCTTGATCTCAGCGAGGTAGGTGTCCCGGTGTTGCAACTGCTTGTCGATAGCTTGACACACCCGAGTCCTGCTTGGTAAGAAACCAAGGACGGTGGTGCGCATCTGTAGAAACCTGAAACGACGTAGTGCGGAGCGATGACTGGTACGAGGCGTTGAAACAATATTCGGCCCCAGGCAACCAACGAACCCAGCTGCATGGGCGATCTCCAGCCAAACACCGCAGCTAAAAGCCCAAGACTCTATTGGCGACCTCTGACTGGCCATCAGTTTGGGGTCTAAAGGACGAACAGAGCCACAGTTTGATGCCCGCGAGGTGAAAAAGCTCCTGCAGAGAGCGATCGTGAAGACAGAGTCTCTGTGTCACTGACAATGGAACAAGAAAATCCATGGAGCTTGACCACGTTGTCGAAGAACGTCTACGCCACAGTGAGTGTCGTGTACGAGTGGCCTAGAGGGATGAAGTGAACCATCTTGAAGACACAGTCCACCACCGTCAACACCACTGATTTGCCACTAGCCTTGGGGAATCTCTCGATGAAGTCCATAGAAATGTCGCTCCAGATAGTTGACGGAACCTCGAGAGGTTGAAGAAGGCTAGCCGGATGCAACTGCTCCGTTTTGTTGCACTGACACATGGAGCAACCCTTGACGTGCTCCCGGACAAGACTGGCGGCATTTGGATTGAAGAGGCTGGGCGGAGGCGAACCAATGTCTTTTAGACATCCTCATGGCCCGCGCCATGGGGGTGTTCCAATAGTTGTGGCCACCACACCGAGGATGACAGCACGAAGATGCGGTTCTAGTAGAGGACGACCCGTCTGCAACAATACAGCAAGCGCCTGTCGCCCACGGATAAATATCCTACTTCTTGGTGATGGCCTTGGGTGAGGACAGCAGCTCGTGACGAAAGGCGTCGAACAGCTCAAACTCCGGCTGTGATATGGCTATGTTGCGAATGCCCGGCTCGTTCAGCTTGTCGGGTTTGTACTCCACCTGAGTTTGCTCACCCAAGTGTGGTGAGGGATCGTGGAGAAGCGTTGAATCTAGTAAATTCTTGAGGGAGCAATGGTCCGTACGGAGGATGAACTCACGTGTCCACAAGTACGGCCGCCAATGCCGCACTGCTTGAACAAGGCCAATGAGTTCGCGCTCATATGCCACGAGCTTGGCGTGCTGCGATGTGACCAAGCAGCTGAAGAAGGCGATGGGACCTTCGCCTCCATGAAGAACCGTGCCAAAACCCGTGCCTAAGGCGTCACAGTCTACCATGAATCATAGTTATTAGAACCAGACCAGACCGGCGGTTCAACCGTTAAAAGACCGAACCAGAGCCTTTAGGGGTCCGGTTCACTTAAAAAATCGTCTGTGCAATCGAACCGGTAAAAAACGGATGAACCAGCAATTTTTTACGAAACCGGTGAACCGAGTGGTTCCAGCCGAACCGGACGGTCTGTGCAGAAGGCAAAGATTTTTGTCCTGGGCTTGGGCTATCAAGTGGTGCGGGCGTGCGGCCCATCTATCTACCGTTAGGCTGCCCTGTAGTGTCGTCTTCTACCTTGGTGTCGCGTACTCGCGTATGGTTCTCTCTTCTCTCGTTGTTCTCTCTCCCAAAACAAACTGATATTACCACAGATCCTTTGAGCAGTGACACGCAAAAGTCGACGGCTTGATTTGGTCGGGAAACGGAGGGGCGATGTTGGGGGGTGGGGGGGTGGGGGGTTGAATGCGAAGGTCCACGCTGCATCAATCCATCTGGCAAGATCTGCATGCAGCTCATGGCCACGGACGTCAGCGCTAGATGGTTCCATACTTCCATTCACTTGGCGGTGGCATGCAGCTTCGACCTCCCACACCAACAGCTAATCCCAGGTGGTGGTTGGCGATTGCCAAAATTAATTCGTTCCTAGCTGCTGTGTTCACTTATCCAATTTTCCCCCTTTTAGAGTTTAGATCTAGGACACTTCCGTTTCATCAGGTGCTTGGGTAGGGGAATAGTTGCTGCATAGATTTTGGATGCAACTGTCTTTACGTAGGCGTAGTACTTCATCATGGAATGCTATGAGTGAATCTATATGGCTCATTTGATTTGGGCAATTCTTAAGGTTGCTTATTTTAAATACCCTTTCGTATAAGCCTTTTGGCCCTGCAGGAAGTAGCTGAGATTGCAAGCGTGAGATGTCATTAGAATATTGATACTTGAAAACTGAGATTTTTTATTAATAAATCCTCAAGTGCATCTTAATTATCAAGTATATATGTACCAGTTCATAGTACGTAGTATTTGTGAGCAGTTCAATCTAACGGTTCATTATTATTGAACCGGTGGTTCACCGGTTTTTACGGTTGAACCAGTGAACCACTGAACCAAAGACATCATCGGTTCGATGACCGGTCCGGTCCTAATAACTATGCCATGAATGGCTTGTCAAAGTTCGGAAGCTGGAGCACCGGCGCCATCATTAGGGGCGCTTATGTGCCTCAAAAGCCTATGTGGTTGCCGGCAACCACGGGAAGGTCTCGCTCTAGAGGAGGGCCGTCAATGGTGATACGATGATGCTATAGATGTGGATGAACCGGCAATAGTAGCCGGTGAGCCCTAGGAACCCACAAAGCGTTGTTACGGAGTGCAGTAGGGGCTACGCCTGGACGACCTTGACCTTGTCGATGTCCATGGCCACGACATTGTTGGCGATGACATGGCGCAGGTACTTGGACCTCTTGAGGAGTGGGCCATGCTGCTGGAGGGTGAGGAACACGGAGCAAACATGTTGCAAGTGTTCCGACCATGTCTTGCTGAAAATTAAGATATCATCAAAGAAAACTAGGATGCACCGCTGAACTAAGGGTTTTAGCACCACATTCATGAGCGCCTGAAATGTAGATAGGGCGTTGGTGAGTCCGAATGGCATCACCAAGAAATCGAAATGGCTACGGTGCGTTCGAAACACCATCTTGTGCATGTCATCGGGATGCATCCGAACTTGATGATAGCCGATGTGAAGGTTCAACATGGTGAAGAACACTGCACCCTTGAGCTCGTCGAGAAGCTCTTCAAGAATGGGGAACTTGTCACACGCCGTCTTGAGGTTTACATGAATCGTCCCGCTTATTTGTTGAATAATGAACTAGATGAACAATGGCAGTTTGACAATCACTCCAACCCGCCCTCCCAAGGAGGCTCTGAGTTCTCAAGAGTTGTCTTTCTGCTTAACCCTAAACAAACATGCACCCTTGGCTAAATAGACTCCTTGCTAACAACTTTATCCCTATCTTTAAGTCGAGCCAAGCAACCCTCAGCCGGCACAAACGTACTTGAAAGAAACTAAACTAGAAAATAACTAAGTTGTGGACACCGACTTCTTTGTAAGGGCGACCCCAATGCATTTGGCAAAAGCAGTCTAAATGGGTGGGCCCTGTGTCAGCGGGCTTTTATCGCTATTGCCACAATGTTTAGACTATATGGACTGCAAACGTTGGGCCCACTAAGAAATAAAAATCAGCCCAACCGTTCGCTTCCACCCTCAGCCCCCGACCCCGTTCCTCTCTCTGCGGCTCCGTCGCTTCTGCCTTCCTCCGCTCTCGCCGTCGCCCGTCCTTCTCCGTGAGCTTGTGCCTTCCTCCCCTCGTGAATCCTTCCCTCCGCCCAGATCGGTCTTCCTTCGCAGCAGATCGAGCCTCAGATGCTCCAATCGATTTCCCCCCAGCCAAATCGACCTCCAAGCGATCTATTTCCTCCTTCGCTGGCGCCATGATTTGCCTCGAGGTGGACATCGGCAACCCCGCCCATGGCGAAGCTGCTCCTCACCGACGAACCAGAGGCGCTGGTAGCTTCGGCCAACAACTCCACTTCCATGGGCCACACTTTGAAGGTTTAGCAGGTGGCGCAAGAATTTCTCCGTTCAGTTCCTTCTCGCGGCGCGGATGGCAACAATACTGGTAAGAGAAGAGGGAGGGGAGAGAGAAATCAGTTTTTTAATCCTTATGGACCGCCCATAGCGCTACGGCTAGCTGAATCTATTGCCCTGCTACGGACCGGTTGCACAATAGCTAAGGACGAGTTGCTGAAATTTTTTATTGGCTATGGACTACTTTTCACCAACATTGTGGTCGCCCTAAGTGTAGGATAATAGAACTGTGTCTAATGGATGGATTGATTGTATTGCATTGAGGCCTCGGTTGGTATATATAGGAGTACATGACTTGGGGGTAAGGCAACCCCACCGGATCCATATGGCAATCTACGATACGTATATCTAACCTACCAAATATACTCTAACATTCCGCCGCAGTCACAGCGGGAGCACCGCATACGGTGACTGGAGAAGAAGCCAAAGCCAGGAGCCGACAGACTAACACCCCCCCGCAGACAAAGTGTCGGTGTGTTCCGGATGCTGCAACTGGAGAGAACTGGCTAGTAACTCATGCGGATGATAGCCCTTTGTGCCGATATCGAGGTAACCGAGCTTGAGGGCGAGGAGTCATGGTCGAGGATGTTCTGCGTAGAGTAGCCGTGGTCGACGTAGAGCTGTCGAGGTTGCCGAATACGAGGTAGCAGCACATGAAGCCGCAGGTGCATGAGGAGGCGCCATGGTGATGGCATGACGGAGAAGACACCGAAGACGAAGATGGCGACACGTCGAGGTAGTCGAAGAGGGACGATGCCGAAGTCGACACAGTCAGGGGTCATCAGGCGAGACATTCGTGGGTTTGCCAGGCCCGGGAACGTATCGGGAATGATGGCACGCACCGGTGTTGCCAATACCGGACGTGCGAGGGAGAGTGCACAACCAGACGCCCTCGTTTGAGGGACCAGCAGAGAAGGCCTCCAAGGCGGTCGTAGATGCAGAAGAACGCCGGGGTAGAAGATGCCAATGTAGCCTGCAGTTGCTGGAGTAGACGAACGGGGCAGTTGAGACGGCGATGCTGGCGATGAGGTTGTGCTAAACGAAGCGATGAGGTGAACCCGGACGATCTGGCACAAGGCAAGATGGTCTCGATGACGCGGCGGCGGAGCTCAAAGAAGACTGCGAAGAACTCGGACAGCTTGACAAAGAGCATGTACGTAAGACGCGCACTGACGTAGTCAAAGACGGAGATCGAGGACGTAGCCAACGGCGGTGAAGATGCAGTGGCGAGGGAGACCACAGGCGACACCACTGCTGCCCGAAGAGGCGACGCAGTGATAGTCCTTCATCTCGGGGAGGTGGCGCAGTACGAAAACGGACGTCACGGGAGCCGGGTGGATCACGCACGTCAGCTGATCAGACCGAAGATGCGCGAGGCGAGGCGGCGATGGATGAAGTCGATGGAGGCGTCCCGATTGGTGAAGGCGAAGACGAGCCGACGATGGTCGACGAGCGGGAGAAGCGGCCACGAGGGCGGTGCACCGCCCACATAGCCATGCTGCACAGTTGAAGAAGAGGAAGAAGCCGGTGAAGTCAATGCCGATGTCCAGGTAGAAGCGCGGGGTCGACGGGCGGTGGGCGAGACAATCTCGATCAGTGACCGAGCAAAAAGGGAAAGACACGCAACAGCATCTCGTGTAGGACCTCGGGGGGGTGCCCTCACTCTCTTTGCTCTCGGTCAGCAGGTCACGGACCAGAAGCCGGTCACGAACCATACTATGTGAGAGAGAAAGAATAGGGGGTAGGGCACGGACCGGCAGGCGGTGAGGTGGAGGGTGGAGCGAATCCCGCTGCGGAGGAGGCGAGTCCCTCCGGGACGGCGACGGATCTAGCCGAGCCAGAAGGCGGCGGCGGCGGATCCCGCCCGGAGCGACGGCGGTAGGCAGATCCCTGCCGGAAGCGGCGACGGAGGATCCCACCGGGAGGAGCAGCAGCGCCGAGGGGGGATAAGGACAGGGTAAAGACGGAGGGGCCGCCAGGGAGGCCATCGACGACGGGGTGAGGTGCCCCAGGGATCCCCTGATGCCACCACGGCAGCGCAGGGAGGCACACAAGGACCTGAGAAGACCCTCTGCCACCATGACAGCGTGTGCCGAGGTTGTTGTCGATGGCTTCCATGGCGAATGGCAAGGTACGTGGCGATCTGCTGCTGCTGGACACCTATGGGGGCGACGGATTAACAAGATCCACCGCCAAAACCGAAGAGGGCGCTGCCCCCGACGAAGATCGACATGGGTGATCTCCCCGGAGGCGCGCTAGGAGGCCGTCGAGGGGGTGCCCTGATTGGGTGCCGTGGGAGACGACCGACGGCGCGCAGGAGAGCAGGGGCGCAGCGAGGGCTAGCAGAAGGGTTGGCCTAGGATTAGAAACCCTAAACTCGTGATACCAGTAGGATAATAGAACTGTGTCTAATGGATGGATTGATTATATTGCATTGAGGCCTTAGCCGGTATATATAGTAGTACATGACTTGGGGATAAGGCAACCCCACCGGATTACATATGGGAGTCTACGATACGTATATCCAAACTACCACTCTAACAGTAATACGTTGGAATTGCTTGTCAATAGTGTCCACATAAGAAGCATAGGTTCAGCAATCTATATCCAGTTCCAATTTTCAGAAAAGCAGTATTCCTTGTTTCTACTAATGTTCTTCTCAAAACGAAGGGTAGTAAACACTGGGTCCAAGCCTGGTGACATCTTGATCCTGTCGGACAAACATGTACAGAGTAAAAGGAGATCCAGGTATCAAAATACCTGGATGAACATTATTAATGCTCCACGCGCATGAGAAGTACCAACAAGAACTAGTGCTCGGCAGGGCAGATATCTTCCAAGCTGCAAAGAAAAAGGTCAAACACAAGAAAATGAAGAACTTAAGCGTCCAAAGTGGAATTGTTCTACTGCCAACAAAATACCCTTTTTTCTGTTTTGTTGTGTAATTGTTCTAATCTAATTAATTGAATCGGTTCAGTTCTTGTCCTCATATTGAAAAGGATTGAGACTGACAATGGGTTAGTTAATGATGTTTGAGCATGTACTTTTTTCGAGTGTCTATTTATTTTCGATTGGTGTTTATGGATTGATCACAAGTTAAAACATGGTTAGAACTCTAGTGTCTTGAACTTATACTGAGTTCACTTATTCTAAATCTTGTAACATTAGATCATTCAGGATGTGATGCAAAGCACATACCTTTTGCCCAAGAACCCGATGATGTCTGTGATGACTGTTGCTCGCTTATTCTTCTCGAAAGCAAGTGATGCAGCTTTTCTAAGCAGTAGAGAACCAGCTATGCACCCTAGTATCATAGGATTGACTCTGCATTGCACAAGACCAAACAAAAATTTGATTTAGGATGAGTCAACAGCAAAAAGCAGCCATGCATTACCTCTTCTCTGTAGGTTGCTTATCTGACAAGACAAAGTGCCGTGCCCAAGATGCAAATACTGCCACACTGCCAGCAACAAATAGTATTAGCAAAGAACTATAGGCAATGCCAACTTCAAGTGCTTAAGGTTTACAGGGGATAAAGTATGTTCAGGCAACAAAAAGAACTGACATCATACCATGACAACTAAAAATTATCTTATTTATTGATATTAGAAAATGTGCCACATTAACAATTGCAAGTTATGCATAAGTAAGTAGCCATAAGAAAGTTATACGATGAACAACCACCTCGCAATTATTACCAATATTTGAAAGTACAACCACTAGATGCAATGTACATCTTATATGCAACTACAATTATATAATATAGAAAAATAAACATATAACTGGAGAATGGAATAATCAGCATTCAGCTATTAGAAGGTAACAGACCTTCCAGAAAGAAAAAAACTAGAGTTAACAGGAATGCATCAGCCACATTTTCATACACGGCGTAAACACATGATACACAGTTTGTAGAATTTGTGGTTCCAAATAAAAGCAGAAGATTTAACAAAATTGAGAATGAGCTGAAAATCGGCCAAAAAGATGGATCAACAAATAGGAATAACTCATAAATGCAAATAATACTATATGTATAAATTCTACAGTCAATAAACAAGAAAGAGTAACAGGAATTAGATAACTAAAAATTACTATTTTCGTGGTATATGTTTGCCTGGCCAACCGCTTATATTCATTTTAAGGTTAGCTCAAAGCACAAAAAAAATTGGGAGTGTTGGACAAGCTCTACATGAAACAAAGAAAACACTAATCATTTTGTCCATAGCTTGTGAACAAACAATAATTTCCATCAGAGCAAACTAGTACAGTCAAGAATTCAGAACTTAATATGCATAATTTTATGATTGAGTCTCCTACTATGTTCAGCTCAACCTGCATGCATTTTAAAGCACATTGAAACAAAAAATAGCGTCCTCTAATTGCAGGCCATCTTATCCTTCTAAATACGGCACAAAATTAAGAAATACACACTGTGATTTGGGCATTTGGCCGATGAAAACACTACAGCTTTGCGGACCCATTCCACATCCATAAGAGGGTTCCCTTCACATCTCTGCATGTTAAATAGGGATTTCAAGTTCAACATTAGCCAAACACATGATTCTCTTGTAGTGGCAAAGAGCTTTACCACACAGCGATTAGTAAGACAAACACAGATTGACCCCCATAGCTGCAGCTTTCTGACTCAGCGACTTAGCTTGAATTTGAATCCACCCTACCAAAATACCAATTTGCACCTAAGATGTCCGGTGCTCACCCTACCCCCAACAATCCGAATCAATACCTGCCCACATGAACGCAGCAGTTCGCACCAAAAGAAACACTCCCCGACCATTATCCAACACAAACCTACTACGGCGGGCATGAGCATTCCTACAAACACCGCTCGTGCAAAAGCAGCACCACCGCCCCAAATTCCATCCTCCAAACACACATACGTACACAGCCTCTGGCAACACAGCGCGCGGAGTAAGAAACGCAGGCGGACGGCTGTGGCTCACCTGCCTGGCCCTTGTGGCTGACGCGGTCGAGCGGCGGCGTGATCCTGCGGACGACGGCCTCCGCGTCCGCCTCGTACACCGTGGCCGCGGACGCCGCCATTCGCGTGGCTGGCCCGGAGAGAGCTGGAGCTGCCCGAGGGGCAGGACGGCGGGGCGAAGCGGCCGGCGACGGAGGAGGAGGAGGGATGCGGGGGAGACGGGGGCAGGAAGGAGCGGAGCAGGACGAGCTGCCTGCGGAATGCCGGGGAGGTGGCCCACATGCGCCCCCGGTGCGGCTGCTGGTGTCGCTGTCGCCACGCGTGGGGGCACGCGCCCGTGGGCCGGCAGCTCATGGGTTGGATGCTGTTGCTGCCGTGGTCGGAAATGGTGGGAAGCTACTCGAAACTGCTGGCGTGGTGGACAACGCAGAGAGTAGTTTTCGTCTTTTTTTTTCTTTGGAAGATGGTATGTGAGAAAGCAAACCAGAAGAAAAGAGTCCCTTCCAAGGCCAGGACCAACGACAATGCAATCAAAGCGCTCCATCCACTTTGCAACTTCGGTGAGAATTTTAGAAGAAACAGATGCTCTTTCCTCGTTTCTGACAAAGTTATTTACAGAATAAGCCTAAAAACTACTAAAATGATTGAAGCATGGAAACAAAAACTAAAAAATCAAGTTACCTTACACTGTATGATTCCTCCAGTATTGGATGTACAATAAGCTCAGGACTATAACTTTTAATTACGGTTGCAGCATCTTTTGTACAGAAAACATGTGAAAGATCTGCACCCTGAACAACATCATGTGACATATTTGCATTCATGTGTGGTCCATGACTCCATGTAATGAAACATTAAGAAGGTACTGACAACTTTCAAGGCAGAGATAGCTGCAAAATATGGAGCACCAGTGTACTCGCGACATCCACCAATTACTGCTATCTTCCCTGAAAATTGAAACACATATTTATGTATTACCAAAGCAGCAATTATGAATTGAATTTTTCATTTGAAACACAAAACAGAGTTAACTGGAATGCACGAGCCACCATTTCCATAGAAGATGCAAACACATCAAACACTTTTTGTAAAACTGGTGATACCAAGTGGGGATAGGTAATTTATCAAAAATGGAAACAGTGAGCTGATAATCCTCCACACCATTAAATTGTCTGCCATCTTATCATTCTGAATACGGCACAATATAAATAATAACCATCGTGATTTGGGCACTTGGCAGATGAAAAAACTACAGCTTTGCGAATCCATTCAACATCCATCGGGAGGATCCTGGGATGCCAAATATGGATCTCAAGTTCAACATTAATCGTGCCGGTGACTCGCTTGCTGTGGAGTGTGGATAGAGCTTTACCGCATAGTAAATCCGTAAGGAAATACAGATTGATCCCCATACCACCAGAGATGGGTTTTCAGACCTAGCGTTCTGAGTCAATTGGGCTTGAATTCATACTACCCAAATAACAATTTTCACCAAAGATGTCCGGTACTGATCTCCATTCCCAACAATATAAAACTTCCACCATCAAATTCGAACCAACACCATCCCGTATACAAAATCCCCGGTATGGACTCACCCACCTCGCACCACAACAAAGAAGAATATCCAACCATTGCTCGAACAGAACCTTCCTACCAATGTGGGGCATTCCTACAAACACCAAGCGCGCACAAGCAGCAGCACCGCCCAAAACCCAACGGCCAAACACTACACACACAACTAGACAACACACCACGCGCAGGGAAACGGAAACGAAACGGCGGCGCTCACCTGCTTGGCCCTTGTGCCGGGCGCGGTCGAGCGGCGGCGTGATCCTGCGGACGACAGCCTCCGCGTCCGCCTCGTACACCGTGGCCGCGGACGCCGCCATCGCGTGGCTCGCCCGGAGGGAGCTGGAGCTGCCCGAGGAGTAGGACGCCGGGGCGAAGCGGCCGGCGACGGAGGAGGAGGGATGCGGGGGAGACGGGGGCAGGAGGGAGCGGAGCAGGACGAGCTGCCTGCGGAATGCCGGGGAGGTGGCCCACATGCGCCCCCGGTGCGGCTGCTGGTGTCGCTGTCGCCACGCGTGGGGGCACGCGCCCGTGGGCCGGCAGCTCATGGGTTGGATGCTGTTGCTGCCGTGGTCGGAAATGGTGGGAAGCTACTCGAAACTGCTGGCGTGGTGGACAACGCAGAGAGTAGTTTTCATTTTTTTTTTTTTGACAAAAAGTCTATTTTTGAGCATCCAACTCTTGTCTCAGTTTGGTTTTGACAATCCAACTCTAAAACCGGGTATCTTTGGCCATCCAACTATCAAAACCATTCAAATTTGTCCATCGGGCTGTTTTCATTTAATTTTTTTATTTACAATTTAGTCCATAGATCTTAAAATGATTATTACTTTTTGCTCATACCTTCGATTTAGGTGATTCTTATAGTCACGTGTTCCTAACGGCAAGCTTTATCTCATAAATAATCTTTATATTATTTTATCACTATTTATTATATTATTTTTTTGACGTTGTGTAGAAAAAATAATATAAGAAAAATTTAACAAACAATTATAAAATAATATAATCAATATTTTAAAATATAAAGCTCATCGTTACGAATGCATGACCACTAAAAACACTTAAATCAGAGATACATGAAAAAATAGTAATCATTTTAACATTTAAGGACTAAAAAGCACTAAATTAGTCCTTTTTAATCCTTGGATCTTAAAATGATTATTATTTTTTTCTCCGATATTTGATTTAAGTGATTCTAGTGGTCATGCCTTTAGAACGATGAACTTTATGTTTTAAAATATTGATTATATTATTTTATATTTGTTTTTTTTACTTTTCTTATATTGTTGTTTCTACACAATGACAAAAAATAATATAATAAATAGTGATAAAATAGTATAAAGGTCACTCTAGTATATAGTGCTCACCGTTAGGAACACGTGACCACAAGAATCACCTAAATCGGAGGTAGAACAAAAAGTAATAATTATTTTAAGATCTAAGGACTAAATTGCAAATAAAAAAGTTAAAACCACCCATCAAAACAGCCCGATGGCCCAAATCTGAACGGTTTTGATAGTTGGGTGGCTAAAGATACCTAGTTTTGGAGTTCGATTGGCAAAACCAAACTGAGGGGCAAGAGTTGGATGGCCAAAAATGGACTTTTTCCAAAAAGAAAAAAGTCCATTTTTGGCCATCCAACTCCTACCTCAGTTTGATTTTGGCCATCGGACTCCAAAACCGAGTATTTTATCACTATTTTTTGTCATTGACCATAAGAATCACCTAGATCGGAGGTAGATCGGAGGTACCAGTAGTACCTCATTTGACGGCGGCGCCGCGGTGCACGAACCGCTTCAAGGTCCGAATCAGCTCCCCCGTCGCCTCGCTCAACTGTCCCTTGGAGAGACGCCATGCCGCTCCCCCAGGAACTCGGCCCTTCCCATCTCCTTCAGCATCACCGCGTAGCGCAGCATGTGCCCCGGGCGCCACGACGAGCGCCAGCCGCCGAGAGCTGCGCGCGCAGCCAGGACAAGAACGCCACGCCGAGCCCTCCATCGCCACGGGGCGGAGAGCAGCACGGCGTGGGAAACTCGGCGGCGAACCGCTGGCAGCAGGAGACTTCAGTTCAATTCACTATTGAGCGCGGAGCTTCAAAATCCCCATCAAACTCCCCCGCCGCCTCGCCCTGCTGTCCGACGACGGAGAAGCCAAAGCCATGCGGTCCCCCGCCCCCCCAACGAACTCGGCGAGCTCCACGGCCTTCCCCATCTACTTGACTTAGCTCACGGCGTAGCGTAGCACGTGGCTGTATAGCACATCGCGGCCGGGCGCCACGACGAGCGCCGCCGGCAGCGTCAGTATATATATGCTCTTGGATGACAAACGTCTCTTGAAAACAAAAAAAAGTCAGTAATAAAAAAAAGCTAAGCACACCATTTAGCATGCTTCATGGGGTTTTCCAACAATTCTCAATAATAAAAAAAAAAAGCTAAGCACACCATTTAGCATGCTTCATGAGGTTTTCCAATATAATTCTCATATATAGTTATATATATGACTTTAATAAGTCTGTGCTAACCACGCCTGCCACGTGGTCCGATGGACGTAGTTGCGGAATGCGGATGACATATAAGCGCTGCTAAACATGTTTTCGCTGCCGATGTGGTGCAAACTGGAGAGAGAGGGGGAAGGAAACCTTTTTCCCGATTCATTGATTTCAAGGCCGCGTCGTTGGAGTCCAACACGCAGGCAACGGCCCACGTAACAGCCCACCAAACACAATAAACGGAAGAAGGGAGGTAGGCCTCCGTGGAACTACACTAAAGACACGATTTGATTCGTTGGACTACATAACGATTACCTAAATTTACTAATTACTCCCTTCGGTTCACTTGACTAAACTAATAATTGAGTGCGTGAAGTATTAAAAAAAAATTGAGCGCGTGCTGGTGGTGCGGAAACCGCTTCAGGCTTCGTTTGGCACCAGGTCGAAATCAACCACGCAAGATTTCACCCATTGTTGGTTTTAAATCCCTTTGTTAATTAAAAAGTTGAGGACGTATCTTTTGGTTGGCCGAAGACAATGGATTATGGAAGGACCGTACTAGTAATACGTAAAGCAAAATATGAATTAACCGAATAAGGAAAAATAAACCAAAACCTAGAAACTATACAAAAAATAACCTACAAAATTAATTAAAGACCCCAGAACATGGAGAAATTGGAAGGGACAGAAATAAGTGAGTGCATACATGAACCCATGACAATAAATGACCCCAACAAATGGATTTCGTTAATCATAATGCATTGTTGTCTAATTCAAGCAATACAGCTAAATAACTTGAAATCCTACCATCTTCCGGAAGATGAATAAGCCCTCCATCTTCATGTGTTTGAGATCCGTGCAAACAATAGTAGCCATTCGATCTCATATGAACCCTAACTCCTCATCTCTCGTTTCTCTCTCTCTCCCGACCCTGACCCTTCCGAATGACGCTTCCGTGCGAAACCCGATGACGTCGCCTCCCCATCACCGTCTTCCCGCCGCACGCTACCACCTACCTCCCGACGGCCCTGTGAGCCGCCCGTCTTCCTCCACCTCCGGCCATGGCATGCCCCCGAGCCTCGTCGCACGTGCCCTGGCACCCCCTACCACGGCGCCCCGCCATGGCCGCCCTCCGGCGGCCCCAAACCTCGCCGTACGCTGCCATGGCTGCCATCGCTGCACAAAAGCCATTCAACATTTCAAGTTTAAAATTTCAATTTTCAGTATCTTGTATAGCAACATTATTTCTATGCAATATCAATATGTGGACATCTAATGTCGAACATGTCTATGGAAAATATTGAACACGGTAATGGAAAATGTTGAACACTGTAATAGCATGTGTTGAACCCGTTGATGTCTGAAGAAGCTAGTAGATTGGGCTTGCTGCAACTGATGGATCGTTTATGGGCTTTATAGTTAGGATGCTTAATGAACTTTCGGTAGTCAATAGGAGAGCCCATCCAACTCTTCTTCCTTCCTTCCTTCCTTCCTTCCGCTCCTCTTACCTCCCTGTCTTTTCTTCTTCCCGTCCCTTCTCCAGTTGGCTGCTGAGTGAGTGGACGGGCTCGCTACCTGAAATGGAGTTGGTGATGGCGGCGCCGAGGTGTTTCCGTGGAGATCATGTCGCCTTTATGGCACTCTGCCTACGCCGTGTCATATCCTTCCTCAGGCATCACTGCCTCTACGACACTGCCCACGAGTACGCTCTCGCTCCCCCCCCCCTCTTCGATTGTGATCGATCAATCTTGACTCCCTCTACTCCACTAACGTAGCAATCTGCAACCTTGAGAGGTGCACGGGTGCCTTCTTCGACACGGCGCACTTCCTCGGCCTGCTCCGCAACTTCCAATGGGCCAACACCTCGTCCTACGCGCTTGGCTTAGTCACCCCCGGCCACTGCAGCCGCCAGGCCAACACGCTCATCGCCCGCATCCTCATGCTCCGCGTCATAGAGGACCTCGCTGCTGGCCGATCCCATGGTGTCGATGCCCTCTTCCAGCGCCTCTATGCCTCCCTCGACTCCCACAGTCCCACTCCGGGGGCGATCACCTCCGAAGAGTCCTACTCTGCATGCTCTCCGACCAAGTCAGGTGTTTGCTTCCCATGCTCCTATAACCAAACGGATCTCCCTGATTTTTCTTACTTCTCCACGTGTCAGCAAATAGTAGGTGTACTATTTTCTTCTATTTGATGAGGGAACTCAAATTTGCATTACTTACATACAGAAACTATTTTGACAAGAAGAAGAAAATATGTCTTGACCTGAATTGAGTTTCAAGTACTACAGTGTGCACTGTGCAGTTGCATCTAACGAATCTTGATTGCACGCCTTTCGTACTTGTCGGGCTTACAGGCTCTATCACGCAGTAAGACCATGGCAGTGGATGTCAATTTGAACATGGCTGCCAAGTCCCTAGCTCAAAGCCAAGACAGAGTTAGCGCGCTGCGCCTTCGATCCTACCTACACTCCTGTCGTTGGGTTCTTGGTACACATCTTCATACATACTATGTGCTTGAAAGTATCCGTTTTTACTATCACCCTATAGGATGTTCACCAATCTCAATGTTTTCAATTTTAGCCGGTACTAACGTACAAAACAGGGCATTCATCCCTGTCCCGTTAGCACCGGTTTCAATTTTAGCCGGTACTAATGTACAAAACAGGGCCTCGTCGACATTGTCGGGACCATTTAGTATCGGGTTGGTACTACCAGCCGGTAGTAAATGGCGCCACCTGACACCCAGATGTGTCAGGGGCAACGACTAGTGCTATTTAGTACCGGCTGGTGGCTCCAGCCGGTCCTAAGTGCACGCAATTAGCACCGGGTCAGATGTTGGTGTTTTAGACCGCCAATCCTGCGAGGGGTAGCCCATGCAGTGTAAATCTAAATGAGTAATGGGGAAGTCACCTAGGCTCAAGAACAAGATGGCTACAAGATGCAAGATGCAAGATGTAGATAGGTTTGTGCCTTAGGGTGAGAAACACTACGTTCTGTCTGTGATATGTGCATTATGAGTCGGAATGAGATGTTTTGGAGAGGGTCCCTACCTCCCCATATATACACCGAGGGGTAGGGTTACAAGCTGATGGAGAATGGATAAGGATTGTTTTACAAGTAAAATCCTAACTGCCCAAAACATTTGGGATACTTTTTATCTTGTCGCCTGATCTTGGGGATCTTTGTCTTGGGCTACATAAGCCAAACAATCCAAGGTTATGCAGGTCAAGGTTCCTTACATTCCCCTAGATAGGTACGCCCATGTTTGGGGAGGCCTACCTGCCCAGGAAAACTGGACGAGGATGTTCTGCCTGTCAGGTTGTACACCCGACAACCGCCGGCATGATGCCTTTTGCTTCGACATGGCCACACATTCTGCATAGGGAACTATTCTTAGGATACACCTCCATTCCTTAAAGGTCCAATGTAACACCCTTAAATGCCTTCTTTGAAATTAGTAAATAAATTGTTTTTTATTCTCAGGTACTCATAATTAATGTAGGAAAACAAACTTTTTAGAGAATTAAAATCAAATATAATGTTTAGAAACATTGTTGTGCATTTCATGCTGGTGCATTTCTTTTGATTGTTAAATTCAAAAGGTTGTTTTGAATTCAAATGTGTGCTTGAAAAATAAAATGGAAAACCCTTTCTATTTCTCTCCTTTTCTTTCTCTTGGCCCGGCCCATTTTCTCCTTCTTCCTTTTCTCTCTCCCTTGTGCTAGCCTATCTTTCCCTTCACTGTGCGGCCCAACTACGGCCCATCAGCCCAGCCGCGCCATTTATCTCCCTCCCTCACTGTGCAGCCGACAGGCAGGGCCTACCTGTCATTCCCTACCTCCAGCGCTCAGAAGCAGGCCTCGAGTTTGACTCGAGCCCGACCCCGCTGTGTGCCGCCCTTCCTTGCTTGCTCCGCACGCCAAGGCTTGCCGCCCTTGCCTATTTAAGCACCACCGCAGCCCCTCAACCTCCTTCCGCCTAACCCCCAAAACCCTAGCTCGCAACCTCCAGAGTCGCCGCCATCCCTAGCTCACACCGCCACCTTCAATCCCCGCAACTGTCGCCTCTTCCTCGCCTGTAGCTCGCTGCTGAGCTTCGCGTTAAGGTGAGCGGCATGCCGAGCCTCCTCTTCCTCTTTCTTCCGTTCTAATGCGCGCGTGTGACCTCGTCGGAGACCGCCAGCCGCCGTCGGCCGTCGCCAGCCTTCCCTGCCATGCAATCCCTACCTCCGATGCCCTAGATCGACTTCTGTCCTCCCCTGTTTCTCCCAAGCCTTTATTGGTGTCAAATCATGGCCCATAGCTTCGGATTGAGCCTACTCTGGCGAGTCGCCAATGCAGCGCCACCGCGTGCCTCCGTCTGATCTGATCTAAACGGCCCGGATCAGATCCCCGAAGGGTTACGCTGGCCGGTCCACCGTGGACTCGTGGACCAGCTCTCTGTTGTGGTCCACGACGCAGTTCACAACACAGTGCTGGCTGATGCCAGCCAACGTCACCCCTCCCGCCGTCGTGCCAGCAGTTTTTCAAAAGAGCCCTTGCGGTTTTCTCAAATCAACCTGCAATCTAGATCTATTCAAAAGTATTTACAACTAATCTTTTGTTTTAGCCCCTATTCTTTTGTAAAATAGAACCCGCCATCCAAAGCTATAGTTTTCCCATTTAGTCCTCGAGTTTTTATACAAAATTATGTTTTTAGGCTCGGTTTCTTTCAAATAAATCGCTGAAAGTTTAGTTTCTTTGCTAGCAAGCCCCTAAGCCTTATTTTATGCGTCGTTTCTTCGTTTTAGCTCCGATTAGAGTGATTCTTGGGCTCATGTGTTCGTAGCGAAGCAAAGAATAGTTTAAAAACCTTCTTTTCTCTTGTTGTTGCTAATGTTTGGTGTACTGTTCTAATAGAGTAACCTTGTTCGCATGTACTGTCTTGTGTGGATGCTTGTGTGGTGATTGATGTGAGTAGCTGACGTGCCATTCGAGTTTGGCAACGATGAAGGTTTCGAGGAATAGGGTCAGCAGTAGTAGAACATTGAGGAAGGCAAGTATAGCACGGACAGTCTTTGTTACCTATACACTTTTTAATTATACATTCATATGCATGTGATTAATATTGTCATACATTAAGGTTGTTCCTAGTCTTTACCTTATTTCTTGTTTACCCGGGTTTTATGCATTATGGTTAGTATTTGCTACGTGCTGCTATCAGCATTTATTTAATTGTTAATATTGAATTAATGATTCATTTTAATGATGGTTAATAATGCTTTTTAGCAACATGATCTAGGGAGTTAGAACATGTGCTTCGTGCTTTGTTCTAGTGTCTCTATAAGGTTTGGTTCAGAGAATTAGGCATGTCCTCCGTGCTTTGATATAATGTCTCTTCGTAAGGCTCAGTTCTTAAAGCGGCAACCAGGAACATGTTCGCCGCCGTTGGAACTATAATGGCTCTAGTCTTGGACAATTAACATGTACGTCTCTAGCTTGCTAGTGGTTACCAAAAGATTGATTGCGCTCTCGCTCCGGACGCCATTGGCCCCCTCACGTTGCGCCCCAAGCGTACGTCAATCTCGATGCCTTGGGTTATGCTACCTATGTTGAACCAAAACGGCTACTGTGCTTATTGGGGTGTTGTGTGAAAAGCCTCGTAGCGTAAGTTCTTTTGGGCTTTACGCGACCAACGGGGAAGGGCGAAACCTCTGCAGAGTGTAAATCTATCATGATAGCCGTAAGCTCACAATCATGAGCATCCTGGATCCGTTTTTATTAGAAAATAATGTTAGAGGATGATGATGGTATATTCTATAGGTACTTATACATTATTATTAATGGGTTCATAATTGGGTTCTACTCATTTGTAGTAATACGGATGATAATAAAATGTAACAACTAAAGTGCCAATGCAGTATAGCTGTGTCAAGCTTTTTTTCTTGCATAACCCGTGTTATACTTGTTAAGTAAGATGGTTTACTTACACTTGCAATATTCAGCAAAATCCCAGATGGGTAACAGATGGAGCAGTGAATGATAAGTTGTTTGCTGAGTTTCCGGAGGATCTGCCATACTTCTAACTGTGTTCAACCAGTTGGTGTCCCTGTGGACTTGAGGCTCAACTTAGTTAAGAAACATTTAATAATTACACTTCCGCTGTGTTATTTGTGTAAGACTATGTCTGGTGTTAAACTCTGATGTAAACTATTTTATTCGAGCATTGAGTTCTCTGTGATTTATATTTGTAATCTATATGTGTTGTGTGGACATAATGGATACATATATGGAAGCATTCGGGTTTATATGAAACTGGGTGTGACATCGAAGCGAGGAGGCCAGCCTTTGAAATCATCATGAAACAACCAAAAGGCATCATTGCAGGTCCTTGAATGTGAAATCACTATGAAAAAAACATTTTGCGTTGAACAACCTCTTCTTGCGTCACTAGTGCAGCCATGCTTTCCTTGCTTGCGCGCATGGACGGCGACTGGAGGCTGGATGCTCGGATGGTGGCATCGATCGAGGCAGTGATCTCCTGGGCCCGGGGCGAGATGCGAGGATCTCCGACGTGTAGACCACTAGATGGAGGCGCGAAGAGTGGTGGGGACGGAGGCGCAGATGATGAAAGAGGGAGGCGCTGCTTCAGCGACGATGGGAGGGACGGAGGTAATGCACAGTGGGGGACGGATCGTAGTTTCGCGTGATTTTTGCTTTGGAGGCAGGAGGAAGGGACACAGGGCACGGTGGAGGGCGGATCGGGCGGTTCATTTGGCATGGTGCGATTGTTTTGGTAGGTGTGAGATTTTGTGATTTTGACGGACGGAGAGAGGCAGGGCATCGGGCGTGATTTAATGCCATTCAACTGGGTATTTATTCTAGGCAAGGATCTGTTCATATTTACTTTTTTCCCTTGGACATGGAATCCCGGAGGGATTTGTTTTAGGGAAGGAGAAGCAAACGTAGGTGTGCAGGTCGGTGAGAAAAAATGGGAGGGGGAGGTCGAGGACTCGAGGGGATGATTTTCGATGGAGGAGGATAGGCCTGCCAAGGGTTCGGGTCGGCCCATTTGTGAAGTCACTCCGCTCCTCGTTTCAGCCCACGGTTCGAAGCGGGTCGGCCCACACAAAAAATGGTGCCCCTGTTTTGTAGCCCGCTCGACTAGCGGTGACCCGTAGGGTCGCGGCTGCTGCAAGACGGGACACGGGAGGCGCCGCCACCGGCGTCACGGGCGAGCTGCCCCTCCGCGGCGCCCACTGCAGCCGCCGTCCCTCCACCGGCGAGCCTCCGCCCCTCCGCCGACAAGCCCTCGCCCCTCCGCGGCCCCTACTGCAGCCACCGCCCCTCCGCCGGCGAGCCGCCATCCCTCTGCACCGCCCACTACAGCCACCGCCCCTCCGCCGACGAGCCGCCGTCCCTCCGCCGGTGAGCCGCCGTCCCTCCGTAGGCGCGCCCTCGCCCCTCTGCCGCTGAGCACCCGCCGCATTGGTGCGTGCTTGTGCTACCACGTCATCCATCGAAGTAACCGCCACCAAACGCGGCCTCCGGAATCGCCTCCACCGAGCTGTCGGAGTCGCCGGACTACTGGAGTCATCGTCCTTTCGCCACAGCAGCATGGTCGGACCCTTATTGCCGATGTTCTTGCCTTTGGCTCGTTCAGCCGTGACTGCATCACCTCACTGCCATGGTGAGCGCCATCGGAGCCGGGATCCTCCTCAGCATCCGCATCCTGATATATGGTGAGATATCGATCCCACCCCTCTTCATTTTTTTTTGCAATTTCTCGGTGCAGTAAGAATGATGTGTGGGCTAAATTGAATATTGATATGTATATGCTTACACAACGTTGTAGATGAGAAACATAAGCCTGCTTGGTTTAGCACTAACTTCCAGTTACATGTGTTCATGCCTCCTGGTTACAGCATAAGCCTGTTTGGTTTAGGAAATTTGAATACGAGGATGCTGTTCTTATCCTAATGTGCACTGTTTCGGTTTGTATATGTCATACATGGCCCTGTTTTTTGTTTTTGTCATGCATCTTTTGTTGGCTAGATTTTCTATTGCATTAACAAATGACTTTTTTTTACCTGAAGCTTGTCTACGCTATCACCCAACAGTGGAAGTCCCAATCCTGCAACTGAATTCCGTGTGGGGATATGAATTCTCCAACAACAGTTGACCCCAGCACATATGCAGGTGAGAACAAGCTATTATGTTAATTTTTTTAGTCAAGTTCTTTGTTTTGCGTTCATCTCGGTGTTATATCTAATCTCTTTTGTTGATAGGTTTTGATGATGATGACATTGAAATGTGTAATAGTGAGGATGACAATAACCATTACCAATCCGAGGAGATTGATCTACCTGCCAGAAAAAGAATAGCAATTGAAAGGGCAACAAGAAGATTTAGATCCAATTGTTGGAAAGAGTTTGAACCAGTCCTTGAAGATGGGGTAGTTGTTCAAGCAAGGTGCAAACATTGTGATAGTTTGCTGGCTGCCAAAAGCGGTGCAGGGACAAGTTCACTTCTAACTCATTTGCGAAGATGTAAGAAAAGAAGTAAGAATCTTAGGATTGTGCAAGACCTAAGTTCTACATTGAGATCTCCTTGTGGTAGTCGTTTGCAGGATTGGAGCTATGATCCAGATGAATCAAGATATGAGCTTATGAGGATGATATCTTTGCATGAGCTTCCTTTCCTTTTTTTGGAATACGATGGATTTAGAAGGTTCATGGCAAGTCTGAACCCATTATTCAAGGTGCCATGTAGGACTACAGGTAGAACCGGTTGCATGCAAGCCTTTCATTAGAAGAATCTGGAACTCAAGGATATGTTCCAAAATACAGGATGTAGGTTCTCTTTGACTGCGGACATGTGGACTAGCAACCAAACACTGGGTTACATTGTTGTAACATGTCACTTCATAGATGCCGATTGGAGGTTGCACTTGCAGAAAAGGATAATCAAGTTCATTGATGTCAAAACACCACATACTGGAGTAGAGTTGTTCAGCAATATCCAGAGCTGCATTCAAAATTGGTCTATTGAAGATAAATTGTTTGGCATAACACTTGACAATGCTGCAGCAAATAACACCATGGTCGACTTGTTGAAGCATAGTTTGGTGACTAGGAATCTTTTACCAGCAAAAGGGCAGCTACTTCACATAGATGTGTTGGGCATGTCATAAACCTTATTGTCAAGAAAGGACTTCAAGTTGTTGAACAAGCTGTTGTGAACATCCGTGAAAGTATTAAGTACATACGTTCTTCGGTGTCTAGAAAGCAAATGTTTAAGGAAATAGTTTCAGAGGAAGGAATTACAAGCAAGAAAAATCTAGGGCAGGATGTTCCTACAAGATGGAATTCAACTTATTTAATGCTTAAAACAGCCTTGAAGTTCAGAGTAGCCTTTGAGAAGTTGAAAGGTGAAGATCAAAAGTATACACATGCACCATCTTTAGATGAATGGGAAAAGGCTGCTGTTCTTTGTAGGCTGTTGAAGGTATTTAAGAAGGCAACTAAGGTCATATCAGGTACCAAATATCCCACTTCAAATCTATATTTCCATGTTATGTGGAAGATCAAAATAACTTTGGAACAGACCTCAATGGAAGTTGAAGTTGCTGAAAATGAGACCCCACTTGAAGTAGAAGTTGCTGAAAATGAGACATTAGTTGAATTTGGCAAGGTACTAAAACTCATGAAAGAGAAATTTGACAAATACTGGAATAAGTCATATGTGTTGTTGTGTGTGCCTGTTGTCTTTGATCCAAGGTATAAACTGAAATTCATTGATTTTCTTTTCAAAGAATCATTTCCAACCAAAGCCCAACAAAGATTTGCTAGAGTAGAAAAACTAGCTCAAAGCTTGTTTGAATCCTATTCTTGTCAAGAAAAAGAGTCAAACATAGCATATACCGAGCAAAGTGTTGTGGATCTTGAACTACCTTCCATAAAGAATGATCCATGGGCTGCTTGGAATAGACAACTTCATAGTGATCTTCAGTCAAAAAGGTGTACAGAGTTAGATAGATACTTGGATGAGCACCCAGTTCCAGGTTCTAAAGAATTTGATATATTGAAGTGGTGGATGGGCAATGCAAGCAAGTATCCAGTTCTTGCCCGTATAGCAAGAGATCTCCTAGCCATTCCAGCTTCTTCTGTAGCATCTGAATAATCTTTTAGCACCAGCGAAAGAATAATCAGTGACTGTCATAGTAGCTTGACACCTGAGATTGTAGAAGCACTTATTTGCACACAGGAATGGTATCGAGCAGAAGGTAAATTTCATTCCTAATCTACATTTTTGGTCTTTAAAATATTTTTTCCACCTTTCTGTACCAATAGAAACCTTATTGAAAGCTGACCATGTTGCAGGATCATCAGAGTTTAGCATGTCATCTATCAATGACTTAAGTCTGAGGATAATGCCAGGTAATATTTGCATGGCTTCTTTTACTCATTTTATATTCATAGCAAGTATTCTGTATTCATACAAATTACAACATTCAATAGCTTGTTGCCCCACATCTTGATCTGTTAGTGGTTTGCATAGTTAAAAAGATATATGTAGATGTTTTTTATGTATCAATTTTGCATGTGTCAGTCTGGTATATGTATTGCTCCCTGGCAAATTTGATTGCTTGATTAGTTGCTGCTCTATTCACAATTGGGCAATTGGCCATGTTTTACTCATGTTGATCCTGTTTGCTTTGTAGGCTATGATATGGAGAATACCATATGCTAGTAGGCAATGCTTTCTGGAAAATCTTAGGCAATGGCATGACAGCTGTCAACCTCATCTTTGGAAACTTGGAAACTTCCTTTATGCATCTATTTTACAATTAACTGTACTATAGCTTTTCTGAATTTGTCATGGCATCGATCCATGACAAGGTTGAATCCACCAATTTGAGTCGTGGGATGTTAGTTCGTTGAGAGCTACTATTTTCAACAAGTTTATTTCACTGCACACAGCACACTCCAAGTTTGAATGTTTAAGTTATTATGAACAGTTGTGGTTGTCTGTCGAACTTCCTGACCAATATCATTCGAAAATTGTATCTTGGCTTAATATGTCAGACATCTCTTTTAATTACTCTTGTTTTGAAATATGGCACATCCGCATCAATGTTGCAGCCTGACTGGATCCACGTTCTTTTCATTTGCGGGTAGACTGGATCCACGTTCATCCCAACTGTACTGAACATTAGTTGATTCAGATTTCAGAGATTGTCACCTGAACGGCTGAAAATGTAGGAGGGAGTGTTGGCACAGCCACAGGCTGGTGAGTGAGCACCGAACTGAACAAGTGAATAGCAATAGCTTCAAGAATCAGTGAAAGACATTGATTCTAGTGTTGACGACCAAAATTGGCAGGCTTGCGACAGGCGGTCAGACCGCCTGTCACAACTGGTCATGACCGGCTGTACAAAGTCCTTAAATTACAAATTGGACTTCACCAATGGATTCCACTCGTCGAGTAGATCAAAATCCATATATAGAACGTCCTCGGACGAGAGAGTTATGACCTTGTGAAGTTCTGCATCGTACGACAGGCGGTTAGGTCGCCTGTACAGGAGGTTAGACCGGCTGTGTCTAGGAAAACCGAGTTAGAGTTGTATTTTGACGGGATTTCTTTAGGATCTCTTGATTCCTTGTGGGGCAAGACCTTCCCACCCTATAAATATAAAGGGCCACGACCGATTGAGGGTATCCAATCGAATCACAAACAAATCTATCTTTTATCGTATTACCTTTTATCCCTTTGCCCTACTTTTCCAACCCCATTTGATGTTCTTCTCTTGTCTTCATGGCATGAGGAGGCGTCCTAGCTGGCCTGCCGAGCCTAGGGCAACTCTACGTGTGCGTACCCTGACGGGGGTCCCTCCCGGGTGGGCGTTCGTTGGTTTCTTCACCGGGCTGTCACGAGGAGTCTGACCGTCTGTACAGGGGGTCTGACCGCCTGTCACAGGGAGTCCGACCACCCGTAACAGGGGGTCTGACCGCCCGTCGCAGAGGTGCTGCAGCGAGCTCCTTTGCGCGCCGCACGATCTAGTGCATTCGTGTGTTGGCCCAAAAAGGCGTCAACACATTTTGGCGACTCCGCTGGGGAAGAGAGATCTGGCTATCACGACCGATTCATCAAACCCTAGTAATATGATGTCACTCAAAGGATTACCTGAAGATCTACTCAAGGCAATGGATAAGACATTATTTCCTCACTGTTATCATGTAGGGGAACAAGGCGTCATCATGATGAAGATATCTGTCATCAACGAGTTGAGGATGTACGATCTACCAAAGCAGAGTAAGTTCACAGCTGATTTTATAACTGCTTTACTTGCATTTGTGGATGACCTGCTTAATAGAAAAATAGTGTAGATCTTATTCCTACTAATCAAGAGTCGGCCGTTGACAAGCCCACTAGTGCTATTATTGATCCTTGCAATGATTTGCTAACTTGTGATGATAAGCATCAAGAAATTCGGCCGTCTCAAGCCGAATCTGTTGAAAGCAGAAAGATCACATCTAGTAGTCCTATACTCGGGGGGCAATGCAACAAGTTGAAACCAAAGATGGTTAAACCCAAAAAAAAACCCGAGATAGGTGTTTGGAAAACCATTGAATCTAAAGGCCATCCCAAGCATCAAAAGGAAAAGCCGAAGTCCGTTCTTGGAGAGCTTCCGGCTAGATCAAAAAACAAAGTAAAGATGCAAGTCGGCCTAAAAATTCTAAACAATCCAAATCATCTCCGAGACAGCAATTCAATGATCGAAATCGGCAAGGAAATAATTTCTCTACATCAATGCCGACTTCGACATATGGATCGTCTATGCATGTACCATATGGACCTTATTTTAGCATGCCTTATTTTTGTCCACTATGGTCTTTTAATTCGTTAATGCCGTCTGCTCCTAGATATTTTTGTCCAGATTATATTACTTATAGGGAGCCGGTAATTAATGAGTCACTGCTTATACGTAATAACCGTTTTGATCAAAAGAATCGGTCTATGCAGAAAAATAAGCGCAAGGTGAACATACAAGTCTATCGTGTCAAAAAGGATGGTAGATTAAATAAAAATTCAGATTTGACACTAGACATATAAAAGTCGAACATTGAAGAATCGTCGGCTTGCTCTATTGATCCAAATGCCCCCAATGGTGATAATGTTTTAAACAATATAGCTGAACAACAATCAAGTTCGGTTGGGGGACAATATGATCACAAAGTAGCGGATTCAAAAGAAAAGGTGACGAGGAAGAAGCCAGGCTTTGCTGAATTATTGCATAAATATTAGAAAATAGCCGAGGAAAAGAAAAACAATCGGCTAGTAGATGATCAAGGTAGCAATTCTTCATCACCAAGAACAAAGAAACATCGACGGTCATCTCATTGGTCTTCATCATTCATTCCGTCGATGCATATGCCATGGAATGCATATTCAGGTATGCCTAATTATATTCCATGATTTTGGTATAATCCTTGGTTCTCGCCTTATGATTATCAATATTATGCTTATGATTTACCAAGGAGCCATAATTTGTCACCATGGCCACATCAAACCTTTAGTTTTTAGATGTGCAGCTCATAAAGCCGAAATACTAGTCTTATGCATGTTAAACTCATGAGAACTTTGTTTCGGCTACAAAAGCATCTATAGAGAATTTAGAGACTGTTATGTGGCCGATGTATTGTTCATCGTTGTCTTTAGTCAATTTTGGTCCAGAAGAGTATTTTCTGGCACGCATGCTTTGCCAGAAAACAGGGGGGCATATATTGACGACGAAAATTGGCAGGCTTGCGACAGGCGGTCAGACCGCCTGACACAACCAGTCATGCCCGGCTGTACAAAGTCCTTAAATTGCAAATTGGACTTTACCAATGGATTCCACTCGTCGAGTAGATCAAAATCCATATATAGAACGTCCGATGTGAAGTTTGGATGAGAGAGTTATGACCAGTGGCGAAGCTAGAGTGAAATAGAGGGGGGTGCGAGAATAAAGATGAGAAAAATATTACCAGAATAAAGAAGTCCATAATAATATTTTTTTCTTCGAGGTGGATAACAAAACTGTATTGACATAGGCAAAAGACGTCAATTCATGTCAAGTATTCAAAATGGCACTGATCCAATGGCCTGAAAAGGTGAACAAATGACATATGACTGAATTTTAATTTTTTTTATGGAAGAAGAATAATAAAATTAAAAAATATAATACATCACCTTCAATCTTTATCATCGAATTTTCGATCTTGCATTTTCATAAAGCGTTGAACAACTGCTTCATTGGTGACTTTCATCATCTCTTCTTTCTCCACATAGCAAATAAGGCAATTGCTCATATATTTATCACCAATACGATTGCGTAAATATGTTTTCACAATCTTCATGGCTGAGAAACACCTCTCAACAGTAGCAGTAGCGAGAGGTAATACTAGCACAAGCTTTAAGAGTCGATAAACCATCGGATAACGTTTATGTTTTCCGGTCGCTACCATTTTTTGAGAAAGCTCAACAATTGTTTGCAGGTTGGAGAACCTATCATCATTTGTCACATCAGATACATAGAGTCTAAGCTCATGGCTAAGGTCCCTCAGATTTCCCGAATCAAAATCATGTGGATAAAACTTTGCCAGGCTCATAAGTTTTTCTATATTAAAATCCTGAAATGCATCTCTTGGACTAAAAGCAGCAGAACAAACAAGCAATTGAGAGCTTGTCTCGTTGAAGCGACTATCAAGCTCTTGAAGCAGCCAATCAATAATTTCATTAAAACAATCTTCCTGATAGTAATGCTTGTTTGTAATTCCAGATTTATGCCTTCGCTTCTTTGGATCAATATATTCGTCCTCCATGTCCAATTTGCAAATATCATTCTTGTCACAAAATTCATGCACATCATCTAGTATTTTCCCCCACTTTTCACTTCTAAGCTCTTCCAATTGGCATCTAGTTTCTTTCACACATTTAACAGCATTCACTATGTCCTGGTCCTTTCGTTGCAGTGCCAATGATAAACTATTTGTGATTCCCAATATAGTCAACATGAGGTGCAAATAAAAGACAAAATCAAAAGACTGGAAGTACTGTAAGAGATTTGATGCTTGATCTCTTATTTTCCAATCCTTTTTATCCTTTTCTACAATTTCTAGCACCTTGACTATTGTCGGAAACATGTCAACAAAACTTTTGAGAGACTTATAATGGGAGTTCCAACGTGTATCTCCAGGTCTTTGCAGACTTTGCTCTTGATTCAAACCTGTCCCAGTTTGAAGTTGTCCGCATCCTAATGCCTTACTCACTTCTTTAAGATTAATGTCTCTAATCAAATCCCTTCTCTTAGAAGATCCACCCACCACATTTAATAAGATGGAAATCATAGTAAAAAATTCACTAATTCCTTTATGCTTTCTGGCAATGGCCACAAGGACTAGCTAAAGTTGGTGAGCAAAACAATAGACATAATAAGCTAAACTATTTTCTCTCATGATCAAGGATTGCAAGCCATTAGACTCACCACGCATATTGCTAGCACCATCATATCCTTGACCCCTAACTTGCTTTAAGCTCAACTTAAGATCAGCAAATAGTTTATCAATAGATGACTTGAGATGGGCAGAAGATGTTTCTGTCACATGAACAAGACCAACAAATCTCTCTTTCACAATTCCACATTTATCTACATATCTCAAGACAACTGCCATTTGTTCTTTCCAAGAAACATCCCTTGACTCATCAACTAGCAAGCAGAAAACATCATCCCCAATCTCTTCTAGAATAGAATGTAACACTTCTTTTGCAAAACAATCCACAATATCCCTCTGTATTTCAGGAGCAACTAAAAGACTATTTTCTGATGTATGTTTACCTATTGCCTTTCTTAATGTTGGATTTTGCTCCGCTACAAAATTACGGAATTCTCTGAAGTTTCCTTTGTTCAAAGAATCCTTCGACTCATCGTGGCCCCGGAATGGCAATCCTTGCTTGGCCAAAATTCTTGCAACATCAATAGACCCATTCAATCGAGTAAAATAGTCCTTCTTAGCTGATTCGCTCACACCACGAAAAACAACATCGATGTGTTGATTTGTTTGTAACAGATCATCACACTTTTTCATAGCTATGTAATGTGAGCCCCCAACTGCACCCACATGATTTCTCAGCCTTTCCTTTCTATGATAACCATTCCAACCATTTTTAACAAATGCTTCATATCCGCCATCCTTCTTATCTCTAAACAAGAAACAATAAAGGCAATATGCTCTGTCTTTTGATTCACTGTATTCAAGCCAACCTTTAAACTCATCAAACCATTCTGGAATAAATCTTCTTGGGCCTCCTCCAATCTCTGTCACAGGGAAAAGAAATGTGCGAGGTTGGCAAGTACCATTCGCCAAGTACTTTCTTCTCACCGTCTCTCGGATATTAGGATGATACTCATCAATTTGTTTCCTTAATCCTAGATCATATTTAATCTCCTCTTCCCAGTTCATATCATCCAAACATGGATTTTGAGCATCGTTCCCACTCTCTGGGTGTGGTGCTTTCCTTTTGAAATATTGATGCATCGATATCAGTTAACCTACAACAATAAATAATAATTCTATTTAGTTGGCTAATTAACAAATAAATAGACAAAATCAAGAAGTTATTTAATCATCTATCTAATTATTACCTTGATGACTTGATCTTGATGGTTGCCGGTCAGGGAGACAGGGACTCGGGGGCGGCCGGGCGCTGCAGCGATTTGATGAGCGCTGGGAGCTTGAACCTGAGCGGTCGAGTGTCGACTGGAGAGTGGAGACTAGCAGTGGAAGGCGATCTGGCTCTCGTGCGGCTGCGGCATGAGCATGCAACCAGAACAGGAGGGTGGCGACACGGAAGGGAACAGGTGAACGATGGAAGGCAAAAGGTCGCGGAAACCACGCGGAAGGCAGAACAACGTGGAAGGGATTTCTTGCCGATCTATTGCTGCTGCGTCCTGCCTATTGGGCTGCTAAGTGCAAAAACTTTTAACTGGGCTTTGGCTTGTGGGCTGTGGGCTGCAGGGGGGTGCGGAATTTTAGACATAGGGGGGTGCAAATAGGGCCAAAATTTATAGGTATTAACTGGTTTTGGTTTTTTAGGGGGGTGCGGCTGCACCCACAGCCATGCATGTAGCTTCGCCCCTGGTTATGACCTTAGGAAGTTCTGCATCGTACAACAGGCGGTTAGACCACTTGTACAGGAGGTTAGATCGGCTGTGCCTAGGCAAACCGAGTTAGAGTTGTATTTTGACGGGATTTCTTTAAGATCTCTTGATTCCTTGCGGGGCAAGACCTCCCCACCTTATAAATATAAAGGGCCACGGCCGATTGAGGGTATCCAATCGAATCACAAACAAATCTATCTTTTATCGTTTTACCTTTATCCCTTTCCCCACTTTTCCAACCCCATGTGATGTTCTTCTCTTGTCTCCATGGTATGAGGAGGCGTCTTAGCTGGCCTGCCGAGCCTAGGGCAACCCTACGTGCGCCTACCCTGACGGGATCTCTTCCGGGTGGGCGTTCGTTGGTTTCTTCACCGGGCTGTCACAGGGAGTCTGACCGCCTGTCACAGGGAGTCCGACCGCTCGTAACAGGGGTCTGACCGTCCATCGCAGAGGTGCTGCAGCGAGCTCTTTGCGCGCCGCACGATCTAGTGCATTCGTGTGTTGCTCGAACTACACTCTCCTAGCATCAGGCCTATGGTCCTTCCATGGACAGAGCTGTAATCAGCGCCACGTCAACGTCTAGGCCTTAAGTTTTGGAGGCGAGTCAGTTGGAATTGGATCCACTTCACATCTGAATTGATTCGCATGGTCCAGGCAACACGGCTGAATGGATGCATGTCGTAGTACGAAGCTGCAGATCGAGCAGACTGGACGGTGAGCACGAGCAGAAAAATATCACGGGAGCAGCAAGCTCAACGACCATGGTTGGGTTGGTGAACAGGAGCTGCTAGCACGGGACTACGTGACCAACTGGACATACAGGCAAAGCACGGTCTGCGACGTGACCTGCCTGCCGCATCCGCATGCATGCGCACGGGGCACGGCGGAAGGCAGCCACGCAAAAAACGATTCGATCCGGTGCACCGCGGGCCACCTAGTACCTTTTGCACATGAGGCTCGGTTCGATCCGCGACCCATTTTTCCAATGACGGGGCAGAGGGGCAGCTACAGGCGCGCTCCGATCCGCCCCGTTGACAGGCCTAGAGGAGGACGACAAATTC
Organism: Digitaria exilis; assembly: GCA_015342445.1. Taxonomy (NCBI): domain Eukaryota; kingdom Viridiplantae; phylum Streptophyta; class Magnoliopsida; order Poales; family Poaceae; genus Digitaria; species Digitaria exilis. Next base: position 264,936 of record JACEFO010001803.1, read on the forward strand.
AATCTCTTCCCTCCTCTTTAATCATCCTAGACTCACTGTTTAGCACTAAATAGTAGACCCTTTGTGAGGGGGTAAGACGGTATAACTTTGGGAGTTGACATCAAATTGCTCATCCTTTATAAGATAGATTGAAATTGTCTATAATATTAAATAGATACGCTATGAAAATATATATACAATGGAAAAATTAATAGTACTTGTATAACTTTAGTTAAACTTGAGATTTGGAACAAGTTAAACTTGAGGTTTTGACTCTCCAAACAAGTTAAAATGAGTTATAATTTGAAATAGAGAAAAAAAATTATCGAGGTCTAAGCAGAGTAGACAACATTGTATAAGCTTGTTGGGCCAGGCCAGACCATAATTGCTCTGAGATCCATTTAAGGCACGTTGTCCTTGTCTCAAATCATGGGCCACGATTGCTCTTTTTAAAGTCCTCTATCCATTGACTATGTTTGTGGACAATTTTATAGCTGAGCTAAAGTTCGCTAAAAAAAAAAGCTCAGCTACAGATGATTAAGATGGAGATGGTGAGAGGGTCCCATGGTGTTTCACCTCGGTGGATCCATGACCAGCAAGCGTTTTTAAAATCAATGTTAATGTAGCCACTTCGAATAATTCAAGCAAGGTCGTGGCGGCCTGCCGGCAACCATGCCACGAACGTTGTAGGTAACTTTCTCGGAGCATCTGCACTAGTAATTCGTGAAGTTTTAGACACTGAGATCGTCGAGGCTATAGGGTGTAAGGAAGGGCCGGCATTGGCGAGCGATCTCGTGGTACAACACTTCCGGTTAGCCTCGAAAAATGTTAATGTGTTCAGAGGAATCAAGGAAGATGAAATGGCTATTCATGGCCACAACAACAGGGAGATATAGGCTGATTTTGTTAAAAAAAAATAGACATTCCACGTGGATGCTCACTCTATTGCAATTTGCAAGGATTGAATTTAGAGTTTGATAGACAAGTTTATCTCTACGGAGGTATAAAGAAAAAACAGCATGGGGTGCGGTAAAGCACGTGATTAGTCCTAGTGCATGGGTACGGTAGAATGCAACATTGTACAGCAGCAGTGGCCAGTGGTGGTGGATACGCACTAGGCCTGCAAGGGGATCGGATCGACCCTTTTATGAAATCGCTCCGCCCCTCAGGTTGATCGACGGATCGATGCGGACTGACCCGTAATAAAACAGGTGTGATACGGATGGTGACACCGTTGCCCCGCGGTTCGACCCGACCCTCCCTGCTTTCCGTCATCGACATCCGCCGCCGCCGCCTGGCAAATCCGGCTTCTCGCTCGGTGGCTCCTCGGCCCCGCCCCCAAGATCAGCGTCAGCCCCCCGCTGGCTAGTAGCCTCGTCGCCGGCGAGCCTCCAGGATGGCCGGAGCTAATTCATTGACCTCCCCTCCTGCCTCCTCGCCACAAACGGGACCATCGCTGCTACGAAGGGACGAAGGATACTAATGAGTCCAATACTGGTGAACCCCGAGGCAGTGGCGTGGGCAAGCTCCAGCTCTGGCCACCGGCGATCCCGCCGTCGCAGTGCGGGCGTGCCGCCGAGCTCCACGGTGGCGGCGTGAGCGCGGCGAGTCGCATGGTTGCAGCGATGGCAAGCGCCACGTCTCCCTGCTAGCGGCATGAGCTCGAGCTCCGTCTCGTGCTCGCCGGCACGTCTCGCGGTTGGGCCACAAGTGAGCTCTAGCTTTGCTCGCCGGCGCGCCTCGCAGCTGCATCACGAGGCTGTCCTCCTCCGCTCTCCAATGATCCTCGTGGTGGCCACGAGCGGGCTTCAACTCCGTTCACCAGCGAGGCCCAAAGAGGCAGCGGGCGAAGAGGAAGAGCCATGCCCATGGCGGACGAGAGCTCTAGCTCGGCCACGGGAAGAAGATAAGGAGATGAAAAGAGGGGAAAAAAATTAGAAAAAAGCTGTAACGACCCGAATATTGAAAACGTGATCAGCATGTAATCACTAGCATCATGAGCATTATTAGTGCACAAAAACTAGCATCATGACATAAGCATTGTGCATTTTGAATTGTTTGAATTAAGTTAATTGTTACTTTGTTAAGGAAGTCCAAATTTCATGCTGCAACTGTGCTGTTTTAAAATGTTATAAAATACTAGATTTCAAATGTGGAATTTAGAATATTTTTGCAAGATTTTTGGAGTTTATTTGCAGGGGTCAAAAATTAGTGGAAAATCCAAATTCGTATCTTTTGAATTCAAAACTGCAACCAAACCAAACATGGTTTTCAACTTTTTCAACTTGCAGAACCTTCCTTGTGTTCTAAGATTTCCAAAATGTATTTATTTGTGATTTTTGGACTTCGGGAACTATTTCTTTAAAAGCAAAAACGTTTGAACTCATTTTCAAAATTGTCTCTCTTACACGTGGGTCCCACTCGTCAGTGTCTTCTTCCTCCTCCAGTCACCTCCCTGCTCGCTGGTTGGGCAGCGAGGGCGGCGCCTCCACGTCGCAGTAGCTCACCGGCCGTCGACGCCCGGACCACGCGAAAACCCTCTTCTACCCCGCTCTCCCTTCCTCTATTTGAACTGAGCCGTCGGCCTCCCCAAACTCTAGCATTTCCCCCACCGCCGCCGCGACCATTGTTGCAGCAGAAGCTCGCCGCCGCTGCCATTCTTCCACTGCAGGCCACCTCGAGTCGATTGAACCCCGTATACACCTTCCCCTCCTCCTCGCCGACCTCCCCAGCTGCTCAATCGCCACCACCATCACCTGCAGACAGTGAGCATGTTATATATTTTAATGCATAGCGAACTTTTTTAATCTTGTAATAACAGTGAGCATGTTATATATTTTATCTAGGCCTTAATTCCATGTTTTAGAATTTGTTTGTGTTATTCCTTGCTTGCTAGTAGTTCTACCTTTTCGGTAAACCTTTATCCGCATCCTAGTTTTACGGGTGTTTTAAAATGGTTTGTTGAAGTGCTTTTTATCAACAATCATGCTCATGCATTTTATTTTCATTTGCATCATGTCATCATCTCTAATGCATGCATGCATTCACACTTTAGTGAGCGAGACGCCGGAGTGCGAGACCGTTGAGCCCGAGGCCGAAGGAGAACCGGAAGAGAACGTAGTTGAAACCGAGGAGAACCAAGACAAGCAGCTAAGCATGTCGAAATACCTATGTTTGCAAATATTTATATTCCAATATTAGCTATGGTTGCATTGGGTTATATATATGGTTATCTTGTAGATCCTAATTGTTGCATTTACCATTCCTTGATCTTTTACCATATGCCTTGTCACTCGAGTAGTATGGGTTAACTTAATTTGATTTGCTTAATGCTTAGCCATGCTTAGTAGTAGAATGGTAGGCTTTTTGGGAATGGGATGGATAGGTTAATCAACAACGATGTCGTCATGGTCCTTGGTTAGAAATGGTTAAGGGAACTTGTTGATGGAATTGAATTTTGAGATTTGAGCGGATATGGTGTAGGGCCTTGAGAATGGAATCTCGGGTATAGATCTGGTTGAGTTGATTAAGGACCGTCCGTTGTTGACCTAGGCTTGAGCATTTTTTTCCGTACTACCACATATCATGAATGTGAGGATAAGCTAATTACCGAAATTGAATTGGTCATCCGGGCACGGTCCTAGATATGTGTGTATGGTGAGGGCCCTAGAGGGTTCATAGTGGGCCTAGGCAACCCTCCGCATAAGCTAGGCGTGAACTTCCGGACGTCCAAGGCTTTTCGGGAAAGGTTGACATGAGTACCCCCTTATGCACTTTTGGCCAAGTGTATGAGCCGTAAGGTCCTCGAGTCATGTGGGTAAAGATGTACACCCTTGCAAGGTTAAAATCAATTCGAATTGCCACGCTCTTGGTTATGGCACCCGCTCAAAGTCCTACGAATTCATTGTAGAGTTACCGCATGAATGAGAATGATGTTCACATGGTTATGCTCTATGTTCACATGATTATGATATATTGTTGCTCACTAAAAATTGAGGTGGGATGGGAAAAACAAATAAAATTTGACTAGGTCTGTAGGATGATTTATCACTTGCTCATGTTATACAAAAGTTAAGGCTAGGATGAGATAGGCGTTTATGCAATTTATTTAACCTTAAGGCCTCATTCCTTGCTACATCCAAATATGCATACTCCTTGGTTATATTATATTTGCGTAAGTCTTGTGAGTACCCTTTGTACTCAAGTTGCTATATTTCATCAAGTTGCAGGCGAACCGAAGGCCGTGCTTGGTCTCTTCTACCCCGTTGATCCTCATACGGGCGAGGAGTAGGCCGGGCATGTGATGTTTGTGCCATTGGTGTGCTCGTGCTAGGCACCTTTGCTTTTGTCTTACCGCTGCGATTTATCTTTTATCGTTGTGAGATCGCCATAGGAAGCTTGAACCTTTAATTCATGATACTCATGTTTTATTTTGAGCTCAAGACTTGTATTTGGAGCTCTCATTTAAATTTGAATCCCTATGTTGGACTTGTAATATTTTCAATGTTGAACTCTCATGTAATGACTAAAATTGCTCTCTATGGTGGATTTGGTGATGTATTTATTTGTATGAACGGTATGTGTATGCTTGATCTTGGGCATGTTGTGGAACACATACCGGGACTACCAGATTTGCATTGTTTTATGTGATATTGCATTTATCATGAGCCTCTAGATGTGGGTTACTACGTGGCAAGTCAAGAGACGGACGCGTGCTAGCTCTCATCTTAAGGGATCGATCGATGATTTCATATAAACCAAATGTAAATTGGGCGGTTCTTTACAAGTTGGCATCAGAGCTGGGTTTACCATAAAGTTAACCTAAAAATTTGCTTAGTGGGGTTAAAAAGAATTAAAATGTGACCACTTGCATTTATTCTTTTATATATACTTGTTACTAAAATTTGTGCATATAAGGTTTTTGTTTATCCTTATTCTCCCTTATTTTCTTAGAGCTTGTTCTCCTTGTTGCTTAACTTATTTACCAATGCAATTGTTAACTTGCTTTGTTCTCTTTTGATGGGTTAGATGACGCGTGGGTGGACTTTGATCATGGCGACACGTGGTGAGAATGTGGTTGGTTTTCCCACACTCCTCAATGCGGCAATGAGGAGATCGCATTATGACTTGAGGCCCGAATATGTGGTTCATGCCATGGGTATTGGAGTTGGCTTGCCAGAGTATAGAGCCACTCTCCACATTTATGCAAGAAGGGTGGAGGGTGCAACGGACTTGGCGTTTCAAGTAACGGCAACCTCGATGGAGATGGCCATCCAAGAAGTGGCAAGGGTAGCCCTCACCCGACTTCGCTTTGAGCACCAAGAGTTGTGGGAAGGGCCATTCACTTACGTTCCGGTCCAAGAGCCGGATGAGGAGGCATTGAGCTACATAGTTAGAGTTTCGGAGCATGCCCCTCCCCTTGAGAGGGTGATGGCGGACACCATCTCCATCTATGCTTGGGCTAATCGAAGCCTAAGGGCGGAGTTGGAGTATACACGGAGGCGCTACCTTAGTCTTCAAGTATTGGTGGAGCCTTTTGCGCGGTCACAAAGGCCACCGTGTAGGAGGCTGCTTGATGAGTTACCATCCCGCACGGTGCAAGAGGACATGGATCTTCGCGACCGCTTTCCACTTGTGCCGGGTCATTTCGCGGAGAGAAGAGCCACCCAACTTCGCATGTCCGTGGGCTGCACACACCTCAATTTCCACGTGTGCGCACCACACGTGAGGAGCTTTTGGGAGCCCCGGTGCCTTTCCCCTTAGAGTGAATTTATTAGTAGACCACCATTTGGGTTTGGTTGATGGTGAGAGCGCCATGGTTGAGAGTTGTATCCGAAGTTTGCGTTGTAACCGTTATCTTAAGACGTTGTTGGTATGTTGAACTTTGTCGTAAACCTTGTTAAGTTTAATGTTATTTGATTTCTCCACCATCCTATTTATGCTTTTATGTTATTTATGCTCATTCATAAAGTTGCATGCTTGCTGAAAACTGTCGTTGCACATGTTGTGTTGCTTGTAACGATGTGAGGAGACGACATTTTGCATTCACTCTTGGCATACACATTCATACATATATTGGTTACATGTTGTATCAAAAATTCCACTTAATTCTTGTCCTTTTGCTGTCCAAGCATGGCAAAAATTAATGTAACTCACTGCTGTCCAGAAAATCAGAGAATGTCTTGTTATCTTACTTATCACCTTTACGCATGAGAATTCCTTGAATTTTATTGAACCATTTGCTCTCATGACAAGTTTCATCTCCTAGCTGTCCTTCACTTGTGAGTTTATCCCATTCTTATATGTAAATCACTTTTGGTTGCTAACCCTTTTGGTTTGGCAATAGGATGAGGAATCGCTCGGGACGTGAGCATGGTGAACCGGCGGGCAACAACAATCCTCCTCCTCCTCCTCCTCCTGCTCCCTTGCTGGCCAACTTGGTGGATGTCCTTGCCAATCAAACTCAAATCCTTGCTCAACTTGCTCAAAATATGGGAAATCAAGGAAGAAGGGAAGACAATCAACAAGCACATGGCTATGGGGACTTTTTCCGCACCGACCCTCCTATCTTTCGTGGTTCCAAGGATCCACTTGATGCGGAATATTGGCTTGGTACAATTGAACAAAAGCTTGGTCTTCTCCGATGTGGGGAGCATGATAAGGTTCTCTTTGCCGCACATCAACTTCAAGACTCCGCCGGGGCTTGGTGGCGTCCTATGCTTGCCACCAAAGCAGCGGACTACCGCTTCACTTGGGATGAATTTCGGACGGCCTTTCGTGCCTTTCACATTCCCAAGGGTGTTATGGACATCAAAAAGAAGGAATTCCTTAGCCTCACCGAAGGAAATCGGGATGTGATGACTTATGTTCATGAGTTCAATACTCTTTCTCGCTATGCTCCTGAGTCCGTGGCTAATGATGAGATGAAGCGAGAGCGCTTTTATGAAGGGCTCTCCGACGAAATGCAAGACAAGCTCTCTACCACCAAGTTTGAAGATTTCATTGACATGGTCAATGTGGCTATTCGAGCCGAACATAAGAGGAAGAAGCTTGAAGCAAAGAACAACAAGCGCACCGCCCCTACTCCGGCTAGTGGGAGTGCCTCACGCCCACACATGGGGTTACCTCCTCCTCGTGCACCGGGTTCCGCTCCTCCACGCCATATGTGGGTTGTGCGCCGTCCTCCCCATGCTCAAGGACAATCTTCAAGGCCAACAAACAACACTTGGGGCAATGCTAGTGGTGGCCTAAGGGGCCCATGCTTCAATTGTGGCGGTACTGGCCACATCTCCAAGAATTGCCCCTCTCCAAGGCAAGGCGGTGCCTCCAACGCACCAAGGCAAGGCAACACTCAAGCTCAACCTCAAGCTCAAGCTGCACGCCAAGTTGCCAAGACTCAACAAACCCCCAAGAGAGGCCGGCTCAACTACATTGCCGTTGAAGAGATCCCGGATGATGCCGTAGTTCTCATGGGTACGCTCCTTGTAAAATCCTCTCCCGCCATTGTTCTTTTTGATTCCAAAGCTACTCATTCCTTCATCAATAAGGCTTTTGCAATGCATCATGACATTCAAATACACACCCTACCATCACCATATCTCATAGACTCGCCGGGGGGAGAAATCATCACTAGGCATTATGTGGATAATGTCCCGATTACCATAGAAGGAGTTCCCTTTAAAGCTACCCTTCTCATATTAGAAAAGATAGGGTTGGATGTCATTCTTGGTATGAATTGGTTGGGTAAGCATGATGGAATAATCAAGTGTGGACCTCGTACCGTTGATCTCTTACACCCATTCGGCCATAGAGTCATGCTCTCTCTTGACAAAAAAGAATCTTGTCTTTGCACCATGTCGGGGACCGAAATCACGGCTTTGGAAGAAATTCTCATGGTTTGTGAGTATCCGGATGTCTTTCCGGAGGAGTTACCGGGTATGCCTCCCGGCCGTGAAGTTGAGTTTGTCATAGAACTTTTGCCCGGGACGGCTCCAATCTCAAAGCGTCCCTATCGTATGCCTCCAAATGAGTTGATGGAGTTAAAAGAGCAACTCAAAGAATTGTTGAAAAAGTGTTTCATTCGTCCGAACTCCTCACCTTGGGGATGCCCGGCTCTCTTTGTGGAGAAAAAAGATTATAGCTTGCACATGTGTGTGGATTATCGCCCACTCAATGAAGTCACCATCAAGAATAAATATCCCCTTCCTCGTATTGATATCTTGTTTTATCAATTATGTGGTGCTTGCTACTTCTCCAAGATTGATCTAAGGTTGGGATATCATCAAATTAGAATCCGCAAAGAAGATATTCCTAAAACGGCCTTCTCTACTAGATATGGGCTCTATGAGTACACCGTCATGTCCTTTGGTCTCACTAATGCACCGGCCTATTTCATGTACTTGATGAATATTATCTTCATGGAAGAGCTTGATGTCTTTGTGGTAATCTTCATTGATGACATTCTTATCTTCTCCAAGACAAAGGAAGATCATGCTCGTCACCTTCATGTTGTTCTACAAAAACTTAGAGAGCATCGTCTTTATGCCAAGTTTAGCAAGTGTGAATTTTGGCTAGAGGAAGTTTCTTTTCTTGGTCATATCCTTTCTAAGGATGGCGTAGCCGTGGATCCAAGCAATGTGCAAGATGGTTAATTGGAAGCAACCTGAAAGTGTCACACATATCCGGAGTTTTCTTGGACTTGCGGGTTATTACCGTCGGTTCATTGAGAATTTTTCCAAAATTTCTAAACCTATGACCGAATTGCTCAAGAATGGAGTCAAGTTTGAATGGTCTAAGGAATGTAAAGAGGCTTTCCAAACTTTGAAATCTCGTCTCATTACCGCTCCCGTTCTTGCTCAACCCAATATTCATAAAACATTTGATGTTTATTGTGATGCTTCTCGTATTGGTCTTGGTTGTGTTCTTATGCAAGAAGGCCGGGTTGTGGCTTATGCTTCCCGTTAACTCAAGAGACATGAAGAGAATTATCCTACACATGATCTAGAGCTTGCCGCCGTTGTTCATGCTTTGAAGATATGGCGTCACTATCTCCTTGGTAAACGTTGCAATATCTACACCGACTATAAGAGTCTCAAATATATCTTCACTCAATCCGAGCTTAACATGAGGCAACGAAGATGGCTCCTCTTAATCAAGGATTATGATCTTGAAGTGCATTATCACCCCGGTAAGGCAAATGTTGTTGCCGACGCATTGAGCCGCAAGGCTAGATGCAATTGCTTGATCAATGGACCCTACAACAAAACTCTATGTGATGATCTTAGAAAGCTTGGTGTTGAAATGGTCAAAGAAGGTTATCTTGCTACTCTTACTATTGAATCCAATCTCTATGATCAAATCAAGGAAGCTCAAAGGCATCATATGGAGATGGCTCGAATTCGTGAGCTATTGGAGGAAGGCAAGGCCAAAAGTTTCTCTATTGATGATCAAGGTGTCATTTTATTTGAGAATAGAATTGTGGTGCCTAAGGATTATAAATTGAGGCGTCTCATTCTTGGTGAAGCTCATAGTTCTCAATTCTCTATTCACCCGGGTAGTACCAAGATGTATCAAGATCTCAAGCAAAGGTTTTGGTGGCCTCGCATGAAGCAAGAAATTGCGCGGTTTGCTGCCAAATGCGATGTTTGCCAAAGAGTTAAGGCCAAACACCTCAAACCGGCCGGAACTCTTCAACCTCTACCCATACCTTCTTGGAAGTGGGAAAGTATTGGAATGGATTTTATCACCGGTTTACCCAAGTCTAAAGGGTATGATTCTATTTGGGTGATTGTGGATCGCTTGACTAAATCGGCTCACTTTGTACCGGTCAAAACCACCTTTAGAGCCAATCATTATGCGGAGTTATATCTCACAAGGATTGTATGTCTTCATGGTGTTCCAAACACAATTGTCTCCGACCGTGGTTCTCAATTTGTATCTCACTTTTGGAAAAGTCTTCACGAAGCCATGGGAACCGATCTCACATATAGCACCGCTTATCATCCTCAAACCGGTGGACAAACCGAGATGGTCAATCAAATCCTTGAAGATATATTGCGTGCTTGTGCACTCATCTATGAGGAGAAGTGGGTAGCTTGCTTGCCTATTGCGGAATTTTCTTACAACAATAGCTATCAAGAAAGTATCAAAATGTCTCCTTTTGAAGCTCTCTATGGAAGAAGGTGTAGAACTCCCCTTAATTGGTCCGAATCCAGGGAAAGGAATTTCTTTGGCCCGGAATTGGTTTTGCAAGCCGAAGAACAAGTGAGGACAATCCATGAAAATCTTCGCATAGCCCAATCTCGTCAAAAGAGTTACGCCAACCGTCGTCGTCGTGAGCTACATTTCAAAGTTGGTGATCATGTTTATCTTAAAGTCTCTCCTTTCAAGGGTACTCATCGCTTCCAAGCTAGGGGCAAGTTAGCACCAAGGTTTGTGGGACCTTTCCAAATCACAAAAAGGGTTGGTGCCATGGCTTATCAATTGGATCTTCCTCCATCTCTTGCCGTGAACAATGTCTTTCATATATCTCAATTAAAGAAATGTCTTCGTGTCCCAACCGAAGCTATTGACTTGGAACTTCTTGATCTTCAACCAGGTCTCACCTATGATGAGCATCCCACTGGCATTCTTGATAACCATGAAAGGAAGATGAGGAAGGGCAATGTCAAGTTTGTCAAGGTCCAATGGAGTAATCACACCGAAGATGAAGCTACATGGGAACATGAAGATAGGATGAGAAAAGAATATCCCGAACTCTTCTCCAATGAGTAAGCCTTGTTTATCTATATACCTCCATGCTTATTTTATGAGAAGTCACCTTTTGATATCCTATATATGTACACAATCACCATCGAAAGATTCTAAATAGTTCTCCATCAAACCACTCTTGTTTCATGAGAAACCTCTTTGATGAATATCTTGTCTATGTGAATATGGCCTACTCTAACTTGAGAATTTTACCTTGAATCTTTGCTGTCCACTTTGGGTTGGTTGAATAAAATTTTGCTTGATCTCATATATTTTTGACATCACTTCTTTTTCCCGACCTTCTCTACTTAATTGAATCTCGGGACGAGATTTCTTTTAAGGGGGGGGGGAGAATTGTAACGACCCGAATATTAAACACATGATCAGTATGTAATCACTAGCATCATGAGCAGCATTAGTGCACAAAAACTAGCATCATGACATAAGCATTGTGTGCATTTTGAATTGTTTGAATTAAGTTAATTGTCACTTTGTTAAGGAAGTCCAAATTTCGTGCTGCAACTGTGCTGTTTTAAAATGTTATAAAATACTAGATTTCAAATGTGGAATTTAGAGTATTTTTGTAAGATCTTTGGAGTTCATTTGCAGGGGTCAAAAATTAGTGGAAAATCTAAATTCTTATCTTTTGAATTCAAAACTGCAACCAAACCAAACATGGTTTTCAACTTTTTCAACTTGCAGAACCTTCGTTGTGTTCTAAGATTTCCAAAATGTATTTATTTGTGATTTTTGGACTTTGGGAACTATTTCTTTAAAAGCAAAAACGTTTGAACTCATTTTCAAAATTGTCTCTCTTACACGTGGGTCCCACTCGTCAGCGTCTTCTTCCTCCTCCAGTCACCTCCCTGCTCGCTGGTTGGGCAGCGAGGGCGGCGCCTCCACGTCGCAGCAGCTCACCGGTCGTCGACGCCCGGACCACGCGAAAACCCTCTTCTACCCCGCTCTCCCTTCCTCTATTTGAACTGAGCCGTCGGCCTCCCCAAACCCTAGCATTTCCCCCACCGCCGCCGCGACCATTGTTGCAGCAGAAGCTCGCCGCCGCTGCCATTGTTCCACTGCAGGCCACCTCGAGTCGATTGAACCCCGTATACACCTTCCCCTCCTCCTCGCCGACCTCCCCAGCTGCTCAATCGCCACCACCATCATCTGCAGACAGTGTTCAAAAAGGCGCCGTTCCGCGGTCGCCTGGGCGCGACTACGCGCTAGGCGACGGCCTACCGCGGAGCCTCGGGGGGTAGGCGGTCTCTAGGCGGAGGCAGCACGTAGGCGGGCGTGGAGGCGTGAAGGCGGCACGGAGGCGGTGTCCAGGCGGGCTCGACGCTCCGCGGAGGCGGGCCTGCAACGCGAGCACAGGCGGAAACATGGCGGCGGCAGCGCGCGCGGGAACGGAAAAAAGCGCGGCAATTTTGGTGCGCATCTGCGAGGTGGGATAAGACGAGGACGGTTGGATTTGGATGCATGGGTAAAGGAAGGAGAGAGCTCACTGCTTCCGTGCCGCCGCCGCCACCGTGACCCGAGACCTGACCTCCTCCTGCTTCCGCCGTCCGCCGTCACACAAAGGGACGAGGTCCTCTGCTCCTCCCGCCATACACCGTGGCCGAGGTCCGAGATCGACTACTCCTCTCGACAGCCGCCATGCCTGAGGTCCTCTGCACCCCGTCGTCGTCCGCCGTGCTGGTGCCCAAGGTAATGGGTATCCCTCTGCTCCTCCCTCTCTGCAGACAGTCTTCCTCTTCCTTATCCGCTCCTCTTTCTCTCTTTCCTCTCTTCTCTAATGCTCTGCTATGTTTCTTGCTCACTTGCTGTCTGCCTCCTCCTTCCTACTCTTACTCTGTGTGTCTCTCTTCTTCCCTCTCCTGTCTCAGCTCCTATTATAGTGCTGCTGCCGTGCTGGTAGTTTAATTATTGATGTAGAACGCCTATGGATTGTGAATTGCTGTGTAAAATATGCATCTGTCTCTTGATTGTAGGATTCTTTCTGTATTATATGCCTCACTGCCTCTGCATCTGTGTATAATATTCCAACTTGCCTGCTACTTCCTACTGTTAGTGATTGATTTTGATTAGCTGCTTGTCTGTCACTCTGTCTATAATATTCAACTTGCACATGTAGGATGTCGACACCTGCTAATGCAGATGGAAATGGAACTAATCAGTCCAACCAGGCAACAGTAGAGAATTTGTTGAAGAGAAATTCAGATGATGTTGGATGGGAATTTGGGACTCTGGTTGATGCTAATAACAAGGACAGAGTGAAGTGCAAGTTTTGTAGTCATGAGAGCTCTGGAGGGGTGAATAGATTGAAGCATCATGTGGCTGGTATTGGAAAAAATGTGAAGAAATGTGAAGAAAGCACAGCTGAAGCTAAAGAGAAGTGCAAGAAATCAATTGAGGAAGCTAAAAGGAAGAGGAAGGAAAAGACTGTCCGCGAGCTAGAGCTTAGAGAAGAGGTGAATGTTTCACGGGTTGGAGGAGAGGAAGAAGTAACTTGTATTGGAAGCTCAGAGCCTCACAAATTAGGACCCATTGACAAATGGACACATGCTATTGATCCTAATGCAACAAGATCTGAATCTTTGAAGCAACAAAAGTTAAACAAAGCACTTTGGCAAGAAAAAACACGTGAGGTGCACAAATACATTGCAAAATGGATCTATACACATGGTAATTAGCTAATCACCCTTTCTGCATGTTGCCATCTACTATTCTGTTTTTATTTTTCAGATTTACTACATTTTGGAACTGAATACTAATGGTCTCTATTTATATTCCTTTGCAGCCATACCATTCAATGCTTGTGACAATGATGAGTTCAAGCAAATGTGTGAAGCAATTGGTCAGTTTGGTCCTGGACTTGAATCTCCTTCTCAATATGATCTACGAGAGACTTCGCTAGAAGAAGAATATGCAAGGACCAAGAGTTTAGTGCAAGAACGTGATGCTGAAAAGTTGAAGAGTGGGTGCTCTATCATGACAGATGCTTGGTCAGATAGGAAGAGGAGAAGCATAATGAACTTGTGCTCAAATTGTGCAGATGGATCAAGTTTTATCAGCTCCAAAGAGATGTCTGATGTGTCACACACAAGTGAGGTAATCTTTGAACTAGTGGACAAAGCAATTGATCTAGTTGGAGAAGAGGATGTGGTGCAAGTAGTGACAGACAATGCTTCTAACAATATGGGAGCAAAGAAACTCTTGCTTGAGAAGAGGCCACATCTCTTTTGGTCCTCATATGCAACTCATACTATCAACTTAATGCTCCAAGGAATTGGCAACTTGCCAAAGTACAAGACTGTAATTGAGCAAGCAAAGTCAGTCACCATATTTGTCTATGGGCACACGAGAACATTGGAATGCATGAGACACTTCACAGATGGGAAAGAAATCATAAGGCCAGGAGTAACTAGGTTTGCTTCAGCTTTTCTTACTTTGAGCAGCATATTAGAGAAGAAGGACAAGTTGAAACAGATGGTGGTTCATAGTAAGTGGGACCAATTGAAGGAGGTGAAATCAAAGAAAGGGAAGGATGAACAGCAATAATGTTGACTCCAAACTTTTGGAGAGATGTGAAGGCTTGTTTGAATGTTTTTGAGCCATTATTCAAGCTTCTACGTTTGGTTGATGGGGATGTGAAGCCATCCATGGGTTTCCTATTTGGAGAATTACTAAAGGCAAAGAGAGAGATCAAAGAGGCATGTGGCAATGTTGAGACTCGCTAAAGGAAATTATTGCAATTGTTGACAAGAAGATGGCAGGGCGACTTGATTCTCCATTACACTTGGCTGCATATTTGCTGAATCCACACTATAGTTATGCAAACCCATCCATTTTTGATGATGCCATTGTAACAATAGGCTTTATAAATTGTGTGGAGACTTTTTATCATCATGATGAGAATAAGCAAGATCAGACAGTGAATGTGGAATTAAAGAAATTTCAGATCACAGAAGGACATTTCGGTAAGAAGCTTGCAAAGACTTGTGAAAATTTTGATTTTAACCCAGGTAAATAATTGTTCAAGCTGCCACTACTTTTCAAATTGTTGTACTGTTTTCCAACTTTACAAAATACTCTACTATTATTCCTTTCAGCATCTTGGTGGAGACTTTATGGATCTGAAACACCATCTTTTTTTTTTGAGGGAATCTGAAACACCATCTTTGCAAAGGTTGGCTGTTAGGATCCTTTCTTTGACATCAAGCTCATCTGCTTGTGAAAGAAACTGGAGTACATTCGAACTGGTGCTAGACTGCTATCCCTTAGCTCATCTTTCATCTGAAAATTCAGCATTCATTCAATTAAAAAATTATAGAATTTTTAATATAATGTTCTCATGTTTGATTTCTAGATACACACTAAAAGAAGAAATAGGCTTACTACAGCCCGCCTCAACAAGTTGGTCTTCATTCAATTCAATTCTAAGATGATGAGCAAGAGAGACAAAATCAAAACAAAGAAGATCAGTGATGTCCTCCTATCCAATGACACATCTGAAGCTCAAGGTTTCCTGCATAAGGATGGAGATTCTTGTGCACCAATTGTCTTTGCAGATAAGGAGGAGGAGGAGGAGGTGATGCCTGGTACAGGGATACCCTGGTCTGTGATTGGAGATGCAATGGGAGCTGAAGAACAACTCCAGGTACATACAAGTGCAAGACTGAGACAGAGATAGCTTTATGAAGAAGAATAATTTGAATCTGAAGAAGAGGAGTTTGATGAAGAAGATGATGATTATTGAAGGGGCAGCTAGGCAGGCAATAGGCTCTTTGGCTTTTATCATGTTTTATTTATGAACTTGTGAGCTATGATTTGTGTTCCATCTGTGTGTGAGTTGTGGCTTGTGATTTAGAGTTTGTGACTTTGCTGAAAAGTTTGAACCTTGGACTAGAACTTTATTTATGAATTTATCATGCTTATTAGTTATTATGTGCAATCTCATATGTCTCTTTGATCTGCTGCTTGCTGGGCTGCTGTTTTTTGTTGATGTCTTGCTGATATGGGCATATAGATGGCTATGCATTCAAGGATTCGGAATTTCAGATGAGTTTCTTTTTACTTCTATTTAGTATTTACTTTTTGTACATAAATGTAAATCTATTTTAATTCCTTTCACATCCTTGCTCGTGCAGGAAGTCAGGAAGGCACGAACAAGAAAGGGTACTGTTGTACTAGTAAGATCAAGGCATGAAAGGTATGTATGCAACACTTTTTCTATTTTTTCATATATTTGTTAGAAAATTACATATATTGGAAAAACGCCTAGACAACGCCTAGAAAACGCCTAGGCTAGCCTAGGCTCTAGGCGATGGGTCACCGCCTAGAGAGCGCCTAGCGCCTTATGGAACCTTGCCTGCAGAGCTACCACCACCGCCGTCCTTTGCCGCCGCCGCTGCAGCTCGCCGTCGACCCCCTTCCGACCACCAATCCTTCAATCCAAGGTGGGGAATGGATTGCTCTCGTCGCCCTCTTGCTCCCCATGCCTTTCCCCTCGCCAGAATCTCGCCGGAGGCGGCGTATTTCACCGGATTTGGCCGCCGGCCATGGCTGGCTCCGGCCAGGTCACTGACCTGCGGGCCCCGCATGTCAGTGGCTGCTGTGCTGGTGGTCGCGCGCGTGGATCTGTGGTTTTCCAGGGAATCAGATGCAAAAGCGTTTTTGATTTGTTTTGAATCTGCTGAAAACTTGTAAAATGCGTAGAAAACTATATACTGCTTCAAAAATTGTGAAACTTGTTTTGTTGGATTCCTAGAAGGATGAAGTTTCATAAAACTCTATGTTTGCATGTTTTACTGCTGTGTATATTTATTTATAATTTATATTGCTCAAAGATTGATTAATTCATATTAAATGTTCTACTGCTCTAAAAATGTCAAATCCAGTTTTATTAGAACCCTTGTAGCATATGAATGCTAGATCTATAACTTTTTACCCATATTTATATGATTTTATCACTGTTTTTATTAAAATATGTGCTTGCTGCCCGAAAATGAGAAATGACATAGTAAATAGCTCAAAAATGATAAAATGGTAAAACCAAATTTTTAATCTTGTTTCACTGTATAGAATCTAGGAAAAATGCCTTTCATATTTGTTCTGTTGCTAAACATGGCTTTTAGGATTTAATTCGTTTCCTTAGGTGTAACTTGATTTAATTTATAATTAAATATGCCGAAGTAATTTTAATGCATAGCCAACTTCTTTAATCTTGTAATAATAGTGAGCATGTTATATATTTTATCTAGGCCTTAATTCCATGTTTTAGAATTTGTTTGTGTTATTCCTTGCTTGCTAGTAGTTCTACCTTTTCGGTAAACCTTTATCCGCGTCCTAGTTTTACGGGTGTTTTGAAATGGTTTGTTGAAGTGCTTTTTATCATCAATCATACTCATGCATTTCATTTTCATTTGCATCATGTCATTATCTCTAATGCAGGCATGCATTCACTCTTTAGTGAGCGAGACGCCGGAGTGCGAGAGAGTTGAGCCCGAGGCCGAAGGAGAACCGGAGGAGAACGTAGTTGACACCGAGGAGAACCAAGGCAAGCAGCTAAGCATGTTGAAATACCTATGTTTGCAAATATTTATATTCCAGTATTAGCTATGGTTGCATTGGGTTATATATATGGTTATCTTGTAGATCCTAATTGTTGCATTTACCATTCCTTGATCTTTTACCATATGCCTTGTCACTCGAGTAGTATGGGTTAACTTAATTTGATTTGATTAGTGCTTAGCCATGCTTAGTAGTAGAATGGTAGGCTTTTCGGGAATGGGATGGATAGGTTAATCAACAACGATGTCGTCATGGTCCTTGGTTAGAAATGGTTAAGGGAACTTGTTGATGGAATTGAATTTCGAGATTTGAGCGGATATGGTGTAGGGCCTTGAGAATGGAGTCTCGGGTATAGATCTGCTTGAGTTGATTAAGGACCCCCGTTGTTGACCTAGGCTTGAGCATTTCTTTCCGTACTACCACATATCATGAATGGGAGGATAAGCTAATTACCGAAATTGAATTGGTCATCCGGGCACGGTCCTAGATATGTGTGTATGGTGAGGGCCCTAGAGGGTTCATAGTGGGCCTAGGCAACCCTCCGCATAAGCTAGGCGTGAACTTCCGGACGTCCAAGGCTTTTCGGGAAAGGTTGACATGAGTACCCCCTTATGCACTTTTGGCCAAGTGTATGAGCCGTAAGGTCCTCGAGTCGTGTGGGTAAAGATGTACACCCTTGCAAGATTAAAATCAATTCGAATTGCCACGCTCTTGGTTATGGCACCCGCTCAAAGTCCTACAAATTCATCGTAGAGTTACCGCATGAATGAGAATGATGTTCACATGATTATGATATATTGTTGCTCACTAAAAATTGAGGTGGGATGGGCAAAACAAATAAAATTTGACTAGGTCTATAGGATGATTTATCACTTGCTCATGTTATACAAAATTAAGGCTAGGATGAGATAGGCGTTTATGCAATTTATTTAACCTTAAGGCCTCATTCCTTGCTACATCCAAATATGCATACTCCTTGGTTATATTATATTTGCGTAAGTCTTGTGAGTACCCTTTGTACTCAAGTTGCTATATTTCATCAAGTTGCAGGCAAACCGGAGGCCATGCTTGGTCTCTTCTACCCCGTTGATCCTCATACGGGTGAGGAGTAGGCCGGGCATGTGATGTTTGTGCCATTTGTGTGCTCGTGCTAGGCACCTTTGCTTTTGTCTTACCGGTGCGATTTATCTTTTATCGTTGTGAGATCGTCATAGGAAGCTTGAACCTTTAATTCATAATACTCATGTTTTATTTTGAGCTCAAGACTTGTATTTGGAGCTCTCATTTAAATTTGAATCTCTATGTTGGACTTGTAATATTTTCAATGTTGAACTCTCATGTAATGACTAAAATTGCTCTCTATGGTGGATTTGGTGATGTATTTATTTGTATGAACGGTATGTGTATGCTTGATCTTGGGCATGTTGTGGAACACATACCGGGACTACCGGATTTGCATTTTTTATGTGATATTGCATTTATCATGAGCCTCTAGATGTCGGTTACTACGTGGCAAGTCAAGAGACGGACGCGTGCTAGCTCTCATCTTAAGAGATCGATCGATAATTTCCTATAAACCAAATGTAAATTGGGCGGTTCTTTACAAAAGCCTCCCGGTTCAATTCTTGGTGCACCGCGGGCCAGCAAGGACCATTTGACGCGAGGGGCGGGTTGATCCGTGACCCTTTCTTATTTTGACGGGGCGGAGGGGCAGCAACAGGGGCGCTTCGATCCGCACCCCTGGCACCCCTAATACGCACCCTTACTTCCTAATAATTCCAAATCGATACTAAACCCATACCACCGCTTAAACTAACCACAGACCAATCGATCGCATGATAAAACCGATCGAACCACAAACCGAGATTCTTGCAAACTATTTACCAATCCATCGCATGCCAAAACTGAACCAAACGAGACTGAGCTTCTTGCAATTTCCAAACTATTCAATACCACGCATAGTATGTATAAAGAAAATGCTAACGAGAGTTTAGCATAGACGAATAAAATGCTAACGAGACTTGTCCGAGTGAGCTCTCAACCCGGGTTAATTAGTAGGGAAGAAGCGGCTAGAAGCCGCTGGTGGTCCGGGGACACGGCCACACTTACGGTTAAGTAGCAACGGTGAGTAGGATTGACCTCAGCGTTGACGAGGAGAGATTATTGGTGTCACCTGAACAGATTATTGGTGCCACTTGAACCAGTAGCAGATTTTATCACACCAGATTACTGGGTCGACGTTAAAAAGGCTACTTGTCGATTTTTTTTTGTTTTGAACATGTTGTTATTAAATTTTATTATAGATTAAAATTGACAAACAAAAATGATCTTGTCAGACTTTCAAAAAAGAATAATCATGTCAGATACGTACACCTCGCACACTGTCAGGGATGGTATATCACATGAAGCTGGAGCTGAGAAAGCAAACGAAGAGAAGAAGTCGCCAGTGAAGCCAAGACACGATGAAGCCCAACCGTTTCATTAGTGGGCCTGAGTGGGCTAAGCAGAATGCCGGCCCATATCCAATGGGCAGCTATAATCAACTTGTAAGAAATATATGAGGAGATGATTTGGGAGAGAAGAAGCTGATTTTGTATCTCGTTGACTAGGCGGTGGCGAGCTGCGGTAGATAGAATCGCCGGTGATTTCCGATCTCCTGTATCCGAACCTACGTGTTGACGCCTTTTCAGGTCAACACACGATAAGCGCCAGATCGCGTGGTATCCGGAATCTCCTCGTCGGAACATCTGGACAGGGAGTCAGACCGCCCGTACAGGGGGTTAGACCGCCTGTCACACGGGGTCAGACCGCCCGTCACAGGGGTCAGACCACCTGTAGGCAGAGGTGCCGCGAAAGCCTACGATCGTCGCCTCGGGAGGGACACCATCGGAGGCGGCGAACACAGGGTTGTTCTAAGGTCGGCAAGGCCACCTAGAACGTCCTAAAACGCCATGGAGACGCAGAAGGAAGAGGAGAGGGTTGGAAAAGCTAGGGTTTGAGATGAAAACTAAAGGTAAATGTGTTTGCACGATTGGGTAGAACTCCTCAATCGGGCACGGCCCTTCATAATATAGGGTGCGGAGGTCTTGCCCCGTGGAGAGTCAATTCCATAATGAAGTCCCATCAAAATACAACTCTAATTCGGACTATAACTGCTACAGGCGGTATGATCCCCTGTACAGGCGGTCTAACCGGCTGGGCCCGGGTTGATCTTTGACAGAGCCATACTTCCTTCATCCGGAGTCCAAATCAGGCGATCCACATATGCATTTTGACCTTCTCGACGAGCCCTACGCAATGGTGCAGCCAAAATCATATTTTGAGCACTTTCCTATAGGCGATCTAGACCGGCTGTACAGGCGGTCAGACCGCCTGGCACATTGCCAGACCGGCTACAGGGTACAGCCGGTCAGACCGCTTGTTATAGGCGGTTAGACCTGCTGTTGAGCCAGATCGGCATTTTTGCCATTTTCTGTCGTCAACATTGCCCCTCTATTTCTTGGTAAAGCTTGTGTATCAAGAAACATTAAATCATTCTAAGGACGACCCTCTATTGTCGGCCATTTTGTTCTAAAAGCGATATCAACATATCGGCCAAATCCTTTCAAACACTTTGCCAAAAACTTGGATAATACCTTCAAATGCCCTTGGCAACTGAAATCCATGCAATCATGAACTTGAAAGGATATTACCTTTGCCTTCTTATTACATGCTCGAGCTATCCTCTTTCTTGACCTGCTCCAAAGCCTCTAAACGCTTGCCGGTCACTCAAAAGACAAACGGCTTCTTGACCATAGACAAACTCATACGGAGTAACTTTGGCAAAACCATGTCTAGAAACATGCCTTATTCCTAAATTCAACTTCACCATTAGCTTAAGCATAATATGGAGATGAATTGAGTAATTTAATACCATTGGATTCAATGAACTCACGTACCTCCTTAGATATGAATGATGTTCATTGGTAAACAAATCTCAAATCCATGTATAATATGCTCGATAATAAACTCGATCACCTCTTTCGTAGTAACGAAAACAATTGGCAATTATTGTAAACCAATAAGAATAAACCCGTTTAAGGAGCCACTTCATCATGCGAGCCGATTGTTGCGCTCCACAAATTTCTTCATGAACCTCAGCCATAACCAACCTAATTTGATGAGGATATAAACACTTTAAGAGAAAACCATCTGCGGTCCGACGATATAGTTTACTATTAACCAAAGCAAACTTGAAAGCCCGCATCGGACTTTTCGATCCATTGACCTGCTAGTATCCTGCAAATACCACCAGAGGCTTTCTCCAAATACCAACATCGGCCTCAACAGATTGAGAGGCATCCATAGCCGAATCGGTTTTTCTAGAGGCACAGACGGTCAGACTGCTTGTCATGGCGATCAGACTGGCCAGGCCGCTTAGACCAGCTACACTAGGCGGTTGGACCGCCTATCCTAGAGCAAGCATGTCGGCTTCAGAAAACATCGGCTTCTTTTCTCGAAAATTTCTTTTCCGAATATTATAGCCTGATGCTTGCTGTGCCAACACATTAGCTCTAAGATTCTCTTTTCTTGGTACATGATAAATCACAAATTCATCAAAACAAATTATAATGTCTAAACATTTATCAAGATAAACATTTAGAAATCCATCTAAACATTGACATGCTTTGGATACTTGCTGTACCAATAGAAAAGAATCACCACAAGCTTCTATATGTTTTACTTCCGTATAATGTAAAATCTCCAACCCGAATAATAAGCCTCATACTCGGTTTGGTCATTTATGCATCTATGATCCAATCGGTTAAGAGCTTCAAAAATAATATTGTTTGGTGATATCATAATAACACCAACACCACAATCACCTTTGCAAACCGATCTATCAAAATGCAAATTGCATGGAGTAAAAGTAATATAGCTGACAATTAAATTAAGTTGCTCATTAATCAATGTTAAACAATAAAATCGGCAACGATATGTCTTTATAAATTTCAATGAATCAAAGACTAAATCATATTCAATTAAAGCATAAGCCATTTGCCGATTCTATCACTCCATATTTGGTCTATGCAACATATATTTAATTATGTTGGCTTAACAAGCAATTATGCAAGTATTTCATAGTAAATAATGCATCAACCTGGTATAAGCATACCTCATTTCGGCGTCCAATAACTTCTACTTGTATATGCAATAATAAAATCCTTCCCTTCGACCTTTTAAATCAAAACAGCTCCAATAACACTTTCTTCGGCCATAATGTATAGTTCAAAAGAAACCCTTCTCCTAGGTCCCCAAAGAACCGAAGGTGAAGATAAATAAGATTTTACCTCAAAGGCTCCTTGCTCTTTTGCCCCCCGAGTAAATTCAGCATCATCCTTCGACCGAAGTAAGGAGTAAAAACACCTACATAGCTTCCTCAGGATCAAAATTAGGATGATCAGGATCTTCCTCCATAAGAATATAATCACCCAAGTATGAGGCATTAGTATCCATATCCATATGCTCTGGTGACGAACTGTAATCAACAAGTTGTTCATCGTCCTCATCACTGGGAACCGATGTCAACTCGTCATCACAAACCATGCGAGAAAGAAGAAACATCATCCGACAGTATCTCTACCTCAATCGGTCTGACCGGCTGTGCAGGTGGTCTGACTCCCTCCTCGGTCTGGACCACCTGTACAACCGGTTGGACCGCCTGTACTGCTGGCTTCGGCTGATCGTTCTTTTTGACTCTCCACTTCTTCTTTTGAGGAAGCATAGGTCTATGCTTGTTGAAAAGCTCTTGCTTCTCTGGCTCTTGTTTCTTTCTCTCAGACACAACCTTTGAAGTTTCCTTCTCTGCGTACGAGTCAAACCTGGAGGACACCATCTAGGAAGAAAGTTAAACTCATTGCGGCTAACCTCATGACCATTAGCAGTGGGAGTCTCCGACATAGACTTCTCAACCAGATTATCTAAAACAATCGGTCTTTTGTCTCCATCATAGTGTAGTAGCCTTTACTGAGCCCACATTCTTCTCCTGAACTTTCTCCTCCATCTTCTTAGGCTAATACACCTGCTTTAGAGGAGGTGTCTTCTTCTTCTTGGACTGCCGGTCTAGACCGCTGATAACAGGCGGCCTGACCGCCTGGGCCCGATGCCCTTGACCAGATTGACGAACAGTCAAACGGTCATGATCGGGTAGTGCAATCTTGTCCAGAATATGTCTTCTTGGTTCCCTCCATCCAGAATGCAAAGAATGTTGTGACACCGACTGATACGGCACCCACATCACACCATTGTCATCCCATATCGGACTTAACTCCCAAGACACATGATGACGCTGCACTGGTTTGAAACATCCACCTTCAGGTGATCTCACTTCTTTTTTTTTAATGGCCGATCGCTTGGAACGGCCTTCTGCTTGGAGTACTTGTCGAGAAACATATCGAATGTGACCTTTGGCTTTATACCAGATCCTCTGTCTTTAGCCAAACCTACTTTTGAAGCTCCAATTTCTGAACGCTCTGTTTTTAGCGCCTTTGGACGACCATGGTGTAGGCCGGTCTGACCGCCTGCTGCAGCTGGTCGAACCGCCTGGCCGGTCTGACCGCTTGATGCAGCCGGTTGAACCGACCGTAGTAGAGCAGGCCCAGACGGCTGCGGTCCAGGTGAAACGACCGACCTTTGCCCCCATGTCCAGAGGCTCTCAATGTGACTTTGAATGTCTCCTTTCCATCAGAAGATTTCTCACATGTCACTTCACGGATCAACTCCTTCCCTATCAAAGTGGGTCCTTCATCTCCCACTACCACATCCTTCCCTTTGGTAGATTCGACTTGATGCGGCCGAATCAAAACTTTAGGTTGCTGCAAATCCATAGTACTGACCGGGCAAGATGTTTTATGCACCTGCATGTTATGAAATCTCAAACGGTCTTCATTTATAGCCGATTGAACTTGCCGAAGGAAAATACTACAATCATTGATAGCATGCGAATAAGAATTATGAATTTTATAATATGCATTCCTTTTCAACTCTTCCAATGAAGGTATATCATGAGAAATCTTAATGTATCCATGTTTATGCAACTCACCAAAAATACGATCACATTTAGATACATCAAATATAAATTTCAATTCTTCTTGCTGACTCTTATGAGCCGGCCTAAGAGATGAACAAGAATAAGCTTCAACTTTAGAAGGCCATGTAAATTTAGTAACATTAACATTATTATCATTATCGGTCGAAGCAACGGATTTACAATCAATAGCATGCATATTAGACCGACATGATTTAAGACCCTCCTTTTCTGTATTCATTCGGTTTTGAGCCACTTCAGCTCTAATGTGAACTTGAGCAACCGAATGATAATCACAATTATCAATTTTCTCTCTAATAGAGGATTTTAATTCTCTAAACCATAATCGAGTAAGATCAACATCAGAAATTGATAAATTGAAGCAACGGTTTTTAATCTCTTTAAATCTTCTAAAATATTGAGAGACGGTTTCATCCTGACCTTGTTTAACCGATGCTAAATCCTGCAATGTTGTTTTGTACGTAGCATTGACCGCATCCAGCATACCAGCACGGCTATCAGCAGCCGAATTTGGCATAACGGCTAACGGTGTAAGCCACTCTGGAACAACTTTCACAGTACTATAAAGATTAGTCTGACCAGCCGCTGAGGGGATGTGACCGGCCATAAAGGCGGTCTGACCGGCTGAGGCGGTGTGACTGGCTGTACCGGCTGTCTGACCGCCTGCAAGCGTTGATCCAATTGCAATGACCGTGTTCGGTCTGGGCAACTGGATCAGCTGCGTAGTCTGACCATCAAAGGAATTAGGCAACACACCACAGAACGTATTATCAATATTAGACCATGGTATGACAGGCACATCACTATTATGAACCGTTTTCTCCTTTTTAAGTATCTCTAGCCGATTTAAACGTGCAGAGAGTTCATCAAGACTAGGCATACTATTAACAACAATCGGGCTAACCGTATCAATAGGGGAAGACGGTTGTGAAGATGAACTTACAGTGTCAATTACCTCAATCTTATCGCCGCTCATCTTGAAGGATGGCATCACAAACTCTTGAACGCGTGTGGCCGTGTCATGATCCTTCTTGAAGCCTTTAAAGAACTCGTTCTGGAGATGTGCTAAAACCATCAAATACTTCTGACGTTCTTCCTCATCAAGATCTTCTATGTTTGAAGGCATATCATCTTGATCAACCTTGGATCCCATTGGGCTAGGGTCGAGTAGATCGGTTATGAAAACCAGATTTTTCTTCCGCAGCGGAGTCGCCAAAATATGTTGACGTCTTTTTGGGTCAACACACGATAAGCGCTACATCGCGCGGTAGCCGGAATCTTCTCGTCGGAACTTCTGGACAGGGAGTCAGACCGCCCGTACAGGGGGTTAGACCGCCCGTCACAGGGGGTCAGACCACCCGTCACAGGGGGTCAGACCGCCTGTAGGCAGAGGCGCCGCGAAAGCCTACAATCGTCGCCTCGGGAGGGACCCCGTCGGAGTCGGCGAACATAGGGTTGTTCTAAGGTCGGCAAGGCCACCTAGAACGCCCTAAAACGCCATGGAGACGCAGAAGGAAGAAGAGGGGGTTAGAAAAGCTAGGGTTTGAGATAAAAAGTAAAAGTAAATGTGTTTGCACGATTGAGTAGAGGTCCTCAATCGGCCACGGCCCTTCATAATATAGGATGGGGAGGTCTTGCCCCGTGGGGAGTCAATTCCATAATGAAGTCCCATCAAAATACAACTCTAATTCAGGCTAGAACTACTACAGGCGGTCTGACCCCCTGTACAGGTGGTCTAACCGGCTGGGCCCGGGGTTGATCTTTGACAGAGCCATACTTCCTTCATCCGGAGTCTAAATAAGGCGATCCACATATGCATTTGGACCTTCTCGACGAGCCCTACCCAATGGTGGAGCCAAAATCATATTTTGAGCACTTTGCTACAGGCGGTCTAGACCGGCCGTACAGACGGTCAGACCGCCTAGCACATTGCCAGACCGGCTACAGGGTACAGCCGGTCAGACCACTTGTTACAGGCGGTTAGACCGGCTGTTGAGCCAGATCGGCATTCTTGCCATTTTCTGTCGTCAACACTATGAACAAGTAATCCTAGTAGATGTTGGATAATTATCTGCAATAGGCCATATTTTAATTCCAAAGGTTATAATTAAATTCACAAATATTTGCATGACTATAGTGAGTGAAACAATCCATGTGCACATGTTAAATTTAACACAGATTTAAATAAGAACACAAAGAAAATAAAGGATAGCAGTTCGGACATCGAAATGTACCCCGTGGCGGGACCTTTGCCGGAGGCATCGGTTGCGTCGTTACCAGCCGGAGGAATACCATCTGAACTCATGGTGTTTCTTGACTGGCCTTGCTCGAAATAGTCGTACAAATTCGATGCAGGGAGATCTGTTGACGCAGTGCAGTCCGTGCGCCGGAGTCGTACAGGAAGGAGACGCGGCGCGGTGTAGTCGTTCGACGGCGGCGGAGTGTCCAGGACGGTGAACCGTACGCCGGTGAAGACCCAGCGGTTCTGGGCGAGCAGTCGCGTGAAGACGCTCCCCAGAAACCTGATTGCCCTGGTATCCCGAGCAGGATCTCGAAGAGGCAATAGTGTTGGAGGCACCTGCTCTCGCCGGTGATGTGCGCGCAGCGCCGCGATGGGAAGGTAGAGTTGCAGCAGAGGAAGGAGAAGGAGTAGTGTCTCAGATCTAAATCTCAAAGGAGAGGATGGCTCTGTTTATATAGCCCTCGGGGGGAGACAAGAGGATAAACCTGGACGGGAGAGAATCGGGAAGGCTGAATTATGGTATCATTGATTGCCATAACCGTCCCTTCCAATTTCCGCGTCTTCAATTGTCATAACCAGCAAAAGAGAGACCCCTCCCGCACGTCAGGCTCAGGCTCAGGCACGCCTCGCCACGCACACGCCCACGCCCCGGCCCGGCGAGGCGAGCGAGCGCGCGTGTGGCTCGCCAATTTCCCCTTATCGGCTTCACAAGGGGTGCACCAAAGGTTGACCCTTTACTTCGGTTGAGATTCTTTTCCACTACTATAATAACTATAACATTAAAAGTAGTTTATAATCCTTTAGAATAAATAGAATAATGGGCCAGGCCTACGTACTAACAGTAGCGTATATATCGTGAATCCAGTAGAGTTACGTTACACGTGCCCACATGGCGCAGGAGGTAGGTCAAACCGAGGCGGTCGCGTAAATATGGTCCGAGGCCAATCCCTAGATACGTACAAGGACGTACAAGGAAGAGTCCGGTAACGAGAGACCCTTGAGGAGACAACGATGCTAACCTCGGATCCCAGACCTGGCGATTGCCCAACGTATGTATATATACGCATAACACACTTGCGTGTGCCTGCTAAAAAAACGCACTTGCGTAGTTGCGTGTGCCAACTTGTCGTCCTGACGTCCTCTCAGCAGCGTGTCCAAGCGATGCACATTCCACCGTGTAGCCACAGTAGCAGAGTGCCGGCGTGTGTTTGATTGCAAAGAAGCAAACCAGCGGCAGCAGGCCGGGCCAGTCACCACCTCGCTGGCTGGATAGATGCAGATAGATAGAGGCGGATACGCGTGGCGCAATTAGCAACCAATAATCTCCACGGAATCATACCACACCAGCCCGTCTTCCAGAATCAGATTCCGTGGAGCCCACCGGCCGAGTCAGCAGCCACACCTTCAATCGATTCGTTATTCCCGGAAGATTCGCACACGTCGGAGGAGATGCCGATGCCGATGCTTCGTCACCATTTCTTATTCCGGTAGAACAAACAAACCTCTTTCGATACGGCTTCAGTTCAGGTCACTGTCTCTGCTTCCCGCTGCTGCCTACCGCGACTAGCTACGTACGTGGAGCTGATTGCTGTGATAGTTATCGCTTTGGCAACGGATCAGAGTTGCTGCTGCAGCCTGTTACACGACACACAAGCTCTTTTTTTTTGCAATTTCTTCTGCAACCGTCGTCTACTTCGGTTTGAACACGCGCTTTTCCTATTAGCTCTGCTGTTGAACTGTTTGGAGGCCTGATGAAAAGCTGTCCTTTTCCTATTAGCTCTGCTGTTGAACTGTTTGGAGGCCTGATGAAAAGCTGTCCTTCTCTACCTAGAGTTTTGCACCACACACACTCTGCTATGTAACACAATATACAGCACTTACACTACGTCTCTTTCATTTCACTTCTTTTATTGAAGAAACGCAAGCAAGAAGGTTGCCAAGCACTTTCCTCCATTCTTTGTACTCACATGGAATTATGGTATTATTGTCACATACGTATCATTCTCCCATTCCGTACTTTGATTGAAGACGCGTCATTAGAGTTCACTAGCAGAATGTCGATTCGGGCGGCCAAACCAAGCCGCCGCCGCCCCTTCCCCTCCGCCTCCCTCCATCGTGTTGCTGCCCGAGGGGGGCCTTCGGAAGTCCGTGAGGTTCCCAAGAACGGCGGCGGCGCGTCTCTTCTCCCTTGCCTCGGGTGCCTGCGATGGTCGCGGATGTCCAAGCCCTGAAGGTCCTCGCCGGCATGGATGGCTCTTGCGGCGGCGGAGGTAGGCGGCATCCAGATCTGGCATCGCCCCGATCGGATCTGGTGGCGGCGTGTCAAGGGCGCGTGAAGGTGTGTGGGGGGCGGCGGGAATTGGCGCTGTGTTGCAGCAGTGGCGGCGGGCGCCGGCGTGGATGTGGGGCGCAGGGCTGCTGGTGGCTGCGGCGGTGTGGTTGGCTGGTGCCGGCCGTGGCTGGCTGTTGTCGGCTGTGGCTGGCCAGGGGCCGGTCGTGGCTGGCAGGTGCCAACACGCGAGCAATGGGATCTCACGTCAGGAGATTGGGTGCTCCTCGACGGTGATGCTGGTCCGACGGCGACTTGGTGGTGGGGTTGGGGGCTGGCTGGTGTATGCAGGTGGCGCGGTGGTAGTGCTTCCGATTGTGCTGGCTTCTTCTGGTGGAGGCGATGCAGAGGCGAGGAGGAGCGGTCTACCGGATTGACCAAGAGTGTGCGATGGTCATGGTGCTGAGTCAGGCGAAATCCTTCACTGACGTTTTGTCGTGGCGATGGTGGCAGCGTCTCGTGGCATTGTTTTCCCCGTTGGGGCCACCATTGCGAGGCACCATGTTCCCTCCTGCATGGGGCTCTCGAGGGTGAGAACCCTGTCCACTCTGGACGTGCGATGGCGACACCATTGGCATCGTGTCCTCCTTGGAGGCGCCGCATCTGAGATCCACCTTGGTTAGCCGGTGGTGGTGGTTGGTTGGTGGTGTTGCCTATGCGCAATGGTGGGGGAGTTGCGCTTGGTCCATGTCGGCAGGGAGGTGCAGAGGACCCATTGGTGCTGGAGGTCTTGAGTTGGTGTAGTTGGTGTTGTGGTGATCTCAGTGATGGCTGGGTGGAGGTGTCACTCCCATAGCAGCTTCAGATTTCTGAGTTCTTGGCAGAGGAGTGCGAGGCGGTGGGAGAGGCGAGGCTCCCACGCATACTGGCCAAGATCAGTGCTTTTCTTCGGTACTGCGAAGTGAGTGTTCTGCTGATGCTCCACTAGGACAGGGGAAGCGACGACCTGGTGTGTGGCTTGAGGGTCATATTCCCATGGAGGAGGAGTTTGTGGTGCTGCTTAGGCTTGCAGCAGGCCGCGGATTCTGCGTGCCACAACGTTGGTGTCAATGGCGTAGCTCGAGGTGGATTCTTTCGGCTCCTCTCCTGGTTTGTGGTGGTGTGGTGTTATGTTGGGTGAGTTGTTTGCGTGCGCTGTCTGTGTTGTGGGGATGTTCGCTTCGGCGCGTTATGTAAGAATGCTTCTTCTTCTTATACGATGTGGCAGTGCTCCTGCCTTTTATTTCAAAAACACTAGTAGAATGTCGAGCATTAGTATTGGTTATCCAACTAGTATGAAGTTTCCAATACTAAATGGCCAACCATTTAATACTGGCTACCAAACTTGTGACTGGTACTAACTGGCGTCATTTAGTACCAGTCACAAGTCACGTAAATTTTTCGCGCCTAAATGCACGTGCGTGATCTATGGGGTTCGAACTCACGACCTCACCCTCGTGTATCATAACCTCCTTTACCATCCCACCTATGCATCACTAGTGAATGAGTGGGATATGCTATCCTTTTGAATTATACCCTGTGGACCCATTTAGTATTAGCTCGTAACACCCCGAGACTATTTAGTACCAAATTTTAACACGGGCCAGTACTAAATGGCACTATTTAGTAATGGTTGGTGTTGCGAGCCGATACCAAATGGTCCCGGGCGGTTCAACTGCTTACGAGACAATACTAAATCATCCCGAGGAGGTTCTATGCTTACGAACCGGTACTAAATTGGCTTAGTACCGGCTCAAAAAACAACTGGTACTAACATGAGAGGGATGAATGCTCATCTTTCTTGTAGTGTTACCGGCCCTTTAGATGTCACCATGTTATCAAATATGGTAGCACATACATCGGCGTGTATCTAAAATTGATCCAAAAATATAAATAGACATAGCATATAAACATCTATCATCATGCAAAGTTTGAGATTGAAAAAAAAATTATGCAAGACTGCCACCTTTAATATTGTCATAATATTAAAGGCAACACTATTGCTTACTTTGATAGTCTTAGACAAGGACACGCATTCTTCTTATTTTGAGCTAAAAGGTGATGAAACTTCAAAAATTTTGGTCTCTAATTATGTTACCATCGCACTTTATATTCGTATAACTTATGTAAATATTGGAGATTTATTGTTTTGTACACTAGAATCCTATATCAGCAGAAATTAAACAATGTTTGAATGTGCACCGGAAATAGCATCGTTCCCATCTTTTTCAGATATGCAGGGTCAAAGTCCAAATGCTGCCTTGATTCCATTCGCAGCTGTATTTGGGTGATGCAAGCAAACCAAGCATGTAGAACGAAAATTGAATATTCAGTACTTCATGAGATTGATACACAAATATTTAAATGTTGTCACATTTTTTTCCTTTCAAACCTTGAATTTCATTATGAAATGCGATGGAGATCCTCCTAACCCAAAGCTTTCATCCCCAAACACTGGCTCAATACTCTTCATATCAGCAACTCACACCATCTGAATACTACTGGCTGACCAAAGGGCAATGGCACAACTAAAAAAATATCCTATATAACGTGATAAATGTGAGTCATGATCCGCTTGGATTATTCCCAAAAGAGTGACACCCAAATAGAAGTAAATAAAAGACCCACGCATGGTTGTTATGTCTCTAAAAATAGCAAGGGTTTTATCTACAAAAGTGCAGAAACCAAATCATCTTTCCATTCCTATAATTATAGCAAAGATTTTGTGTACACACAAGTGTAGGAACCTAACCAACTTTCTATTAGCATTAGAATTGGAAAACCCCTATATTTCTCCGTTGAATCGATCCTACGTAGAATCCTTGAATATTGTCATGAACCACGTCATCCAACACTACGTAATAATTTGCATTATATTTGCTCAACTTGTTAGGTTTCAGAGCTAATTTGTTGTTAGTTGTTACAAAAAAGGGGGGGAGGGGGACTAGTAGGGTTTCTTTTGTTTTCTGCCCTGCATGTTAGAATGTACACTTATTATCCATGCATATCCAAGCACGTAACATGACGCCATAACTTCTTGCATGTGCTACTAAAGAACGCATGTGCACAGGAGAACACGGCAAGATACTACCTAGAGTGGCGTTATCCATTATCCAGTACGGTGCAAGCATGTCCATGTGATGAGCACGTGAGGGTCCCCGCAATCAACGTGTGGAGATATCTCTAGAATGGCCATGAAACAAAGATTATATATATCTCTAGAGTGATCTCTTGTAGTACAGGGCTACAAAGCATCAATTAAAATCTCTATAGTACGAATCCTGCACCAAGCTCGAGCAAACCATTGAGCCACGTCACGTCTAATTCTCGGTCGTCGGATCGGGTGGCGGACGGCCCAGATCAGGAGAAGGTACGACTATTTTGCATATACGTCCTCGGCTTCAAATGAAATAGAACCCGCCGTCCCTCTCTCCACTCACGCCGACAATCTTTCAAACACACCCCTCTATTTTCCAAAAATCTAACCCGCAGTCCCCACTTCTCTCAGACCAGAGATTTTGCGAACAAACACTTATGTTTTTATCAAATTTCAACCCATTATCGATCCTCCTCTTAGGAAATCTTTCAAAATAGACATCGAATTTTGACAAAATCTAAATCACCACGCAGCCCATTCCAACTAAAATTTGAACAATTTAATATAAAAAGGTGTCCAACTAAAATTAAAATGGAAAAATCAATTATATTTCTATGGACCAAAATTTAGATTATAAGCGCTTCTATATAAACTAAGCTATGGTCAAATATTAAAAAAAATGGCAGTTGCAGCTTCTTTTTAGATTGAAGTGCAGGTCAAATTAATATAATTTTTTTAAAAATGTACAACAATTACTAATATCAAATAAATGACTAATAGCTTTCTACATGCAAAATATTTATCACTACTTTGAATACATTCTCCTCCTTTCATACAACATATACAGAATAATTGTTGTTACATCTATTAGTGATGCATCAAAAGACAAATATCAGGATCCAAACTGGCAACAGAGATTATTCTATAATTGTTTTATTAATGGTGTGAGATTTCTGTAAGCAATGAAAACTCTTAATTATAACCTAAATTCCATTTACAAATCCGCAAAACTGCAGCTAAGGTCTCCACATCTCCATCATCGCTAACTCAATCCAATTGATCCCTATCTGCATGCCTCTAGACATCACCAACTATTCTAAGGGTGTGTTTAGATTGTAGGAAAAAACACTGTAGCATAAGAAAAACACTGTAGCATTCGCTGGGAAACGTGTTTTGTGAGGAAGAAATAGTGAAAAGTTTGAATGAATAGTGAAAAGTTGGAATGAATAGTGAATAGTTGGAAATTTGAACATGGCCTAAAAACTTCTCCATCAAATCCTCCTATCAACAATACATCTTTTGCTACATAGACACAACTGGGTGCACTTGAACATATTTCTAACGTGATAATTGAGTAGAAACACGGTAACTAACATAGAAGCACAATAGCTAAAATAGAAACTTGGATCACTAACTTCAATCAAGAGAGCTCCTACGCCATCTAAGAAGCTACGTGTATAATTCTACTCACCTACCAAATATAAGCTATTGTCTGTACTATAAGTAGACCTTTGTATAAAAAATATACAAAATAAGAATAAACAACTATGTCTTGAACCTTTTTTAATATAAGTTAAATCAACAAAAGAAACACAGGCTGGCCAACTCAGGTCAAGCGTGGCAACCACCGCGCTAAGTTTCTAGTGTGTCACTGTGTCACAATCAGGAAGGGGAGCAAGCAAGGATCGTGTACTCTACACTCTACTAGCTGCTCCAAACTCCAAAGACTTGGTTCATCCATGTAACTGATTATACGTCCAAATTTGGATATCTGATCGAATATATTGCTGGACCACATCATGCTACACTTTGTATATTATGTGTATATTATTCACACGGGACCTTATTAATACGGCAACGTATCCTATGAGAACTATGAGAACTCAAATCTGGGCCATATGATCTTGATCCAAGAGTGATCTAAGGGGAAGGTGGGAGGGGTGATTTGCAAAAGTTAATCATACTTTTACAAATCCTCCCTCCCACCTCTGCCTACGCACTCCCATTGGATCAAGATCATGTGGCCCAGATTTGAGTTCTCATAGTTCTCATAGGATACGTTGCCATACATCCATATATTTGTAATTGTACTGTTGGAAAAGTTTCCTTAAAAAAGGTATAGTCAACAATTTTGTCAACCTGCTGCCGTAGAACCCAGGAGGGGTGTAATATTGGTTAAAAACAACCTTATCATCAGATGTTGAAAGTTCTGGCCTTTTTGATCCCACACACCAGGAAATATACGATGCATAAGCGTCCATTTCCCTGCTCACACACACCGGCCACCGTCACATTCTCCTACAAGCAGAACTTATAACTGCTGTTAAATTGGGACATTTAACTATCTGTCATCATTATTATCTATAGCGCACCTTGAAAACTCATTTTTAAAATGGCTCCTATATACTCCCTCAGTTTTAAAATATAGTTCGTTTGACTTTTTTAAACTCTAAGTTTGACCGCTCGTCTTATTCAAAATATTATACAAAATAACAAATTTTTTGTTATAACATGGTTTAGTAATAAAAGAATTTCATGAATGACTTAATTTTGACTATGTTTACATAAATTTTTTGAATAAGACGATAGGTCAAACTTGAGGTCAAAAAAGTAAAACAAACTATATTTTACGACGAAGGGAGTATATAACTCGTTCAGTTATTAGATTGTTGGTGAAGTAAACAGTACTGCTCGATCTTTTGAGTAGCAACTTGTATCACAGTTCAGAATGCTCCGTCCACTCGCCCTGCTGGCTTGTGTGCTTGCAGCTTTACAGTACGGGATGGCCCGAAACAGCCTAAAGAGTACTTATTAAAGGAGTGCAATAGCAGAGTACAACAGTCTCTCTGTGGTCATGCTAAGGCCATCCCAACCCTCCATGTACATTACTACAAAAAGTATTTTCGGAGACGGGCAAAAAGTATTTTTGGAGACGGTTTTTGCGTCCGTCTCCGAGCATGCGCTTCTGTTAATGAGGCATTAATAGAGGCGGTTTTACACCCACCTCCGAAAATCAAGCAAAACCATAAAAAAAAGCCCGTCGAGGCCATCACGGGCCCGCCGAGCCCATCGCTGCCGCTGCTGCCAGATTCGCCGCCCACCGTCGGATTCCAGCTGCACCTCGCAGGAGCCACAGCTCCCCGACGCCGCTCCTCGTCGGATCCAACCGCACCTAGCCGGATCCACAGCTCCTCACCGGCTGTCGTCGGATCCGTGCCGCCTCTCGCACCAGCCACCGGTCGCTGCTCCTACAGGCCTCCACGTCGCCACAACCGGTGGATCCATGCGCCCAAGCTCGTTCCTGTCCTCGCCAGCCACCGGATCTGGGCCCGTCGAGCTCTGTGCGCCACCGCCTCGCCTTGGCCCTCCTCCACCACCACAGCTCTGCACGCCGCCTCCTCGCCAGGCCCTCCTGCACTGCCGCAGCTCCGCGCACCGCCACCTCGCCTTGCCTTTCCTCCACCACCACAGCTTCATGTGCCGCTGCCTCGCCTTGGCCTTCCTCCACAGTCGCAGCTACGAGCGTCGCCGCCTCGCCTTGGTTCTCCACCGCGGCGAAGGCGACGAAGAGGTGGGGGGTGGAGGCAACGAGGGACGAGAGAGAGGAGAGAAGGTGCAGGCCGGCGGCTGGTGGAGTGGAGTGGAGGGAGGACAAAGGAAGGAATGAGTATCAGGCCGAGCTGGGCCTGCTGGCGCTCAGCCTTTTTTGGAGGCGGGACTTATAACCGTCCGCCTCTAAAAATCAAAATCGATTTACGGCAGCGCACGACTTACGACGACCGCCTCCGAAAATAGACAATTTTCGGAGGCGGTTGTTTTAAAATGTTGTGACACCCAGCCCATGTTGAACATGGTGTGCGCATGTTTAGTACTTCTCCCGTGGCTCCTCTAAAGCGAACCTTAATCCTACGTGGCGTGTGCAGGAATCGATTCAACTACCGGAGGAAACGAAGCACGAAGAAGAGAGAGGAGTCGAACCCTGCTCAGTAAATAATGGAACAGACCCACCTACCAGTCACGGTTTCTGTCCGATGACAAGTCCAAGGCCACCAGCACACACAAGGCTGGTTTGGTCGTAGGATTCAACTCAGGTAAATGTTTACGTGGCTGCCCTTGCCTGCTCATGAGTTGAATAGCTACTACAGATGCTCTTAGTACCACCTTGCCAGTTTAGTAAGGGTGAAACCAACTTATAAGCCTTTATCCCCTAGCCATAGCACCTTCGGGTTGACCCTTTTACACGAAGCGAGGACGAAAGTGTAAGCAGGGTGCTATGTATACACGTGCCACCCCACAGAAGGACTGAGCGGTGCGGCCTTGGGAGACGGGATGTTACAAATTGTATTAGAATCGACCCTCGTGGTTGTGCGTATGGGTCAATGTGCGGACATAGGGTGCATGGCGCGCGTGGGCCGGTTAGGACACACAACATGACATATGGGTCGGCACTGGACGTACGGTCGTGCGCTAAGAGGAAACGTTCCTGAACATTTGCTCGGGTCAGTGTGCGGACATATGGAGCGTGTGGGCCGGGTAGGACACACGGCATATGGGTCGGCACTGGACGGGTGAGTTGGACCGACGAGGACGTCGGGTTCTTTGAGGGGGGTTTTGAGGGATGGTGTATTGTGACACCCGGTCTATGTTGATATGGCCTAGTAGTGGCCATGAGCATAGTGTGTGCATGTTTAGTACCACCTTGCTAGTTTAGCAAGGGTGGAGCCAACTTATAAGCGTTGTTCGCCAGCCATAGCACCTTTGGATTGACCCTTTTACATGAAGCGAGGACGAAAGTGTAAGCAGGGTGCTATGTGTACGCGTGCCCGCCCCACGGA
This sequence comes from Digitaria exilis, assembly GCA_015342445.1. Lineage (NCBI taxonomy): Eukaryota > Viridiplantae > Streptophyta > Magnoliopsida > Poales > Poaceae > Digitaria > Digitaria exilis. Next base: position 301,806 of record JACEFO010001803.1, read on the forward strand.
AGGGTTGAGCGGTGCAGCCTTGGGAGACAGGGTGTTACAAATGTCTGCCTCTGTAGATCCTTTTCGGAAGTGCACGAAAGCAACCGTCTCTAAAAATAAAAAATATCCGCCTCTGTTAATGCGGGGATTAATGGAGACAGAATTTTTTCTGTCCACCTCTAAGGCCTTGTTTGTAGAGTCCAATAAAATGTTTTTTTAGTAGTTGTAGGATAATTTCTATAGCATTAATTAGACTGTCACATAGGCCAGTTTGCTTATGTGTCACTCTTATAAATAATAGAGTGTGAGAAAAGAAAGAAACTGGATATCACATGAGACCCCGTGTCTACACGAGAACCTATGCAATAGACACTACCAAACTATGCATTGGGAGAGTATGGTATCTTCAAAATAAATGATAAACAATATGATTGGTGAGAGATAAGAGAGTGGATTTATTAGAGACCCACACTAAGAAACCATGTGTTGTATAGTGTCTATGGTGGTGTGTTGATGATATGGCAACATAGACACCATGGGGGTTGAAGTACACTTCGATCAGATTGAGTTGCGGAATGGCTATAGCTGGTAAGCGGTCTGGATCGAACGGCCATGTGATTTGTTGGTCAGTACCTGTCGAGCTTTGCATGTACACGAACCTGTGAAACCGTGACTGATACGAGATTAGTATCGGGTGAGGCTTTGGCCACATAAAAATTTGGCCACATAAAAATTAAGCATCCTCATACATCCTCATATCTGAAAACCTAAGGATTTTAAAAAGTAGCATGCACATTTTAGGGCGTGGCCGAAAGAAGAGGGATACCCAAGGCCCAAGCTGATGTCTGTCCGGCAACATGGATTCTACCATGATTGTTCGGTTTTATAAAATCTAAAGGAACTAGATTAATCGAACAACTTATTGGGGTCATAATTCTGGCTGTCTGTTTCAGCATTTAATTTGTGATATATACTGGAGACAAGCAGAGTCTTACATGGCGCTATCAGCTGCTAGTAGTGATGGTGTCCTGCAGGCTGTCCCCAGCCCGGAATAAGATTCTGTGGAACCAATCTGAGTCAGCAAGCAGCTAGCACCCTCGAATTTCTTCGCGTGGATTCGCATCGTGAGGAGATGCTGTCGCTGGTGCTCTCCATGGTGCTGTTCCATTACATAGCACCTTGATCATATGTTTCTCCCTGGTTTTGGGCCTATCAGCCTATCTATGTTATCTATGAACCATGGTGTAACTATTACACCATAATCCTTCCATTAAAGTTTGTATAGAAAATGAGAGGCTGCTCTTTTTTGTGATTTTATTTTGTGCTGTTCCAATAAATTACAATTATTTTCTCGCTTAATCTCTCTCGGAGTTTTCAGCATGAAGCGTGCGCGTGGGCCCCATGAATCAAGGATCCTGTTAGCTGTTTGGGACCCCAAGTTTGGAGCATGTTGCATTAGGCCCTGTGTATAGTTGGGCAACTAGTTTCATCCGTACAATAAATTCCAATGTTTGTTACGAACTAAAAGTAATTCGAATGTTTGTTATGAATTAAAAGTATTAAATGTGGATAACTGACAAAAGTCATTCCATAACTCCCAGGTGAGTCTGCGAGACGAATCTGTTAAGCCTAATGAGATCATGATTACACAATATCGTGCTACGTAAAACAATCTTTAATGATAGATTAATTAGACTTAATAGATTCGTCTCGCGGTTCGTGTCTGTTCATGTAATTAGTTTTATAATTAAATTGTGTTTAGTCCTCCTAATTTCTTGTATATGCGTCGGTTGTACTATGATTTAGCACTGTCAGCATTATCAGTATAGTTTTGTTTTCACCTGCACATATATAGCCTTGCCGCTTACATAGGCATTTTAAATGTAGTATAGCTAGACCCATCACGTCCCTAAAGGTGACGGCAAAATGCCTGTCACTTTTGAAACATAGAAGGGAGAAGCTATAGTTATTAATTAATGGTCCAGTTATATATGTTCTTGGACAGATATATAATACACATGTAATTCGTTCAGTTCCAAATTATAGTGCAATTGTCTACGTCTTTGGCCAAGAGGATGAAAGCGTCGCAATGAAAACATGCAGTTAGTTGCGTTAAATATATTATAAATATGTCTTCCTATAATGTATTTATTTGATAGACATCAATATATTATATACTCGATCAAATATAAAGTGTACTATGATTTCGATGGAAGACCATATAAGTTATCCACTAATACACTTATTCATTGAGATATCATTGTTGCATACTATGGTTCTATAAGAAAGATAACAAATCTTGGAATATTCACTTTGAATAAATTACCATCTCTGTCAATTTATTTATGTTGGGTCCTTATACAGTTTACGATATCTTGATCAAGTCAATATATTCATAAGTTTTTTATCAAGACAGGCTGGTGTGAACAAAAATCATCATGTGGTTATTAGATTGAAATTAAAGACAATGATACCCTTGTTACCATGTTCTTATAACAAATACTTTTTTAAAAAAAAGGACCCGATTTCATTAAAATATATACCTCTCTTACAACTAAGACCGCTGCGTAAAATAATTACAATAAAGCATGTCACTAGGTCTATATCCTTCATCTTCCATGCAACCGACGACATCCATTGCCCGAATCCGGCCATGAGAATCGCAATTTCCACGAACAGAAGACTCAACAAACGTGGATACCACAAAAGAGACGCATTATGCTTAACCAAAGTGGGGAGTAAAGGGCGTCGATAGCACATCGGCCGTATCTACCGATGGTCGAATCGTCCACAATATCTGACACCACCATTAGCGTTCACTAGCGCTGGTCGGAAGAACAGATCCGCCACCGCCATTAGTATCACCAGTGGCTAGAAAGACAATTCCACCATAGGGAAAATAGATCCGATTCCTCCTCGAAGAGGATTAGACCAACGTACCTCAGTCCCTCGATGAAGAACTCATCGTTTTGAAAGAAAAATTGTGCATCCTCTAGGGGTAATCTAGTACAAAATTAAAACCTAGATCAAAAACATCGAAACGACGATCTAAATCGTAACTCAATAATTCTAGACAAAAGGAAAAAATATTGAAAAAAACTAACAAGTGTAACGAAAAAAATTATTGGAAAAAACTAATAAAGTAGTAGATCTACTCGAGGGCCGACCCCGCTCATCTTTGCCACAGGTTTGGAGGCCGGAGGTGAGCAGGAACTGAGGGCTGAGCGGCGGCAGCGCAAGGAACTCTGTGCCAGTAGGAGTCCGCCCGAGAATACTCACCATTTCATGGTGAGCGAACTGCAAATATAGAATCAATATCCTACTTATAACAAATGCTGAAAATGAAAGATCAGTTATATATTATGAAATGCATATAGTACATACAATTTTTCTTTTTTACTATTTTCAGTGTTATTAGCTTTATGAAAATAGTAAGAATAAATATCAGGACTCATGTTTGTCATTTGTGCTAGAACATGCTCCAAGTTACGTTGTTGGTCCCACAAAATCGAATGAGCATTAATGAATCTTTAATGGTTGAGCAGATAAATTGTTTGTGACTAAGGGCATGTACAACGCGCATTGACTGCCGTAGACATGCAGCGGCATTTTTTCAAAAAAAAAAAAAGAAAAACCCTTGCGCGACTGCACCCACGGCGGAGTCGTCATCTCGCTCGCCTATGAGTGGAGCTCGTGCTCCCAGGCCGGACGATGACTTGGGGCGTACAAGAGGGCGGCAGCGGGATCCGTTACTAGGATCGTGCAAGCTACATCGCCATTAAATAATCTACCGTCTTCATTTAGGAACAAAGAATCAATATACAATGCAAGGGGCTATATATCGTATATTAGATTTTTTCATAAAGCCAACTAGGATCCTAGTTGTACACTAAGGTAAATAGGGGAACTGTAGAAATTCCCACAAACTCCTAAAACTTCCGTCCATCAATTTGACAACTCTAATCATAATAGTCATTGGATGTGTTTTTTTTTTATAATAAATTACCAGCCTCTACTATTATGGCAGTAGGTTAAAATAATCCCCTAAGCCTATATCTAAATTATCCACCTCCACCATTATAGAAAATAATCTAAAGTAAACCCCTAATCCTTGTGTAAATTACCCATTGTAAAAATAATGTCAAAATAACACCTACATTTGTATATAGATTATATTAAGTACTATAATTGTTACAAAAACTTAAAGTACATCAATATAAAATTCTAAATTATTATTTCTAACTTTATCAATATATTGATTATGTTATTATTTATATGAAAATACTACCTTTGACGTGTATCACAATGTATTCATGTATGATCGAGGAGAAAAAATAATAATATGAATTTTCATATTGTTTACATAGATCAAACAAAGAGTAAATACATAAGAATCATATTTAGAGGTATTGACAAGGAAAAAAATATTACTAAATAAACCTGTTATAGCTAGATAATGGTAAAAATGTATCTTTGGAGTATTTTATTAAAATATTTAATAGATGAAAGAGAATATGAGATTTAGTTTTACTATTTGTTTTAATTAGTCAATGTGGGAGCACAGGTTGATAAGCTAGTGTGGAATAATCACATTTGGGCAAAAGTAAATGAGACTCTAGAAGATCTATCACATCACATGCAAACTCTTGGGAATGTTATTTGTCTTCAAATTCTATGTCACGTTTTTTTTCCATATGTCTATTTTAGTGATAATTCTATAATGGACGCTCTTCATTTTTTTGGGCCAAATTGAACAATTATTTTACATGCACATTCAGTTTCGTTATAAAAAGGCCAGTGAGGGAAGCACGTAATTATCACTACAGAGTACTATAATAAAATACTATAATTGGACTTTAAAATCGATTTGATTCGACCATGAATTAATTTCCCGCACCCTCATGTCAGCTCATCTTAGAACCCGGGAACCAAATAATAACTACTTGTCATCTACCTCACACGTAACTTATGTTCATATTCTCCTACTAGTAGACCAACCGTTATGGAACCTTTCTGCTGTGTGTAGTCTCAGTATTATCAAAATAATCGGTTGTACTAACCACTAATGATCACCTAACTCAAGCACCTCATGTTCATATTCTTCCACAAGTGGGACCTGCTGCTGCTATATGGAACACTAGTGTGGTATCAAATATCAAATTCCTGGTAGGCCCAACTGCAGCCAGCAAATGATTAACCTCAACTACAGCTACCCAGCGCCCATAGTCCCAACTTATCTTGAATATATTAGTACGTATAGTTTATTGCAAGTTGTTTTGCAAGTTGCAACAGAAAAGATGTTCGTGCAGTTCATTTAAACTTAAAGCCAAAGGTAGAACGCGCAGATATTCGGTTTGGATCAAATCAAATTCATGTGGTGGCTATGTTAAATTAATTTATCCCTTTTTACCAATCTAGAAATCTGTTGGATCTACCTCTATATAACAACTAAGATGCATAAGCAAAGGGATACTTTTATTACGGTTTGCACATGATAAGGGAACATGAAAAGCTTATGACCAAGCACTCCAAAATCTTAAGAAGCTAGCCATTGTGTTCTTTTTTATACTTGAAGATAGCCATTGTTAGTAAGGGCAACGAATGGTCGTTTGGACCTAATCAATAGTCTAGAACGAGAAACATCATTCTATAAAAAAAAATAAGATTTATCAAAATGGACAAAACCCCCTTGAATACATTCACTAGCTAGTAGTTTCAAAATTGATGTATAGCCGGGATTATAGTTCATTGCCATCTTATTTTAGCCTTACTTTTGTACTAGGTTTGCACCTGGGTTGCTGCGCTTTAGATGAACAAACCTGGGCTAGTTAAACATCATCATCACTATCAAAGGCAGTGGTGCATCATGCAGATGCAGTGCCCCAAGAAAGCAGTTAACATATACCAAAAAGGGGTGTATTCTCCAAGCACCTGAGTTGGATTCCAAGCTGTGCCATTGCTGCCCTCTTCTGACGAGCAACTTGCACCAACAAACTTGATCTCTTCTGCTCCATTCTGCCCTGCCTGCAACTTTACAGAGCACAGTGCGCCAAAATCTGCCGACTGAAAGGGGAGCAACACGTTATTGGAGAAAGCTGCTGATGAACCATATTTTGAGTAGTAGTTTATTAGCCGTTAAACGCTAGCTGCTGGCAGACCACATAATAAGATGGACTAATGATGCTGTTTGCGTGGCTGCCTGAACGTACTATTTTATTGGAGGATCAAGGTCCGATCGATGTGTGAAAGGGAATATGCAAATCTAGGGTAGCTGCCAGCGCAACAGTGTCCCATGCGAGGCACGGGATCATGACTGTCTCTCTGGAGTATTCTAGTGCTAAGTGACATTGTTAAATTCATAATTAAGGTGCTGAGACAGTGACCGGACGGAACGGCGAAGTCACTGGGTTGGCCAGCAGTGCGTGTGGATTCGCTCGTCTAGCCTTGAGCGGCCGTGGAAAAACGTATTCTTCCTCTACACAAGCTTGGAAGGTTTCAGACCTAACTTCTCCAGCTAGCTAAGGGGAATAATATGGTAGGAAATGCTCCAGAAGGAGTTGTGTTATTAGCATGTGGAATTGCAAAGGCCCCACTGGAAAGTTCCCCCAGTTACGCATCAGTTCAATCTTCATTTTTTTTTAAAAAAAAAACAATTCTTGAGAAATACGTTCAAGGGTAAATCATATTTCCCTCAGGTTTGCTCCAAAACGAAAGCTATTATTTGGCTTGACCCTAATCGAAGTATATTAAGATTGGCTAAGTTTATAATGTACCAATCTTTGTATGCTAAATGAGTACACCTATCATTAAACACATTTTGTTAAACACCATAATTGCATAATTTTAAGAACATCATCCCGAGCGCGGTCAAAAACAAATTTCAATTCGCATGTTTAACATGTTGCCGCCGGTGAGTCCATATCTGCTTGGTTGAAACGAGGAGTGGAAACAAAAATTGTTAACAACAGAACGTTGGACGTGGCCAAGATTTTACAGCTGGGGCGGCTGACTAGGCTCCACCGCCGCCGCCATGTCATGCATCCCGGCATCCCCCATGGCACAACCCGTTCATACAGGCGGGCCCCACCACACCCCACCGGGTCCCACTCCCACTCTCTCACGGTAGCACGTCTCGTATTTATACCCGGTTTCTCCCTCTCACCAAGCGACCAACCGAGAGGAAGAGAGAGACGCGGAGCAACCGCGTGAGAGAAAGACAGAGAGAGAGAGCCTCCGGCGCGATGACGTGGAGCTCGGACTCCGACCGCGACGAGCCCGTCGCCACGGGCACGGCCGCCTCCTGCCCATCCTCGCTGGCGGCGAAGCAGCCATCGACGCCGCTTCCGCCGCCGCCGCCGCCGCTCCGGCGTCGCCAGCAACGCATCCGGCGCCGGGCCCACCACCGCGCCGCCAGGAACTTCACCGGCGTGGCGGAGGAGAACGAGGAGCTCGAGTTCCCCGCGGAGCCCGAGGCGGAGGACGTGTGGCGCGGCCTTCAGCTGCAGCGTGAGGCGTCGTGGCCGCGGCGGGCATCGCGGCCCGTGGTGGTGGCAGGCGAGGAGGAAGGAGGATCCCCCGGCGGCGCGCCGCTCGCGAGGGAAGGGAGCGGGGTCGGGAGGGCGCGGAGCCTCACGGACGACGACCTCGAGGAGCTCAAGGGGTGCGTGGATCTGGGCTTCGGCTTCAGCTACCACGAGATCCCCGAGCTCTGCGGCACGCTGCCCGCGCTCGAGCTCTGCTACTCCATGAGCCAGCGATTCCTCGACGAGCACCAGCAGCTCGCCAAGCTCGAGGAGACGCCGGCTCCGGCGCTGGCCCCGGCCTCGCCTGCGCAGCCCGTCGCCACCAACTGGAAGATCTCCAGCCCTGGTAAAGCTCCAACCATTTTCCTTCCACCTTTGCTTCTTCCCTTGGAGATTGTATTGTTCTTGGTTTCTGGTAAACGCAACTCTGTTCTACGGAGTAGATCGTACTAGGAATATAGCTAAAAATCGTTGCTTTATTCTTATGGTTCTTTTGAAGAAGACTCTGGAAAACGATTGATTGTTGACTTGGTTTAATTTGTATGAATATTGAACTCATGTGCTCTTGAATGTGTCGATGCAGGGGATAGCCCAGATGAGGTGAAGGCGAGGCTCAAGTACTGGGCACAGGCGGTGGCGTGCACCGTGAGGCTCTGCAGCTGATCAATGGCGCCACAACATCAATCTTGCAAGCAAACACGACAGAAGACAACGAAGAACTGAAGGATGGAACTCATTCCATTGAATACAGGCCATCTGCCGAAATGAAATTAAAGGAATCGCAGCAGTGAATCGACAATCAAGTTGCCTGTTGATTTCATTGACCTGCCACCGCCATGGTGAAGATAGTTTATCACAAGAACACAAGTTGTCAAATTCAAATTTTGCCGACATGGGACATAATTTTTGCTAAGTTACGCCTGGAAAGGAAGGGCCAAGACGTCAGGTCCCCAGCCATTGTCTGATGCTGTACTCACATGAATCCTTGATTGTCGCCATAAATTTTGCTCATGTATGTAAACCACCACATGTAAAATATATTCATGACCCTCGATTCAGACAGAAAAATGATAATAATCTCGTTATTCGAACGAGCTGAGCTGTGCCGTCTTTGATTTTGTCTCTGTTCTTTGACATGATACAATATGCCAGCTCACATGCCTTCATCGGGAGGCTAACCTAATGGACCGGATCAACCGGAAGGTGTCACCAAGAACATGCCCATCGCTTTGTCCCTAATCATCATCAGCCAGCTGCTCGAGACAAGTTGTTCCTTCTTTTTGTGAAAAAGAAACGTTGTTAATCCAAGTGTGAATGCGCCCAACTTCTCCGGTTGGAGATTCAATCTGAGATCTGCAGGTCGCAGCTGTGCTGTGTTTGCCTGACTGGTGGTCTGCTTTTTTTCAGAAAAGATATGTGACCAGAATCAGATAGACCGCCGCACTGAGATAACTTCCGTAGTTCCCTGCATGTGCACATTTAACTGTGAAGCCTTATTCTCCATTCATAAGTGTTTTTGGTTCTGCTCGAAGAACAGAGCTCGAAATGCTTGAATATTTTGCCAGTTTGTTGAGAATCATTACAGTATGAATGTTTTCAAAAATATTTGCATTTCGAATCTCTGATAGTCTGATACGACAGAGGCTGTTGACCAATCAAACAAACAACCCTACTAGCTAGTGCTTCTAGAATCGATCATTCAGCTTTGGAAAACACTATCAGTCGTGCCTGCTCAAGAGGGCAGAGGACCACGACATTACTGACAAGGTCGTGATGTTAGGTTACGACTAATGAGCCATCCAAGATTGAATATATTCAGCAATAGACGGCACTACTTGTGTCAGTTTGCCTTGGTTGTGTTTTCGTGGAAGCTTGACTCCAATTGTCAGGTAGCTCGAGAAGAACGTACTTGTCAGGTAGCTCCAAAAGCATGGAAAAGTTGGATCCACTGATGTCAGGAGTAGAATACGTGGATGAAAGATCGTACTGCTCGAAAGCGAGATCGTTGACGATCGCGTATGAGACCGATGGATGATTTCATTAGCCAGCGGCATGGAACTCGGGGAATAGGACGTTTTGGAATTGGACGGAATCAGACAGAGTGTCCTGGTGAGGACGATCTCCATGTACATGAGTTGCTTCAAGGGAGTGGTGCATAGATGAACTCAGTGACGGATGCGTGGCATCTAAAGAAAAATCAGTGTAGAAAAGATAATTTCTTGACGAAAATTTAGCTGTAGCAGTAGCACATGCAAGTGTGATAACAAATTTGTGACGAAGAAGTTCGTTGGTTTTGGTTCCCATTCAGATAGAAATGGAAGCTGATCAAGGGTTAAGGACTGTGGTTTAACTTGTGAGTAAAGTATGACATGACTTAGCAGGCACATCTTGAGACCCACAGTGGATGATCGGCACATTATCACCCTGCAAGCTCAAAGACGTTTCCAGTCTCGCGACCATAAAATAAATCAAGCAGAGCACACGTTACACTGACAGAATGCTAGATGGTCGCTGGACCATCAAAGGTGTCATTGGTTGCTTGTATGAGCTTGTAGACATGTATCATATATATACCCCGGATGGAGGGAAGCAGACTGTTTGGATACAAGGAAGGTGAAAAATACAGTCTTTGGTTGATTGCATGAGCGGATACAGTGAATCTTGTGAAGCGGTTGGGTTGCTTGCATAAGCGGATGTAAGTGATACCGTTAGTGAGGCTGACACGTGAGATCTCAACCGATACAATGCATCCACCTAGCCTGCATGAGTAGAGACGGCCGATTTGGGAATATATCCACTGGGCCAGGTTGAGCGCATATTTTTGTATCTGCTCATCCAAAAAACTAAACACCCTTATGTCTGAGATTATATGGTTCCACCGGTGCGAGCAGCTCTCATCCGGGCTACTATATAAATACACCCTGAGGTGCTTATGCTAGCATCCAGCTTAAAGGGACGTGAGCTTGGTGCTTGGGTATTCCCAGGAATACTTAGATGTCCCCAACCAATCATGTATATGTCAAGTATGTACATATGTATAGTTTATATGAGGTCATATTCTCTTATCCATGAGATAGGAACCGGTTTGTTTTAGAAATAGGAATATATTTCAATATTCCAGCCTCTGCATCGACTAATGCTTGTAGTCGTTCGTTATTATAAAATCAACACAAATGTTGACAATTGAAAAATAAACCTACCTGGAAGGAAAGCTGTTTGTGAAGGCCTAATTACTTCATGAGCCACTGCAGATATACGATTTGTCAGAACTTTTTTGAAAATTTTAAAACTTATATTTAAAAGACAAATGGGTCTATATTGTTGGATCTTAGATGCCTCTGCCTTTTTTGGAAATAATTCAATTACTCCAAAATTAAGACTATGGAGAGGTAGATTTCCTTTATGAAAGTCATCAAATAGACCATTAGATCAAATTTAATTGTCCCCCATAAGTGTTGGTAACATTCTGCTGGAAACTGTCTTGGTCCACGTGCCATTTGGAAAAATGCCTCTTTTATCTCTTTTTTTCCAGAAAAGGATCTTTTAGTATTTCATTTTCAATGTCTGAAACTTGGGGAATGTTCTCCGTTTGTGTTTCATCCAGTTGAAAATGATTACATTACGGAGACCAAACAACCCTTTATAGAAATTTGTAATGTCAGTCTTCAAATTTTCCTGTCCTACAATAACTACTCCTCCTGCTCTAACTGAAAAATCCTGGATATCCACCATTTGACAGAAGTTGAATGTATTTTGTGTTGTCATCTCCTTTTAGTACATAGTTGCTTTTGAGCGTTGAAGCGAATATATAGCTCTTCCTCTATAAGCAGCTTAGTTAACCAGTTCAGTAAGGTAATACGACCTTACACGGCTCATTGCCCACCTAATTATAAGGAGATTTTTCATTGCTAAATATGGAGTAACATATAAAAGACAAACTTTTTATATTATATTATCGATATTGAGATCCTCCTGTATATTTTCAGTAGATTTTTCTTAGAAACTGAGAAAACCCAACTGCACAATCCTGGCTCCCCTACTGTCGGCTTGGAGCCTTCGACTCGTCCCTGTCCGGCAGCCACCCAGAAGGCTTCCCCCACGCTGTTGATATGGTTGAATGTCTGGTTATTTTTCTTATCACAAACTTTAATGTCAAGCACGTTTCCTCAAAGCTGTTGATTGCACAGCCATGTGTGCAGTACTGCAGCCGCCGGCCTTGTCTCAAGTACCGCCCAGTCCTTGGCCGCTTGCTGCTGTAACACCCCTGGTGTTTAAAGCGTATAAGTAAGAGTGATTAAACAAACTAAGGAACTATAAACCCTGAAACTAAATCACTAGTAGGAATGAGAATTATACATGAGGATTGTTAAGTTTGTACTCGTGCTTTGGTTCTTGAAATTGAACCCAACAAAAACTTTTCTAGTACAAATCTAAACATCTTCTCTTACAAGTTGCACGACAAAACTCTAAATACATACTCTCGAGATGACGCATAAAAATTTTCTAAAAAGAAATCAGGATTGAACGGCAAATTAAGTAATGCTTCTATGCCCCTAAAGGTCTTAAACGACTAATGGCTCATGTGAAGTCAACACATGAAATAATTCCAACTAACGATATTAATGACCTTCAGAAGGCAAGGTTCTAATTTAAAATTTTAAATAAGAGTTGTGCACATCACAAACGTCTGATCAATATGAAAGGTTTGGGAAAGTATGTTCTAATTATAAAACCAAACCACTTTCTCAAATAAAAGTTGTGTATCTAAAAATGTCATTTGCAACCTTGGTGAGTTATGTATAACTCAGATGCTTAATCTACCAAACATAGGAAATCAAGTTTGAAAGACCAACTTAAACATGGGATGAAAAACACACGGTCACACACCCTTTTTAAAGGAGCTCACCTTGGGATATAAATAAAATAGTATTTAGAGTGCTCCTAATGTTCTTAGTAAAATAATTGTTAATGATTTAATGTTAGGGTTAAACACTTGGACTAATAAAGCTTATAGATCTAATCATGGCCTACATGTGGCAATCTTGAGGTTTTAATAATAAAATGAGATTTTGTTCACAATATGAGCTTTCATAAAATACAAAGGATGTAAATTAATTAATATTTAATATATGTCAAGTTGTTAATGACATAATCAAAGTTGAGCATATAAAATAAATAAGCTTTTAACCTCCATGTATGTGTCCATGTTTTAACTTTAAGTTAAAATAAGATTTTTACTCCCAAAATAAAAGGAGGAAGGACTTTAAATTGAAAACTCTCTTTGAGTATCATATCTCTGATTTTAGTGACACTAATAAAGGGTTTAATAGAGAAAGGAGAGGTTAAATAAAATAATTAATAAAAGGAAGATAAGGCAAAACAATGGGGTTAGAATTCAGAAATTGACCAAAACTTCAAACTGAAATTCAAAAACAAAGGTCTGGTGACACCCAACTGAAATCTCAAGACTTTGGTGCTGAACTTAAAAATCTCGGACAAAAAGAGTAGTTGTCATCACCTACAGCCCTTCGCGACAACCTCGCCACGGCGTTCGTTCCGCTCGATGACCCTCGAGCGGGGATGTCCGTCACGATCGAGCTTAGCCCGGATGTCCGTCACGATCGAGCTTAGCCCGTATATCCGTCACGATCGAGCTATGTCCGTGACAATCGAGCCTAGCCAGTAGTTTCAGTCACGATTCGAGGCCGCACGATAGGACCCTCGAGGCCCCGCAGTCCGTCACGATTTGAGGCCGCACGATAGGACCCTCGAGGCCCCGCAGTCCGTCACGATTCGAGGCCGCACGTTAGCACGCTCGAGGCTCCGCAGCCCAGCTCGAGGGGGCACTTACCCTCGAGCGACGTTCCGTCACGCTCGAGGCTTCGCAGCCAAGCTCGAGGGGGCACTTACCCTCGAGCGACGTTCCGTCACGCTCGAGGCTTCGCAGCCAAGCTCGAGGGGGCACTCACCCTCGAGTGGCGTTTCCGACCGTTCGAGGCTCGGCAAGCTCGAGCTTGCGGTTCAAGCTCGAAGCGCCGTAGCGACTGGTCGAAGTGCCTGGTCCAAGCTCGAAAGTTGTGTCCCACACCTCAAACTCCAACTTTTAATTTTACACGTTTCGAAGTTCAGCTCAAATTTTTGGAGAAAGTTCAAAAGGGGCAAAGGAACTCCACGGGGCTGCCAGCTCGCCCTTGGCGCGCTCTGCTCCGGCCGGAGTCCGGCCGCCACGTGGCCGGCGTGTGGCGGAGACCGCGTCGGGTCGGCCGAGCCGCGGCGGCAGCTAGCTTTTGTCCTCACGCGTTTGTCCAAGCCTTCCGTACCGTCACGTCGCGGGCGACGGCGCACTGCTGCCTCGCGCCGTGGAGCGCCATCATACGGTCGCGCGCCGCCGTGGCCGCACGCGCGCTCGCGCCGCGCCGAGCGCACTGCAGGCGGTAGAGTCCGTTCGCGTCGCGCCAAAGCCTCTGCTGAGGATCTCCACTTCATCACGCGATGATCTTTGACGCCCAACCGCGCGTGTGCGCTCTGTTCGAGATCGCCGCGCCATCAATGGCGACCGCGACAGCCACCCACGCGCTCGCACGCTCCCGAGGCCGCACTGTGCCACTCTTGCGTGCTCAATCACTCCACCAAGCACTCACACCCCTCCTCTCACTCGCTCACTTGGCCATTTCCACTTCCTCGCGCTCGCTCCGTCGTCTTCTTCCTTGCGCCGCGCGAACCGAGCCGAGCTTCTCCGAGAAATTCGCCTCCCACACTCCACCATTCCCAAATTCGTCGCGCACGAAGCTAGACCTCTACCCTAGCTCCATTTCCCCCACTTTCCCCAAGCTATTGTCCCTTCTCCGGCGAGAATTCGTGATTTCCCCCAAATCGCGATTTTCGGCCGCCGGAGCACCCGCACGTCGAGCCCCTACTCCGAGCCGTCCCCGAGGTCAACCGAGCACGCCATTGGCTTCCTCGAGCTCCACTGGTGCTCTAGGACCCCTCGAACCTCGGCGAACGACCCCGAGCTCACCGGCGTAGAACCCGCGGCGGCCGCGCCGCCACCACCTCATCGCCGGCGCAACTCCGACCACCCCCGGCCTCCAAACCGTCCCCAAACGACTCGTGGTGAGCCCAGGATCCTTTTCCCCCACTTCCCCGAGCCTAGTTCGCCGCCGTTTGGCCGGCGCAACTCCGGCGAGAGCCGAGGGCCTTTCTTCATCGTCTTCGTTTGTCTAGGGGTCTCTGTGCAAAAGTCCAGGGACTTGTTCGCGAAGTTTTGAAAGTTCTAGGGTTCCCTGCGAAAATAGATTCTTAAAACTAGATTTGTTTTTCCCGAATCTTGTAAAATCCATTAAAAATCGTACAAAAATCAGAAAAATGCACAAAGATACTCTCTGGATTCGTGAGAGTCTAAACTACAATCCCTATTAGACATGTTCATACTTTTGATGAACTGTTTTTGAGCTAAAATTCAAACTATGATAATGGAAAGTAGTGCACCATTTCAAATCCAGAGCTCCGCTAGGGTTGAGCTTTGGATATGTTGTGTGTAGTGACTTTGGACAGCTTGTGTCCAAAGGGGACCTAAAAATATGAACTGTAGCTCCAGTTATAAATTAAAATTTGTTTTCTGTCTTTTTGCAGTGCAGAAATCTTTAAAAATAATCTGTGCAGTGAAAAATCACCATTTTGCTCCAGAGGACTAAAAACTTGTTAGCACACCTGTGAAAAATGAAAAACTTAATTTTTGCTCTGTTTAGGTTAGCAAATGAATAAATATGTGTTTTTGGATAGGAATTTATTGAGGACTACCCAAGGGTTATTTTGAGCCACCACTTGGCCAGAGCCCTCCTTGTACTTATGACTAGCTTTGGTAGGAAGATTTCCTGAATTGGATGTATTTCCAATTTTATATGAATTTATTTCATTTCTGCAGGCAGCAGATTGAATTAATTTTAATAAATTATGTGTAGCTCAGGTTTAGCTAAATTTTGGAGTGAGCTTAGCTCTTATACTCCAGTAGCTGTCATAAAGTTTATAGATAAAAATGATGAGCAGAAAAGGAGAAACAAGAATGCGAAGTAATCTAGATGGAAATCGATTTATATAAAAGAATAAACCTTTTTGTAGTTAGTTAGAATAAAATAAATGGAATCTGAAAATTCCAGAACAGTCACCCTAAGTTATGCATCTCATGTAGAAGGCGCCATCCCGGACGGCAACTACCACCTCATTCCCGCAGACGAGGAAGAAGTCCCGGAGGAAGGTGCCGGTGCAGGATCGACCAACCCGGAGGCTAACCCCCAGTCCGAGCAAGAAGGCAAGCCCCGGAGCATAACCTAACTTTACCAAATTATGCACTTTGAATTCTCTATGCTTGTGCATTTACGTTTCAAGGAGTTGATTGAATACCTTAGCTGCACATTTCCTAGTACCTATGACTTGCAATACTAGTATGAAAGGATCGATAGGGCATTGCTTTAGGTCCGTTACAAGTCGAGTGATTTCCTGTCACTCGCGAGACATAGGAATGGCTTGTCTTTACTTATGTTGGAATCATAAGGATTGACGGGCGGGATGATAGATGTAGATCTCCCGTCCGTGTATGATAATTGATTTAAGGTCGAAATGTGTGGTTGAGTGTGTCAAGTTTTTGAACGTACCACATGCATGCCGATGTATGGGGATCGGTAAGCCCGGTACCAGATTGAAGCAGCTAGGGCCGATAGCCATCTCTCCTTGGAAACTTTGTTTTCCCCTGCCGTACACTTGTGGATATATGCGTGAGACTGTGAGTGAAGCAGTAAACCTTTATCCTAAGGAAATGGACCCGGTTCCGAATTGTGGATCGATGGGAAAGGTTGGGAAATGCTTGTGCCTTTTATAGCAAGCAGAGTATCCGTGTGTGTTGGGTTTCCCCTGGCCAGGTAGCAAAAATTCGGTTCGAACTGTCCGCTTCTCGCGGTTAATGAGACTGCTTGACCGCCCTGCTACATTGAGTAACAAGTGGAACTTTGAGATTGATAAACTTGTTGTATGAATTAAATTGTATTGCACCACTTGTATGCTTAGAGAGGATGCTAATCTAGAATGGTTAAATTTACTAGAATATGATGCTAAAACTCGAAAGCAAGGACCTACTTTTAGTCGCTTTTTGGCAAACAAACCCACCAGCCAAAAGCCTCTCATGGTCTAGATGTCGGTGATGTAGTTTTCACCCGACGGGTAAGCCTTGCTGAGTATTAGTATACTCAGCCTTGCTTGTGGCATTAATTTACAGGTACACCTTTGGATGTCGATGCTTTGTCTTGGCCTACCCAGGTTCCACCTGGCTGGCACATCAAATGGGTTCCGTCCTCTGCCGAGGATCAGGAGGAGTAGCACCGTGGCAGACTTCAGCATGGTGTTATTTGTATCGTCGTTAGTTTATTTACTTCCGCTGCAATGAACTATTTTATTTCCGCTGCAAGACTTTGATACTCTGATTTCATTTCAAACTTGGTTTGTAATAACTTGTGATACCTATTTGTGTAAGTTAATTTGTGGAATGTTGTAATCTCTGGAACTCACCTTCGTGTGGGCGTGCTGTTGTTTCGATCGAGAAAAGTACGTGGTTTAATCGGGTTTAATCCGACGGCGCTCCAGCTTATTCCGGATTAAGTGCCTGACTACGTGATTAGTGGTCTCAAGGTACTTAACTTGGAATAATTTCGGAGTGGTCCGCCACAGCTGCAGCCTTGGATCAGACCGCAAAGGCCTGAAGGGATAAAATGGATGTGAAGTGAGACATTCTGATGGCTCGCACCGTAACCATTAGCAGTCTATGAATACATACTCACCCCTATGAATACATATACGCAACCCTATCCCTATGAGCACCTCCAAAGACTGAGCTAGCTGGTCATGAGGCTGATGAAGTCTCCACAGACGTCTCGCCATCGACGGAGGCGTGGCCTACTACTGAAAGAATAATATCGGTTAAATCCAAAAAAATGCGAGCACCCATGCTGAGTCGAGGTCTTGAACCCGGGTGGACAGGTTCTACCACAAGGACCCTTAGAAGCCGGAATAAAAAGTGTCAACAAAGATGTTCCTTGCTCTCATTTTACTACTAGAGATAAAGGAAGACAAGATGAAATAGAAAGTTGTTTTCCCCCATCATCTTAACGGCTAACATAGAGTAATCTCCATGTACTCATCTGTTTCAAAATGTAGCTTATTTGACATTTTCTAGAGGCATAAATATTGTTATACGCCTAGACATATGTTATATTTAGGTGCATAATAACATATATGAATCTAGAAATGTTGGTCTAAAAAAATCTAGAAAGGCTAAAACGATCAACATTTTGGAACGAAGGGAGTACTGCTTATCAGGGAATCCCTTACTGTTCAATGACCTTTCAGCGAGGCATTAGCTTACCCCATTCGGCGTTCACTTCATTTTCAGTTCATCATTCAGTATCTGCCCCCAGACCGAGCTCCCATATAGCAGCCTAGGCGGTCGCTGCCACCTCCGTGCGTTGTCGCCTTGGATAACGGCAACTATCACCATTCTCTCCCCTAGTTCTCCTCCCTCCTCCACGTTCGGTACCAGTCGTCGCACTGCTGCTAGCCCGTCCCACATCCTACGCCCACTGGCGGCCTCACTGCCCACCGACCACTCCCGCGCCTCCACGTTATCCTTACAATCTACTTTAGAGTCCTTCGTCCGCACTACCGGCACAGGCCACTGGTTGTCTTGCAGCATGTAGGCTGGTGGTGCACCATTGCCGCCCAGTTTGACGCCAAAGGGTCCCCTTCAAAGTGCAATTGCCACAATTCAACCTAGCAACACGTAAAAATCCTAACCTCTGACCCTCTCTTTTTCTCCTTTCCCAGCAGCAATCAACACTAATTGGACGTTACTTCCTTGTATGATTTCATAAAGGTAACAAGAGAGCTCTCTCATGTTAGCTTTTGTTTTTTTTCTAATGGTCACATTCACATGTAAAATCTAGAGTCAGAACTAAAAGGTCGTTGAATTATTTTATATACTTTGAATGCTAACGTAGCTCCTTGTGTTTTCTCATGA
This sequence comes from Digitaria exilis, assembly GCA_015342445.1. Lineage (NCBI taxonomy): Eukaryota > Viridiplantae > Streptophyta > Magnoliopsida > Poales > Poaceae > Digitaria > Digitaria exilis. Next base: position 320,370 of record JACEFO010001803.1, read on the forward strand.
ATTGCACGTGCTAGAATATTGGAAGAATGATGTCCAGCCTTAGAGGCAGTGTTAATTTTCTACATGGATCAAGCTAACATGACAAGGTAATAAATTTACTAAAATGATAAAAGGGACACAGAAGTGATAAATAACTTCACTAAAATGAATGTCATTGGCATGGCAAAAAAAAAAAAAACCATTAACATAGGCAAAATACATAATCTTGCTTAAGTTTTGAAGATACTATATGACATAGCTATCTAAACACTGCAAATAAATGACTACTGATTCAATTTTCATTCTTCAACAAAATATGATCAAAACAAACAGTAAATACAATATACTACTTTGATCTTCATCACCAAATATACAGGTGATGAACCAATCTCATTCCTGGCGTTCATTATTATATCTTCTTTATTTGTTAACTTGCCATTGGCCCATGGTAAGTCAGCACCCAACAAATATATATGAAATAAATAGGGCGTTAATTTGAAGATAAAAGTCAGATTAATTGAGAAATAGTTCTTACATTGAATCTTGATTATTTATGGGCAATGGTGCTATTGCAGCATGCATGTAACCTTTTGTGAATCTAGAATGAGGGGAGGACTGTAATATCCCCATGATCAGTAAATAAAACATACATTGTCTCTTATTATATTTGGTTAATTTGTTATATAGACTGCTTGTCCAGTAAATCCTATTTACAGGGGAGTCTCCGACTTGTATGTTTTTTTAATGTTTTTGTTAGCCTTCATGTTTTGGAAAAATCCAAGGTGTTACAAGGACGAATCGGTGATGAGTAGACCGGGCCCTCGAGCAATGGTGTTGTGCTGACGAGCAAGATAGAGACCACGACAACCAACCTATGAGCTGCAGTGATAGAGATCAGCATTTTGTGAGATGCATCTTGCTGTGCTCGACACGAGGGAGGGATCGAGGGAAGAGAGGCACAAAAGGCTGAGAGACACAAGCTGGGCTTATACTTACGAGTTATGGCTAGACATGCGAGCATAGTGGTGTTAGGTAATTATTGTTGGTTTTTTAATTCATCAAAGCTGTAGGTTGGGCTGTGGGGGGTGCCGTGCATTGGGCTAAGGGGCTGCATACTGGGCCAAATTATCGCGTCAATTACTTGAAATATTAGGAGGTGCGGCTGCACCCACTACCTCCAACATTGCTTCAATCCTGGTCAAAAGGTAACCCATAAGCTTATAGACCGCCCATAAAAAATAAAATAATAATTATGAAGCCGTAACATCATATTCCTGCACTCTATCTCTCTTTTTTTCTCCCTTCCAACCACTACTGATTGCTTTTGTGCTGAGCATTATGAAGCTTACTAAACTATAAACCACATATGCATGGCCCAATGCTAAAGACTGCTTGGTCTAAATACATTGGATGTGCTCTAAAAATCCGTCCTAGACGTCATTGCTAGCATTGCTGCATGCAATAGAAGTTATTTTCAGTTTGATTATTGGCGTCTGAAGCTTTTATCCCCTATTTTTGGATCTAAATACATTTTAAAAATAACTACAAAATTATAGATGTCGTTGAAAACTAAAGTGTTGATATATGTCACCGTCCGAGTCTGTGCACAAGTTAAGAATTTCTGAATACAAATGAAACTTAAAATGCAGATGTAGGAAAATTATTCGTCGAGTCAATCAGCACGGAAAATGGATTATTTGTGTGTGCTCTGTTTAGACTTCAGAGATGACATGCGTTATCATGGAAGTATCTGTGCTGTGTGAAAGTAGAGCCAGCGTGGATAATCCATTATTTATGTTGGCTAGTTGAGAGCAGGCAGGGTCGATCTAATAATCCTAGAGGGTATCGATGCCGACTCCAACAATATAGCCAGCACTGATAATCGGTTTTCCTTGCTGGCTCTCAAATAGGTGGCACGGTTGAGTGTTTCTCTAATAGTGTGTATGCAACAACCCTTGTGGCCTTTTTCGATGATATCGTGATATTAGCACAACATCTGTAACAACAATATATAGATAATCAATTGCGATGAAGGGGCAAGATTTGCCACCTTATGATGACCATGTTAAAGAAAACCCATGAGACAACCTTTATTTACGATCTTCAGATGATTAAAAGCTAGTATGTGTTCCGCTTCTCGCTTTGTCATCATGATAACTTTCTAGCATTAATTAGTTCTTGACGCAAGATTTTCAATTCATGCAACTATTGTAATTGGCTTTTATTATGGCTGATCATAATTAGATCGCATCCATATCACGATATACTGGAGACTTGTCCTTCTCGACAACTCGCTGGTCATTCCTATAGACATATCTCCGTGCCCAATATAGATAGGCCATGAATGACACCAGCTGAAGAACACAGACCAGCCAATAAAACGAATCAAGCTTACTCCTGTTGAGGTTTGCTCCATCCAGCCACCCTTGCTTCCTACCACCATGCCTTGTGACCCGATTCACAAGCTCAATGAGTAATGTCACGAGCCATGCTGCCACTCCAAGCATGCAGTAAAAAAAGGAACTCCCAATGGACTTCATACCAGTAGAAGCCTCGCTGTAGAAGAACTCGAGAAGCCCCACAAATGAAGTAACATCCACAACCCCTATGAAGAAGAACTGAAACACAAGCCAGAAGACAGACATTGGAACTGCAGCAGGTGAATCCATGAGGCCATTTTCGTCTGCAACCCTCTTCCTCTTCATCTCTACAATGGCTGCAACCACACTGGCCATCATAGCAGCCACAAAACCGATGCCGATGCGCTGGAGGTGCGTAACACCACCAACATAGCCAGTCTTTTTGCGCAGGAATGGAACGATAAATCTGTCATAGACCACCAGTATGACCAGCTGAAAGATCGTTGGAATAATGAAGAGTGTCGCTGGAGACACATTAATTGTGCCAAGTTTTGTGTTCATGGTGTTGCCTTGCTGTACAGTGAAGGTGAGGATTATGGATACAGGCATGTAGCCAAGTGCAGACGTAATGAAGATTGGAATCATGCGCATAACAATCTTGGCTTCCTCAACTTGGTGTACAGTGCAGAGGGACCATGGTCCTCGCTGTCCATTATCGATTGCAGCTTTGTCCAGACACCTAACACAAGAAATGATTGACAATCATATAGGCCATAATTTGCTTGATAATACTAGAACTCGAAGCTTGGATTGTAACATACTCTAGTCCTTTTGTTCGTCCAAGAACTTCTAATCCTTTAGCATTGTCTCCGGTGATCTGATTCAATCCATTTGGATTGTCAATCACTTGAAGGTTTCTTTTCCTGAACGCTGCAACAAGTACCTTAAGAACAACAATAAATTTCTAACATTAGGTGGGAGCAAAATGGTGATTCAGTCAGTCTTTATAAAATGTAGCTTTAAACAATCACCTTATGCACAATTTCAATATTAAAATACCTAGTGACTACATAGAACAATTAACCAAGCAATTCTTACCTGGAAAATTCTGGTAATTGGGCTTCCAGAAGGTAATCGATTCCTATAAAATGGGAATCCAGCAGCCCATACCACCAGCCCCAACATCACAATCCCAGCACAAACGGCAAATCCAACATCCCATCCTTTATTGTTCTCCACCCAGACTATGAACAACAACCCAACAAAGCCCCCGAAGGAGACGGCAAAGGTGTACCAGTTGAAAAAGCTTGCTTCCAGCCTCTGCTCTATAGGGTCAGTCTTGTCAAACTGGTCTCCCCCAAGAGCTGGTAGGCACGCCCGAATCGCGCCTTCACCGATACAGATCATGTAGATTCCCAGGAGTAGAAGGCTCAGGTTCGAGCCATGGACTGCCTCGCAGGTGTTCGGAACTTGGCATGGTGGTGGGTGCAGAGAGGGGACATGGGCCTGGATGGCTAGTAAAATATATCCCTGCCAGAATATATATGGAGATGTGCATAACTTAATTGGAAGTAAAATTTAAAAGGTAAGTGTAGATTAAAAGCGGTGGAATTACCTAAGCACATAGTAGGGTATATAGTTTCAACTTTTTTTTTCTACTCTGGGAGTGTGTTGATGTTTGGTACACAATACTCGGACATTCGTAAATTTCCCTGATGTTAATTACTAAATATTGCTTTATTATCGCCATATCTATGCACAAAAAAGATAACATTTATTAATGCATGAGTAGGCTGTTATAGAACAAATATGAGCTCTTTCATGTCGTCTCAGTAGTATATAGTATAGAAAAGATCTAGCCATTCATTGTTAAGGGTAATATAGTAATAGTTAGCTAAACATTAATTAACTCTCTTATACGGGTTCAATCCTTAGTATAAAAAATATATTATTGTGATGGCATTTTTTTGTTGTTTTCCCATAATAGCTTTATACCAGCTATACAACTTATGCGTACTATAAGTCGTCGTAAAAGAGCTCAAATTTGTTCTATACCGCTGCTGTTCAACATCAATTGCCACTTATTAAGCTTTCAGTACTATATAATTATTTTTTACCAATGAATGTTTTTATATAGTCCTTTTCGAGAATTAGTATATAGGCCAGTATAAGGCATCACAAAAGAGCTCACAAATAATGCGCATTTGTGACCTTTTTATCACGTTAAATTTTACTTGTCCTATGAAATGTTAATTTGGCTGACCACCATTTTTTAGTTGAAACCTAGATGGCATTAAAAATATGAGCTTTTGTTTTTTTGCTGATGTATTAGAAGAACCAAATGAGGACCTAAAGTTATCGATGCCAGAACATCGGGTCATATCTCCTCACGTCATGATTTCCACTGAGAAAAGGTGTGGCCGTGCTCAATTTGATTGTGCCACGTTATCTTATAAGACAATCATGACTAAGAAAAATTGACGAGTGTACCCACCCCCAGTCCATTACCATGTATCCATCAGATTTGGGACCTTGCAGCGACACTTTTTACAATATTTTGGTGTACATATGGAACCGCGCACGTGTGATTATGTTGTTATATAGAAAGCTTGCAGTGCGATACCAGGATCTCAATAGGAGCGAATATGAGAACTGTGTACAAGCGCTTGATGTAGGAGTCTGCGATGAAGGCTGCTGGGATAGTGAACATTTGCAAAACGGCCACAAATATGGTGGTAGTTGTCGAGGCAGCGGCAACACCCATGTTCATTGTCCCACGCAGGTAGCTCACCATGTTCATGCTGTTGGCGATGTTGGATACGTTGCCGAGCCATACCAGGACTGCACACATGCAACGCGCAAATGGTGAACAAACAATAGAACGGCATATAGTGCATTTGTCATGTATGTTTCTGTTTGTTTTTTATAGGAAAACAATATAACTGCTGTAGCAGTATCTGAGATCGTAAATGCTGTGTCTGCTATTTTTTAGCATGTTATAGTAGGAATGAGAGTGATGTGGACGACTGCCTCAAAAAAAAAAAAGAGTGATGTGGACGAACATATCCTGATTGACCATGTCAGTAGCACCCCTGAGCTGTCATGATTATTATTATTATTATAAGCTCTTTTTTAATTGAACCGGTTGCTTCAATATATATAAAAGCCGTATATCTTTTCTAAAGAAGTTTTGAGTGCTGATTGTTGCATTTTCAAAGGATTTATTTTTATTGGAAAATATCAAGCTACCAGCTAGCAGAAAGATGAGGGTAATCCATCTATTATTACCTACCAAAAATTTGAAGTTCTGGTTGGAGACAACCAAAACTAGGTAAGACACTTTAAGCTAGAGAGAATCGCAAAGGCAGCATAGTTTCTCAAAAGAATTGAGCCACAGTGAGAGCATATCAATTACTATGAATAAATATGGAAGCTCTAACTCCCCCATGCTTCGTGGTATCAACCGGCCTCCCTCGCCAGTCCACAAGGCCAGCTGTGCTGCTCATGTTTGTGTGTGTGTGTGTGAGAGAGAGAGAGAGAGAGAGAGAGAGTTTGTGATTAATGCTTTGTGAGCATGAGGTATATATAGGGGGAACATGGTGTTGCTGGTGAAAGGGCAGTATCAGAGCGGGAAACGTGTGGTAGATGTTCGCCAATAACAGCAAAAAGCATATATGAAGCTGCCAAAATATATTATCCAGCAGAACTGAACATGAAAAAGGTGATAATGTCCTGAGAAGAACGCCCAATAATGTGAGTGGCAACGCCTACTAAGTAACAAACAACAACGATCGATGATAAGTCGCACCGACTACGCGCATGCATCTTCATCCACAAGGCAGGTGGCAACGAAAGCGCATGATTGATGCGCTGAGGTGCTGCGCATTGCCTTGTATTGCTTTTGGAGATGAAACTCCCGAGCCAAGTCACTATACCATCGTCAATCATGGTACTTGAAATGTTATAATTACCATCGTCAATCATGGTACTTTTAAAAATGTATCACGGAGTTACTTGTCAGTCGTCATAGCCAAACGCCCAAACCAGATCTCAATGTGGTGACTAACTGTTCTGCCAGTAGAAAAAGCGGTTTTTTACTGTGCATAATAATATGCACCGTGGACGCGCCGCACGCCGCCTCCTTCGCTGGCTTCTCCTCGCCGCTCCTCCGTCACGGATCATCCCGTGCGCCGCCTCCAACCAGCCCCTCGTGCAGCCACCATCCAGCCCTGCGTGCCGCCACCATCCAGCCGTGCCTGCCGCCGCCGCCAACATCGACGCCATGCCAGCGGCACCGGCCATCACCACCATTGACTACATGCCAGCGGGGCCTTCTCCGGCGTCGTGGTGAAGGAGTCTCCGCTCCACACCGCTGCCTGTGCTGCGCCTCCAGATCCAGTCCGCCCCCGTCAATCTCTCACCCTGGGACGCCTAGGGTTACTTGCTGGTAAGATGGGCTCGATTGCCCACTGTCCCATCCTTTTCCCCCTCTCTAATCAAGTTGTTCTTTAGTCTATGAGGCTTCCAAAACTGATTCCAACTCTGAAATATATGCTATGGCGTGTCAGCCATTGGTAGATTTAGTTTGGTTCTGTTTCTATATATCGTCAAATGCAGAGTATAGTAGTGTAGGTTCTCTTTGTATTAATTGAGGTAGTAGGTCAGATTGGGAAATAATTTTCATGAGATGCAGATTGTAGTGTAGTTCTCCTTCTCTTTCAGAGTGGGAAGTGAATCTACGTTGTTGCATTTGATGGTGAATACTGTTGTTAGTGACTGATCTACAGGAAGCAAGTTGAATTAAATTGGCATAAGGCCAGCTAATGCCAACTCCTAGTGACCTGCCGCCTGATGTTGACTTATTTTGGTAGCAGCTAACATTATGTGTGGCTGAGCTTTTGTAAAGTCTTTTGTGAATGTCTGATGACGACATGTAGGATGATATGTAGGCCTGATACAATATTGCCATCTAGTTTGGTTTAGGCTCCTCTATGTTGTGACATGTTTGCTCTATGCAAAATGGACATGTAATGAGCAAACGGATATTGGACACCATGTGTATTAGTGTTGCTATCAAATTTATGGCTGCAAAATTGTGGATTTTATTGAAAATGAATTCAGTTGGCAAAGCTACCAAGGAAATGAATTTTGTGCAACGCCGCCAAGGAAAGAAGTTAAGTTGGCATTGGGCTACTGCCAGGGAATGCAGCCGTCAGCCAAGGAAACCTGTTTGCTTGGCTGCTGAGTCCAGCCAAGGAAAATAGTTTACTTGGCTGTCGAGCCCAGACAAGGAAAATAGTTTACTTGGCTGTCAAGCCCAGCCAGCCGAAGGCAGCCAAGGAAACAATTTTATTTGGCAGTCGAAGGCAGCCAAGGAAAATAGTTTGCTTGGCTGTTAAAGGCCGCCAAGGAAACAATTTTACTTGGCAGTCTAAGGCAGCCAAGGAAAATAGTTTACTTGGCTGTCAAAGGCAGCCAAGGCAATAAATTTACTTGGCCGCCTGGAGCCGCCAATGTAAGGTATTTACTTGGCGGTTTTTGGCTGCCAAGGAAATATATTTACTTGGCGGATTTGTTATTTTCCTGGCGGCTTGTAAATTTTACCGGCAACCTAGTTTACTTGGCGGCCAAACAGCCAAGGTAGCAATCCTTGACAGTCGATTGCCAAGGTTATTGATTTTCCTTGGCTCTCTAGACTTGGTGGGGTTTGCTTGGCGGTTTGCCGCCAGAAACTATTACCTTGGCGGTTTGCCGCCAAGGCAATTCTAGTTTGGTGTAGTGGTTATATCCTCTCTCTTATCTTATTTTTCAGACTTTGCCGATAGCTAACCAGCTCCCTTGGCAAAGGTGGTGGCGAGCAACTTCGGCATGGGAGGCCCTGCAAGTGAGCAGCAACTTCGGCACAAGTGGTAGTGGGCGACCTCAACATGGAGCGACGACTTGGTCATGGGTGGCTGTGGTGGTAACGGCCCGTGACGTGGGAAAAGAGTTGCAGCCACGAGTAGAAATAGTTGCTTCTATGATGTTTTGCTACTGATGTTCGGAAATTTTGTCATTGAATAGACCACATCTTTGAAGAAAACAAGTATTTGTCAATGCTTAGCGCCCTTATCCCGACTTGTGAATGAAAGGGTATAGAACTTGTGAATATGGACGACGGCCCTCAACCACTGCGAAACTGTGACAAAAGGAAAAATAGCATCACAGAACATCGTTTAGATCATCACAAAATGGTGCGGCATGCATCTCGTGTCTGTGATGCGCATAGTTCATCATAAAACTGGTGGGCCACATGTAATGGTTGGACCCATTTGGTCCACATGTGATGACAGATGCTCCAGCATGTCCATAGGAAAGATGCATGGGACCATGGGTTCCATGTGTAGAGGGCCCACTGGAGAGATGGGTCCTGGCGTGCTTTAGTGGGGGAGAGGGGCTTGTTGTCTAGAGGGGCTACGGTGGAGCTTGTTGGCTTGTGCTCTAGATCGAGGGTCTATGGTCAATACACGCAACAGGGCTAGCAGTGCGACAGGAAGAGGACGATGTGATGGGCCACCTGTTAGTGATTAAGCAATGGTCCACGGAGATAGAGAGCAGCCAGGCTGTTTGGGCCTGACCGGGCCGAAGGATATTGAGTAGTCGTGGACATGGAGAGTAGCCGAGCTGACTTAGGCCTTACTGGGCTAAAGGAGATTGAGGAGTCTTCGGACAAACCAGACCAAAGCAAGGGATGATGGGGAAAGGGAAGATGAGGGGCCTCATGTAGATAGAGATTCACATAAAAAGTAAACAAACAATCTTAAAAGAAACATCCTGCAGAAGATAAACATCCTAAGGCAATCTTCTAGAGAGATCTTCTACAGATAAAAAAAATTAAATTAGAGCACAAAGGTGAAGATAGACACAGTATATTCTTCACAAAAGACCCCACCTGGAATCCTCATCGCCATCGCCACACAGGCAATAAAATCCCCACTTGTTATATCTTTGCTACAGATCTCCGGCTCCAGCTGTAAGAAAGTATCGCTGGCCTCGCAGTTGTGCCCTCACTACAAGCCCAAGACCTCGGCAGTCTGCGGGCAACATGCACACCGATGCACAATACCGATGCTTGGCACCGTGGCTTGTGCTATGGCGTGCCATCAAGGGCAATGACAACGACGTCCATGACCTGACGAGGGATGAGCTGGTGGCCTTCGGGCTTCCCTCCACAATCTTTAGCGTGCCGGTACAGAAAGGCATGAGCTGGTGGCCTTCCTGCTTACCGTCTACCTCAACTAACCCAATAGCAATGTCTACGACCATGACGACTGTTGGCAGTCCTTAGCCTAAATGAATTACTCCACAAGCACACAGAGACAGTTGTAGCCTTTCACCAGGGGAGTAAACCCTAGGTGTCAAATCCATTGAACAAAAAACGCGACTAAGCCTAGAATTCTCTAACCGGGATCCAAAATGAAGAAAAGAGGATACAGGGTAGAGTGCTTAAATTTCAGATAGTCTATTCTACTCAAATACTATCTACCTATTATCTTGACCTGCTTCGACAGCTAAAGCGGGGGACTCAGACTGGTATAAGAAAGGGAGTCCCTCCGGGCTCAGCAAGCTATTGTTATGAAAACACCCAAACATGGTGGACTACATGATGAGGACATCCTCCACTATTACCCGCTGGCAAAGACGCAACAAAAAAAAGGGCCCAGCTGGCCCAGTTGTAGTCCCACCTTGCTTAGCTTGGGAGGTAGTAGCCACCTTAAAAGGGAGAGTTACCCTTCCCTTATCGGACTAGTCTTTTGGGATGATTGGGCCTTTCCCCGAGAGGTGTGGGCTTTATTCCTACCCGCCTGGGCCGGTGCACATCACTATAATGGATGGACAGGGCTATCACCACACGCTGCCTACCACAACGGTACCGTGGGATGGAACACAACCCTAGCTAACTATCAAGCACAGGCACCATGCCTAAGCTATCAGCTACTGACCTCCACTTAACGTGAAAGGCTTATGAGGAAACCCCAAATGAGCAGTAAAATGCTCACACAGACAAGGATCCCACAGATAGAGGATGATAAATAAATAAATAATAAGAGTAAGAATAAAACTAGCGAGACTCTAAAGAAAGACAAGGAAACTTACTGAAGATAGAAATTCAGCTTTATTTCCTCTAGAGTGGATACAAAGTCGGAAAAGGACTTGAGACAAACCTCGAATCCTCTCCTTCCAAGCTTGGCATTCCCTCAAGCTCTCACCCCACACTCTCCCAACTCTACTAAAGAAGTGAAACGTCTAGCATTAAGCTTCTTCTCTCCAAAATGGTGTGTCTTGAAAATGGAGGGTTATATTTATAGCTCTCAAAGGCGGTTCTCCAGCATGATATGTAAGCCATGCAGGTGGAGTGACTCTCACACGAAGCTGACTACATGGGGTTGCAGCAGCAGGCCGGCCGGCCCGGGATTTTGTCCATCTGGCACCGCCTTTCTCATGTGTGGTCTAGATGCCGCCTTGAAGTCGGTAGGAACTGAGTTTTGCCTGGATTAGTCCTGCATGTGGGCCCTTGAATCCAATGTTGAATCTTGTGAACCATTGGATGAAACCGACTTGAAATGCACGTCTCTGGATAACTTAAAATGTGTGCTTGGACCCTCGGATCAGTGACATGGCAGCGAGCTTCAGGGGGTGGCCGGCCGGCCTGGCCTTGGCCGACCGGCCAGGATTTTGCTCCAAATCTTCTTCCTTTTCACCTATGGAAAACTTGTGGAATTTGTTAGAATCAACCAATTTTAGTCTCAGTTTAGAGTTGATCCTATGGAATCCTTGGAAATGTTGGTAGTAAAAGTCTGTGAAATCGACCGCCAACAACGACACTATGATGCAACTTATTCACAAGGTTGATGGTGTTGAGGATCTGAAATCACACGTGGGGCCACTGATGGGGAAGGAAGACCAACGACATGGAAGAACCAAGAATTCGTTAGGTCCCGTTGTATGATCTTTAGGGGCTTAAGCATGTTGCATCTTGGTACACGCTGACCAATGTTAAAGCGACCCATGGGCGGTTGAGGAAGCGACACATGGCAAAATAAGAAAATGATGCATGGAGAAATAGAAAACAGACACTTGGACAAATAGGAAAATGACACATGGACCAATAGTAATCTGACACGTGAGCAAATAAGAAAATGATACATGGAACAATAGTAAAAAGGCACGTTGACAAATAAGAAAATGATTCATGGAAAAATAAGAAAAATGATGCATGGACAAAAAATAAACCGACATGTGGACCAATAATAATCTTTTACATGAGGAAATAAGAAAATGAGAAGTGGCCCAATTGGAATCTAACAAATGGGCAAATAAGAAAATGACATGCGTGCAAGAAAGAAGCCAATGACATGGTGCCATGTGGCGAACAGTGCACCCCCGTGCGGAATTAAGAATCCGCCATGTGGGCAAATACGTGGACAAAGCCACGCCATGTGCGACGACACTATGTTAGCTGCCAGCGTGGATCGTACCACGTGGATCTGGAGGTTCTACGACAAAATTTTTGACTCGTCACAAATGAAAACGGCTCTATGATGAAATGTTTCATCATAGGTTGTGGTTGTGTGATGAACAGTTTTTCATCATAGATGAAATATCTTATGTGACATTTTTGCTTGTTTTCTTATAGGCTTTCTGGGTCGCACCTTGGGTCACAAACTAAATGTCGTCACTAATTAGCCACATTTGGTTCCTTGTGGCATGTTTTGCACTTATAGTGATGAAAGGAGTTTGTCATGGTAGGACAAATTCCTTGTAGTGAGCAGCCACCGTCGATTTTTTTTTTGTTTTTTCGATTGGATCTGTAGGGGCAGTTCATACCATGACCTATCAAATCGATTTTTGGGGGCAAGCGGGTAGATCACCTTGTAAGTCACTATTGTTAAGTGCAAAAAATAGAGGCAGTTCGTCCACCACCCTGAAAATGGTGTTATGCCTACTACTAAAAATATTCTTTCAGGAGTGGATTTGATTAATTGTCATGCCTGTCAAATTTGGCAAACTTAGCATCTCCAACAATGCTCAAAACCAGTTCCAAACTCCTTGTTTTGGGAACAAACCAGAAAACTTCCACTCCAACCATAGCCCAAGTTGATGCCCAAATTTAAAGATGATTCATATAGAGTCTTGGCTAAGGGCCTCCCATCATCCTACCCTCTTGAAGATTAGGTGCTAAATCTAGTGGAATCACTCCCTAATCTCCAGCTAACCTGACATTAAACCACTGCTAGAGAACCTAGCATTAGTACCGGGCGCAAAGCTTGTTCAGTGCTGGTTATGCGCCAGGAACCGAGCTTCCGGTACTAAATGGGCAGCCCCGTTAGTACTGGCTACAACAACCGGTACTAACGGGGCCACAGGGTCGGCGGGGTCGGCCATTTAGTACCGGCTGATAACACCAGCCGTTACTAACCGATTTCAAGCCAAAAAAATAAAGAAAAAAATTTGTGAGCTCACCAGGAGGCTCGCACACCGCGCAACGTCACAAGTCACATGAATTTTTCACGCGTGGGATTCGAACCGCAGGCCTTGCGCGTAACCTCTTCTACCATCCCACCTATGCATCACTTGGGATTGAGTGAGATATGCTTTCCATTTGAACTATACCCCGTGGACCCATTTAGTATCGGCTTGTAACACCAGCCGGTATTGAATGTTAGCATTTAAAACCAGCTAGTGTTACGAGCTAGTACTAAATGCACAGGGGCCGCGGGAACCCTCGGGACCATTTAGTACTGGCTCGTAACACCAATAGGTACTAAATGATGCCATTTAGTACCTGTTGGTCTCACCAGCCGATACTAAATGGTCCGAGGGCCCTCGAGAATCCCCAGGGACACATTAGTACCAGGTTTTAAGACAACCAATACTAACTTTAGAGGGACGAATACTCGATTCTCTACTAGTGAACCCTCCCTTTGCCTTAGGTGAAAAACTAAACAAGTGGAGGAAGTGAAGAGCCAAGAGGTACCTCCCCAACCAGCTATCTATCTCTATTTTATAGCAGCTTAACCAAAAGTCTACACTACCCCTAATGTAGAAAGTAAGATACAATCCCACTCGTAGACATTTTGGTCGAAACCAGATGAGAGAGCATCGGATGGGCATGGCTTCTCTTCGGCTTCCATTTGCCTCGAAGTAAGCTCGGAGATCTCTCCACGGGCCCTCCGCCCGGACCTTGACCATGCTAATCCCACCCATGGTTTTGAGGCCCAAACCAGGAAACCTGACGACGGGTGGTTTCATGGTGAAACCACCTATCCCTTCTGTCTCGTGCCAAAACAGGTCAAACCCTCCGCCTTTGGTGGTTTTGTGGAAAAACCCAAAACCCCTCCATCGGTCGCTGCACGACGTGAGGAGGCCTGTGGTTTTGAGGCGAAACCAGTGAAATCATCGGTTAAGATGCCTGTCTGGCCTGCGCAAAGTGCCACGACACCTTCGAGCTCTTTGAAGACCTCCACCGCAACGGCAAACCTACTTCGACACTCGCCATCGCCGTCCTTCTTGACTTGGCCAATGCCAACTCCACCGTGTACCCTTGCTCGTCCGTACAAACCATGCGAGTAGCAACTTGCACCTGCACATCAAAGCCAAGAGCACATCACACACGACGGTTGTCAATCACTCATCATCTTAGGGTAACCACCATTTGTCCTGAATGATGCGTGGATTGACTGGGACATGTGCCTCCGTCTGTAGCCTACAAGTGGTATGTTGTGGCTCCATTGAGTTCGGGTTGCCACTAAGAATTTCACCTGTGGTGACCTCGTTGGTCATCACAGCTTGGGTACCAATTCTAAGTCTTGCCTCTCATCCAGGCTAGCCATGAATCATGGAAGAATAGGCTTGATTGTGTCCAGGGAAAGAAGATGACGGTTATAGGGGAAATTGTTCCCAACAGATTGATGTGGCGTCAATGTTTTCGGGAAAAAATACACAATTGTTGAAGGAAGAGCTATTTTTTTTTGCGTTGAAGAGCTGTTATCTATTTCCAATTCTTTCTAATGAAGTCTCAATCTTAGATTATTTGGAGAGCAAAAATATTGGAGATGCTCACTAACTAAGAATTTTTTGATCTCAAGCAGTATACGTACCTTAAGTTTTTGATTGTTTGGATTAGTAGCTATCACGTACAGAGCTCGAAACAGTATAACATCATATTTGAACTTGCGAAAACACAATAGAGTCATTAATTATTACATTTTCTTCAAGGGTTTGATTGTTTGCCACGCAGGGCTAAATAGCCACAAAGTGAAATCATAAGGAAACGGAAGCTGGTAGACGACTCTTCATCTTCTCGGGGCTCCATCTCCACAGGCTGCACTTGAGCGTAGATCACCGCCTAGTCGTACCACCCGTCGAAGTTGTTGTCAAACTCATCATCTCCACCTGTGCACTCATGATTTGTTCCCAAAGAATTGGAACAAGCTCACGTCACTGACTGTATGCAAGCTTTAAGTGGCCTAACATCTAAGGGGATAACAATAATAACAAGGAAAGAGGCTGGGGGTTGCCTATGCATAGCGGCAAAAATAAATATAACTTCATCCTACCATAACCCACATATCTGTCCCTGGGCTAGTCCCATCACATGACCGGTCCCCGGTGGCATCCACCTCATCACACACAAACCTTCACTCTCAGTCGGTGCATGGGCTTCCAACACTGACATCTCAATAGGCATAGTTGGATCACAAGGGAGGCAGAGCTGTACCTCTCTCTCCCTGGCTGCACCTACACCCTCACTCACTCACCTATAGGGGGAGAGAAGCAGATCCCAAAATAATGGATGACTGGTGTGTAGGATAGTGCGGTATCCATGGCCGAGACCATGGTTGTACGCATAGATTAAAACACTCTACAGAGGTTGTACGCATGTACCCAACTCGGGCGGCTAGCTGGCCGCAACCAACTTGAGACACAACCCACAACTAGTATGTCCCTAGCGAGGAAGGCACCCTCCTACGTCCCTTGGATCAGGATGCATCAGCACGCTAACATCGGCTCCGAGAGCTGTGATGATGGTCCACCGGAGCCACTCGGGGATTGTCCATCAATCGGGAAGTGGAGGCTCCTAACCCAGTTCCCTAACACAAATGCACAAACTGCTGCTCTCCTATAGTCCGGGTGACACCCTATACTAGGCTAGCTGTTACACATCCCATTCTAAGCAAGCTGGTGCGTACGGTACAGTGAGTACGAAGCAGTCAACAAGGCTTAAGCGCCGGTACGGGTGTCATCATCCCAAAAATGTAGCCTCCGCATCAACGTGGTGGTCCGTGATCCGTTACCATCCTAGGTAACCACCATACTCCTAGCTCCATATCTCATCCAAGTCACAACCATGTGCCCGTAACAGGCACTAGATGGGGTCTGCCCAGAAGCGTCCCCCAGCTATACCCTGAAAGCCTAGGTGGGGTTCATCTACCCGCACCGGCAAGGACCATCTAAGGTCAAAACCACATCACCTTCCCATTTTTACCCCACACCCACCAAGAGTATCTACCACAAGTTTTCACACACAGGATACAACTCATCATCACAGAACAAGACATAATAACAAGTATATATAGGTATAGCAAGGTATACGATAATAAGAGGGCAGTGCAAGGCTCAATCAAGCTCATCATATCATGCAAATCATTAGCGTATCTAGCACAGCATTGCCTATGGGTAATCAGATAGGCAGTCGGGCATGAACCTGGTGAGTTCGTGTCGTCGAAGTAGTCGTTCTCCTCCTCGTACGACGGTTCTTCTGCAGCGGATCCTGATCACGCAAATACAATAAAGCCTAAGGTCCTATTTGCAAATAAGATCCAAAAAGACTAGCAAAAGACTCCAAATAACTACAACTTCATTTTTAAAATGTTATTCATATTTTTAGAGAAATTTAGAAAGTGGTTCCAATTTTTTCTGAGTTAAAATGTATTAGTTATGAATTTTCCAATTTTAAATCATTTTTGAAAATGTTCAATGTTTATTTGAAAATGGAAAATCTGAAAAATACAGGGGGTGACACGTGGCATGCTAACGTCGGCATGACATCAGCATAGGCATCACCGGGCAATGGCGTGAGCAGTGGGCCCTACTGACATCAGCGTTGATTAGTCAACGGTTAATATTGACGGTCGGTGGGTCCTACATGTCCGCATGTGGGCCCAAGCTATCAGCGGCTGCGTGCCTCTTGGTAGCGGGCTCGGGTTAGGTCAGGGGGCCCCTGAGGTCTGTGGGCCCAGCCTTTCAGCCGTGGGCCCCGCTGGTCAGGCGGACCCACGCGGCAGCGACTCGGCCCGACTTGGCTGGGCCTTGGCCTTGGCCGGTCATGGGCCGAGTACGGCCCAGGAGTGGCCTAGGCACGGCAGCCCAGCTGCGGGATCTCGTGCAGCTGCGCATCGATCCTATGCGGCCGGTGAGGTGTGGCCCAGTGTGTGAGTGCTCAGGGGGTGTGTTCCCGTGCGCACGCCAGGTGCTCGACGGAATGCCACCAAGCGGTCTACGCAGCGCATCTCCGCGTGCGAGGGCGAGTGGTGTGCCGTGCAGGCGAGCACGCCTAGGTGTGCGTGTGTGCAAGGGATGAGAGTGCGCGGGCTCGCGGCTGTCCACGGCCGCGGCACGGTCGTGCCGTTCGCGGGCTTCGGCAGAGTAATCCGCGGCAGCGACTCGACGGCAAGGCGACGGTGGGCTGCAAATTAGCTAAGGCGGCAAGGTCCATGCAGGAAAAGCTCAGCACGAAGGCCAGAACTAAGAGGGGTTCGGTGCCTCGGCGACGCTCCTAGGGCTTGAAGGCGACCCGCCGTGGAAAACAGGGCAAGGATGGAAAATGCTTGGGCTTGTGTCACCTAGGGGCGATGGTGGAGTCGTCGCTGGCCCAGAGAAGACTCGTGGTACGCCGACGAGGTAGATGGCACGGTGTGGCTGCGTTGTCTCACAGTTCTGCTCGGCTTGGTCGACGTCGGCGATCGGTGTCGAGGTAGCAGGCGAGCAGCTCGCGGTTCAACGCCTCCTCTCCCTTCTAACCTAACGGCGAGGCGCTCCTCCTCGTCGTGGTGGCCCCTTCTTCTTCTTCCTCCCCTTTTCTTATTCCTCCCCTCTTCTTCCTCCTTCCCTTCCACTGGTGTCGGCGGCGTCGTGGGGAAACCCCAATTGAAGCCTAGGGTTGGATCGGTGGCGGCCAGGGTTATATACAGGTAGATGCTAGGGTTTGCGCGAGGTAGGTAGGCTCGTGATAAGATGGACGGCGGTGGCGCACAGTGGAATCCGGCGAGACACGCGGCGTCCATCCATGCCCTCACGCCCACGGATCGAGGGCCCCGCCACGACCTAGACAATCTTCTTGGCCGTGTAGAAAGCTCGGTCAAGGCCCGGGTACGGGTGGTTGCTTGGTTCCGGGAAAAAGCAGGGGGAGAGAGAGAAGACGACGCGTTGTGGTTGGATGGAGCAGGAAGGAAGCTGATGCGCGGGCCCAGCTGGTCAGTGAAAGGAAGAGAAACAGAGTAAGAGAGAGATGGGCTGAGCAGGCCGCGCGGGGAAAGAGAGAAGATGGGCCGGCGCAGCGGTTTGGGCCTCTCAGCCGAGAGGGAAAGAGAGAGAGAAAGAAAGTGGGCTGGGCTAGGCTATACTTGTGTGGGCCGGTTAGTCAGGTTAGAGTCCAACTAGGTTAAAGTTAGTTTTAGATATGAATTTGAATTATATTTAAATTCAAAACCCACTCAAATAAGATCCATATAAACCAAATAAAATTCAAATTGTCACTCTATCATAATTGTCCTTAGCAAATTGAAGTGAAATTTAATTGCCTCTAAGAATTTAGGGGAGAAAGAGGGCACTCTTATTAGTTTTAAGAGAGTTTTTCATATTCACACAAAAAGTTTTTTGAAATTCGGAGTTTTCAAAAAACCAAAATTTCTGGAGTGTTACACTTGCCCTCGTGATGTCAACACGACGTCAGGGACACGTATGCCAAGTTTGCTTCCACGGGCCTGCACGTGCTACTGATCTGGGCCACTATCCTGGTATTCGTAGTTTCATTGTCATTAAACATGGGTAAGAAGTTGTGCACCCGCCACACGTGCGGTTCGCGGAGCACACAGTCGTGTGGAGAGAATCACTCCAATATAATGCCGTTACAAATTTATAACCTTCCCTTTTATGCATAGAATTTTGTTTATATTTATCAAATCCTGATTTTGTTCAGGTAGCAACAGGTTCGGCCATAGGAAGCACACGGAGCACGGGCTTCAAGGCTCCATGCCCCGCCCACGCCGGCTTCCATTGCTGCCGTGGCTATGGATTGCGAGCTCGAGGCCGAGGGTACAGCACGCTCGCGGGGCCACATGCCCACATCACGCTCGCGGTGCTCCGCGCCAGGAGGGAAGGTGCAGATGGGGTTGAACACCGTGCAACCACCAGCTACTTCCTCCCTCTCTAAAGAGTGTCTTTCTCACTTTCCGATAAAAACCTACGGCTAATTATATATAAAGATATATTAAAATTTATGTTGTAATATAAATATTATTAGATATACATTTAAATCTAGTTTTTAAAAAAATTATTTGGAGACTTAAATGTTGCACGTATTTTCTACAAGTGGAGTCAAACTTGTGGCACGCACACCAACGGCGACACTCTTTTAGAGACGGAGGGAGCAGGTCTCTAACGATTGACTCCAACTAGCTCAAACATCTTTTCTATTCGATAAACAGTGAAAAAGATTCTCTCACTAGCGGGCCGATGGTGGCAAATGTTGTTTGGTAAACTTTTTTTTCCCCTCAAACCCACATTTCCCGAGCTCCTCTCTGCTCCACCTTTCCTGACTCACAACTACAAAACCTATTTCCAGAGATAGTCAAAACAATTTTTGAAGGTGTTTTTTTACTGCCTTTGAATCAAGACTTCAGTAAATGAAAGAGTAACCGAGGCGGTTTTGTGTCTGCCTTGATTAATTGGGTAAAAAATAAAAAAATGAAAGGAAAACCCACATATCCCATCCAGAGACGTCGCTGCCGGGGAAGGAGTGATGCTGCTGCCGCTGCCACTGCCGCTCCCTCACTGCCTGCACCGCACCGCTGCCTCTAGAGAGGAGGATGTGCTCTCACACGCTACCTTGCACCTCTCCTGCAGCTCAGCCTTAGTCGTCGTGCTCGTCGTTGCCACCGACGAACCCATACCGCCTGCACCTCACTCGGGCCCAGGCCACCACGTTATTTTAGGAAGCAGGCCATTTAAGTGACTGCTTGCAAAAATCGATCTACTGAGGCTGACTCATTAAGACGTCTGCCTTTGAAAATAAATTATTTTTGAAGATGGATTTTTAAAAATGTTGGCCTCTGTAAATCGATTAACTGAGCAGGGAAAATTAATCACCTCCATAAATAAAAAAATCTGCCTCAGTTAATTCCAACCATTAGTTTAGACAGTTGGGCTTATGTCCGTCCTGAGCCTTTTTTTTGAAGTGTCTCCTAAAATGTTTGTTTAGTAGTGACTTAAGAGCTAGCAAGCTAACCCACCGTAGGACACAGACTAAGGCGTGGGCGGTCTATTTTGTTTTGGACTGTAGTTTCATTACAATTGTTTGTCTTGGAAGATTATATTAGGCCATGTTTAGTTTTCTAGGTGAAAACTTTTCACCCATCACATGGGATATTTGGACACAAATTAGGAGTATTAAATGTAGACTAATTACAAAGCACATTACAAGCTGAGTCTGATCTATTAAACCTAATTAGTTCATGATTTATCATTGCCATGCTTTAATAAATACGTGCTAATGATGGATTAATTTGGCTTCTTATATTCATCTGTCGAATTGTACTACATCTGTGTAAGTAGTTTTGTAATTGGACTATATGTTTTCCAAACAACCAATGTGACATGTGAAAGGTTTTCACCGAGAAAATAAACAAGGCCTAAGAGTCAGGGAGATCCCAAGACGGGGTGCATCAATTTTATTTTTTTATCAAGTTGTTTTGTCTTTGAAGATCAGCCAGGGAGTTCCCAATTAAATGTTTGTTCAGTAGTACCTTTCAACAACAAAAGTAGTAACTAGTAAGAAGCTCATGTTCCATTCATGCACGTGGAACAACCCAATAATTAAACTGAACTACTGTTCTCTGTAATGGTAATTTGCATCGTGGGATATTAAACCCCCCCCCCCCGCCCCACCACCCCCCCAAGAAAAAATCCACCGACACTTTATTGCATCCCTGTAGTGTATAAAAATTGGTGTGAATATCGAAGTGGTCTCTAAAGCGAAATGATTCCATGATTGAAAAATAAAGTTAGTTGTAGTTGGGACATGGTGTTGTGCAAAGTTCCAAAGCACTGATCTAAAGTGTGGAATGAAATTAAAGAAGGCCTCACGCACTGTATATATATTTGATATTTTCTTCCGAGTAAGCCTGGAGCCAGGTCATTTCACCTTTCAGGTAGCACCGTAGCAGTAGTAGATAGCGACGGCTGATTGGAGATCCACTCTGCTGACCAGCATCGTGTGGTCAGTGAACAGCTACACTATATGCTATCGCACTATATATGTATAAATGTATAACGAGAAAGATGCCGCGACGTTGGCGTCACCGATCGAGTGGCCCGTCACGAATTAATGTATACATCCGTGCTTACGAAGTTTGGTTTCAGGTACGGTCGAATTTAATTTGAATTGTCAAATATACGTTTGTGAGGTGGATTGTTAAATGTATGTGCGTAAGGTGGATTGTTAAATATATGCATATGAGATGTGACCATTGAATTATTTCTATGGATCGTCCATTGCTTAGTAGGGAGAATGCTTGTATGTGGGCACTTATCATAGTCAATCCAGTGGTATATGTAGTGTGTAAATGTGTGAGGTGATTTAACTCATCACCCCTATACATTAAGGGGGATGGTTTTGCACAAATGTTTTGGGGGTTTTCGGTGGAATTGTTGTTTGTTTTCGCCAAATTTTAGGGGGTTTTATGTGAAAACGACGTAGGTAGAGTTAGGGTTGATTTTATTAAAGTTAAGAGTTTTTTTTAATAAAAACTATAGTGGGGCCTATAGACGGTAGGACCCACGTGTGGGTCCCATGGGTCCATAGTGGGGCCAACGAGTGGGACCCTGGCTCCCATAGTTCCCATGGTGGGTTCACTTGTGGGACCTATGTCGGCAGGTCTGACATGTGGGGTCAAATGCACTATAATTTCTTTAAATCGGAAAAGGTTGTTCCTGGTTGTCGGATTGGCCAATACGACGGCCCATAAATTCTTGCGGACGTCGTCACTACCTAGAGCAAGGAAGTGCACCAAAATTAGTTGTAGATGCTATAAAAATGCAATGTCATTGGCATCCTTAAGAGGCTCGTCATAGATGTATGCATCCGTGCTTATAAAGTTTTGTTGCAGGTCAGGTCAACTTCAATTTTGATTGCTAAATTTATGTGTGTGAGGTGGATTGTTAAATGTATGTATGTGAGATATGTACCTTTGAAATATGTATATGGATTGTCCATGTGTTCCTAGCAAGAAAGGTTGTATGTGACAAGCATAATAGGTGTCAATCTTGTGGTATACAGAGTGTGTAAATGTGCGAGGCCGTTCTCATCTTACTTGTTTCCGACAAACCCATTTTGTGGCAATAACATTATAATTCTTTAGACTCTCAACTAATTCCCAAACTTGATTTCTAGTGAAGTTATTTAGCTCTTTATGCATAACATTTATCCAATCCGCATCTTGAAGAGCTTCGTCTACATGTTTACGCTTAATAGAGGACACAACAGAATAGTGTTCACAAAAAGAAGCAATATGAGAACGAGTTTGGACACCCTTACTAATGTCACCAACAATTTGATCAATGGGGTGATATTTGGCAATGGCATGATGAATTCTTGGTTGGGCACTTGGCTCTGTGTTGAAGTAGAAGGTGAAGTACTAGGAACCGAAGGAGCTTGATCTTGGGTGAATTAACATTAGTTTTTCATTTTGCACTTGAGCTTGACTATTTGATGAGGAAGTAGATGAATTTTCTCTAGTGAAATAGAAAAGCACTTCTTCCTCGTCTTCTTCTCTTGGTCTCACATCACCAATAGATAGATTCTTGATTGCATTATTTAAGCCTTCGTCTGTCACATCATTCACATTCTCTTTTTCTTCTTGGGAGACATTAGTTTCATCAAACTCAACATCATAAATTTCTTTAACAATATCATGAGTCTTGTTGTATACCCTATATGCCTTGCTACAAGATGAATACCCAAGAAGAAATCCCTCATCACATTTACTTTGAAATTTTGATAATCAAGCTCCTTTATTAAGAAAGCTCCATTATTGAGAATATAGCATTTGCAACCAAAAACCTAGAAATATTAGGTATTTGGCTTTCTTCAATCAATAGCTCATATGGTGTCTTGCTCAAGATTCTATGACAATGTGGCCTATTTGATGCATGACAAGCAATGTTAATTACTTCAGCTCAAAAGCTATCTGAAACATTCTATTTCCAAAGCATTATTCTTGTGATATCAATTAGAGTTCTATTCTTCCTTTCAACGAGATCATTTTGCTCCGGTGTATACTTGGGGGAAAATTCATGTTTGATTCCTTCTCATCACAAAATTCATCAATTGTTGAATTCTTTAATTCGCTTCCATTGTCACATCTCACTTTCGTCACTTTGAGCACAAATTTACATTTGTGCAAGTTTACTTTTAGGCTTCGTTTGGATGTCGACATTGAGAAGCTTGGTATTGAATTGTGTCCAATAGCAAATCAAACCAGTTTTGGAAATGGATCATAATACCAAAGGAATTGTTTGGATGTAGATGAAATCGTGACTTGGAATTCAGTGTCACCTCAAAAACCAAATCTTGTTTGGAGCTGCAGACCATAGAATTTGGCATTGAGCCATCCACTATCTTCTCCAGTCCTCCCACTCCGGCGTCCTCTTCCTCGTCTATGTCCCCGTCTCCTTCCTCGTCGATGTCTCTGAAGATCACGACCTCCTCTTCCTTGCGACCTCCTCCCACTATGGCCACCTCCTGTAAAGGTTCTCCTCGTCCTTCTGCTTCTGCTCCTTGCCAACGTTGCTGCCGTGAAGGGCACCAGATGAAGCGATAACGAAGTGCACATGGGGACTGATTCATACCGCTTTATCTGTTGCACCCGTGGACTAATTAAGTTGGACTTTGGAAGATTCGAGCAAAGCAAACACCTAATCAGAGTGGATTGGATCGGAGCACCTAGCACACATCTAGTTTTTAGTCTTCCATGGCTCGAGAGGGAGTATGAGATGGAAGCATAAGCAGCTGGAGAGGGGGCCAGCGAGATGCGGTCACATAGCGAGCGGGGAGATGTGGCCGGCGACTCAATGGCTCACGGAGATGAGCTGCGCCCGCTCGGAGGAGATGAGCGGTGAGCGGCGCCCGTTCTGGTTCCTATCCACACTGCCCACGGGAGTCTACCGCTGATTGGCGCAAAATCCACCGCTGCCGCTCGGAGCAATCCCCCGCCGCCGCTCAGAGCAGTCCGCACATGAGAATCTCGGGTCTGCCTGCTTGGGTCGCGAGCGCCGCAGGCGGGATTGGGGCGCCGCCGGCTAGCCGGGCCTTGCCGATGACAATTGAGCTGCGCGAATAGACGAGAGGAGAAAAGATGAGGCTCGCCCGCTCAATGCCGTGCAATACGGAGGTGAAGGGGTCCGTTGGAGGTGGTGGTGGAGGGGTTACCCGAATACTGTTTGGTATTGGGTTTAGATTCCAATTCCAATTTCGAAATCATCCAAACAGCTGGCATTGAGTATATGCAATGCCAATTCTCAATTCCAAGCTTGAATATCTACATCCAAACGGGGTGTTTGACATTTCAATTCCTAGACTTGCCATATTAGATTAAGATTGTTGCAAAACTCTTTTGTCAACAAGACTAGACACACAAACTCACTTGTTTGCACATGGGTGAATTGACTTTCTTGCTTAGGATTGTTTTATTTTAATTAAATTTTTAGAAACCTAATTCAGCACCCTTTTAGGCATCTTGATCCTTTCAATGGCCATCAACGGAATTACCCGAACGAGGAGTTTATGTCTTTGCACGGGCACTCCCTTTAGAGGTGGAAAGCTTGCATTCTTTCCAATACCTCGGTAAAAATTATCGTGCCGGGAGTTCGAATTATCTACCTTTTACATTCCACATTTCTTATTGCACTTACTTTCCGAATTTACCTTTTCTAGACTTGCCATGGTAGTATAGGTTTAAACCGAGGATGCAAAACTTTGAAGCGGTAGAGATAACAACCCATATAGAAAACCTAAAGTACATTTAGATAAAAATTAAGATATGTTTTTCTTTGTGCAATTGGAACCTTAGTTGTTAGAAACCCTAATTCACGCCCCTTTTTAGGATGTCACGGTTCCTTCAACACCAATTAATTAGCGTGCCATTATCACGCAACACAACCGTACATGAAAGTTACCCGAGGCCAATTTATTCTTTTATTAGCCTTCTTAATCAATCTGAAAAAGACATAACGTTATATTGTGAAAGTAGCATGTTGATGTTTTCCGATAGAGTATTGGGGCCTACTCCGAATTAATTGTTACTATTAGGGATAATATTTTGTTCCAGCCCACACACAATGCCATCAGCATACGGACAATTACTATTTGTGTTGCGCATTCCCATGGTGGTCACTCCAATCTCCAACCAGAATGGTTGCTTCATTGACCCTGGTGTTAGTTGAACCAATAGAGATGGGCCCGTGGGATGGGGTTGGTTTTTCTGTAGTGGACCAAGTTTGACTGCTGAAGCTTAGTTCGTAGTCTAAGGGGTCTTTTTTTTTTTTTGCGGAAGTAGTCTAAGTTTCACTACAATAGCTTAGCCCGTAGCACATCCAGGATGCTAACATGCATGTAGAAGAATTGTGGGTGCAGTTATATTCTGATAGCTGAGAATCAACATAGATAAAAAAAAAAATCAGGCGCCCAGCCAATTAATAGATGTGATCTAAACAGGACTGTAACAAGTAATAAGAATACCTAAAACTATTCTGCAGCGCAGTCACTAATTATTCATATTCATTGTCTTGGTTGGTGTCGTTTGACTTTCCCTAAGTCTCGTTTTGTCAAGAACAGTGGTTCCTTCTTCATTGGACACTGGGTTCCTTTGTGAAGTCTCCTTTTCGGACCTATTTATGTCAATCCACAGCAGCCAGAATACTCATCATGTCGACAGGTAACAGCTTCGCAACAACAGTTTGCAGACCATAATCTCAAAATCATCTCAGAGAGAGAGAGAGAGAGAGAGAGAGAGAGAGAATGGGAGGTTCATCTGGGCTCGTGGATTGGAGAGGACGGCCGGTGAACACCAAGAAGCATGGAGGAGTGAGAGCTTCGATCTTCATTCATGGTAAGCCAGCGGTACTTTAATTCCACTTATAGACAGTTTCATGCCGGCCATGTCTTTTGTGTGCTCTCCTCCGCTCAGTACCTGCAAATCAAGCGTTCATCATCGATGATATAGTTAAAGCTTATGTAGGTTCCGAAATATCTGTGGATTCTGATTTCTCTTTAATTATATATATACATAGCTTGTGTAGGTTGTAGATATCATATCATCTTTGAGAACCAAAGATTATTTACTTAGTATCAAAATACCAGACAGTTTTTTTGAGATTGATATTTCCACAATATGAGTATACTACAAGATACTGCTCTCTATGGCTAACTTGCAACTCTTACCTACTCCCTCTTTTGTCACATAACATATCTTCACTAGAAGTTGAGCCTGACATGACCTACTCTCTACCATTCGACGTTGACGTCTTTTAATTGGTGTTGTGAGCCATCGATTTATCGCCTAACGATCCACATGCTGAAAGCTTTAGTGTGTGTAATTCTGACTTTTTCAATGGTCTCTTCACTGCAGCGTTGGTGCTGCTCAGCAACGCAGCCAATATTGCCAACATCTTGAATCTCGTAAGCTACCTGCGGAATGACATGCACATGGACGTGGCGAGGGCTTCCACGATGGCGAGCAACTTCTTCGCAGCACTGCAGATGTTCTCCATACCAGCTGCCTTCCTTGCCGACTCCTACATCAAGCGTTTCTACACTGTCCTCATCTTTGGACCTATTGAGATACTGGTAGTTCTGCTACTCCATGTTTTTTTTCTCATTTTAAGTTTTTATATATTGGATAGAGAAAGAATTTTCTTGTTTAATTTCATATGGTAATGGTATCCATAGCTAATATTTTTATCATCATGGCACCTGTAGTGTAGTGGAGGCCTCTGTAGTGTCGTTTTCATCTTTATCTCTCCTACCAATCTAATCATACCGACTGGACCAACTGAATCAGGTCCGATCCATCACATCCCATGGACATATGTCTCGCTTTTCTACGACCTGACATATTCCTATTTTGTGCATGATGTAGTGATGAACAAGATTTTGTGCAAACTTCGGAGAGGACCGATCATATTCCTATTTCTAAAATAAATGTATAAAACTAAGGGGCATAGCTGCATATATTGGTAATCTGTCGTTCTCTACCGGTCACCTAGGTGTCTCCAGTTATTAGCATGCTGTCCAGTTAGGTATGATTCATATCTGCACTCCGATCGTGGGCATATGAAAAATATCCTAATACTGGCATGCTTCTATTGTGCTTTGCGCATTAGGGGTGGTAAATTAAACATTTCCCTTTGGTTATATTCCCTCAGTGCTTCTGATTTACTTCCTCTCCTGCTTTCCTTGTTTTTTATGTTTTCACTCTGCAATATGATCTGTTTTATCTGCAATATTTTTTTTTCAGTTTCTAATATCATAATGGCGAATTGTATATGTATATCTTCTGCACCTGATAATATTCAGAATTTAAAAATACCAAATCATGAAAGGCAGACGAGAAACATTTGGCAATGGGAAGAACTAGTTTAATTAGAATTTTACTTAATCTGCTTACACAAAACAGAGGTAGGAGTAAGTGGTAACTTTAAACACTGATCCGTGCAGGGCTATATCCTTCTAGCGGTCCAAGCTCATGTCCCCTCCCTCCACCCACCATCGTGCATCTCTGGACAGCAGACAACCACTTGCGAGGCAGTCCATGGCTCAAACCTGAGCCTGCTTCTACTGGGCCTCTACCTAATCCCCATAGGTGATGGCGCAGCCCGGGCGTGCCTGCCGGCTCTCGGTGGGGAGCAGTTCGACCTATCAGATCCAGTGGAGCAGAAGCAAGAAGCAAGCTTCTTCAACTGGTACACCTTCGCTGTCTCGACCGGTGGGTTTGTGGGGCTAGTGTTTGTGGTATGGGTTGAAAACAGTAAAGGTTGGGACATTGGGTTCCTCGTCTGCGCCTTGTGTGTGTTCCTGGGCATGTTGATATGGATTGCTGGATTCCCGTTGTATAGGAACCAGGTGCCAACTGGAAGCCCCATCACAAGGATATTGCAGGTATGTCTGCATTTTAGAGTTTAAAGTTGATCCCATTTGTATACCTTCACATGGCATATTTTGTCGGAGAATACACCTAAACATGCTTCACTTCTGAAAGCTAGACCTTGAAGAGAATTTGGCATAATTTATCAATGGTCTTGGCTAGGTGGGCTATGTTGCTTGTTTCGAGTTTTATGTTATATAACAAATACTCCCTCCGCCCCAAATTGTAAGTCGTTTGACTTTTTTGACGATAACTTTGATCACTTGTCTTATTCAAAAAGTTTGTGCAAATGTAGTCAAATTTAAGTCATTCTTTAAATTATTTTATTACTAAAGGTAGCCATAACAAAAAATACAATATTTTGCGAAAAAATTTGAATATGACGAGTGGTCAAAGTTGGGGTCAAAAAAGTCAAACGACTTATAATTTGGGACGGAGGGAGCATTACCTAGTGTATAATTTTGGCTAATATGTCTGTTCGTACACAGTAACAAGCCTTTAAAGTTGAATCATGTCTACCGCAATTTAATTAAAAAATTGTTTCCCACACCAACGAGGCTACAGCATATATGTGTCTTCAGATATACCATATACCAGTGACTTGAGTCTTCAAAAATAGTGACTTATTCACATTTTTTCCATGGGCTTAATTTTTCAACTACGCAAATGAACCTAGGAATACGCATGTCTTCATTACAAAATGACTGCAGACTCGTTGTTTTCCATATTATTAGTCTTGTCATGTACCAGTCTATATTAAATCTTATTGCCTTATCATCCATGTTAGGTTCTTGTAGCATCATTCAAGAAAAGGAAGGTTAAATTACCAGAAAATCTCATTGACCTAAAGCAAATAAACCAAGATGAAGGCAGTGGCGTTGAAATTCTACGTAGAACTGAAGGACTTCAGTAAGTACAGAACACTGATGTAATGCAATAAAAGGCTGAAAATGACCTCTAACTACTCTGTTATGCTTTTTCCAGCTTCCTTGATAAAGCAGCAGTAGACACCGGGAAGGCTGGTGCCTGGTCTCTCTGTAGCATATCTCAGGTGGAGGAGACCAAAATCATCCTTCGGATGGTGCCCATCTTCCTCAGTGCCGTCCTTGGATATATTCCGGTTCCTCTTATCCTCAATTTCACCGTGCAGCAGGGCAACACAATGGACACCAGGCTTGGCGCAATTCACATCGCCCCTGCAACACTCTTTGTCATCCCAACCGTCTTCCAGATGGTGATACTTGTCATATACGACCGGTTCATCGTTCCTTTCCTGAGAAGAATCACAGGCTATGTGGGTGGTGTCACACACCTTCAGCGCATTGGTATTGGGTTCCTTTCAGCCACGATCGCCACTGGCATTGCTGCCCTGGTCGAGATCAAGAGGAGAAAGGTGGCAGAAGAGCATGGCCTTATGGATGCCACCACAGGGATTCCAATATCTGTATTCTGGCTGACCGTGCAGTTCTTTCTCCTAGGTATTGTTGACGTCACCTCATTTGTTGGGCTTCTTGAGTTCTTCTACAGTGAGGCATCCACAGGAATGAAGTCCATGGGAAGCTCCATCTTCTACTGCATTCTTGGGGTCTCTGCTTGGCTGGGGAGTTTGCTGATACAGCTGGCTAACCGAGTTACAAGACACAGCGATGGTACAGGGGGGTGGCTTGATGGCACAAATCTTAACCGAGGGAAACTTGATCGCTTCTATGGGTTGCTAGCAGTTCTTGAGCTGGTGTCACTATTTATCTATATATTCTTTGCGAGGAGGTATGTCTACAGGAATGACCAAAAGGTTGTCGTTGAAGGAGACAATAATAATTCATCAGACGATGCCATAAATACGATCTGATCATCTGCAAGTATTTCGAGGAAAACTTGGTGAAATGCGTAATTTGGATGAACTATTAGAATGTTGGATAGAAGGATATTATGCAATCTGGGTTAGAAATATAAGGTAATGTGGAAAATAGAAGATTATTACAAGCTTATAGAGGACTAGTATGAACTGTGTGTGAATCTACTGAAATTCCAACATAACAGTTGCTATATATTATATTGTGGTGTCAAATTTAGATTTGGACTGCATGTACAAGATCATTTAGAATATGTAATCGGAGTTGTTACTGCAGTGTAATAAAAGTGATTGCATTTCCATTAATCAAATATTAAAGTTTGTGTCCTATCAACTACTATATCTCCGTTTCAAATAATAGTTCATTTGACCACTTTTTGTTATAGCTTGCTTAATTAATAAAAGTTATTCATGAATGACTTAAATTTGACTATATTTAGATATTTTTTAAAATAAAATCAGCGGTCAAAATTGGGGTAAAAAAGTCAAACAAACTATAATTTGAAACGGAGTAAGTATGTTATTCTACCATATGGTCATCCATATACCAAAAAATGTAACAAAGCTCGTCATTAGTTTACGTTGCCTTGTTGAGCTGAGAATGTGCACATTGTTGGGTAGAGGACGGCCCGGGTGGACTCCGTCACCAACAGCGGGAGATATGTAAAGCGAAGGGCAATAAGAAACGGGAAATGTAAGGACTCTAAACCGGGATCAACCATCCTCAGTCCTGTGGCTATTCCTTTATTTATAATGAGAACCTCAAGGGTCTCGGTGTCATTACAATCTTTTTTTCCTTACAACCATGGGGATATTTGATGAGAACATCGCCACGCTGGAATTGTACACATCATGGACTTCCCCAAGTTGTGCTTCGACTCCGACTTCGCTGCCACGTCCAACTCGAATTCAGCTTACACCTTTGGACGGTTTTGGCGATATCTCCCACATACGACGTCGAAACAAGGCGTATAAGGATGCGTTGGAAAGGGGACGATGATGCCGTCGTTTTGGTTCTGGTCCTAGCTCCAGAGGATTCGTGGATCATACTGTGTAACAACGAAAGATGTTGCATCACCTGTTTTGGGCCAACTGGGCCGTATATTGTGTCGGGCTTTGGCCCAAGTTGAGGGTGCCCCCTCTAGATGCCCGAACACTAGGGCGCTCCCATGTTCCATCATAAACAGGGAGACCGCTGCCGTTGAGACTCGGGTTTTGGTTAGATTATTCTGTTTGTCACAATTATTGAGTGCTGCGTTGTTTCGAGTTCTTGCTTGTGTTCTTCGTTGCGCAGGCAGAGATTAGCCTTCTCGGCGAGGTCAACCGGATTGTGACTTTGGTTGATAACCAGAGGAGTTGTGGTGCTAAGATTGAGGGTTTCAAGTTTGCTGATTTAAAGCCGGATTGGTATGCTACACTCCGCTAACAACGAGTTATCCTTCACCTGACGGAAGATCAGGCAGCCCCGTTCATATCAAGTGGTAATCAGAGACTCAGGTATACCGTCAGGCTTATCCTAGTTTAGTTTGTTTCCATCGTCCTATAACTCCAGAAAATAGCCTAAAAAAATCCGCTGTCCTAGAACCCTTGTTTAGCCTTTGCAATTTTGTTTTCAGATTTGTTTTGTTCAGTTTGTGTCCGTGGTTGAGTCGTATTGTTGGTTTCGGGTTTGTCTTCGTCGTAGTTTTAACCGCACCGTTGCTGTATTTTTTGTTTCCGCCACTATCCCACCCACCATTACCAAATTCCAAGTCGTGCCACCCCATTACTCGACTTGCCCTCGCTAGCCGCCTTCCATGAACTCTCGCCGCGCTAGCCCTAGATAGGTTGTGAGCTGCCTTGGGCCTTTCTCCTTGCATTGCAGCCCTTCTTGGACCCATCTGGCAATTCCCTATTGCTGCAGCCTTGTTCGGCGTGGGATGCTTTGCCCTAGCCACCGCTGAGCTATCTGCCGATTTGCCTTCTCAGAAACCATAACTGAGATCCCTTCGGTAAAACGGGCATAACTTCTCGCTCGGTGCTCCATTTAGGCTGAAATTTTCAAAGGAGCTTGGCAACAAAAACTTGCACATACAATTCACCCGCTTCGCCAGTATGGCCTTTGTCAAAAAAATAAAAAAAAATTGGGAAGATAATTAAAAAAATTCCCTTTCTGTCATGCACCGATTTTCGGCAAACGCATCTAAATTTGTGTAGCCCACATCTCTCATTAGATTGAGGTGATATTTGGTGGTGTTTCTATTTTGGTGCTCCTGGTTGTGAGAAAAATATCAAAAAAAATAAAAGAAAAAAGAAAATTCAAAACAACTATGATTCCTTCTAGTGTCCTATGAGCGTATAATTACCGAACTGCCATTGTGATTGTTCTTTGAGCTTCTTCCATTGTATCTTGCTCCAACTTGTTGTGCTACGCCTAGGACACATCTTAGCCAGCAATTGTGACTTGTGCTTTGGATACTTATTCAACTTTGCTAATCTGCATTCATCATTTGCTCACCTTGCTACCATATTTGGCCACTCAAAGCTCCACATAATTTCTTCTAATCAGTACAGCGAAGGACCCTGCAATCTTGGTGCCATCTCCTCACAGGTATCACAAACCAGCCACCGGTTGTACCGTCCCATTGCTTGTGTTGGTAAGAACCTGATAAGAATTTGGTAAGACGCGTGCGAGGGTGTGATTCCAGTAACTAACCCACATAGTTCCTATGGTCTTTCTTGTTTCGCTAACCATGTCAGACGATACACCTGTTCTCTCTAGTGATTTGCAGGTCCTGAAGAACGAACTGAGGGACTTCTTCGCCAAGGAGATGAGCAATCTGACGATGTGGCGGACCACTCTGAAATTATTCCAAGTTAAGTACCCACGGACCACTAATCAAGTCGTCAGACACTTAATCCAGAATAAACTGGAGCGCTATCGGATTATACCCGATTAACCACGTACTTTCACGATCGAAACAACACGCGCGCCCACACGAAGGTGAGTCCCAGAAATTACAACATTCCATAAGCTCAACTTACATAAATAGTCTCATCAAGTTATTACAAACCAAGTCTGAATTTCAAATAAAGTATGAGAGTTCAAAGCAGCGGAATTAAACTAACAACGATGCATAGCAACACCATAATAAAGCCATCCATGGTGCTACTCCTCCCGATCCTCGGAAGAGGACGGAACCCACTCGACGTGCCAGCCAGGAGGAACCTGGGTAGGCCGAGCGACAGAATTCACCGCCTCATCCAAAGTAGTACCTGAAATAATAGCCATAAGCAAGGCTGAGTATACTAATACTCAGCAAAGCTTACCCGTCGGGTGAAAACTAGATCACCGACTTCTAGACATGAGAGGCTTTTGGATGGTGGGTTTGTTTTGCCAGAATTCTAATAGTGTTAACCATTCTAGATTAGCAACCTTTCTAAGCATACAAGTGGTGCAATACAATTTAGTACATACAACAAGTTCATCATCCTTATAGTTCCACTTGTTACTCAATGCAGCACAGCGGTCAAGCAGTCTCATTAACCGCGAGAAGCGGACAGTTCGAACCGAATTTCACTACCGGGCTAGGGAAACCCAACACACACGGATAATGCTTGTTGTAAAAGGCACAAGTACTACCCAACCTTTCCCGTCAATCCACAATTCGGATCCAACTCCCACTCCCTTAGGATACAAGGTTATCGGATACTTGCGGACTAAAGCGGGCCGATCTCACGCATGTAACCACATGTATACAGCAAGGGAAAATACATTTCCAAGGAAAGAAGGCTATCGGTCCTAGCTGTATCAATCGGGTACCGGGCTTACCGATTCCCATAGGTCGGCATGTGCGTGGTACGTTCAAAAACTTGACACGCAGATACCACATGTTACGACCTTAATCCAATTATCATACATGGATGGAAGATCTACACATACCATCCCGTCTGCCCATCCTTATGATTCCAACATAAGTAAAGACAAGCAACTCCTATATCTCGCGAGTGACAGGAATTCACTCGACTTGTAACGGTCCTAAAGCATTGCACTATCGACCCTATCATACTAGTATTGCAAGAGATAGGTACTAGAATTATGCAACTAGGGTATTCAAACAACTCCTTGAAACGTAAATGTACAAACATAAATAATTTAAGGTTGCATAAACTTTAAAAGTTAGGTTATGCTCTGGGGCTTGCCTTCTTGAGCTACACCGGCATCAGTCTCCGGGTCAATCACGATGATGCTGGCACCACCCTCGGGAGCTTCTTCTTCGTTGGCGGGGATGAGATTGTAAGTGCCGTTAGCGAGAGCGCCTTCTACATGAGCTGCACAAGTTTAAGTGTTGCTGCAATTTTTAGATCTAAAAGCTAAGACACTTGAAGGCCATATTCACCTAGACACTAAAGTGTACTATTTCTTCCTTCGTAAGAATAGAGAAGGGTTGCTAGGCTTAAGTCTTATTTGATGGTGATTGTGTACACATATAAAACAAATTAAACTATTATTTCTTATGCAAGCGTCGAGTTCTGGAATTTAAACTTCACACGCACCCTATTTGCTTCAATTATCAAAAGTGGTATATATCCTTTTATGAAAACAATTTTACTCTAGTTCCTTCTCATTTTTGTTTCTCTATTTCTGTTCATCCTTTTTATCTACAAACTTTATGAAAGCTACAGGAGTATAAGAGCTAAGCTCACCCCAAAATTTAGCTAAAACCGAGTTGTACAAAACTTATTAAAAATAGTACAATTTACTGCTCAAAGAGTCAAGATTAATTCATATAAAATAAAAAATACTTTCAAAACAGAAGATTTCTCTACCAGTGCTAGTCATGAGCAAACGAAGAGCTTTGCCCAAGTGGTAGCTAAAAATACCAGTTGGACAGTCCTTAATAATTACCAAATCAAAAACCAATATCCATTTATTTGATAGCCTAAACAGGGTCTAAAGTTAAGTTTTTTATTTTTCTAGCATGTGCTAACAAGTTTCTAGACCTCTGGTGGAAATTGCTGATTTGTGACCGTAAGAAATATGTTTAATAAATCTAGAACTGAGCTAGAACAAAAATCACTAAACAATTCGTAACAGAAGCTACATACCATATTTTTAGCTCCCCTTTGGATACAGTACTACCACATACCACACAAACAACATATCCAAAGTCCAGCTACAAAGGAGCTAAGGATTTGAAATGGTGTACAAAACTCTAAAACCTGAGTTTGAATTTTAATTCAAAAAACATTCACCAAAAGCATATACATGCAACGAGTCCAGGGAGTATTTTTATTCATTTTGCTGATGTTTCTACGACTTTTAGTGTAATTTTGAAGTTTACAGCTTTCAACCCTAGATCTGCAATTCGGCTATGACATATAGGTCCTCGGTTTTTGCATTAGGGACCCTAAAAAGAATTCGAGATTCGCAATTGGGTCCTTGGGCGGAACTGAGACCACGGCGGTCCAAAATTCCGGCGAGGGAAGGCCGGGACTGGCCGGGCTGAGGGCATGGGAGCGACGAGGGACTCACCCACGACCGGTTTGATGCAACGGCGAGGTCGGAGGTGGACCAGAGACGGCCGGCGACGTGAGCAGCAGCGTTGCAGCCGCCTTTGCTCGAACTCCAGTGGGGACGGTGACGGGGGCTGCGGTTGGAGGGGTCTGAGAGCATCAGTGGGGTACAGGAAAGGTCGTCATGGGGTTGGCTTGGCCGGTGGGTAGGCGGAGGTGGCTGGCCACGTTGAGCTCGAGCTCGGCGGCTCAATGGTGGCCGGTGGAGGAGATTTGGGCGAGCGCGGGCGCGGGGACGTGGCTCCTTTTATGGAGGCATGGAGGAGGTCGACCTGACAGGCTTGGGATGCTCTATGAGCGGCTGGCAAACATGGGGGCGTGCGTGCGCATGCTCGATGTGCCTAGGCGTCATTAAAGGCCCTGGCGAGCTCGGGCAGCACGAGCACGGGCAGTTGGGCGCTGGGGGCTCGAGGGAATTTTGAGTGGAGCTGCTGGCGTATGATAGGGAGAGATGCTGTGGCCAATGGCACGGCTGGCGTGGTGCAGAGGCTTGGTCGGTCACGCGGCCTGGCGGAGCTCGGCGACCGAGCGAGTGGGACGCAGGAAAAAAGGGCGGTGAAGGGGCTGTCGGGTCCCGTCAAGGATCCTGGCGCATGCAGGGAGGTCGGGGACATGATCTCCGGTGGTTGGCCGGGCTGGTCAAGGCGGTAGGGCTCGCCGGCCATGTGGCGGCGTTCCCGGCATTCGCGGCAGAGACCATGATGGCCACTGCGTGAGCGCCGAGGTGCGGCTTCGGTTCAAGTGAAAATACTCCAAATTTTTAAACTAAACTCCAAAAACTGCAAATACAAAAGTTGGAGATTGAAAGGTGGGACATGCCTTTATTTTTGGTACGAACTCGAAATTCTGAACATTTCGAGCTCAAACAAGCTAGGTTTACAAAGGAGGTCTGCTCGGTTTTTGAGGTTTTCGAGGGTCTTAACACCAAAATTTGAAAAAGTTTTAAAAAGAAATATGGCCTGATTTGGGATGACAAACAACTTTGCTTTTTGGAGATTTTTAAGTTCAGTAGTAAAATTTGGAGATTTGGGTGGGGTTTCAAATCAGCCCTTTTATGTTGGATTTTTGAATTTGAAATTCAAACCTAGGGTGGAGATTTGAGTCTTTAGGCTTGATTTTTGGATAAAGGTCATAAAAGGAAAAGTGTTTGGTTTTGTTTGCCTTGAAAGTTTCCTTACTATGCATTTCTCTGTTCCATGGTAGCTTTAGCTTTTGTAGCTCAACCCATGTTTTCCTTTTTCTCATTTGTTTGAATTATGGATAACTTTTATCGTTTTTCTTTAGTTCACTTTCTTAATTATTCTTAACC
This sequence comes from Digitaria exilis, assembly GCA_015342445.1. Lineage (NCBI taxonomy): Eukaryota > Viridiplantae > Streptophyta > Magnoliopsida > Poales > Poaceae > Digitaria > Digitaria exilis. The sequence goes on from JACEFO010001803.1 coordinate 356,886, forward strand.
AAGCTTAATTAAGGTTCTAAAATTTTCAACACCAGAATGTTACAGACGAAGGCGGTCCAAAAGGTCAATCATATGATCGAAGGTGTAGACAAGCGTGTCTCCACTGTGACCGGCAGGGTTCAACAGCTTGAACTCCATCCACCGGCTAAAGAGGAGGCACATGATGATGAAGAAGCTGAGGAAGACATCATTTATGGTTCTGATGGCAAGCCTGATATGATTAAGACCAACACTGGGAGATTACGTCGTCGTCGTGACAAAACTAAAGTAGATATGGGAGGAGGTTCCAAAGGTCGACGCTCTCAAGGTAACGATGATCCTTATGCCAAAGTAAAATTTACTATACCATCTTTCCATGGTCGTTATGATGCCGAGGAGTATTTAGATTGGGAGATGACAGTAGAACAAAAGTTTGTCTCCCATCTTGTTCCTGATCAACATAAGGTTAGACAAGCCACTAGAGATTTTGCTATAATCTGGTGGCAAGAATGTGCTCAATTAAACATCCAACCCGCTTCATGGAACGTGCTTAAGATAGCCATGCGTGATCGTTTTGTTCCTGCATATTATAAGCATGATACGCATAAGAAATTACAACGTTTAGATCAAGGTGATATGTCTGTTGAGCAGTATTACACATCGCTTCAGAAGGGTATGCTTCGTTGTGGTGTAGTTGAGGATTCTGAGGATAAAGTGTGTCGCTTTTATGGTGGTTTGCATCGTGAAATTCTGGATATTGTTGGCTATAGAGAATTTACTACCACCAACCAGTTGTTACAGCTTGCTATGCTGGCAGAAAAAGAGTTGCAGGGTCGCCGCCATGCATCCACGACCAAGACCTTTGCGCCAGCCATATCTCGACCGCCGAGTTTTTCTCCACCCTTGCCAACTACTGCAGTTGTTTCTGAGTTAAGTAATGTGTTTGCTGTGCAGGTCAAGACACCATGTGCTTTGCCACTAGTTCTTCTAGTAAATCTGCTGGAATTGTGTGCCACAAGTGCAAGGGCATGGGCCATGTCATGAGGAATTGCGCAAGTACTCGCGCGTTCATTGCTGCCCCATATGGATGGTTACATCAGTACTAGTGATGTTGAGGGTGATTCGGATGATGACGAGGGTGAGCCCATTTGTTCTGTGACTGCATCGGCAGGCCTTCCTAGTCTCATGGTGCAGCGGGTGTTGAGTTCTTATGAGGAACCCGAGGTCGAAGAGAAGATTCAACACAAGAACTTGTTCCTCATGCACCTCATCGTGGATAATTGCCGTGTTCTCACAATCATTGATAGCGGGAGTTGCAACAACTTCGTGAGTTCTGATTTCGTTGAAAAGCTGAAGTTGCCAAATCGTTCTATTTCCGATCCCTACTACCTTCAATGGTTGAATAGTAGTGGTCAGACGCCCACAGAAAAAGAATAGTAGTGGTCAGGCCAAGGTAACTAAGTCAGCGTGCATATATTTTTCTGTTGATTCTTATCATGACTATACTTATTTTGATGTTGTACCTATGCAAGCATCATCTCTTTTGTTAGGTAGACCATGGGAATTTGATCATGATGCTTCCGACCATGGTCGCACTAATACCTATACTTTAATGCATAAGAACAAGAAAATTGTCTCCTGCTGAAATTAAGAAACATTTTGATGACAACGACGGTGTTAAAAATGCTGAAAAAGAGAGTGAAGCTCGCAATGCATCTTCTAGTGATCCACATAATGAGATTAAGTTAAAAGGTGGTACTTTTCTTGCTACTACATCTGCTGCGTCATTATGTGATAACTCTGATGCTCCGTGTTATATTATGCTCTGTCGAGATGTGTGTTACGTTTCCCATGATCATATGTCCTGTACTTTGCCTCCTGTTCGCACTAACCTTTTGCAGGACCTTGCTGCGGATGAGATGGAGTCGTGGATGAGTCCAATTGAAGAAGGTGGGAATGATGAGGACATCGCCATGCTGGAATTGTACACGTCATGGACTTCCCCAAGTTGTGCTTCGACTCCGACTTTGCTGCCACGTCCACCTCGAATTCAGCTTACACCTTTGGATGGTTTCGGCAATATCTCCCACATACGATGTCAAAACAAAGCGTATAAGGATGCGTTAGAAAGGGGACGACGACGCTGTCATTTTGGTTCTGGTCCTAGCCCAGAGCATTCGTGGATCATACTGTGTGACAACGAAAGTTGCTGTGTCACCTGTTTTGGGCCAACTGGGTCGTGTATCATGTCAGGCTTTGGCCCAAGTTGAGGGCGCCCCCTTGTTCCATCATAAACAGGGTGGCCGCCGCCGTTTAGACTCGGGTTTTGCTTAGATTATTCTGTTTGATATAGTTTTGCCATTCATCGGTTTGTGGAACCCCAACATTCATGCTTAATCATTCATCTGCAGTTGTCACAATTATTGACTGATGTGTTTTTTGAGTTCTTGCTTGTGTTCTTCGTTGCACAGACAGGGATTAGCCTTCTCGGCGAGGTCAACCGGATTGTGACTTTGGTTGATAACCAGAGGAGTTGTGCTGCTAAGATTGCGGGTTTCAAGTTTGCTGATTTGAAGCCGGATCGGTGTGCTGCACTCCGCCAGCAACGAGTTATCCTTCACCTGACGGAAGATCATGCACCCCCGTTCGTATCCATATTCTCTGCTTTACATGGGTACAATGGTACTATTGCACGTAGTCGGGCTCGATGACCCAACCACTCCCTTTGACTGATTACGAAGGTTCTCGCTCGCGCCTGAAGGCTTCGGTCTTCGGCTTCGGGTTCTTCCACCCCCTTTCGTCTACACCCGAAGGTACCCGAAGGGGACAAGATGTCTTCATCTTCGGAAGAACGCTGCTAGCCTCCCGTAGGGCCTCTCGAACATCTCGAAGGGTCTCTAAGCCTTCTGAAAGTTTCCGTCCATCTTGAGATCACTATAATAAGGTTAGCTGCAACGCGAGGGTTATTTTGCGGTCCCAAAGGTTGCATCGCCAACACACATCTTGTCGAAGTCTTCATGCTATAATCTACAGTTAAGTGGACAACATGTACATTTCCGGATTGCGTTATGTATCAGACAACTTTACTTCCTAATTACAGCACATAGATTCAGATATAACAGAGGACGTTTATTTAATTCCTCTGCCTGTAGTTACGTGGAAACTGGCTGTTGCCCCCTCCTCATCCGCCCCTGTTTAACTGATCCATATTTGGTGCAGAGGAAAAGGTTGTTCAAGTGCATTGACGGACTAGAATTCATGCTCCGATTGGAGGGCCTGACGAGGCTGGTGACTAGACTAGAGCAAACACTTATGTGGGAACGGAGGAGGTGCCTCCTGATGCTGGAAGCACATCACATTGATGCACAAAACCATGGCAATGCTGTATTGCTCCCAGGCGGATGAGCAGCTCCAGCGACAGAATAGGCGGATCACTTATAGCATATAGGTGATTCCCCTGATTCTGGCAAGTGTGGGCTAGTATTGGATAGAACCCTGCTGGTTAGTTCAAAACATAAGTAGCATTCTCCTTTTTTTTAGTTTAGTTTTGCATAAAAAAAAATCGTGGGAAACACACTGCCGGAATTCAATTGTTTCCCTACAGTTATTTTCTTTCTCTAAGAAAAACTAATATATAAAGTGGGTCTGAACTCAAATGGCTAAAATTTTGGTCTACGACCTTAGTTCTTGCATGCATTGTAGACCTGGGCCTAGTGGGGTGCTGGCTTGGATATAACAAGCTAGGGCAGGGTCAACCACATTCTATAATCCTGATTATGGCTACTAGGTGTGCCAATATAGGATAGAACATTGCGTGATTCAAGCTGTAACAAAATTTTGGTCCAAATTCAATGCAATGAACATTGTCTCCTTAGCATACTAGGCAAGGTTGAGTTTCACTAAAAATTCCTACCTATGATCTCAAGTATAACTTGGTTGATAAGTACAATTAAACTGCACAAGGCAGCTAATTTGTATACACTGCTAGAAGTGAGTTTTCCGAACACCACTTTTGCAGCCGGTTATAGGCAAACTGGCTGTAAAAAAAAATCACACCTGGTTCCAAAGTTAACGGCACTAGTGGCCATTGGAACCGCAGTAATGTCTGTCATCACAGCAGGATTCTATAAGTGACCGGCTGTGATGAGACCATAGGGCAACAGAGCCAAGTTCTATGCACAAACCGGTTGTGTTTGGGGGTGGATAATGAGCTAACTGGGCCGCTCGGTGTGGCTCGTTATTTTAACGAGCTAGCTCGGCTCAGCTCGTTGACGTCACGAGCTGAAAAGCCACCTGGCTCGGCTCGGTCCGGCTCGCGTGCCGCTCGCGAGCCAGCTCAGTAAAACAGAGGAACAAATATTCATCCCTACCGAAATTTCACAAATCAACACCAAAACCTCACGAATCAACCAGCCTCTTGAGTTGTATAGTTTCCAAAAATCGAAGCTAATATATCCGCAAAAAAACTAAACTATTAATGACCAGCAAGTAACAAGAATGGGAAGAAGAAGATGGCATCCATGTGCTCGTCTGTGCAGGAAACAAATAGAAAATAAAAATAAAAGAAATCAGAACACGAGGAGAGAAGCTAGCCGCCGGACTCCACTCGTTGTCCACGAAACTGCTTGCTCATCAAAGAAACTTCGAGACAGTGGAGGAGGATGGATTGCAGGAGCTATTGTTGGGGAGAGAAGGACAACGCCGGTCTAAGGTCCGAGAGGGAGGTGCGGTGGAGGCGGAGGCTGAGGGAGGCGCGGGTGCGGAGGGAGGCGTGTGAGGCGGAGGTCGAGTCGCTGTCGGGGGAACGGCGGATGGCGCGTGGGTCGAGGGGTATAGGGTGGGAGGGTGGCTAGGGTTTCTAGGGGTTGTGGGCCAGTATATTGGGCTGGGCTAAAATTTGGGCTGTTATGTGGGCGGCTCGTTGAGCTCGCGAGCAGCTCACGAGCCAGCTCGGCTCGCTCGTTAAAATGAACGAGCCAAAATTGCTTCTCAGGCAACGCCGGCAGCCCCTATTAGAGATCTTATCAAGATAGCAGACGACAAGATGCAGTTTGGATGCCATCCACTAACATATCACGACGCTAGCTGACACCTTTGAATCATCAGTCCATACACATCTTTCTATGGTGAATGATCGGGCTCATGCTACTTTGGAATGCGAGCTCAACCAACGCTCGTGTGGGCGCACTTATATATCCAAAGCTTTATTGGCAACGATGGAGATGGTGGGTCATCCCATGCTACTCTGGCAGTTGAACTCGGTCTCTAGTGATGTAAGCGCTGTCAATGTTATCAGCAAATTTATTGGGGATCCGTGATATTACTTGTTACGCCGGCAATATTATAAACCGCTTGCATAGTCGGTGGCTTTTTTATATTCTTATGTCTACCCGCTTTGAGTATATAAGAGACTGATGCCACTGATTAGTATGGACTTACCAAACAGTAACCAAATTGAGTATGAAATGATGTTCGGAGGATTATTTCAAAATGTCAATCGTCACCTTTTTTATATGATATTTTGAAATAAGTTCTCTCTTGATCCTGCCCATTTGCAACTCCATATTACCATGTGTATTGGCGTTGGATCTCTAATTATCATGAGGCATAAAGCCATAAACTATGCATGAGATTGAATAATGGTGACTTTGTTGTTTCGGCTTGGTAACCAGCACAGATGATGTTTTAGAGATACTGCAGATTGAGGCATCCTACAAATAGTGCTTGTTCTCCATCTATAATGATAAACATAGTCAATATTATTAGCGTGATACATGGGTATGGGTGGTGGTGCGGCTGCAGCCTGGGTCCTGTCCAGGTGCGCCCCCCTACTTGTTTAGTCGGTTGCGATGGATATGGCAAGGATCTCCTGAGATTGGTTTATTTCCTATTTTCTGGGACCTCCATGCCTACATGTACTAGAGCTTTGGCTCTCTCGATTAATCAATTTACTATTCCCAGCCATACTCTTTCATGGTATCACGAGACCGGGACTCTCCCATCTCACCCTTCCACTGCCCTATGCCTTCGCCGCGCTGAGCATGGTTGGGACCCCACCTCCCTCCGTCGCCGCCTCTCACCATGATGACAAAGACGCCAACGCTGACGCCCGGTGCCTTGCCGTCGAGCAGGCAGATGCTGCCGAGCAGGAGGCCGCCGCCGCTGCGGCCGATCGTGATGCCGCCGCCACGCGCGTTCGGGCTACCCTAGCCCGCGCCGCCAAGGCGCGCGCCGACGCCGCCGCTGCCCAGGGCTTCGACGCCGACCCTCCTCCTAAAGATGACATCCCCAACGCTATGCTTCTTTACGAGGCCGCCGCCGTCCTCAACCTCCATGCCCAGGCCGTCACCGTCCAGAACGCTCGCTCCCTCGTGCCGCTCGTCCTCGACTCCTCCTCCGAACACTACTCGTGGTGGCACGAGCAGTTCCTGCTCGCCGTCACCAAGTACTCGCTGCCGGAACACGTCCTCAGCGACCACGTTTCGGAACTACCCGACTGGGTTCGGATGAACGCCGTCGTCAAGTTGTGGCTCTACAGCACCGTCACCCATGACCTCGCGGCGTCCGTCATCACTCAACGCTCCAACGCCCGCGCTGCCTGGATCCCCATCGAGGAACACTTCCTCGGCAACCAGGAGACCCGGGCCATTCACCTCGACGCCAAGTTCCATGCCTTCGTCCAAGGTGATCTCTCGATCACCGAGTACTGTCGGCAGTTCAAGAAGATGGCCGACAACCTTGCCGATCTTGGTGAATTCACCACCGACCGCACCTTGGTCCTCAATCTGCTCCGTGGTCTCAACGAGCAGTACCGCGGCATCGGCGTTCATATCCGCCGTGCCCAGCCGTTCCCCTCCTTCGCCTCTGTCCGCAACGAGCTCCTCCTTGAGATCAACATGGTGCCGCACTTCACCACACCTCCCACTGCCCTCGTCGCCACTGGTGCCCCCTCGTCGCGCCAGCCCGCACCGTTCGGCGGGGGCGCCCCTCGAACCGGCGGCGGCGGCGGCGGCAGCGTTGCCCCCAAGCAGCAGAAGAAGAAGCCACCGAAGGATCGCCGCGCCCCCTCCTCGCCCGGCGCTCCTGGCGGCAGCACCCCTGGCGCGTCTCCCGCGTCGGGGACGCCTACTGGGTCTGGCGGCACCTGGCCCTCTGTCTTCAATCCGTGGACCGGGTCGATCCACATGTGGCCCGGTCCCCATACTCCACCGTTGGCCCAGCTTTCGCAGCGACGCGTCGGCCCGCAGCAGCAGGCACAGCAGCGGGCCTTCCTGGCCCAGCAGTTCCCCACCGCTACCCAGCAGCCGCAGGCCTACCTGCTGGCCCACGGCGCGGCGGTCCAGCCGGCCTACTTCACGCGGGCTGCCTTCCAGCACCAGCAGCCGGCGTCCTGGCCGGCCCAATCGGCCTAACAGCCCATGGTCGGCTCCCCGGCCTGGGATCAGGGCTCCCTGGCGTCGACGTTCAGCACCTTGACCCTCACTACCTTGATACAGGTGCCTCCTCCCACATGACCTCCCATGATGGTACCCTCTCTGACTCCTCCACCCCTCGGTACCCCTCTCCCACCTCCATTGTTGTCGGTAATGGTTCCCTCTTGCCTGTCACTGCCACCGGCAAGACACACCTTGGCTCCCTTGTTTTAAATAACGTTCTTGTTTCACCACAACTTATGAAGAACCTTATTTTTGTTCGCCAATTTACCATCAAAAACAATTGTTCTGTGGAGTTTGACCCGTATGGTTGTTCTGTGAAGGATCTTCTGTCGCGGACCGAGATCATCAGGTGCAATAGCTCCGGCCCGCTCTACCCTTTGCCGCTGCCAGCGGCTCACTCTCTGGTTGCCGGCACTGCGCCTTCCTCCTTGTGGCATCGTCGTCTCGGACATCCTGGTTGCGAGGCCCTCTCCAAACTTGCTTCGGCCATTCCTGCTTGTAATAAAAGTTTGGAGTCTTTTTGTCATGCGTGTCAGTTAGGTCGACATGTCCGTCCTCCTTTCAGTACTTCAGTCTCTAGGGCGTCAAACAACTTCGATCTTATTCATTGTGATCTCTGGACATCGCCTGTCATTAGTGTCTCTGGTTACAAATACTATTTAGTTGTTCTTGACGATCGTTCACATTATTTATGGACGTTCCCTTTACGCCTGAAATCTGACACCTTTGCCACTTTGTCTAACTTCTTCGCCTATGTGTCCACCTAGTTCGGCGCCCGCGTCAAGGCTGTCCAGAGTGACAACGGCCGGGAGTTCGACAACTCCAGTGCACGCACCTTCTTCCTCACACATGGCGTTCTTTTCCGCATGTCATGCCCCTACACGTCTTCGCAGAACGGTAAAGCTGAACGGATTATTCGTACCACTAACGATGTCATCCGTTCGCTCCTGATTCAGGCGAGCATGCCGCCCTCATATTGGGCTGAGGCGCTGCATACTGCAACCCTCCTCCTCAGCATCCTGCCAACCAAGACGCTCGCCTTCAAGATGCCGCATTCTGCCCTCTTTGGCTGCGCACCGTCCTATGATCACCTCTGCGTCTTCGGCTGCCGATGTTACCCTAATCTCTCGGCCACCGCTCCTCACAAACTTGCGCCCTGCTCTGCTCTCTGCATCTTCCTCGGCTACTCCGCTCACCACATGGGCTATCGTTGTCTTGATCCTACCACTAACAGGGTCATCATCTCTCATCATGTTATCTTCGACGAGTCCACGTTTCCCTTTGTTGCGCAGAGCTCCCCACTCATGGCTGAGGATTTCACCTCTTTAGATGCCCTCCCTAACCTGCCACCCATACTAGGGTTGCCAACCGTGTCTTCTACAGGATCTCCAGGCGTCGCTGCTGCTGTCCAGCACCCGACGGTCCAGCCCCTTCCGGCGCCAACGATCGCACCAGGGTTCTATGCACTCCCACGTGCAGGTGCTGCGCCCCCGACTGCCTCGCCGTCCTCGACGACCGGCACCCTGGCTTCGTCCGCGCCATGCGCGGCCACACCGGCTCCTCTTGCACTCCCACGTGCGGGATCCGCGCCACGCGTGGCACCGTCGTCTCCACCAGGCTTTCCCGCGCTGCCATGCGCGGCCCTGCGCTGCCACATGTGGCTCCAATGGTCCTGCGCACCTACTCCAGGCGCCCGCGCCCGGCTGCTGCAGCTCCCACCCCATCGGCCACTGCCCCAGCACCCGCGGTGGTTCCCAGGGGCCCTGTTCCCGTCCCCCCAAAGGTGAATCAAAAACGACTCGCGCCAAGGCCGGTTTCCGTGTACCGAAGGCCTTACACGTCGCACCCTTGTCGCCTGTCCCGAAGACCTTCCGTAGTGCCCTCGCCGATCCAAATTAGCGGGCCGCTATGGAGGAAGAGCATGCTGCTCTTTTCCAAAATCAGACGTGGGATCTGGTTCCTCGTCCCCCGAACGCCAACCTTGTTACGGGGAAGTGGATCTTCAAGCACAAGTTCCAGGCCGACGGCTCCCTAGAACGCTACAAGGCGCGTTGGGTCCTCCGTGGCTTCACCCAACGCCCTGGCATTGACTTTGCTGAGACCTTCAGCCCAGTTGTCAAGCCCGCCAACGTTCGCACGGTGCTCTCCTTGGCCCTCTCCCGCCAGTGGCCCGTTCACCAACTCGACGTCAAGAATGCTTTCCTCTATGGCACCCTGACAGAGACGGTGTTCGCTTCCCAGCCCTTAGGCTTTGAGGACCCTGCTCGGCCCGACTTTGTTTGCCGCCTGAACAAGTCGATCTATGGCCTCAAGTAGGCCCCTCGCGTGTGGTACAGCCGCTTTGCCATGCACCTCGTCTCCCTTGGCTTTGTGGAGGCGAAGTCTGATACCTCACTGTCCGTCTCCTTTACGTTAACGACATCGTCCTCACGGCTTCCTTGACACAGCTCCTGCGGCGGATCATCCAGTTCATTCAGCAGGAGTTCGCTATGAAGGACTTGGGTGAGCTTCACCACTTCTTGGGGATGCAGGTTCAGCGCACCTCCGCTGGTATGATCCTCTCTCAGCGCCAGTACATGCTGGACATCTTAGATCGCGCCGGGATGGCCGATTGCAAGCCGTGCTCCACTCCTGTGGACACCTGCGCCAAGGTCCCTGCTGACTCTGGCGTCCCCGTCGCTGACCCGACGAATTACCGAAGTCTCGCTGGCGCCTTGCAGTACCTGACGTTCACACGGCCCGACATCGCCTACGCCGTGCAGCAGGTCTGTCTACATATGCATGATCCATGGGAACCTCACTTAGCGGCTCTCAAGCGGATTCTTTGGTACATCCGGGGCACTCTCCATCTCGGACTTCACCTTCGGCCATCGACCCAGGATGATATGGTGGTTTACTCTGATGCTGATTGGGCAGGCTGCCCCAATACATGCCGGTCCACCTCGGGCTATGATGTGTTCCTCGGTGACAATCTGATTTCCTGGTCCTCCAAGCATCAGAACACAGTCTCCCGCTCCAGTGCTGAAGCCGAGTACCGAGCCGTCGCCAATGGTGTCGCCGAGGCGTCCTGGCTCCGACAGCTTCTTCACGAGCTCCATACTCCGCTTCGCCACGCCACGGTTGTCTATTACGATAACGTTAGCGCGGTCTACATGTCCTCCGACCCGGTTCAACACCAGCGGACGAAGCACATCGAGATCGATCTACACTTCGTCCGGGAGAAGGTCGCCATGGGTGCCTTGCGTGTTCTACACGTCCCCACGACATCCCAGTTCGCCGACGTCTTCACCAAGGGGCTCCCTTCTTTAGTGTTCTCCAAGTTTCGGTCCAGTCTGAACGTTCGTGGCTGAGTAAGACGTTCCGACTGCACGGGGGGGGGGGTGTTTATGTGATACATGGGTATAGGTGGTGGTGCGGCTGCAGCCTGGGTCCTGTCCAGGTGCGCCCCCCCCCTCCTTGGTTAGTTGGTTGCGATGGATATGGCAAGGATCTCCTGGGATTGGTTTGTTTCCTATTTCCTGGGACCTCCTTGCCTACATGTACTAGAGCTTTGGTTCTCTCCATTAATCAATCTACTATTCCCAGTCATACTCTTTCAAATATATACAAAACACACAGGACACGATATGTATGTTGGAGCCATTTCTTTACTCGAATAGATTATGTAAAACGTAGCCAGATTCCTCCACTTTGTACTGTGCATAATATAGTCAGATGGCTCCGCTCAGTTCAACTCGAGAGTCAACTATGATATACAAGACTACAACTCCCCCCCCCCTCCCCACCCACCAACAATTTCTTTACAATTTGGCAATCTTGTACATTTGAAGAACTAGTTATTATAGCGGTGGGAAATGAGTTTGTTAGGGATTATAAAGTTTTGGGAAATAAGCAAATTGCACTAGAATATTGTTTACCTCACTAAAAAATGTTTGGCCACACAAGGAAGGATACAGAGACGGGGGGTCTAGAGTTAGCCCTACCCTATGGCAAATCATGGGTCAATAATGTTGAATCAAACTGGCACAGAGAGCCCTGCATTAATATTTATTGAACTATTACCATATTGTAATAGGCAGAAACTTTGATGCCTTGTCGATTAAACTGGAATACCAAATATTGTCTTTATATGGTCAAAATACATCCATTTTTATGAAATGTACATAAACAATGTTGGGCCAAATCATACAAGGATTGAGTGGGTTCTTTAAAAGACAGAAAAGATACGTGGGAAATCTTGTTTGGATTGATTTATAACCATGCAACACCGAAAAGATATGTGATCAGACAATCTGTTTTAGGTGTACTGAATACTACCGCGTTTTGGACTAGAATATGACACAGGCGATAATTAATGACTACTACTCTAAAGTGAAGCACACATATCTGCAAGAAAGTCTGGTGGATTGCTAGGTAGCTATATGTACCAGATACGCTGCTCATAATATCTCTATAACGCGTTGCATGGCGGCATAAGTTAAAATTTGGCAAATAATTATTAATCCAGTAATATGTGAGTTAATAATGTATAATTGTTTTTATCTAATAAATGCAATTACCATAGATTATATTTTGTAACTATTAATCAAATATAATAGGATAGATTACGTTGAGAGGATTATTTTTGGCACAGCTAAATTACGCCCAGTGAAAAGATGATTGCGTAATAAACGCACTAAGCTAAATATTGAAATTTAGGCCGAGACATATAGTACGGGAATATTTGATTTGTTAGTCTTTTTTAATATAGTAAACCAGGCCCCTAGGATATCTACAGCTGAGCGATATTTGTGTGGATCACGATTGATGACACCTAATTAGCTATAGACTGAGATTAAATTTAGTCCTATTAATCATACTAGGATAATTATTGTTTTTCCTACCGTTGCAAAAAAAAATCCTAAGAAAATGTGCAAAGTATTTATATTACCCTCATTAATGGTACTATATACTAGTAAGATTTAAAAAGGCAACGGATATTAATGCCACAGATATTGTGGAAGGAATCCTTGGTAGTAATTAACTTAATGCCCTGTTATCTCGCTGGATGTGTCATGCACGTCACACCTCTGTGTCCGTTACCTATACCCTATATAACAGATGCTCTCTCCCAGTGATACCAACTCGTACTTTGCAGCCTACAGACAAGACCTCATGTGAGAAAATCCCCCATTTGCACTCTTCATTCAGCGGATTCCTTTTTCTTTTCCTAAGCGATTTCGTAAAAGTTTGGTTAGACCTTAATTTTCCATCCCTATTCTCCACACTAGACATCATAGGGACCATAGATTCACTTGTTTCTCCAGATCTGCTGGATGGAGTACTTCAAACCGTACCAGCTGAGAGTGCTTTGTTAATCTTATGTTTTATTTCTTTTTTCAGATTAATGTTGCTGGGGTACAAATATTGATGAACTCAACATTTTTGGTCGGAATAGGAATTCAGATCTCCCTCATAGCATGATGTTCCTTTGACATATTATGTTCGCAATAGGTACTCCTTCTGATTTAAAAGCAGTGTTCTCTCTATTTTTATTTCTTCTGTAGATAAGGTTTCCTCCAATTTCCGCACTCTGTTACTTTATCATATTTTAAGTTGATCAGACTCCTTTTTGCACTCATATTGTACCTTATTTTAATGCTGAGTACCATATGAAGCATGAAGTAATATGTTTGATTAATCTGCAAAAAGAAGTCATAGAAATAACCAGTAACATTTGTTCTTTCTACCTATTGTAGCATGGGCCATATATTGTTCTTCACTTCCTTTTCGTTGCCACACACCAGTTATGATGATACATTGGAATTCAGTATAACAGATGGGTCACTAGTTTATTTTGTTTTGGTCGCCTTTCATGATGCCTCAGCATGATTTCATATTAGAGGAATACTTGTTCAGCTTATGTCGTCATTGATTAGAAAAATATTCGTCTAAATGAGAATCTCCCTCCTATGTATTCCAGGTAATATTATTATGGATCCTCTCAATAGAGGCATATTTCCTGCTTGCTATTGAAAAACAGACAACCTATAATACAAAGGTTGCGAAGGCAGAGAATAAATTCACACTCCTGTACACAATAGACTTCATCAAGCGTAAAGCTTGTCCACCTGAGATATGGATAAAAGAATGAATTTACGTGAGGAGCTGGTGGGCTTGGCAAATAGTTCTACAAATCATGGATACCATGGAGAGCAGGTGGTACGTAGAGTTGCAAGTTCTGGCTTCGTTCTAAAGTTCAAGGTGGACAAGTATATGACATTTCCTTCTGAATTTGCTGTTCCCTTGCAGGAGGTGAGGTCAAGTGACAAAGAAATTGCCATGGATCCATTGGAAAATGTTCAGGTTGACTTTAGTCAGAATGCAATTCCTTTCTTGGAAGTATCTGAGATCACCAATACAGAAACAAGGGTTGGAATCACTGTTTTGGAAAATGCTAAGATGGATGACACGGAGGATGTAATAACTGAAAATAGCTCACCAGAAAATTTTGATGACATTGCAACCGAGAATGGCAGCGGATCTGGAACCGATGTCCACATATGCAAGCGGTGTGGCAAGAGCTTCAGTAAGATCATTTCACTACATGGGCACATGGGTAGTCACCTTCGTGAGGACGATTACAAGCTCATTCGCCAAATATGCGGACCACCGGTTCCAGAGGAGAGTTCAGAGGCCATGGCTGGGTCTTTGCCAATATCAAATAAGAAAAAGAAGAAGCCTAATAAGTTGAAACATATTTGGAAAGCATCGATGGCTCTAGTAGAGATGTCAATGGCCCCTGTCTGGCAGCCGAAGCATGATATTGCCACAATAGACTTATCAGCCAGTGTGACATGCTCATCAGATGAACATGGCAGTGGTGATGAAGCAGCAAAGATGAGCGAAGTGGCAGAGTTTTTAACAATATTAGTGAAAAGAATTCAGGAGGAGACAGCGAAGGTGCCATCACCCCCGTCTGTCCAGTGTTATGTGTGCAAAATATGCAGTAAGACTTTCTCTTCTTACCAAGCCCTAGGAGGCCATATGTCGATTCATAATAAACAGAAGAACATCCTGCTTGAGGATGGTTCTGGCAGCTCCATTGGTAGTGGTGTGGACTGCACTTTGAAGTATGCATGCACCATATGCAACGAGAAGATTCCAACTAAGAAGTCGCTAGGCGAACATAAGCGCAAGCACTATTATCAGGAAAATAAGAAGGCAGCATCCAGTGATGGGAATGTAAAGCCAGCAATCCAACTCGCTCAGGACCTCACACAGTCATCAGGGCCAAGGGTTTTGCCAACTGATAAGAATATGACCCTGCCAGTGCTGCTTTGGAGTAATAGCATGCCACAGCCTACAAGGAAGGAGAAGGTGGTGGCAAATGCCACAGTGGATCAGCCGCTGCCACTGGTTTTTGATGCCATGCAGCTGGCTCCGCAGTCTAAGAAACTGCGCAATGACACAGAGCTGTGATCTGGTGTTCTCGGCCTGAGTTTACAGCAACATGAGAACGACGACGGTGAACGGTGAGATGTATGAATTGTTATAAGGCTGTGATAGGATGTGCTGGCAGGCTTAACTTGGGTTTCCTGTGTCGATGGAATATGTGTCAGTAAAACTTTTTGTCGTGTGGTACTTGGTTACTTTTTATGTGTTTCCTGTGCTGTTTTAAAATGTTATCTACTCTTGCTTTGTGAGACTATTGTAAGAACTCGATGGTTACTTCAGTCTGGTGATCATTCCTATGTTTCCTGATTAAAAGTTATGGGTTCATTCATAGGCCCATACATGAGCGCTGTAATAAATTGTTTTTTGCAGTTCCTATTGAGCTATAGCCAAGCAATGTCATCATGATGCTATTCGTCTTTGTTGGTTTTAATTGTTTACTATGTTGTTACGTTACATTGTGTAATTTTCATGACATTTCTGATGTATCAATGTACTTAATATCATATTCTCATGGTGCTATTCGCCTTTGTGACGTTATCAGTATGGTTCTGGACCAGTCTGGGAAGTTAATTTATGAAGCAGTTTGGGAAGTTTATTTGCTGCCATGCCTACAGATCCCAGTGTTAATTTGTAGTAGTTTAGCCTTTAATTCCTATGGTAACCTAACTGTGCATAAGATTGGATCATGATGTGAGAACATAGGCTGATTATGGAGAGGAATGGGCAACCTTTAAAACTGGTATAGCTGATCAACTGTAGAGGAGTTCAGAAGGCTTTGGAGATGCCCTCAGCACACACCCTAAGCATACTGTGAGTTCTTAAAATTTTTGCGACTCGTATTATTTCAATTTGTTGACGTTTGGTCAGATTTGTCCAAGTGGATTAGAGTAAAATTAAAGACAGGATGTTGATCATTTAGCATGAAATCTCTTTTCTTGTTCATTGGAGGTGCACTCTGCAGCCCACGTCACATTTACATGGATTTTTTTTTTATATCTGGCATTGTTTATAGGATTCTGATGTAATGTTCCCGTGGATGATCTATTACTTCGAGTAATGGAGACTGGTCCAAATAGGTAATAAAATATTTAGAGATGCCATTTAATTGTAAGTGTGCTCCTGAATCGAGTTCATGTGCTATTATGCTAAAAAGAGTATATTGACAATGCAAATGGCATGTAGGCTTCACTTGAGATTTCCGCGAAATGGCATGTCTATTGACAAAGGGCCCTTATACTAAAATTAGTATTTTCAGCATAGAGACAATCATAGCTCACTGCAGAGTTGCCTTTTTTTGCTTCGTAAATTTATTAGCTAGGACATAACTAAAAATCCATGTGTACAACTTCTATTGCATGTATGCCACATATCTTTGCAGCAATGCAAACTATGCAGATACTTATTAGGTTGTAACAAATCTTCAAAATTCTGGGAAAATGTTATGCAAAAAAATGTTGTCATATTGTTAAAAGATGTATGACCAATTAATAGCCTCGGCCGGGTATGTCCCACAATTCTAAAAGGACATGGTGCTCTCCGTTACACTGCATGGTGTCCTTCAAATGTTACTAACTTAATCAAACTACCACAAGTGTAAGCAGGTATGACGTATTTTTGAATAATGTTTTGTTCCCAACTTTAAGGTTCTATAAATAAATGTACATGTGAAAGGCTCAAAACACTAGCAGAAAAAAGGTCCCCAGTACCAGTTGCTAGGCACCCATCGGTGCCGGTTATGCAACCGGTGCTGGCAATCCGGTACTGATGGGCGTGCCGGACTCGAACTCACGACCTCCCCCCTCGCGCGATTCTTCGTTAACCATCCCACCTATAGAGCACTTGTGGTTGAGGGAAGAATGTCATCCTTTTAAAGTAACCCTGGGTGGTGTTACCAACCGGTACTGATGGGTGGCATTCAGTACCACCAAATGCAAAAAGTTTCTCAGGAACCCTCCGAAACCATTTAGTACCGGCTCGTAACACCAACTGGTACTGTGCTTACCAACCGGTACTAAATGGTCCTTAGTACCGGTTGGTAAGCAACCGGTACTGATGGAAGGTGGACGAATGAGCCATTTTCTTGTAGTGAAATGTACTGACTCAGCAAGTTCTTCGTTACTCTGAGTTTAAATGGCAATCCAAGTGGTTTCGGAGTTCTTTGACATTCACACACATTCTTCTACACTGTGATTGATACCCCTGTTGACTAATACAAGAGTCCTGACAACAAAATGTCTTGTTTTCCTGAATTTGTATTTATGTGAAAGGTACCTGCGAGCCCAAGACATATCCGTTGATGTATTTGTGAGACAACTGTGAATCATGATGTCTTTATTTTCCTTTGACTAACATACATACAACCTGAGGGAATAATGCCAGTTTTTACTTTCACATGGGCTAATACCATTTTAATGATACGAATGCATTTCAGCAGTGACAAATTTCAGTATATCTTATTTGTTTTCGCAGGTTCTCTGTTTTCAGCACAGGAAGGAGTTTGAGGCACCCACTCCTGCAGCTATATATCTGCAGTTGGATCAGGTAAATTGTACTCACAATGACCGGTTTGTTTGGATATTTAATATTAAGATTCTATATGCTTCTATAATGGTAATGCCCGTGCAATGTTTCTATTACTTGGTACTCGACTTTAAGGATGCATTCAGCTCTGTTCAGAGTCATGTATGGTAGAAAAAAACTTTTATGCGACTCGTAAAGTTAACTTTTCATGGCCCACCGAACGTAATTTCTTTTCAAGAACAAATTACGACTTCAATTACTGAAGAACACTGTCATTAATTATTCTACATAGCATTCAAATTCAAATATACATGATTGAGCAAACTACGAGTTTCCATTATCATTTGGTTCATCCTTCCTTGATTTTTGTCTAACAATAATTACCTGGAACTTAAGTGTGATAATTCTGTAAGGTTTAGAGTCTATTTCTTTGCTAATGTTGTGCAGGTGTATGTATGTTTTCATAAAAAAAAGCATCTCTCATATTGGATTTGCATTTATGTAATCAGTTTCTTCCTATTTGCAGGACGGAGGCTAATTCTTTTTGTTCTTACATCTCTTTGATGTAAATCAACTTCTTCATTGTGTACCAGATTTTTATACCTTGTTTTTGTAGGATCTGGCATTGTGGGACAATTTGAATTCTTTAGCCCTCGGCTGTGGCTATGAGAAAGAACTCAGTTTGTGGTCATTTTGTTGATGTCTGTGCTGGGTATCGAGAGGTAGCACATGTCGTATAGAGATACTAACTGTTTGACTATACTTGAAGTAACTCTCTCTGTGAGCACTTTGAATTGGTTGAACATTTGTGTTGTCTCCTTGTACATCTTACACGCTCTAACAGGTTGAGGTAGTAGTTTTTCGTAGCCAAACTACTGAACTGGTGTAACTTGTCGTATCCAAAGGATGTTCCTTTCTTTTTATCTACTCAGATTTGACCTACTGAACTACTGAACTGGGGTAACTACTCAGATTTGACCTACTGCACAAAAAAATACTCAGATTTTACCTGGGTATATTTGTAGTTTGGTTGAGGCAGTATTTGATGTCAAGAGGCATTTTTTTCAATCATTTGAATTTTCGCAATAGTTTGAAGGCCGTCTAGTTCTTTTCTAGTTAAATTGTTGCATTTAATTTTTTTTCCCGGTTGAATTATTAAATTTCTAGTACAAATAACATATAGTTATTTTCTTACAATAGCGGTGGTGTAGCAGGGTTTGCTGCCATGGAACCACTCTGTAGAGATCTTGTTGACACCATTTTTTTTACATATACTCAAGAACGGTGTTAAGTAGAAGCAGAGGAAGAATCGATATCGGAATCAAGATCGTGGGCTTCGGAGATGGATTCGTAGAAGAATGGCAGTTCTAAGATATGGGAGTCTTTGAGAATGGTATTAATTGCTGATTGGGCTGAAGATGGGCCGACCAGGAGTCTGTTTCTATTAAAACACCAGTTTGAGTCGAAGTATTTTATGAGTCTGTTAGTTAACGTCAAGTTTTGTTTGCCGTAATCAGCTAGGATTCTTAGTTTTCAAGGTATAAATATTGGCCCTAGGTGGTCTAAGAAGTTTGTACACACCAAATCAAACAAAACCCTTTATATACTTTGCACTTTTCATACTCTCAATTTTCATTTATTGTCGGCACCTTCGTCTTCCTTTTTCTTTTCACAAGTTCTTTTGGGTTTGCTATGGCTGCATTGCTTCGATCTCCAAGCTTGCATGTAAGTTCCAGTTTTTTTCGAGTAATATATAAGCTTTAGCATCAGGGCTTATCTACCTGCAAAAAAAACATAAGGGGTTATCGTTGTTGCTTCAATTAGATCTATTCAATAGTTATCGATACTAATTAGGTTTCACAAGGTTTTAATCTTGCATAGTCTAGCTTTTGTCACAGTTATCATGTGTCACAGTTATCGATACTTAGCTTGTTTGGTTGTATTTTAGTAATCTTTCATAGCTTTGTGTTAAATCGGCTAGTCTAGCCGATTTACTATTTATCATATCAGACCCTTTATGCTGATTTTAACTGTGGACCTAATCGGAAATCCAGCTGACACACTCTAGAATTTCACGATTCATTTCCTTGTCCATCAATGGGTCTTATTGACTGGCACACTCCGGTTCGAAAGGTTACACCTGTTCGTGTGTTAGTACATGAATGTGTTCGTCTGGTTTTTGTGTCAACAGTTCTAACTTTTGCCCACCAATCCTAGAAACATCTTCTATTTTGAATAAGTGGCTTTAGAATTTTGTAACACCCCAGGCACCACATAGCCTAAGATGTCACTAAACTTTCATCCCACAAGCTGGAGTATGAAAACTCAACAGCTTGACCCTAGAAATAGAAAATAAAACGCGGAAGCAGGAACATGAAGATAATTAAACAGTACCACATAAAACCAACTCCAACACATATAAATATTAATTAGCGTCCATAGTTGTATGAAACCACAGAGTGAAAAAACAATAAGGTTTCCTAAAAAAAATCGTTGCAACAAGGCAAACATTGTTCTTATTGTGATTAAATCATGTGGACAAAGGCGTGATGACGTGCAGCTAATCCCACCCCTTCAAGCAATGCATCCACTCAAGCACCTGGAAAAATAACGAGTGTGAGAATAAATCTCAGCAAGCAAACTGCTTTAACAAGGTATTTAAACTTCAAGTTCATTAATCAACTATTTAATGAGAGATATAAAACATCTAAGATATCCACCTCATATGGAATAAATTAATCAAACTACAACCACTCCTCAACCATAATTATATAAATAAGTAAAGCACAACTCCTTCTGAAATATAAACCTCAGGTCCACCATGACTCGAATATGCAATGCACAATGAATGCAAGTACAATGCATATGCCAAGTCCACTGCCTCCATACCAAAAAAGGTATGAAGCTGCATCGTACCCCTCCTCGGGCAACGTATGATGTCGTACCGGTACGGTCGCATCCATAGGACTACGACAAACACCAAGAGCACTCCGGAATAGTGATATAACTTTCTCACCGACCTGGCATAAGCACTCCGGAATAGTTATATGACTTTCTCACTGACCTGACTCAAATGCAATAGAAATAACGCATTTGAATGATGATAATACCACAAAACATCCAACCTTCATCATACACATATATCGTGATGCCACGCACCAAAACTCAACCACAAATGTGTTACAATATTACTTACCCTCACATGTCAATATAGCCACATTGTAGCTCTTCACAACCATCACATATAACAATTCTATGAAAGAACTTCCAATATATTAAATCAATTTTTCCAATTTCCAAGTTGATAAGTAGAGTGTGATTCTGAATATTTAATTAGATGGAGGTAGAATAAATAACAAGTCAAGCTGTAGCAAAACCACCGCTACGTTTACTTGCCTTCAACGAAGATCAAGAGAACATGGGTAATAACCGCCCGAATTTACACCACCTGTTTAGCATCATGATCTCAGTACAAGCATTCATACAAGCATACCCAACCCATCATACATAACGAAACAATGCATATGAATATGGGTAACAACAGCAGGGCTGCTTGCCATTTTTGTACCTTTAAATCTACAATAGCAACGCTAGCAAATAAAAATATTTATAAATCTACAAAACAAGCACTACAATATCCCCAGGCTCAACTATTTTTATTCAGGGCCGCTGACTGCCCTTAGCATCACTCCAACTCAGGCAGAGAAATATGCTTGTAATTCTGGCGGTCATTGGTAAAATATTTGTAACTACTAAACCACTCCTCCAAACATTAAGATAATTCACTAGAGCATGTATAATATATCCACTACAACTTTCATATTGTTCATCTTCACATTAAAGTGCAATAGGATGGCCAGATCATGGTGAGAACCTGAACTCTTGGATCTCACAGAAAAATCAAATGTCAGATTCGACAGACTATAACTGCAGTTATATCTAACCAAAAATCATGATCCATAACAATTTTGAAAGCTTGATAAACACACTACAACTTTGATGTTCACTAGTAGATCAGGTTCGGCTACTAAGGTCGTCAAAAACAGAATAGAACTACTACTGTCCAGAATTTAGTCAGAACAAAACTATCATCTTCCAACTGTGATATCTCCTGAACCACAAGGCCGAAAAAATAATAAATAGGACTTTGTGGAAAGGTTTCTGAATCTACTACAAAAACTTCAACATACACAAAAATCAGTTCGGACTGTAAGTTGCCCAAATCCTTTGACGAACAGAAACTGCTGAACCTATCGCTCAACTGATGCTAACCTCGTGATCCATGTCTAATCCCCCACGAATCCAATTTTGATTGCTAATTGATAGCCATATAACTCATCCAAAGACTGGGAATAAGATCCAAACCATCTCACCTTGATCCTGAAAGGCCTAGGGTTTGTGCAGCACGCCCTCTTCTTCCCCTTCCCTTCTCTTCCCTTTTCTTCTCCCTTCTTTCTCTGAATTCTTAAGAGCAGCAGCAGGAGGTCGGCAGGAGAGAGGGAAGGGCAGGGCAGCTAAGGTTATCCACGTGAGAAACAAAGGGACACCAGAAGAAGTGAGGAGCCACTGGTTTTAATAGATGTGGAGATGGAAACCAAAGGGCATAGGGAGGAATACACAAAGACACCTCCTCCATGGTCGCCAAAGATAAGTCACGTAGTGTCTCTTTTCATTTTCTAAACTACACTAAAACATGACAATGTTGCCATATGCTCATGCGATGTCCAAACAACACATATGGGTGGCAAAAAAAGAATTGTCTTGCTAAGCTCTACTTTTCTACGCTGTTAGATGATCCATACGACCTGTCATTAAAAAGAAAAGTCAATTTTTTTTCTTACTTCAAATGACCCGAGAAGTAAATACATCTAAGAATTTCTCGGGTGTTACAAATTTTCTTACAGTATATATACTGATTTGATTTAAGTTTGCATTGTTTGTTTATCATTAGCGGACAATGACTTATTCATCTCCCAGAGAAGTATGAAAAGTGGTTTACCGTTTTCAGCCAAAGGCCGACACATATAATAAATTTTATGTTATTAGAATAGCTAGGCCATTAGTTCAATCCTAAGTCTAATTTGAATCATGTTTCAGAATTTACTAGAACTTGGAATATATTGCTTACAGCTTGTGTTGGGTTTGCTAGGCCGACAAAAATATGCTGGACTTCAAGGCCCACCCTTATAATTTTTTACTCCCTCCGTTTCAAAATATAGTTCTTTTAACTTTTTTAGAGAGTGAAATCATTTTATACTTGACAAAAATTATAGAGTGCATGACTAATATTTATGAGACCGAATGGGGATACTATGAAAATGTATTTAATAATGGTTTGTTGCATAAATTTGATCAAACTTGAGATGGTAGCAGAAAAAGCTTCCCTCGCTTTAGAAAACAAAACCATTGTCAGATTACAAGATTGTTGGCATGTTTGCGTGCGCCATAAACTTCTCCCTTACTTTCCATTATGATATTGAACCACAAATTTTTTTCTTTATATATAGTACCAGAACTGGAATATAGTTAATCGCTGGACTTCAAGGCCCACCCTTATAATATTCGTCTTTCATCTGGTTGATTGGAAGCAACCTCAACGTTTGGGCTTGTCAAGCTCTCCAGCCAAACCTCGTCACTGACGGTGGCACGGTCATCGTCGTTCCGGTGCCACGTCCAAACGGCTCTCCTCTCATCCACGATCCTGAGCCTCCCGTGCCCAAAGCTTGCTTCCCGATAAACCGACAGGTGCGCCAACTCATGGTCATTGATGAACCTTCAAAAGTTAGGGAAGCATTACGTACACTGTTAGTGTTCATAAACACGACGAAAGGAGCTATACTTGTGAACCAATATATCGTTTGGTAAGAGGAGTCTTCTGGTCAGACAGATATACT
Source organism: Digitaria exilis (assembly GCA_015342445.1). Classification (NCBI taxonomy): domain Eukaryota; kingdom Viridiplantae; phylum Streptophyta; class Magnoliopsida; order Poales; family Poaceae; genus Digitaria; species Digitaria exilis. Next base: position 380,152 of record JACEFO010001803.1, read on the forward strand.
TGTCCGCTCTACTGTTGCCAGCGTCGCCAATGGTGATGTACATCGGGCCTTGGCTGTTAGCCTTCTTGTCATAAATCCTCGTCTGTGGAGTAGAAACGCACACATATGAACCACACATAAAATTGACGAAGTCAGAGCAGTTCAAAAGCACATTTGACAAGGGTCAAGTTAATCTGAGAACGAACGAACTTACAAAGAGTTCATAGGTATGGATATGGGAGGCGAACACGACGTCGACGCGCGCCTCGTAGAGCAAGCTCTCCATGTCCCGGCGCATGGCCTCGGCCTCACCCTGGTGCGCGAGGTTGGTGTTGTACCACGGCACATGCATGAGCACCACCAGCCACGGCGTCCGGCGCCGGTCCACCGCCGCAAGGTCCCTCCTCAGCCATTGGTGCTGCTCCGACCCCTCCCCGGACTCGGCGTAGGATCCCAGCATGACGACGTGCGCCGCGCCGCCCGCTGCGTCGAAGGAGTAGTAGAGGTTGGAGAGCGAGCCGCTCTGCTCGAACGGCATGCGCCACCTCGCCTCGTAGGACACGAACCGCCGCGGTGGGGTGTTCGTCTGGTTCTGCTCGCGCAGCGTCTCCCTCTCGTTGTTCCCCTCCGTCACCATCCATGGCCGCGAGCTCGCCAGCGGCTGCACCAGACGCCCCCACGAGTCCCATAGTGGTCGGTGACTGTCGGCGTAGGAGAGGTCGCCTGGGAGCAGGAGCATCTCGTAGTCTGTCGCACCGATCTGGGACAGCGTTAAGGACGTCCACTCCGTCTGCCCGACGTCACCTGCGTTTTGTCAGTCAACAGCTCGTCATCGATGGTCCAAAAAATCAAGAGGGTCTCCAAATCACTCAAATAATCCTGTAAGGACAGCAGTGGTCCTGCCACGCCGAACTCGACCAATGCAACAACAGCAGATGCTGAGTGACCGTACCGGTGATTACGAACTCGATGGGCAGGGTGGCCGGAGGTGTCCGGAAGCTGATCTCGTCACCGGCCATGCCGCACCTGTAGTAGTATGTGGTGCCCGGCTCCAGCGGGCCGATGGTGACGCGGTGTATGGCGCCAGATGTGTAGGATAAGAACTGGTACGTGGTATGGTAGCCCGTCTCGGACGCACTGTACTCCCCAGGGGATGTCCCGTACTCCACCACGGAAGGCGCGCTCCGTTCGTTGGTGATGCAGGTGATTCCCATGGCGTTCGGCCCCACAGCTGAAATGTGTACCTGTTGGAGTGAAGAACACCCAATATCACACCGCGGAGGACGTTGTAACATCTGACGGCAACATTGCTAAAGATGCTCCGATCTGTCACCTGCTGAGGATGGGATGCCGGCTTGTCGTGCGCCACCGGAACCAGTGGCCGCGGCGGTGGCCGGACATACTCTTCACTGGAAACGACGACGGACGACGACAGCATCATCGACCTTGTGTCCTGAGCGTCGAGCGATCTCTGCGATGCTAGATGAGCCGGAGGTTCGAAATGACCATGACGGCCACCAATTATAGTACATGGGACACTAGCACATGGTTTTTTCGGCTTTTGTCGTTCGTTCTAATATTATATGTGTTATGGAAACTTGGTAGAAGCAGCCGGTTCCTTGGCTACCAAGGCGAGATGAGCAGAAGCGACAGATGAATGCGCGTTGTAGAAAGACATTGTTTTAGTGCCACAAGTCTGCCCGTTCACTTTCCGCAGTTGATGACCAGTCTAAGCATGTGGTCAGCTAGCAGTCAAGGAAAACATAAAACCAGTGTTAGCTCATGTCGTTGTTAAACATAAAACCGCGACTAACACTTGACCACGGCTAATTTATGGATAATAAATTAAAGTAGCAAAAGTTTGTCACATATATGAGTTAACAGAACGCATGCACTTATGTCAATATGATAAAACCGCGACTAACACTTGACCACGGCTAATTTATGGATAATATATTAAAGTAGCAAAAGTTTGTCACATATATGAGTTAACAGAACGCATGCACTTATGTCAATATGATGAGGACATCACTCCTAGATAAACAAGAACCGCTGAACAATGAAACCATTCAAGGTCCGATCACAAGAGCTCGTGCACGACAATTGAATTTACAGGTGAGCTCGTTCCTAAATGTTGATATTAATAGTTGTGAGAATGGTTTACTACCTGTTGTTTATAATGTGATTAGGAACGAAGGAGAAGACCAAGATACACATGCGGAAGGCATCGAGTCATGGAGGACCAGCAAGGGACGGTCAAGCTACGTCGAGGCCCAACACAATTCGACTTTGAGTCCACCTCGGAGTCCAGGAGCTGCCTTCAGTAAATTTGACGCCCAGGCCACATACAGAGTCCGTTTGGAAAGAAGTTTTCATAGAGCTTCCAATGGCACCAGTTTCTGTTTGGAAAGAAGTTTTCATAGAGCTTCCAATGGCACCAGTTTGAGTCTCAACTTCCTTTTGAGTCGTCAGGAATCGTCCGAACAAGGTGGCGTCCAGAATATGTCCCGATGCTGCGTCACCGTCTTTTGGCCTTTGGGCCGTGTATCGTCGTTAAGCCCATTAGGGGCCACGTCCAGGGCGTCAACCATGACCTTAAACTATTGTACAGTAGCCACCACCAAGGTTAGGTTTTGGGTTTTACTTTAGATCAATCTATCTTGAACAGTCGCCGTTCTTCGGTTGTGAAACTCCAACTCGTGTACTTCAATCATTCATCCGCAGATTATCACCAAATTTCCAAGCTGTGTTCTTTCAAGTTCTTGCTTATGTTCTTCGTTTGCATTTGCAGGGATTAGCCTTCTTGGCGAGGTCAACCGGATCGTGATACAGTTGATAACCAGAGAAATCGTGGTGCTAAGATTGGAGGGATTCAGGTCTTTGGATCTGAAGTCGGATCGGTGTGTCGCAATTCCGCCCAAAACAAGAGTTATTTTTTCCCTGACGGAAGATCGGACCCCTAGTTCACATCACAATATGTCATATAGGACCTCGAGTCTTGGGGACCCGTACTCCAAGTCTGTGGGGAGGACAGCTTCTGCTCTGTAGACGAGTAAGTACGGGATGAAACCCGTGGCTATGCTTGGGGTCGTTCTCAAGCTCCAGATTACCGATGGTAGCTCTTGCACCCACTTATGCCCGGATTTCTTCACCTTGTTGTGGATTCTCGGCTTGAGGTCCTGTAGAATCATGCCATTGGCGCGTTCTACCTAGCCGTTTGTCTGTGGGTGTGCCATGGCCGACCAGTCCACTCAGATATGGTAGTTGTCATAGAACTCCAAGAACTTCTTGCCTATGAAATAAGTGCCGTTATCGGTTATGACTGAGTTTGGGACTCCGAACCTATGAAGTATATCGGTGAAGAAGAGCACAGCTTGCTCGGATTTGATCTTGGCAATGGGTCGGGCCTCGATCTACTTGGAGAACTTGTCGACTGCTACCAGTAAGTGGGTGAAGCCCCTGGCCGCTTTCGTCATAGGCCCGACGAGGTCTAATCCGCACACGGCGAAAGGCCATATGATGGGGATGGTTTGGAGCACGTGGGCCGGTAGGTGCGTCTTGCGAGCGTAGAACTGATAGCCTTCACACGTCCGCACCACCTCCATGGCATCTGTGGGCCAGTAGAAGCCCTGGTTGAACGCATTTCCCACGAGCGTGCGTTGTGCCGCGTGGTGACCGCATACCCCTGCGTGGATGTCGCGGATCAGCTCCCGGCCTTTGGGTATAGGGATGCAGCGTTGCAGGACCCCCGAGGTGACGCGCCTTGCCTCCGTGTGATCATCAGGGAGAATTCCCTGATGCAACCAATCCAGATACGGGCTCCGCCAATCACGAGGCACCGGGTCTTCGTCGATCGCCATGGCCTCGACCTCGTCCCCTGAGCAAGCCTGCACCCCATGGGCTCGTCCTTGTCCGTCGAGGGGTCTACGTCCATGGGGTCGAGGGTTACTTTGGGGGATCATGCATTGGCCGACTTTGAGGCCTCAGCCGGTACGTTGAGGGCAACCGAGGGTTGGTCGAGGTCTTTGGCAAAGATGTTCGGGTGGACAGAGGTTCGTCCCAACGTTATTTTTGCCAACTTATCGGCCTCCTCATTATATCTCCGGGCGATGTGATTGAGTTCGAGGCCGTCGAACTTGTCCTCAAGACATCGAACCGCCTGGCAGTAAGCCGCCATCTTCTCGTCGTGGCAGCTTGATTCCTTCATTACTTGGTCAATGACCAGCCGAGAGTCGCCGTGGACGTCGACCACGTCGTCCCAACCGTGGATCTGGCTCGAGGGCAAGTGCTCGAGCCATGTCCATGCGGAGTCTGCCGGATGGAGTGGCAGGTTGCAGATGATCATGGCATCGTCAGTTGCACCGCCGAGCTGGCACACGAGGCGGTAGTCGTTCAGCCATACCCTGGGGTCTGTTTCCCCAGAATACTTTGCGATGGTCGTCAGCTGCCGGAATCATGGAGGGATCCGGGTCGTGTCGATGTCACGGCCGAACACACGCATTCCTGCTGGCTCTGGAGATGGGCTCCGGCCCTGTTCGTTGTCGTGGCGGCCACCACGCCGTGGGTGACGGGTTCTGTAACGACCCGGTTTTTCAATTACGAGAAACCAGATCCATGTACCCTTGTGATAGTCCCTGGATCAGTAGCTATCACGTACAGAGCTCGAAACAGTGTAATATCATATCTGATCCAACGAAAACATAACAGAGTCATTAATTATTACATTCCCTTCAAGGGTTCGATTATTCGCCACGCAGGGCTAAATAGCGACAAAGTGAAATTCTAGCGATACGGAAACTGGCAGACGATGCTTCATCTTCTCGGGGCTCCATCTCCATAGGCTGCTCTTGAGCGTAGATCACAGCCTAGTCATACCAACCGTCGAAGTTGTTGTCAAACTCGGCATCTCCACCTGTGTACTCACAATCTGTTCCCAAAGAATTGGAACAGGCTCACGTCACCGACTGTATGCAAGCTTTAAATGGCCTATCAACTAAGGAGATATCAATAATAACAAGGAAGAGGCTGAGGGTTGCCTATGCATAGCGGCAAATAAAAATATAACTTCATCCCACCATATCCCAAATATCTGTCCCCGGGCCAGTCCCATCACACGACGGGTTCCCGGCGGCATCCACCTCATCACACACACACCTTCACTCTCGGTCGGTGCACGGGCTTCCAACCCCGGCATCTCAATAGGCACAATTGGATCACAAGGGAAGCAGAGCTGTACCTCCCTCTCCCCGACTGCACCTACGCCCTCACTCACTCACCTATAGGGGAGAGAAGCAGATCCCAAAACAATGGCCGACTGGCGTGTAGTACACTGCGGTATCCATGGCCGAGACCACGGCTATACGTATAGATCAAAAACACTCTACAGAGGTTATATGCCTGTACCCAACTCGGGCTCCTAGTTGGCCGCAACCAACTTGAGACACAACCCACAGGGCAGTGCAAGGCTCAATCAAGCTCATCATATCATGCAAAGCGCTAGCGTATTATCACACCTGATTTTAGAAAGAAAACCAGATGCATCTCATATGTGTGCCAGGATTAAGTTTCACACATATGATAGACTCCATGAATAAACAGACCACAAAGTTATAGCGGAAATAATAAAATAAATGCAATACAAAAGTTTTCTAGCAGCGGAATCTTGGACTCTTCACCACAGGCAGTTGACTGGGGGTTGCGTACACCTAGCATCATCTTCAATAACTTCACACACCTTCTGAATACTGAGCAGCAATAAGCAAGGATGAGTACACTTATGGTTGGTACTCAGCAAGGCCACCGAAATAACCGGAATAATTTAATTATCAACTTCAAGTACATTAATCATGTAAGGGTCCAGGCCGTTCATGACCGTGAACACGGCTGTTATAACAGTTTTACACTCTGCAGAAGTTGTACACTTTCACCACAATTTGCGTAAAAGCTCCGAAGAACTTTAAACCCAACCATGCTGCCCCACAAAGGCACATACCACACTTGCGAGGTGTGATTGCATAGGGACGCTATGAGGCCTTTACAAAGATTCCCTAGTTAGAAATGATCCGCTAAGGTTTCCGGATCGGAAGCAGGCATAACCCTCCCTAACGGGCATAGTGTCTTAGCTAAGCCCACTTCCGAGAGGATCGGGCTATACACCATCAACCGCCACCCCCATGCCCTTTTCGGTAAGATCATTCCTAACCAAGGTTTCTAATTAATTAGCCAAGACCAGAGCCATATAGTATTGTCGTTGTACGGGTAATCCTGGGTGGTTCTCCATGTTCCGATTAACATATATGATATTATAAAAGCACAGGTAGAAGGATGGTTAGGGACACTTGCCTTTCCGTAAAAGAATACCACTACTCAGTCTTCAACTCTTGTTCTTGACAGCTTCGGAACGATGCTCCTCTAATCGTAGCAATCATCGAGCACAAGCACAAACATGCAAGCAAAGAAATAGGTACAACTAAGAACAATACACCAATCAAAAGAAAAGCTTTTAAAAAACGTACGAAAGGAAGGGGCTCGTTACTACGATCACGAGAGCGCAAGAAACGTTGAAAACGGAACAACAGTTGGAAAGGTACAACAATCGAAAGATCTATATTATAAAAAAGAAAGGGAAGACTATAAGCTTTATTGATTTTAATTATGAAAAGATATGTGATGAATACTTCAGAGAAATATTCAGTATTCAAATTAATTCAAATTTTACTTTCATATGAAAACACGGGTAAAGCCTAATTAATTTTATTTGCAAATATTTATATAATGATTATACCAATTAAATATTTTAACTTGCAAGAAAGCATCAGAGAGCATAAAGACGAATAACTTAATGTCTCGTGTTGGAATAAACAAGTTATATTAAAAACTTATTCAAGTTGTGAATTAACCATATTAATTTAGATTGCACAAAACCGGTGTTTAACCCTAGTTAGATTTTAATTATGAAAACTAATTCAATAATTATTAATCAAGTTAACATGTCATTATAAAAGCTCGGACATAACCTAAGTATCTTTTATTCATAAAAACAAGGTGGATGCTCATTAAGTAAGAATTAGGCAAATTAATATTTAATAATTTATTTCAAAACATGAAACATGGTAAACAACACTTGTGGATTAAACTCTCCGCTTATAGAAGATTAACAGAACAAAAATGAGGTTCAACGGAGTTAAAACGTGGAATCTATGGATAAAACAAGGTTCAAGGGCTTCTTTGTACTAAATCTAACCTTCCAAGGGCTGTTTTGAAGGAAACCGAGGGCTAAAACATAATTACGTATGAAAACAGAAGGACTTTTGAGTAAGAAGACAAGACAGGACGGCGGGTTCTATTTGCCAGAAGCTCAGGGGTTAAACTGGAAGAGACAGGACCTAAATCTAATTACTTTTGTATAGGAGTGGACTGCGGGTTGATAAGTGAAAACTACGGGGGTGTTTCTGCAAAAGTTCCAGGGCGACCGTGTGTTGACCTACTCGGTATGGACTGGATCTATTTGTGGCCATCGGATATGGATCTAGCGGTTAAGATTTCACGGGGCGGTGTAGCTGGCCGGAGAAGACAGTGAGCAGCGGCGCGCGGCGGTGGCTCACCTAAATCGCACGATTCCGAGGCTAGGGGCCACGGGTTTTGAGCGATTCTTGGCTCAGGAGCAAGCTGGGGAGCTCGGGGTCTCATTTAGGGGATCTAGGGCAAAGCTCAGCCGGTGGAGGTGGCTGGTGACGAGCCATGGCGGCCGGTGGGTCTGAGCGCTCTGCTCGCCGGTGGTTCGGCGACCTTGAGCTGCGATTGAGTGGGGGAAAACGAAGAGGGGAACGAGACAAACTCACAGAGGTGCTCACCATTGGTGGAAGTGGATGGAGGCGGCCGGAATCAAGGATGACGGTGGCGCCGGTGTGGATGTCACGGCGGCGAGCTCCTCCGGCGAAGGAACGACGACGATGACCAGAGAAATCGATGCGGCTCGGACCAAGGACCATCATGGCGGCGTCCATCTACGTCCTTTGCCTTCGGTCAGAGCGAATCGACAACAATGGCGGCTCCTGCAGCTCGTCGTCGGCGAGCTCGATTTGGCGGCGGCGCTGCGTAAGGAGGAGGGCAAGGGAGCTAGGGGAGCGAGTCCTTGCGTGGCGCGCACGTCGAGGGAGGCGGCGCGTGCAGCAGCCGGACTCGAGCTCGAGTCCTGGTTCAGCACGGCGCAAGGTAAGGGATGACTCGCGGGGTCCACGCGACAGAGAGAGGGAGAGAGAAGGAGGTGGGAGAGAAGGAATGACAGGTCGGGCCCACGCGTCGGAGAGAGAAGAGAGAAGGAGGCGGGCTGGGCCGTTTGTTGATCTGCTGGGCCGAAAATAGCTTCGCGAGCTTGTGGGAGAGGAAAGGAGGCTGGGCTTGCGGATGGATTCGGCCCAAGAAGGAAAGGATAGGTTTTATTTCGATAAATAGATTTCTAATTCAAAAACAAATCTGGAAAAGTCTAGAGATGCATTTAAACCATGAAAAACATTCTGAAATCTCCAAAAATCCTAGGAAAAATTCCAGAGATAGAGTTGGAGACTAAAAATCCAAACAAAATATTTGGAGCTCATGAAAAAGGGAATTTAAAGCCTTCCAGTAAATGGATTTGACTTTAGGGAAAGAGAATTAATTCTTAGAAAATCTAGGTAATTCTCAGGGAAGATTAGATCGATCACTAAACATATTTTTAAAAACTTCACACTCAAGAAAGATGAGATTCAGCGACATGAATGCAACACTTCAATTAATGCCACATAAAGCATATTTATTTAATTTAGAAAATTAATTATTTTCCTACGGTAAATTTCCTATAAATTAAACAAATGTTGAAAAAGTTTTAATAATTTGTGAAAATTGTTTATTTAATTTCTATTTTTAATCACATCCCGAAATTCCAAATTTCAGGGTGTGACACGTATCTAGCATAGCAATGCCTATAGGTAAACAAATAGGCAGTCGGGCGTGAACCTGGTGAGTTCGAGTCGTCGACGTAGTCGTCCTCCTCCTCTTAGAGCGGTTCTTTAGCAGCGGATCCTGATCACGTGAAAACAATAAAGTCTAAGGTCCTATTTGCAAATAAGATCCAAAAAGACTAGCAAGGGACTCCAAATAACTTCAACTTCATTTTCAAATTGTTATTCATATTTTTAGAGAAATTAAGAAAGTGGTTTCATATTTTTCTGAGTTATAATGAATTAGTTATGAATTTCCCAAGTTTAAATCATTTTTTGAAAATATTAAATGATTATTTGAAAAAGGAAAACCCAGAAAATACTAGAGGGTGACATGTGGCATGCTGACGTCAGCCTGACATCATGATGACGTCAGCAGAGGGGCCACCGGGCGATGACGTCAGCAGTGGGTCCTGCTGACGTCAGCGTTGACTGATCAACGGTCAACGTTGATCGGTCAACAGGTCAGTGGGTCCTACAAGTCAGCGGTGGGCCCAGGCTGTCAGTGGCTGTGAGACGCTGGTTAGTGGGCCCTGGCATCATCCGTGGGCCCCGTCGGTCAGTGGGGTTTGGCCACCGATAGGTGGGCCCCCGGGTCAGGTCGCTCGGCCGGGCCTCGGCCGGCCGTGGGCTGAGTGCGGCCCAAGAGCGGCCCAGGCTTGCTAAAGCCCGAAGCCAGGCGCGGCAGGCCAGCCGCGGGATCTGGGGTGGCCGCAGCCAGATCCCGTGCGGCGAAGGCCATGTGGCCGTTTGTGCACGGGGTGCGTGTGTGCGCCCTGTGTGAACGCCGGCCAGGCGTTTGGTGAATTGCCGCAATGGCAAAACCGAACACCGGAGCGGTGGTGTGCGTGTGCTCGTGCGCCCAAAGCGCGTGCGTGCGTCCAGGGACAGGTGCAAGCTATGCAGCCATGTGTGCACGTGTGTGAGGGGCTGTGCGTGCATGGATCCGTGGCTGCCCACGGCCGCGACACGGCCTTGCCAGCGCACGGGCGTTCCGACCCCGTGGCGCAGCGGCATGGCAGCAAGGCGAGCGGGGCGACGGCGGGCTTCATAGAGGGGAAAGGCGGCGAGGCGAGGCTCCTACACAAGAAGCGGCTCGAAGGCCACACAGACAAGGGAAAGGGGTTTCCTACGGCGGCAACCTCTACGGTTGAACGGCGACCGGCCGTGGCAGAGCATGGGCACAAAGGGGAAAAAGGGGTGCCTTTGCTCACCTTGGGCGTTGGTGGAGTCGTCGCCAGCCCGGAGAAGACTCGCGGTACGCCGGGCGAGGTAGATGGCTCGGTACGGCAGCGTCGGCTCGCAGTTCCGCTCGGCGTGGTCGATGTCGGCGTTCTGCTTCTTCCTCTCCAGCTTGGTGGTGCTTGGTATCGAGGAGGTAGACGAGCAGCTCGTGGTGGCAACGTCCTTGACGGCGAGGCACTCCTCCTCGTCACGGTGGTCTCCTTCTTCTTCCTCCTTCCCTCCTTCTTCTTCTTCCCCTCTTCTCCTTCCTCCTTCACTTCCACGGGTGGCGGCGGTGGCTTGGGGAAAAGCCCCAATTGAGGCCTAGGGTTTTGATTGGAGGCGGCCAGGGGGTTTTATAGGGTGGCGGCTAGGGTTTGGGAGGTCACGGGGCTGGTGCCGTGGCACGGACGTCGAGGATAGGGGGCTCCGCGCCGCGGGGACACGCGGCGAGCATCGATGGTGGGTGCGGCTAGGGTTCACGGGTGAGATGGGGTTTGGGTTCGCGGGGCGCGCGTGAGGCGCACGCGAGGCTCCTGGGTAGCGGCGACACCGGGTGTCGTGACGAGAGGGCGGCTGCGGGTGCGTGGCCGTCGCTATCGCGGTCACGCGCATCGCGTCAGCGCGGCGACGGGAGGAAGATGAAAGGCTGGGCAGTGGGCCCAGCACGGCAGCGAGAGAGGGGAGAGGCAGGCGCGCGGGGAAGGGCGGCATCGACAAGTGGGGTCCATCGGCCAGAGGGAGATAGAGAGCGAAAGAGAGAGAGCGGGCGAGCTGGGCCTGCTGGGCTCGGCTGGGCACACGCGAGGGAGAGGAGAGGGAGAGAAAGATGGGCTGGGCTGGTGCTTGCGTGGACCGGGGTTAGGTTAGAGCCCAAGTTAGATAGGTTAGAGTTAGATTTAGGTTTGAATTTGAATCTGAATTCAAATTCAAATCCCACTCAAAGAAAATCCAAATAAAAGCCAAATTAAATCCAGACTCTCCACTCTATAATAAATGTTCTTAGCAAATTGAAATAAAATTAATTGCATCTAAGAATTTAGGGAGGAAAGAGGGCACTCTTATTAGTTTTCAAGAGAGTTTTTCATATTCAGATAAAAAGTTTTTAAAATTCAGATTTTTCAAACAGTCAAAATTTCCGGTCTGTTACAGGTTCTGGCTTCTTCCTCCTGCCTTCTTCAGTTCAAGATGTTGCGAGCGTCGCCGTCGTCCATGGCGCCACGCGTGTCGTGGAGGCGCGATTTAACAGTCACCCTTTCGGCGTGTGTGTCTGCCATGGACGCGTGTTGTTCACCGGAAGGCTGATGTGGGCTCTCCGGGCGTCGGCCACCTTCGGGTAGCACTAGGGCTTCTTCATTTTGTTGAGGAGAATGCGCCAAGGATTCCCCACACCGCTCACTTCTCCCACCCCTAGAGATGGCCGAGTGACACGAGCAGGAGGCAGAACTTTTGGCCTGTTGTCGAGCAGCATTCTGCACCAACGTCTGCGCCTCGAGGTGCAACTTCCTTCCTTCAGGGGTGGTCGGCTCCGACATAGCCCGAAGCAGTGCAACCACCATGATGAGCTTTTGGCTTGCCCTGGGAGCACAACACGGTCTTCGTGGTTTCCGTCAGCGAGGAGGCGAGCGTGAGCCAAGCGTCCTGCCTGCCGCGTGCCTATGTCATGCCTCCCGCTTCCGTCAGGCTGGGCATGGTTAGTGTGCACGGCAGGCCGGACTTCCGCGCCTCCCGTGTTGAGCTCGCCAGTGTGCACAGCCTGTGCTGCAGGGTGTAACCGCGGCCCACCCTTTTGGGGTGAGTGGTCCTGTAGTCAGGCGATTGCGCACCTTCCGGACCCTCTTCATCTTCGTCGTCGTTGGTGGTGTGGCTGTCGCTGACCTCTGGGACGTCGATGGCGAAGCATTCCCTGGTGAGGTCATAGTTGTCGTTGGAATCGTCGGAGCACGTGAGGTAGTAGTCGGCGGCGGCTTCGAATGACCGGAAAGCCTCCTGATCACAGAGCTCGGAGTAATCCCACCCAGGGTGCTCCAGCTCGCGGACGGACTCTTCCCCTGATTCAGGGTAGGAGTTGTCGAGCGTCGAGGCAATGAGGTTCCGGATGGAGGTCAAATGATGGCGGAGAAGGTCGTCGTACGCGCTCATGCTGGTGCTGACTGACAAGGCGTACACGACGGCATTGTTGCGGAGTCCGTAGAGGAAAGGTGGTGCCAACATGGCACGTCGATTCAGGGGGGGGGGCGCAGCCGCTGCTGGGTTTGCCCGGGGTGACGGAACGACCTCCTCACCTGGTGCAGATGACCGCGGTCCACCTGCACCCATCGTAGGAGGGGCGTTGGCGGTGTCAGCGATACGTCTAGCGGCACGTGCGCATCACGTGCGCTGCCCCGGACGCCTCCTACGCCGAGGAGCTGCCTGCAGTGGCGGTGACACCTCCAGGCGATTGCCCGGTGCTCTTGAGAGGAGGCGCATGTGGTAGCCATTGCCAGTTGCCTGAAACTGCAGGCTTCCGAACCAGATCTCGTGTCCCGCTGGGAACGGATCACTTGAACCCATCGGGAAGCGTCTCCGGAGGCCCGCCGTCAAGAGTGAAGCGAGAGTTGCACAACGGCGCCCCTACCCGGTGCGCCAACCGTCGGCGTTCGGTTTGGTCACACCGGCGCCAACGAGTGATTGCGCTGCTAACCACTCACTCGGGCAGCGGATCCTTGGAGGGAGATAATGAACGTGAGGGTTTATCCTTGTTCCGCCGTGAGGCCGTACATCTAGCAGTGGTGCATAGCACCTGGTTACGTGTTGAAGGAGCTTGCAGTAGGGGGTTACAAGCCAAATGGGAGAGGGAGTAAGGCTCCCAAGTCCCATACTAGTAGTGATTGAGTCTAATGCCAATATCTAGGGTTTTCCTCCCCTCTGTGTGGTGCTCCCTTCCCCCTTTTATAGACCAAGGATGAAGGAAGGAGCACATGTGGGCCCATGGGAGTCGATGTTCTCTTGGTCAATCGTGACGCAATGCGAGCGTGTCCTCCATGCCGCACACTGTTGGTGCGGGAATCGCGCCTTCCAACTCCAAAGGACGGCATGGGCGTACTGTTGCGGACGTGGCTTCCCAGCAGCAGCGGGTTGGCGCTCGAGGGGTGCCAATTGACCGGGGATGAAGGTCGCGTCGGACCTGCCTGTGTGGATCTCGAGGGTCCTTCTTCGAACCATGCTATGGCCCCCCAGTCGATAAGAGCGGGGGGGAGGCACAGTAGTTGGTACGAGCGGAAGTGAGCACGGTCTCCTCGGCGGCATGGCGCAGTAACTTCCCATTTTGACCGTAGTGGCAAGCTGTCGCGTCCGGCCTTGAATGCTCTGTCGAACAGCAGGCGGCTGCTGTTGGAGTGTAGGGTTCGAGCGAGGCGGGAAGCTTTAGTCGAGGCGGGGGAGGGGGGCTCGAACGTGACGGAGAATTCCCGTCGAGGGTGGGCGGTTCCCTCGACCGGGACGGTCGCCCTTCCGCACCCTCGAGGGTACCACTTTCGTGGTCCTATGTCGGGTCACCTTCAGATTTTCAGAGTTTGGAGTCTGCTCTACCGTGGACGCGGCCCACTTGTTGGATATTACAGGCCACAAATTAGGGTACCCCTAGTTTTGGTACCCGACAAGTACTAGAGTAAGTAGATCACACTCGGTTTTGCGAACAAAACCTAACGCACAACATATGCATGTTAGGATCTATTTTATTCATGCATGTGACTATTACAAAGTTGGACCATGCCAAAGTTAGCATAAGCATATTACAAAATGACCAAGGTATGAAAAGTGGCGCATCTCTACTAGCATCTGACCTGGTGTATAGCATCCTAGAATGAAGCACCAACATCGAAGTCATCATCTTCATTGAACTACATGTTGTTTCTGAGTTTGAAAAGGGCCTATCAGGGGACAAACAAGGGGGATAAGTATAGAACGGATTAGACTCCTCAAGTGTGGGAATTAACTCATGCTTGAGCAACATCCCTAAGTGGTATCATAAGTCCTTAGCACCTATTTACTCTGTGAAAACCACCATCTCGGACCACAACCAACCCTCGGAAATCCATCCAAGCCATCCAAGCCATGGAGATCCAATGAGCCATTGTCCTTCAACTGAGCCAACCAACCTCGACCATAAGAACCACAAATCACGAAGAAGTTCAGGCCACTCTTGATAGTGAGCATGGAAGATCTACCACACCCTAGAGAGGCTACTCTAAATAAAATAAATTAAACTAGGTTTCTGGTTATGAACAAGGACACTTGCCTCTACCAGGATATGTTCAACCTTCATGCATTAATTGTCTTTTTAAACACCATATAAGTGCAAAAACTATAAAAACACATACACTAGTAATTATAAAATATTTTCTAGAAGATCAAACTCGTTTCGACGTGATTGAGCATAAGAATCAAATAAAAGGTTGAAAGAGTTGATAAAGTGGAAATAAGGTTTGATATACCATGATTTTAATCATGATTTTAGGTGAATTATGGTGAAAGATTATTTGTACAGGTATTTGGATGGATGGAAACAACTTTCCAAATATTAGGTTGCTAAAAAGAACATGATATAATGTCTGTTGTTCATGGCAAATGATAGATATCTATTACTATGTATATTTACTGGTCGGTGATCAGCAAAGACATGCTAGCTAGCAAGATGTTGCTAGAGGCATGTAGGTGCTAAACAAAGTTAAGTACCTCTGATCTAATCAGTTATAGGGATGGAGAAGCAACGAAGACACTTGGTAGAGATATGACAAGACTATGCAATTACCTTCTCGTTTATCCAACCCTTGGGGAGACATGAGTGGATCTTCTATGGGAGGGTTTGGAGGGTATTGGTGTTGGTATTTCTTAACATTGATACTAGGAGTAGTGATAAATCTATTCCTAAAATTAATAATAGAAATATTCTATAAACTAATGAATACCAAATTTTTTAAATAAAGATTATGCGGAAATTCACCATTGTAGCATTTCAACTTGGAGTAAACCAGGTTATCATATTTAATAAAATGGAAACTCATGTAAATAAAACTATCCTATACATTTGCAATTCTTTTATCCAATCCATAGGTCATAGTCAACTGTTCAAGTAAGAATAAGTTGTCATGAAAGATTTATGGCAGTAATATTACTCAAGTTAGAAATCACACAGAGATAAAAAAATATATTTATAATAAGTATCACCTAACCATAGAGTAGCCACCTCATAAAAGCATAATCTAGAGTTAAGATTATCATCGGAATAAGTCAAGAATGTCCGGTCCATATTCATGGCTCAAATATTCATAGAGCTCCTATTCCAAGATCTAGCAGCGAGGAAATGTGCTAGGATAACTAAGTCTGTCACAACTTGTTGTCTTCCTCACATTTCTAGTAGAAAATGTGAATCCAAAGGAATTCTTATATCCAGGCACCACGCCTGCATACTTGAAAACTATTTTAATCCCACCTGTGACTCTCACCCTACGGATGATCAAGTGCAAGACTAGAACTATGCATAAAGCACTCCAGAGCAATATAACAACATGGATGATTGATCTCAACACATGACAAGTATAACTCATGCCAGTATAAGATATGAAGAATATTAACATAAATATGGCATAAACTTCATATAACAACTTTGAAGAATTGATAAAGATCTAACAAAAAGGATACAATGTCATAACCCAGGATCAATATCCCGAAGAACAACTTGATCTTCAATGATGAACTAGACTAATACTCCTCTAATCCTAGAACTAGAGCTAATTAGAAGTAGAGGGGCTTTGGTTGGCTCTGGCTTGGCTTCTGGACTGAATTCTATATAATGATTTTCTGAATCTATGAGACAGGGGGTCTACCTCTACTTATATAGGCCTCCAATGTTGGTTTGAATGCCTCCTGATATGGTAGTAGGCGTTGCCGATATAGTGGACCGCCATACAACCACCACGCCAAAGGGGAACTCACACCACCTTACTGGTGGGTCGACAGGTCCATGGGCCTCACCCGTCCCACCATATCGCCTCTTGTACACCGCCTTCGCGTGGTAGGCTGTGGGTTGGATCTTTTGGCCTTATTCATTGACGATAGCCTCAGTTGGACTTGAATTACGAGCCTTTCTTTTTTCTTGAGCTTGAACAGAATATTCTTTATTCTTTTATACTCTTTTTCGCCAATTATTATCCTTAGTTCCTCAATTCACATAAAAACAAAATACAAGTGGAACCATGTCATACTAAAGAAAATATGATAGTAAAGTAGTATTTTTCTTATGTTGATGGGAATATTTGGCTTTTAAGGACCACCAACAATTGACCTCCTCCATTTGATGATGTCAACTATGGTTGCCGTGAGGAGAATGATGGTGAAGAAGAAGAAACACTCCAAGTGGAGAAGAGGAAGGAGAACATGACAAGGAGTTGTGACCAAAGGGGGAGTTATCTCATCATAGGCTACTAAGGCCATTTATGTTTAAATTTGATAATTTTATAATAATCTAATGGCCTTATCCATCTATCTTAGCTTGAACTTTAACTATCTAGTGCTTGTTGACATGTAAGACTTCAATTTGTGTTATGTGTGATTGTGTGTGAAGTGAGAATTTTGAACTTGTAAGAAATATTTGAATATTGCTATGATATGGTGGTTTTAGATCTTAAATGCTTATAGTGATCATAACTTGAGGTATCGTTTCTTTTCAGCTAGTTCATTGTGAAATATCTTGTCATATGCATGACCTTGATATGTATCACACTTCGCACCCCACAAATGCAATGATATAGGAGGAGCTCCATATGTGCAAATGACATTTTAGGCCATTGTTGATCTTAGCTTGTGAAATGCACAAATGGAGGGGGAGTTAACCTATAGGAATGGATTCAAAATGATCTATTAATTTTAAGCCTTAATTGTGTTGTCATCAATAACCAAATAGGGGGGATTGAAAGTACATTTTGCCCCCATGTGGGTTTAGGTGTTGGTGATGTATATAATTAAGGAGCTAATGAGGTTATTGAGTACTTGACAGATTTAAAAGTTAAAGAGACATATTTGAGCTTAAAAGGGCCCCATTTATACAAAAGACAATGTTTGGGCTAAAAAGTTTTATTGTTTTCTATTTTGAATTTGAGTATAAGAAACACCATACTGCTCAGGGTGATGTGGAAAAATATCTGGAGATGTCAAAGTGCTTTGTTGAGATGGTAACCATGCAAGAGAGAGATAAAAAATTCACACACCTGTACTTTTCCTAAAAATTCAGTGTTTGTTAGAAGTTCCTTATAATGGTCGAAAGTTTCATCTGGGGCCTCGAAGTTTGCACCCACTTTCACGAAGGGGTGCTCAGCCGATTCAATTTAATTGTCGGATGTTCCGATATACACATAAACTGCACAATAATGCTTGGGAGCTCTGGTATTTATAACCCCTCTTTTCCCTCCTTATAACTTGATACCTCTCCCTAGTAACCTATTTGTGAGATTTGCAACTATAGTGAGGAATCCTTGAGTTGGGTTGAGAGATTGGGTGACTGAAAGGAAGATTGAACATACTGAGGACAACATTAAATGTTCTTAAAGCAGTTTTTACTCTTGGACGTCAGACATCCTATACGGCTAGGCTTTTCCTAGTGAGCCTCCAAGCTTGTGGCCACCCCCGGGAAGTTCGTTAAGGTCTCGCTGCACGATTGGAAGGGAAGAAGCCAAGTAGTGGATTGGGGGAAGTGGTTGAATGAGATCCAACTCATTGGAAGGGAGTTGAATTAGACTCGCACCCTAAAAAGTTCACCAATAGAGACGTAGGTGCTACATTGGAAAGGAAACTTCAGTAAATTAATCACGTATCAACTCTCTTGTTATTGAGTTTTTACTCTCTCTACCTTGTATTAGCTCGATCTACTTGTTCATGTGTTGTTGAGTGTAAGTGGTCTGTGCATCTACTTGGAACCATGTTTTTACAATATCGATAATTTTTTTATTGGTGCTTGGTGACAAATGGATATCAACATATCAAAATCTTATTGATGATAGAATTTTTTTTGGACAAATTTAGAAAAAGCTTTTTTTTTGTTCATAAATAATCCTAGATTCTCTCTAAACCAAATTACATAAAAAAACTAGCCATAACCATGCAGAACATAGGAGAATATAACCCTTTCTTAACACAAATTCTAGATATAGCGTTGGATTAGACACCATAAAGCTTCACGTCATTCTACATGAGGTCCACTCGTGAAACAACAAATGCAGTCCTAAATATGTTAACAATTATAGTCTGACAGTCCCAAATATTACAAGTTCACACCTTGTTGCAACACAACAAGAGTTCACAACACTAGACCAAATTTTATAGTCCAAAATTGTTGCAACACAAGTCCGCAACACTACACTAAATTTTACAAGATTAGACCTTAACTCTGGTCACCAAAATATCATAGACACAACATAGCTATATATACCTCAAAATCTAATAACTAAGTCAGTTCATAGTCCTAGCCTCCTTGGATACTGGGATCACTACAAATGTTGACATTTCAAATATACGCAAAATCCTAGTCACTGAATCGCAAATCAATCCATTGATATGATGGCAACAAATCCATCTAACCTTTTAACCTAGTACAAGGACTTGAGTTTGTTCAAACCTCTGGGACTTTGGAATGAGAGGGGCTATCTCTACATTTGTAGCACCTACATAGATGCACGTCACATAAAATCCGAGCTCAACCAACTGGAAATAGTTAGACAAATAATAAATCAGATAGAACTATGTGATGTGTGTCTGAAATATTGATTCAAATGCATGTAACACCGCCAGTACCTCCATCAACACATTCTTCATCAACAGAAGGCCCTCCAATTGTTACACCAGTACCACCACCATATCATCATCTTCGAAAAAAGAAATCATTTAGAAAAGTGTGCATATATAGTTATTTATTATATATATTATAGATATATATATAGGATAAATATTGGGAATAGAGTGCACCAACGGCCTTGGCGAGAAGCCGCCAGCCACAGCCGCTAGGAAATAGTGGGGGAGGGGAAAAATGAATCTGAGAAAGGGTTTTTGGTGTTTGTACATGGAGGAAGCTTATTGGGCCGCCTGGGGCCAAATTTCAAAATTCTGATTTTTTTAGTGGGAAACAAAAATTATCAGGCCCCACCGGCAATACTGATATATTGGATATACTGGTTTATCGGGTCCGATAATGTGAACTCTACATGGAATAATCAATGGAAATGCATGACATCATTTGGTTTGAGCTAGAACTCATTAGGCGAAGTTTAATTTCATATATATCTTGTATTTTGTTAGTCTACACCGGAGTAATCCAACACGCTGCCGGAGTATATAGTACCTGACATTTCTGGAGTACTCAAGCCAGTGTTAGAGTATCGTTAGAGTATTTGGTAGGCTGTGGAATATCAGGTGATCTAATCCGCTGCAAAGTAATACTTTTCAGAGATCGCCTATTCACTCTCCCCTCTATGCCACATCAAGGTCCTACCATCATTTAGGTAGGGACAATGGACTTCCCACAAGATCATGTGTGAGGGTTCTAAATGAAAAAAAGAAAATGGCAAAAATAGCATATTATCAAAAATTTTTTCATCTTCTAATTAGATTAAATTTGTAGAAGGGTTATATATGCAAAATATCACAAATTGGTTATTGCTAAGGGTCCAACAAAGTAGACCGCATGTTATTTCTTTACAATTGGAGGGTGGTTTGCAAAACAACCTAGACTGTATGCTGGCACGTGAGTGCATCACATGCAGTGTCTAATGTGGGGCACAATTAATCTGCCTTGTTTTAAACTCTGCAATATGTTAAGAGTACATAATTTTATAAAATTACAAATATAATCTGGCCCGAACAGTGTATATAAAGCTTGTGTGGATTCTTTAAAAAATACAAAGATATATGCAAATCTTTTTTGATGTCATTTGATACAAGCCAAACACAAAGAAGATATGGCCAAACAATTTTGTAGGTAGTATTAATGTCCACAGCTAAGCACATATTCAATACCTGCAATTCCCTGAGTAGAATAGTTGAAACTAGGCAGCCATTTTTGCCTGCAATTAATGACTATTCTTTAATTGCTGCAGCAGATATCTGCGTGACCTAGCCCAAAAGCTAGCTGTATTTGTATTAGCTATATATGGACCAGATACAATGTTCATAAAATCTCTATAATCCGTTTGTTTGCTGTGTGAGCTCTTAATTCTTCCAACAATAATTTTCGAAAAAATTGTTTGTTAAATGCTACCAAACTAGGAAGATGGGTACACAGTAGCATTTTTAGTACGATAATAATATGTAATCAGGCAAAGGATATTAATGCCATAGGAAATAAGAAAGGAATCCTTGGCAGCAATTAATTTAATGCCCTGGCATCTCACTGGATGCATCATTCATGTGAGGCCTCTCTGTCCATTATAGTATATATATTTAACCTTATACAATATGCTAGCTGTCATATACTCACCCCCCTCCGCCCTGACCCCACCCTACCTTGTGTCATACAGATAAGGCCATCTGTGAGAACTGCTTCCCCATTTCCAAGTTCCCGTCATCCAGGTAATTCCTTTTTAATTGCAATGCGATTTGGTCATAGTTTTTGTTAGATCCTTCTTACAGTAGTCGATTCTCCACCCCCTGTCCTGTCATCTCCCCTGTTTGCCTAGTTGAACCACGAGGTGATGTTGTGTCAACATACTTCGTCTACAAGGTACCCTCACGTTTGCTCCAGATCTATGCAGGAAATACTTCAAACCTCTATTTATCCTGGCAGATATCATGAGCCGATGTTGTGTCGACATCCTTTCTCTACAAGTTACCCGCACTTTTGCTCCAGATCTGTGGAGAAAATACTTCAAACCCTAGATCTATGGAGGAAATTCTTTAAACCCTAGATCTGTGGAAGAAATGCTTCAAACCCGTTATTTGAGGAAGTAGTTATTATGAGCTACACTGTAAGCCCACTCAACCCCCCCCCCCCCGCCCCACCCACCGAACCTGTGTTTGAGATCCTGATCTATAGAAGAAATAATGAAACCCATGTTTGTCCTAGTAGACATCATGAGCTGATGTTGTATCAACTTATTTCTTCGACACAGTACCAACACTCAGTGCTCCAGCTCAATGGAATAGCAAAATATTTCAAAACAGGACCAACTGTTGGCTATGTTAACCTCCTCATTTGCTTCTTATTTTCCAGATTAATGTTGTTGTCGTACCAATATTGATGAAGGCAGCTATATTGGGTCAGAATAGGATTTCAGATATCCCTTACATCATTATGTTCACTGTAAGTTCTGTTTGTTCATTATTGTTTCCTATTTACAATAGGCCAGACATCCTCCTACATGTGTCTTCAATTTTGTTGTGAAAGTTGTGTCGATTTTTTTAGTTCTTGACATAGATAATGGTTGTTTCATAATTCTTTTTTCTTTCTTGATATAGGTAATGGTTCTTTTGATGTTTCTAATCTTTGTTTTTCTTTTTTAAGTTTTTCTGCAGACATCCTCCTACATGTGTCTTCAATTTTATCTTGTATAGCATATGTTGCATCAAGTGATATTTTGGAAAAAAAAGATGGAAAAGAAAAATGGTAGATATAAGAACATACACCAGTTTTATTTGTTCTTAGTACTTCTAGTAGCGAGGTTCATGTATTTTTCTGAATTCGGATCATCATTTTTTTTCAAGCACCAATGATGGCATTACATTCCTGGAAATTTGTTCATCAGATAGGTCACTTGGTGCCTATATTGTTGTGCTGTGTTTCACAGTTTTGTTTGACATGTTGCCCCAGCAAGAGAAAACTTTTTTATATTCTCTCTGTAGATCTGTAAAAAAAATAATCTAAATGAAAATATGCCTCTTTTGTATTCCAGGAAATAGTATGGATCCTCTGAATAGAAGCATCAAGGGTACACTGAGTATAGTCTACATATGTTGCACAAGGTTTCCTGTCGGTACTGTTGAAAAAGACATAGCCTACACATAATACATAGACTATAAAAGGCAGAGAGAATATTATTGTCCACCCCAGCTAGGACAAATTTAAGAATGCATTTTGGTCGGCAGCCTGACAAGGCAAATGATTCAGGAAATCAAGAATCACATGGAGAGCATTTTGTGCGTAGAGTTGCGAGTTCTGGGTTGGTTATAAAGTTCAAGGTGGACAAGTATAGGACACATCCTTCTGAATCTGGCATTCCATATCAGAAGGTGGTGTCAAATGACAGAGAAAATGCCAGGGATACAATTAACAATGTTGAGGTTAACTGTGCACAGAATGTAACTCCATTATTGGAGCAATCTAAGATCAGAGAAGTGGAAACTTGCAGGGATGCAATCCATTTTTTGGAAAATGCTATATTGGCTCGCCAAGATGAAGGAATCAATAGAGCTCTAAGTGTGGAGAACAGTACTACGGTAGAAGACAACATTGTACCACTGGAAAGTATCACAGAGGACTGTGGTGCAATAAAATTAAATGAAACTAGTTCCTCTGAAAAAGCTAAGATGGATGGCATGGAGAATGTGATGACTGGAAATTCCTCACCAGAAAATGTTGAGATCAGGGAGGCAACTGAGAATGGCAGCAGTTCCAGAAGCAATGTGCACATATGTTACTGGTGTGGCAAGAGCTTCGAGAAGAAAATTTCACTAGATGGGCACATAGGTAGTCACCTGCGCGAGGATTACAAGCTTATTCGCATGACGCAAAAAGAACCCATTCCAGTGCAGAACTCACACAACACGGTTGTTTCTTTGCCAATGTCAAACAATAAAAAGAAGCCTACGTTGAAGCATTTTTGGGAGGCATCGAGGGCTTTAGAAGACATGTCCATGGCACCTGTTTGGCACCCAAAGCATGGTACTGCCACAATAGACTTATCAACAAGTGTGACATTCTCACCAGATGAACACAGTAGTGGTGAGGCAGCCGAGATGACCGAAGCGGCAGACTTTTTGACAAAATTGGTGGAAAGAATTTGCAAAGAGGCTGGGAAGGGGCCATTGCCATCGTCTGGTGGTGGCATTGTGTGTAGAATATGCAATAAGATCTTCTCTTCATACCAAGCCTTAGGCGGCCATATGTCCATTCATAATAAGCACGCAAATAGCATGCTTGCAGATAGCGCTAGCAGTTCCAGTGGTAGAGGTGAGAAGTGCACTCCAGAGTATGTATGCACCAAATGCCAGGAGAAGTTTCCAACGGGGCAGTTGCTTGGTGCGCATAAACGCATGCACTATTATGAGGAATATGAGATCAAGTCGCCAGCTGATGGGAATATGAAGCCACTAATGCCTCTACCTCGTGAAACCTTGCAGTCCTCAGGGTCAGTGATCCAGCCAACTGACGTGAACATGCTGCCACCAGTGCTGTTTGCTAGTAATAAAGTGCAACCTACATGGACAGAGCACTCACAGCATGCTAATAGGCTTATCAATGAGACTGAGCCACCATCAAGTATTCTTGATCTGAATTTGCAGCCACATCAGAGTGATGACAGAGAATGAGAGAACCATGACACTGGTGAATTGTTTTAAGGTTGTGCATGGTGGTGGTGGCACTACCAGGCTTAAATGGGTTTCCTGGATGGAATTTTTTGGGTAGGATTTTATGTCGTATTGTACATTGATATATGTCTAGTGTTTCCAGTACTCAAATACATTTTAGTCTCCTTTTGGTGTGAATGTTGTAGAATTTGGTGGTTAATTTGTGTTGTTTTCAAAGGGTTTCATTATGTGTAATTTGCATGATATTTCTGATTTTTTGATATATACAATGTTTTCGTTTAATGATTGTGGCATGACGAGTAAGGCTGGAGCAACCAAAGATGGAGAAGTTTATGAAGCAGAGTTTCCGAAGTT
Organism: Digitaria exilis; assembly: GCA_015342445.1. Lineage (NCBI taxonomy): Eukaryota > Viridiplantae > Streptophyta > Magnoliopsida > Poales > Poaceae > Digitaria > Digitaria exilis. The sequence goes on from JACEFO010001803.1 coordinate 404,238, forward strand.
TGCCTACATTTTGCTTGGACATTATACAAATCAAAATATGAATTTGTAGTAGTTTAATCTTGCTTCATTATTAATTTGCAGCAGTTTAGCCTTTCTTCATTATGCCTGTTCACCGCAAATTGAGAGTTTAATAGCTTAGGAAAAGATTCAACAATGTGAGAACATAGGCTGACTATGAGGTAATAATCCACATACTTGAGTAGGTATCTGTCTTTTACATGTGAATAAGAAAATAATAGAAGTGCATGGTATGTGTAAAGTTGGAATGATCATCTCCAGAGGAACTAAGGACGATTTGGAGGCGCCCACAGCACTCCCCCATCATCATTTGAGTGCTTAAAAAATAGCTTTCTCAAATTGTTTCGGTTTGCTGACGTTTACTCGTTTAGTCAGATTGGAGTACAAGACGGGTTGGTCACCTGTAGCATGAAATCTATTCTGCTTCACTCAAGGTACATTCTGCATCCCATGCCACATTTGCAGTTAGATTTTTTTATTTTTAATTATTTTACATGTCACTTCCCATATCAGCTATTAGATGTAAAGGGTAAAACAAATACCACCTCGTCTTTTTGAGACAGATTAAGAAGTGTGATAAAATATCTCATATATCCCTTTTTTTAAACATGTCTATGCATACATATATGGTAGCTATATCTTCCTTTTATCTCCATGCTTACTTAAAGGAATTATGCATGCTACAAGTAGGACCACAAGACAATTAAATTCTAGAGGGATACTTTTGTCCATTCACAACTCATATGTTGCTATATTTGGGAACAAATTTTGAATGCTTAACGCAGCTATATTTTGGAACAGGAAGAGTATGTATTTGCTTCATAATGAAGTAATGTTTCTGTGTATGGAGATAAAATTTGGTATGGAAAGATTTAAGAGATGCCACAGTAACTATTCAGTTACTTATGAATGAAGTTCATGTATGATAATGCTAAAAGCCGCAGACAGACAAATGGTATGTTGGACAAAAAGAGCATTGTAACACCCTAAAACAAGTTTTTCATCCAGCTCATTAAATAAATTCCAGAAATAGTTCAGAAGGTTGCTAATTAGTTGTGTGATGAAATTTAAGGTGTTACAGGTATGTTCTGCACAGAGATAATCAATCTACCTGTCTGGAGAATTTCTTGATTTTTTTGCTTCATTGGATATATTATAGTATAAACAATAAACTGGTTTTTTAATATAATTTCTATTGCAAATCATGGCAAATCTTTGTGGCAAGCCCAATTATGCAGATAGTTATTACAAACCTTTAAGTAGCAGGGAGAATTGTTCATTCAGAAATATATCTTCACAGAGGATACCTATATCCGCCTGGGGTATGTCCCTAAATTAAAAAGTACAGTGACAGGATTTAAGTATTGTTTTGCATCTATTTTCTAGGGATGTTTGAAATATTTATCGACTCAAACCTATTACAGTTGCAGGTATAGCACGCAAATTTTTTAATGAAGAGAATCATGTTTTGCTATCAGAGCATCAGTATTTAAATGTCTGTATACTCGATCAACATGTATTGCTGATTCATATAGACGTACATGCACTCATGTAGATTCTGAGTTTTCTTGCCAAGTACACATGACAAAATTAAATTTATTTTCACTTTCTTCATCTGTGCCCGTGCAGAGCCGCACGAGACGTATGCTACTTGTCTCACGCGGATTACCAGCAAGACACACGATCATGTCACTAATGTCCCAACCTGGGTATTTAATTTTGTGGCGGTTTTGTCCGACAGAGCGCGCAGGAGGATGGCTTCGACGGTGATCCCTGGGCCATAGCCAACCAGCACCCCCCAGTCCAGGCCTTCTCCTGCCGTGCGCAGACCATGCTTCTCCGACCGCCGCCGCATCTCCTCCATTACCAAGATGACAGACGAGCACCTAGTGTTACCGTACTGCCTCATCACAGCCCTTGACGCCGCTAACTTCCCATCCCTCAGCTCCAGCTTGCTCTCAATCCTGTCGAGTATACCACGGCCACCAGGGTGCACCACCCAGAACACCTCCTCGCTCAAGTCTGGCTCCGGCGCCATGGTGATCTCCTGCAGCAAAAGCTTCACCAAGCGTTCCACGGAATTTGACACGTGCAGGGGTATGTCCCGGTGCAGGGTGTAGAGTATCCCTCCCTCACGCAGCTTGGACACCAACGCATCCTCCGTCCCCGGTATGGTCTCTTGGCATGTCAGCACAAGCTCGAACATGGCATGCTCATCGACGGTTGGGTTGGAGCCAACCACAACCGCACCAGCAGCGTCACCCAAGATCGCCTGCCCGACGAGGTCTCCGATGTTCGACTCTGATGGGCCCCGCAGCGACAAGGTGCACACCTCTGAGCACACCACAAGGACCCGGGCACCAGGGTTGTTTTCAGCTAGGTCCTTGGAAAGGCTCAGGGCAGTGCAGCCACCATGGCAGCCGGTCTGGTACAGCATAAACCGCTTGGTGGATGGCTTAAGGCCAAGGAGCCTGGCGAGCTCACAGTCTGCACCGGGCATGCAGCCACTGCTTGACGTGCTGGCGACGAGATGAGTGATGTCGGATGCCTGCTTGCCCCAGTCACTTATGGCTTTGCGTGCCGCCTCGGCGCCGAGCTCGGGTACGCCGACATCGGCGAGCTCCTGTCGGCGTGTGAGTGAGGGGGAGTTGTATGCCATGATGGATGGGTTGGCCCTCAATATTTCACTGGACATGTAAAGGTGTCTCTTCTCGATCATGGTCTTCTCACCTGAAATTGAGTTTGTACTATATAAGTACGGATTATTAGTGCAAGTTAAAACATACAAAATGAAAAGTATTAACTCTCTGAAAAAATGGCATATTTCCATGAAATAAACCACCAAAGTTTTCTCAGTTCCGCATTCAGGAGAGGAATAATAATATTTTACCATATAGACATAAATTGTAATTATAAGTACAAGCAACCATATGTCCTACCACTTACAAATGTTTGCAAACTTGGCCTTCAAATCCACCATGTGATTGCTATTGGTGATCTCAAAATAGTAATCAGAGAATGATTTCTGCTGAAACTCATGCGGTGGAACTGCTTTGCCTATTCCCATAATAGTTGCTCTCCCATCTTCATGAGCAGAGCCTATTCGAGGACTCACATCAGGTGGTAGCTTCAAAGAACCCATCAGCTGCTATATTTTTGTATACCGGAAACAGGTGCGGGCAGAGAACGGATCTACTCCCTGTGTTGGGGTGCCATGATACCTAGCGCGTTGCTGTTATTATATAGACACACATTCGCAAGTTGCAATTAACCCGTATGCATCTCATAGCCAATGAACTATGAACGAGGAACCATGGTTTGATAAACAAAAGCCTAATCTGCGCCCCATTTGGCACATAGTCCAGCCACCACACCGAGATAGAATTTAGACAATGCTCCCATGGTATATTATGCATTTATGGATATGCTACGATTTAAATATTTTACAATAGAACTTTCCTTGATATGGTTGTTAGAGTGGATACATGAATCTATGTCGTCACTGTCATTGAACACCTGAGAGGTGCACACATTTTCTGATTACCTGCTTCCACTCTACCATGACACATATATCCATGTCATATAAGCAGCTGGTCTTTTATTTCTATTGTACGTCCTCTTTCGTGATGTCTCTGTCCACGCAAAAAATGCATCCAGCGAAGCAGATAATGTGCAGTTGCACTGTCACTTTCCTGACCACTGACCATGCTGTTCTGATCCATCCAAGAACCATCGCTCTCCACGTGGTCCACGGGACGATAGCTAAGGCTGAATTAACTTATCTTATTAATAGTAGCTACGATATATACACGCTATAAATTAACCCTCGCCAAGAATGCAGAACCGCGTCTAAGCATATAATAACACAAAGAGAACACGCAGCATTGAGCAACAATGGCATCTCAAGCCACATCCATTGTAGTACCCACAGATGCTGAGCTGCTGCAGGCACAGGCCGACCTATGGCGCCACAGCCTCTACTACCTGAAATCAATGGCACTGAAGTGTGCCGTCGAGCTCGGTATACCTACAGCCATCTACCGCCTAGGCGGTAGTGCCTCAATTCCTGACCTGATCGCTGCACTTTCACTACCCGTAGCAAAGCAACAATTCCTCGATCGCCTAATGAGGCTCCTGGCCTCATCGGGTGTCTTCAGCGTTGTCGCCTCGACTGAGGCTATCTACTCCCTCACACCACTGTCATACCTCCTGGTTGATGGCATTGCAGCTGATGACCACATGAACCATGCCCCTTTCCTGCTTACTGTGACTGCAACACACTATATTGATTTGGCCATGGGGCTAGCTGATTGGTTCAAGAAGGATGCCAAGAAGCCACCATTTGATCATGTGCATGGAGCGTCACTGTTCGAGGATAGTATGGAGCGGTCGGATCCAGTGTTCCACAAGATGGCAATGCAAGGTTTGGTTGTCCATGACAATTTTGGGACCAACATTGCGCTGCGGGAGTTCCGCGACATATTCCAGGGAATAAAGTCATTGACTGACTGCTGCTACCATGGGGATGGCGCAACAGCTAAGGCCATTGCCAAGGCCTTCCCAAACATGAAGGTCACCGTGCTTGACCTTCCACAGGAGATTAAGAAGATACCAGCTGATGGTGTTGTTAACTATGTTGGCGGTGACATGTTCAAGTCCATCCCGCGTGCTCAAGTGGTGATGCTCAAGGTATAAAAAATGATATATTTGACACATTGATTTAAACAAAAAAGTTTAGATGTTATTCCCTTTTTTTATTTATAGAAACCATGTTCATATTTACGGGCTTGATGCCTATGATGTATAGTATGAGCTTGATTAAGGTCTGAATTTTCATGAGCTCACCATACATTATTGAACTTCTCCATGCCAGATGGTGCTGCATCACTGGAGTGATGAGGACTGCGTCAAGATCCTTGCCAACTGCAAGAAGGCAATACCTTCACGGGAAGAGGGAGGAAAGGTTCTCATTGGAGATATAGTTCTCAGCCCTGAATTAGGGCCTGTAATGTTTGAGACCCAACTCTTAATGGACGTCTGCATGATGCTAATGAAAGGAGGAAGGCAACGGGACCTAAATGACTGGCGTGACATCTTCATGAAAGCAGGTTTCAGTGACTTTAAGCTGATCAAGATGTTTGGAGCTCGTGGTGTGTTGGAGGCCTACCCGTAAGATTTCTCCTGGACATTCATGCTGCGTGCGGTTGGGCACCATAAAAACTATAGCAAGTAAATAAAGGGATTGCCATATTTTTTCCGAATGACCGTTTCATGGAACATGAAGCAGCTTGCTGAGGTCTGGTGATGACAAGCTGGTTTGCTTTGTGATCTGTTTGACATTCATTTGGCAAAAGTATAGTGCCGCACATGCTCATATATTGTGTACATGTATGGTATTGGATGTGTATACTGCCGTGTTATTAGTTCGGTTGTAGCATCAATTCGAGAGACTCTTTCCATCTGCCCATGTTCCTGAAAAGGGCAGGTGGAACCATCGTACAGACACCAAATATATCAATAAAGTATTCCGGAGAGTCTCTGGACTGTTTGTGTGTACTTTGTTATTGTTCATTTGTTTTAGCTTGCTATAGTGCATGGGACTGTCATGCAATTAAGTTCTCGGAACAAGTCCTGTTCCATTCTGCATTGCCACATTGCATCTTAATCAACACAAATGTTCAATTCAGCACAGAAAGCAATGCGGACAAGTTGTCATGAATAGTTCAGCAGGGAACAATTACTGAACACAGTAAAACATCAACCTTTACAACTTGCAACATTACAGAATACTGTGAACCAGAGCTAGAATTACAGGCCAGCATTTGTCAGAGTAACATACCCCGGCCCACAATGCAGCTCGGATCTGAGAACCAGGATTATACCGAGATCTCTTAGGTCTGGCACACCCAGCACGTGGCCCTTTCCCCACGCTGACAAAAAATATGCCAGTTTGCTATTTTGTGATTCTTTTTCAAGCTGCCGACATTCCAGCTGAGGCCTTGTTTAAAGGTAGAAACTCAAAATTGCCAAACATAGATAGATAACTTTTTGAGAAATTGATGAACAACTTAAAGCTACACCACTCATTTTCTTGGAGGTGCACAATATCACATTGACTTTTCACTATTTTATCTCGAATGAAGTGCCTAGTTATATCAGAATTTAAGCTTAGCTACATTCCAACACAAAACCTTCTATATACGTTTACCAATAAGCAAATGTATGATATCAAGCCGGGGATCAACCAGACACACCAGAGGTCCATGCCACGCAACGAACATTTGAATTCAAGGACCCAAAATTGTACTACATTCAAAAAACCAAGAGCACATGTCAAAATATCAACCCTCCGTTCTGTAACAGTAGCCAGATGCAGTTCTGTAACAGCCTAAATTTCATCACTTGTCAACATATCAACCCTCCGCTTTTTCTGAATTTTATTAGGAGCTTAAATTAAATTCCTAGGAATTTTTTCGCAAAAAAATCCTAAAAATTGTTGTTTCACTAGGCATTTAAATTCTTTTATGAATATGAACTAAATTTTTTTACCAAAGTCAGCAGACGTTTCCTCCACATCTTTTTTAATCAATGAAATATATAAATATATACAAATGTACAAGGCAGCACGCCCAAAAAAAAGAAGAGAACTACAACAAGTGACTACTCTACCTAAGAAAAATCTAATCCTTCAGACTCGGTTTAGCTCTAAGAGAAACCAAGACGATGCAAAAGCTCCTTTCTGAAAAAAAAAATCTCCATGAGTGTATATATTGAAAGAGCCTTGTTATCAAAGATGACACCATTACATTGATCGCAAATGTCCCAGATAGCAATGATCAAATTTTCTCTAAAGATGCACGATCCAAATACCTCCCTTGCTTGTGCAAACATCTGTAATGTGTGCAAGGTTCTGTCCCAAAAGATGCGGATTAAGGCAAAGATCAGGAAGCTGGTGGTAGCAAGTCAAGTGATAAATGTTTCCTTCCATAGTGGTGTCCTTCTGGGTTGACTCGCACCCAAAAGAGAAAGTTACAGAGGCTTCGTCAACAAGAGCAGAAGGAAAGAGTGCTAGAAAGACAACGGGACAAGTGCTTTAATGACTATAGGCCAATGATTCCTCAGAAGCAATGGAGGGTCAAGGTTGTTGCTCAGATAGAGGACAAACCGGAGGTACCGATTTCAGAACCGGAGGTTCCGGTTTCAAAAGAAGTGTCACAGACAGTGCCGGAACCGGAACTTCCGATTTTGGAACAAGAAGTTCCGGTTTTGGCAGAGACAGCAGGAGATGTGGGTGCCAAGACTTTAGAAGGTGACAAGATGGTGATTGATCCTGAAGAGAAAGATGATGAGCAGCTTGTTGACTATGATTCCTCTCCTGAGCGCAGGAATCTTGATGTTAATGTTGTTCATTTGTCTTCGGACTATTATGTTGTTCCAGAAGAAGAATTAGCTCATCTGGATTTTGGTCCGAAGGAAGCGATATTTAAGAGGCCAGATGATGATGTTAATCATTTGAAGGCACTATACATGACGGGCCATATTAATGGGAAGCCTATCACTCGTATGCTTGTTGATGGAGGTGCTATTGTGAATTTAATGCCTTACTCTTTGTTTAAGAAGTTAGGAGGCGCAGATGAGGAGCTGATCAAGACCAACATGACTGTCAGTGGCGTAGGAGGAGGCGAGCCGATCAGTGCTAAGGGCGTTGTTTCCATGGAGCTTACTGTTGGAAGCAAGACATTGGCCACTGCTTTCTTCGTAGCTGAGACACAAGGTAATTTCAGCTTGATCCTTGGGCGTGATTGGATACATGTGAATAGTTGTGTGCCATCCACCTTGCATCAGTTTTTAATTCAATGGGTGGATGATGATATTGAGATAGTACATGGTGATACATCGTCTTGTGTTGCTGTAGCTGATAGTTCTACCATATGTGTGCATGATAGCTTCAAATGTATTTCTGGTTTAGATCTTTCGGATTTTGATCTTATTAGTTGTACCAAGGATGGCTTTGTACCTGTTGTTTTAAAGCCGATTGATAATCGGTTGAATCATATTATGTAATGAATAAAAATTTAGATTGGTTACAACAAAGGCTTGAACATTATCGGGCGCATGAGAACGATATGTGTGAAGCTATTGAAGATTTCGATGATTTGAGCAAGTTAGGACAGGGGTTTACGTCGGTTGATGATTTAGAAGAGATTGATATTGGTGATGGTACGGTACCTAGACCGATGTTTATCAATAAGAATTTGGAAGCCGATTATAAGTCTGAATTAATCGAGCTCTTGAAGGAATATGTTGATTGTTTTGCATGGAACTACACTGAGATGCCTGGTTTAAGCCGAGAATTAGTTGAGCATCGGCTACCAATTAAACTTGGGTTTAGGCCATATAAACAATATGCTAGGCGCTTTAATACTAGTATGTATGACCGAATTAAGGAGGAGATTAATCGGTTATTGGAAGCAAAGTTTATTAGGCCTTGTCGATATGCTGATTGGGTTTCTAACATTATGACTGAAAAAAGGGACAGGTAAGCTTAGAGTTTGCATTGACTTTAGAAATCTCAATAGAGCTAGTCCTAAAGATGAATATCCTATGCCTATAGCCGATATGCTTATTGATGATGCTTCTGGACATAGAGTTATTAGTTTTCTTGATGGTAATGCTGGTTATAATCAAATTTTTATGGCCGAAGAAGATACGTCTAAAACGGCTTTTATATGTCCGGGTTTTGTTGGTTTGTTTGAGTGGGTTGTTATGACTTTTGGATTAAAGAATGCTGGCGCTACTTATCAAAGGGCAATGAATTTAATCTTTCATGATTTGCTTGGTCTTATTCTTGAAGTATACATTGATGATATAGTTGTGAAATCGGCTGGTTTGAGTTCTCATTTGGCTGGTTTGAGGCTTGCTTTTCAGAGAATGCATCGGTATGAATTGAAAATGAATCCACTCAAGTGTGCTTTTGGTGTATCGACTGGGAAGTTTTTGGGTTTTTATTGTTCATGAGAAGGGCATAGAGATAGATCCTAAGAAGATTGATGCTATTAAAAAGGTAGGAGCTCCTACATGTAAGAGAGATTTGCAGAAGTTTTTGGGCAAGGTGAATTATTTGAGGAGGTTTATTTGTAACTTGTCCGGGAAAGTAAGTACTTTTACTCCAATCCTTCGGTTGAAGAATGATATAGATTTTGCTTGGGGGGAAGAGCAACAAGAAGCTTTTGATAAGATTAAAGAATATTTATCTTCGCCACCGGTTATTAAAGCGCCTATGAGGGGAGTTCCTTTCAAGTTGTATGTGGCTGCCGAAGATATTGTTATCGGAGCTATTTTGACTCAAGAAGCCGAAGGTAAGGAACATATTATTGCTTATGTGAGTAGAAGATTACTAGATGCTGAAACAAGGTACACGTTTATTGAGAAATTATGTTTATCATTATATCATGCTTGTACTAAATTGAGACATTATTTATTGTCAAGTTCTTGTATAGTAGCATGCCAGACCGACATAATTAAATATATGTGACATAGACCAATTTTGAGTGGTAGGATTGGTAAATGGGCTTATGCTCTTGTTGAATATGATTTGGCTTGTGAACCTTTAAAATCTATGAAAGGCCAGATTGTAGCGGATTTTATTGTGGAGCATCGAGTTGATAATAAGCTTTAATTAGATGTCGGTCTTATTGTTTTTACTCCATGGAAATTGCATTTTGATGGATCGGTTTGTAGAAGTGGTTGTGGTGTTGGTATTATTCTTATATCACCGAATGGTGTGGTTTTTGAGGCATTTAACCGATTGGAAGTTAGATGCACAAATAATCAAACCGAATATGAGGCTTTATTATTCGGAATAGAAATTTTGCATGAAATGGGAGTGAAGCATGTAGAAGCATATGGTGATTCTTTACTAGTGGTGCAGCAAGTTTCTAGGATATGCCAATGTTTAGATGGGGTTTTGAATGCATATCTTGATAAATGTTTAGATATGATATCCTTTTTTGATGAATTCATTATTTATCATGTACCACGAGAAGAGAATCCAAAGGCAAATGCTTTGGCATAGCAAGCATCTGGTTATAATGTTCAGAAGAAGAATTTTCATGAAAAGAAACCGATAGTTTGTGATGCTGAAAGTTGTTCGCTGGAAAAACCGGAACTTCCGGGTTTAGTAAATCGGAACTTCCGGTTTGGTAATGACGTTGCTATATTGGCAGAATCGGAGCCACCGGTTTCAGAAACCGGAAGTACCGGTTTTATTGCTGAAAATGTTGCTTCGTCTATTGTGTCTATTGGGACAGTAAAGGATGAAGTGGAAGATTGGAGGAAGTCTTTGATTGATTATTTACAGAATCCCAATGAGAAGGTTGATCGAAAAGTCCGACGATGGGCATTTAAGTTCACTTTGGTGGATGGTGAATTATATCGTCGGACGGCAGATGATTTATTACTGAAATGTTTGGATAATGATCAAGCAAAAGTGGCCATGGGTGAAGTTCATGAAGGTATTTGTGGTACGCATCAATCGGCTCCTAAAATGAAGCAGCTTCTTCGAAGGGCGTGCTTTTATTGGTCAACTATGATTGCCGATTGTTTTCGTTACTATAAGGGATGTGAAGAATGTCAAAGATATGGGGATATTCAGATGGTTCATGTTGCATTAATGCATCCTATTATCAAGCCATGGCCATTCCGAGGATGGGGATTAGACTTTGTTGGAAAAATTCATCCTTCATCATCAAAAGGGCATTGCTTCGTATTGGTGGCTACTGATTATTTTACTAAGTGGACTGAAGCAGTTCCTTTGAAGAATATGACACATAGGGAGGTAATTGAGTTTATTAAAGAGCATATTATTCATAGATTCGGTATTCCACAAACTCTGACTATAGATCAAGGTACGTCTTTCATATCTAAAGAAGTGCGTGAGTTTGTTGGGTCTTATGGAATTAAATTGCTCAATTCATCTCCATATTGTGCTCAAGCTAATGGTCAAGCTGAATCTAGTAATAAGATTTTGATAAAGCTCATCAAGAAAAAGATAGAAGAGAGTCCTAGAAATTGGCATGAGTTGTTATCTGAATCTTTATGGGCTCATAGGATATCTAGGCATGGTGCTACTAAAGTTACTCCTTTTGAGCTTGTATATGGGCAAGAGGCCGTTTTACCCGTAGAGGTGAATCTTGGCGCATATAGGCTAGCTAAGCAAAATAATCTTGATGTTATTGCTTATCATGATTTGATGATGGATAACATTGATGAAGTCACTGATAAGAGATTGGAGGCCTTGAAGGAGATTGAGAAGGACAAGATTCAAGTTGCTAGAGCATACAACAAGAAGGTGAAATCGAAAGCATTCTAGGTTGGAGATTTGGTTTGGAAGACGATATTACCTATAGGGGCGAAGAGCAATAAATTTGGCAAATGGTCTCCAAGTTGGGAAGGGCCGTATCAGATAATAAGAGTAATGTTTGGGAATTCTTATATGCTGGAAACATTACAAGGTCAGATGTTACCACGAGCTCTCAATGGGAGGTATTTGAAGAAATATTATCCAAGTGTATGGCAAGATGCTTAATGAGTTATGGCCGATGGTTGATGAACATCGCCCTTAGAGTTTTTATGGTGGAAATATGTTTTCTGGTACGTAAACTTCACCAAAAAACAGGGGGGCATATGTTGATGGTCAAAATTGACACATAGCCGACTCAGAGAATTTGGCGGACACAAACCGAAACTTTGCTGAAACCGGAACTTCCGGTTTGCTGAAACCGGAACTTCTAGTTTTGCTAGGAGTCCGAGTAGAATTAAGGAAACTGATGGTTCTTGGTTTGTAAAAGGATTTCTTTGCGGGGCAAGATCTCCCCACCCTATAAATATGAAGGGTTGCGGCCGATTGAGGAATCACAACACAATCGATCAAATATATTATTTACTTTTATCTCCAAACCCTAAATCTTTTCCAACCTCCTTTTGCTTTCTTCTTTCGTCTCGACGGTGACCGAAGACGTTCTGAGTGGCCTGCCAATCTCAGAGCAACCCTAGGCGCACCATCCCTGACGGGGTCCCTCCCGGGGTGGTGATTTTAGGTTTTCCAGCAAAACCCGACAGAACCGGAACTTCCGATTTGCCTAAACCGGAACTTCCGGTTTGTGCAGCATTTTGCTGAGAGTTGATTCCGACGACCGCGCGATCTAGCGCTTGCTGTGTGTTGTCTAGAAAAAGCGTCAACAGTAATCATCAAAATGCATGTTTGATCTGTCTTCTCAGGATATTACGTGTGTTAAGCCGATCAGGAACTAGGAGCCAGAAAAAAAAGAATTTGTGTTTGCCTTGCACACAGGATTTCCAGATCCATTTGAAAATGGGAGACGCAGGAAACAAGGTACAACTCGAATGTTTATATGCATTTTTCAAAGAGAAGGATTGCGTTCCCCAGTGTAGGACCACGAATCATAAAGAGACTCATCTCTTTGTAGACCATTTAACAAATCCAGAAGCTCAGTTAGCTGAATGAAGGCAGCCTGAGATAATGGCAACTTGAAAACCTTGAACTCATGTCACCACTAAGAAAAGTTTTAACAAAAATGTGTTTTTTCTTTGCTAAGCAAAAACACTATGTAAGGAAGCCTCATATGAGACGTGGATTAATCCTCAAAGGAGACACGGTTCTCTCATGTCTCAAAATTTGGGTCTCTAATGACATCAAGTCAGAGACACAGAAAATCCATGTCTCCTTTGATATACAGTTATCGGCGTCTCCTTTGAGAGACACAAAGGAAACACACGTCTTATCGACATCTCCAAAGTCTTCATCCAGAGTCTCCTATTTCCATCAAAGCAGATGTAGGTTGTAAGGAACATGCACCTCCTTGGACATGAGCAAAGGAGACGCGTGTCTACAACCCACGTCTCATTTGCTTACCTCAAAGGAGAGACTTGGTCACAACCCGCGTCGTCTCATATAATACTCCTATGGGCTCGATGATTATGCCCTTGCAGCTTTGTTTAGCATCAAAATTGTGCCCATCCAGCATCTTACACAATTGACATAATATAGATTATCACAGGCAAGATTATTCAATATACATCACAGTCACAAGATTGCTTAACAACACATCATAGGCAAAAGATTGAGCAAGTTCAACACACATCACTGGCATCATCTAACAAAAATTTACAGGACTGACAAGTTAAGGATAACTACCTAAGAAACAATGTCCAGCATCTTACAAGTTCACATGATCATCAACTAGGTATGGGGCAGCGAAACTTTCCTTTCTTCGATATCACATGGTTGATGATGAATGAAGCATTTTTTTTTTGCGAATGTGGTCCAGCTCATCGGTGTCGAGGGGGATTGTCAATCACCTCAAATTCCTGATGAAAGATATAACAAAGTCAGCATGCATGAATGATTGCCAAACATGTGCAGTACTAATAAGTTACTCATAAAACTCTACTGCTACATATGAGTTGTAACTACTGGATTGAAAAAATCTAGCCATAATCATAGGAAAACTATAGTTCCCTCTACATGCACAAACATTGTTATTATTTAATGTACTTGTCTCAGTTCAGCTGCAGATCTTACAAGTGCAGGGCCCAAAGCACTTCACATTTCAGTTCAAGTAATATAATGAAAATCAAAACAAAGTACCTCAGGATCAGCATGGCATGCCAGTATATTCCCATTGATTCTATCATGTGATAGGTAGCATAGAATCCGCAATGGTTTCCAAAAGGTTGCTGGTGGTATTGCAAAGATTATATAAAGACAAAAATTATAAAGTGAGAAGAAAGAAACTCAAGCTTCCTTGCTAGACAGGTTAGGGCAGGTACCATACCGCAAACTTCGCAACACGTTCCAAGTTGGTACTATCCAACTCCTTCATGTTGCAGTAACAAATAAAAGCCCTGCAACTAACCATTTAACATTGGTTAAGGAATTATCAATAAACACGGCAAAATTTTTTGAGGAAAATATTGTTGGTAAGGAAGGTGTCAGGCTGTCGGCTCATCATCTGTGGTGCTCTTTCTGTAACTGCAGGGGAGTGTTAGAGTATATTTGGTAGTTTAGATATAGGTATCGTCGACTGCCATATATATTCGGTGGGGTTGTCTTACACCAAGTTATGTACTCCTATATATACCAGTCGGGGTCTCCATGCAATACATCCATCTATTAGACACAATTCTATGCTCCTATAGAATGAACTTACTCATTAAGCACATCACTCAACTTGCCATGTTCCCGCCCTCTGCCCCTGAATGAATCAAAATACAAGACCATCTTCAACTTTAGAATTACTATAACTGAAGTCTAATGGCTCGCATGGTTATGCGCAAATAAAATCATTTGTTTTTTAGCATTGTGTTGGAAAACCTTTGTAAATATTCTACAACATAAGATATGTCAGAAACAATAGTGGACAAGGACATCAATTCAGGATAAAGGAAGCCCACAAGAACAACCTTTGTCTTAGTTTCTCTAACGATGGACCTATGATTAAGAACAAAGTGTGAGGCAAACACTATTACAAAAAAGGTATTCAGAGGCGGACAAAAGGCCTTTTCAGAGGCGAATAACTCATCTGCCTTTGACGCAAGGCTTTTGTTAATTAAGCATTTTCGGAGCTAGATTGTGTCCGTCTCCGTAAATAAAAAAGCAAAAAAACCTAAAACCCTAGATGGGCCTGGAGAGCCCATCCAGTGCTCACACGGTGCCATCGATCGCACCAGCCTCTCCTTCAGTCCTCCACACACCTGCATATGGTAGATACGTGTGCCAGCACTCCTCCGCACCGCAACACTGCCCTGCCCGCCAAATTAGGGCCCACCAAGCCCTGCTCCTCCACTGGCACAACACATCGGCACTGATGATATCACGACCACCTCACCTTGGCCACCCCTCCACCGCGTGCGACCCCATGGCCAACGCAGCTCCACGCAATGCCACCTCGCCTGGGCCCCTTCTCCTCCACACGCTATCAGCGGAGAGGAGCAGATGATGAGGGAGACGAGGGATGGTGAAGCTAATGAGGAGGCGACGAGGAGGTTGGGTGGCGGTAGTGGGAGAAGACGACGAGGAGGCGATCAGGAGGTGAGGTGGCAGCGGTAGGAGGAGACCAGGAGACCCTGGCGGCGGGATGTGGGAAGGGAGAGTGAGAGAGAAAAAAAGATAGAGAGGAGGAAGGATTTAGGGTTAGGTTATATAAGAGGTATGTTTATCGGTCATGTTGGGCTCCAGCCTTTTTTGAGATGGGCCTAATAAGCATCTGTCTCTGAAAATAGATTTACAGAGGTAGACACCTTAAGGCAACCCCAAAAATAGATGATTTTTCTAAGATAGTTGTTTTAAATTTTTTGCCTCTGTAAATTGATTTTTCGAGATGGTTATATGCAAACGGCTCCATAAATAATAAATATCCACCTCTGTTAAAGACTAGGATTAACAGAGGTGGACAATTTTTATGTCCACCTCCGAGCCCCATTATCCAGTGTCCACTAAAATTGTTTTTCTAGCAGTGAAACTATAAGATAAAGACAAACTGAAGTAAAAGCACATTTACGTATAAACTTGAGGAGCAGGTTTAAGTTCAAAGGAACTAACAGGGCAAAGCAACAGATAAGTTATCCATCTAAACCATCTATCTTGAAGAGGTCATACGAATCCACATTGTCATCTCCCAAGTCTCCTCTATCTGTCCATATTATGCATCCTTCTGAAAATTTTTGGTATGTGTTTTTCTTGTCTTGGGCATATTATAGAAAGTGTAGTTATTTATGTCATACCCTTTATGTCTAGTGATTGTGAAGATAGGACCTTCCACCAAACATTTAGATATTATTATCAATTGTGAATTTCCCAGAAATTCATACTCGTTTCTGAACCTGACATTGAATCCATTCATAAGTGCCCTAGCCATTCAGGGTTACCTTTATGCCCTTTAATGTATGGGGACACTTTTGATATGTGTTGCAAGACAAGAAAATGAGCTTGTCAGTTTGAATTTAGGTCAAGATTGACTGTTTTTATCTTGTGTAGGTGCACTACTGTAGATGTTAGTTTTACTCGCAGTATAAAATCCCTGGCCATTAATCTCTTAAAACAAAACAAAAGAAAAATCATAAGTATGAATGTAGGCGTTGATACCGTTCTTTGATATTTGTCAAGGCTGGTGTCAAGGAGAGATGGAGAAGATAGATGTGTGAAGTAAAGACAGAGGAGGCTAAGTCGATAGACATCATAGAACATTGGGCTAAAGTTGGCCATTTCGTCTATGGGTCCTTTATTTAGAAAGTTCTTTTCTTTAGCGTGAAGTTTGCATCTATCGTAATCGGCTAGAGCTAATAGTTTTCAATGTATAAATATAGGCTACTCACAGCATAACCGATGCCAAAACTATAATCCCCATTTCACATGTGCCGATGCTGTGAAAATCAGAGTAGCCCACAACATCGGCCTCGATGTTGAGCCAGCCATAGCACTGTTCTCTAATGCTAGATTTTTACCATATTTACGGAGGTATGTTGGAAGAACAGTGTTGTGGCCATAGAGCCTTGCCATGGTGTGGCCCATATCACTTCTATAATGTTAGACTTTTCCCATATTTATGCTGTGGGTAGCCCATATTTACGCTCTAGCCCATGGTGTGGCCCATAGCACCGTTCTCTAATGCTAGAATTTTCCCATATTTACGCTCTAGCATACCTCTATTGGCCTCGGTGCTTCTATGGGCCACACCATGTCAAGGCTCTCAAATTCCAGGTACTAAAGTTGACAATGGAGAGAAATTAGCACAAAGGAAATAGAGAAAACCATGTGGTGAAAATGCTCAAATAAGTGGAAGGGCCCACAATACTTCATGAAACAAAGCTATCATTAAGAGAGGAGAGCTTAGGCCTAGTCCATGACCAACTACGCGAAGGCAGCGACCAAATCGGCTGGCCCATGGTCTGATCGGACCATGGGTCCGATCAGCAAGTTCTTGAGGCGGCTCATGCATTGCTTTGGTATGGCAGTGCTAAGACGGTTCCCTAGGCCGGCAACATCAACTGTCATACTTAGGACCCCTTGAACATACCTTGGAGGCCTATATAAATACAGGACCACCAGATTCCCATTTGACACGCACCACAGTTGAAGCCTCTCCAACTTCTTTTATTGTAAATCTAGGTCTAGGAGCTAATTCTAGTTCATCAACTTGATCAAGCCTTCTTCAAGATCATCATTGATCTTGGGTATGACTTTGTGTCCCTTCAGTCAGATCCTAATCATTTGTATAGAGATGTTATATTTCTTCATGATTTGTTCTTTCATGATTTATATCATTTATATTTTTATTATAGCCATCCATGCTATTGTAATGCTATGGTGTGCCTTGTGCTTGAATCGAGACTTTAGCTTGTCCATGCGTAGGGTGGGAGTACTGGTAGGCCTCAGTTATTAAGTCTGCAAGCGTGGAATTTGGATATAAGATTTCCATCAGATATGACCATGTAGGACAGCTTGTATGTTTGACATATTCCCATGTTTTGGGTAATCCCCCTACTAGATTATGGTGAAGGAGACACATGATACATGGGCCATGTATTTGCACCGAGTATTCTCCCTTTGCAGTAAGCTTCAAAGACTAGTTTAATCATATATATCTAATATGATCTTTTCTTTTTTAATAGTATCTAAGGACATTTGTGAACTTGCTCAGATCTCTTAGATCTAATGCTTTATTCTTTGTTCTTTATGAGATGGCTTCCATGTGTATGTCACATTACCCTTATCATTATCATTGTCATGTTATATTCATGATAAACTTACCCCTCTATAAACCAATTGACAATTATCAATGAATTTAATATTTCTAAATGTTATGCATATGAGAGTTCTTAAGTTTATTCATTGTTCACATGGGATAAAAATAAATAACGATAACCTAATTTTCTATAGGTTGAAATGCTACAGATGTTTATATATCTGTGTGATTGAGGATTTCTATCTAAATTAAGTACTACGAATATAATAATGAATATTTCTTAATGTTGTTAACAAATGTCAACATTGTGGTGAGGCGACTAGCGGTGGTAGCGAGAGGCGAGGCAATGGGAGGGAGCAGAGAGAGGCGAGGAGGGTGCGGCGGCCAGTATGGGGGTATGGCGGGACAGCTGAACAAAGTGACATCATGCAGGAGCAGTAGCCGACGTGATGCAGGTGAGAACTACAGCTCGAGCCGCTGCCGAGTGTCGTGCGCCGGTCCATCCCTCGGCTCAGTGAAGGCGAGGGGTTGGAAAGTGGAAGGGGAGGAACTGAAGGAGTAAAAGATTATTTTACCTATCAGGCATAGGGGAAAGCACTTTCCTTGGTCCAATTGCATCTGTATCTCAGCCACGAGCACACAATGGTCAGCCTTGGTGCTTGGACCTTCTCTCTTGTCAATTTAGCATCGAAATAGCCCACGTTGTGGTCAGTCTTAGATTTGTTTCATGCATTGCTCTTCTTAGTTTGCTAGGTTATGTTTTAGTGATCTTGTATAGCTTTGTGCTACATTGGCTGATCTTGTTGATTGTCTATCTTAATCGGCTGACCAAGCCGATTTGCCGGTTTCTGTTTCAGTCAGCTAGCCGATACAAACTGTGGAGCTACTTAGAAATCTAGCTGAGAGACTCCACTATTTAATGTATTCTTGATTATGACATCAGGACAAATTATATGGTGAGTGCACCAATTGCAATACAAAACGTTGATAAGAAAGAAACAGACATGTGGGCTAATGTGTAACACCCTGAGATGCTACTAAAGCACACCAACAAAAGCAATAGTAAGGGTATAAATCACATAAGCACCACACCAGCATAATTCGACAACCTAGATAGATATACGAGTCAACCAAAATAAACATTTAACATCCAAACTTCACTTTAACCAAAAACCTCGATCCTCCAATAACAAATGTTCACTAACATTAACATAGGATTTTACAAATGATGAAGTGTGACGTGCAGCTAATCTCTCTTTGCCCTTCTAGCAATCATCAATAACCTGGAAAAAGTAAATGCAAGGGTGAGATAAAAATCTCAGCAAACAAATTTGTTTTGACAAGCTATTAAGACCACTAGTTCAATTAAGCATCAATTTAAAATATCAAGAGTAAAACTCCACAAAACCACCACGATAATAGTTATGAAATAAAACATTCCACTATTGCACATAAAACCACTTAACCTCCAATATAACATATTATGTTATTCACTTCCATACAAAAGAAATGCATATGGATGCAATGTCATAACCATTTTTACAAAAGAAATACAAAGCATGATGTGATGTAACACTGGCCCAGGCGGGTAAAGCCCAACACCTCTCAGGGAAATGCCCAATCACCCCAAAAGACTAGTCTTCTGCGGTGATTGGGCCTTTCCCTGAGAGGTGTTGCATTATTCCTACCCACCTGGGTCAGTGTTACATCATTTGGTATCAGAGCTGGGCCTCCATTTAAGGCGGGGAGAATGATGATGATATCCTCGGCACGATTTGGCCAGGCACACAACAGTGTAGGCGGTATTTGGCCAGGTGCACAACAGTGTAGGCGGGATGTCGTGGCCAAGTGAGTATGGTTTGGCTAGGCGCACGACAGTGTAGGCGGTAGCCGTGCACGTCCAAATTTATTCCACCTCACTTAGCGGAGCCCTTGTTAAGAAGGGAGAATGATAAGACATCCTCCACTATTACCCGCTGGCAAAGACGCAACAAAAAAGGGCCTAGCTGGCCCAGTCGTAGTCAGGCGGCGACCGTGTGAGGTGGAAGCCACCTTAAAAGGGAGAGCCACCCTTCCCCTATTAGACTAGTCTTTTGGGGTGATTGGGCCTTTCCCTGAGAGGTGTTACATTATTACTACCCGTCTGGGTCAGTGTTACATTATGATGTATGCCTGTACAATTGCAACCATAGGGTTACAATAAACTTCTATGGAATGAGATGATTTGCTCATGATATGCCCCATATGTCTCAAAATGAGAAATAAAATCTCCACAACTTCGAATTCATTTATAACAGAGATATGACAATAAACCTCAAGTGAGTACATAATGAACAAGACATAAATAACCTCCAATTAACACAAGTATTCACATTATAACTGAAGTAGTGTGCTTTTGTATATCAAAGTTTAAGTGACCAAAATAGAGAGCCAAAATGGTAGCAAAAACCACTACATTTACTTGCCTTTGATGAAGATCAAAAGATACATGTAAAAAAAATACTTGTAAAAAAATATATCAAATATAGCATTCCCGCGTCCGAACCCAACGTCCTTACATTAACACGTACAATTATAGTCAATACAGCAGCACTATTACTTCTCTTTTTTTATACATTTCAATTCTAACCATAAAAAATTATCATCTTCTACCAGCTGAAATTCACTTCAAATAATGCATCTTTCTAACTGTCCTCAAACACAAAAACATGAATGTTAAACTTAAAATCTGACAGCCACTACACAACATCCCCAATCAAACAGATAGAACTCGAGCTCCAAAATTCATATGAAAGTGATCTTTACCAATCCAAAATTCTTATCAAATTACTTGCACCTTTAATTTAGATAAAAAATCTAATTATGTCATTTAGATTTCTTAAACTACAAGGGAATACAATCTGCATAGAATTACAAGACTGAAAAAGCACCTAAATAAAGTCATTGATATCTCCCTAACCATAAATCCGATGGGAGAGATCCGTACGGATTTGGAACGGGATCTAAATTTCCTATAAAGGCTTCTTATTTTTTTGAGTCCACGAGGTTCAAGTAAACCTGCCAATAACGAAAACTGTGCAAATCAACAACGTGCTGCGACAAGCGACATGGGTAGAAACTTAACGCTAGCCCTCCATGGCAACGAACAATGGTACACGCATGTGCTAACACATCCAAAACCTTAGGGGAAACATGATTAGTGCAGGTACCTAGGGTTTCGACTTTGACAGAACTACAGGCAACGACGACGGTGACGATCCCCACAACGATTCCCCACCGTTTCCCTAGTGCTGAGGCTCATGACAACCCGTCGATTGCCTCCGATCTGCACCATACATGGCAGCACCACCATGAATAGCAAGGAAGAGATGTTTAAAGCGAAGCCTTACCAAATTTGGAGAGGGTTGGCGACGACAAACGGTGGCGTGATCTAGATCCTCCCTCTGAGTATGTGTTTAAAGTTGCAACGCTAATTCCTTCGTGATCCGAACTCCAGACAATGCATATGAGTAGTCAAATGGAATGTATTCGACGAGCTCTACACAATCATGTTCTCTGATCATCCACCTAAACGACAAATCTAAAAGCCAACTTTTTTTCTCTCTCTTCAAAAAACCTGGTTAACCACTAAATATAATATTTTGTCGGGTGTTACATAATGGTAAGCCGAAATGTGGACAAATGAAAAAGGAGACGTGGACTAATGATAAATTGGTATGTGGACATATAGAAACATGGCACGTGGACCAACGGCAAAGCGACATGTGGCCACATGAGAAAAATACACGTGGATCAGTGATAAATAGACACGAGGACGAATATGAAAATGACTTGTGGACTGGTAAACATAAACGTGGAAAAGAAAAGGACATATAGTCAAATAGTAATCCGGAAAATAGGGAAACGATATGTGAACTAGTGGTAACAGGACTCATGGACAATTACCAAATCAACACATGAACTTATTTTGCACATTTAGTGATGAAAGCAGTTTGTCACAGGAGATAAAATCGCTAGTAGCGTATGTTGGACTGACCTTTTGTTCCTCTTGCCCGCATTACGTTTCCAGTGGTAACAGTCCAGTATCTGATGACAGCATGGCTTCCTAGTGGAACCATAAAAAGAGTCAATTCATCTTTAACATAGCATTGTTGGAGAATACAAGTTAAACTAGTTGCATCTAACCATATCTTTCTATGCAAGAAGCTCACTATTGGAACCAAAACACATGGGTGACCGTACTCCTCTAGATCACAATCAACACTGCATGGGTTATTGCCCGTCTTTAATGTATCAGAAGGCTGAACATTGAAAACTAATTGATTATTGACCCATACCTGATTGCCGCAACGTTTTTAAGAATCATATATCCAATTTCAGAAATCATAAGCAATATTAAAAAAATTCCAAAAATAACTATTACAACCAAATTAAATTAGACAAAAATAATGTTCTCCGCCACATGGACCTCAATCAAGGCTACACCATCTTCTTCCATCATCGTCGATTATGCCAAGTGGAAGAGTTGACGAAATAGAGGGAAGAAGAATCTGATGAACTCTAAGTGCCGAAAAAGTATTTTGGGGATTGCAATGGTCACTCATCTAGAGAAACGAATCTATAGAAGTACTGAAGCAAACGTCGCCAAGACAATGCCTCGAAACAAACACAACCCTTCTGAGCCTTCTATATATCAGTGCTGGATCGAACACTATAGAAGTATTGAAGCAAACGTCGCCAAGACAATGCCTCGAAACAATCACAGCCCTTCCGAGCCTTCTATATATCAGTGCTGGATCAAACACTAGTGAAGCGGAGGGAGACCCTCGGAGGACGATTATACCTTCGTCGAGGCGTAGTTTTGACAAAAGGCAACTTAGCAAAACACAATTGGCAAGGTAGTAAACATTGTTGTTTTTGTCCCACAGATGAGATGTTAAGCACTTGTTTTTTTACTGTTGCTTTTGCCCGAGCTGTTTGGTCTGTTATGCAAGCAGCATCGGGAGTATCCCAACCTCGTAGTGTTTCAAATATGTTTGGAACTTTGCTAGGGCTGAGTGGTAATCAGTTAAAGACATTGGTGTTGCTAGGGGCAGCTGGTACATGCTGGTCACTTTGGTTATGCAGAAATGATATAGTGCGTGAAAAGAAAAAAATCTACTTCTCCTTTGTAGGTTATATTTTTCGGTTATAAATTGGTTCCACACTAAGCAATCCTATAGAAGTATACATCACAGGAGTTCATTGCAATGGCATGTTGACAGTTGGCGCAGGTGACCTAAGAGTTTTTTACTTCGACACATGTGGCAGTCTAGTTGACGGATTTAGTGTCATTAATTTGCGGCTTTCACTATATTTATTTTGTAAGCCTATGAGCATCTTGTATATGTAGTGGTCGGGGGTGGTTTAAGATCTCTGTATTAACTGGATGTACGATCTTGAAATTAATAAACCGTCTATTATGGGGAAAAAATCAATCTTGCCACCTAAAGATGTCACCGATGTGAAACGTCTAGCCAAATATCAGTTATGGAAGAAATTATCAAATATGGATTGCCATGGGACCAACTCCTGATCAAAGACCCACCAATAATCCAATTAAGAAAGACAACAAATGTGGATCCTTTATTTGGATGAAAACATAAACTGCTATATGATGTAGTACAAGGATAAACCCCTGCTCCTAGTGGACACGTCACCGTAGGGACATGGACTATATGGAAGATACGCCTGGAGAGATACAGTACAACGACAGGTGTGTGTTGACTTTGTTCTAAATGGAAGTTACACAGATCTTAAATTCAGGTGTATAGATTTGCAGCTGCTTGTATGATCCATGAAACAATCATTTAGTAAAAAGCAACGATCAACCTGAAGTTGTTTATTGGAAAAACATAGGAAATCTTCATAGCAAACCAGAATGTAAGAAACGACTGTGAGCACAGACTTATGGATAGACCTCGAAGACACCACGGGCACCAAACTGCTTGACCAACTTATAGTCACTGAACCCAGCTTTTATGAAGATCTCATGCCAGTCATTTTCATCGCGTTGCCGCCCTTTTGAGACCGTCAACATTGCTATATCCATTAGGAGCTGTGTTTCTAAGATTGGCCCTGGGGACGAGCCAATGACTATATCTCCAACAAGAACTTTCCCTCCCTCTTCTCGTCAAGGAATCGCCTTCTTGCACAGAGCCAGAATCTTGACACATTCCTCATCACTCCAGTGATGTAGAACAAGCTAGCATGGAAAGATGGTTTCAAAAAAGTTAGGCCCTAGTTTTATTTGAATGGACGAAGAAAAAATCAGAAAAACTAAACTACACAACACAACAACATAGCTAGGGTGACAGAATGTACTAATTTGGTTTCCAAAATATACCTTAAGAATCACAACTTGAGCAGGTGGGACGAACTTGAACATGTCGCCTCCAACATAGTTAATGACACCATCCGCTGGTATCTTCTCTATCACCTCCGGAAGATCCAAAACCGTGCACTTTATGTGTGGGAAAGCCTTCACAATGGCCCTCGCAGTGGTTCCATCCCCACCGCCACAGTCTGTCAGGGATTGTATCCCTTCAAAAATGTCGCTGAATTGGCGCAATGCCATATCAATCCCAAAGTTATCATGGGATGCCAACGCCTCATTTGCCAACCTGTGGTACTCTTCGTCTATGTCCTCCATGTTGTCATGGAACAGCGTTGCTCCATGCAACTCCTTGAATGGAGGTGTCACTACATCTTTCTTGAACCAGTCTGCAAACCCCAGTGCGGCCTCGACGCAGTGAGTCGATGTCGCGGAGAGCACGATAGATGAGTGGTTGATGTGTCCGTCATCTGCAACTCCATCCACCAAAAGGTAGGACGTGGGGCTGATGCGGTAGATGGCCTCCTCGCCGGAGTTGTCCACGGTGAGCACGCCTGACGCAGCCAACAGCCGCATGAGGCGGCGAAGGAATGGCAGCTTGGTCGCAGGGAGTGAAAGTGCAGTGATCAGGTCCGGCACAGTGGCAGCACCTCCATTGTGGTAGATGGCTGTAGGAATGCCGAGCTGGACGGCACACCTCAGCGCCATGGACGTGAGGTAGTAGAGGCTGTGGCGCCATAGGTCGGCCTGCGCCTGCAGCAGCTCGGCGTCGGTGGGGACTACTGTGGACGGAGCCTGAGCCGACATTGTTCTATCTTCAGATGTCCATGTGTGGTTGAATGTGTTTTGCTTGGCGGTGAGGAAGTAGACGGTCTGCGACCCCAAATATAATGCGCCAGGTGAATCTTGAAGAAGCGTCTATTAGTAATAACAATAATATAACCCAGCCTCGCGTGGATCACGTGGACAGCGATAGTGCCATGGGCATGTATCCCTGCTCAGCTGTCTGAAAGAAGATAATGTACATATTTAACGCTCGTGGTCTGCACTTTGAAAGCTACATACCTAATGCAATCAAAATGGATGATTCATTTGACTTCCAAAAAATAATCAAAGCCCGACCGGCCATGTGTTGTGACTTGTGACGTATGGAATGGTCCCCTCTGAAGTCTCAACTTGCCGTCCTCTATGTTACGAGTAGAAATACCAGTTGAAAAGTTGGAAGTGGTCCTACAACATTACCTTTTATGAAAATTTTAATCCTACCACTAGTGGTCAGTTTTTTTTATCGAAATGTGAAGATTGTTTTGAAGTTCATGTATTTAACTCCACTTTTATTAAAGAAAACTAAAACTTGGCCTTTCTATAATCCTAGAGGACGTTATGGAAATATAAAAGTAATGAAATAAACTTTTTTCTTGGCGTGAACCTAATGAAATATGTTTAAATCACAATCATAATTTTCTGAAACCACGCGAATATTACTTCTGGGAGTAATATAAGTACGAAATAAAACATCCCAATAATTAATTCCGGGAGTAAACACAAAAAAAATAAAGCTCCAACAGTTGTCTAATCTTGTTTCTATTTTTCTCACATGCCCAATAATAACTCTATCTAGAGCCAAATTTGCCCCCACTCTCTCAGCTCCCAGTCCCACAAAAATGTCAGAGAAAAAAAACTCCTGAGTTACATACTGTTCACGTGTGGAAAATAGCCATAAATAGATGATGTGGCAGCTATTTAATCCTTTTAGGGCCTTTTTTCTTCCCAATAATTGAATACAAAATTCCAAAACTAGTTTTTTGAGAGTTTATTTTTTAGGCACACAGGTGAACAGAAGAGACAAGAACAATCTCAAATCTCCAACCTTGAAATGATTTTCTACCTCATGGTAAATCTTTGCCCAAAAAGATCTTTCCAAAAGATCACCACGAATTTCTTGGATTTGCTCAAGAACACATGAAATGGGGATTTTTGGGAAACATCAAAACCTGAGGTACTCATGTATGGATTTTGTAGGGAATGACCCTGGCCGTTGGAGTTTGCACAAAGGACAGTCACGAACCCACGGGAGACATTGCAGGAGGTTAAGCCATGAGCGGTGCACTTTGGAGCCAAGCCAAGGCCGTCATTGCCATGAGTGTCAACTCCACAGCTTGGCCACGCGTCGGGCATCCATGGTTGGGCTGCAAAGCACCAGGTTTCTTAGTAGTGTCTATTTTTCCAATTAATCCAACTACCATATTTGGAGAGGTTATGGAAAATTAGTGCTCTAATAGATTCATTTTTTCCAAAGGTAATGACATCACTACGACTAGCCATATTTTAGTTTAACAAAACGGCCGGCCCAGTTATATGAGAGAAAGCACCATCTTCCTCCCATGCTCACTCGCACACTCCATCTGTTACCCATTTACCTCCCTTCCACCTCGCAAACCTGAGCACATGTAACCCTAGGCGCCGCTCGCTGACAAAGAAATGCGGCTCCCGTGGTGGCATCAGCGTCGGCTCACAACAGCCTCGCCCTCGTGCACCACATCTATCGCCAACCACGCTCGAGGACAACGCCAAGCATTGCGCGTCCTCATTAGACCCAGAGCCCGAGCAAGAGACACACCCCTGGTCGCTAGCTCTCGAGGAGCAGGAGGCTTTTGAGGTTGCCAGAGAGGAAACTCTCACGTCTAGCGTCACTCTAAGCCTTCACTGCAGAACCGCTTCTCTCGCCGGGCCTCGTCAGTTGCCGCCTTCAGTCCCGCCAGTGGGTGTTTGACGGCGGCGGAACTCATCTCCATCGCCCACTCTTCTCCTATCTTTCCCATCTCTCTCTCTCTCATCACCGCTCACCTTTGCTATTCCTCAAGGGTCATCGCCTCTGGTGCGCCAGCCTTTTCTAGGGTAGGCTACCAGCCTTCCACGCCTCCAGATCGAAGGGTCCCATACCTGGATCCATGACCTGCTCTGCCATCGTGCCCACCGGGTGGTGTCTCCATCACATCGTGGCCTCTAGTGCACCACCCCTCGTCGGGGTGGGCCGTCGTCATCCTCGCCTCTTCGCTCTTAGGTTCATGTCGCCGCTCGGCCTCTACCAGCCACCCTACCAGGGTGTACTGCTGGTCCCCGCGATAGGGTCTCTGGTCAGGGCTGCATGCTGTGCTGGTGCCGACGTTGTGGGGCCACCTGCACCCCATTCCCCCACCACGGTCTAGGGTGTCCCCAACAACTAAGGTCATCATCCATCACCGACAATGAAATCCAATGGCTGGTTGTGTCGCCTATTCGTGGGTCGGCGCTAACCTCTCTTTTCCATCGTGCTCTTGGGGGTGGGGCATAGGCAAAATCCTCGGCCTGATATGGGCTCATGATGGGTATATCTGCGAGAACCATTCTGCCTCGTTGGAGGCATCACGATTGACCCTCCAACTCTAAGTTTCCCACACTACTACACAAAATGTTTTAGAGAACACTTCAAAAAAACCCTCAGAGGTGGACAGAAAAATGTCCGCCTCCGTTAATCCAGGGATTAACGGAGGTAGATATTTTTTTATTTTTGGATACGGTTGTTTCTATGTGCAGCCAAAAATTGATTTTTAGAGGCGGGCGTTTTAAAACAACCGCCTCCGAAAATCATCAGGCGAACGTTGTAAGCCATCTGCCTCCTAAAATCGATTTTCAGAGGCGGACACTTAAAAGGCCCGCCTCCGAAAAGGCCTAGGCCCAACTCAGTCCGATAAACCTTTGTAATATATATACGAACACCTTTCAACCCTAACACCGTTTCCTCCTCTCCCTCTCTCTCCTCCTCCTCCCAGTGCCCCAGCACAAGCCACCGCCTCCTCTCCGTCAGTCCGTCCAAGTGTCTGCCGCCTCCTCACAGCCCAAGCCGCCGCGTCCCCTCATCCCCTCTGTCAGTCTGCCCAAGCGGCCTCCTCCTCTCCTCGCTCCTCGACCCTGGTGGCGTCCTCTCCTCTGGAGGTGTGCAGAGCGAGGCGGAGCAGTATGGCTATGGGGATGCGCACAATGGTAGCAGCGCAAGGCGGAGCAGCGATGCAGCACGACCAGGCGAGGAGCGGCGGCAGCGGAGCGAGTCGGCCCGGCCAGGCGAGGAGCCGTGGCGGCGCAGCGCGACAGCGAGCAAGCCCTCCTCCCCTGCGTCAGATCTAGTGGCGGCGGTTGCACATCCAGCGCCAACCGACGTGGATCCGCCGGTGGCGCAACGACGAGGCAACGGTGAGGAGTGGCGGCGCGACGGCAAGCAAGCCCTCCTCCCCCGCGTTAGATCTAGTGGCGGCGGACCTGGCAGTGGCGCCCTTGATGGGCTCGTCGGGCCTAGATGGGCTCGGCGAGCCAATCTAGGTTTTTGCTTTTTTATTTTTTTGTTGGATTAACGGAGGCGGGCGCATGTCCTCCTCCGAAAATGGACATTAACAGAAGCGCACTGTCGGAAACGAACACAAAATCCGCCTTCGAAAATCCTTTTTGACCGCCTCCGAAAATGGTTTTTGTAGTAGTGCCAGGTGCAAACCCGGACCTCGTGGTCAGACATTTATGGCGCTAGTAGAGTCAGATTCATGCCTGGAGGCTTCGTCTTGGTTCATGATAAGGTGGTTTATCTTGTTTCCTTGCCCCACCTTGTTTCGCAGATCTTCCTCGTGGTGGATGCTTTGCCGCCCTGTTGCGCGGATGCTACTTGTTGTCATTGTTGGCGAATGCTTTGTCGCCTCTATGTGTTGGTTGGGTGGATGCTTTTCCATCACTGCTTGGTCTAGGTAGATTCTTTGTTGTTGCAGTTCTTCATCTTGGCGGAAGCTTTGCCACATATCCTCAACTCTAGCGGATGCTTTGCCGTACTGGGGGTGTGTGCATTTTACCTTCTCGGAAAATCTATTAACAGAGGCGGACATTTTAAAACAATTGCCAAGCACGGCGGCGGCCTTGGTGAGGTCCGATGGCGGAAATAGCAAGGTTTGGTGGCGGTGGGCTGCAACAACGAGGTCCGGTGCGGTCGAAGCCACGAGATGGGCCCAATGTGCTCTACATGGGCTTTTGGCCTCATTAACAAAGATGAACAAGAAACCACCTTTGAAAATAGCTCATTAATAGAAAGCTTGGCTCGGAGTAGGATCCAAAAACCGCCTCTGAAAAATGGTTTTGGCCGACCCCAAAAATATTTTTATAATAGTGTGTGTAGCTTTGCTTTGTTGCTATACTTCAGAATGGTTTACACTAAATGTGAAGATAATAATCTTGTGATATCTTTTTATCAATATCAATATTTGCTCTGGTAATGATTTTAAACCAGGACCATTTGTTCAACTGGAACATGGAGCCACCACCGGGGATTTCCCATACAACCGTAATACTATATGGTTCTGATCTTGAATGAGTTATTAGATGAACTCTATGTCATGTTTGGGGTTGTGTATTTCACATATTTGGGTTGGTGTAAGAGGTGCGGAAAAGGAAGTTGTGCCATTCGATGACCTGCAAAGTGAGGGGCAACACATATATAGAGGTCATCTTTGGAAAGGACTCCTAGTGAATACCTTGCCATGCACATTGGAAGTATTTAGGAGGCTAGCTACCTTGAGTCATATGGGAAACACGAGTTCTGGGTAAAGTTGTACATCTTCTGTAGAGTGTAAAGTTGATATATCAGCCGTGATCATAGTTATGAGAGGCCTAGACCTCAAATGATTAATATATATAAATATGAATTAAATTGGCTAAAATATATTCATGATGATGTGCATGGTTTACTTTATGTTTAATTGGGTTGGTATACACTTCTACGTTAGTAATTATATCGCTGAATAAAATGTGGCTAACTAAAATACTTAAAGATCGTCATCTTAACAACTCGCTACTTATAAGATTTAGGCTTTGGAATCAATCTTTATGAACATATTTAGAAGTCGTTCATTGGCCTTGCATTTTCTGAGCCTATATTACTGTGTTCGGATATGCTTGTCACTGTGTTCAATGTGTGATTTCGATCTTTGCAATGATTGTTATTTAGTTGTGGAGCGATGACCATATCTAAGTAAATCAAATCAACATAGTTAATAAATGTTAATAAATTACATATATCGACAGTTTTTCTGGTTACACACAAGTGCGCTAGGTCGCGCGGTCACGAATAGACCGAATCACTGTGAGGCTTTGACAATAGGTCAGACTGCTCGTATCAGAGGTTAAACTGCCTATTACAAGGATTAGGACCTCTCATTACAAGGAGTCAGACAGCCCGTAGACTTACGTGATGGAGGAAACCTAGGTTTATAAGTAAACCAACAACCAACGCACTTACGTACTGGAAGTCCAATTGGCTCGCACCGGGCTGATTCTCGGCAAACCCATAACTCGCTCACCCGGAGTCCAAATCGGGCGTTCCACATATGCATTTGATTGCCTTGATGAGGGCTACACAATAGTAGAGTATAATTCATATTTTGAGCACATTCATACAAATGATCTAGACAGGTTGTACGCTCTGGTTAGACCGGCCTGCTTTTTGCCAGATTGGCTACAGGGCCCGAATAGGTCAAACTGCTCGTTGTGGCCAGTCTAACCGGCTAGACCAGCCTAATCGGCTTGCTGACACTTTTGATCGTCAACAAGTTGGTTTACATCATTGTCTATGTTCTTAATCTCAGTTACTTCTTTATCTATGTCTATTCATTCTCTCATATAATCCTTGCCCCCATCCTAATCTGTTCGCGTCACGCCCGATGCAATTGCACTGTTTGCTTAATCTCTGGAGCTACAAAATTTTGATGGACATAAATCCAATGGGGCTGGGTTTAGAATTTTATATGTTAGGTTCAGAGAAAGTTTTGTGATTATTAGATTTTTGAATAGAGAGATATGCGCCTGTTAGTATGATATGTATAATCTGTCAATTCAGCCTGACATAGTTAACTTGGTTGATATTTATCTCGAGTTCCAGATTTCCAATTGATGTGATTCAAGTTGGGTTGAAATCATAACTTTCTATTCTCCATTCTGGGAGTCTTTTACTAGTTTCGGATCTTCTGTCTAACATATGCACCTGATCCATCATGATATCTAGAATTCTCCTAAACATGGAAATATTCTTAATGTTGATGAATGCTATTTTTTATTGGTAATGATGATTTAGATCCAGAACTTTGGCCATTCGAGTGCTACTATTGGAATTCCTATTTGGGTTCGCGCTCTAATTCATTTAGTTCCATTTGCAGTAGTACCATATCTTTCTATATCTTCCAAAGTTCTTGTTTACTATCCAGTCAGGTGGTGAACAGAGGGTTTCATGTTGGAAGTAGTGTAGATAATCCAAACTCTAATTCAAGTTACAACCATATGTCAACTTCATCATTGGAACAGTTTATGGCTGCCCCGACGACTACAGTTATGTTGAGCAGAAGCAAGACTCTCCACCACTTTCATATTTTGACTCTATGGAACCTCAAGATGCTGATGATTGGCTTAGGACAGTGGATAACAAGCTGCAGGAAGCAACGGGAGTGTAACACCTAGAATTTTCGTGGATTAGAATTTGTGCTTTATAAAGAAAAGAGTAAAAATTATAGGAGTTGACCACAGATGGAAGAGGGTCAAAAGTTGACTTTAAGCTCCGATGCTCATACGAATAATCAAAGACCACAGATGCGTAGGGCTCGTCTAATGCATTCCGTTTGACTACTCACATGCGTAATTCAGAGTTCGGATCGCAAAGTAATCAGCGGTGCAAGATTGAACCGTTGGACGAATAGTAAACATGGGGTTACTGTAGCATCGCGCTACAGTACCCTTCCTGCACACCCCACCTCTCCCATCCGTGACTTTCTCTCCCAGCGCTGCCACCCCTCCTGACCGTGAAACAGAGGAGAAGGAGAAGGAGAAGGAGAAGGAGGAGGGGAAGCGAAGAGAAGAGAGGAGAACTAGGGTTCGCCACCGCTCCACTCCAGAAATTGGTCGGGCTTTCTTTCCTCTCCTTGATTCCTTCCCCACCCCCAATTTGGATCTTTTCCTCGTTGTTATTGATGGTGCCGCCATGGGTGATGCAGCTCGTAGGTAATCAGCGGTTTTGGTAACCCTCGCCGCTCGCAAACCGGTGGGGAATTACGGTGGGGATTGTTGCCGTTGCCGTTGCCCTATTCTTTTCAAAGGGGAAATCCTAGGTGAGCCATGCCCCTCATCTAAACCATATTTTCCCTAAGGTTTTGGACGTTTTAGCACCTGTGTGTAGTGGTGTTCGTTGCTGTTAAGGGCTAGGGTTAAGGATTTACCCACGTTGCTGTTCTCAGCACATTGTTGATCTACACAGTTTTACGTTTTGGCAGTTTTACGGTGACTTTGTGGCCTCAAAAAAAATAAAAAGCCTTTCTATGAGTTGTATGAGATTTAGAGCCTGTTCCATAGCCGTAAAGAACTCCGCAATCGGATTTGTGGTCAGGGAGATATCAATGTTTTATTCAGGCACTTTTTCAGTCCCGTAATTCTGTGCAGTTTATAGTCCTTTAAAGATAAGGAAACCTAAATGACATAATTAGAATTTTGGATCTACATTAAAGTTATAAGAAATTTGATAAGGTTTCCATATTGTTAAATATCACTTTAATACGAATTTTTGAGCTCCAGTTATATCTGTTTGATTGGTGATGTTGTGCAGCGGCTGTCAGATTTTTAGTCTAAGGTTAACCTGAATATTAGTCTATGTTAATGATATTATCTGTGTTTGAGTACAATTACAAAGATGCATTATTTGAAGTTAAGTTTCATCTGGCGGAAGATGATAATTTTTTGAGGTAATCATTAATGTGTACAAAAAAGAGAAGTAACAGTGTTGCTGTTTTGACTAGAAATGTGTGTTAATGTGAGGACGTTGAGTTCGGGCGTAGGAACGCTTTGATTGATGTATTTATTTACATGTATGTTTGTGTGGTGATGAAATATATTTGTGAACAGGTGGTGCACCTTCGGATCGTGCTTAGGTCGCTTTATTTTGATCTTCATCGAAGGCAAGTGACTGTAGCGGTGGTTTGCTACCGTTTTGGCTTGCTATTTTTATCACCTAAACTTTGATATTCAGGACCATACCACTTTAATCATAATCTGAATACTTATATTAAATGGAGGATATTTATGTTATTGTTCCTTATTTACTCACTCGAGGTTTGTTGTCATATCTCCATTATAATTGAAGTTGAGGTTGTGGTTGTAACCGAAGTTGAGGTTGCGGTTATAATTGAAGTTGAGGTCGTGGAGGTTTTATTTCACATTATGAGACATATGAGGCATATCATGAGCATAGCATCTCATTCGTATTGAAGTTTGTTGCAATCCTATGGTTGCAATTGTATCGGTACACATCGTGCGTTGCCCGAGGAGGGGTGCGATGTAAAAGTGGTCATGACATTGCATTCATATGCACTCTTTTGCATGGAAGTGAATAACATGATATGTTATATTGGAGTTTAAGTGGTCTTATATGCAGCATTGTATATGCTTTACTTCTTGGTATTTTAAACTGATGATTAATTAAACTTGTGGTTTAAATAGTTGGTCAGAACAAGTTCACTTGCTGAGATTTTTATCTCACCCTTGCTTTACCCATTCCAGGTTCCTGATGATTGCTAGGAGGGAAAAGAGGGATTAGTTGCACGTCACAACTCATCTTTTATAGACCCCTTTTATCTTAATTCAAGTCAATGTTTTGTTATTGGAGACTCGAGACTTATGCTTAAAGCGTAGTGTGGTTGTTAAACTCTTATTCCAATATTATCTGGGATGTTGATTATGTGAGTGTGTACTTATATGATTTATATCCATTGTTATTGCTTCCGCGTTTCTTATTAATTCAGAGGAAATGTTGCTGAATTTTCCACTTATTTAAGTTCAGCTGTTGTTGGTGCTTTTTAGTAGCTTCCCGGGATGTTGGTGGATTTCGGGGTGTTACATGGAGATGGTCTTGTATGCTGTAGGAAGCAACTAGGGATGCTAAGGATCAGGTGGCCGCGCTTTATAGGCTAGCGGCAGGTCTGCTGCTAGACCTGCATGCCAAGTACAGCGGTGATTGTGGCATCATGTGGTGCCTGTAGAGGAGGTGGAGGAAGTGGGTCGCACTAAACAAAAGGGATGAGGAGGTAAAGGGGTGGATCCAGGGCCCGGGCTGGGGGGGGCTGCAGCCCGGGCCCTAGCCCAGTAACTCTATTATAACCACGGGATGAGCTGAAGCCAAAAGCTGGGAGCAGCACCATTGCCTGCTCACTATTTCATCCAATCTGTGCTAGGAGCAGTTGTGAAACGAACAAACTATTCTATCCTCGGTGCTTCTCTAGTTGAGTGCGTCTTAATACTGTGGCCGATGCTCTTTCTCGGAGGGATACAGAAGAAATGTCAGTCCATGCCATCTCCACTCCAACATTCCACCTGTTTGAAGAGGTTCGCCAGGAGCAGGAAGCCTCCTCAGACCTCATGTCCCTCAGAGCTGAAATTGAAGCTGGAACAAGGTCAGCTCCATGGGCAGTGCACAATGGCCTGATCACTCGCAACGACAGGGTGTTCCTACCTTCAGCCTCACCATTAATCCACACATTGCTGCAGCTTGCTCACACAGCAGCTCATGAAGGTAAACAGAAGACCTTACATCGCCTTCGTGCCAACTTCTCGATAGACCACGATCGCCGATTGGTTGCTGAGTTTGTCAGGACATGTATGACTTGTCAGAGCAACAAAACCGAAGCTCTTCAGCCTGCAGGACTTCTTCAACCATTATCAGTTCCATCACTAGTTTGGGCTAACATCTCCATGGATTTCGTTGAAGCTCTTCCAAAAGTTCATGGCAAATCAGTAGTTCTAACAGTTTTGGATCGCTTTTCCAGGTTTGCTCACTTCATTCCATTGAGTCATCCATTCACAGCTGCTTTTGTTGCCTGTGCTTTCTTCCAAGAGATCGTCAGGCTTCATGGATTGCTGGAGTCCATAGTATCTGACCGCGACCAAGTGTTCACGGGACATGTTTGGCGTGATTTGTTCAAGCTCTCTGGTGTTCAGCTCCGAATGAGTACTGCATTCCACCCTCAAACCGACGGCCAATCAGAGGCTGTTAACAAAACAATTGGGATGTATCTTCGCTGTATGGCAGGTGATCGACCACGTTCTTGGCTTGCTTGGCTTCCATGGGCTGAATACTGCTACAATACTGCATATCACTCAGCTCTGCGTTGCACACCATTCCAGGTTGTCTATGGCCGTCCCCGGCCTGCCTTGCCGCCAGATCAAATGGGCAGCGCCAAAACAGAGACAGTGGATACTATGTTAACTGACAGAGACCAGTTCCTAACAGAAGTTCGCTCCAGACTCATTCAAGCTCAGGAGTATGGCCGTCGTCAGTATGATGCTCATCACCGTTCTGTGGAATTTCAGGTCGGTGATTGGGTTTGGCTCAGGATTCTCCATCGACCAATGCAGTCATTGGTACCAGGCAGCCGTGGCAAGCTCTCGCCACGCTACGCTGGACCGTTTCAAATCCTGGAACGTCTCGGACAAGTGGCCTACCGTCTCCAGCTCCCGGAACACGCCCGGATTCATGACGTGTTCCACGTTGGGATCTTGAAGCCATTTCGGGGCACACCGCCTACTACTGTCCCAGCTCTTCCTCCTCTTCACAATGGACGCATCCTACAGCAACCAGAACGCATCCTTGGCTCCAGCATTCGTCGTGGCAGCTGGCATGTGTTAGTCCAGTGGGTCGGCCTGACACCTGCTGAAGCTACTTGGGAGAAGGTCGACACCTTCCGCGCGGAGTACCCTACGTTCCAGGTCTAGGACGAGCTGTTCGTCGAGGGCGGGAGAGATGTTGTGCACGTATATCAGAGGAGGGAGCGCAGAAGTGGCTGATGGCAACCGCAAGAGTCGTGGGCGCGTCTAGGATCGTGAAGGCCATCGGCCAGTTGTAATCAGTAGATTTAAATTTGTTTGTAATGTGTAAGTTAAACTCAGAACTATATATATCAAGAAGGAATAGAAAGAAGAGTAGTTTTGGAGATCAACTTGATCTCTGGAACCCCAAAACATTCATGTACTGCTTCCGTCCTCTGTGTTATCGCGGTAACCGCTCGTGCGCTTTCGACGCCGGTCGTCAGGACGGCGTCGCGATCACGCCGCCGCCGCGATCCATCACCTCGTCCCATCACCGATCATCACTACAACCTCAGGCCAAATCCCAGTTCTAACAATCCCGTAGTCCAGAATCCAACCAGGTACATATGGCCTACAGGCTGCCTGCTTGTGCGGTTGTGATATGCCGCTATGCTATATTGTCACTTGCTAATTGCTATGATCAGTAATGCATGCTGCCGGAAAAGTGCTGCTGCAGGGCTTGGTAGCTTGTGTTAATCATCGGTAACTATGTATTGGATCGATAATGAATTGAGTTTGAAGACAACGTACGTTCGAACTGGAACTTAATTTGATTTTTTACCTTTCACTATTCAGCCCCCCCTTTACGCCAATCCTGGATCCGCCACTGAGGAGGTAGATGGCTAAGTCGGATTGGGCCAAAATGGCCTCATGGACTCATGGGATTAGAATTGGGGGTTTTATTTTGAGAAATAAATTTATGTTTTAAACAAATCCGGGATATCCCAGGTAATGCATGTAAACCATGAAAAATATCCGTGAGATAAAAAAATCCAAGGAAGGTTCCAGCGATAGAGTTGGAGACAATGAGCACAAATAAAATATTCCTAGAAATGGGTTAAGCTCTAGAAAAAAGAAGATATATTCCAAGAAGAATTGGAAGGAAAACATAATGGATATCAAAACGTATTTTTGAATCTTATGCATATATGAAACATAAATGCAACCAACATGAATGCAACACTGACGCTAAAGCCATCTAAAGCATATTTGTTTTATTTCAAACATTGGTTATTTTCCTAATTTAAATATCCTAATAATTAAATAGATGTTGGAGAAATTTTAGAAATTCATGAAAATAATTGAATTATTTATTTGTTCTAATCACATCGTGGAATCCATAAATTTCAGGGATACAACTCCCGCATAGTTTATTGTAACTCAATATATCTTAATATATCTTAATATTTTTTTACCTCATATGAACATCAAATTTGGACACAATATTATATTTAATATAGTACTAGAAAATATAAAGTTACATTAATAATTGTTGTGCCATCAAATGAATTTCTACACACTAATAGAGTGCAATGTCAAAAAGATCCAATCAGTAGTAATATAGATATAAAGTCCGTAAAGTGAAAGAGTGACTTTTTTAAAAATAGAAACAAGAATCATCAATTTTGGAGTTTTTATGAGGAATAAATATATATTACAATTCTGGATTGAAAAGGAAAAAATGTATCATCTATGTTACTCATCCTTTCCTCGGCTTTGCCTCATGGTGGGATGTGATTGGTCTCCCAGCAAATCGTCCACTCCCACGTGTGGAATGAGTCAATTGAGTAACACACAAATACAAGTGTAGAAGAGTTAAATACCAAACACTACACACTTCAACCAGGATATAGTGTAATGGCAAGGCTCCAAAGTTTGATCCATGAGTGCCTAGGCTCGGTTCCTCTAGCTCCCCACTTCAATCCTTCCCCACATTTTGTTTGTTGTGGTTGTCAGAAACAAGCATGTCCTCCCTATTTCAATCCTTTCCCACATTTAGTTCCTCGCAGTTTTTCAGAAACAAGCATGTAATGCAGTGGTGTAAGGCTCTGGATTCTGTAGCCCAAGGACTTGGATTTGAGCCCCCAAAGGTGCAGCACTTATTGTTTCCAGATTTAAAAAGGAGGTTGCTCACACTTGCATTTGTTATAAATGAAAATGTTCATTGTAGTTGTCAGAAACAAGCATGTAACGCAGCGGTGAGGCTTTCAACTCTTTAGCCCAAGGATTTGGATCTGATCCCCCAAGGGTGCAGCACTTATCTTTTTATTGCCAAACCTGGCATCTAATACTATTTAGAAAAAAAATGTCTAAAATGAACAAAATGGGAGGGCTGTAGTTTGGCACCATGTCATGTGTTCAATCACCTCTGCTGTATTTTTTGGGGGAAAAATTCCAGTGACCGGGTAATGGGCCGTGGGTGACTGGTGGTTACCATCCAAGCAAACGAACAAAATAAAAAGGGAAAAATATTAGGAAAATAAACAAACAAGTGAAGTAGCTCAATGGTAAGTGAAAAGGTTCTGATCTGTGAGGACTGAGGGTACATGTTTGACTGCCTCCTCAACTTTTTTTCGTTTTTTCCATAATTTTATTTATTTTCATATTTTTTCATGATTTTTCTATTTTTCCATCATTAACATGGCACTTTCTAGTTTATTTTCTGTGATGAAATTTCTAAAAGGTTACCGTGCTTGGTCCAGATTGAGACAAAATCAATAAAACGCCACAGGTTCTTGGGATTGATACTCACACATGCAAATCCATGACGAAGACTAGATAATGGTCATAGATGCTGTGTCATTGATACATTCTCCAAAAATGTCATGGAAATTTGTCATAGATCAACACATTTCTTGTAGTGATAAAACATTTATTTTGATTTTCATGTAACCTTGGTGTTACAAAGGCCATCATATGGTAG
The DNA here is from genome assembly GCA_015342445.1 of Digitaria exilis. Taxonomy (NCBI): domain Eukaryota; kingdom Viridiplantae; phylum Streptophyta; class Magnoliopsida; order Poales; family Poaceae; genus Digitaria; species Digitaria exilis. The sequence goes on from JACEFO010001803.1 coordinate 443,005, forward strand.
TCAAATAGAGTTACTGAGGAATGAAGAGAGTATGTTTTAAATCTTATATTGTGCATGACCCTTGATACATGCTGTCATAGAAAATTTTTGCTTACATTCTGATGGTCGAGCGAGGACTGCAAAGACGTATTCTAATGAAAAGGTTTGCAGACAGTGATTTGTTATTTAGGACTTATGACTGTAGCTTTCCAGTTCTGTGGTGGATTGTTTGAGCGTCGTCGGATGTAATTCCATATAGGATTTCTTGATGATATAGTAGTTCTGAAGAAAAATGGATGCACACAAGTCATTACTGTTTTTATTTGAGAGTGCTGAACTGACTAGAAGTGAAACAGGAAATACTGGACATTGAAAAGTATCGGTCATACAACCTTTTATTATTACATCACCCCACACAAGTTTATCAAATTCTATTTATATCTCAAGTATTAACTTCTGGAACTTCTCCATGTGTGCAGCCTCCAAAGCTATTGCAATGGAGAGACTGCCATCCCCATCTGCACTTGGGAGAATAAACCCCAGACCCTCTATTGTAGATGGACCCATGAACACAGGTCTGCCCCACCCAAAGTCAGCATCATGGATCAGCATGCGCACCCAGCTGGTAAGCCCTAGGTTAGGGCACCGGTAAAGGTTATCTCCACGTGACACTGCTGATACATCTGGTAGGAGCCCTAAATAGTCCAGCGCCGAATGACAATACTCATTATCCATCCTATTTAGTGCCTCCTGAACGATTGTTGCCGCGTCTGCCAGTCCACTAGTCACCCTACCTGCCTCAGCAGTTGCTGCAGCGGTGAAGACAACATTGCCAAGGTAACCATCAGGAAGTGGAGGCTGCAGCCGTTGCCGCCCATCTGTGGCACAATACCACTTGGTGGTTTGTTCCGGAGCCAAGCCCCGTGCAAGTGAGGTACACCGCCAGACATGAGCGGCTAGGATTGCATATGTGCTGAAGTGCGGTGCACCTCCACCTTTAGGGAGCTGTGAGCGCAGCCGGCTAAGGTCTAAGGGAGTAAGTTTGAATATGCCTGCGGAAGGTGCCGAAGGCTATAATTTATTGGAAGTGAGGTCCTGAGCTTCCAATGGCAGCATCGCCGGGGAAGGCTCATACTCAACATGTTGTAAAGATGGAGTTGGTGGATCACGGCAAGCGAGAAGAGTGCGGTCAAGGATTGGCATCACTGGAATTTGAGTCCCACGACTGAGGTCAGACCATGAGTTAATGAAGTGCACCCCCGAGATGCCATCCGCGGCATAGTGGTGCATACCAACACCAAGGGAGACCCCACCACACTTGAAGTAAGTCACCTAAAACAAAAATCAGCTGAATTATTTTGAACTCAAACTCATACCAAAAAATGTAACGCTTATGGGTAGGAAAGTATGTCCATGTCATGATAGGTTTAAATTGGCAATGACATCTATGAAGTGCTATAAATCTAAATGTATACATTACTATTTATTCCAGAAATAAGGGTGTTGTAACACGGATTTTCTAGTATTACAAACAGTAACAAAGTCAAGGTTGACTTCTTTCTCGTTCCTTCAAAAATTGTCCTCTACAGTTACTGCTGACCTGCTATTTATAGGGGTCAACCTCGTATGTTTACAAGACCGTTACTTCCCGCCAGAATTCCTACACATAGTCTAGCTTTTGGACAACCGTTGCTTCCCGCCAATCCTCATCCTAGCCTCGTCGCAGATGATAGACTCGTTTCAGCATCTCCATATTCCATACCCAGCCTCGTAACATTGTCCTCTTTGTCTTGACTTCTTCGATCCTGCTCGATAAGGCTTTAACCTCTTCGAATTAGCTTCACGTTTGTCAGCTTCGTCCTGACTTCTCTGATTTCGCCGGCGACTTTTGCCTCTTCGAAATTAGCTTCGCATTTATCTTCTTCATTCGAAACTCTTCAGTCTCGCCTGTAAAAGTAGAAAACATGATTCCAAGGGGCGTCTCCCCAACAGTAGCCCCTTCGTCCTTGGATTCGAGTTTGTTACTATTCATCCCTCGAACTCCTGGGACGAAACCCAAAAGGCGTCCCCTTGGATAAATTTGGCGGTTACTTGGCGCCTTTCCACGGCGCGAATTTCGGAACTTACCGCGCCTATAAATAGTAGAAGTTACCCCCTCCTAAAATTACCTTCGCTTTCACTTTTGACCTCGTGTAATTGTCTTCGCTTTGCTTTAACTCTCATTGCTGACCTCGTGCTTCTGCCTTCGCTCTTTTCTGTTTGGTGCTGCTTGTTAAGATATTTGAAGTGCTTCGTAATTGAAAAAAGGTTAGTTTTGAAGAATCTCTGTCTTCGTTTCTTGTTTTGTTATGTTTTTAATTTCTTTTGATATTAGTTTCGGGATGGCCCACATCGAGTTTGCTGCTATTCCGACTCCTGATGCGGAGAAGGAGGATAGTCCTGTGGCTTCTAACCCAGGGAGCGAAGATCTAGAGGGAGTCGAGGCCAGCGTTGATGAGCTTGTTGAAGAATCAGCTCCCAAGACCCTTCATTTTGGTCGGTCCTCAGTTACTTCAGGCATGATTTCAACTTATGAACAAAATGGATTTTTTCCTGCTGGTGTTGGCCGTGCTCCGGGTCACGAAACTACCCCTGATCCTCAGATTGGAGAGGCTGTCGTTTTTACTGATTTCTTTACTGCTGGTCTTCGATTTCCCTGCGACCCTATGCTACCTCAGATATTTGACCGATTCAACGTCAAGCTTCATCAACTGACACCAAATTCTTTTGTTCAATTGTCAAAATTTTTCTGGGGAGTGAAAACATTTGGTGGTGAGATTGACGTTGATACCTTCGGTCGTTACAATGAGCTTCATCTTCAGAAGAGATCGGTATTTCTGGAAGAAGGGGGCGAAGAACATATTGGACAGTTTGGTGTTGCAACCTTTACTTCGCGTCGTCGAAGTGCAGCCCTAAAGATTACCAAAGTTGACTTCTCCTACGCTCAGCGAAATCGTTGGGACGTTAACTGGCCGAAGTCCTGGTTCTATGTTAAGGTTGGTTTCGCTACACCAAACTCCAGCGAAGTACATTATCCATTTGCTGGTCCTCTTGGCAACATAGAAATTTCTACCGTGATTGATTTCGATAGAAAATCTGAGTCTTTTAAGAAAAACAGTCCTTGCTTTCATCATGCTACGCGACGACTCACCGGCCGTGATGTTGTTGAAGAGTTTTTGGCTGCCGGAATCTGGCCTTTGGGAACAGACTGGAAACCATTTCGAATTGAGGAGAGGCCAATTCCTGGTTTCATCTTGCCCACCACCTTTGCTGTTTTTGGACTTACAAAACCTGAAGGTGTTAGTGATGACGAACTTGTTTCGAATGTAGAATGGGCTGCGAGGTCTTTGGTTGGTCCTTTCACCGAAAAGGAGAAGAAGTCAATGATTGACTTCTTCGAAAAAACAAGTCGTCTGAACCGCCCGTGGATAGAAATGGGTGTTCAGTATGGGGACAGGGTAAAACCTTCTAAGCCTCCGAAGCGCATGAAACCAGTTGGAAATATTGGATCCGAGCAAGCTGGCGTTTCGCGAAGATACAAAAAGACTTCATCAAAAGTTTTAATATCTTCGAGTCAAGATGCTCCCCAGGCGAAGACAAAGCTGCTCGAGGCTCAAAAGAGGAAAAGTGCCTGTATGCAACAATCTACTTCTGCACCAACCAAGAAACCTCGATTGACTCGAAAGGTAGATTTGTCTCTCCTGGATAGTCCAGAAGCCGGAGCTGAAGTTGAGAAGGAAAAAGAAACTATTGAAGCAACTTGTGGACTTCTCGGAATTGCTGGCATTGCTGGTGGTGACCTCGGCACTTCGGGGTTTATGAAGGATTTAGCAGGTACTTCTGCTGCTTCGGGTGAAGGTTTATTTGTTCCTTTTATGAAATGCCCCGGTGCTAGAATGAACCTGACAGGCTCGATATCAAGTGTTGTTTCGAAATCTCCAAGAGAATTCGATCCAAACTTTCTTGAGCTCTTAGAGCATAACTTCGGCTTGTATTCCACAGAATCAGCCGTCGAGGCCATGGATGTGGATAAAGATAAAGTAGTCGAGGCCAAACACGAGGTCAGTAATTTTAGTTGTACTGGACTTGACCACTAAATTTCTTCTATTGTTTTTGCTTATTTTGCTTGATATTTTTAGGTCGAGGTTGTGGATGTCAAGGGTAAAAAGATCCCTGAAGAGACATCTACGAAGCTCCCTCAAGACCTGGTTGCTTCTTCTTTTGTTGACCTTGGTGAAGATACTGATGAAATGCGAGGTGAGAAAAAATTCTATCATCACTTCATGTTTGGTTTCGTTTTTGATTCTTATATTTTGTCTTCGTTTTTATAGGTTACAAAACATCTTTGGAAAATCTTAGCTTCGAAGAGCTATCTCGCTTGAGCGTCTCCACAGCGCACAAGGTTCGTGCTTGCTTTTTGGTATTTTATCCTCGTTTCTTCCTTTCTTTATATTTGACTTACTTTCTTGTTTTCGATTTGCTTCCTTAGGTTAAGTTGATCAACGCGGTTTGTGCTTCAAAGTCTAAAACCGCTGTTGATCGACTTCATTTCTTGGAGAAGGAGAACGAGAGGCTTCGGGAAGTCAACGACAAACTTCATAAAGATTTGACTAAGCTCGAGGACAAATGGGACAAAACAGATAGAAAATATAAAGCCTTGCAGAAGGACTTCGACGAGAACCTGACTGTGATTGAGAACCTACGTGATACCGTGGTTCGCGAGTCCGATGCTGCGAAAGAGGCTAAGACTAAAGTGTCTTCCCTCGAGCTTAAGTTGAAAGAAACCGAAAATTCTCTAGCCTCGTCCAAGACTCTTGACGCTGAGAAGATTAAACGAATTTTTGATTCGTATTGTAGCTCACTCAAGCAGTTCGGAGCCACTCCTTACGCTCTTCCGACGGACTTAAACATTGATAACTTCTTATCTTGGATTGAAGAAGAATTTGCTGGTCTCGGGGACGTGTTTTCTATTGCTGGCGACAACTTCGCACTCACCTGCACCGATGGCCTCGGCAGATTCCTCGAGAAAGAAGATAAGGAACTGCTTCTTCGGGTTTCTAGCCCCGGATTTCGTTTTGCTGACTTCGGAGATCTGTCCTTGCCTTGTTCAAAAGAAGTCGAAACTATGAAACGTCGTTTCTTGCGAGACTTCTGGAACGCCTATGGGCGAGATATGGCTAAGGACTCCTCTTCGAAGGTAAAAAACTTTCTCTATATAACTTTGCTTCGTCTTCTCTTTTATTATTGCCGAAAATTCTAAGTCTTTTGCTTTTGTTCTTCACTAGGAAGAAACTGAGGATGCAGAAACCGAGGAAGGGAAAGAGGAAGAAGACGAGGAAGAAGAAAATGATGCTTTGGATTCGTCTCGTGAAGAAGGCGAAACTAAATCTCCCCAAGAAGAAGAAGAAATCTAGTCGCGAGTCGAAACTAATTTATGTAAAAAACTTGTTGCAAGTCATGAGCGATGTTTGTGAACTTCAGAGCGTCTTAAACATTGAAATTGTTCGTTGTCTATATTAACCTCGTAATTATCTTCAGTCTTTGTTTCGAAGTGTATGCATCGGACTCGTACAATTTATTTTCATTTGGAGTTGCTTGTACACTATCTTGTTTCTACAAGATCATGACCTTTAGCTTCGTTTTCGCTATAGGAAACGCTTAAATATTCTTTGGCCTCTAATTCCCTTGTTAACTCGAGAAAACCTTGGAGCGGATGTGCTTTTCTCCATATATTGGCTTCTAGTTCCCTTGTTGACTCGAGAAAACCTTGGAGCGGATGCGCTCTTCTCCAGGATCGCACAACTTGAGAAGGCGTTGCTGCACGAAGCATCCATGGGCCCTATGCTGATGTTAGTCTTTGGCCTGGCCAGATCATGCCGTCGAGCATTCCTTTGATTCCTGCTGCGTCTCATTTCTAGGAAAATTTTCCTTTTTTCATTTGCTTTGCTTTTTCTCTTGCCGAGGCTCGTCTCCCGGCTTCCCTTTTATAGTGGTCTTTGGACCCTTGGTAAAATAAAGATTTCACCTAACCTTGTGTCCTTTTTGAAAGGTACAGGTTAGGTGATTCGTTTTAATGTGTCAGTTGCTTGATGAAAGCTTGTTTTTGAATAAATGCAAATGGGGGCTTCTCTTTTTAGCCTTTGAAAAAGGCGTCCCCTCCCTCGATAGCCCCTTTGCGTTTATTCATTGCTTCTTACTTCGAGCAACGAATCTGAAAGATTACGTTCTCTTGTTTTAATTTCGAAATAGGGCAACTCTGTTGCTTTTTTCGTTCCCCTGATTTGATCTAGACAATTGGTCTTTTTTTTTTTTTGCGAGGTATTGTTTTTGACCTCTTTCTTAGAGAATTTTATTCGAGATTTCTTTGGCGAGGTTAGTTTTTCCGATCTCGACCTTGGACTGTTTTGCTCAAGGCTTCTTTTAGCGAGGGTATTTTTCCAAACTCAACCTCGAGCTATCTTGCTCGCGGTCTTCTTTTTACGAGGCTATTTTTCAACCTCGGCCTCGAGCTATTTTGCTCGAGGTCTTCTTTTGCGAGGTTATTTTTCAACCTCGGCCTCGAGCTATTTTGCTCGAGGTCTTCTTTTGCGAGGTTATTTTTCAACCTCGGCCTCGAGCTATTTTGCTCGAGGTCTTCTTTTGCGAGGTTATTTTTCAGCCTCGGCCTCGAGCTATTTTGCTCGAGGTCTTCTTTTGCGAGGTTATTTTTCAGCCTCGGCCTCGAGCTATTTTGCTCGAGGTCTTCTTTTGCGAGGTTATTTTTCAACCTCGGCCTCGAGCTATTTTGCTCGAGGTCTTCTTTTGCGAGGTTATTTTTCAACCTCGTTGAATTTTTTGCTTACGTACTTTTAGGGGAGTCTCCTTTATTGATGTTTTGGAGATATTTACATGGGTTCGCCTCATTAAAAACCTCACCTCCAGTTTCCTGGAGCCCCTTTTGTGAGGAAAAGAGTACGACCTTTTGTGATGAAAGAGAAAAGAGGTGCTACGTATTTGTGCTTATAGTTCCGCACATTTACGAAGTTGACCTTTACAAAAAGAACTGAAACTTGGAAAGTACTGTACAGCTTTATTTGTTTCGATTCTAGTTATAGTACTTGCGAAGTTGCTCCACATTCCATGAGTAAGGTAATTCTTCTCCATTCTCGGTGGACAAATGATAAGACCCTGGCCTCGAGCTTCTGGTGACAATGTATGGTCCTTCCCATTTTTCCTCGAATTTGGATAAGTTTTCTGCGTTATGCTTTCTTTTGATTACCAGGTCCCCAACTCTGATCTCTCTTATCTTTACTTTTGGGTCGCGCCACTTTCGTGTTTGCCTTTGATATGATTCGAGGTTATGTGATGCAACAAGTCGATCGACTTCGATTAAGTCCTTTTCCACCATTTCTTTTTCACCTTCGTCACTGCTAAGTGTTACCCTTAGTGTTTTGGCCTTGATTTCTTCTGGAACCATTGCTTCAGTTCCGTATAGCAATCTGAAAGGAGTGAACTTGGTTGCTCTGGATTGTGTGGTATTATGTGACCATACTGCGATTGGCAAATCGTCAATCCATTTTCCCTTTTTGTGGTCGAAGAGCATCTTCCTTATAGCTGAAAAAATGATGCCGTTGGCTCTTTCAACTGCACCGTTTGATTGCGGATGGTATACAGATGCGTACTTCACTTTGGTTCCCATTGTTATGCAAAAATCTCTGAATGATTCGCTGTCGAATTGCTTTCCATTGTCTACCGTTATTTCTTTTGGTACCCCGAATCTACAAATGATGTTATGCCAGAAGAACTTTTGTATTGTATGCGAAGTTATCGATGCTAGAGCTTTTGCTTCGATCCATTTTGTGAAATATTCCACAGCAACTACTGCGAAACCCGTGTTGTAAGTTGTCTCGGTGTTGTATTCTCTCTCGGGCACTTGCACAGTTTCTTTGCTCGCATTGAGCTCGCTTTGGAGTTTCTGGAGCTCATTCTTGGCCTCTGCGATTTTTCGTTTTTTCTCGGTTTCGTTTCTCTGATTCTCCGATTCTTTCAACAGGGCTTCTTTTTCTTGCTTAAGCCTCTCGATTTCTTGTAAGAGTTGTTCGAGGCTAGCTTCTTCTCGATTTTGGTTATCATTGGTAATGGCTTGGTCTGGTGAAACTTGTTGTTCATCGTTTTCTCTTTCATTTTCGTGAGCTTTGGAAGTTTGTGGATCACCAGATCGTTGCTTTTTCTTTGGTGGCATCGTGAGTTTTGATTTCGATCCTAACACGCGGACGGCGCCAACTGTTGTAACACGGATTTTCTAGTATTACGAACAGTAACAAAGTCAAGGTTGACTTCTTTCTCGTTCCTTCAAAAATTGTCCTCTACAGTTACTGCTGACCTGCTATTTATAGGGGTCAACCTCGTATGTTTACAAGACCGTTACTTCCCGCCAGAATTCCTACACATAGTCTAGCTTTTGGACAACCGTTGCTTCCCGCCAATCCTCATCCTAGCCTCGTCGCAGATGATAGACTCGTTTCAGCATCTCCATATTCCATACCCAGCCTCGTAACATTGTCCTCTTTGTCTTGACTTCTTCGATCCTGCTCGATAAGGCTTTAACCTCTTCGAATTAGCTTCACGTTTGTCAGCTTCGTCCTGACTTCTCTGATTTCGCCGGCGACTTTTGCCTCTTCGAAATTAGCTTCGCATTTATCTTCTTCATTCGAAACTCTTCAGTCTCGCCTGTAAAAGTAGAAAACATGATTCCAAGGGGCGTCTCCCCAACAAAGGGCACGATTTTGATAAGCTATTTGATGCCCCCATGCATTACTACAAATCTATAGAGAAGAGGTGATTTGTCCTATAGGGTTCTCTCCATAAGGATCGATGAATAGCTCATCTGCCCAAACATTATTTTCCTCTTCCTTTGCTTGACCTATTCCTCCCCCCTCCTTGCCCCTCCACCTAGCTACTGGGCTACGCCTCGTCAGCATTGCATCCGATGCAAACGAGGACCACCATTTCTTTATCTCCCCTCCCCTTCCACACGACCCTCCTATTCTCCTCCGCCCACCACGCTCCCGTCCCTCATGGCTGGCGACAATCATGACACTGTCACACCCCAATATTCTATATTGGGTTATGAATACAAAACACTAAATAAATAAATGATTTTAAAAGTTTCTAAAATATGTCAACCTTTAATTATGAATTTTTTTCTTTCCCTGATGGATATCTGTTTAGATGTTCTATAAATGTATATTCAGTGATCTAAACTATATCTTTTCTTCAATTTGATCGACCTATTCTAAGCCATCAATTCGTGGACAATGATTGTAGTGACATGTAGAACTGTTTCGTGTTTTATAAAATGTTATATGATGACTGTTGTATTGTTTTTCTTTTTGTTTATTGTCTCCTTGTGTAGAGTTTGGCGCAGCATGAGCATCATCCCTGGAAGGCAAGTGTCCTTGTTCATATACATAACCCTACTTTATCTTTTTATATTAGAGTAGTTAGACCATTAGTTCTTGCATGTTGAGTCAAATTGGAATACCATGTTAGGGTTTATTAGAAATTGTTTAACCATTCCTGGAATCCTGGATTTGGGTTTTAGTATGACATAGCTTTGTAGTAGTGGGTTGGGTTAATAAAATCAATCTTACATAAGTTCTTGTGTAAAAATATGATGCGTGAGACCTCTATGAAATGGTGGTGTTGTCCAATGTGAGTAGGCGGACCGAGCGTTACGATGATGTGAAGATCTTGGATTTGGATTTTTGGTCTTGGCGTTGGATTCCTGCTTCAGTTCTCAGGACCAATTCATGAAGATTGTAACCCGGCTTAACAGTGCAGCCATTAGACATAATAGGCTCTGGGTCGGGCTATTAGTAAATCCAAACATTTGTTTGCATCATAGTGGTTTGCGTGGAACAAAAGGAGGATTAGTAGTAGTGATTACTATGAGAGGTGAGACCTTAGTGGGCGTAAGACGGGCTTAGAGAAGCTGTTGAAAGGCCTTGTTGGGAAACACATCCACACATCTAACAAATGTGATACGGGTGCGATACGTCTGGCAAGAGGGAATGGCGACTCATGATGAAAAGTATGCAACCTCTATAGAGCGTAAAACTAATATATTAGCCATGACTCGCGGTCAAGTGCACCTTGGACTTTTTTATGATTAGTGCTGCTCATGGTGGTGTTTGGTTGGCACAATGTTTGGATGGCTCATATGTATTTTTGAGGGTTGGTCTGTGATTCGGATGGATTTCCAGGAGTTAGATGTGGTTGAGCTGGTCATTTTCACATCTTGTAAATAGGTGCTTTGGATGTAGGATAAAAAATCGGAATATTTCTTAAACGTGACTTAACCCAAAAATCCTTCCTATTTCAGTCGCATGTCATATAATTTCCTACACTTGCAGAGTACAAATTCGTTTGTACTCACCATTACTTGTCCCCCTGTTAGCCCCCTCTACGGGCTCTGAGATGACATGGAGTTTGATGAAGACAACGACTTCGACATTAGTGTTTCATTCTAGGCTGGTTTACACCCGTACAATTTCCTGTGGAGATGGAGTCTCATTCCGCTGAAGACAAGGATATGTAACTATGTAATTTTATTTCAGACCTAGGGTCATTTTGTAATATTTTTATGCTAACTTTAGCATGATTCACCTTTGTAATTGTCACAAATATGAATAAAACAGATCCTGCGTATATGTGTTGACATTTGCTTTTGTTTATAACACCACGTGTGATAAACACCCACCAACCACCATCACTGGTGCCCTCTCGATCTTCGGCATCCTCTGCCCACGCTGCCTTGTCACAGATGTCCAGCACCACCCCAGCCGGTAGGACCCTCTTCCACCCAAGCTACTTTCATCTAGAATTCTATGTACTATATATACTTTATGTTGAGATAGTTTCATGTAATAATTAAGGAAACTGAAATTCCCCCACTTAAAATAGCCTAATGCTCAAATCACATATTACTTTCCTTTCTGTTCTAAATTACTATCCACTGTACTTAGATTTCTCAATAAAGATTTGCTATGAATGGTGGACATGATTAATAGTGGACATGATTAAACAAATTTTGTACGTAAATAAAGTTGGTCCAACTTAGACAAGTTTAATAACTTGGGAAAAACAAAAATAAATAGCAAGTTTACGGGAGGACTGGAGGAGTACATGGTAATCTCTTCTATATTTCTTTCTACCCCTTAAAAGAGTCACTTCAAACATACCTACATCCACCAATCATGTGTCCCGAACACAGACAAATTTTCCTAACCCCATTCAGATTTTTGTATCTAGAAAACCAACTCTTTTAAAACTAATGATCTAGATCTACTCTGATCCATCCTCATTCAAATCTAAGGCTATTGTTATTTGGTTAGTACTCCAACCACCAATCCCTCACAACCTCTAATATTGCTTGGTTAGTACTCCCATCCTCCCCATGCCCGCCTGATCGCCTTGATTTGCTGTACGACGGTTCGTATCGCGAAAACAAAGCTGTAGCCTCTGCCAGTCCTGCCCATTCACCTCCGCTTGTGGTTCCATGTCCCCTCCGCCCTCGCCAGTTCACACCGCCACCACCCTCGCCAACCCCCCTACTGCCAGCCCTGAACTGGGATTGTTCGCCCCCTCCGCCACTGCCATTGGGTCGCCAGCTCCGGTCGCCAGCCTCAGTCGTCGCCACCCAGGGTGTGTCGTCGTTGCAGACATGACGCGACGTGTTCGCCGACCCTAGCACCCCGCCTCTGGGTCTTCCGACCAGGCCTAGCCGTCGCCCCCACCTAGGATTCTTGGTCGCAGCCCGTGACGTCCCGTACCCAAGTCGAGGCTCCTGCAAGCGGCGCCCCCAACCACATCATAGGTGTGTTGATCCCCAATTTCCCAACCCTAACTGTAAAATCAAGAAATTTAGTTCATAGTCCATGTCAAGCGAAGTTGGTGACTTCATATTTAAGTACTTTGTTTGCATGATTTTAAATCTATATCAATCTATGCTTTATTACCAAAGAAAAATCAAAGCATAGATAGCTAAAAGGTACCTTTTATGTTTCTTCAGCAATTTGAGGTACTTTTTTTTGTCTTTGTCGTAGCTCATTCTACTATTGTGATATGCTCTATGCTGAAGTAAGAAATTGAACACTATATTTAAGTTATTTCATATATATATATTTATTGTACTGCAATTTTTTAAAACAAGAGAACAGATTAAGTAGAAAAGAGAGAAGGGATTGCATCGACAACTCAGCTCAAGATTCAAGAGGTGACCCACTACGCTGTGAGATACTGACACTCATGAGTATGAATCACACTCTTCTGTGTCATGTTTTTTAGTTAACCCATTGTTTGTGTTTTGGCTAATAATCAACAACTTCCTGTTATACATTGATTTTGGTTGTTTTATATCCATAACTGTAAATGACACTGCAACATTAGCACGGGTAATATACTAGTACTAAAATAATGGAAAAGCTCAAGTTCACAACTGATACTCAGAAGAAGACTCACTTGTAGCATGACAAGCGGAAAGGCGGTGATGTTGTCGGTGTACTGGACGGCGGGAATGAGGCGCATGAGATCCATGCTGGGGGCGAAATTGCCGTAGTCTTCGACTGCAGTATCAGGCGCGTCAGCTTCGACAAAGAGCACTCCCTCCCCGTTGCAGCAGATCTCAACTCTGCCTCCCTCGCCATGGGCTAGCCGTCCCGCCATCGGGTAGAATGGCACAAGCACCTCTGCCAGCGTCTCCCGCATCCGCTGGCCGTTGAAGAACATCTCTGGCGAGACTCCCTCAGGTCGGCGGTAGAAATAAACGCTGGCCGTGTGCAAGCGTGGCATTACGAGGTCCACGTCGGAGAGCCACAGCCGCTGCCGCGGTGTCTCCCTCGCAGGACGCACCATTGTCGACCGCCTCCCTAGTATGGCCGCCATCTGCACTCCCGGCCGTTTGCTCACTGATGAGCTTAGAAGGAGTTGAGAAAACAAGAGAGCAGGCGAAATCTTGTAGCAACGTTAGTCACGAGAGCAGACACCAAAATGAGAAGCGAGTGTATTAATAGGTACGGCTAGTGTCTTAGTGATAAACTGATAATTGACGATGACCGGTGAGGTGATGGGTCACAGCGAGTGTATTAATAGGTACGGCTAGTTTGGGGCCCGAGAACCTATGGCTTGACAGGGTGTACTTCGCTGGAGAATGGAGACATCTAGCATAAACACACATGGAGTTGTAATGTACAGGTAAAATAATAAATTTGCGTATCCAATAATTACATATGGCGCTTAGGTCGTGCATCCACAGACACAGGACACACCTTGGTGGGAAACGACGCCACGTTTTGTACCCTTTTCTGGAGGATCGTTATTCACATTGTCACGACCGATGCTCTGATGAAAAATCTAGCACCGGTAATCATCTATGCTCAATCGTGCTCAGTAATAAAATGGTATTATTTAATAACATTTTTTTATACTGATATTATTTAATCACATTGTTGTCCATTCACATGAGAACATGGCGATACCACATAATAATATTTTTTATTTTCTGGTAGTCGTATGGTCCTCCCTTGTTGTATGTTATGGTAACACTAATTGTGACGTTGAAGTGATTTGACATTTCAAACCTCGTTTGTGCTGCAGGTATGCTACCTTGAACTGTTGAAGGGCGGTTGATTTTCACCAGACCTGCCAAATCACTTTTGAATATTCTGGTGATTGATTGACAACATAACTATTAGGACTAACGTATTCGAGGTGATTGTTTTAGATATTTCTGGGTCCCAAGGATACTTGGAAGTCATCTAAATGCTTAACAACATCTAAATTATCAACAACCAAATGATGGTCATCGAAATTGAAGCCATCTAAATCATTATGAAAATTGACTTAGCCATATTTTAGAGCACCCAAATCATTTGTTTAGCCTCCAAAATGCTTAAATGATCAATATCCCAATAGTGGTCATCCAAATAGTAGCCATCCAATTCACGGGGAAAATTTAGTTTGCAAGTTTCACGGAGGCACCGACTCATTCAGTGCTCACCGAATCAATCGGTGGTGGCGGGAACCACAGCCCTGTGAAGCCCGGTGAAAAGGGCCACCGATTAATTCGGTGGTATCATCCAGGAGGCACCGAATCAATCGGTTAATATGCCTAGAAATACCAGTTCAACACTATATAAATTTGGAGAGCACCGATTCATTCGATGAGATCAAGTTAGAGGCACCGAATGAATCAGCCATTCGACCTGGAAAGAGATATTAGGCTCTGGAAAGCACCAATTCATTCAGTCGGTGCCGTAGGCGAAGTTGAAGATCAACTAAGAGACGACCGATCCATTCAGTGGTGAAGGAGCAGAGGGCACCGAATCAATCGGTGGTTGGACGAGGCCCACATGTCAGCGACACAGGTTTTCAATGGCTACCTGAGGTGGCATCACTGACTAATTCGTACTGCCCCTCCTATGACCATCGAATAAGTTGGTGTTACACATAAAGGTTGCAACATCTAGTTTCTTTGGTTGGAGCTATATATATGGGTTGACTCGGCCATTTGAAGTGTACTTTAGCTCAGGGAAGATGTTGACAAGTGTTATACACAGTCTTTAAATGTTCAATCTGCCAACGTGCTAATTAGAAGATCTAGGTAATTAGCAAAGTGTTCAGTGCTTTTCTAGGATGCTTATCTCTTAGGTGTTTAGCCTAGATTTTAGCAAGTATTGCATATCTCTTGCTCTATCCGGTGCTTGCACACACCAAGTGTTGTAATTCGGGGCTTGTAGTCTTGCAAGACCCTCCAACCGAGTTTGTGGTGTGGCCGCATGTGGTTGTGGGAGGGAGGAGAGACACTTGGCTAGTTGGTCGAAACTCTACCTAGTGAAGGCGATGAGGAGCATCCGAGGAGGGGCGAGCGGAGACCCACTTGCACGTTGGTAAGTCTCGTGGCCACCCACAGAGTTACTTGACCGAAGAGTTTATGCCCTTATGTGGGTAATCTCTTTGAGACGGGCTCCAAAAACGAGGACCAGTAGAAAGCTCGTGAGCTTTCAGATACCTCGATAAAAATCATCATGCCAGGAGTTTGCACTTCTCTAACCTTTACCTTCCATATTTTATACTTGCACTACTTTCCATTTTTACCATTCCTAGACTTGTCATGCTAGTGTAGGATTGCACCTATGGTGCAAAACTTTGAAACGATAGAGATAGCGACACATAGAAAACACATTAATATAAAAATTGAAATAGGTTTTCTTGTGTGCAAGTGGAGACTTAGTTTTTTTAATGTAAGAGCCTTAGTTTTTATAACTGTGGCGGACCACTCCGAAATTATTCCAAGTTAAGTACCCCTGGACCACTAATCAAGCAGTCAGGCACTTAATCCAGAATAAGCTGGAGCGCCGTCGGATTATACCCGATTAACCATGTACTTTCACGGTCGAAACAACACGCGCGCCCACATGAAGGTGAGTCCCAGAAATTACAACATTCCACAAATTCAACATGCATAATTAGTATCATCAAGTTATTACAAACCAAGTTCGAGTTTCAATAAAAGTACGAGAGTTCATTGCAGCGGAAAATTAAACTAACGACGATACATAGTAACACCACGATGAAGCCGGCCATGATGCTACTCCTCCTGATCCTCGGCAGAGGACGGAACCCACTCGACATGCCAGCCTGGAGGAACCTGGGTAGGCCAAGTGATGGAATCCACTGCCACATCCATAATAGTACCTGAAATAAATAGCCACCAGCAAGGCTGAGTGTACTAATACTCAGCAAGGCTTACCCGTCGGGTGAAAACTACATCACCGACTTCTAGACATGAGAGGCTTCTGGCTGGTGGGTTTGTTTTGCCAGAAAGCTACTAAGAGTGGATCCTTACTTTCATGATTTTAGCATCAAATTCAAGTAGAGTTAACCATTCCAGATTAGCATCCTCTATAAGCATACAAGTGGTGCAATACAATTTAGTTCATACAATAAGTTCATCATCCTCATAGTTCCACTTGTAACTCAATGCAGCACAACGGTCAAGCAGTCTCATTAACCGCAAGAAGCGGACAGTTCGAACCGAATTTTGCTACCTGGCCAGGGGAAACCCAACACACACGGATAATGCTTGCTATAAAAGGCACAAGCACTTCCCAACCTTTCCCATCAATCCACAATTCGGCGCCGGGTCCACTCCCTTAGGATAAAGGTTTACCGCTTCACTCACGGCATCACGCATATATCCACATGTGTACAACAAGAGAAACAAAATGTTTCCAAGGAGAGATGGCTATCGGTCCTAGCTGCTTCAATCCGGTACCGGGCTTACCGATTCCCATAGGTCGGCATGCGTGTGGTACGTTCAAAAACTTGACACGCAGAACCACACGTTTCGACCTTAATCCAATTATCATACACGGACGGGAGATCTACACATACCATCCCGCCCGTCTATCCTTATGATTCCAACATAAGTAAAGACAAGCAACTCCTATATCTCGCGAGTGACAGGAAATCACTCGACTTGTAACGGTCCTAAAGGCATTGCTCTACCGATCCTATCATACTAGTATTTCAAGACATATGTACTAGAATTATGCAACTAGGGTATTCATACAACACCCAGAACGTAATTGCACAAGCATAAATAAATTTATAGTTGCACGATTTAATAGTTAGGTTATGCTCCGGGGCTTGCCTTCTTGAGCTAAACCACTGTCAGGCTCCGGGTCGATCACGACGATGTCGGCACCACCTTTGGGGACTTCTTCTTCGTTGACGGGGACGAGTTTGTTGGTGCCGTCAGCGAGAGCGCCTTCTACATGAGATGCAGAACTTTAATGTGGCTGCCTAAGTGATCTAAGAACAAGGACTTGAAGGCCATATTCACCAAGATATACTAGCGAACTATTTTCTTCTTCACAAAATTAGAGAAGGTGTGTTGAAATTTTTATGTCTTTATGATGGTGATTGTGTACACATATAAAACAATTCAAGCCATCCTTTTTAAGCAAGGGTGCAGTTCTAGAATTTTAGACTTTACATGCTCCTCATTTGATTAATTATCAAAAGTGATCTATTTCTTTTTATAAAACTCAATTCTACTCTAGTTTCTTCTCATTTTTGGTTCTCTATTTCTGTTCATCCTTTTTATCCATAAAGTTTATGACAGTTTCTAGAGTATAAGAGTTAGGCTCAATCCAAAATTTAGCTAAAACTGAGCTACACATAATTTATTCAAAATGGAGCAAGTTGCTGTTCAAGGAAACAAGATTATTTCATATAAAATCAAAACTACCTCCAAAACAGACGATTTCTTTACCCGAGCTATACATGAGTGAAAGAAAGGCTCTGACCAAGTGGTGGCTAAAAATAACACTTGGACAGCCCTCAATAATTTTTTATCCGAAAACCAACATCTATTTATTTGCTAGTCTAAACAGGGTCAAAAATTAAGTTTAGCATTTTTACCACATGTGCAAACATGTTCCTAGACCTCTGGTGAAAGATGGTGATTTTTGGCTGCATGGATTGTTTTTAATAATTGCAGAACTAAACAAGAACAGGAATAACAAAATAAATCATAACTGAAGTTACAGGCCATATTTTTAGGTCTCCTTTGGACACAAAGTGTCTATAGGCATCATTAGCAGCATATCCAATGTTCAGCTCTAGAAGAGTTCAGGATTTGAAATGGTGCACAAGATTCTAAAACCTGAGTTTGAATTTTAATTCAAAAACTATTCATCAAAAGTGTATACATGCCAACATGAGATTTGGAGTTTACAATCTCTCGAGTCCAGGGAGTGTTTTTGTGTATTTTTATGGTTTTTCTATGATTTTTAGTGGATTTTACAAGATTTCAGAAAAATGGATCTAGGTTTAAGAATCTCTTTTACGCCGGGGACCCTCAACCTTTTAAAACTTTACAACACACCCCTGAATCTTTCACGGAGGACCCTAGAACTAAAAAGGAAACGCGCCTAGGTCCTTGAGTTCGTCGGCGTTGTTGCGCCGGCGAGGAGATGGCGAACTAGCGCGGGGAAAGTTGGGGGAAATGATGAGGGGCTCTCCGCGCGTCGTTTGGGGTAGGTCTCGAGGCCGGTGGTTTAGTGGCGCGGCTCGTCGACGGTGAGCGGCAGAGCGACTTGCTCCGGCAACGTCGATAGCCGGCTACGGGGGTCGAGACGAGGCGCGACGTGGCTTGAAAGCTTCACCGGAGTGAGGCGGAGCTCGTCGACGTGTTTGGCGGCGACGGGGATGACCGGAAGATGGGGCTCAGCGTGGAGGTGGAGCTTGGGGGCGGAAATGGAGGAACGGCGAGAAATCTCTTCGATTCCCGACGAGTAGTGCTCGGTTTTGGTTGGGGATGGTTTGAGGGCTAGCTAAGAGAGTGAGCGAGCTATGGGTGCAGTGGATTTGGGTTTCGTGGAGGGAACGTGGGGGATTTTGGCCTGCGGCGGCACAAGCTCGAACTCGGTTCACGGCGGCCGGAGGTGGAAGAAGGGGTGAGGGAGCGCGAGGAGAAGGAGAAAGGCAGGGCGCAGGGCGAGGATGGAAATGAGAGTTGCTTGGGAGAGTTTTGGACAGCTAGAGAGGGCTGAGCAGCTAGGGGATAGCGTGCACGCGAGCTCGGGCCGTCGGAGCCGCCATTGATGGCTCTGACAGCTCAGGCAGAGCGCGGCCGCAGGTTGGGGGAGGAAGATCGCGGCGTGGGCGAGTGAAGGTCCTTTGGAGCTGCTGTTTGGCACAAAGCGGGCGCGAATCTGGCCCCTGGGAAGCTCGGCTTTGCGTGCACCGCCGCGGCCAATGGAGAGCACGGCCGCCATGATGGCGCGCCGCGCGGCGACGTTGACCGGACGCGGGAAACGACCGGGCGTGGATGCTGGCGTGTGCGCGGGGAAGTGAGACGCGGCTGCCGCGGCTTTGGCCGGCTCGGCGAGATGGCCGCCGCTCACCGGCCACGTGGCAGCCACTGGCGGCCACTGACGGCCTGGACAGAGCGCTTGTCGCGACGCCCGTGGAGCATCCCCGGTTCAACAGGATTAACTACGAAAATTTGAACTACACTTCAAAAAGTGCAAACACAAAAGTTGGAGTTTAAAATGTGGGACACAACTTTCTTTTTGGGGTGAACCTGCAATTTCAAATTTTTCAAGCTCAAAAAAGCCATTTTCGAACAGGCGTTCAACACGGTTTTTCGAGTTTTTGAGGAGCTTAACTGCAAAATTTGAAAAAGTTTCCAAAAGTGACTAGGCCTTACTTGTGATTGCAAACAACTTTTATGTTTGCAGATTTTTATGTTTAGTACAAAATTCTTGACATTTCAGTTGGGTGTCATAAAGGCCTTTGTTTGAATTTAAATTTCGAATTTTGATCAAATTATGTGTGCTACCACCATTGCTACCCTTTATCCAGTTTTGATTGTGTTTCTTGGTCTTCTCCTTGGTTCCTAATCACATTATAAACAATAGGTAGTAAACTATTCTCACAACTATTAATAGGAACATTTAGGAACGAGCTCACTTGTAAATTTAGTTGTCGTGCACGAGCTCTTGTGATCGGACCTTGAATGGTTTCATTGTTCAGCGGGTCTTGTATATCAATAGGAGTGATGTCCTCATCATCCTCCCCCTCTTGAATCGGAGTCGTCCTTGACTCAAGCACATCTTTCTCACCCAAGTAAGGCTTCAAATCTGAAATGTTAAATGTCGGACTAACCCCGAACTCGGAAGGTAATTCAAGTTTGTATGCATTATCATTAATTTTCTCAAGTATTTTAAAAGGACCATCAGCGCGTGGCATTAATTTGGACTTCCTTAAATCTGGAAAACGTTTTTTTCTTAAATGCAACCACACAAGATCACCCGGTTCAACTTTTAATTCTTTTTTACCTTTGCTACCAGCAACTCTATACTTTGCATTCATCTTTTCAATATTTTGCTTAGGTTTTTCATGTATTTTCAAAATAAACTCAGCACGTTCTTGAGCATCACTATAAGTTCGCTCACTAGTAGGCAATGGTAAAATATCAACAGGAGCACGGGGGTTAAAACCATACACTACCTGAAAATGACTCACCTTGGTGGTAGAATGTATTGCCCAATTGTATGCAAACTCCGCATGAGGCAAACACTCTTCGCACATCTTCAAATTCTTCTTGAAAATAGCTCTCAACATGGCTCCCAAAGTATGGTTCACGACCTCCGTTTGTCCATCGGTTTGTGGATGACAAGTTGTAGAAAATAACAATTTTGTACCCAACTTGTTCCACAAAATTCGCCAAAAGTGACTCAAAAATTTGGCATCACGATCTGAAACAATAGTAGAAGGCATACCATGCAATCGGACAATCTCTTGAAAGAAGAGGTCAGCAATATGAATAGCATCATCACTTTTATGACATGGTATATAATGTGCCATTTCGAAAATCGATCCACCACAACAAAAATGCTATCCCTCCCCCTCTTAGTCCTAAGCAATCCTAACAAAAAATCCATAGAAATATCCGCCTAAGGAATAGAAGGAATAGGGAGAAGCATATACAAACCATGTGGATTCAAATGTGACTTTGCCTTTTGACATGTAGTGCAGCGACTCACGAACCTTTGAACATCTCGTCTCGTCTGTGGCCAAAAGAAATGTGTGGCCAACACGTCAAACGCCTTCGTGGCACCAAAGTGGCCCATCAAACCTCCACCATGTGCTTCCTGCAACAAGAGAAGACGAACGGATCCAACTGGAATATATAGCCGGTTAGCTCTAAACAAATATCCATCATTGAGCACAAATTTATTCCAAGCACGGCCCTCCTTACAATTCAGAATAACATCTTTGAAATCAGCATCAAGTGCATATTGTCCCTTGATCATTTCAAGTCCAAAAATCCAACAATCAAGTTGAGACAACGTGCTGTAACGGCGAGACAAAGCATCAGCAATCACTCGTACAGAACATGGATATAGTAACACCAACTTATGTTACTATAAGTCCATAAAAGTGTTACAAGGCTATCTAGTAACACATTTTATTAGTGTTACTAAGTTCAATGTTACTATAGTGTGATCTATCGGAACACAAAAAATATGTTTCTTTTACATAAAAATTGTGTTACTGCTTTGTAACATAATTACTCATCAAGTGGAACCCTTATCAAGTGCTACAAAATTCTCCTTTGTAACATATTTTTTAGCTCTTGTAACACTTTGATAATTCTGCAGTAACATTTTCTGAACAGAAAACATCAGAATAAAATAGCAAAATGTTTAATGCACTCTGAGGCTGGCAAGATTCGAACCCATGACCTCTTCTTCATGTCTCACCTTCTCTACCACTACACCACAATGTCAATTGTATCAAAGTTCTGTTTTGGACCCTCACATATTATACCAGAGCGAGTGTAAATTGATTATTTGAGGCTCTAAATGAATTGAAATTAAAAAGTTTTCAATTACGAAGTTTCATAATTTTTTGAGCTATACAATTTTTACTTTGGTAGTTTCTCAGTTCGATGTCATTTAGAAAATTTGAATTTTAAATTTCAAATAAATAGGTTATCAACTACAAAGTTTTGTCCGTTGCTCTTGCCATGGTCATTTGAAAAATTCAAATTTCGAATTTGAGGAATTCAAGTATACTTCTGGGCGCCAAAATTAATTCAAATTAAAAAGAGTTCAAATACAAAGTTGTATAACTTCTGAATATCTACAACTTTTATTTTGAAAAAAACGTTATTGTCGTTTTGTTGAAATCAAGAAATAACCATTCTGTCATTTATTAAAAAGATGTGTCCGAAAAGATAAAAGGGACTACAAGGCTAACACTTGTTAATTGTTTGTTCAGACTTGTGTTTTTCTTCTTCATGGGTACTCTCCACCAATTGAGGGTACAATATGTTACTTTGTAACACTGTAGTTGTAACAATATTTTATATGTGTTACAATATAACACTATTTTGTAAGACTTAAGGTGTAACATTAATTTTGTGTTTTCTATTTGTAACACAAATTTATAGACAAGCATCATGTGTTACTAACTTATTCTGTAACACATGATTTTGTGTTCCTATAAAACTTCTTTGTAACATATTGATCAATATGTTACAAGAGTGTGTTACAATATATGTGCCATGTAGTAGTGAATAGCATTATGTTTCCCTTTCTTGTGTTTAATGATGTAAGGAAAAGATTCAATAAATTCAACCCACTTAGCATGTCTATGATTCAGTTTATTTTGCATGCGAAGGTACTTAAGTGATTCATGATCGGAATGAATAATGAATTCCTTAGGCCATAAATAATGTTGCCACGTCTCTAGAGATCAAACAAGAGCATAAAATTCTTTATCATACGTGGAATAATTCAGAGTAGGTTCATTCAATTTTTCACTAAAATAAGCAACAGGTTTACCTCCTTGCATCAACAAGCCACCAATGCCAATGCCACTAGCATCACATTCAAGCTCAAAAGTCTTACCAAAATCTGGAAGTTGCGGCAAAGGTGCCGAAGTAAGCTGCTCTTTCAAAGCATCAAAAGCTTGTTCTTGTGCTGGACCTCAATGGAAACAAACACCTTTCTTCGTCAACTCATGGAGCGGGGCAGCAATGGTGCTGAAATCTCTCACAAAGCGCCGATAGAACCCTGCAGGACGAAGAAAACTTCGCACCTGTGTAATAGTCTGAGGGATAGGCCAACTACGAATCGCATCAATCTTCGCACCATCCACTTCAATGCCCTGTGGAGTCACAACATAGCCAAGAAAAGCAACTCGATCGGTGCAAAAAATGCACTTCTCAAGGTTAGCGTACAAGCATGCCGCTCTTAAAGCGTCAAAAACAGCACGCAGTGATCCAAATGTTCTGCATGTGACTTGCTATATATCAAGATATCATCAAAATAGACAACCACAAATTTGGCAATGAAAGCACGTAAAACCTCATTCATCAAACGCATGAAAGTACTAGGTGCATTAGTTAAACCAAAAGGCATCACTAACCACTCATATAATCCAAATTACGTCTTAAAAGTAGTTTTTCATTCATCACCCAACTTCATGCGGATCTGGTGGTATCCACTACGCAAATCAATCTTAGTAAAAATTATAGCGCCACTGAACTCATCAAGCATGTCATCTAACCGAGGTATAGGTTGACGGTAGCGAATAGTTATGTTGTTAATGGCTCTACAATCCACCCACATGCGCCATGTACCATCTTTCTTAGGAACTAAAAGCACACGTACGGAACAAGGACTAAGACTCTCACGAACATACCCGCGGTCCAAAAGCTCTTGGACTTGTCACTGAATCTCTTTGGTCTCCTCGGGATTGGTTCGATACGATGCACGATTAGGCAAAAGATGCTCCCGGAATCAAATCAATTTGGTGCTCGATGCCTCTCAACGGTGGCAGCCCTGGTGGAAGCTCGTTTGGAAACACATCCTCATATTCCTACAAAATGTTAGCAATCGCAGGGGGCAAAGTGCTAGCTATATCCTGAATAGCAAAGAAAGCATCCTTACATATCAAAGCATAGCACATAGTGGAAGCATCAATATCATATAGATCAGATTTGGTTGCAAGCATTGCATGATTTATCAATTTTATGGAAGGCTGGTTTTCAATGTGGTCAGGACATCATGTGAAGCAAGTCGTTCTTTATCAGCTTGTACAATTTCAGCAGGGGTCATTGATGCAAAGTAATTTTCTGGCCCTTATACATAAGTATGTATGTGTTACTTCTACCATGGTGGACAACATCATTATCAAATTCCCATGGATGACCCAACAAAAGAGAACATGCATCCATAGGTATCACATCACAATCTGCATAATCAGAATATGGACGAAGAGAAAAATGCACCCGTGCAGTCTTCCTTAACCTTATCCGAGTCGTTGAGCCATTGAACATGGTAAGGATGTTTGTGAGGGCGTGTGGTCAACCCCAACTTCTGGACCAACTCAGCACTAACCAGGTTGTTGCAGCTGCCTCTATCAATAATGACGCGTGCACGTCGATCGTTGATCACAAATAAAATCTGGAACAAGTTGTGGAGCTGCATCTTGCTGGGTTGTCCCAACTATGTAATGAGGACACGATGGACAATACAAATCCGCTGAGAACCCACATCACCAGAACTCAATGAAAGACCCGTAGTAGAAGACGGGTCATCCTCAGGATCATCCTCAATATCTGAAGTGCTGATGTAGCCACCATCATCATTGGCAATGTATGTCCGCTTGCTTGGACATTCTCGCAACACGTGGCCAAATCCCTGACAACGATGGCACTGAATGCCTGAGGAAGAGCGCGCTGCAGGTGACGCACTCTTAGTCGGTTCCTGCAAGCGAAGCTTACCATCGGATGGAGAAGTAGCTGGAGGCGGTGAATGTGTAGACGCTGGTGACACCGCCGTGGAAGCACCTTTGGGAGTAAAGGACTTGGGCATGTAGGGTCTAGTCGGGGTGCTCCTGCTCTGTGGTGGTTGCTATGGCTGTTGCTACTTTTGACGCCCCTGCAATTCTTTTCGGCAAGCATAGCAATCTGGAACAACTGGTTAGTAGTACCGAAACTTTTGTAATCAACAATATCCTGAATTCAGGCCGCAAACCACCATAAAAACGACACACTTTATCCTCAGGATCCTCAACTACCCCACAACGAAGTATACCCTTTTGAAGCTCTATGTAATATTCCTGAACAGACATATCACCCTGGTCTAATCGTTGTAATTTCTTACGTAAATCACGTTTGTAAAATGCAGGAACAAAACAATCACGCATTGAAAGTTTTAGCCCATCCCAGGAAGTAGGTTGTACGTTCAGAGTAGCACATTCTTGCCACCAGATTATAGCAAAATCTTTAAATTCACTAGTGGCTTGCCTAACCCTATGTTGATCAGGAATAAGATGTGATGCAAATTTTTGTTCTACTGTCATCTCCCAATCTAGATACTCCTCAACATCATAACACCCATGGAAGGAATGTATAGTGAATTTAACCCTGGCATAAGGATCATCGTTACCGTGATTGCGTCTTGTTTGCTTACCACACATACCTGTTTTGTTCTTTTGAAGGCGTTGTTTCTTCAACTTCTCAGCTTTGGTCTTGATCATATCAGGTTCGCCATCAGACCCATAGAAGATCTCATCATCGTCCTCTAGGTCATCCACATCTTCTTCCTTGGGGGGAGGGTTAACTTCGAGCTGTTGTACCCTGTTGGTCAGTGCGGAAACTCGCCTATCCACACCCTCAATCATATGATTGGCATCTTGGACCTCCTTCGCAAGATTATTGAGCTCCGTCACGAAGAAGTTCTTTAGGTCGTCCGTCAAAGCCTGCAACTGACTAGACAAAACAGGCTCGCCGTTTGGCATGGTTAGTGAATAAGAAAGACCCTAGCAACTATGTGGTTAGTTGGTAGAATCACACCCTCACACACGTCTTACCAAATTCTTACCAGGTTCTTACCAACACAAGTAGTGGAACGGTACAACCGGTGGCTGGTTCATGATACCTGTGAGGAGATGGCAGCAAGATTGCAGGGTCCTTCGCTGTACTGATTTGAAGAAAGTATGTGGAGCTTTGGGTGGCCAAATATGGTAGCAAGGTTGGCAAATAAAGAATGCGGATTAGCAAAGTTCAATAAGTATCCAAAGCACACGCCACAATTGCTGGCTAAGACGTGTCCTAGGAGTAGCACAACAAGGTGGAATAAGCAACAACGGTGAAAGCTCAAAGAACAAGCACAATGGCAGTTTGGTAATTATGCGCTCAAACGGCACTAGTAGGAATCATAGTTGTTTTCATTTTTCTTTTTTCTTTTATTTTTTTGATATTTTTCTCACAACCAGGAGCCCCAAAATAGAGACGCCACCAAGTACTACCTCAATCGGATGAGAGATGTGGGCTACACAAATTCAGAGGCGTTTACCGAAAACCAGGGCAAGACAGAGAAGCAATTTTTTAATTATCTTCCCGATTTTTTTTATTTTTTTTAGAACGTTCAGATTTGTATGTGCAACTTTTTATTCCCAAGCTCCTATAAAAATTTCAGCCCAAACAGAGCACCGAGCGAAAACTTATGCGCGTATTACCGAAGGGACCTCAAGTTAGGGTTGCAGATAGCACGACGGAGGCTAGAGCACAAATTGTCCTTGGTAGGCGCAACAGGGAAGTATAAGATGGATCCAAGGGGAACTAGCAGGGGCAGATCGAGTAATGAGGTGGCTCGACTTGTGATCTGTTGTAGGGTAGATGGAAGCGGCGGTGCGGTTGGACTACGACCACGGACACAAACTACACCAGCAACATGACTCGACCACGGACACAAACTCATCAAAGCAATCTGAAAACGAAATTGCAAGGCTAAACAAGGCGGTACGACAGCGGAAAGTGAAATTTTTTTATGGCTTTTTGTGGACGATAGGTGATGGACAAACAAAAATAACCGAACTAGGGTAAGCCTGATGGGAATACCTAAGTCTCTGATTACCACTTGATGTGAACAAGGGGCCCAATCTTCCGTCAGGAAAAGGGACAACTCTCGTTTTTCGACGGAATTGCAACACACCAATCCGGCTTCAGATCCAAAGACCCGAATCCCTAACCTCGGCGGCGGCTACGGTAAAATAGAGTCTAAGGTCGTGGTCGACCCCCTGGACGTGACCCCTAATGGGCTTAACGACGATACACGGCCC
This sequence comes from Digitaria exilis, assembly GCA_015342445.1. Classification (NCBI taxonomy): domain Eukaryota; kingdom Viridiplantae; phylum Streptophyta; class Magnoliopsida; order Poales; family Poaceae; genus Digitaria; species Digitaria exilis. Next base: position 469,714 of record JACEFO010001803.1, read on the forward strand.
AAAGGCCAAAAGACGGTGACGCAACACAGATTATGGATGCCATCTTGTTCGGACGATTCCCGACGGCTCAGGAGAAATTTGAGGTTCAAACCGGTGCCATTGGAAGCTTTATGAAATCTTCTTTCCAACCATATGTGGATTGTCGAAAACAGACTCCATATGTGGCCTGAGCGTCAAATGTACCGAAGGCAGTTCCTGGACTCCGAGGTGGACTAGAAGTCGAATTGTATTGGGCCTCCACGTAGCTTGGTCGTCCCTTTATGGTCCTCCATGACTCTATGCCTTCCCCCATGTGTTTCTTGGTCTTCTCCTTGGTTTCTAATCACATTATAAACAATAGGTAGTAAACCATTCTCACAACTATTAATAGGAACATTTAGGAACGAGCTCACCTGTAAATTTAATTGTTGTGCACGAGCTTTTGTGATCGGACCTTGAATGGTTTCATTGTTCAGCGGGTCTTGTATATCAATAGGAGTGATGTCCTCATCACGAGTCCTGCTCCTTACACCCAGCCATAGCAGGGCAGTGCTGGGTTCTACCTGCTCCAGCCGACCTGCACCTCGGCTGCGCAGCCACATTCCTCATCTAGGCTACCGCGACTCTGCTAATCCCCTGGCTCCTGCACCTGCATAGGCTGCCGCTGCCCGTGACACGAATCATGATTGACGGAGGGGAAAAGAGGGAAATAATAGAAAAAGAGAGCCGAAAAAACTGCATAACCCTCAACATCTCAAACGTGAATCATAGCATCCCTTGAAATAAAAAAATGGGGTTTTAACCCCCTGTATGTAAGGAAAATCACCCTAGGTCATTATTTGTGATTTTGGAGATTGATTAACAATAAAACCATTGGGACTAACATTTTGTTTATATGATATATGCAGATATTTCTAGGTCCCAAGGATACTTTGAAAGCCATCCAAATGATCAATATCAAATAATGGTTATCCAAATTGAGGTCATCCAATCTCTAAAGAAAATTATAGTCTTGCAAGACCCTCCAACCGAGTTTGTGGACTGGCCGCTGATGGTTGTGCAAGGAAGGAGAGACCCTTGGTGTTTGGCCAAGCTCTACCAAGTGAAGACAGTGAGGAGCATCCCAGGAGGGACGAGCAGAGACCCACTTACGCATGGGGAAGTCCCGTGGCCACTCATGGAGTTACTCGACCGGTGAGTTTATGCCCTTGCGCAGACATCTCTTTGAGAGGGGCACCAACGACGAGGACTAGTGGAAAGCTTATGAGCTTTCCGATACCTTGGTAAGATGATCGTGTGAGGAGTTTGCTCTTCTCTACCCTTTTACCTTCCGTATTTCATACATGCTCTATTCCGCATTTATATTTCCTAGACTTGACATGCTAGTATAGGATTGGACCTAGGGTGTAAAACTTTGTAGCGGTAGAGATAGCAACACATAGAGAAACCTATAGCACAATAAGATAGAAATTGAAATAGGTTTTCATATGTTCAATTGAACATCTTAGATTTTATGGACACCTAATTCACCCCACCTCTTAGGGTGTCACGGTCCCTTCACCCTTTCACCTTTGCAAAATCGTACAAATAATCTGTATAGTGGTTCCACAATGTGTTTTTGCTATGTTGGCAAGAAAAATCTACAGAACCCTCTAATATAACAATGGTGAATCACATCACCCCTTAAAGTATGAAATTGGACCACTCTAAAATTAATCCAACTTAAGTGCAGTAAGGATCAGCCGAGGTGATCATACACTTAAATGGGATTAAGCTAGAGGACCGTCGAGTCTAGCTTGATTTAATGATGCATTTACGATCAAATTAAAACAACACGCTCACATAAAGGTGCGTTCGAGAGATTACAACATTCTAACCAAGTTCAAATGACATCAATAAGTCTCAAATAACGTTATTTCCAACCAATTTCAAATCTCAAAAAGAAGTTTTGTAGTTCAATTGCAGTGGAATAAAAGATAACTAGCAACCATAATGGTAAGACCACCATGAAGCCACTCATGGCGCTAATCCTCACGATTTTTGAAAGGGGTTGGATCCTAGACGAGTGACCAACTAGAAGGAAGTTGGCTAGGGCAAGTGAAGCTAGCAGCCATCTCCTTAAGATTCATACCTGAAATATTGAGCCACAAGCAAGGTTGAGTATACTAATAACTCAGCATGGCTTACCCATCGGGGATAACAACTTCACCGATTCCTAGACATGCAAGGCTTCTGGTTGAATGGGTTTGTTTTTGCCAAAAAAACGACTAAGATTGTATCCTTACTTTCAAAATTTTAGTATCAAGTTGTAGTAGTGTTAGCCATTGTAGATGAGCAACCTTTTTAAGAATACAAGTTTTGCAATACAATTAATTCCAACATCAAGTTCATAATTTATATAGTTTTCACTTGTTACTCAATGTAGCACAGCGGTCAACTAGTCTCATTAACCGCGAGAAGCAAACAATTCAAACCAAATTTCATAACCTTGCAATGGAAACCCAAACACAAGGGTGGCTTACTGTGACATCTCTGATGTAAAAGTATTAAAAGTACACTTAAAACAAGTGCAAGAGGGAAATAGGGAAGATGGAATTCAAAAATTCATCAAAAATTCGAATTAAATTCAAAAACAAGGGTTGTTTGACACCCAACTGAAAACTCACGAATTTTGTACTAAACTTGAAAATCTCCAAAAAAAAAAGTTGTTTGTCATCACAAATAAGGCCTAGTCACTGTTTGGCACTTTTGAAAATTTTGCAGTTTAGTCCCTCAAAAACTCGAAAAACCAATCTGAACACCTTTTTGAATTTGGGTTGTTTCAGCTCGAAAAATTTGAAATTTCAAGTTCATTCCAAAAAGAAAGTTGTGTCCCACCTCTCAAACTACAACTTTTATTTTCACACTTTTCCAAGTTCAGTTCAAATTTTTGAAGAAAATTCAAAAGGGAAGAAAGAGCTCCCCGGGGCGCCAACAGTATCCCTGGCGCGCCCCTGCTCCGGCCGGGCGTCGACCGCCACGTGGCCGGCGAGCGGCGGAGGCCGTGCCGAGCTGGCCGAGCCGCGGCGTCGGGTGGCGCGTGTCGTCTTGCGTTTGTCCAGCCCTTCCTGCACCGTCACATCGCCGTCGACGCGCCGTGTTGCCTCGCGCCGCGGAGCGCCATCATGGCGGTCGAGCGCCGCCGTGGCCGCGCGCGCGCGCGTCGCGCGAAGCCGCTCCGCGGCAGATTCCGTCCCGCTCCATGCCAAGAAGCCCTGTAGAGGATCCCCCAACGTCACGCAAGGATCTCCTTCGCCCGGTCTAGTCGCCGCGCGCTGCCCGAGCTCGCGCCGCATTCATGGCGGTCTGCTCGCGCCGAGCTGTGCGTGCGCACGCTCCCGAGGCAGCACAGTGCCTCTCTCGCGTGCCCAAGCACTCCACCGAGCACTCACACCCCTTCCCCTCAGTCCACACTTAGCCATTTCCTCTCCTCGCGCCTCGCTCCGTCGTATTCCACCTCGCGCCGCACGGACCAAGCCGAGCTTCGAGACGAAATTCGCCCTACACTCTCCACCATTCCCAAATTCCTCGCGCACGAAGCTAGACCCCTTCACTAGCCTCCCATTCCCCCACTCCTCACGAGCTATCATCGCTTCTCCGGCGAAAAATCGAGATTTTCCTCAAATCTCCGTTTTTCGGCCGCCGGAGCACCCTCACGTCGAGACCCCACTTCGAGCCGTCCCCGAGGTCAACCGAGCATGCCAACAGCTTCCCCGAGCTCCACTGGTGCCCTAGGACCCCTTCAACCTCGGAGAACGCCACCGACCTCACCGGCGTAGAAGCCACGGCGGCCGCGCCGCCACTGCATCGCCGCCGGCCGTCTTCCGAGCTTTCCCCGGCCTCCCAACCGTCACCAATCGACTCGTGGTGAGCCACTGATTCTTTTCCCCCACTTCCCCGACCCTAGCTCGCCGTCGTTTGGCCGGCGTAACTCCGGCGACGAGCCAAGGACCAAAGTTCATCGTCTTCGTTTTTCTAGGGTCCTCTGCGCAAAAGTCAGGGACTGGTTTGAAAGGTTTTGAAAGTTCTAGGGTCTCCAGCGTAAAAAGATTCTTAAACCTAGATCTATTTTTCCCGAATCTTGTAAAATCCACCAAAATTCGTACAAAAATCAGAAAAATGCACAAAAATACTCCCTCGACTCGTGAGATTGTAAACTCCAATCTCATTTAAGCATGTATATACTTTTGGTGAACCATTTTTGAATTAAAATTCAAACTGTGAAATTTGAAACTTATGCACCATTTCAAATCCAGAGCTCCGCTAGGGTTGATCTTTGGATATGTTGTTTGTAGTGACTTTGGACCTAAAAATATGGACTGTATCTTCAGTTATGAATTAAATTGTGTTTCCTGTCTTTTTGTAGTCCAGAAATTGTTAAAAATAATCTGTGCAGCTAAAAATCACCCTTTTTCTCCAGAGGCCTAAAAACTTGTTAGCACATCTGTTAAAAATGCAAAACTTCATTTTTGCTCTGTTTAGACTAGCCAATAAATAGATATGTGTTTTAGGATAGAAATTTATTGAGGACTGTCCAAGGGTTATTTTGAGCCACCACTTGGCCAGAGCCCTCCTTACACTTATGACTAGCTCTGGTAGGAAAATTTCTTGAATTGGACGTATTTTCAATTTTATATGAATTTATTTCATTTCTGTAGGCAGCAGTTTGAATTATTTTTAATAAATTCTGTGTAGCTCAGATTTAGCTAAATTTTGGAGTGAGCCTAGCTCTTATACTCCAGTGGCTATCATAAAGTTTATGGATAAAAATGATGAACAGAAAAGGAGAAACAAAAATGAGAAGAAATTAAGGTGGGAATTGAATTATATAAAAGAATAGAACTTATTGATAATTAAATACAATATAACATGGAAAGGTTAAAATTCCAGAACAGCACCCTACCTTCAAAATAATAAATGTAAATTCTTTTATATATGTACACAATCACCATCAAAGTTGTATGAAAATTTTCCACACCCCTACTCTATTTTTGTGTAGGAAAATGTAATACTTAAGCATGTCTAGGTGAATATGGCCTTCAAGGCTTTAGTCTTGGAATCAATAGACAGCCGCTTTAAATTATGCATCTCATGTAGAAGGCGTTATTCCGGACGGCACCTACCATCTCATCCCCGCCGACGAAGGAGGAATCCCGGAGGGAGGTGCCAACAAAGTGGAAGTCAACCCGGAGGCTAACCCCCAGCTAGAGCAAGAAGGCAAGCCCCGGAGCATAACCTACCCTTTCCAAATTAAGCATTTATGAATTCCCTATGCTTGTGCATTTACGTTTCAAGGAGTTGATTGAATACCTTAGCTGCACATTTCTAGTACCTATGACTTGCAACACTAGTATGAAAGGATCGATAGGGCATTGCTTTAGGTCCGTTACAAGTCGAGTGATTTCCTGTCACTCGCGAGACATAGGAATTGCTTGTCTTTACTTATGTTGGAATCATAAGGATTGACGGGCGGGATGATAGATGTAGATCTCCCGTCCGTGTATGATAATGGACTTAAGGTCGAAACGTGTGGTTGAGTGTGTCAAGTTTTTGAACGTACCACATGCATGCCGATATATGGGAATCAGTAAGCCCGGTACCAGATTGAAGCAGCTAGGGCCGATAGCCATCTCTCCTTGGAAACTTTTGTTTCCCCTGCCGTACACTTGTGGATATATGCGTGAGACTGTGAGTGAAGCAGTAAACCTTTATCCTAAGGAAGTGGATCCGGTTCCGAATTATGGATCGATGGGAAAGGTTGGGAAGTGCTTGTACCTTTTATAGCAAGCATTATCCGTGTGTGTTGGGTTTCCCCTAGCCAGGTAGCAAAATTCGGTTCGAACTGTCCGTTTCTCGCGGTTAATGAGACTGCTTGACCGCCTTGCTGCATTGAGTAACAAATGGAACTATGAGATTGATGAACTTATTGTATGAATTAAATTGTATTGCACCACTTGTATGCTTATAAAGGATGCTAATCTAGAATGGTTAAATCCACTAGAATATGATGCTAAAACATGAAAGCAAGGACCTACTTTTAGTTGCTTTTTGGCCAACAAACCCACCAGCCAAAAGCCTCTCATGTCTAGATGTCGGTGATGTAGTTTTCACCCGACGGGTAAGCCTTGCTGAGTATTAGTATACTCAGCCTTGCTTGTGGCATTTATTTACAGGTGCAATGTTGGATGTGGCAGTCGATGCCATGACTTGGCCTACCCAGGTTCCCCCTGGATGGCACATCGAGTGGGTTCCGTCCTCTGCCGAGGAACGGGAGGAGCAGCACCGTGGCAGGCTTCAGCATGGTGTTACTTGTATCGTCGTTAGTTTTTATTCCGCTGCAATGAACTACTTTATTTCCGCTGCAAGCCTTTGATACTCTGATTTTAATTTCGAACTCGGTTTGTAATAACTCTATGGTACCCCCTTTATGTATGTTGAATTTGTGGAATGTTGTAATCTCTGGAACTCACCTTCGTGTGGGCGTGCTGTTGTTTCGATCGAGAAAAGTACGTGGTTAAATCGGGTTTAATCCGACGGCGCTCCAGCTTATTCCGGATTAAGTGCCTGACTACTCGATTAGTGGTCCCGGGGTACTTAACTTGGAATAATTTCGGAGTGGTCCGCCACACTTACTAAAAAAAAGCAAGCATAACCAAACCCTTCCTGTCTTTCCACATTTCGGAACAAGGTCACACTCCCTTAGGGCAAAGGCTATCCGCACTCGGTCTCATGCAAATACCCACAAGTCTTCGGCAAGGGAAATAATTTTCAAGGAAAGCGTGCTATCGACCCTAGTTGTATCAATCTGGTATGTTCAAAAACTTGAGACGTAAGGTATTTCGGCCCTAACCAATTCATCATACATAAACGGGATATCTACACAAACCATCCGGTCAATCAATCCTTATGATTCCAGCATAAGTAAAGATAAACAACTCCTATTTCTCACGAGTTACAGGAAATCACCCGACTTGTAACGGGTCCTTTAAGTATACTAATATTGCAAGACATGTACTAGGAATATGCAACTATCGTTTCTTTCAACTACTTTAAACTCAAATACACGAGCATACAAAATCCATATTTGCTATGAGCTGCAGTTGAGGCCATATTCACCTATACAATATAATTAATCATTCTTTTCTTCACAAGTTAATTAGGTGGTGAGGCGCAAAGATTTTTCTTATGTGATGATGATTGTGTATACATATATAACCTTTCACTCTTAACTTCCTCACCAGGGCACTCAGGTTCGGTTTTCAAGGTTTTTCAATTAAACTTAGCTTAAACCAAACACAAATGTGATAAGGGGTTTTTATTTTTCTTTTATTGTAATAGTAGGATGAACTAAGATTTGTTTCTCGAGTTTGGTTTAACCTTCTGTAGTTGAAACTTCTACAACAACTAAACAGTGACTTAAACTATCCTCTGCAAAAATTTCAGCCCAAACTGATTTATAAACAAATTATTAAAAATCCAGCAAGTTACACTAGTTAGCATCAAGATTAAATCCTATAAAAATAATTACATAGTAATTTCAGTGGATCTTTTTACCAGATGTTAGTTTGGCTAAAAGTAGAGTAACTAACAAGTCTTATTTGAATTGACGCAATAGATTTCACTGAGTAACTACTAACCCGATATCAAACTCAGATTAATTTAAGCATCGGAACAAACTCAAAATAAGGTCTACCATTTACTAGTGGTGATCTAGGCTGTTACTATTCCACTGCAAAATGATGAAATTTATTTGCAAGGAAAATATTTTTTAAAAATTCCATAACTAAACTGCTGCTGCCGAGAGAAGACAATTCATAACATGAGCTAGAAACCACAATTTGTTGCACCCTTTCTACACAAGCGTAATCATTACTATCCTAACAACATATCCAAAATGCAGCTACAGAGGAGCTATAGTTTTAAAACTGTGCACAATTTTGTTTAAACCTATTTTAAATTTTAATTCCAAGACTAAACCTCAAAAGTATGAACATGCTTTGACAAAGTTGCAGAGTTCCACTTCACTATTATAGATAACTAGCCACAAGTGCCCACGCTTTGCTGCAGATGAACAACTGGCATAGAACCAAACTGTAAAGATCATATACACTATTCTAGCAAAATATATTTTGCCTACCCTAAATCAAAGACCAAAACGAATATATGCTATCTTTCAATGGAAGATATATGTTTTCTGGAGGCATTGTTGATTCCTAAACTATGTGTGACGTTTCTAGTGTGAATTGTGATGGTTTGGCCCGTAAATCATGCAAACACATGGACAATCGAACATGAAAAGAAAATCCTCATTTAGATTGCATTGTGAGTAGTACTTTTTTGGGTTTCCTATTATCTCAATTCTCAAGTCAAGCTAAAGTAAATAAATTTCATGCAAATGCATGTGGCAGACACTAGTAAGAAGTACCACTCTGCAATATCCAATGAAAGTAAGCTACAAGCAATATGTTTCAAGAGGGTAGCGCACCAAGTAGTCAACCAGGGCAAATGTTGTTACACCCTAAAAATGTCCTATTTAAAATTTATAAATTAATTAACTTTTCATATTCAAGTGTTCATGAAAAATATTGGAAAAATAAAATTTTGAATAATTAAAAGCAAATACAGGGAATAGAAACATTACTGTTGCATTCATGCTGGTGCATTTATTTTTTATTATGCAATTCAAATTTGAATTTGAATTTGAATTCAAATGAAAGTTTGAACAAAAGAAAAACCAATTCTTTTCCTTCTCCTATCCCTCCTCCAATTTCAGCCCAGCCTGCCTTTTTCCCTCTCTCCCTTTTTCCCTTTGCGCGGCCCAGCTCCGGCCCAGCAACACCCGCGCCAGCCCAGTTAGCGCCAGCCCGCTCCGCGCTTCTCTCTCCCGCAGCGGCTGACCAGTGGGTCCCACCTGTCGGCCTCTTCCTCCGCAGCAGCTGCGCCCGCGCCTTCTCTCTCTCGCCGACACCCCGGGCCCACCTGCCAGGTCGTCTTCTTCCTCCCGTCGTGGGCGAACGGGACTCTTTCACCCGATCCGCGCCGCCGCGCTGCCTTATCCGACCGCCGTGCCCGGACTCTGCTTGCTTGGCGCGCACGCCAAGGAGACCTCGAGCCCCTATAAAACTGCCGCTATCCCCCTACCCGCGGAGCCCGTAACCCTAGCACCATTGCCAACGCCGAACCCTAGCTTGCGCCGCCACCGTGATTCCAGCTCTCAAGGCCGCCTTCGTCGCTCCTAGACCGCCAGCAAGGTTCGCGTGAAGGTAAGGAACGCGCCGGGCCTTTTCCCTTGCGCAATGCACACCTAGAACCCTTAACCGACGCCTCACCATGGCCGCCGCCACCATGGCTCATCACCGGCCATCGCTACGGCCTAATCCTCGCGCATGATCCCAAAAATCGATTCCCTTTCTCTCCTCTCTCTCTAGGTCCTTGAATCGTTGAAAACGGAGCACCGTAGCCTCGGATTGCACCAACTCCGGCGAGCCCCGCCGCAGCCGTGGGCGGCGCCGCCACGTCTCCGGTGACCTTTGAACCCGATCTGATCTCAGCCGTTGGATTCAAAACCGACAGCCCAGATCTAAAACCTGATTTAAACCACAACGGTTCACCGTGAGCCCGTGGACCGCAGTTCACGACTGGTCGACGCCCAGCTGACCGTGACGTCATGCTGACGCCAGCCCTCAGCCGCTGGCGTGCCAGTTTTGTAGATTAGCCCCTGCCTTTTCACAAAATTAACCCTCAGTCCAAGCTAGTTCAAAAATATTTACAAATTAATCCTTTTCCTTTCGGTTTAGCCCCTGCGCCTTTGAAAAATAGTGGCCGCCGTTCTTAGATGGTTGTTTTACCCATAGACCCTCGGTTTTTTAATGAAATTATGTTTTAGGTCCCCGGTTTCTTTCAAAAACGCCCTTGGAAGCCTAAAAGTCTTACCAGCAAGCCCCTAGAGCCCGTTTTAAGCGTAGTTTCTTCGTTTTAACTCCTATTTGAGTGATTTTCGCGCTCATGTAATCGTAGTAAATCGTACAATATATTTAGAGCCTTCTTTTTGTCAGTTGTTTATGTTTGGTGTACTATTCTAATTTAATACCTTGTTTGCATGTATGTGTGGATGCTTGTGTGGTGATCGATGTGCGTAGTTGACGAGCCGTTCAAGTTCGGCAATGATCAAGGTTACAAAGAGCAGGTGCAGAAGCAGTTTGCTTCAATTCATGTGCATGTGTCTAATATTGCTAAAAATTAAGGTTATGCATTATGGTTAGTCTTTGCTACGCGCTGCAACCAATATTTATTTCATGTTAATATTGAATTAATGGTTCGCTTCAATGATGATTAAAAGATGCTTTTTAGCAACATGATTCGGGGAACTAGGGCATGTGCTTCGTGCTTTGTTCTAGTGTCTCCATAAGGTTTGGTCTAGGGAATTAGAGCATGTGCTTCGTGCTTTGTTCTAATGTCTCTTCGTAAGGTCCGGTTCTTAAAGCGGCAACCCAGGAACTTGTTTGCCGCCGTTGGAACTATAATGTCTCTGGTCTTGGATAATTAGCTTGTACGTCTCTTGCTCGCCAGTGGTTACCGAAAGGCGTATGTGGGGAGTATGGGTGAGAGAATAGTTTGATCCATCGAGGACGGATTTATCCGTTGGCTATGTCTCGTTAGGCAAAGTCCCGTGATGTAAGCCCCTGATGTACGGCAGCTTCACACGTTGCGATGATTGCGCTCTCGCTCTGGACGCCATTGACCCCCTCACGTTGCGCCCTGAGCGTACATCAATCTCGATGCCTTGGGTTATGCTGTCTATGTTGAACTAAAACGGCTACTGTGCTTGTTAGGGTGTTTTGTGAAAGTCCTCGTAACATAAGTTCTTTCGGATTTATGTGACCAGCGGGTAAAGGGCGAAACCTCTGCAGAGTGTTGAACTATCATGATAGCCGTGCTCACGGATACGAGCGGCCGGGATCCTTTTTTATTAGAAGATGATGTTAGTGGTTGATGTTGGTATATTTCATAATTACTTATATTTTATTAATGGGTTTATATATGGTCTCTCACTCATTTGTAGTAATTTGGAGGATAATTAAAATGAATCAACTAAAAGTGCTAATGAAGTTTAACCATGTCAAGCCTTTGTTCTTGCATAACCCGTGTTATACTTGTTAAGTAAGATGGTTTACTTACACTTGCAACTATTCAACAAAATCCCGGATGGGTAACAAATGGAGTAGTGGATGAGCAGTTGCTTGCTGAATTTCCGGAGGATCTGCCATACTTCTAGCTGTGTTCAACCAGTCGGTGTCCCTGTGGACTTGAGGCTCTACTAGTTATGAAACGTTTGCTATTATTAAGACTTCCGCTATATTATTTGTTTAAGACTATGTCTTGTGTTAAACTCTGATATAAACTATTTTATTCGAGCATTGTGTTCTCTGAGATTCAATATTTGTAATCTATATGTGTTCTGTGGACATCCTGAGCACACATATGGAAGCATTCGGATTTCTCGGAAATCTGGGTGTTACAAATGTGGAGCAAAGATGCATTGGAACGAAAGGAGCACCATGCTTTATATAGGTAGGATAAAGAATCTCGACTGAATAACTAGTAGCAAATGACAAACAAAAAATGACAAGGGCTAAATGATCATACTGAAAAATTATTTGTGAGATGACTCGTCAGAAACACCGCACTCCAAGAATGCATGCACCCATGAGGCCAGCTAGCAGCATTCATGCAGTAAGTACATCACTATAGGCTGCAAGTCCTGCAGTCCTTTTATGTACCGAGCATCTATGATGAAAGCTAGCGGTATACATGCAATCCAAAAATAGATTGGTCCGCACCCTTCTAGAAGCATGTTGCCAACTGAATGATCTCCCGTCTGTCTGAGTTTGAACAATCCCTATGATGTGACCCATCCTTCATTTCACACAATATCAGTTGGCATGTAGCAGGATGTTGGATGTGCATGAGGATAGCAATGTCATGATAAGTCATTTTTGTTCAGCAGCTTTCTGGTAGTTCTCATGATGGCGACACTTCGGAGACTGCCGGAGCAGATCGAAACAGTAGAAATCTCATCAAATGGAGCTAGAATATCATGCTAACCTGGCTATGCTAGCAGGCCGCGAAAACGGGCATTTTTCCAATATTGCTACAAATGTTTTCCGATTTTCAATTGTCTCATTATTTCACCATGAACTTGGACGAATCAATTTACATAAGGACCCTTAGATCTATTCTGAGTCTACAACCAGCTCCCTGGAATCTAGTAGTCGGTAATTTTTGATCTTTCTCTTTGTTGAATTTTTTCCGTGCAATATTGATCATTAATTCTTCTTTGATTTAGAACTGAAACACTGGTTCAATATTTGTGCTATTATTTAGAACTCAAGGATTAGACCAAGTCATGCTGATGAAGAACTAAACGAGGACGAAGATGATGTGCGATCATTTGCAGAGGATGAGATGGAAGAAGAGCATTTGACTGATTATGAAGACATGTTTATGCCCAGGCGAGTGGCCTGCCCGGAGGAAGAGCAACACGTAGAGGTAATTTCTGAGCCATCTAAATTTCTCTTTTACATTGCAAACACATACTTGTCCTCAATTCTATTCTGAAATATAGTCTATTTTCTAGGGGGGAGAGATGTTATATTATGTAGTGTAGTGAGGCCATATGATGGATGTCCCTGTGGCCAAAGCAACCATCCAAACATCAAATCCAAGTGCTATTGTAGGGGGTGCTAGTCTTGGTGTTCAGTATAGTGAAGTTGTGATCAATCATGTGTTCGCAAGAGAAGCTATATTGCCTCGTCCCTATGGAGCAGTGACGACCATTGGTCAAGCTTGTGAGAAATGTATTGCGTGGCCACGTGATAGGGTAATACCAACTATATCTCTATATTTGTAGTGTTTTGTTGGTCAGCCACTACTGATTAATTGCTCAATTTACAACAGATGAAGGATGATAAGAAGTCATCGAGACAGTCGAAACCTTAGATTTTGGTACAGGCCATCCCAACTTGAAGGTACTTAATCTGAAATCCTATCTTTTATTGAACTGTGCTAGCTAGGGCTTCTAGTGGCTTGGTCTCAAACCAGGTCTGGTGGTCTGATCTTTTTAATTGGGCTGTATAATTATCACATCATCTTGAAAACTATACTTGGTCTTGTATAATTATCACAAATTAAGTAAAACAATATTAGCTTGTCCGATCCTTGATGTAGTGACAATGTGCGTGTAAAGCTACTTTTCTATGCGGTTTGTATGTAGTTCCAATGTATATAGTTCCCATGTATTTTTGCTCATTCTTTTCACATATAGGCATGGGACTAACAATGATATTTTTTTCTGTAGCAGCATTGGCACACCTTTTGTGCAGTAACCAAGTGTGCTGGAGAGGCAACCTTTTGTGCAGCAACTATAGTTTCAAAGTGTGCTAGAGAGGAACACACATTGGGCAGCAATTAGAGTTTCCAAGTGTTGTGCAATAGCAACCTTTTGTGCATGATCAGATTTCTAATATTGTAAGGACTAGCAAACTTTAACCAGCTAGGTAGAAATGAAATGTTAGGTCTGATCTAAACCTTGCCATTGTGACTTGTCACTTGTGATCTAATGGAGATGAGACCCTATATTCTATCTGTGATTAGTGATTTGGAAAATGCATGAAGCGTATGTATTTTGTTTCATGGCTGTCAATTAGATTCAAATCTATTTAGATCTACAGAATGGATTTTTATATCATTAATATTGAATTGTATTATATAAATGTTTCTGGCTCTTTTGCCGACACTTAAATTGCAAGAAAAGATAAATAGATGTTAGCTGTCGGCGAAAATATTAACTGTCGGCAAAGGTAATGACTGTCGGCAAAGGTTTGTTCAATAGCGACACAAAAACTGTCGGCAAAAGTTTTCCCCACGGCTTCTATCCTGACGGTTGTGAAACCGTTGGCGTCGATTATAGCCACTCATTAAGTGTCGGCAATTGTGGCCTTCGCCGACAATAGAAAGTGTTGGGAAATGTCTGTCATGGTGTAGTGAGATTGGTACGGACAAGATGAATAGGTTAGGAGACTAAAATAGACTTTTTCCATTAACAAAATATTTAGTAAAATTTAGCTTGAAAAGAAGTAAGTAGCACTGCTATAGAACTGGCTTGAAGTCTCGGTTAAAAGATCAATATAGTATTGCAAGGTCTTAAAGGAATACAGGCTCCTTCAAGTGGCATGACATAATCTCCATTTCTCAAATTTTCTTTATGATTGAATCTTGTCTGGCCAACCTAGGTGATAGAGTGGTGTTGGGAAAGATCAAAGTGATTTGGGTATTCTACAATGGATAATTTCTTAGCTGGTTTCGTTCTACATTTGGTGTCACATTATTTTTGATAAAGGCTCGAGGACTTTTACTTCGAGGAGATGTTGCCTTGAGAAGACAAAGCTACTAGTTAAGGACAAAATAATTGCTTTTTTTGAGTACTATGTAATAGCTTCTCCTTTTTACTGTAGTTGGATTGGAGAAAAGGGTTGTTGGAGATGCTATAAATGGTCTGTTTAGTCTCGACCGGTACTAAAGGGCTTGGTGCCCAAAAAAAAAGGAAATTAAATAAGATTAAACCTCTAGGAGGCACGCTTGCAAGGTCATAAGTTTCTTGATTTTTGTGAGTGAGTGTCAATGCGCGGGTGCGGTGTGTAGCCTAGAGCTAGGCTTCCTTACTACTACACCTACACACCACTTTTGATTTTGAGGGAGGTGCTTCCTTTTTGAAGTAACTCCTGGATGGCTATTTAGTACTGGGTCACCAGCCAGTTCTAAATGTGTCATTTAGTATCGGACTATATTATAATATGGTAGTAAATGGCTGAGACCTGGTCCTAAAAGCTGGCATTTAGTATTCAGTGATATCTTGACCCCATATTAAATGGCCTTCAGAGGCTTCACAATTTGGAACCGCTACTAACATTAGAATTAATACCGGATCTTAAGTTTACCAGTACTAAATCTAGTGAGGAACGCTCAATTTTCTAAATTTTACCATGGAAGGTTCTAAAGCTAATCCCCATTACTGTTTTCATAGCCCGTAAGTAAGAAGGCTAATCCCTATGACTGTTTTCTTAGCCCTCATACAAATTTCATGTTGTAGTTTCATAGTTTGTGTGTAGTCATACGTCCCTTAGTAAGTGCTTTATGTAGGTTTTCTAAGAAATAATAGTGAGGATGAAAAATGTCGTCTACACCCATAATCAATCTGTTTAGTTGTCTTTAGTACTAGAGAAAAATATATTTATGTGTTTATTTAATTATGCATGAAGGTGATTAACTCATCACACAATGTTGTATCAGTGTAGAGCTAGTTTCATCAAGAATTCTATCTATTATACTTTGCTTAGAGAAAGTTTCATGCAATAAAAAAAAGGCATACCCAATGTCGTAGGGTCCCACACTGTGCGGGGTCTGGGGATCCGGAAGGGATATCCGCGCACAGCATTACCCGCACAAAGTGCAGAGGCTAGCTGGGGCTCAAACCCTAGACCTTCCAGTTACATACGGTAAGACACTACCGCTGCACCAGGGTCGCTCATGCAATAATTAACAAAAAAATAACTTAATGGAAATCTTCCACTTAAATTAGCTTAATGCTTAAACCACATATTACTTTGTTTTTTTTTCCAAAATACTACTCCCTCCATCACCAAAATACTTGTCATTCTAGGTGTTCTTTTGGGTGTCTACATTTATGGCATCTTCTATAAACTTGGATATGTACTTGTTTAAGTTTCTAGCATAATTAATTAATCTAGTAAAATGATAGAATGACGAGTATTTTGCAACAGAGGAGTATTCACTTAGATTTTTCAGGAAAGATTTGCAGTAGTTTGAACTTGTACAATTTGAACTAAATTTACAAAAAAAATATATAATAAGATGCACTACCTTGTGAAATAAATTAATAGCGGATTTGATTTAACAAATTTGTTATCTAAATAAAGTTGTCACCTGGAGGCGAGTTACCTATACCACGACGAGGGGAAAAACGGTGATGTCCTCCGTGTACTGGATGGCGGGAATGAGCCGCTTGAGATCCATGGTGGGTGCGAACTGCGAAGTTGCCATAGTCTTCGACTGCGGTATCCGGCGCGTCGGCTTCGACGAATAGCACTCCCTCCCCGCTGCAGCAGATCTCAATCCTGCGTCCCTCGTAACGTGCCAACCGTCCCGCCAATGGATAGAACGGCACGAGCCCCCTCCGCCAGCGTCTCCCCCATCCGCTGGCCGTTGAAGAACCCCTCTGGCGAGTCTCCCTCAGGTCGGCGGTAGAAGTAAACGCTGGCCGTGTGCAAGAAGCGTGGCATCAGGAGGTCCATGTCGGAGAACCACAGCCGCCGCTGTGGGGTCTCCCGTGCGGGACGCACTATCGTAGACCGCGTCACCAGTATGGGCGCCATCTGCACTCCCGATTGCTCGCTGAGCAGCTTAGAAGGCGTTGAGCAAACAAGAGAGCAGGTGCAATCGTTGAGCAACCTTAATTACGAGAGCAGAAACCAAAATGGTAAGCTCGGAAGAATCAGTCATACACAAATAAGACAAAGGTAATTAACACAGCAAATGCGTCGGTGTCTTAGTGATAAGTGTCGATGACCGGTGAGGTGATGGGTCAGCGAGTGTATTAATAGGTACGGTTAGTTTGGGCCCGAGATGCTTATGGCTTGACAGTGTGTACTTAGCTGGAGAATGGAGACATATGGCATAAAACACATATGGAGTTATAATATAAAGATAAAATAATAAATTTGCGTATATCCAATAATGTACATATGACGCTTAGCGGCTTAGGTCGTGCACCCACAGCCATAGGACACACCATGGTGAAAAACGACACCACGTTTTGCTCCCTTTTCTGGAGCATGGTTATTCGAGTTGCCACGACCGTTGCTCCAATGAAAAATCAAGCACCGGTAACCATCTGTGCTCACTCATGCTCAGCAATATAATAGTATTATTTAATCACACCGTTGCCCAATCATGAGAGAACATGACGATGCCTTAAAATAGTATTATTTATTTTCTCGTAGACTTGGCCCTTCCGGTTGTGCATTGTGGTAACACTAAATGTGAAGTTGACGTGGTTTGACATTTCAATCCTCATCTACTCTACAGGCATGATAGCTCAAACCGTTGGAAGACGGTCAATTTTAACCAGATCTACCGCCCTCTGCCGGCCTTGAGTACTTTTGCAGCACGGTAACAAAAGAGTAGCGAAGCCATCCTCCACCAGACACCTGGACATCGCCGTCGACCCCTCGAGGAGACGCAGAGAAGAGCTATATATTGGGCGTGTTTAGTTTGAGGGGGGAGAGAAAGATGTTTTCAACTTTTCTATTCATTCCTCTCACAAAACACGTTTATCAGAAAAGATCCCCTTCAATTCCCTTTAACTTTTCTATTCATCCCTCTCACATAACACGCTTTCCAGAAAAATTTCTTTTCCTCCACTCCCAACTAAACATAGCCATTGTGTTCCCTGCACCCTTGCGTCTCAGCAACCCTGGTCTGCAAGACTCAAGCCAACCTGGCCTGATCCGCGACCGTGCCGCTCTGCTCCACCTGTGGTCCTGCTGAGCCCCCCGCCCCCCCCCCCCGGGTTCCTATGCCGCTGCCCGTGATGGGACGTGGGAGACAGAACATTGATTAGGAGCATGATTGATGGAGGGAGAAAGAGAGAAGAAATAGAAACGAAATAGAGGAAGAGACCTAGAAAAATCTACATAACCCTTCACGTATCAACTATGAACCGCATCAATCCTTAAACTATAAAAATGAGGTTTTAACCCTATCACCTTTGCAAAACTATATAAATAACCTCTGTAGTGGTTTTACAAATTGTTTTTGATAGGTTTGCAGAAAAAAGGTGTGCAGAACCCCCTAATGTATCAATCGGGAATCAAATCACTCCTTAAACTATGAAACTGGGTTTCTAAATTGCCATGCCATGTAGGCAGTTTTGACACGGTGGGTGCAGAGGTGGCCACCAATATTTTGTGCTCGTGATTCTGATGAGTAGGCCCACCTACAAGTGACACCGGGTCGTCGCACCTGTCCCCGACCGCTCCCTCCCTTTCGTGCTCCCTCCCTCCTGCACCACCGGCTATCACACCCTTCATCCCCACGCTGCCATCCATGCCGCTCCCTCACTCCCTACCATGTCGTGCCGCCTAGGCATAATTGATTGCGGGCCAAGAACTAAACCCCAAAAAACGAGGACCAAATTGAAAGAACCATAACTGGAAGTATCGGTTCCTAGTTGATCGGTTCCCAGTTCGGGTCCATGTTTTTAAGAACTATACTTTTTCTTGGTTTTGTAGTCCAGGGCACGCTGTGATCCACCATCGATATGTTGGGAGATATATAGACTTTTTTCCTGCCAACTTAGCAAAACCTCCTTGTAAAATCACTATATGAGGTTATTTATATGGTTTTGCTAAGGTGAGGGGGGTTAAAACTCTGGTTTTATAGTGTGTGTGTCGGGGGTGGGGGGGGGCAGGGTTGTGTAGAATATTTTCAAGGAGAACCACGATTGGCAGAGCTTTTAGAGCCGTACAGAAGGAGAGAGTTATTGTTTCTTAGGTGTAGAAATCATATTTGAGGAATCAGTAAGGGTTGATTTAATTCATATTTGAGGAATTCATAATTGTGGAATCAGTATACTTGCAATTGGAACATACACTGGATTGGTTTGACATTGCCAGGGGTCTGAGTTTACCATTGTTCATCAGGCTAATGGGCTTCAGCCAGATCCCTTTTCGTATGGGCTTCACAAAATTCCAAATTCCCTTGCAATGCCCGGGCAGCCGTCTACTCCCTCCACCCCGTTCTGTATGTCGCTTGGGAGGCATGTTTGTGAGGGCAACATACTTCCCAAGCGACAGATAAGTAGGGGAAGAGAGAGATATATGAAAAAGACAAACACCTTTGATCTTTAAGAGAAAACCCTAATTTTTCCTAATAAAGAACTCTCTATTGGCTTTGTGAGTTGGACACTCCAAATATATGTCAAAAAATAACTGTATGGATATGGTAAAGAAGGAACTCATGTGTTAAAGTGTCTCATGTAAATTATGTTAAGACTTAGATAGAATCATTTATTCTCTTAGAATCATTTGTTTTATTTTCCTTTTTTAGACCATCGACCAAGAAATAATGAACTCTATATTATCTTTCACTCCAAAAATATATTTAAAAAATACAAAAATAACAGTATGGATATGATAAATTATATATCCGACTCATGTGTAATATCTTATGTAGATTATGGTAACAGTAAGATAAATCATTTATTGTCTTAGTATTATTCAATCTTTTGTTTTTCTTTTTTTAGACCATGGACCAACTTGAGTTGTTTTATAAACTCCTTTCTTTTTTTTTCTTACATGTGCATTCTTGTACCTGTAAAGCCAAAAGGAAAATGGCTAGTGAGGTAGGCTAGGATCCAAAAGTAGAGACCGCATGAGGTGAGATAAAGACCTACTAAATTTTGAGAGTCATTTAGAAGTTTACTTGGGGAGTATCATGTAACCAGGGACAGTTTAATGTCTTTAGTATGTGTGACGAGTGACCACCATGCATCATAAAAATTAGGAAGTGGCGCCTCCATGAATAGTTCATGTTTTTATTCCATGTACATATCATGTTTTTAGACGCTTCCATATTTTATTTTATTTTATTTTATTGAGAGAGCTTCCATATTTTTAGTAGAGCTTCAAAATGGGCTTCTCGACTGGCTTCACATGAAAGCCTTACCAAACGGTTCTTTGCATGAATCGTTCATGTTTTTGGGGGCTTCTATAAATAGTTCATGTTTTTTTGTAGGGCTTAAAAGGGGCTTCTCAACCGACTTCATATCAAGTCCAGTGCTTTGCAAATGGCTTCAATGCTGAAGCCTGAGATAAAGCCCAACACAACTTCCACTAGAAGGGTCAAACCGAAATTTGTGGCTTCTCCGGCTTCTCACATCACAAGTGTTAAGCCAGAGAGGAAGCTGTTTTACCTAACATTTTAAAAAATACTCCAACCTTATGAAAGAAGCCACTTCACCAAAGAAATCACAACCAGAGCCCTACCAAATAGGACAAGGTATATGTACAAATACGATTATGCGCATAGAAAAAACTAGCTTCACACTATACCATATTAATTTCAATAGCAGATACACAAACTCAAACTCAGATGTTCAAATTCCTTGTTGTTGACAAATCATACGGCTCAGGAGGGTGACATACATAACTCTGATGAGGTGATTCATGTAACCATATCATAATGATGTGCCAAGAAGCTTCTGTATATCATTCTACAGAAAAAAAATCACAAGAATGTGATGCATCAGCATTTAATAATATAACAAAAACATGCAACTATGTAGTTGGGAGGAAAAGACATCAACCTCTATCTTCAAGGGAGATGTGGTTGGGGCATATCTCCCAAGAACCTTGCCATCTTTATCAACAAGAAATTTGGTGAAGTTCCATTTAATGCCATCTCCAAGGAAGCCTCCTTTCTGTGATTTCAAGTACTTGAACAATGGCGCAGCGTCCTTACCATTCACATTAATCTGTGACACAGTGAATGGCAATTTGAGTATGCATGTACAACGTGTAAACATGAGGGGCAAGCCCCTAAGCCCCTACTAGTTATATATTAAAAGAAACTAAAGATAATACAAAAGAGTAAATACAGACAAAAACAAGAGAGGAGAGGTTAGGATTACACAAGGGAATCTACCTATTCTAAGATGCTTGGCAAATAAGACCTTTTTGCTCGATGAACATGCAAAAATCATGCTTGAATATCCTTCTACATATGTCTACAATTTGCTGGTGTTGATTAAAGATGAAACAATTTCTTATATGCCAGATTCTCCACGTACATACAACTGATGTCTTGTTGGCACAAGATACATCTGATTCTGAACAGAATACATATGGACCCAAGAACATGATTGGTATGTAGAAACAGGAATGCTACATAGACACATATTTGAAATAAGAATTCCATTTTCTTTGTCCAACTTATCCTTAACAAAAGCTTCAAATCTCACCGACTTACAATTCTAGCAACAACCATCGCAACCTTTAGTAATGGATCTATCCCACTCTGTCAAAGCAGCCAAGCTTCACTTCTCTCTAAATCAGTTGATTTTGTTTTCTTTTCTTTTCTCTTTAGCAGAAAAATCAGAATTATTGGTTCTATTATTATTTTCTTTCATTTTTCTTTTACGGAGAATGCAGGTTAGTCCGGCGAAACAGAAATACTTCTGATGTAAGAACCTTCAGAGGTCATAACCTATAAGTTTGCAGCTTACTAACTACAGAACATTCATCAGAGGATACGAATAAAAAATAAATGATGGTAATGGAGAGAAAAAATATATATATTGTGGGTAGGGTTGAAGGTACTTTGAGCATCTTCCTGTTGTAAACATTTTGTTTAAGTTCCTTCTGGAAGTATAGTAAGTTAACTGGATTCTGTTATGGTGAAGATACTAAAACAAAATTCAAGTATGCAAGAAATAAAAATAAAATAAATGGCTGCAGAAAAATGATGATTGATATGAGATGTGCATAATAGCAAAAAGACATGAGAACTGTAGAAAATTCTGAATTTATAGATTGATGTTAGTGTACTATTATTACAAAACTAGAAGCAACAAGTAGCTCAAATTCAAATCTTCAACCTTATCAAAAACAGGAAACTCAGCTTTAAACCTAGTACAAACTGTCTCCTGAATATCTTCATTGCTGCCAGGCTCCTGACCAGCAAATAGGTTGCATGGAAATGCAAGTATCTCGAGGCCTATACGCAAACCAATAAAAGAATCTAAATAAGCTGTATTTATTCAGTGAAAAGACATGTTTTAATCTAATCTCTGGTAAAGCAAATCTGCACATACCTTTTTGCCTGTACTTGTCATACAAGACATTCAGCTCTTTATAATTTGAATTAGTTAATCCACTACAAAAAAGAAAAAAGTTAAACCAATGAACCTCCAGAATCATATATGCTTAAAATGCGTAATAAAAATAAAAAGCATAGCAATGTGGCATCTATTTCAGACTTAAGGCCTCTTCATTCAGTGATCCCACAGTTTGCATAACTGGGAAGTCTGGGATGACTTGAAACAACCATGAGTGGCCCATAACATGGTAGGCAGCAACAATAAAGACTAGGGATAGAATATATAATATCATGTTCACTACCTAAAAACCAGAAATAGAAGCCATTATTTCTCAATTACAGCATAACTGAACTGCATTATTGGGTAACTTAAATTCATTGCACATTTCAGTTGACTACAGGTACAAAAATATTGCTATCATGACATCTTACGAAATAAAGATATGGAACACCAATAATCTTGATAGACATATTAATCATTTATGAAGTACTCTAAAAATGGAAAGGTAAATCAATGTGATTTATGATCAAATGGATGAATTGAAATATTGGTATCAGCGAACCCCTACTCATAAGATGAGCATTGAAACTGACAATATGCAAATGCAAACACATTAACATAGAGAAGGAAAATCAAGAAAATATTCAAAATTACCATTGGGATGCAACATTAACAATAAGAAGAACCTTTCCAGAATAATCACTCAGCTTCACGTCATTGCCCCTAATATCCTTGATAAAAACAAAACATCATCTCACAAACAAATCTGACAAAAATGTGTGCACATATAAATTGAGTACAGAAATAGCTATTTTAGTTATAAATTTATAAGAAACTCTAGGTGCCTATTCAATCTTGCTGGTTGGCAGCAAAGGGTGCAAACTTGCTCTTAGACAATCAAGTTATGACTAAGGCATCATATTCATAGGTACAATGCAAGTTCCTTGCTGAACCCTGATCTGTCTATCACGCCCTCACGCACTATGAGAGAGTTAATAGATGTAGTTCACTTTTGACACACGGCAACCCAGAAAGCTCATCTTTGCAGTGACAGCAACAGATTCCAGCCCAAGAAAACAATTGAAAAAAGCCACATCCTACGATTTCACTATGGGGACAAGATTGTGCTAATGTCCCTCAAGTCAACACTTGCTTATACTCCCCATCAACCACTAGGCAAGTAGGCATACACAGATCGATCCATAATCTTCAAAATAATGCAGTAGAACAATACAGTCAGCAACCCATATCCCCATCCACAATTAGCACCACGGAAATTTCACAATAAAATGAGCAATCTTGGCGACTAAAACAACCATCCTATTACAATTACTTCAATTGCAAGCAAAATTTCATAATCCTAACAAAAACGGAATTATTTTACCAAAGAATGACACCACGAATTAGCGGAAAAGGCAAAGGAGAAGAAAGCTTAGCAGATCTCCAGGTATCAGGAAGCAGCAGCAACCTACCTTGACGGTGATGTCGTAGATGGAGGCGGGCAGGTCGTCGGCCATGTCTGGGACAAGGGAGCGGGAGACGAGGGCAATGGCGAGGGCAACAACGGCGAGGGGCAGAAGGATTCGGGGGCCGCTGAACCCGCCTCTTGTAGCCGCCGCAATCATGGAGGTTGGCGGAGGCACCCGGTAAGAAATGGCACACACAAGTCGGCAGCAGCGAATTTGGTTTGACTGGGGAGCGTCCACACTGGTTGGCGGAAGGAAGGCCGCGTCAGTTTTGGTCGGAGTCAGCTAGAACGAGCTATACCAGTTTGATTCCTGTCCAGTACTTGTTGAATTATGAAAAAACGTTTTTTAAGCATTGTATAAAGGCAAAGATGTTCCAGCAGGCCGTATTCTCGTTTCCTGCGCATCAAGCTGTCTGTTGGCAATATAAAGACAATGGACAGTTTATTAGAACAAGATACTAAGTAGATGTATGTCCGGTTTAAATGGTGAAGTTTCACCAAAAGTTTTCACACTACCAAACATATCTTCTCTCACAGAGCATAATTGATAGAATACGACTACATTACAAACAAAGGTACCCTACAAGCATCCACATCGCCAGACTCCTCTCCCAAAATACGGATGGGTACCTGGCTATTGTTGGTGGCTTCAGTTGCCTTGTGTAACATTTTAATTATTTTGTCTCTACTACAAATATGGATGATGCTACCATATATTATATTCTATGATGCCTAATGTATTATTGTAATGCCTTGAAAATTGAAGCATGACTAATTGTGTATACTTAACAAAATATTGCTTGTCTATGAACTAATAGATTGTGTATTAGTTGACCGGGAGTTTTATGGAGGAGCAAAAAATTGACTTTTTATCTGTAGTTCATATGAAAAATTGCTGACTATGGATGAATCTGTTCACTTGAACTTTTTCCAGCGGCTTCGGCTGCAGGCCAAGCAGCTCTAGCTACACAACAGCCGTTCTGCTGCTTGCTAGTTTTACCTCATCATATTAATAGCTGCAGCAATCTTGTGGCTGCAATTGCTACTGTTGGTGGGCTGTTGCTGCAGCGCAGCCGCAGCCTGCAGCGCTGCAAATAATCTCAACTGAACACGCTCGATGTGTATATCTTTTCGAAAGCAATTCGTTTGACTACTCATATGTAGTGTTTGGGTTGACAATCATGAAGTTTTGTGCAACCAAAAATGAGTGGATGAGATAAATCATGAAGAAAAAAAGAAAAAGGGGTATGTAACCCTTATCTCCCCCTCCCCTTCAGGTTGTCTGCACCGGGTCCGGTACCGTCGGGCTGCAGGACGGGATAGAGCACCAAACGTCCGCAGTGGGTGTGGTAAAGCCGTGCGCTATCTCCCCGCATCGCTCGCGGAGCGGCAAATCTAGAGCCACAGCGCAGGTGCGCTAGGGCACGACGTGGTGCGGGGCCCACCCACTGCCGCGCATCGCTGCTCGTGGAGGAGAGAGACGAGGGTGGCCAGAGCAGCAGCCACCGCCATCGTGCTTGACCAGCCGCCGTCGCCGATCTCGAGGGAGATGCGTTGTCGGTTGAAGAAGACGGGGACTGTGGGTGTAGAGTCCTAATGGACTAAACAACTCTGGTGGGCCATCCTATGGGCCGGCCCAAGTACAAGACTTGACGTACAAGACAAGGATTAGTTCTAGTCGGTAAGGATAAGCTGTATTAGGAAACTAGAGATAAACTTGTAAAAGTTTACTAACCTTATACGGTTTCCATGTAACCCTATCCTCCGGCATATATAAGGGGAGATAGGGACCCCATTCGACGCATCTCATCTATACAAGACACATCATACAGGACGTAGGGTATTACGCATATTGCGGCCTGAACCTGTTAAAATTGCCTCTTGTCACCTTCGATTCTAGATTCTCAACGACTTCTCCGCAAACCTTTCTCTCGGGGTATCCCCTCGAGAACCTTGTCAGCATAACTCGCCGACACTTTGGCGCCGTCCGTGGGATCCACTCGTCGAGAACTCGTTAAAGAGTCGATGGCTTCCTTCAGTGCCTCCATCGTCACCAAGTTCAAAGCAGGCGCTACATTCATTTTCGGTTCCTGGCTTTGCATCGCAAACCAGGACGGCAAGCTCCAACATGAACTGCGCAACGAGGCGGTCGCGTCAGCTCCGTCACCCGCGCAGATCATGCCGCGAGGATCGCGGAAAACTCCAAATTCCGACACGATATTCGGATCGTATCCTACTCGGAGGAGTACATGGCGCCCGAAGCAGACTCAAGCTCGGGCAAACCACGTCGACCCGGCCCCTGTCAAGCGGCAGGATCGACCCACGTGTCCACGACTCCCTGGCGGACTCCAGATCACCTCTGACTTCCACCAGGGTTCAACGATCAGGACCGTGACAACAACCCCACGGGCACCAAGGAACTCCAATTCCAGTTCCCGTGAACGAAGACTTCACCGCGTAGATCGCACGCGCCTCAGTTTCCCTTCGGGTTAACGAATTCAGCCGCGACCTACCAGAAGCATCTGACGAAGAAGCCTCATCAACTTCGCCAGGCCAACTCAGATCTTGTCATGACCACAACTCCCTTAGGGGTTATCGTCCATTGGCCTGACATGGATCCTGTTATTGCTCTCCATGAAGCAAACGTCCCCTCCACGGTACGAGATATTCTACCTTTGCTTCCCTTCCAGGAAGGTAGAAAACTTTCTGTTATCTCGGATAACAGACGAACCGGGTCTAACAACCCCGGCCGCCAGTCCTGTGTCATCCTTAACGACAACAGCGACGATGAAGTTGTCTCCGATGACGCCCCAACCGTCGACGGAGAAACAGACGGAGACCGAGAGCTTCGTATCGAGCAAAACCGCAACCATGCCCTCAGACGTCGCCATGTTTGGATGAAAAATCTCAACGGGGAGTTCGACAAAGAAGGCATATTCAAATCGCCTGCGGCTAACATCATGTTCGCGGTTAGCGTCTTCGAGGGGTTCCAAGCTACTCCTGGTATCAACCTCGCCAAGGCTCTTCTCGAAGCCGCAGCAGTCATGATTGATCGCCTGGACGGAGGCCGCTCCGCCTCCAGAAGCAAGAGTTCTTCGCACCACCGAACACTTTCAGCAAAGCTTCAGAGTAGCCATTATGGTAGCTCCGCCGCAAGGAAAAAGGATACGACCAGGCCTCGCGAGGAACCCCCCAGGTCTCGCGGGGAACCTCCCAGACATCGCGAAGAACCCCGTCCGGCCCGATCTCACGTCGCCCCTAATGACGCCCGCAATCATATCAACCGGCTCCGGGAGGGAAGGGCCACATCACATGTCGTGGATTATGCGGGGGGGTACGACATCCCCAATCCCGACGCCCTGCCATGCTATGCACGCGCCATCCGCTTCAGCTCTTTTCCTCGAAAGTTCAAGCCGTCAGGTGTCACCAACTTCGATGGAAAGCAAGACCCCAACATCTGGCTGCGCAGATACTCTTCGGCAATTGAGGCACGGGAGGCGATGACATCTCCAAGATGCTGTACTTCCCTGTCGTGATGGAGCAAGGTCCACTCACCTGGCTCGAATCCCTTCGCCTAGACTCCATCGACAGCTGGCACGCGCTCAAGAAGGCTTTCGTCTCCAACTACCAGGGTTCTTTCAAGCACCCTGGCAGCAAATATGAACTCCAAGCGTGCAAGCAGAAGCCAGACGAGTCCCTGCGCGACTACAACCGGCGATTCTTCGCCATAAAAGCATCCTGCGTCCCCATCCCTGACTCGGAAGTCATCGACTACTTTCAAGAGGGGATGACCGATCGCAGTCTTTTTCGTGACTTCGGTCACAATCGTCCTCACGACCTAGAGGAATTTCGTGCGATGGTGGCCAACTGGATGGACACCGACGATCAAGAACGGGAGCGTTATGGCAAACGCCCCGTCAACACTGGGCGAGGGCATCAGGAAGACAACAAAGACCAGTGCGCGACTTCTTCAAGCGCAACGGCAACAACCCACGGAAACGACCAAACAACACGGTCGCAACCGTCCAGACTGTTCGCGCCGCTCAGTCCGCGCAACAGAGAAAGGAGGAATTCAACAAAATCCTCAAGAAGCGCTGTCCGTACCATCCAGATAGCAAGCACACCATGGGCGAATGCTGGCTCCTACTGGAAACCTTCAGCAAGCCCACCAAGAAAAATAAGACGGATGGCGACGGTGAAGACAAGAAGGACAAGGGAGATGGCGATTTTCCAGACGTCACCAACACTGTCAATGTCATCTTCGGAGGCATGGCAGTCAGCGACACCTCGCGCAATCGCAAAAACGCACGGCGCGAGGCCTATGCAGCAGAACCAGCGGTGGTCACACCTCTGCGGTGGTCAGATACCCCCATCACCTGGTCCAGAGAAAATCAATGGGCGGAGATCACCTGTCCCGGGCGATATCCTCTCGTCCTAGAAACCGTGGTGGCAAATAGCAAGCTCACCAAGGTCTTGATTGATGGAGGCAGCGGGCTCAACCTCATCTTCGCCAAGACTCTGAAGCATATGGGGCTCGACACAAGCAAGCTGCAGCCAGCCGATACCCCCTTCTACGGCATCATACTCGGGAAGGCCGCGATCCCTCTTGGGAAAATCACCTTGCCCGTCACATACGGTACCGCATCAAACTACCGTACCGAGTTTATCAAGTTCGAAGTTGCGGACTTCGAAACATCATACCATGCCATCCTTGGGCGTCCAGCGTTCGCCAAATTCATGGCCATCCCTCACTACACGTTCCTGGTGTTGAAGATGCCAGGACCTCATGGCGTTCTTTCCCTTCGCGGTGACATCAAACGCTCCTACGTCTGCGACAAAGAGGCAGTGGAGTGCGCTGTCAGGGCCGCATCCACCATCGATCATCAAGAGCTCCACCCCCTGGCAGCTACCGTTATTGATGAAGACGGAGATGCCCCGACGCAGAAGAAGAAGCGAGCCATCAAGCCCGTTGATAAAGTTGCCACGAAGACAGTCGATCTCTAGACAGGAGATCCAACGAAGACGGCAGTGATTGGCTCCACCCTCACTCCAGCATAGGAAAGCGCGCTCGTCAACTTCCTGCGGGCCCAGGCCGACATCTTCGCTACAAAGCCCTCTGACATGCCTGGAGTTCCCAGAGAGTTGATCGAGCACAAGTTGGACCTCAATGAGAGCGTGAAGCCTAAAAAACAGCGCCTCCGAAGATTTGTCACCGAGCGTAGGGAAGCTATAAAGAAAGAGCTAGCTAAGTTATTAGCAGCCGGCTTCATTAAAGAAGTCTTTTATCCGGATTGGTTAGCTAATCCGGTTCTTGTAAGAAAAAAGAATTCTAATGAATGGAGAATGTGTGTTGATTATACTGATCTCAACAAACATTGCAAAAAGGTCCCTTCGGGCTTCCTCGCATCGATCAAGTTATCAATAGCACCGCCGGATGCACCCTTCTCTGTTTCCTCGATTGTTACTCAGGATATCATCAGATATCTCTGAAAGAAGAGGATCAGATTAAAACTTCATTTATCATGCCATATGGCGCGTATTGTTATACAACCATGCCTTTTGGTTTGAAAAATGCAGGTGCCACATATCAGCGGGCAATACAGGGTTGTCTTTAAGATCAACTCCACCGAAACGTCGAAGCATACGTCGATGATGTGGTTATCAAGACAAGAAACCTCGAGGATCTAATCGCCGATCTCACCGAGACGTTCGACAACTTATGCAAATGGCGTTGGAAGCTTAATCCCGCCAAGTGCGTTTTCGGCGTTCCGTCAGGAAAGCTTCTCGGGTTCATTGTCAGCGAACGCGGCATCGAGGCTAATCCAGAAAAGATAGAAACAATCATGGATATGGAGCCGCCGCGCACCGTCAAGGACGTCATGAAGCTTACGGGCTGCATGGCTGCACTCAACCGCTTCATCTCCAAACTCGGGGAACGCGGGACTGAGTTCTTCAAGCTCCTCAAGAAGCAGGACAGATTCCAGTGGACACAGGAGGCTCAAGACGCCTTTGACAAGCTCAAATTGTTCCTAACTACACCACCTGTGCTCACTGCGTCACTCCCGGGCGAAGATCTCTTGCTCTACTTCTCAGCAACCACCAACGTCGTTAGTGCTGCTATTGTTGTTGAACGAGATGAGGAGGGTCATCTCCAGAAGATTCAACGGCCCGTGTACTTTGTGAGCGAAGTCCTCTCAGACTCCAAATCAAGGTACCCTCAAGTTCGAAAAATTCTATACGCAGTCCTAATGACATCCAGGAAATTGCGGCACTACTTCGACTCCTACAAGATCATTGTGGTTACTGGATATCCTATTGGCGAAATTCTCCATAACCAAGATGCTACAGGCCGTATCGCCTAGTGGGCTGTTAAGCTCGGAATCTACAACATTGAGTTCCGTTCTCGCACAGCCATGAAGTCTCAAGTCCTTACTGATTTCATATCGGAATGGACTGAGCACAATCTCCCCGTCGTCACCATCAAGCCTGAGCACTGGATTATGTACTTCGACGGTTCTCTCAAGTTGGAAGGTGGCGGCGCCGGAGTTCTGTTGATTTCACCTCGAGGAGATCAACTCAAGTACGTTCTGCAGATTCGATTCGCCGTCTCCAACAACGCTGCAGAATACGAAGCACTTCTTCATGGGCTGAAGATGGCTATCACCCTCAGTATCAAGCGCCTACTGGTATATGGAGATTCAATGCTCGTCATCAAACAAGTCAACAAGGATTGGAATCAGAACCATGAGAATATGGATGCGTACTGTGAAGAAGTTCGCAAGTTGGAGAAGCACTTCCTCGGCATTGAATTTAATCATGTCGAGAGAGATTACAATGTTGCTACAGACGTCCTATCCAAACTGGGTTCTTCCCAAGCAGAGGTACCCAGTGGTGTGTTTTCCAAGCCATCTATTCCTGCAGCAACACTTCCTGCCGCTACAACCTCAACTCCTGAGGTTATGCTCATCGACGCTACCTGGAGTGCACCAATTATAGATTATATCTTGCACGATAAACTTCCTACCAAGAAAGCAGAAGCTCAGCAAATTGTTCGTCGCAGCAAGTCCTACATGATAATTGGGGACACACTATACCGGCGTGGTGCATGCTCTGGCGCATTGATGAAGTGCGTCTCACAGCAAGAGGGAATCAGTATCCTAGAGGAAATTCACGCGGGTGAATGTGGCAATCACGCAGCTTCCCGTACCATCGTGGGCAAAGCCTTCTGCGCCGGGTTCTATTGGCCTTCGGCTTTACACGATGCAGAAGAAATTGTTCGTCACTGCAAGGGTTGTCAGTATTTCGCTCATCATTCACATCAGCCGGCGCATAAGATCAAATTGATACCTCCGTCATGGCCCTTCGCATGCTGGGGGCTTGATATGATTGGTAAATTACCTAGAGCACCTGGTGGATTTGAGTATTGCTTTATTGCAATTGACAAATTTTCGAAGTGGATAGAACTCTTCCCGGTTGTCAAACCAACCTGTGAGAAAGCAGTCCAATTCCTTCAAGAGTTGATTCTTCGCTTCGGGATACCGCATCAAATCATTACAGATTTGGGTACTACCTTCACAGGCAGCAAATTTTGGGATTACTGTGAAGATCGCAGCATCGAGGTGTGCTATGCCTCTGTCGCTCATCCTCGCGCCAATGGTCAAGTAGAAAGAGCCAACGGCATGTTACTCGATGGACTTAAAGCTCGCATGGAACGAACTTTGAAGAAAGCTATAGGCGGGTGGATGAAAGAACTCTATCCGGTTGTCTGGGGCCTACGATCTCAACCCCGCAAAGCTACAGGGCAATCTCCTTTCTTCTTGGTATATGGATCTGAGGCTGTTCTACATGTGGATGTTATGCATGGCTCTCCTCGCGTTGAGGAATTCCAAGAAGCCATGGCGGATGAACAACGGACGATTGAGGTTGATAGGCTGAAGAAGCACGACTGGCAGCTTTGTTACACAATGCTGCGTATCTTCAGGGTATTCGCCGATTTCATGACAAAAATGTGAAGACGAGATCGTTCCAAATTGGAGAATTGGTGCTACGATGGATCCAGAATACAGCTGGTCACACAAAGCTCACTTCGCCTTGGGATGGTCCATTCATCGTATCCAAAGTCCTCAAGCCAGGCACGTACAGACTTCAATCAGAGAATGGTACTGATTTACCAAATCCCTGGAATATAGAACATTTACGCAAATTCTACGCGTAGCTCCTTCATTGTAACATTGCTTCGGCAACACATGTACTGATTGCTTCGGCATCATGAGCTCTTCTGTACAGTTGTTTTGGCAACGAGATATAATTCAATAAATTTCCCTTTACGGGGTTGTTTATATTACCTCGTCTTTATGACATCGTTCGAAACTGCTCCGTGCTCTTTTTGAGACTCGGAACGTTTGCTTTTTACGCATTCGTAGTAACTATATGAGGTCTGTCCGGGTTCCTTCGGGGCCGTTAACGGATTTGTTCCTAGATATTCGCTACTTCGTGATAGTTTTCAGCTTAAAGCTGCCGCTCCGTGGGTCTTTCTGAGTTCTTGTACAATGAACCACAAACAGTTTGTTCCCAAGTATCCTTTCAGGGTACATTTATTTTAAAGATAGCCTATGCTATAAGAAATCTCCCTGGGTTCCCTTGGGTCCTTAACAGGGTTGTTTTTCGACAGTTAAAATTTACGCAACACATGTATATTTGGACTAAGTCCTGGTCATCGACACAGAGACACCCAAGGGTTCTTAGAAATTCTTGGATTGTTCTTCACATGTAGAAATATTAACATTCAACTGCATAAAACTTATATTACAAGATTACTTGTTCCAATTACAATCTAAGGCTCTGCGCAATTGCCTCGGCAACTGGCTCAGCCTCTTGTTTCAAGTCCCTGAAGACGGCTTCAGTACAATTTGGCTCTGCGCCTTCTACAAGCTTGTCTATGTCTACTTCAGGGTACCTAGATTTTATTACAGCAAGGACATGCACAAGGCAGGCTTTAGATGATCTCTTGATATAAGCCTTCAATTGCCGAGGCATGGCCTTCAGGCGCTCCAGGAATGATTACGGAGATGCAGGGTCTTCAGGGACCAAGGCCTTCACCACTGGGCTTGCCGCCTTCTCAAGGAGTGCAATCCGCTTCATGGCTTCAGCCAGGTTGTCGTCCGACTTCTTCATCTGCCACATAGCTTCTTCAAGCTCCGACATCCTCCTGGTCGTCTGCTCAAGCTTCTCATCTAGCACCTTCTTGTCAGCAAGATTCCTTCGCAACTGGATGAGTTCTTCGGACAGCTGTTTCTTTTCTTCGCGTGCGTCTTCAAGATCCTTGGCAGCCTTCTTTTGTTGCTCAATGACTTGAATCAGCTACACGTCAGCGTCCTTGCGTTGTTGGACTGCCACTCTGAGCTGCTCCTTGATGATATCGTGCTCTGCAGAGAGAGTCTTCAACGCTTCCTCATGACGGTTGGCCAAGTTCCACCAATCCGTCATTTTGCTCTGGGCTGTTGTCAACTGTTGTTGCACCCCTGCTCACACAAGACCATGACAGAGTTGTTATACCAACATGAAAGGGATACTTCATTACAAGACTTTAACAGCGAAAGAGTACCCTTGAGCTCTGATTTGGCTGCGCTGAGCTTTTTCTTCATGTCCTCCTTCTCTGCGGCCAGCTCCTTGGTACGCAGGTGCAAGGTGCGGATCGTATTGGCATATTCCGCCTCCTGGAGTTTGCGGTCTTCGCGTTCGCGTTCCAGTTCCTTTTGGAGGCGATCCGCCTTGGCGTGCATCAATGAGATATTGTGGATGTACTCTGCCTTCTTCCTTGATGCTTCGCCGATGGCCTGCAGAAATATTGTTATGAGATACATATTCACAGGGACAACAAGTACAGGGTTGTTTTCCATACCTTGAAGTATGCCACTGCCCTCTCGGCATGGTACAGACCCCTGTCAATGTGCTCTTCATCCTCCTCCGCGTTCAAGATGTACTCGAAGGTCTGCGGATTTGGATTCAGCATTGGATCGTAACTTCCGATGCGGAAGCTGCCGATCTCTTCTTCAGTTCCAGTACTCTTGGGTACTCTGGGGATCTCCTCAATTGTTTGCTCTTGGGTTGATGTTTTGACTCGTTTACCCCTCGAGCACTCCGCCTCTGGAACAGCTTCCGCCCCCCTCACTTGTGATGTATCGATGATGCTCAGGGGCTCAGCAGTGTTCTGGTCACGGCGTTCAACTTCAGTCTCTTCTATTACCGCCTGAGTGACCAGTTGTTCAATGTCCGCCAGCACCTCAGCAATTGTCTCTTCAACTTGTGTTTCTACTGGTACTGGCGGACTTGATGGCGCGGCTGGTTGAACCTCTGGCAGGGTTGTTTGTGGCTCTACCCTAGGTTCTTCGAGCACTGTGGCCTCTGGCGCTTCCATGGCTGTTGATGGAGTTTTTTCAACCCTGTATCAATAACTTCATACATCAGCATGGAGTATCACGAATGTACAATTTGTAACTTATATCAAGATTTACAGAGTACTTACATGGTGGAAGGCCGCATTAGGATTTCTGGCTCTCCCAAGGTGAATTCCTCTTCAGGCTCCTACTTCGACGCCGATGGACCAGCTGGGCAGGGTTCTTCTACCACTGGTATCGAATTTGAAAAGGGCACGGAGACAGGGTTGTAGATGTTATGAATGATCTCTTCTTCTGATAGAGGTTGCCGGGCAGTGCTGCCTTGTTGCGACCGGCTGGTTCCGATTTCACCAATTGCTATCCCCGCAGAAGATGGATTCTTTGGCTGTGGGGATCTTTTCTCCTTCTCCTCCGGGATGACCCTTACCCGAGGCTTGGGTAGGGTCCGTGCTCTCTTGGGCACAGGCGCATTCAACTCAGATGTTGCAGCCCTCTTTGACCCTTCACCTCTCTTGGAGGTTGCCCCTGCTTTAGCACGGGGTTCTTCAGAAACCTGCTGTTCCGCATGGGCATATGGCTCGTCAGGTTCTTCAGAGGCAGATGCCTTGTCAGTATGAAGCTTGTGTTGGCGCACCTGATCCCTTACCCTTGGATCCACACACCGGGCTAATAGGGTTGCCTCTTCAGTATTGGTTGGATCCAGGGGAGGCAAACTCACATACAGTGATCGTCGGGCTTCATACTGTTATGAACAAGGAATTAGTTACTACTATGCTTTCAAGAACAAGACAATGTATTGATTTTCAGATATAGTTCATACCTCAGGTGTCATGGTGACTGCAGAAATTTCCATTATCTCTGGAAATTTTTCCTCACTGATGACCAGATATTTTCTTCAAGAGTTGTATGACCCTCTTTTCAGGAATATCATCAGTGGCATTCCGTGAGGGATCAGTTTCTCCAGAATAAGAGTACCCTGGATTGCAGCGTTGTTTGCATGGTTGGATCCTCCTCAACAGAAATGACCGATATACCATGGCTCCGGTCAGCCCTTGTGCCTTTAGATCTCTGATCATGTTCAGCAACTCTGGAATTTGAATGGCCTGGTTGATTCCAATAGTTTTGCTCCAGAATAGTTTCATTACTAGAGGATTCCCTGAGCGGCTGGGCAGTTGGGGTTGATGATTCCATGCATAAAACCACTCCTTCTGCCAATCCTTCAGACTTTCCTTGGTTGAATAATCCAGGTACACTGGCTTCATGCCCTGACGGAACTGGATTACTACCTTTCCCACTACTTGCGATGGTCCGCTTGAGGTCTTCACTCTGAATAGATGGCGGAACAAGGCAAAGTGTGGGTCTATTCCGAGGAATGCCTCACACAGGTGGATGTATATGGACAGATTTAGAATAGAATTGGGATTCAAGTGACATAACTCAATCCCATAAAACTGCAATACTCGCCGGAAGAAGTCACAAGTTGGCAAACCGAAACCAACTTCGTAAAATTCCTTCCATACTGAGCTCTTCGGTTTCTTCAGTGGGGTACTCATGCTCGTGAGCGCACCTCCACCGACTGATTTCTTGGGCTGCCAGGAAACCATATGTTTCTAGATTCTTGATGTATTTTTCCTTCAGAATACTGGTTGGCCAGTCAACGATTGGATCTTCTAAGCATGGCATGTCTCCACCGGGCGCTGCTTCATCGGTCGCTACGACTTCCTTCATGGCTTCTGCTTTCCTCTTCACGCTCTTGCTTCGGCTGG
The DNA here is from genome assembly GCA_015342445.1 of Digitaria exilis. NCBI lineage: Eukaryota > Viridiplantae > Streptophyta > Magnoliopsida > Poales > Poaceae > Digitaria > Digitaria exilis. Next base: position 505,318 of record JACEFO010001803.1, read on the forward strand.
ATCCTTCTCCACCGGCCATTGCAATCTTTAGAGGCTTGGTGTGGATGGGATTAGGGCTGGAGGAGTTTGTGGAAGAGTTTGCGCAGTCTTAGGATTGCAAACAGAGCAACTGTCGCAAAACCTAGATTTGTTTCGCAAAAGGCGTGCAGATACAAGGGAGGCGAACGGTTTATATTGACTCTTCGAATCGTTACTTCGGTACTTTTCAATTTGAATTCGTTCAAATATAGGCTCGGGGGCTGTGGGAATATTTTCAGGAAATATATTTCTGAAATTTTTTGGCTTCAATTGATAAATTCATAAGGAGTTCTAAAAGAACTCGGACTTCTTCGAAAATTGATTCTCTTTGGGTTTAGACTTCGAAAGAGCCTCGAATTGCTTCTTCAAAGATAAACGAGGCTCGGGGGCTGCCCAATTGGGCGCACCTAGTCGGTGCGCACCAATCCGAACTTCAAGAAGATTTATGAGCACTTCATTACCTATTGAACAACATGGTTGCACACTTCCAAAAGCAAAGAATTTTGTGGGCTTCAAACAACCCTGGCGGGTCTCAAAGAACTCTGTATTTTCAACAGTGTTGTTCTTCAGGAGATAAGGTGCTCGGGGGCTAAACAACCCTGGCGTGCCATCCTATGGGCCGGCCCAAGTACAAGACTTGACGTACAAGACAAGGATTAGTCCTAGTCGGTTAGGATAAGCTGTATTAGGAAAGTAGAGATAAACATGTAAAAGTTTCCTAACCTTATACGGTTTCCATGTAACCCTATCCTCCGGCATATATAAGGGGAGATAGGGACCCCATTCGATGCATCTCATATATACAAGACACATCATACAGGATGTAGGGTATTACGCATATTGCGGCCTGAACCTGTCTAAAATTGCCTCTTGTCACCTTCGATTCTAGATTCTCAACGACTTCTCCTCAAACCTTTCTCTCAGGGTATCCCCTCGAGAACCTTGTCAGCATAACTCGCCAACAGGGACGGCGGCACGGCACCAGACGAGCAGAGGAGGAGGTCCGCCGCGCGCACGCGCTACCCCTTCTCGATGCCCACTGTGGGCCTGTGCTCCTCTGCCCAGCAACCTCGAGGTGGGTGTTGGCACTCCTCCGCGTCACTTATTAGTAATGCTTTAGAGTGGCCTGGTTTATCGTTGTAGGCTATAAGAAGAGGATTCCGCAAGTGCACAGAATATACCGTTGTAGCATTTCACCTTGGAGTTAACCAGAGTATCGTATTTATATTTCCACAAGGAAGCACCATGGTATAAAGAGTATTGATGAATGAAATGATAGATCAATCCAGAAATATCAACTCACTAATCCTAGGGGGGGTATACACTGAGTGTATGATAAAGGTCAAATGAATGACCGGATAGAAGGTCTGAACGACCAGCGACACAAGGAGACTCACTCTAAAGAATAGGAAAGATAATGGGAGAAATAAGAAGAGAAAGGATCCGGGGGTGCTTCTCACCCTAAGAGATAGCCTCTCTAACTTTACCTAGACCCTAACTTAGATATCAGGAACAGAGCTCGCTTCGACGGCTAAAGCGGGAAGACCTCAGAAAGGGATGAGAGAGAGGGTCCTCCAGGCCCAGCACTACTGTTATGAATACACCCGAACGTGGTGGATTATAAGGGACGGACTGGGCTGTCACCACCTGCCGCCTACCACAACTGTTCCGTGGGGTGCAACAGACTTCCTAGCTAATACCAAGCCAGACACCACGTCTGCACTCGATATTAGGATTCCCTCAAGGCCTACGAGGGAAATCCCTGTCCTCCCAGCAGCATCTTATGGCCCTGGTCGAGGTGAGAAAACCTACGAGATAAAACCCAATAGAGCTAAACTAGACTCTAAACTAAAGCTAAAGGATAACTTAACCCAAAATGGGTAAGTAAAGAATAGCTATAACTCAGAAAGTAGAGAAGATAAATTATATGAAATATGAAGGTTGAAATACAAAAAAAGATACAAGAGCTTTACCAGAACTCCAAAGACTCCGGAACCCCGAGCGAATCTTGACTCAACTCTACTCCCAACTCTAATCCTAAACTAAGAAATGGAAAGGAAGCTCCTCTTTGGTGTGTGTCTTTGAGTGAAGATGAGAGGGCCTTTTATAGCTCCCCAGGTCGGTGGACCAGCATAACTGCCAAGCCAACAACCTGAGTAACCGTCACAAAGAAGCCCAGCATATTCGGTGGAGTTCTTAGGCCGGCCAGCCATGGGGTGAGCCGATCGTGCCCCATGTGGCTCGGTTTGGCACCGCCTTTCTCCTGAATGGTCTTGAGGTCGATAGTCAAAGGGTCCAAGGCGGTTGTGGCCGTTGGAGGGCCGGTCGGCCTGGTCCTGGAGCCTCTGCTCCCTCCGTTCCACCGACTTTGTCCTTAAACGGTGAGATGCTCGTCCATCTAGGAGTTCACATGGATCAAGCTCTGGTTCTTCCTGCATGTGAGCCTTTTGATCCATGGTGTTCTTCTCGGGTCCTCTGATCAACTCTTGTTTGCAATGTGACTTTGTCCATCTTAGTTGTGCAGCGTGTCAAAGAATGTGTCCTTTCGAGACAAAGCCGGGTCGATCGGTCATGAATATGGCCGGTCGATCAGGCTTTTCATCTTTTTGTGTCTTTTTCACCTAATCTCACCTGCAAGCACAACTCATCCAAAACTTGTGGAGTTTGGTCAAGTATAAGCATTTCATGCATGGAACATATTATGATTTTCCTTTTATTCCCGAATAGTTGACGGTCACTAAAGGATCATAATGGCCGTCAACACTGGGTGATGCGGACAGAGGAGAGAGCGAGCTCACCGGAGAGAGAGAGAGAGAGAGCTCGCCTCCATTGCCTGCTTTCTCACCGAGCACGGAGCCGAATCGAGCAGGCACCGGCGGATGCCAGCGCCACGGAGAACCCGAATCCGGCTGCCGTCGAAGCCGAATCGACCCCAAATCGCCGTTGATTCCTCGCCTCGCACGCCACCACCAACTACTGCTCGGATGCCATGGAAGGTCGTCATGACTACTGCTCCTCCGCACGGAGGAAAAAGGAGGCGGGCTTGCTGCTCACGAGCTCGAAAGCCGCCGCCGCCGGCTGGACCTCCTCCAGGTGTCGCAGCCCACCGTCAGAGCAGGAGAGAGCGAGGTCTCGGAGAGGGATCGAGAGGAGCCGAACTGCCGAACAACCGAAGGCCCGACGGAAGCTACAAGAAAGGGCAAAGAGGGCCAACGGAAGATACGAGACAGGGAAAAAGAAAAGGAAGGGATGAAAAAAAGAGGAAAAAATGAGAAATAAAAAAGAAAAGAAAAAAGAAAATAAAAAACAAAGGAAAAAAAGAAGAAAGAAAAAGAACGGGAGGAGTTAGAAAAAAGAAGGAAAAGAAAAAAATGAGTGAGAGGATGGTAGTCGGGGATGGTTGAATAAAATATTGGTTAGTTGGTATAGGGGAAAGAGATTTAGAGTACGACGGCTGCGGAAGAAGTTAGGATAGAGTAGAGAATCTGGTTGACCAGGCAGGAATATTCCTTTTAGGGGATCGAAATAGGGCACCACGAGTGCGGACAGCCTCAGGCCGGACCGGTGCCTCCCCTTCCTCACGAGCCCTCTCCCAGCAGGCCCCTCCTCTCTCTCTCCCTTCCCCCGCTAGATCCTCTCTGTTGCAGCATTAATATTTGAATTGGAGCAGCGAAATGGATCGAGTAGGAAGAGAGGATCAAGGATGTGTGTTAGATTAGGGTTTCCCCCAACTTTCCCCTGTGGATTTTCATGGTCAAAATCACTTGAGCAAAATAATTTTGACCATGCGGATTTCTATGTACAAATCATTAGATCCAGGTGGTAATGCTTCAAGGTGAATGTCGATATGATCGGTAAAGGAAAGTGAACGTAGCGGTTGCTTGCAACAAGTTTAACATTCTATTTTTACTGCCTCCACTTATAAAATACAGCACACATACTTATATTTATACATGTCCGATGGGCCAAGAATGAATATGTTATTGCCAATATAGTTATACATCTGGTATATCAATTTATTTGTGTACTCCAACATATATGGATAGATAAATGGAATATCTTATGGATGATGGATTTTGAATTTATAATTGGGGCTAAAAGTATTTTAGTAATTTGTCATATGGCATATTTGACTGTAGTAATGTTTGTGGAATCATAAGTCTTTCAAAATGAGATTGCTATGGTCGAGGTATGTTAATCATTATATTTGAAAAAAAAAACTTTGCGATGTTTACACTACTTTATATCTCCTAGTATGTTCCAAAGTAATCTGCTACCATTCTATGATTTATGTGTTCAAGCGTAAGGTTTGAATCTTGGGATAACTAGTGGTATTTATAAACATTCTATGATATGATAGATATGATTTGGGCTTGGATTATGGAATTAGCGCTCTCCTCTATGATTAAATTATTAATGTCTATATGCTATTCTATTTTTGTTTAAGATTAACGACCTCTATGGATATGATGGTCTAATTAAATGTTTGGTTGACGATTGGCACATATGAGTTTATATTATTTAAACATGATTGGTGAGATTTATGTTAAAGAAGTTTTTCTTGTATTTATCTATACTATTTACTATGGAGTATTCTCTTTTTCCTTCATGGAGTGCATGGATGGCATTTGGATTTGGAGCGTATGGTATTTGGATATTGTTTGGAGATTGGCATATATCCTTTGGAATTGCATCACATTGCATGGCATGGCATGACATTTGGAGTTATGCCGTGGACCTATGGTTGCGACCGTACCGGTACAACATCGTTTATTGGGCATAACGATGCAGCTTCATACCTTGCTGGGTACATATGCATATATGATCATTGGTTTGGCATTGCAATGCAACTTCATACCTTGATCGGTTTGAAGGCAGGAGTTTATGTGCAGTGTGTGCCAGTGTGTACCTTAATATAAAAATACTATCCTAAGAAATGATATACTGGAAGGCCTAACCTTTATGTGCAGTGTGTGCCAGTATACCATTTCCAGTCAAAAAATTGTATATTGATTGTGTTGATTCTAATGTGTAGGGAGAAATCAATATGTTAAGCACTTTGTAATATGTCATGTTTATTGTTGATTTTTTTGTGTATGTTACTTATTATGCTAAATCAACAAGCATCGCATTCAGCTTAGGATAGTATTTTTGGTAATTTCCTATTTTTTCACTGAATCAATTTTTGTAGCTAACTCATGCTAAAACAATATGCAAATTAGTAATTTTGGTTAGCAAATTTGATATTATGATATAGGAATTCTTTAATTTTGGTGACCTATCAGTTCTTTCCTTCTACTGATTCAATTACATCTGTATATTTTATTGTTAATATAATGATACTTATTTTGTGCCATAAACGTTATTATTTTATATAAATTTAGAGGCAGATGAAATTGTTTAACTTCTAGTGAAGTGAGGGTTGGATGTTTTTTGGATGCGAGAGTATGTGAAAGTGCAGCGTACGAGGTTGTGGGAACTGATTGGACAAATGGGTAAGGCTGTCTCCAACAAGTGACCCAGAAGAAGACCCAAACCAAAAATAGGTCTATGTTGGTACTGTTTCAGCCTTCAACAGAGTACCTATACCCAAACCCAAAATGGATTTTCAGGAGAGAGAACTTAAATCTAGGTATCCTCTCTCCTTATGTCTTCTGTTGGAGAAGAGAGTTTATAGGTTACAGACCTTTTTACTGTAGGTAACCTAAAATTGTAAATGGGTCTCCGATTTGGGTCTTCATTGTTGGAGCCGGTCTAAGGAGTCTTGTCCCTTCCATGCCAACTTTTTATTTCTATTTTCATTTATTGAATCCAATTCCATCCAACAGACATCCAAAGTCAGGGTAAATGGCAGTTTCCCACCGCAAAAGTAAGGGCGAAATAACAAAGTTGAAAAAAGAGGGGCGAAAACACTTGAAGTGCAATACAAGGGTAAACTCACCATTGGCCCAATAGATGAAGTCTAATTAAAGTTTGTTTTTTTCTCTTTTTTTACTGATGCTAATATAATCTAAAGCTTTTGGCCTACAATAGGATCATTGAAATGAAATCAGGTGCTCTCCGTCGATGCTTCCGCGAAGCGCTACAATCTGCCCTCTCCGACGGTGCCTCTGTCAACTACGACAGCAACATCGCGACGGCGGAAATGAGGCGCAAGATTGGGAGCTCACCTGGAGATAGAAGAAATGGTGTGGCGATGGAGTGGATAGAGGAGAGAGGGAAGAAGGAGAACGAGGTGGGCGGAGATGGAGGAAATGGTAATAACTCTAGAATGTGACCGTTCGGTTGGTAGAGGAGGTAGACGAACGCGGCACAATTTTTTAAAAAAACAAACAGGAACGGCGTGGGTGGACTATCGGGCGAGCGAGAGGTGCCAATGGTTTGAGAACTAACCCAAAACCATACCAAACCCACTAGTCATATGATCATTAATTAAACTACACCACACCAAACCACATGCTTCAAAAACCAAACCAAACCAAATTACTTATAACTAACTTTTCTATCTATATAATTCGTCTATCTCTTGATGTGGGGCCCACGTGTAGGTATAGCCACGGTGTTTTACGGAGTTGCTGCCAGTCATACTGAGTCATCTGTAATAAATTTCGGTCAATTCTGATAAAATTTTATAGTGTGAACGCGAGATTTTAATTCTAGGGTCTGGCTCTTGACGTGTGCCCGCATGCAGGTCTAGCGACACCACTTTGCACAAAGTAGCAGCCAGTCATAAAATTTTATAGTGTGAACGCGAGGTTTTAATTCTAGGGTCCGGCTCTGCACGTGAGCCCACATGCAGTTCTAGCCACACCGCTTTGCACAGAGTATTTGCAAGTCACACTAAGTCATTTGCAACAAATTTCATCCAATTCGGATAAAATTTTATAGTGTGAACGCGAGGTTTTAATTCTAGGGTCCGGCTCTGCATGTGGGCCCACGTGCAGTTCTAACCCCACCGCTTTGCACAGAGTAGCTGCCAGTCACACTGAGTCATTTGCAACAAATTTCATCAAGTTCGGATAAAATTTTATAGTGCGAATGCGAGGTTTTAATTTCAGGGTTCGGCTCTATGTGTGGGGCCCACGTGCAGGTTTAGCCATGCTGTTGTGCACAAAGTTGTTGCCAGTCATACTGAGTTGTTTACAACAAATTTTAGTCAATTCTGATAAAATTTTGTAGTGTGGACGCGAGGTTTTAATTTTAGGCTCCTGAAAGAGCATCTAGGCCCCTAATTCGGTTTTGGCGATTAATGACAACATAATCATTGCGACTAACAAGTGTTTTGCAGAGGCAAAGTTTAAGTTAGTGCAATGATGGGCTTTCACGGTATTCTTGGCCCCCATCATTTGAGAATGATTGTATTGGCGCAAAGAATATGCTCGAAGATTAATGATAAGCTAGTTCTAAGTGTCGTTTAGATGATGAGAGGCACTTAGATTAGTTTAGGTCTTTGTTTTTCTTTGGCCGTACTATAAAGGGGGGTCAAGGATTGGTAGCTTGACCTAGGCAAGACTAAAAGTTAGGTGTGGTGCACACTTGTGACATCTAGTGCTAGGTACCTGCATTGAAGCCCTTGAGAAGTTAAGAAACTCAAAGAAATTGAATTGGACGAGTTTCGATCTCAAAAGAGAAGAAGACAGCACAAAACTCAGAGGCATCGACTATTTCGACGGGGTGCTAAGGCACCATCGAATTAGTCGATGGCCCCTGGTTTTCTCACACAAACACTAGCGCAGCTCTCTGAGTCGCGTGGACTGATTCGATAGTGTGACCATCGAATTAGTCGACGACCCTCAATTCCGCCCAGATGGTGGTGCGGTGTTCTGTGTAGCGTCGACTGATTCGACGGTCGACCCCATCGAATTAGTCGACGGTGCGTGAAGATGTGAAGACCCCATAGTGCATGGCTCTGAGTAGCGTCGACTGATTCGATGGCAGTAGCGTCGAATGAGTGGATGGTCTCTGATCTTTGTGAAGATTTTGTGGCGCATGTCTCTGGGTAGCATCGACTGGTTCGACGGTGCAAGTGTCGAAATAGTCGATGAGGAAACTAGCCGTTGCACTGTTCAAAGTTTGAATGGAAAGCGGGTGTCGACTGATTCGACGGTGTGACCACCGAATTAGTCGACGGCTCTGCGAATTGCATAATGGTTGGATTTTGAGTTGGGGCTATTTATACCCCTTCACTCACTCATTTGAGACTCTCTTGCCATACGAGTTTCACTGTTCATCCAGCTGCTGTTGGGGAGTGTTTGAGGGCAAAGAGGCACTTGGATTGATTGATGTTCTTGGTCTTGTAAAGATTAAGGACTCTCTTTAGTGCTTGAGAGTAGCAAGTGCGCATCATCTAGCTCTTGGTCTAGTCTAGGTCAAGTGAAGATCTTTGGCTTATTACTCTTGTTGAGTCGGCATCACCTAGACAGCTTAGTGGTGTTGATCATGGGAGCTCACGTGGAGATTGTGTGAAGCCCCAAGAAGGTGTACACGGTTTTGGGAACCCGCCGTCCCAGAGTGGGAAATGGATATCCCCTACGAGAGCACTTGATCCTTGCATGGATCAAGGGGGAGTTATACCCTTGCGCGGGTGCTCCAACGAGGATTAGGGGGAGTCGCCGACTCCTCGATACCTCGGGAAAAATCGGCTTCCTACTCCTCTCTTTACTTTGAGCAAGTTTACTTTCCGCATTTCAATTCGTAGACTTGCCATGTTGGAATAGGATTGGAACTAGGTTGCAAAACTCTTTTCAACACTAGTTTAGGCACAAACCACACTTCTAGGCACATGGGGTGAATTGGCTTATTGCATAGGAATGTTTTTATTGCTTTAAATTTTGTAGAAGCCTAATTAACCCCCCTCTTAGGCATCTTGATCCTTTCAGCTCCGGCTCTACGTATGGGGCCCACGTGCAGGTTTAGCCACGCTGCTATGCACAAAGTTGCTGCCAGTCATACTGAGTTGTTTGCAACAAATTTTAGTCAATTCAGATAAAATTTTATAGTGCGAACGTGAGGTTTTAGTTTTAGGGTCCGACTCTTCATGTGGGGCCGACGGAGAGAAGAGAAGAGGTACTAAACCCAATTGGACCTGGTTTTTCATTGCAACCAAACCACTTACAATGTTAATCCATTTTCCACTAAACCATTACCCTCAACAGGGAGAATCAAACCATTGGAACCGGGTTAAGCCCATGAGAATCCGGGGGAAAAAAGCACAGATCTCAAATCACTTTTAATATGACAGATTTTATGGCTAAAATTTTGGCGACATATAAATAGCAAAAGTAAAAAAAAAAATGAAATCCAAGTATCCAACTAGAGAACCCGTATCCAGTCCAAACCCACGAAGTGTAAGTCCATCCAATAAATCCGTCCGATCATCATCGAGGTCCGGCTGTCCGAGAAATTAAAACAGAAATAGAACGCCGCCACTCTTCTTCTTTGATCCATAGCAATAAGCAGCGAGTTCATGCGCGACGCGTAAACAGTCGAGTTCGTCGATCCCTTTTCTGCCTCCTTGGTGTGCTCCGGCGAGTCCCGTCAACCAGCCACTAGCACCTCCGATGCGTCTCCCGCCGGTGGCGTGTGGCCGCGCGCGAAGTGCAAGACCAACCTCGATGCCGGCGCACGACGTTGCACGGGACCCGTGGGGGATCAAGACCGAAAGCAGCTGGCCTCCGAGGTGCGGGCTCCATTACCTTGTCCTTGAAGACCCAAGGATGGCGCGATCTCGGGAACACCGAGCACGTTTGGGAAGAAGCGGAAAGGACAAGGAGGCTGCTATCATACGATCTACTTCCTGACTTCCTGATCTGTGTACCTATTAGTAACTCAGCCTGTTTCATCATATTTCCTTTATTCTTATGACAAATTTCACCTGCAAACTCTGCCTCCTCCTTCCTGGTGTACTTTTAATAATACATGAATCGTGGTGATTACGGATATCATGGGCTGAAGGAAAATGATAGGTCATAGACATAACACCACGCTTAATATCCGCAAACGAAATGTATTAGACAGAATTAGGGATCTGTGTGGATCCAGGACTAAGTTTTAGTCTTGTAATTGGACATGGACTAATCTGGACTGAACCAGGACTAATTACTAAACTATCTGCAAAAACAATTGCTAATTGGTACTTCAAAACCTATTAGTCTTAATTAGTCCATCTTTACCCATTATCAATCATCATACTATTTTTTGGCCTACCATGTCCATACAAACAGGGTATAAGACATGACAGAACAAGGGCTTTTTTTTTAGATAATGGAACAAAACGGGCCCAGCCTCTACACTATCAAGGATAGTGTACATAGCGTTTTAGTACAGACATGGAGCTCTAAGTCTCCCAAAACTCAAACGAGTTGAAATATGAAATAACAAGGAAGATCTTCGAAGAGAGGAGCAACTAGTTAAGCTGTGATTCTATTCGAAAACTTCCAACCAAAAATGGCAAACACCTCCATGACTACTGTCTCCAAACGCCAACAAGCATCCTTCAAATTTGCTCTTGCCTCCTTGTCCTTAAACAGCAGCGACCAAGTGCGTGTCCAATGCGTGGCCCTGAAGATTGCCTACATGAAAGTGTTAGGTTTAGAGCAATTGAAAACCATATCATTTCTATTCAACCAAATAGCCTAGCATAAGGCTGTTAAGCCCACACAAATCTGCTCCTTTAGCGCCGGCTGGATACCATCAAGCCAGGAGCCGAACATGTTAGAAATGCTACATGGTGGTTGAATTCCAAATGTCATATAGATTATATTCCAAATAAAATGAGGAAAGTGGCAATCAATGAATAGATGTTCAATAGTTTCAAGAGAGTTGCATGAACAACATTTTAAATTTCCTTTCCAATTTCGTTTTGCAAGATTATCCTTAGTAAGAGTGACTCTATTTTTCAGATACCACAAAAAGATTTTAATCTTAAACGGTACCTTAATATTCCAAATTGAACACTTCTGTGGTCTAATAGCCTCATTAATCAATGCCATATACATTGATCGTGTAGAGAAGGTACCACTCTTATGTAAGTTCCAAATCAAAACATCTTTAGTATCTATGAGCCTAGTTGTCAACACTTTCTCCACCAGTCCATACCATCCTTGTAGGTTATGTCCAGTTAGTGCTCGACGAAATGAGACATTCAAAGGCGTGGTGCTGAATACATCAGCTACCGTTGCAGCCTTGTTTCTCACAAGATGAAAAAGATTAGGTTATCCCAGTTAAAGAGGTTGATCTCCTACCCATGTGTCATTCCAAAAACAGATTTCAGTGCCCATATAAACCTTAAACTGGCCACATTGAAGAAATTGATCCTTCACTTCCGTAAGTCCAGACCAAAAATGTGAGTCCCCCGGTTTTCTCTTAACTTGGGTTAGGGTCTTATTTGACAAGTGTTTTCTCCTTAGGAGATTTTGCCAAACACCTTCCTCATTAATTAATTTGAAAAGCCACTTGCTCAAAAGACATTTATTCTGAATTTCCAAGTTTTGGATTCCTAGACCCCCACAATCCTTAGGTCTGCACAAGATACTCCACTTAGTGAGTCTATATTTCTTCTTGTGTTCGTCACATTGCCAGTAAAATCTTGAGTGATAGTAGTCTAATTTCCTACGAACCCCTTTCGGTAGTTCAAAGAAAGAAAGCATATACATTGCTAAGCTGGTGAGGACAGAGTTAATCAAAACTAATCTACCACCTACAGAAAGCAATTTTCCTTTCCAACTACTAAGCTTTTTCTGAAATTTTTCCTCAATAATTATCCAATCTTTATTCGATAATTTCCTATGATGCATAGGGATTCCTAGGTATTTGAGCGGGGTATTGCCTGTCTTGCAGCCGAAAAGATGTGCATAATCATGTTCAAAATTTTTTGCAGCCCCATAGCAATACAATTCGCTCTTATGGAAATTAATTTGGATTCCCGATAATTGCTCAAACGTACTTAAAACTAGTTTAAGATTGTTGGCATGGTTGAGATCATGTTCCAAAAAGAGAATCGTATCGTCGGCATATTGGAGAATAGAGAGTCCTCCATCCACTAAGTGAGGTACTACTCCATTGAAATCTCCAATATTCTTAGCTCTCTCAATGAGTATGGCCAGCATATCAGCAACTAAGTTGAAAAGGATAGGAGACAGAGGATCACCTTATCTAAGTCCTTTCTTAGTTTGAAAGTAATGACCAATATCATCGTTAACTTTGATACCGACGCTGCCCCCTGAGACAATTTGGTTGATCCAATTGCACCATTGTACTGAAAAACCTTTCATCCGAAGTGCCTGTTGTAAGAATTCCCAATTGACCATGTCATAAGCTTTCTCAAAGTCAAGCTTTATGACAACGCCACTGAGCTTCTTTCTATGCATCTCGTGTAAGGTTTCATGCAGAATTACGACTCCCTCCGTAATGTTCCTTCCAGACATAAAGGCAGTTTGTGATGGTTTAATGACTTTTTGTGCCACTAGAGCAACTCTGTTTGTCATTACCTTAGTAAATATTTTAAAGCTTACATTAAGCAAGCATATGGGCCTAAATTGTTGGATTTGCTTAGCTTCCTTTTGTTTCGGGAGTAACGTAATGATGCCAAAATTAAGACTAAACAAAGGAAGATGTCCCTTGTGGAACTCATGGAAGAGAGGTAAAAGATCATTCTTGATGACTTCCCAAAAGACCTGATAAAATTTGGTAGGGAAGCCATCAGGCCCCGGTGCCTTATTATGCTCCATTTGGAAAATTGCTTTCTTAACCTCATCTTCCAAAAAAGGTGACGTAAGAATTTTGTTTTCCAATGCAGTAACTTGTGGGATATCATCTCTATCGGATTCAATCATGGCGAAATTATTTCTTTCCGATGCACCAAAGAGTCCCATATAATAGTTGGTGATAAATCGTTTAAGATTTTCATCACCTTCAATTGTGCCCTCTTCCTGTTCTAACTGGAAAATCCTTGTTCTCCTATGTTTTCCATTTGCTACAAGCTGAAAGTATTTGGTGTTACAATCGCCCTGCAACAACTTAGTTGTTTTGGCTCTTTGATAGCATTTGATCTCTTCCTCCCTTAGTAGTTGTGTAAGACGTTGCTTAAGACATTGTTTTAGATCAATTTCTTGAGCACTAAGCACCTGAGTTTCAGCTTTCTTGTCTAATTCATCGGCCTTCTTAATTATCTCCTCTTTTTCTTTCTTATAAGTCCCACTGGTGTTTTTCACCCAACCCCTTAGGAATTGTCAAAGTTTTTGTATTTTGAACTGCCATTTTTGTAGCGGTGTTCTACCTCGAGACTCGTTGTGCCATACTTGTGCCACCATCTCTGAAAAACCCTCTCTCAGGAACCAACCAAGTTCAAACTTGAACAACGGTTGTTTGTTAGAGTGAGTTCCATTCCCCGTATTCATGAGCAATGGTGTATGGTAAGAGATATCCCTATTGAGCGCTCGAACCGTAGCCAGTGGAAACATGCCTCCCATTCGGTAGAAACCAGAATGCGGTCAAGAGTTTCATAAGTAGGTTCGGTTCTAGAATTTGCCCAAGTGTACTTACGGTTTGATAGGTCCAATTCCCGAAGATCCAAGCTGTCTATGACTGCACTGAAAAGAAATGACCCTCTATCGTTATAGAGGTCGTTGTTTTTTTCTTGGGGATTTCGAATGACATTAAAATCACCCCCAACAAGAAGAGGTAGCTCCTCTTTGGCACAAGTTTGGACTAATTCAGCAAGGAAAGGCTCTTTAAACTCGTCTTGAGCAGCCCTATAGACTGCTACAAGAACCCATCTAAAGCCATCATCCTTGTTCCGAAGGTGGAACTTCACATAAAAGTCCCCTTCATCAATGCTTCCTATGTCAAACACATCCAAATTAATGCCTAGTAGGATTCCCCCGGATCTTCCATGAGGTGCCGACCAATGCCAAAGAAAGTTGTGTCCAGCACAAATGTTATTTAGTGTGCCTTGTGGGAAATCATTTTTCCCTGTTTCTAATAGGGCAATCAAGTCTAGCTTCTCTTCCCTACTAGTGTCCGAAAGAAATCTAAATTTAGCCAAGTCACTAAGACCTCTGCTATTCCAAAAAATTCCCTTCATCTTGCACTTTTTTTATGTTTATTAACTATCCTAACCTTAGCACTACCTTTTTTTTTCTCGAGGAGCATCTTGATTTATTTTTTTTGAAACAGTTTGAAAATCATAGCTTAGGTGATCACTGTCCTCATCCATAACCTCGTCCATAAAATCCCCACATAGGTGACCAAGAGTGAGATTTTCTAGATCATTGTCCTCATCCTCCCAAATTTCATCTATGCCATTATTAGCATATGTATTATCCAAACAACATTCAGGTTGGGCATTCAGACAATCTAGATCAAGTTTCTTTAAGAGGGTTACAGAATTCAAGGTTTGTTTGGGATTGGATCCTAGAGTTACCCCCAAACTATGAATCTTAGAAGAAATAACATGATCTGAAAAAGAACCAAGAGACCAATCGTTACCTTCAGTGTCTAAATTCTTTCCATGCCGCGCGTTTCTTGGCCTTCTCCATGGTGTGTTGGTCAGTCACTCCCGCCAGCCTTGGACTTGCTCTCGTGGGTGATGAAGTTGCCTCCCTAATTCCAGCAGCGGCCAAGCGTTGTCCAGCCGTAGCTGGGGCAGACCCCTGCTGCTGGTCGTCAGCCTTGAACCAAGTTGGAGCAGGCTCTGCAGCCTGCCCAGCAGCTATCACCGAGCCAGCGCGCGCAAGCGTGCGGCAAGCCCAGTCCACTAGAGACTCCTCCTCGCCAGCAGCCAACGTGACAGCCAGGGGCACAGGCGCCATTTCCATCATAGCCCCGCCTCTATTTGCCATAGCATTTTCCAGCAAAGGAGCATCGTCGAGAAGGTCATCCTCCTCCTCGTTAACCTCATCAACCAGTGTCCCACTCATCTGATCTTCGTCCCCACTACCAAGAACTCTATCCACACAGAAATCCAGGGTTTTCCCACAGCCATATCGATGATTTCAGTGGTCATTCTGTGGATTTTTTACTCCAACTCTTCCCTCTGCTCTACGGGCTTATATGAGTTCATTTCGTTGCTGTTGTTATCAGCCCCGTCCTTGCCTGAGGGAGCATCCTTGCCACCATGATCATTGTCCTGGTCCCGCCTAAAGCGTTTCCCATCTCTGTCCATGTTGTGACCCCCGTTGTCGTTGTCTTCCTCCATGTTCTGATTGCCTCCATTATTTCCATCTTCAAGATTGAGATGCACCTCATCCCCATTGTCATCAAAGCCCACCGGCTCCACTTCAAATTCAGATCAAAATAGTGGTCACCAATAACGACATCAAGCTTCGGCGGCAGCAACTTGGGGTCCAAAACAGCCACCAAGATGTGGCCGAAATTGTTCTTGCAAGTTGTTTAAATGTCCACCGTTTGAGTTGATCCGATCATAGAACCGATCGCCCAAAGATTCAGAAATTCCCGCAGCTTCCTCCGGATTCCAGTGACTCGAATCCACACCTTAGGTAACAAGTAGCCTTCATCCTCATCATGCCACTCCTCGAACTGCATCCGCACCCCTTGGGGCACCCCATTGCCGCGGACATCTGCGCCCCCAAAAGCCATAGCTCGCTGCAGATCAATCTTGGATGGAAAAGGAACAACAAAAGAATCCCTCTCATGAGTGACCGGCTCCCACTTCCACTTAGCAGAGACAACACGCTGTAACTGTGCCGCTACCTGATCAGATGAGAGAGATCCACCAACTATCTTGACAAGGGCAATCTTGGAGTCCTTCTTCCTTGACAATGGTGGGTGAGGGATGTGGTAGAACCCCAACCCCGTCACTGCATACCCAACAGCGTGCGCCAGGGGACGAGGTTGCTTGAGAAGATGGCATTTGTAGTTGACGTGATCATGGCCATCACAAATGCCACAGTACACCTCGGTAGTGCATTCCGGCGCCAAATGTCCCTTCAAAGAGCAACGGCTACAAGATTTCTCCCGCTTCCCTGTCAAGGGCGGCACCTTCTCGCCGGTCTCCACCTCCTGCTCCATCTCCATCCTAGCATCATCTGAACTGGCGTTGAGCATGGACCGCCCACGGTTGTGCACTGGCACATCACCCGCTCCGTCATGTTGGCCCGCCCGGCCACCGCGTCCAGTCCTGCCAGGGCCGCCGCCGCGACGTGGTGCAAAGCCCCTGGCACCACGGGGCCTGAAGCCATTCCTCTGCCCGCCGCGGCCGCGATTGCCCCAGCGAGCGTTTCGGCGTCCCAGCAACCCGAGCCAGTATGGAATGAACCTCGAGCCTTGGCCAGCGCATCCGCCAAAGTGAATCTTGGTGACGCCCTTGCTGGCGGGAGAGGCCCGCGCCAGGGTTTCGATGTCGCCGGTGACCGAGTCCTGTTTCCAACCGGCCGCTCTCTAGTCTCCATCTTCTTGTCCTGTGTCAAACCTGCAACACTAGCAACCACATAGCCATTAGGAGTTAATCCTGCCGCTGAGGGAGTCGCAGATGGTTCCTGGCACGGAGAATAGCTCCGGTCAGCACCAGGCCGGCAGCTCTGCATGGGGAACAGCAGGTGCTCTTCCACAACGTCGTCCTCCCCGT
Organism: Digitaria exilis; assembly: GCA_015342445.1. Taxonomy (NCBI): domain Eukaryota; kingdom Viridiplantae; phylum Streptophyta; class Magnoliopsida; order Poales; family Poaceae; genus Digitaria; species Digitaria exilis. The sequence continues at coordinate 521,921 of JACEFO010001803.1, forward strand.
CAGAGCTCAGCTCATCCGCCAATGGCCAGAACCTCGAGCCGTACTTGCTTCGTCTCCCGGCCAACGGGTCCGCACTCATTGGCGGCCCTCCGTTAGGGAGGTGAGCCTCGATGACCCAAGACCTCTCCGCATCAATGCGAGCACCAGTCGACACCGATGCCGGGGCCGGTGCCAGCGTTAGCCGGCGGACAGCTGGGCGGCGCGGCGGCACACTCATCTCTCACCTCCCTCCGGAGACCAGTATTACTGGATACCCCCTCCCCTCCCTCACAGAACAAGGGCTTGTGCTCTACACTCTACTCTATTGTAATTTTAAGTCTAATGTTTGGATCCCAAGACTAATTTTTAGCTTTGTAATTTGACCTGGATTAACCAGGTCTTAACCTGGACTAATTGCAAAACTAATTGCACAAATAATGGATAATTGGTACTTTACAACCTGTTAGCTATTATCACACATCATACTAATTTTTTGTCCTCCCATCCAAACTGGGGCGAAGATACAAGAACTTGTGCTGTACTCTGTTGAACCTATTTTATTTATTCTTATCGCGGCGGAATAGAAGTGCTTGTTTGATGATGTGCTTTTGTTTAACAGAAAATATAAGTTTAACAGTCATTTTGATTAAAGAAAACAACGATCCAATTCACACAGGTTGTAGATAATGCATCACATCTGTACATTTTCTCCCACTGAAATTGTTTATGTATCTTTGAAAGGTGTGCATCAATGTTGACGGCCATTCTGTTGCTGCTCTTGCCATATGTGCTCCAACCTCTTCCATGTTCATTTTCTGAAGCAGCAGCCTCACCATTCAGCAAAAAAACTGTCACTGACAGGGACGCCCTGCTTCAATTAAAGGAAAGCTTGAGCCAGCCATCAGCTGCCCTCAACTCATGGAACACAACTGGTGATTTCTGCCAGTGACATGGTGTTACCTGCAGCCTAAGGCACAAGGGCAGGGTGTCAGCTCTGAACATTTCCTCTGCTGGGCTTGTGGGCACCATCTCCCCTTCCATTGGAAACTTAACATTCTTGAGATTTCTGAACCTTAGCTTTAATATGTTGCAAGGCGAGATTCCATCAACAATTGGCCGCTTATGGCGGTTGGATGTAACACCCAGATTTCTAAGAAATCCGAATGCTTCCATATGTGTGCCCAGGATGTACACAGAACACATATAGATTACAAATTTTGAATCACAGAGAACACAATGCTCGAATAAAGTAGTTTACATCAGAGTTTAACACATGACATAGTCTTAAACAAATAACACAGCGGAAGTCTTAATATTATTAAACGTCTTAACTAGGTAGAGCCTCAAATCCACAGGGACACCGACTGGTTGAACACAGCTAGAAGTACGGCAGATCCTTCGGAAATTCAGCAAGCGACTGATCATTCAATGCTCCATCTGTTACCCATCCGGGATTTTGTTGAATAGTTGCAAGTGTAAGTAAACCATCTTACTTAACAAGTATAACACGGGTTATGCAAGAACAAAAGGCTGGACACGGTTAAACTGCAGTAGCACTTTTAGTGGTTTCATTTTATTATCATCCAAATTACTACCAATGAGTAGAACCCAAGTATAAACCCATTAATAAGGTATAAGTGATTATAGAACAAACCAATATCAACCACTAATATCATCTTCTAATCAAAAAGGATCCAGGCCGCTCGTGTCCATGAGCACGGCTATCATGATAGATCAACACTCTGTAGAGGTTTCGCCCTTTACCCGCCGGTCACATAAATCCACAAGAATTTATGTTACGAGGACTTTCACAAAACACCCTAACAAGCACAGTAGCCATTTTATTTCAACATAGGCAGCATAACCCGAGGCATCGAGATTGACGTACGCTCAGGGCACAACGTGAGGGGGTCAATGGCATCCAGAGCGAGAGCGCATTCATCGCAACGTGTGAAGCTGCCGTACATCGGGCGCTTACATCATGGGACTTTGCCTAACGGGGCATAGCCAACGGATAAAACCGTCCTCGATGGATCAAACTATACTCTCACCCATGCACCTCACATACGCCTTTCGGTAACCACTGGCGAGCTAGAGACGTACAAGCTAATTATCCAAGACCAGAGCCATTATAGTTCCAACGGCGGCGAACAGGTTCCTGGGTTGCCGCTTTAAGAACCGGACCTTATGGAGAGACATTAGAACAAAGCACGAAGCACATGCTCTAATTCCCTAGACCAAACCTTATAGAGACACTAGAACAAAGCACACAGCACATGCTCTAGTTCCCCGTACCATGTTGCTAAAAAGCATCTTTTAACCATCATTGAAGTGAACCATTAGTTCAGTATTAACATAAAAATAAATGTTGGTTGCAGCGCGTAGCATAATCTAACCATAATGCATAAAACCCCGGGTAACAAGGAATAAGGTAAAGACTAGGAACATCCTTATTGGTTAACAGTATTAGACTCATGCACATGATTTATGTGATTAATCGGTGTATAGGTAACAAGGATGGTCCGTGTTATACTTGCCTTCCTCAGTGAACTGCTGCTGCAACTGCTCTTCGGGAACGGGATCGTTGGCGAACTCGAATGGCTAGGCAACTACTCACATCGATCACCACACAAGCATCCACACATACATGCAAACAAGATATTTAATTAGAACAATACACCAAACATAAACAAAAGATGAAAATAAGGCTTTAGAATTACTCTACGCTTCACTACGAACACATGAGCACGAAAATCACTCAAATCGAAGTTAAAACGGAGAAACTACGCTTAAAACGGGCTCTAGGGGCTTGCTGATAAAGGTTTTAGGCTTCCAGGGGTGTTTTTGAAAGAAACCAGGGACCTAAAACGTAATTTCGTATAAAAACACGAGGGCTGCGGCGTAAAAACGACTTTCAGGACGGCGGGCGCTATTTTTCAAAAGAGCAGGGGCTAAACCGGAAGAAAAAGGACTTGGTTGTAAATACTTTTGAACTGCGCTGGACCGCGGGTTGATTTTTGAAAACTGCAGGGGCTCTTTTGTAAAATAGGCACGGCGGCAGCTAGATGCTGACGTCGGCATGACGTCACCGTGGACCGGACCTTGGACCGGCCCTGAACCGCGGTTCACGGGTTCACGACGAACCGGCTTGGTTTAGATCGGTTTTCAGATCTGGCCGTCGGTTTTGGATCGAGCGGCTGGGATTAGATCTAGCTCAAGGGTCGCCGGGGACAGCGGCTCGCGGCGGCGTGCGGCGGCGCTTCGCCGGAATCGACTCGGCTCTGGGCTACGGTGGACCAAAACTCGCCGCGTTTGGTCCTAGAGGTAGAGGAGAGAACGTGGGTTTGGTTTTGGGGGTCAGGGGAAGGTTTAGGCCGCGGTGGTGGCCAGCGGCGAGCGGAGGCGGGTCGGCCACTCCAGCGAGCTTGCGCGGGCGCTGCAGAGCGAAAGAGGAGGGGAAAAGGGGCTTGGCGTGTTCCTTACATGCTCGCGAAGCTCCGGAGATGGCTCTTGTCGACAAAGGCGCGGCGGAGCGTCGGATTGGCGGCGGCGGCGGCTCGGCTAGGGTTCGGCGGCGGTGCGAGCTTGGATGCCGGCTAGGGTACGGGGCAAAGGGATCACGGGGCTTGGCGGTGGCTTATAAAGGGGCTAGGCGGCCTCGGCGTGCGCTCCAAGCTGCGAGGAGTCCGGGCGCGGCACGGCGGCGCAGCGCGGTTCGGGAGGAGGAGTCCTGGTTGCGCACGACGCGAGGTGGAAGACAGAACTGACAGGTGGGGACTGGTCAGTCGCTGAGGAGAAGTGCGAGCGCGCTGCTGGCGGAAGGGAGAGGCGCCGACAGGTGGGGTCAGGATGTCAGCCGCAGCGGAAGATGGAGAGGGTGCGGCGCTAGCTGGGCTGGGCCGCGCAGGGAGAAAGAAGGGTTGGGCCGTGGGAAAAAGAAAGAAAGAGGAAAGGAGATGGGCCGCGGGAAAAGAAAGAAAGGGCCGAGCTGGGCTGAAAAGGAAGAAGAAAAAGAGAGAGAAAAAGAAAAGGTTTTTCTTTTATTCAAACACTCATTTGAATTCAAATTCAAATTCAAATTTGAATTCAACAATCAAAAATAAATGAACCAGCATGAATGCAACAATAATGTTTCTATTTCCTATATTTGCTTTTAATTATTCAAAATTTTTATTTTCCCTACATTTTTCATGAGCACTTGAATATAAAAAGCCAATTAATTACTAAATTTTAAATAGGGTATTTTTAGGGTGTTACAAATCTACCCCCCTTAAAATGAATCTCGTCCCTGAGATTCGGACGTGGATTGGAAGAGATATGGATATTCTGCCTTGAGACCATCCTTTCTTTCTCAAGTTGCTTCACCTTCTGAATGACGTTTCCACGGAACCTTGCACACACGGATGTCTTTGTTCCCGGTGACCCTCTCTGATTCCTCCAAACCCTTGACCAGTCTCTGAGGACTTAATTGCCTGATACTCAATCTTCTCTCCTGATGGAGCCACTAACTGAACTGCACGCTTAGAACACTGTATGACTACTTCGTACTTCGCTAGCCAGCTCATTCCCAAGATGAGATCCATTCCGATGGAGTTTAGGACTATAGGGTGTGCTAAGAAGTTTACCCCCCTTATGTTAACCACTACGTTAGGACAACGTAATGTGGCCCGAAGTTCTCCTCCCGGCGAGCTAACCAACATGGTATTTCCCATAGGTTGCATAAGCATCAGGTTCTTTTTCACGAAATCAGCAGATATGAAAGCGTGCGAAGCTCCAGAATCAAACAAAACTGTAGCAGGTTGTGAGTTGACTGGAAACGTACCGACTACCACATCTGTGGCTCCTTCTGCAGTTTCTGCTCCCATATGGTTGAGCCTGCCTTTGACGTAGTTCTGTTGGCCACGGTTTCCCTGTGCCTGCTGCTGATTCCCATTCTGAGTTGGTTGCGATCCTGTCTTCTGGTTGTTGTTCTGACCAGTGGAGTTTTGTACCCTCCGGGGACAAAAGTTAGCGTAATGTCCCTGTTCACCACAGTGGTAGCATGCCCTGGGCCGACAGGAGTGGTGTTAGCCTGGGTAGTGCGTGAAACCTGAGTGTTCTGCTGCACGTTCTGGTAGCGTTGCTGCTGCTGCTGTGGTGGTGGTGGATTCTGGGTATGCTGATGGTCCTGGTGACCTGACTGTTCCTGAGTGCGCTGCTGATTCACCTGCTGGGGGTTGTAGCGGGAACGGACATTGCTGCCAGATTGCTGGTTCATGATTTTCCTCTTTTTGTCCTCAATCTCACGGCGCTTGTGCTCCACCATCAGAGCACCATCAACCAGCCCGCCGAAGGTTGGGAAGGTGATGCACATCAACTGCAGCTGTAAAACATCCTGGAGTCCATTCCGGAAGCGGGTTTGCCTCTTCTCGTCTGTCGACACCTCATCCGGTGTGTAGCGGGCCAGCTCGAGGAACTTGTCACGGTAGGCAGTGACACTCATTCCTTCTTGCGTCAGGGCTAGGAACTCCTTCTTCTTCAGGACCGTCAGTCCCTCGGGCACATGGTGAGCACGGAAGTCATCACTGAACTGCTGCCAGGTGATCTGGTTGCGATCGGGTTGCGCATATTGGTATGCCACCCACCAGTCGAGAGCGGCTCCTTCAAACTGTCCAGAGGCGTAGAGCACCTTCTCCCTGTCATCACACTGAGCAATGTCGAGCTGTCTTTCCACTGCCTTGATCCAGTCTTCAGCTTCCATCGGGTCCTTGGCGCGGGAGAACTTTGGCGGGCGCCCCTTCAAGAACTCTCCCCTCTTGTCCCGGATGGGCTGGGGAGGTGGCTGAACAGGTGGATTCTGCAGGTTCTGCTGCATCAAAGCTATGGCCTGAGTCAACTGTTGCATCGTCTGTGTCTGCAAGCGGACTAGATCCTCCATGGTGGGCGGCTGGTTCTGGTTCTGGTTCTGGTTCTGGTTCTGGTTCTGGTTCTGATTGCCACCACCCGTCGATCCTCTTGTCCCAACCATCTGTCACAAATCAAAATCCCGACATTCACAATCACAGTCATGTTTGAACCAGTGTCAAGAACAGAAGCATTCCATTGACAAGATAAGGTACTCAGGTGATAGGAAAGATGATAGATGATGTGCAAAGGAGAGGTTAGGAACCCATCTATCTATCCACTAAATACCTTATACCTTAATCCAATACTAGATGATTGCAGACTTTCATCCACGCTCATCACAAACATTTCAAAGATCCAAATCACACATAAGCATAATGACAATTCATTCAAGCATTTAAAGGCATGGTTCACACAAGACTCGACACTCTTAGACTAGTTTTGGACCCGAAAACGTTCTACTTGATCTCTATTAGCATTTAGGGTCGATGGTGGTGCGGCAAGCCAGTGTACTGTATTGAGTCCTTCTGCGTGGTGGCGGCTGTGCACCGAACTCTGGTCTGCGTGGCACAGGTCCTCCCAACTGGTGCAGCAGCTCCTCATTCTTCTCTTGTTGTTGTTCTAACTCCACGGACTCGGTCTCTAGCTCCTCGGGGTTCCCTTCTTCGGCCTACTGCCTAAGAAGCTCCTGGTAGACATCCGGGTTGCGTGCCACCAACGGGTACTCATCGATGCGGGGTGGAAAGTAGCCATCAATGCTCTTGCGGACTGTCCATCTCTGTCGAGCCATCTATGGAAGTGAAAACTAGAGGAGGGCCTTAGATTAAAGCTTAGAAAATTTTTCAAAAAGGACAGAGGTAGAATAGAACACCATTTTTCAACAGAACTCAACTCTAGGATGTAAAATAATTTTTAGAGCAAGGATTAAGCAGGTTCTAATCGACCATTCCTATCTAGGCTGCGATCCTACAGTCAGCACGGCTCTGATACCAACTTTGTAACACCCAGATTTCTATGAAATCCGAATGCTTCCATATGTGTGCCCAGGATGTCCACATAACACATATAGATTACAAATTTTGAATCACAGAGAACACAATGCTCGAATGAAGTAGTTTACATCAGAGTTTAACACAGGACATAGTCTTAAACAAATAACACAGCGGAAGTCTTAATATTATTAAACGCCTTAACTAGGTAGAGCCTCAAATCCACAGGGACACCGACTGGTTGAACACAGCTAGAAGTACGGCAGATCCTCCGGAAATTCAGCAAGCGACTGATCATTCAATGCTCCATCTGTTACCCATCCGGGATTTTGTTGAATAGTTGCAAGTGTAAGTAAACCATCTTACTTAACAAGTATAACACGGGTTATGCAAGAACAAAAGGCTGGACACGGTTAAACTGCAGTAGCACTTTTAGTGGTTTCATTTTATTATCATCCAAATTACTACCAATGAGTAGAACCCAAGTATAAACCCATTAATAAGGTATAAGTGATTATAGAACAAACCTATATCAACCACTAATATCATCTTCTAATCAAAAAGGATCCAGGCCGCTCGTGTCCGTGAGCACGGCTATCATGATAGATCAACACTCTGCAGAGGTTTCGCCCTTTACCCGCCGGTCACATAAATCCACAAGAATTTATGTTACGAGGACTTTCACAAAACACCCTAACAAGCACAGTAGCCGTTTTGGTTCAACATAGGCAGCATAACCCGAGGCATCGAGATTGACGTACGCTCAGGGCGCAACGTGAGGGGGTCAATGGCATCCAGAGCGAGAGCGCATTCATCGCAACGTGTGAAGCTGCCGTACATCGGGCGCTTACATCACGAGACTTTGCCTAATGGGGCATAGCCAACGGATAAAACCGTCCTCGATGGATCAAACTATACTCTCACCCATGCACCCCACATACGCCTTTCGGTAACCACTGGCGAGCTAGAGACGTACAAGCTAATTATCCAAGACCAGAGCCATTATAGTTCCAACGGCGGCGAACAGGTTCCTGGGTTGCCGCTTTAAGAACCGGACCTTATGGAGAGACATTAGAACAAAGCACGAAGCACATGCTCTAATTCCCTAGACCAAACCTTATAGAGACACTAGAACAAAGCACACAGCACATGCTCTAGTTCCTCGTACCATGTTGCTAAAAAGCATCTTTTAACCATCATTGAAGTGAACCATTAGTTCAGTATTAACATAAAAATAAATGTTGGTTGCAGCACGTAGCATAATCTAACCATAATGCATAAAACCCCGGGTAACAAGGAACAAGGTAAAGACTAGGAACATCCTTATTGGTTAACAGTATTAGACTCATGCAGATGATTTATGTGATTAATCGGTGTATAGGTAACAAGGATGGTCCGTGTTATACTTGCCTTCCTCAGTGAACTGCTGCTGCAACTACTCTTCGGGAACGGGATCGTTGGCGAACTCGAACGGCTCGGCAACTACTCACATCGATCACCACACAAGCATCCACACATACATGCAAACAAGATATTTAATTAGAACAATACACCAAACATAAACAAAAGATGAAAATAAGGCTTTAGAATTACTCTACGCTTCACTACGAACACATGAGCGCGAAAATCACTCAAATCGGAGTTAAAACGGAGAAACTACGCTTAAAACGGGCTCTAGGGGCTTGCTGATAAAGGTTTTAGGCTTCCAGGGGTGTTTTTGAAAGAAACCAGGGACCTAAAACGTAATTTCACATAAAAACACGAGGGCTGCGGCGTAAAAACGACTTTCAGGACGGCGGGCGCTATTTTTCAAAAGAGCAGGGGCTAAACCGAAAGAAAAAGGACTTGGTTGTAAATACTTTTGAACTGCGCTGGACCGCGGGTTGATTTTTGAAAACTGCAGGGGCTCTTTTGTAAAACGGGCACGGCGGCGGCTAGATGCGGACGTCGGCATGACGTCACCGTGGACCGGCCCTGAACCGCGGTTCACGGGTTCACGACGAACCGGCTCGGGTCTACGGTGGACCAAAACTCGCCGCGTTTGGTCCTAGAGGTAGAGGAGAGAACGTGGGTTCAGTTTTGGGGGTCAGGGGAGAGGTTTAGGCCGCGGTGGTGGCCAGCGGCGAGCGGAGGCGGGTCGGCCGCTCCGGCGAGCTTGCGCGGGCGCTGCAGAGCGAAAGAGGAGGGGAAAAGGGGCTTGGCGTGTTCCTTACATGCTCGCGAAGCTCCGGAGTTGGCTCTTGTCGACAAAGGCGCGGCGGAGCGTCGGATTGGCGGCGGCGGCGGCTCGGCTAGGGTTCGGCGGCGGCGCGAGCTTGGATGCCGGCTAGGGTTCGGGGCAAAGGGATCACGGGGCTTGGCGGTGGCTTATAAAGGGGCTAGCCGGCCTCGGCGTGCGCTCCAAGCCGCGAGGAGTCCGGGCGCGGCACGGCGGCGCAGCGCGGTTCGGGAGGAGGAGTCCCGGTTGCGCACGACGCGAGGTGGAAGACAGAACTGACAGGTGGGGCCCACTGGTCAGTCGCTGAGGAGGAGAAGTGCGGGCGCGCTGCTGGCGAAAGGGAGAGGCGCCGACAGGTGGGGTCAGGATGTCAGTCGCAGCGGAAGATGGAGAGGGTGCGGCGCTGCCTGGGCTGGGCCGCGCAGGGAGAAAGAAGGGTTGGGCCGCGGGAAAAAGAAAGAAAGAGGAAAGGAGATGGGCCGCGGGAAAAGAAAGAAAGGGCCGAGCTGGGCTGAAAAGGAAGAAGAAAAAGAGAGAAAAAGAAAAGTTTTTTCTTTTATTCAAACACTCATTTGAATTCAAATTCAAATTCAAATTTGAATTCAACAATAAAAAATAAATGAACCAGCATGAATGCAACAATAATGTTTCTATTTCCTATATTTGCTTTTAATTATTCAAAATTTTTATTTTCCCTACATTTTTCATGAGCACTTCAATATAAAAAGCCAATTAATTACTAAATTTTAAATAGGGCATTTTTAGGGTGTTACATTGGAGTATATGAATTTCAGGGGAAACGCACTTCACGGTGGGATCGCAGATGGCTTAAGCAACTGCACAGGCCTTATGTACATATTTCTTGACAAAAACCACCTTACTGGGGAAATCCCTTTTTGGCTAGGAGGTTTCCCGAAGCTTGTGGCTTTGCTCTTATCGAAGAACAACTTGACTGAGACCATCCCATTGTCACTGGGTAATCTCACGTCCCTGCAGGCGCTATATCTTGACAATAACCAGCTTGAGGGTTCCATCCCTGACGAGCTTGGCAGGCTCAACAACCTCCAGTGGTTGGCATTGTTTGCGAACCATCTATCAGGCACAGTCCCAGAACCTGTATTCAACCTATCATCGGTGTTTGCATTCGGTGTGGATCAGAATTATCTGCACGGTACACTGCCACCAAACTGGGGAAACAACCAACCTAACCTTGCGTACATCTTCCTTACACTGAACCACTTCATGGGGAATGTTCCGGCTTCCCTTGCTAATGCTACCATGCTTTACAACCTTGACATTAGTTTTAACAATTTTACTGGAAAGATGCCTCCAGAGATTGGGACACTTTGCCCTAGCATATTTTCCTTTGACTCCAATCAGATCGAAGCAAGCAGCTTGGAGGGTTGGGAGTTCATCACACTCTTGACAAACTGTTCCTGGCTACGTGTGCTTACCTTTCGGAACAATATGCGTGCAGGTAACTTGCCAGTATCTGTTGCAAACCTATCGGCAAATCTCCAGGTGTTCTATGCTGGATTCAATCAGATTCAAGGCAACATACCACCTGGTATTGGTAACCTTGTCAGCCTGCAAAAGCTTTTCCTAAGCCATAATCAATTCGTTGGTACTCTGCCAGGCACAATTGGCAGACTAAAGATGATGCGTGCTTTGGGAGTTGATGGCAACCTGTTATCAGGGACCATTCCACCATCAATTGGTAATCCAACACTGCTGCAGATAATCACTTTAGATGATAACAATTTTGAGGGACCCCTTCCATTCAGCATCATGAACCTGCAGCAGCTGAGCATCGTAACGCTCTCACGCAATTCATTTTCAGGCCCAATTCCTCAAGAATTTTTTAAACTTTCATCTCTTTCTTACATTCTTGATATGTCTGACAACCATTTCACCGGTACCCTTCCACTTGAAGTTGGTAGCCTTACTAAGCTTGTGTATTTAAATTGTTAGCCAAACCTTTGCATCAAGTTAGCTATTTTTAGTTACATTGCATGTTTCTCAGTTAGTTGTGTATGCGCATGAGCCCCGGGCTGTGGAAGGCACGCGCTTAGTCAATCGTGGCCATGAGAATAGCTCACGCACGATCTGGGCAACGGCATCTGAACAAACTCCATGGATGTGGGGATGGACACATCGTGTAGCATGGAGTGCGGACAGCCACCAGAGCCACTTCTTGTAGATACAAATAAGAAGGGAAATAGAACAAGAAAAGCTGCAGCAGTTGAGCAGCACGAAACTCCTGTGTGCCTGTTGTGTTCCAAGTGATCGCGTGCGTAGACACTTCCTCTTTTTTCGTTCTGAGTTCACCGGCGTTGATCACCGGCGCCTGGTCGTTCTTGTGCCTGACAATTGGCATCAGAGCTGGGGCGACGCCATGACCTCACCACCGCCCAAGCCCCGCCGCCGGAGAAGCAGATGGACAAGGCGGAGGGTTCTGGCGGCATCGACGAGAAGAAGAAGACTGGGCGCAAGTCACCCAGGCGTAGGGTCTCACGCAGCCCCTCCGTTCCCCGACGACACCACGACACGAACCAGCCCCGGGAAGGCGTCGTCGAGCGCATCGTCCGTGACTCCGGGAGCTCCGGCACCTGGCCGCAGCTGACCAAGACGAACTACAACGAGTGGTCGCTGCACATGAAGCTCAAGCTCCAAGCCCGCGACTTGTGGGACGTCGTCGAGTTCGGTGACGGCGACTACCGCGACGACCGCACCGCGCTCGACGCCATCTGCAGCGCGGTGCCCTCGGAGATGATCCCCACCCTCGCCGTCAAGGACACGGCCGCAGAGGCCTGGGAAGCCATCAAGACCCTCCACATCGGCGACGAACGGTGGAGGGCAGTGACGGCGCAGACGCTCTGCACCGAGTACGAGACCATCAAGCTCTGTGATGGCGAAGCCATCAAAGACTTCGCGCTGCGGTTCTCCGGGACCATGCAGCGTCTGGCGGAGCTTGGCGACCCAGAACCGGATGACAAGGCTCTCAAGAAGTACCTGTGCGTCGTCCGGCAAAGGTACAAGCAACTTGTAATTTCCATGGAGGCTTTTGTTGATCTCTCCAAGTTGACGATCGAGGAGGTCACCGGGACCCTCAAAACCTCCGATGACGCCGAGGAGGAGACGCTGCCGTCGTCCAACTCCACCAACGAGAAACTTCTCCTCACGAAGGAGGAGTGGCTCGAAAGGTACAAGTAGGAGGACTCCGGCCGCGGCGGTTCAAGCTCTGGCTCAGGCAGCCAGGGCAAGCCGCGGCGAGGCAAGCCGCGCGGCCGGGGCGGCCGAGGCGGCTCTGAAGGGCGCTCCTCGTCTGGTCCTGGCAAAGCCGGCCCAGACGACGAGTGCAAGCGTTGTGGCAAGAGAGGCCATTGGGCCCAAAACTGCCGCGGCAAGCTAAAGGTGGACGCGCAGGCCCATGTGGCCCAAGACGACGAGCCCACGCTCATGTACGCCCACGGCTTCATCGAGGAGGAGACGACGCTGTTGACTCTCCTCCCCATCCAGGCGCTACCAGCGCTCCCCTCCGACGTTGTGGATCCTCCTCCACCGCGTCAGATCGAGCTCGTCGAGGAGAAGGTCTTCGCCGCGCTTGACGCCACCCACGACCAGGACCAGAAGCGATGGCTCCTGGACACCGGGGCGATGAATCACATGATAGGAGCCCACGGCGCGTTCTCCGACCTCGACACCAGCATTGTGGGCACGGTGCGCTTCGGAGATGGCTCCATCGTCACCATCGAGGGCCGCGGCACCGTCCTCTTCGCCTGCAAGAACGGGGAGCATCGCACGCTCTCCAACACCTACTTCATCCCTCGCCTCACCACCAACATCATTAGCGTCGGCCAGCTCGACGAGGTGGTATTCTAGGTGCTCGTGGAAGATGGGGTGATGCGCATCCGCGATGAAGAGCGATGTCTCCTGGCCAAGGTGAATTGCAGCTCGAGCCGCCTCTACATCCTCGACGTCAACATCGTGCGACCCGTGTGCTGGGCAGCACACGCCAAGGAGGATGCCTGGATCTGGCATGCCCGCCTCGGGCATGTCAACTTCGGCGCGCTGAGGAAGATGGGGCGAGAGGAACTCGTCCGTAGCCTGAGCAGCTGTGTCACGCTTGCCTGGCCGGGAAGCACAAGCGCACGCCGTTCCCACAGCGCGCTTTGGCGCATTCAACGGAGGTGCTTCAATTGCTACATGGCGATCTCTGCGGTCCGATCACGCCCCCAACCCCAAGTGGTAATCGCTACTTCCTACTCCTTGTTGATGACTACTCCCGGTACATGTGGATTGCCCTGCTCCCAAGCAAGGATGCAGCTGCCACGGCCATTCAGCGCATCCAAGCCGCGGCGGAACGCAAGACTAGCAAGAAGCTGCTCGCCCTCCGTACCGATCGGGGGGGGGGGAGAGTTTCTGGCTGGCCACTTCGAGGAATACTGCGCATCCCTTGGCGTACGACGCGAACGCACGGCGCCGTACTCCCTGCAACAGAATGGCGTCGTCGAGCACAGAAATCAATCTGTTGTGGGGGCGGCGCGGTGCATGATGAAGGCCAAGCAGCTGCCCAGCGCGTTCTGGGGTGAGGCGGTCATGACGGCAGTCTACCTGCTGAACCGTTCCTCGTCCAAGAGCATCGGAGGGAAGACTCCGTACGAACTCTGGACTGGGAGTCCACCAGGCATCCAACATTTGAAAGTCTTCGGCTGCGTCGCGCACATGAAGATCACCATGCCAGGGCTGAAGAAGCTCGATGATCGCAGTCGCCGCACGATCTTCGTCGGCTACGAACCTGGTTCAAAGGCCTACCGCCTATATGACCCGTCTACGCGACGGGTGCACATCAGCCGCGACGTCGTGTTCAACGAGAGCGTCCAGTGGCAGTGGCACGGGGAGCTGGAGGACATGAACGGCGATTTTGTCATTGAAGGAGGAACCATGGGGCTTCCCCGAGAACACGACAACAATGCTGGCACCAGCAATGCCTGCCCCAACCTCGACATCAACAACGCCACCAGCGCCTGTGACGCCCTTCCGCGACGATGGCGAACAATCAACTCCAAGCACCCCAGCGCATGTCGCTGGGTCTGAGCCACGGTCCTCTTCGCCACCAGGCTCTGCAGGACTGGACCTCGACGCCGATCACGACGACGCACCGCTCCACCTCAAGCACATCGACGATCTGCTGGGTCTATCATCACCGCCTGGCCTAGCAGAGCGTGAGCTGGAGGAACATCTCCTCCTCGCCAGCGACGTTGAGCCGTCCACCTACGCCGAGGCGCAGAAGCACGAGTGCTGGTGCAATGCCATGGTTGACGAGATCACTGCAATCGAGGCGAATGGAACATGGGAACTCGTCGAGCGGCCGCCACACTGCCGTTCAATTGGACTCAAGTGGGTGTACAAGGCGAAGAAGGATGCTGCTGGTGTCATCACCAAGTACAAAGGTCGCCTCGTCGCAAAGGGCTACGTACAGCGTCAAGGCGTGGACTTCGACGAGGTGTTCGCGCCCGTGGCGCGACTGGAGATAGTGCGCCTGCTCCTGGCGCACGCTGCGAATGAAGCGTGGTCTGTGCACCACATGTACGTCAAGTCGGCGTTCCTCAATGGCGAACTACTGGAGGAGGTCTACGTCGAGCAGCCACCTGGTTTCGTGCTCAAGGGGCATGAGGGCAAGGTGCTGCGCCTCACCAAGGCGTTGTATGGTCTTTGTCAGGCTCCGCGGGCATGGTACGCGAAGCTGGACAGCTCGCTGCTGGGACTCGGTTTCCAGCGCAGCCCCTCCGAGCACGCCGTCTACTATCGTGGCACTGGTGCTCGCCGCCTCGTCGTGGGAGTGTACATCGACGACCTTGTTATCACGGGTAGCGATCAACGCGACATCGACAAGTTCAAATCGCAGATGAGGGCCATGTTCCAGATGAGCGACCTCGGCCTACTGCACTACTACCTCGGGCTCGAAGTGAACCAGACACAGTACGGCATCACGATCAGTCAGAGGGCGTATGCAGCGAAGATCTTGGAAGGTGCTGGCTTGAGTGGGTGCAATCCTAGCTGCATTCCCATGGAGCCACGTCTCAAGCTAAGCAAGGCAAGCACGGCCCCCGGCGTCGACCCGACGGCATACAGAAGTATCGTCGGCTCGCTGCGATACCTGGTGAACACCAGGCCGGACCTGGCGTTCGCGGTGGGCTACATCAGCAGGTTCATGGAGAACCCCACCACCGAGCATCTGGCTGCAGTTAAGAAGGTGTTGCGCTACATCGCCGGAACATTGGACTTTGGTTGCTACTACACCTAGAGAAAAGAAGCCCAGCTCGTCGGCTACAGCGACAGTGACCATGCCGGCGACATTGACACGCGCAAGAGCTCCACGGGCACTCTGTTCTTCTTTGGAGGCAACGTGATCACCTGGCAGAGTCAGAAACAAAAGGTGGTCGCCCTCAGCTCATGTGAAGCTGAGTATATTGCAGGCACTTCAGCAGCCCGTCAAGGGATTTGGCTGATGCGTCTCTTGTCAGAGCTAAGGGGCAAGAAGGAGAGTGCAATCGAGGTCCACATTGACAACCAATCCGCCATACAGCTAAGCAAGAACCCTGTCTTTCATGAACGCAGCAAACATATTGACACAAGGTATCATTTCATCATAAGTTGTGTTGAGGAAGACAGGATCAAGGTAGTCTCCATTGATACAGCTGAGCAACTGGCGGACATCCTAACCAAGGCACTGCCGCGGGAACGCTTCTGTGAACTTCGTGACAAGCTTGGCCTTGTCAAGATTAGTAAGAGATGCAAGGTTTAGGGGGGAGATTTGTTAGCCAACCTTTGCATCAAGTTAGCTATTTTTAGTTACATTGCATGTTTCTCAGTTAGTTGTGCATGCGCGTGCGCCCTGGGCTGTGGAAGCCACGCGCTTAGTCAATCGTGGCCGTGAGAATAGCTCACGCACGATCTGGGCAACGGCATCTGAACAAACTCCATGGATGTGGGGATGGACACATCGTGTAGCATGGAGTACGGACAGCCACCAGAGGCACTTCTTGTAGATACAAATAAGAAGGGAAATAGAACAAGAAAAGCTGCAGTTGAGCAGCACAAAACTCCTGTGTGCCTGTTGTGTTCCAAGTGATCGCGTGCGTAACCACTTCCTCTTTTTGGTTCTGAGTTCACCGGCGTTGATCACCAGCGCCTGGTCGTTCTTGTGCCTGGCATAAATATCTCCCGAAATAACCTATCTGGTTCACTACCGGACACCCTGAGCAACTGTCAAAGCTTGCTCGAGCTCCATTTGGATGGTAACTCCTTTAGTGGAAGCCTCCCTACATCTATTAGCAAAATGCTCGGATTGGTTGTTGTAAATTTGTCAAATAATTTCTTATCGGGTGAGATTCCTCAAGAATTTGGACGCACGAAGGGTCTGCAAGAGTTGTATCTTGGACATAACAACTTGTCTGGGCAGATTCCGGGTACCTTCCAAAACATGACCGGGCTGTACCTGCTTGACATATCTTTTAACCATCTAAGTGGCCAAGTTCCGGTGCATGGTGTTTTTGTCAATCCAAGTAGATTCTTATTTAGAGGAAATGATGGACTTTGTGGTGGTACTCAGGAGCTACATTTGCCTGTTTGTCCAGTGTCTGAGAAGCATAGCAGCACGAAAAAACGGGTGATTCTTATAATAACAATCTCGATTGGCAGCTTTTTAGTTTTGTATTGGCATTTCTCTTCTTCTACTGGAGACGGAAGAGGCAAGCTCGTTCTACAACAATGGCACCAACAGCACTCTCTTTCATGGATGATAAGTATCGTAAAGTTTCTTATGCTGAGCTGGCCCAAGGAACTGATGGGTTTGCCTCTACCAATTTGGTTGGGAGAGGAAGATATGGATCTGTATATAAGGGCAGGTTGTCCCTGAAAAATGCTGAAACTGTAGTAGCTGTGAAAGTTTTTGATCTGCAGCAATCAGGTTCGTCCAAAAGCTTTGAAGCTGAGTGCGTAGCTCTTAGTAAGATACGCCACCGTAACTTGATTAGTGTCATAACCTGCTGCTGTAGCTCTGACTCGAGACAGAATGATTTCAAAGCCATCGTGTTTGAGTTCATGCCAAACCAGAGCCTTGACAAGTGGCTACATGACGCTAATCCATGTTCAGATGCGTCCAGGCCCATACCAGGCTTGACACTAATTCAAAGACTCAACATCGCTGTCGATGTTGCCGAAGCACTTGACTACTTGCATAATGACTGCGAGCCGCCGATAGTGCACTGTGATCTGAAGCCAAGCAATGTTCTTCTCAATGAGGATTTCGTTGCCTGTGTTGGGGACTTTGGCCTTGCAAAGATCCTTTATGACTCAGAAGCTGAGCAAGTCATCAATTCAAAGAGCTTCACTGGCATAAGAGGAACAATTGGATATGTCGCTCCAGGTAACTCAAAGTACATCGGTCATCCCAGCAGCAACAACGATACAAGATTGGTGGCTCCACCTCCGCGGCCAGGTCGCAAGCTCCAAACGAAAAGGCTTTGACTCCCTCTTTGCTCTAGTCACCTGGCAGCTATGGAAGGAAAGAAATGCGCGAGTATTCCGTGGCGCAGCATCACAACACACAGAGCTCTTGCACAGGATCCAGAGAGAGGGGGAGGAATGGATCAGCGCGGGAGCCAAGCAATTAGGTTGTCTCTTCACGGAGTAATAGACCCCTAATGGACTAGACTACACTATTGGTTGTCTATTTGCATGTAATAGTCTCCTACCGATGTATGGGTGCGTGGCATGAGCCCGCGTTGTAAAACTGCCATAATTCATTTCTTCTTAATACAATGATGCGCAGCTCTCCTACGTATTCGAGAAAAAAAACTCAAAGTACTACGCTGTCATTCTTTTGTAATTGCTTCTTTCACCATACTGACATTGTTATATGTACAATCATGCACCTTAGAATATGTGGATGGCGGAAAGGTCTCTTCATGCGGAGATGTCTTCAGCTTTGGAGTGCCTCTGCTTGAGATGTTTACTGGGAAGGCACCAGCTGATGCCATGTTTGTGGATGGATTAACTTTGCAGACCTACGCCATGATGGCCTTTCCTACATTCAAAGAAGCTTGACGGGGTTGTTTTCAAAATTGACTTTGAAAAAGCTTATGATAAAGTCAAGTGGTCTTTCCTACAACAAACCTTAAGAATGAAAGGTTTTTCACCCAAATGGTGTAGATGGGTGGAGAACTTTGTTACTGGAGGTAGTGTGGGAATAAAAGTTAATGATGATATTGGTCGGTATTTTCAGACTAATAAAGGCCTTAGACAAGGAGACCCAATGTCACCTATTCTGTTCAATATAGTAGCAGATATGCTTGCTCTTTTGATCAAACGAGCAAAAGATGAGGGCCAAATTCAAGGTGTTATACGACATTTAGTGGACGATGGTCTATCTGTTCTGCAATATGCAGATGACACCATTTTATTTTTAGATCATGATCTGGAACAGGCTAAAAACATGAAACTATTGTTGACTGTTTTTGAGCAACTATCAGGTCTAAAAATCAATTTCCATAAAAGCGAAAATTTTTGCTATGGAGCGGCAAAAGAATTTGAAGACCAATATAATGAACTTTTTGGATGCAACTCTGGTGAGTATCCGTTCAGATACTTGGGCATACCGATGCATCACAGAAAACTCCGGAATAGTGATTGGAAAATAATAGAAGAAAGGTTCGAAAAGAAATTATCTTGTTGGAAAGCCAAACACTTATCTTATGGTGGGTGTTTGATTCTTTTAAACTCGGTTCTTAGCAGCCTACCCATGTTTACGATGTCCTTCTTTGAAATACCCAAAGAAGTCATTAAAAAGCTGGACTATTACAGGTCTAGATTTTATTGGCAAGGAGGTAATGATAAGAAAAAATATAGACTTGCCAAATGGGATATACTTTGCCGCCCCAAAGACCATGGAGGTTTAGGGATTGTAGACCTGGAGATAAAAAATAAAAGTCTTCTAAGCAAATGGATTTTTAAATTGCTTAATGAAGAAGGGATCTGGCAAACTCTGCTTAGAAATAAATACCTAAGCTTAAAAACTCTCTCCCAAGTAGACGCAAAAAGAAATGATTCACATTTCTGGAAAGTCTTATGAAGATTAAAAATCAAGTACTAGGGTATGGTTCCTTCAATGTTAAAGATGGAACCCAAACTAGATTTTTGGAGAATACATGGGTTACATGTCAGCCACTGGAAACTCTATATCCTGGACTCTATAATATTGTGAATCACCCACATTCTACTGTGAGTGATGTTATGAGGACTACACCCCTACACATCTCTTTTAGAAGAGCATTAGTAGGAGATCATCTAACAAATTGGCATAATCTAGTAGCCCAGATTGCTCATGTTAACTTACGTAATGAGAGAGACACCTTCATTTGGAGTCTGACTAAAAGCGGACAATGTTCTATCCGATCCATGTATACCTACATGATGGATCTTAATTCTCCATTCTCCCATAAATTGATATGGAAATTAAAAATTCCACTAAAGATCAAAATATTTTTGTGGTACCTTCAAAAAGGTGTAATTCTCACTAAATATAATCTTACAAAACGCAATTGGAGTGGAAGCCAAAAGTGTTGTTTCTGCAATTGCAATGAGACAATCAAACATTTGTTCTTTGACCGCCAAAATGCGAAAAATATTTGGCGGATTGTCACCATGGCTACTGGATTATCATGTCCTCGCTCTGTAACCCATATGTTGGGGAGTTGGTTAGCGGGAATAAATCTAGATAAGAGGAAAGATATTTTAGTGGGGGCGGCAGCCTTATGTTGGGCTATATGGCGTTGTCGGAATGATGTAATTTTTGATAATGTCAACTATACTTCCTTTATGCAGGCTGTTTTTAGGGGGACATACTGGCTCCGATTTTGGGCTTTGTTGCAGCGTGATGGGACAAAGGAAAAGCTCCATTCGGCGAGCCCTATGGAGATCATTGCCATGGAGGTCTTCGCAAGAGGCGGATGGAAATTCAATAATAGACTTTGTTCTTGATTTTTGTTCCTTTGATCTCAGCCAGGGAGCTGAAGAAATGCATTAAGCTTAAACTTCAAACGCTGTGTGCGGAACCACAGAGGCGGGAAATATTGATTTCCATTGTCTAAAAAATGATGGCCTTTCCAGATAGGCTGGTGGACATTATTGATCCAGTCCTTCTGTCAACTGTTGAAACTTGTTCAAGGAAGCCACAACACGAAAGCTTAGGATTGGGAGAGACTGATAATGCCATCAGCTCTGTCACTAGACTCGCCCTATCCTGCAGCAAGCTAACACCGTCCGAGAGGATTTCCATGAGAGACGCTGCAGATGAGCTGCGCAAGCCAAGAGATCGCTACCTTACTGACCTATCAAGGGCAGACAATTTGTGAATAACAAAACTGGTCATATGTTCGTGTACCATATTTCTGGTAGAGTCATTTTTTTAACAATTGGCAGAATCAGTTTACGTAGATATTCGAAGTTACAAAGGGATAATCTATATTATTTGTCTGAGTAATGTAACTTGCATGCAGTGCTGCATGCACATACATTTTCAGTCACGAAAGGATACTTTTTGTGGGTCCATGAAAGAAAGAAAATAAAATCATTATAGGCAATATATTTCTGAAAGACCCAATAGGCAATTGTATCCAAGACAGTCCATTGTTTTCTATCAAGGCGATTGCCGGTTGCCAAACGTATTGCACTCTTGAAAAATCATGTCCCTCAAAAGGTTGATATGGCCCTAATGCAGTATATCCACTTTTAGCAAAAAAATTTTTGCGAAAGGAAGGATAGTATTAAAATTTGAGCACAGTACATCCCCAAATTACAAAGAAGACCCTGAGAAAAATAGAAATTACAATCCAGTCCGCAGTCTTCTTTGCCTTCCTCGATGGACACTGACGAGTGACGACCGCCAGCACTGCCGAGCTTGGAGAATCCCATCTCGCCACCAAGGAGCTCCGAAGCTTTGGTTTCACTGCAATAGCCAACGCCAGGGAGCACTCTCCCCGTCTCCCGCCAAGGAGCTCCAAAGCGTGGTTTCACTGCAATAGCCAATGCCACGGAGCACTCTCCCTGACGCATGTATTTCCGCTGGGGCACATGAGTAGCATCCTCACCGGAGAAGACAGGGAATCACTACCTTCCTCTGATGCTTTCGCCCACCAACCCAGAAGCGGCACCACCAGCCACGATGGCCCGGAGAGAACATACATCCCCAGGGGACATCCAGATCATCCTTCCCTCCGCAAAGGAAAGATAGACCACTAACCTCACCAAGCGGCCGGAAAAGCTCTCGCCGAATCCGCCTTGGAGGAACAAAATCTCTTCTCCATCGACAACGCTAGGAGCATCCTCGACAGCAAGGAGAACCAGCACCCAACCATGCCCATCGCCGGAAGTAGCGCCGCCGGCGCCACCGCCGCCGAAGATGCGCAGGAGACTAGCCCTAGACGGCGACCACGAAGCCGTCGCCGGGGAACATAAGCAGAAAGACCTAAATCAGATCTTTTACGGGGCACAATATTAGTGCGTACTGGTGTTGAAAAAGGACTAGTATGTAAACATCCTTAATTGTATACTATACAAAATGGTCCTAGTGGTACGAGTAGTATAGGGGAGTAGTATAAGTGTAGGGGTAATAGAGGAAATAAATTTTAATGGCTTTAGTGTTATATTTTCAAAACTCTAAATAATATTTTTACAAACATTCCTTATTAATTTCCCTCATGTGTATTTGTCGCATAGACATTCTGTCACTCCTCTTCTCTAGTTTTTTCTGCCGATTCAGTCACTCCGGCGAACTTGCAGTGGTGGCGAGTCACTCCCTCTCCCTCTACCTCGCGCGTGCGTCCATCAAGCGAGCTGAGCCGGCAGACGGACTCCGCAAGCGGCCGACGAGCGGGCGGCGCGCCAGGCGGAATCCTGCCTGGATCCAGGCGTGCAGGGGCGACGCGCGGCATCGCAAGAAGCCGAGTGGATGCGCAACCTGCGGGCGTGAGGGGGCCTGCGGATCCACGGGAGGCTTGCGTCCGGCGGCGGCATGGGGTGGTTGCGGGCGCCGCTGTTGGATCTGTGCGGGAGGTGGATTGGCGGAAGCCTAGTCGGGCCTTCGACGGCGGATGCGTGAGCTGCGGGCGACAGGGGCCAGCGGATCCGTGGGAGAGGAGTGCGGCATGAGGTGGCTGCGGGTGCCGGCGGTGGCTTGGGGTGGCGGAGCGGCGGCGGCCCGGCGACGGGCACAGGGGGCCATCGCACCAGCGGCGGCTGCGCTAGGTTCGTCTGGAGGCAGCGGGCCTCCCCGTCCAGTGGAGGCAGCTATGTGAGCCGAATCACGCTACCGGCGGCTGCCGCGGTTGGATCCGAGCGGGGCAGCCCGGGCATCCGCCATGGCTGGTCACCGGCAAGGTGGTCGATGGTGTGTTAGAGTGTGTGCTTGTTCAATCACTATATTCATGCATTGATTAATTTGGTTCGAATCGATTCAGAATGTGTGTGGTTCTGTTCGAATTAGCTGGATGATTTACGTTTTATCCAGTCGGCAAACAAATTTGTGTGGTTATGTTTGAAAATTTATGTTCAGTATCCAGGTGCTTATAGCTGAACCGAAATTATCTGTTGATAGTTATCTGTTGAAAATGCTGTAATGTCTGTGTAGTCTAGCTTAGATAACTTGATTTGATGGCATATCCATGTTTTAGAAATTTGAATGTGCAATAACCTCAATTAGACTAACCAATCCTGCTTTACACGCCCAAAGAGCAACTTGGTTGGCCTAATTTCAGCATCTCACTGTCTGCATCACTTGTGTGGCAGTGTGTTACCTTGCAGTATTCATCTTTTATCCTCCTGTCTGATAATGTTGTAGTAGCAGTAGTGAAAAATTTTCATGCAGCAACCAATGTTTTTTGTTTGTTCTTGGGGACACACATGACATAAACAAGAACTGAAAAGTACAGCCAGCAACAGGAACCTTGCCGTCCCCTCAAAAAAGTTAGCCCCAACTGATTCAAAGTATATATGAAAAGCAGCTAGCAAACACATGTGCTGACGTAGAATTAGATCTATTTTTTATTTTCTTACGGCGGATAGGTCTCTGCGTCCTTGCTAGGCTTGTAGCCTGGACTTCCTTTGACTTTGTTCCAGGGATAGTTCACTAATATGACGGCAAGCTTGAACCTGAAGCTTATCATATCCTTCTACGCATAACGAAAAGGAAAAGTGAGGACATGTAATTTAAGACGCTGGTAGAGTGGTCTACGATATTTGAACCCTTCCAAGTACCTGTGTGAAGGAGCGAGACAATTTATTTCCTGTCCAGAGCTCCATGAATTTCAACAGGAAAAGTCCACACGATGAGCTGCGAGATTAGTATAAATCTATACAAGTTAGGATATAGTAATGAGAACAAAGTATAGTAAGAAGAGTTGGTGTGCATCATACGTATCATTCTGCATTTCACTTTCTACGCATTCGATGACCGGCCATTGCTTCACTTGAGCATCCTTCCACTTGTGTGCTGTGAGTAAGCCTAGGTCCGCTAGACGCTTAATACGGTTCTGCAACCCTTGCAACTGAGTTTAATTTAAGCACAATCAGTTTGACACATGCACATGCCTCATTTGTAAATAAGTAATTGTAAGAAGATTAGTGGCTTACCATTTTTTCTAGCTGAGGCTGACGAGTGGTAGAGCCCAGTGAGTCAAGAACCTGTACGGCACGTTTTGTGGCATTGACAACCACCAGATACCAGTGATTTTTTGTAACATTGATGGGAAAAAGACCTGAAAAAAAACAGCAATAAAATTTTGGTAATTTCCATGTGAAATTATCATTACAGAGCATAGCAAGGATGTAAGATGTACCATATCATAACGGGGATAGGTTAATGTTCGACGTAAATGGAAGTAGTTTCCATCTTTATCTTTTAACGAAGCAACTGTATCATTGCATATCATGTTGGCTTGGTCTGTTGTCTCTAGGTAGACATCTCCGTTTTCCCTCTTTTGGATTCTAGAATTTGCTTTAAGGACACGGATGTATGCATTTATAACCTATTGTTGGATGTTAAACCACGTTAGATGTTAGTCATCATCCAATAGGAACCTTGTTTTATAGTTTTGTAAATACCTGAGAATTCAAATGATGTGAATATTCTAGGAGGCAGTCTATATCATTTTTGGTTACCCAGTGCATACCAATATCCACCAATGTTTTATCTTGTGATGAGGACATGATGTACTGGACAGTGTGATGTTCTTCTTTTGTGATTAAATAGTCTGCAAGTAGTAATAGAATTAGAACTATGTAGCAAAGATGAATACATACCTCAAACGGGAAAAAAAAGATGAAGACAGCCCCAACGTACGAAATACATACCGTTTGAGGTGCTATCATGTGGTAGAGGTTCATTACGTATCTGACTATCTGGGATATCATTGTCTGTTGTTGTAGCTTTGGATCCCTTGCGTTTTGTGTCCGTAGCGTACACGAAGTCGGTGTTTCTTTGCTGGATGGGTTTTCTTTGTCGTTTTGATGGTTTCGTGGATGCTGGCTGGAGGTTAGAATTTGCATCATGAACTTTTTTCTTTGTGGCAGCTTTGGTTTTCTCAGCTGGCGACGTGACGTCTGGGGGAAGTCTTTATTGGACTGTTGCAGCCTGGTTATCTACAATGATAAGGTATGTGAGAAGGTCATTTACTAGGAAATTAGCAAAGCTACGGAAATAATGTAATAAAAAACTTACACGATGTGCTTCTTCAATATCATCGACTTTTTTTGCAAGTCACATGTACTGCTTGTTAACTAAAGCCATCCCATCTTCGACTTTTTTTGCAAGTAACATGTTCTGATGGTTCATTAAAGCGAACCCATCAGTGATTTGCTTTGCAAGTGACTTGTACTGCTTGGTAGTGAGCATTTCCTGTTCCTGTGTATGTTCCTTCTCAGGTTGTACTGGTGGATTGTTGATATGTTTAGGAATTGTGATGTCATAAACAATCTGTGGTAAAATAGAGGAAGCATTTCATTAGCAGCAGGGATTTCTTAAATGTTTTGCGATAGTTAGTAATCTGTGTTATATGTTTACCTCCCCTTGACCAAATAGATTATTGCGGTCTAGTTTGAAGCAAAGTTTTGCTCTATCTTCATCCCAATACTGCATAATAGGTCTCTCGCATGCATGGTCTCCAAGTGAAGGGTATAGTTGAGTCACTGAAAACTTCTCCCAGTACCACACCTAAAGTTTAAAAAAAATATTATTTCATAATATAATAATAATTATATCATTATTTGGTCACGTGAGAATATTGGCATACGTGCAAAAGGGCTAGATTCCCTTTAAGGTTAGCTGATGGGACCCGCCTATATTCCCGTATGCTTGCAATCAAAAAATTGTGAACAAGGCTTGTCCAGTTTAGGTTCTTGATATTAGCGACATCTTCAATGAGAGCAAGGTATTCTGAATTGACATAGGTCTGTAATGTTGGGCACATGTACAGACCAATTGCGTACAGGACAAAGTGGCGAATGAAATCTTCGCCGGACGTTTTGTCGTTGCTGAAATACTCCTTCAATGTGTTGAAGGTAATTTTATTACCATCCTTCCATGAATACTTTTCAAATAAACTAGGCACATGTCTTTTCGGAGGTTCCTTTATTTCATCTCCTTCTGATAGAAGGCTCAATATGTGTTCAGATCGAGGTCGCCGAGGTGGGACTAAAAACCTGCTGTCCCCCCTCGTATGTGTGTTCCCCGTACAAGATTTGGTCCATTTCACGGTGGCTTTCTCACTGATGACACGTGAATATCCAGTTAATGTTAACCTATTATCTGCAATTCTAAACAAGAGAGTAGGTCGTACAATGGTTTCGTTGGGTACCTAGGAAAAAGGAGGAGGTGGGTTCGATGATTAGGTACCTGACAATTTAAGGTGCCATTTTTTTATTTATCTTATTTTTCTAAAACCATCCATTTGTTCATACCTTTTTTTACATTCATTTGTGTGTGTATAGTGTTTATTTTATTTGTGAATTTTCATAATTGTTAATTATTGATATTAATGATTAATTTTCTAATATGGAGATAGTACCATTATATGTCATGCCTACTAGTGAGTGGGATACTTAGCGTACTTCAGAAAGTAATAGCGTCCAGATGTCCAATGGGGACGGCTCCCATCGAACGATCTCTGGAATGTCTGCAACATTCAAACGATATAGTTATCAAAATACGTCTGCAACATGCAAAATATCCAATATTTCATGTCAACACAATATTTAAGGTGTACAAATGTATTAAGTAGTATCAACATATCTAAGGTGTACCAATGTATTTAAATAGTAGCAAAAAATAGTACACTAAAGTATATACAAAAAAAAAGAAACTTGATTGTTAATTAAAATGTTGGTAATTCTCATTAGCCATGTACCAATGAGTAGGTATACTAGTACAGAGAAGTTCGACTAAACCTTAACGCCGGAGAATTTAAGTTGGGCAAACTGTGTTTCAGCGAGCGAGGTATTTTGACAAACAATGTGATGTGGCTCACATACAATCCTTAATTTTGACAACAATCTGATGTGCCTCACATAAACTGATAACTGTATGCTGTTCATGGTCTTCAGGCGTACAGATAAATTCTGGATAGTCTATACAATCACAATAACAAATAAAGTCAGAATAATGGTGAATAAGGTGACAAGTATGTTTGCTGATGCTTTTTATTACCTTCCATTATTTCGTGCGATGCCAAATGGATTCGATTCCTTTTTAGTGGTCTTCCAGCTGTGCTTGAAATTACTCGCTGTGCTTGGTCGTTTGGTTGTTGAAACTGTATAGTGGAGGCTACAAATTCGTATATATGTCAGTACACATTAATACATGTATGGCTGCAGATTGACATTTTTACCTGTGTAGCACACTTCGTGTCAAATAGGGTTCTTTCCATGTCATATAAGGTGGCATTCATGTCCTGAATTTCTATGGAAAGAGATTTCTCTCTAATTTTTTGATCAGCAAATTCATTATGTACCCGATGATCAAGCAAATAAAGTTTCCGCATAATCTCAGTATAGGATGATGAAACCTACAATTAGGATATGCGACCAATACATTCATAGATGCACTAAATCTGCTCTAGAAAGATAAACGTGAAAAATTATGAGAAGATCATACCTTCGTTTTTTCAAACTTTGGTGGATGGATCATTGGATCTACCACTAAGTTGACTGTAGGATCATCTTCATTATCTTCCTCACTGCATCCATTTAAGTAAACTTGTACGGTCCCCTTACCCCGTGGAGAAATTGTATGATCATCTTGTTCATCTAAATTCGTCTGCTATAAATATTAAACTGTTATCATGCATAATTGTTCTAACGGATATCTCGTACACTATTCTTGCAGGAAAGACAGAAGATGAGCTTACAACAGTTGTATTTGGATCACTTCTCCCTCTGATTCCTTCTTGTTGACGCTGTGTCGAGGAGGCAGGGGTTCTTGTGGTTGTCAGAGACGAGACAGGGGTTCCTGCGTTTGTCAGACAGGAGCCACGGGTTGTTGGGGTTCCTGTGTTCCCCATGGAGGCAGAGGTCGCTGGGGTTTCCCTGTGTGCCATGGATAGTTTGTCGTCGATTAAATTTGGTTGTAGTTCATTCACTCACCGTGGATAAAGATAATACTTTTCTTTTCGTTAATATATACTGTTCGCAAACCCATACGCATCTGTTAATTAAGGAAACAAACTGCCCACGAACGCATGCACTGTTTTTTTTTAAGGAAACCAAATATAACTATCCATGGGCACGCACGCACGGATTTTTTATAAAAGGAAACCAAATATACTATATCCATGGGCAAGCAACGCACGGATTTTTTAAAGGAAACCAAATATACTATATCCATAGCCATGCTCGGATATTTTCGAAAAGGAAACCAAATATAATAATATTTATGGGCAGGCAAGCACATATTTTTAAGGAAACTTAATGTAACCTTAACTAAGATGGTGACGTGTATTTTTTAAGGAAACTAAATGTAACCTTAACTAAGATGGTGACGTAAAATCCAATCTATCTGATTGGCGAGTAGCCGAGTACGGTAATAGCACATACACTGAACAACGCCACCACATCCTTCACATTAGTCACAGATGACAGAAACTAGGAAATGATGAGCAAAAACAACGAGCCATTCCAAGGCAAAAATTTGAACCACAACTGAGAATTAGCACAACAACACATGCCAAATAACTATTAGTACACCAGCTAACTGACTGCCAGATACTATTGATGCAATGATGTTACAAGCTCTCATACGTTACACGGCTGGAATGACTACTACTGAAACAGCAAGGACAGGCTACAACAACGGTTTGGCATCACCTTATTAAAAGGCAAACAGCTCATAATGGGCTCGGTTAGCCTTGGTTAAGTACTTAAGTGATCGGCAGGAGCGCCATATGAAATCAGCATCACAGGAAATCACTGAAACCAATGTATCTGGCTGCTTATTCCAGCGTATGAAAGATCCTTCCCAGCATATATAGAAGAATACAGATAAGACTGGCCAGGGGGAACGAATGCCTGACTTTCTTCGGTTGGACAAGAACAACATCGGACCTGCAAGATGTTGAGTGTAGTTTCCACAGGTTAGTCAGTGGCCGTGACCTGCAAGATGTTGAGTGTAGGTCAAGCAGAAATTCTCCAAATGGATTAATAAACAGATGATACAAATATACAACCATAAGAAGCATAGTCTCGTTGTTTCAACAAATATACATTATGATGATGTATAATGAGGTGTGTAGAAAAGCAGAAATGCTCTATTCTAGGATACTGCAGTATGACTTTATTTCAACAATAGTTACCTGCACATGCCAAATAAGTTACTGCAAGCAAAGAAGAAAACTTCAAGGACACTGCAAAACAACTTCAAGTATTGCCCTTGCTCCCAGTTACAATAGAACAAAAACTGCATGTCCAGCAATAACGCATGGCAATCCTTTGATCATTTGCCAACATAACAGCATATGTAAACCCCCTTCTGGTTTCATCGCTCTCTGAATATACCTGGAGAAAAGGTATAAATGTTAGTACCCTGCAGGTCAACCTACTTGGCACATGTTAATTCTACAAATTACCTATTCCCAAAAAAAAAAATCTATAAATTACCTGCAACACTAGCTTCAGTTACTAGCCCATAATTCGCGGTTTGACTTCCACCTCTTGTTTGACCTCGGAGCACCTTTTGTAACAATTTTAACTGGATCTAGTACTTTGGGGCTACTATGCTCATTAGCTACTAGTACATGTGTTCTTCATCCCCATCTTTCTGTTTCTCCTCTTTTAGAATATCATCAAGTAACTGCATTACCTTCGCTGACCGCTCTCGGTTCCTGGATACTTTGAACAAAGCACGATCACCTTTGTTGTGAAGGCCATGGTAACGATCCATTTGCTCTGTCCACACGTGTGTGTTCGTCCGCATCTCTGTTGGGAAAGCACTTTTTGCATTCATCGTCCACCTAACAGAAGCACAACAAGGAGGGATAACCTCTATACTATTATATCTCAGGACACAGAGAATGTGCGCACAAGGAATTCCTTGACGCTCTAACTTCCGACACTGGCATCCAACATCAACCAAAGATGAGCCAAAGGTACAAGACACATGAAAGCATCGCTGCATATTAGCTTGTAATGCAACCTCATACCTGAAAGACCCATTGTGTAATGTTATCTCTGTCACCGACCGATTTAATCCTTTTATAATCTGTGATCTTACTTGTATGAACATTTTTGGGGTGAATATCTGTGAGGCGCTTTTCTCAAGCCCATGAGCACATATCTGAGTGAATGGGACAGAATGCGTCGCTTTTGCATCAAGCTCAATCTCTTTCCTACGAATGCGGGACAGGCAAAACTCGTAATGCTCCACTAAATCAACAAGTGACATCTTCCTGTCCAGATGGTTGTGCAGCCTTGAGTTTAGACTCTCGCTCCTCTGATTGCTTTGCATGCCCAAGAAATGTCTCCCTCTTGTGAATGTCGCAACCCACTTCCTCCTAAGTTTATACATCCTACTGACCCATAGGTTATCTTCTTTGATTTTATGAGTTGCTCTAAACTTTCTCCAAAATCTATCGAATTCATCAAACTCCACTGCACAGTATATGAACTTTCTGAATTCCTTGAGCTTCGCACCACGGAATCGTTTCAGCATGTTCTGCTCTATGTGCCAACTGGAAACCTATGATCTGCATTAGGCATAACAATCTCAATCGCCCTCGCCATTGCTGCATCCCCATCCGTGATTAAGGATTTTGGATGCCGCTGATGCATCGCGTCCAAGAATGCCTGAAGGAGCCACATATAAGATAGGATAGTCTCATCCGACAGAATTCCACAACCAAATACAACTGTGCTCCGATGATGGTTAACTCCCACAAAGGGGACAAATGGAAGATTGTACTTGTGCATCCGACCAGAATAGATTCTTCAACCTCCCTTCTGCATCCAAACTATATTTATAAAAGAACTCTGGATCATTCTCTTGCATCTCCCGCATATGATTCAGAACAAATTGTGCATCACTTCCTTCAACTTTTCCCTTCTTGTGCCTTGAAAAAAAATTGTACAAGTCTTGTGAAAGAAATCCTGCCTCTCCTTGACCACCGTGGCTTGTCTCCATTACATACATGATCTGGAATGGACGAAGGCCACCAAGTCCTAGCTCGATCGCCTCCGCTTTCTGAGGATCGTTAAGCCCACGGTGTGATCGCAAAACAAAGGAGTGCTCAGGTTTTGCAAGGGCATGAGTATGGACATCAACAAAATCCTTGACATACCATATTCCAGTGCTTTCAATCCTTTCCACGTCAAGCCTAGCTGCACATCCACATCGAGTGAGGGCACGTGGCTGCCTTTTTCCATCCCTCCTTTCGAAATACTTCGGCAATATGTATCCTTCACAAGAGCATGTATATCTCCTCCATATCACCTCTTTTGTGCCATCCTTGTATCTCACACGGTCCTTCCTGACACTAAACCCCTTACGGAATGCATACTTAATATAAAACTCATAGAAATCTTCCTCACTTGTAAAAGTCTGATTCACAACGTTGTTATATTCTGCTATTTCCTCTAGACTAACATATTGTTCTGCTTCCATTACGGTTTACTGCAATAAAGTAAAATTAAAATTATCACTTCTATTTCATGACCCAATCTGCAATAATGAAACACATTTCTGAAGCTCCTCAAGCTGATATGTTAAATCCAGAGACTTCTAGGTGCAAAAAAATACAGACAAAATATATCCGGGCAATCAGGCATGTAAAACAAAGTTGTAATCATAAACACCATTTGACATAGGCTCTACAGCAGAACTGAAAGGTACCAAAAAATTAACTAAGCTTCCAAGGGCAAAGGCAGTCTTACTTAACCAGCATAGCCACAGGTGTCATTGAAAGTGTATTCAGATATGTACGTTTAGTTACATCTACTAAAATTGGAATTGAATCTGCATCAACATTGGTGCTACTTTTTAAATTCTAAGCCACCATATTGCCTCTCTGTTTCAGATCCTTGCGTGCATAGTATTCCAATAGTGATTTGTTTGATCTCTTTGATTTCGAATCATATATACTCCTATGTCTTCTACTCGTGAAGAACAAAATTACTCAATACAGATCTTAAAACTTCTTTGATGACAAATAAAATTGTACTTTGTAACACAAATGAGCAAGCTAGGTTCGTACCAGTGCAACCGGAGCAGCACGGCCGCAGCGCGGGGCTTGCCAACGACCTCACGGTCGACGCGCTCTCTGCACAAGCGGCCGCCGTCAGGGAAACACCGTGAGCCGCAGAGGAGGAGAGCAGGGGCGCCGCCAACGGATTTGACGCGCCGCCGTGGGGGTGTTGCAGGCAGACCAGGAGGCCGTGGGCCACCGCCGTGGGGGAGATGTGGGCGCCGCCGTGGGGGAGATGCGGGGGGCAGAGAGCAGGGCAGACACGGCGGCCCTCGGGGGGAGCCGCGGCGGTGGAGATGCCGCGCCGCCGGTGGAGATACCACGCCACGCTGCGCCGCCGGTGGAGATCCCGCGCCGCGCTGCCGTTGCAGATGCCGCCCCGCGTTGCAGGTCGAGATCTCGCACCGCAGGTGGAGCTTCCGTGCCGCGCCGCAGGTGCAGGTCGCAGGCCGCGCCGCCGGTTCAAGATGAGGGGAGAGATGGGGCCGTGAGCAGTCTTGCCGCCGGTGGTGGTGGGCAGTCTCGCCACCGTCGCCATTTGAAAGCTCGCGAATAATGTGTCGTCGAAATGGCTTGTTGAACGTGAACGAAGGGGTACAAATTACAAGAAGGGGAAGTCCTAAATTACCCCTTATCAATGGATGGACAGATTTGATTCGTACTGCATACTACTACACACTAGTATTGTGCGCTGTAAAAGAGCTCTAAATCTATGGCTATACAAGGTCCTCCAACCGAGGAGCCGGGCTCCCCTCTAATCTCTAGAGGCCTGAGGGTCGCCGGAGGAGATGGGGCCGGCGGATCGTCGGAGGAAAAGGAGGTCGCCCTCGAAATCGTCTTGTGGCTACTGAAGGGTGGGGAAAGGTGAGGTTCACTTTTAGCATTTTTCATGCTCATTGAACACATTTTACAAAATTGGGTGGAAGCATCTCAAACACTTAAAAAACAGTCCAAACAGCATTCAAGTTCCTAGCTTCCTAGAGCTCAAAATAATAACAAAATCATATGCCTTCCTTTACAAAAATCTTGTTCAACATTTCAAACTTCAGCTTTTATAACTGAACTTTGGGCTGCACTGTTAAAAAAAATGGACAAAAGTCCAACCCTAACCCCAGCCCAACTCAGCGCCACGCCAGCATAGTCACAACCGACGAAGATAATGATGTTTATGTAGCTGAGTTTATATGACCTGCTAATAAGAAAACTATGCCATGCTCATCTCTTAGGCTGACTCATAAAAATCGGCAAGAAGATGTGAAGTTTACTTTTAATGTGTCCAAATATGATCGTATATTTGATGAATTGCATAGATTTGGTTACATCAAGATTTCTCATGTTATACCACAGTTGACGGTCATTATAACACTTAGTGCCCGTCCACATTTTGGTAAATGAGGAAGATTATACCATGTTCCATACATAGTTTGCTAATAATTAATGAGTTCCACTAGTTTTGGATGATTTGTGCCTGCAGGAGAATACATAAGAAAAATGAGCACCAGAGGGCCAATGGCAGGCCGATCGGCCCCACCATGGCCGGCCGGCCTCCAACAGGCCCCAATCACCACGTCACTGATCCAGGAGACAAGAAACATAGTGCATGTTGATCTAAACCGGAATTCCAAGTTGGTTGATCAACGGACATCGAAAGGCACCGCTTGGATTAGAGGGCCCACCTGCATGCGCCCTTCAACAATTTTCAGGGACGCACACAAGAAGGTCGGTGCTAGATGGTGACCAACTTAGGCCAATCGGCCTTCCCCCGGCACGTTTCACGCTCTCTTTCTCGTGCATGTCAAGGAAGGGATCCTAGGCCGGAGTATGACGGTTCCCCTGGCTTCCACCGACCCTGCAAGGCTATAAAAAGGACATCTCCACTCCATTTGAAGAACACACACTCAAGGAGCTCTCTCTTTTCATTTCCACTTTGTAGTTTAGGAGTTGTAGTTGGGAGTAAGGTCAAGTCGAGCTTTGCCTCGGGGTTCCGGAGTCTTCAGAAGTTCTGGTAAAAGCTCTTGTATCTTTTCTTTTATTTCTGAATATTATTACGAATACAAAGTTATCTTCTTTACTTATGAGCAAGCTCTACTTTCATGTTTTCCTTCTCTAAGCTTTGTCTTAAGTTGCAGAGTAGCTTCCTACAGAATTAGAGTTAGAACTTTCGTTACCTCTGTCGGGTTTATCTTGTAGGTCCTTCTAGCCTATGTCGGAGCCGTCGAAAGCTCCGAGTTGAGGGGACTCTCTTTTGGTAGACGTCCAAGGGAAGTCCTAACATCAAGCGCAGACGTGGTATCTGACTTGTCATTAGCTAAGTTAGTGTGTTCCACCCCACGGTACCGCAATGGTAGGCGACAGGTGGTGACAGCCCTGCCGTCCTTTGTAGTCCATCACATTCGGGTGTCTTCATAACAGTAGTTGCTGAGCCTGGAGGAACCCCTTCTCATCCCACTCTGAGTTCCTCCTGCTCTAGCCGTCGAAACAAGCTCTATTCCCGACATCTAGGTAAAAGTCTAGTCTAAGGCTGTAGTGTGTCTTTTCTCTAAGTATAGAAGTGTCTTAGGATCCTTTCTTACCTTATCTTCCTAGCTCTCCCCTTTTCTCTTTCGTCTGAGAGTCTCCTGTGTCGATGGCTTTCCAAGCCTTCTATCCGGTCATACATTGGCCATTATCTACGCTAAATGTTATCTCCCCTAAGTTAGTGAGTTGATAGTTCTGGAAAGGTTATCATTCCATTCTTCATTATTCTTTAACCATAATGCTTCCCTGAGGATATAAATATGATACCTGGTTCACACCAAGGTAAAATGCTACAACGAGTTCTTCTATGCGCTTGTGGAATATCATTCTTCTAAGCATACAATGTCTAACCAGGCGCTCCTAACGATAAGTTAAGGAGTGCCAACAACCACCTACGAAAAAATTAAGAAAGCGTGCTTATTATAAGTTTTATAATTCTTTTTCGCATGCTACTAATGATTGCAATGTCTTTCGTCGGCAAGTTTAATCGGCTATAAATGAGAGCAGTTTGAAGTTTCATGAGATGCAAATTGATTAAGCTCCTTTTCCGTCAACATCATGGAATTGCAACAGCCCAAGGTCTTGATTCGGTCGCATCAAGCCGAATCTACTAAGGGGAAGAATGTGGTGATTCGAGAAGAAAGACCGTCTTCAAATGTGGAGGAATTGGTTCGAGAAGTAACTTATGAGAAGACGGCTGATGACAAAGAGTCGTTTAAGGTCACTGTGAAGTCCTCTAGACAAGGGGGGCAAGAATCTGTTGCTACTCCCAGATTGCAGGCGCTCGGGTCTGGTTTGCTACAGTCGGTCAGACCGGCTGTCCCCATGGACACCTGAAGATTCTAATTCTAAAGCGTCCAGAAGTTGGTACTTGAAAGATGAATGTGGTGAAAGAACAGGGAGTTCAGAAGCCCAAAGTCCCGTTCGATATGCTCTTTGATAAGTACACCAAGCAAAAGGCCGTTCCAAGCGATCAGCAGTTAAAAAATGAATGAGATCACCGATTCAACATGAGAGGCTTCCTTCACCTCCTCATGTGAAGTTGGATCCGGTGTGGGATAGCAATGGAGTGATGTGGGTGCCATATCATTCAACAGTGCAACATTCGTTCCATCCTGGCTAGGAAGGTCCAAGAAGACACGTGCAGGACAGCATTGTCCATCATGGTCGTGACCGCTTGGCTTTTCGCCAATCTGGTCATGGGCACTGGTCACAAGCGGTTAGACCACATGTTATAGGCGATCAGACTGCCTGTCACGGTCAACTGCCAAAATCTCTTCCGAAGAAGGTTTATCGGCCCAAGAAGATGGAGGAGGTACAGAACATGGAGGTGGACTCAGAGAGGACTACTGAGTTTGATATTATTCAAGTTGGGACCATGGATGTTTCTATTGAGAAAAGTCTGACTATGAAGCCGACTTCCAATGAAAAAGTTGTGGAGGATCAGGGGTCTGGTGCTGGCAAGTCTCAGCATTTTCTTCTGAGATGGTGTCCCGATGGTTTGACTCGTACACAGAAGAGGAAGCTCCAGAGACTCCTTTTTCGGGAAAGGCAAGAGCAAGAGTTAGAGAAGCAAAGGGATGAATTCTTCAACCAGAGCAGGCCCAGATTCCCCAAAAGAATGAGTGGAAGCCGAAGGAAGACTCATAGGCGGTCCAACCGGCTGTACAGGCAGCCCAGGCGGTCAGACCGCCTGTACAGGCAGTCAGACCGGGTGACGAAGAAGTGCCCGGTATCTCTTCTTCTGATTCTTTGGCTTGTGACAGCAAGTTATCATCGGTTCCCACTGCTAAGGACGATGAAAAACTTGTTGATTACAGTTCTTCTCTAGAGCGCATAAATCTTGATGTGAATGTGCTGCATATGTCAATGAATAGATACATGCTTTCAGAGGTTGCTCATCTTGATTTCGGTCCCAAGGAAGCCATATTTCAAAAGCCTAAAGCTGGAGACAATCACTTGAGGGCTTTGTATTTGAAGGGACGTATTAATGGGAAGCCAATCTCACAGATGTTGGTCGATGGAGGGGCTATTGTGAACTTGATGCCCTACTCTTTGTACAAGAAGCTTGGTGGTTCACATTCAGAGTTGATCAAGACTAACTTGACCGTCAACGGCATTGGAGGAGGAGAGCTTATTGCTGCCAAGGGTGTGATTTCTATGGAGCTTACTATTGGGAGCAAGACCTTGGCTACTGCTTTCTTCGTCGCTGAGACTCAAGGTAACTTTAGTTTAATCTTGGGTCATGATTGGATTCATGCGAACCAATGCATTTCTTCTACTTTGCAACAATGCTTGATTCAGTGAGTAGATGATGATGTAGATGTTGTGCATGGTGATACTTCTACTTGTGTTACTTTAGCTGATAGCTCTTTGATTGGCATTCATGATGATGTTATGTGTTTGTCAGGCTTAGATCTTTCTAAATTTGAGTATTTCCGTTGTACCAAGAATGGCTTCATCCCTGCTGTCATAAAGCTATTGAATACTTTGATGATATAAGTAAGCTATTATGTCGTTTTATGTCGGCTAATCCTCTTGAGGCGGTAGACATTGGTGATGGTTCTATACCCAGGCTGACGTTTGTAAATAAGAATTTAAATACTACTTTTAAATCTAAATTAATAAAGTTGTTAAAGGAGTATTTGATTGCTTTGCTTGGAATTATCATGAAATGTCTGGTTTAAGCCGAGAGCTTGTTAAGCATCGGTTGCCTATTAAATCTGGTTTTAGGCTTTATAAACAACCTACTAGGAATTTTAATCCTAAAATTTATGACTGAATTAAGTAAGAAATAAATCGGTTGTTAGAAGCAAAGTTTATTAGACTTTTGTCGATATACTGATTGGATTTCTAATATTGTGCCCGTGGAGAAGAAAGGGACGGGTAACATTAGAGTATGTATTGATTTTAGAAATCTTAATCGTGCTACTCCTAATGATTCCCAATCTGTTGTGGCTGATGTTGGTGATTGGAGGAGGCCTCTAGTTGAGTATTTGCAGGATACTAGCAGGTCAGTGGATCGAAAAGTCCGACGATGGGCTTTCAAGTTTACTTTGGTTGATAGTGAACTATATCGTCGGACCGTGGATGGTTTACTTTTAAAATGTTTATATCCTGATCAAGTTAGGTTGGCTATGGTCGGGGTTCATAAAAGAATTTGTGGTACGCATCAATCGGCTCGTATGATCAAGTGGCTCCTTAGGCTGGCTTGTTTCTATTGGCCTACAATGATAGCCGATTGTTTTCGTTACTACAAAGAATGCGAAGAGTGTCAAAAGTTCGAGGATATTCAGTTAGCACCTGCTGCATTGATGCATCCAATCATTAAACCTTGGCCCTTTAGAGGATGAGGTTTAGATTTTGTTGGTAAAATTCATCCTACGTCACCTAAGGGTTATTGCTCTGTGATTGTGGCTACTGATTATTTTACCAAGTGGACTGAAGCTGTTCCCCTCAAGAACATGACACATTGAGAGGTGATTGAGTTTATTATTGAGCATATTATACATAGATTTGGGATTCCTGAAACATTGACGACGGATCAAGGAACATCGTTTATATCTAAGGAGGTACGTGAGTTTGTTGAATCCTACTGTATTAGGTTGCTCAATTCATCTCCATATTATGCTCAAGCTAATGGTCAAGCCGAGTCTAGCAACAAAATTCTGATCAAGCTTATAAAGAAGAAGATTGAAGATCATCCTAAACAATGGCATGAGGTGTTATCTGAAGCTTTATGGGCGCATAGAATTTCTAGACATGGTGCTACCAAGGTTACTCCATTTGAGCTCATCTACGGTCAAGAGGCCGTTTTTCCCATTGAGGTGAATCTGGCTGCTTATAGATTGGCTAAGCAAAATGATCTTGATGCTAACACATATTGTGCTTTGATGATGGATAATATTGATGAAGTAACCGACAAGAGTTTGAAGGCCTTGGAGGAGATTGAAAAAGATAAAAGAAAAGTAGCTCAAGCATATAACAAGAAGGTAAAAATTAAATCATTTGAAGTTGATGAATTGGTTTGGAAGACTATTTTACCTATAGGAACGAAGAGCAACAAGTTTGGCAAATAGTCACCATGTTGGGAAGGGCCATATCGTATTGTGAAGGCTTGTTCTAGGAATTCCTATATGGCGGAGACTTTGCAAGGATTTCAGTTACCAAGAGCACTTAATGGGAAGTACTTGAAGAAATATTATCCAAGTGTTTGGCAACATGCTTGAAAGGACATGGCCGATATGTGATATCTCCCTTAGAGAAAAAATGGCCAACAATAGAGGGTCGACTCAGTCTGATTAAATGTTTTGTAGTAAGCAAAGCTTTACCAAAAAACAGGGGGCACATGTTGATGGCAAAATATGGCTTAAAGCCGATCAGACTAGGACAGCCGGTCGAGACTGCTTGTGCATACGGTTAGACCGGCTAGGCCTGGTAGCTGATCGCAATGTGCCAGGCTGTCTAACCGCCAGTCACAGGCGGTCAAACCGCCTGTCCCCGAGTACGAGTAGAATTGGAATTTTCTCACGTTTTAGATCTAAACAACGATTTTCTTACGGGGCAAGACCTTCCCACCCTATAAATATAAAGGGTCATGGTTGATTGAGGACCTCTACCCAATCGTACAAATCATTTGTCTTACTTTTTTCTCCAAACCCTAGTTTTTCCAACTCCCTTTGCTTTCCTTCCACGTCTCCACGATGTTTTAGGACGTTTTAAGTGGTCTTGCCGACCTTAGAACAACTCTAGGTTCGCCACCTCTGACGGGGTCCCTCCTAAGGCGGCGATCGCAGCCTTTCGCGGTGCCTCTGCTACAGGGGGTCTGATTAGCTGCGTCCATGAGCTCCGGCGAGGGGATTTCGACGACCGCGCGATCTAGAGCTTTCGTGCGTTGATCAGAAGTGCGTCAACAGATATTATATGAACAAATTGTTGTATAACCGGTAGAAAATGTTGAAGGTCATCAACAGTACATTTTACTATGATCACTTATTTACTTTTGTTTACTTTGTCTCCTTAACCTCCTCATCAAAATTTGTCTCAATTTACTCTGTAGTTTCAATAATTAGATGAGATATGTAGATTTTGAGAACAACATTTCTATAGGTTTGTTTGAATCAAGATATGACCAATATAAAAGTTACACGAGTAAGAAGTTATACAACTTTGTAGTTCCAAACTTTTTAATTTGGATAAAAAATATGGTTTGAAGTTATCTTTGTCTATTTTTTTTTTCTTACACTCAGCAAAAAACTTCTATGCCAAGTTCCAAAAAAGAGACACTCGGTAAGGAACCTGTTTGCCGTTCGCAAAAAAAAAACACCCAGCAAAGAACCCCAATGCCGAGTGTTTTTTATATGGACTCTGCAAAGGGCTCTTTGCCGAGCGTTTTTCTTTGCCGAGTGCCCGGCATAATGCGCTCAGCAAAGAAAATGGCACACGGCAAAGAGCCGGATTCCCGTAGTGAATCTATTTTTGTAGCAGTAATCTAGTGATAAAAAAATGTATGTATCAACTTGATAGCTGTGAAATATATACTCTTGTTGATACCATCATTTGAGTGTAAATACGATCTCCGGATTATTTGACCTCTTGTTGATCTGGCAACATGAGATGTGCCTGGGTTTTGATCCGATCCTGTGGTTGCACGTACATGTATGCTAGTCACGGTTGGCTCTTCAACTTAACCTATAAGGATTCATGCCGAAGTGCCGAACTCCTGTCGTGGCACGTTTTAATTTGTTTTCCAACAAGCGTGTGCAGCTAGGACCACCCACATGCATGCCGACTCAGTAATCTGTACAGATTGTGCAGTGGAACTCAAGGACGGCCTCTGATCCAACTCAAAAGATCGGCAGGTCGTCGCATGTATTCCCTCTTCCCAGGAGCCAAACGGCGACGGTGGGGCCTACACGGGAAAAAAATTGGCTGGGGACGGTCCTCAAATGCTTCATCGTGGGGACCCGCCCCCGATGAACGCCGTGTGGAAGCGCAGCGCATCTGACGAACTGGCTTCGAATGGGTGCTACTCGCGGCTCCGAGTAGGCAAAGCTCGGCTCTGCTCTCTCCAGCCAGCCCAAGGTGCGGCTCAGCCGCTAGATCATAAACGCCTGTCCGCTCGTCGTCGGTGGCGTCTCCATCTCCGACAGCTCGTCCTTCGCCGATTCAACGTCTGCGCCACAGCCCTCGCCGCCGACGCTGCCTCCGTGGCTTCGTCCCTTTATCCACCGGGGCGGTGCTGGGAGCCATACAAGCAACGTCGCCCGAAGCCTGTGCGTCTGTTCCCTGCAAAGGCGTGGTGCCGCTGCATCCGGCAGGAAGCACTGGTAGCAGATTTCCCATCCTCTGTTCTTCTCAGTTGATTGATTGACGATAT
Organism: Digitaria exilis; assembly: GCA_015342445.1. Lineage (NCBI taxonomy): Eukaryota > Viridiplantae > Streptophyta > Magnoliopsida > Poales > Poaceae > Digitaria > Digitaria exilis. Next base: position 562,670 of record JACEFO010001803.1, read on the forward strand.
GTTTCTGACTTGTGTTATGCGCTGGTGGCAACCTATTCCACCGAATGACAGTTTTGAACTTTATGAGTGATGAGGGCATGAAGCAAGGAGGTCCGAGGCACTCGGTATACTATATATTGAATGAAATTGAGCAGGTAATTGAAAGCCTATGGGAAGGATTCGTCGTCTGAACTGGTTGCAAGATGAGCAGCTTCTTGCTCCACCTCCTGTCCACCGGACCGACGCTGTTGTGGCTCCTGGCTCGCGGTCGAGGTCCCGCTGCAGTGGCGGATCGGACGAGCAGCGCCCGCGGGTGAGGCAAAAATCGACGCGGTCAGGTCACGGAGGACCAAGGCGGCGGCGTAGAGCGTCGGTGTCACCGTGAGGTCATGACAGATGGTTTTGGAGTCTACGGTCTATCCAAGGGGGTCGAGCCGATGGACCGAGAGCCGAGTCGCAGGGGCCAGAAGAAGCCTGAGCCGTGCATCAAACAGGTAGACGTCGGATTCGTTCAACGGACACGCGGTATTCATGGGGGGCAGGTCCCCATGATGAAGCATTTGGGGACCGTCCCCACCTAATTTTTTTCCGCCTACACGACGGTGCAGCGGTCGATCGCGGATTTGGTATTGGGATTTCGGGTGCCAAAACAAAGGGCCATTGTCATTTAAACCCTAGCCGGCTAGCCGCCAACAAAAACACGAAACAAACCAAACACTAATTAATCCTACGCGAGCGCACGCACATCCTCCGATCCGAGGAGTCTGAGAAGCCGCAATGTCGATGTCTTCGCCGTTCGTCTACGGCTTCAAATGCATAGTCATCGGCGACACAGGTCCGTGTCGTGTTCCTCGTCGATCTGCCTCTGATTTGCTTCTGATCTCTCTCGTACATACTTGCTCAATGCAAGCGCAATGGTGAGTTGGTTGCTACTGCTCGTGCAGGCGTAGGGAAGTCGTGCCTGCTGCTGCAGTTCACGGACAAGAGGTTCCGGCTGGCCCACGACCTCACCATCGGCGTTGAGTACGGCGTGCGTATCATCCCCGTCGACGGCAAGCCCACCAAGATCCAAATCTGGGACACGGTTCGTGCTAGTCTTATATCATAACAAACAGCTCCGTGCTGCTCCCAAAACATAAGGATGGGTCAACACACTACTTTAGTTTGTATGCTTAGCCTTGCACATCTTATCTCACAACAATAACCTTACAGGCTGGCCAAGAAGCGTTCCGATCTATTACGAGGTCATACTACAGAGGTGCCGCGGCTGCCGTCTTAGTATATGACATCACCAGGTACTAGAATGATTTCTCACTTGTGTGGTGGTCTTCACCATCCCACGCGTATACTTTAATTTGGTTGGTCTTATGCTTGTGCAACTTGATCATCAGGAGGGAGACTTTTAATCATGTCACCAGCTGGCTAGAAGATGCCAAGCAGCTTGCTAGTCCGCACCTGACAATACTGCTCGTCGGAAACAAATGTGACCTGGACAACAGGCGCGTCGTCAGCTACGAGGAGGGTGAAAGGTTCGCCATGGAGCATGGCATGGCCTTTATGGAGGCATCAGCGAAAACTGCACAGAATGTCGAAGAGGTAAGTGTTTATGTGGAGCCTCTATTCCGTAACGCGGCCTTTCATAGGTGCAATTGCACTGATCGTTTCTTATCGGGGGAAAACTTGTGACATCTTTCGGTTTGCAGGCATTCACTACAGCCGCAAGAATTGTGATCAAGAAGATTAAAGACAGAATCTTTGATCCAGCTGATAAGGATCTTATTATCTACCTGGAAGACCATGATGAATCTGGTGGTGTTGCTGATACCTTCAAGGGTGGTCGCTGCTGCAGCTAGTAGACAGTGGTGACCTGACAGATGTATGCCATGTGATTATTTAGTGCCACCAGATTAGAGAATATTATGCAGATGTTGATTCATATAGTTCCTCTATAATTTTGTAAAGCTTAAATCACAAACATTGGATTATATGGGGTAATATCTAGCTAGGCAGGCACAGTCAGTAAATCTGATTCTTATCATTTATTGTTTTTCCCCCTCCTCAAAGCCACATGCCGGTCCAGATAACTATAAAGTGATAGCAGGAAGGTCTATGACAATCATGTTCTTTGGGGAAATGGTTGCGTGGGTTGATCTCTCGGGCACACGCAATAGCAAAATTTCTATAGGAGGCAATTTAAACTGCTACCTCTTTCATACAAGTGTGACTTTCATTATTCATGGTAGAAAAATATAAGATTTAATATTTGTGTTTGGTGATTGTGATCCTTCTTCATTATTCGATTTGTATTTGACTATCTGTTTATCTATCACATTTATTTATATTGATTGAACATATGATTGCGCAATGCGTGCCGAATGTTAATGCAAGAAAGGCAACCAGACCATTTACAGTTGTACACTACCACGGACAGAGCCTCTGTTCACATTAAGTTTATTGTACCAACTACCAAGACATTGTAGGTTACTTTTGTGACTAATTTTCTTTTGGATTTGCAACTAACAGGCAAACTCTTTTTAGCTTCCCGATAGAAATGCCTATTCGGTTATTCCATTGGCACCGGGCGTATATAAATAATCCATTGGCACCAAATACTTGCCTCTTCAGTTTTCAGATTTTCAAATGCTTATGAGTTATGACAGCCAATTTCTTGTGTGTTCAAGAAAATAAATTTCTAGTTATTAATAGGCCATTGACACAATTTCTGGATAAATCTGTTCCCAATGCTAGCTGCAGAAATAGACATCGGTAACTAACCCTACAATTTCAGCCAACACAATCACAGCGCAGGTACAGCTTCTAGACACAGCTGAACATTGGCTGCTTACATGTGTATATGGGCCACATTCGGATGCACGAAAGATTAGCTTCCTGCAGGAATTAAGAGATATCAGAGCATCACGTCCGGGAACCTGGTTGGTATGTGGAGATTTTAATCTCATTTACAAAGCGGAGGACAAGAACAACACCCGCTTGAACCGAAGAATGATGGACATGCTCCAACAGCTCATTGATGACATGGAGCTCATTCAACTACACTTACATGGACGCCTATACACTTGGTCCAATGAACGAGAAAATCCTACACTGGAACGCATTGATCGTGTATTTGCATCAGATGACTGGCTGACTATCTATCCAGACCACAATTTGAGGGCATTATCCTCTGAATGCTCTGATCACGCCCCCTTGATGTGAGGAACCTCCAAGCTAAACCCCGTTAATTAGATCATCGTCCATTGATCAATCTAATTAAAAGGGCCTAACCCCGGTCGTCCTTGAGATGTGTCCCAAACAATACCTAGGACGACACACCTCACTAGCACAAGTTAAACATCTTCATCACACATAGCATTGCATACATAGAGTTCACCATACATAAAAGCATTTAAGTATTACAAACCAAGTTCAAGTTTCATGTCTAAACATAAGGTTTTTGCAGTGGAAGGTTTAAACATCGCTCTCATAGATATTACAACAAAATAGATGAGTTCACCCTCATGCCACAAGTGACCCATCAACATAGGTAAACCATGGGCAGCTACCCCCTGCCCGCACCTTCGTCGGCGGAAAGGAAGTACCCAAAGATAGGCTCCGTTGGCGCCTCACCTGCACAACTTAAATATAGCACCATGAGTACGAAGGTACTCCGCAGGACTTATCCAATATGGGTATATACAAGCCCGACTCTCAAGGAGTATGCATATGGTTGGTAGCAAGGATGCGCAATAGGTAGTTAGTTTGCATAAAAGAATCTGCATTTGAAAGGGTTATGGAGGCAAAAGACTCTATCCTAAACATTCATCAATCAACTTGATTCTGTGTTATGAGATCCATCATGAGCAAGTTCAATCCCATGAACTTCAATTGGTAACTCTACATTGGAGCGAGCCTCATAGAGCATGTACCATGACCGAGGAACGCGGCTATTGCAATAGATTTAAACCCTGCAGTGGTGTACAACTTTTCCCACAAAAGGCGCAAGACCAACGACCATACCCTGTGCACCATGAGTAAGTATCAATTCATGCCCTCAACCGTTCACATACCCACACCTGGCAATGAGAGGGCGGCCGGCGATGTATAGGGGTAACGGACACCGCCATCTACCCCTCATCACAACCCGTGTCAAACCGTCCCATGGCAAGGTTCGGCTTATGGTACTTGGCTTGCCTATCCCATCCTAGGTATGTGGTTTGTACGACAAAGTGCTCAAGAGGGCGGCTATCAATGAGACGGTCCTTAATCAACTTAAGCATGACTAGTACGCATGAGCTCCATCTCATGTGACCCTACATTTCATGCTCAAGTCCGCATCATCTTCCAATAAGTTCATCATTTAAATCAACTCTTGTCAAGTGTAATATGAAATACATCCCTATGTCTCGCGAGAGGTGGTGACCTTATCACCCCTCGTCTTCTACCGGTGCTAGGCTTGGCTAAGCATTATAATTCGTGACACCTGCACAAGCATAGTTTGTCTAAAAGGGGTTCACTAGATCAAGAGTGGTAATGCATCAAGTAGGTGCTACTCTAATAAGCATACATATATAGGTATGAACATGCGCAAACAAGACACATATACCAAATTGATCCAAAATAGGGTGAGAAATATGCTTAGGTGCCTGCCTTGTTGCTCAAAGGTCTCCTCAACCCCGGGGTAGTGCTCGGTCTCAACCTCGGTGTCCTCCGGCGCTTCGATCTCTACACGAATGCAATGATACTTGGTAAATAAATATGACATGAATGAATCTCTAAGATGAAATGCAAAAGATGTGACAAAATATGCGTTAGAATGCCTTAGAATTATATATAAACATACTTTAAGTTGGAAAAATAGGTATATAAGTCAACTTGGTGATTTTCGGATCTTCCGACTCAGAATACCGGATCATCCGGTTTTACGCAGAATGGAACCGGATCTTCCGAGTAAGAAAATTGAAACTCCCGAGCGTGTACTGGGAGTTAAAACCGGATCTTCCGGCTTCTACTCGGATCTTCCGCCAAGGTCGGATCTTCCGACACATGCCCGGATCTTTCAGTTAGCCCGACGACTGAGAAAGAAAAATTCGCCGTCGGCGGTTCCGACCTCCGTTTTGGGTGCCGTTTGTTTCTATGGGTTTGTGAGAGTGTCTAGCTTCTATTCCAAGTGATGGATTTGACATGCATGGAGGTTTACAAGCTCGGGCTCATCAATGGTGATGTTCTTCCAAGAAAATCCAAAACTTTAAACCTAGAACAATGGGGAGTGGATCGAGAGGGGGAAAAGCTCACCAATGATGTGCACAACTCCAACAAGGGTCGCAGGTTGGTGTAGGGCGAGAAGAAGTGAGGCTTGCTTGTTCTTGACCTTGAGCTTGAAGAGGGGAGCAATGGGGGAAGAACTCGGGGAAGCTTCTCCTTGCTCAAGCTTTGGGAAGATGATGGCGTGAAGGAGCAGCTCGTCGGCGGGGTGCTCCGGCGAAGCTCCGGCGAACTCTTGGGTGCCTTCAATGGGGGAACCTTGGAAACTTCTCCTTGGTTGAGAGAGGAGGAAGAGAGAGGAGTGGAAATGGAGAGTGAGGTGAGGGAGGGACGAGCTGGTGGCCAGCTCTCCCTTGGGACAGCTGGGCTGACGGGTGGGTCCCGCGGGACACGTGGCAGCTTGGCAAGAGATGAGGTGTCACTGGGGAATACCGGAACTTTCGAGTAGTAGCTAGAAGTTCTGGTTTGTCCCCGATTAGCAGAAAAAATTAGTTTTTGACCAACTAAAGGTTTCCTAACTAAGGAAAACAAGTTTATAGATGTTGTAAATGATGCTTATGAATGCCTCATGCTATGCTAGGAATTTTGGGTCGTTACACTTGATGCTCCGCACTTCCACAGTGATACACTCCTTCCGGCGATTTCGATTTGAAAACATATGGCCCAAGTATGAAGGATTCATGGAGACTGTCCAACAGGCATGGGTTTTGCACATGGCCGGAAGCTGATGCCTTCCGTGTGCTAGACTACATGCTGCGCAATACAGCGGTCGCACTGAAAAAATGGAGCTCAGAGCACGTTGGGTGCATCAGGCTGCAACTGGCAATTGCTAAAGAAATTGTGTACAGGTTTGATCTTGCACAGGAATCTAGAGCCCTAGCTCCTCACGAGCGCACACTTCGTAATCGAACGAAGGCCAAGTGTTTGGGGCTTGCTTCTCTGCTCAGAACAGTCATACTGCAGCGCTCACGAATCAACTATCTGGCTGAAGGTGATGCCAATACAAAATTCTTTCACCTTCAGGCCTGCCACCGTAGCAGACAAAACAAGATTGATTCCTTTCGTGTGGGCAACATGGACATCAGCCATGAGGAGGCCAAGGAGGCTGCTTTATTTCAGCACTACAACGCCCTACTGGGAACTGATTGCCCACGCTCAGTGGTTCTGGACTTCGAACAATTGAATTTGCCAAACATAGACATGACATCCACTGATTATTGCTTCACAGAGGAGGAAATTTGGAAGACCATACAAGAGATGCCGGCAGATAAAGCTCTGGGCCCTGATGGCTTCAACGGGTTGTTCTACAGGACAGCATGGCCAATCATAAAAAATAACATCATACGAGCTTTCCAAGCTCTCTGGTCGTTGGACAGTCGTAGCCTCTACTTGGTAAATCAGGCATACATATTCTGATTAAGAAAAAACCTGACGCTATAGAGATTGGAGACTACAGGCCAATCAGCTTAATTCACAGCTTCTCTAAGCTCTTTACGAAGGTGTTGGCCAATCGCTTCGCACCTAAACTGGATCTACTAGTCCGACCCAACCAGAGTGCTTTCGTCAAGGGGCGTCTTCTCCACGACAACGTCAAGGCTGTACAGCTATCAGCAAAGCTGCTTCATCAAAAGAAGACACCAAGCGCTCTCATTAAAATTGACATTGCCAAGGCCTTTGATTCGGCGAGTTGGACTTTTTTGCTCTCTATTCTCCAGCATATGGGCTTCACACGCAGATGGACAAACTGGATCAGCATGCTGCTATCCACGGCGAGCACCCGAATCATCTTAAATGGCTCGCCGAGGCAGAGAATCAGCCATGCCCGTGGCCTACGGCAGGGAGACCCACTCTCCCCAATGTTATTTATTCTACTGATGGAAGCACTCAATTCATTACTCAAGGCAGCAGATGGGCAAGGAATTTTACCAAGCTTGGGAGACCGGCGAATCAAGGAACGTGCGTTCATGTACGCCGATGATTTGGTCCTCTTTCTAACCCCCAAACAGCAGGACCTGGTAGCTGCAAGTGCAATACTTTCTCTTTTTGGGAGTGCATCTGGATTACACATAAACCCAGATAAATGCCTCATATCACCAATCCAATGCAATCTGGCTGACACTATCACACTACTCAGGTTCTTCTCTGGTCGCCTGCAACCACTCCCATGCAAATACCTGGACATACCTCTGTCAACAAAAAAATTGTCTAAAGCAGACATCCAACCTTTGATTGATGAAATTAATGCGGACCTCCCTTCACGGAAAGCTTCAATGATGACCAAGGCGGGAAGAGCACTCTAGTCAAGGTAAAGATGTCGGCGATCCCCATACACACCTTGATCGCCCTGGCCCTCTCATCTTGGGCAATAGATTGCATTGACAAGCGCCGGTGGGCTTTTCTCTGGAAAGGAACCGAATCAGTGTCAGATGGTCATTGCCTCATTGCTTGGCCGAATGTCTGTCGTCCACAACAGCTAGGGGGCTTGGGGGTTTCAGACCTGTGCCTGCAAGGGTGTGCTCTCAGAATGAGATGGCTGTGGCTGAAACGGAATGATATGAACCAGAGTCGATTATGGGCGGACCTCCCGGATAAGAGTGAATCAATGGTCACACAGATGTTTCACCACTCAACTTCGATTCAGCTAGGAAATGGCAGGCACACCCTCTTCTGGTCAGATTGATGGCTGCATGGCAGATCAATTGGAGAATGGGCACCATGTTTGGTACAAGCAGTAGGACAAAGAATAAAAAAGAAACGTACGGTGGCTGAAGCTTTGTATAACCGCAGATGGGTAAAGGATATTACAGGTGCCTTGACGGTGCAAGTCATCCTAGAATACTTAGATATCTGGGAAATGGTTCGATTTGTCCAGCTTGACCCCAATCAGTCGGACCAAATCCTGTGGAAATGGAGAAAGGACGGCAATGTCTCTACCTCATCAGCATACAAGGCCTTCTTCATTGGTCAACATGCAATTCCAGGTGCCAAAGTCTTACACAAAACCCGTGCCCCTGTAAAATGCAAGTTCTTCGTGTGGGTGGCGCTACACGGTCGATGCTGGACTGCTGCTAGAAGGAAGCGTCATAATCTACAAGATAATGATGATTGCGTCTTGTGTGGACAACAATCAGAAATCATCACACATCTTATGATAGGTTGCTCTTATAGCAGGGAAGTGTGGTTCCTCTTGCTAAGTCAGCTTGACCTGGGCAATTTAACTCCCCTCGGCTCGGAAACCTCACTTGCTTCATGGTGGGAAGACTCAAGGAAATAGTTGCAGAAAGATGGGCGGAAAACATTCGACTCTCTGGGCCTGGTGTCTCTGGCTACAACGAAATGCAAGAACTTTCAATCACTAGGAGATGGGAGCAGCACAACTTGTGGTGCAGATCAACCAAGAAGCTCTTCTTTGGGTCCAAGCTAGATACTTGTCCTTGCAGCCACTAGTCCCTCAGCATAATACTAGCTTTGTTCTTGGTCACGAATTCGACCGTGTATAATACGATCTCCTGTATTTTGACTATAGAGCTAGTCATTATCCATATGACCATGCTTTAACTCTGTATTTTTTCTTCTCCTCTTAATGAAATACGTGCCAAGGCACGGTCGCAAAAAAAAAGACATAATTCGTGTCTGTCTGTTCTTGTTGACTAAAAGCGTTGTGCTCACAAAAGCACAGCACCCCTCCCACTTCAAAGACAAACAACTTCTACTGAAAGAACAGTGACCAGCTACAGTTGACAGATAAACATAGTTACATTTTTTTGGCAGGCAAACATGCATATTGATAAGTTACATGTAAAAGCCCCATAATTTCGAGGCAACTACGAATCACAAATAACTTAAGACTTCTTCTGTCATATGATAAATTTCTGTAGTTACTGACAAAAGAATTACTTACGCACGTACGTGCAACCACCTGTGAACTTTACTATTTTTTAAATTTTACCCTGCCATGTCTGAAACTCACGGCTCGAAGCTGATCTCCCACTCGTCCTTGCCAACCATGAGGAAATGAGACCCTCTGTCGATCACCATCTTGCCGTCCTCCCTGGCCCTGCTGAAGTGCTCGCACGGGCTCACATCGAACCTCACGCTGGCCTTCTCCCCTGCCCTGAGATGCTGGCTCCGGAACCCGATCAGCTGCCTCGACGGCCGCCCGTCGGTCGCGTTCGACCACCGTAGGAACATGAGCACCGAGTGCTTACCGTCCATGGGGCCATGGTTCTCTACCTCCACCTCTGCCGGGAACTTGAGCTGCTCACAACCCTCTGTCCCGATGTCGTCGACGTGGTAGTAGCTCTTCGCGGTGTCTTTGGACGACGTCGTCGAGGGCAGGCCGGCGAGTAGGCTCGTGTCGGGAGAAGGGCTCTTGCCGCGGTTGACAAGCTGGTGCGAGAACTTGGAGTAGCTGAGGCCGTACCCGAACTTGTAGATGGTCTTGCCATTGTAGAACCGGTAGCTCCGGCCGGGGTAGCCAGTGGCCGGATCAGCGCGCATCCGCATGTCCGTCATGGGGATCTTCGTGAACTCCTCCGGGTACCACGTCACCGGCAGCCTGCCACTGGGGTTGTGGTCACCGAAGAGCACTCTAGCAATGGCGAGCCCACCGGCCTGGCCAGGGTAACCCGCCCAGAGGATAGCTCCGATCTTGGGGTTGGACTGCGCGAACGAGATGTCGACGGGCCCACCGGTGAGGAGCACGAGAATCACCGGCAGTTTCGCCGTGCTGGCGACGGCGTTGATGAGGCTCTGCTGCTTCCCCGGGAGCAGCAGGCTCGTCCTGTCGAGCCCTTCCTTCTCCTGGTCCTGGCTGAGCCCCATGAACAGGAACACGTGCTCCGACGACCTCGCCAGCGCCACCGCCTGGCCCGTCGCGGCGAGGCCACACGCAGCCGAGTCGCACCCGGCCAGGAACCTCACGTTCTTGAGGTAGCCCTGGAGACCCTTGAGCGGCGTGGTGGTCTCGCACGCCGGGCCGAAGTAGTTGCCGCTGAGCACGAGCGGGTTGTCGGCGTTGTGGCCGATGACGGCGGCGGAGCCCACCGCGGACCGGTCGAGCGGTAGGATGCCGGCGTCGTTCTTGAGCAAGACGATGCCGTCCTGCGCCGCCTCGAGAGCGAGGTTCTTATGCTCTGCCGTGCACACGTCGGCCGCGCCGAGACCCCCGTACGGTGCGCTGCCGCGTGGGTCGCCGTCGAAGTGGCCCAGACGCATGCGCACGGCGAAGAGGTTGGTGAGGGCCTTGTCTACGTCCTTCTCCGTCATCTTCCCCTGCTGGATCGCCGCCATGCCGTGGTCTTGTGTGTAGGTCCCGCAGTTGAGGTCCAATCCTGAAATTTCCAAGGCCACAAGGTTAATAATGACAAAAGAAATTAAGCATTAGTCCTAGATTTGATCATGAAAAAGTTGTGTGAAAAAAAAAGATAAAAACTTACCGGCCTTGAGGGCGACGGCGATGGTGTCCTCGGGCGTGGGCACGTAGCGCTGGGCATCGTGCATGATGGCCACGGCGTCGCAGTCGGAGGAGATGTATCCATCCAGGCCCCACTCACCGCGGAACGTTTTGGTGAGCAGGTCGGAGCTGGCGCAGGAGGGGACGCCGTTGATGCCCGTGTAGGCGCACATGACGCAGCTGGCCTTCCCTTCCACGACGCAGCTCCGGAACGGAGGGTTGAAGGTGTCGGCCAGGTCCTGCGCCGTGACGCGGGCGTCGAAGTTGTACCGCTGCACGCCGTTCCAGTCCTCGAGGTCGTAGGCCGTGGCGTGCTTGCAGCACGCCGAGGCCTGCAGCGGCGAAGGCGCCGCCGCACCGCCACCGATGGCGGAGGGGGATGAGCTCCCCTGGATGCCGCGGACGAAGGCGACGGCGTACTTGCTGGCCGTGGCAGGGTCCTCGCCGGGGGTCTCCTGGCCACGGCCCCAGCGTGGGTCACGGAAGATGTTCACGTTGGGGGACCAGATGGTGAGCCCCTCCGCCTGCCCCAGGTTGTACAGCGCCCGGGCCTCCTTGCCGATCGCCTGCACATACGCGCGCCGTGTCAGGTACGTTCGTGTACCCTTTTACTCTTTGACTTTGAGAGTTCCTTCAGGTACGTGTCAGACACTGTCGAGTGACTCGGGACTGGGCATGCACACGCTTCAGGTGCACGTTTGGAGTGACCTACCTACCGGTCTTCCACTTTTGATTTGCAGTGCATTGCCTGGCGTAACCGATTGATGAGTGAGCTAGCAGTACTAGTGTTCCATCATTTATGTAGGCACATCGATGGATCGATCGCGTTATCAGAAAAGGTGCGAGTGACAAAGATGGGCACGAGAGTGGCCCTGAATGAGCAACAGTAATTCTGTTTTGTTAGTTGCCGCGCAGCAATATAAAATCCCTGTGCTTTTCGCGGACCAGGCTCCTGTCCTCATCTAATTCTCTCCGGCTCAGAGCTCAGAAAAGCAACTGGTTTCTGGATTGTGCAGGTCGACCAGCACCACCAGACACCAGTACGTCCAGCATCTAATTCTAATCTGATCTAGATGGACTCATTGATCCTTATTTCGATCCGTTTCGATATATTACTGTCCTTACTGTTTGCTTACTTTAGTCATACTATTCCATTTGAATTTTTTTCTTTAGTTAGCAGCAGGCTGAAATTATGTTTCGTACTAATAAATACTCCAATTAATAATGTCGCTGTCCTTTACTCGAGTACTCCGCTGCCATCACCTACCAATTCACTACAATGATCTGGATTCAGGATCTAGCCAGCCCGGCCAAGTAGCCTGTCCACGAATGAATCATGAATGATGCGATAAGAAGCAATTAGGCTCTAACAGTCGAAGAACATCAGTTGGTACAGATCAATGGAGTGGAGTGGAAGGCCACGCTGTGACTGAGGGGTGAGGCGACTAGCCGCACCGCACACAAAAGGGCATGATGATGGCGGTTGGCCATGCCGAGCCCAAGAACGGCGGCGCTCATCTCCATGTCCTAGTGGCACTTGTCTGGGAAAGCTCTGGGAGAGAGAGCAATCAAAGGAGGATGCCTTTTGTTTTCCAACCACCGCTAGCGCTGTGTTGTCGTTTGGCACCTACGGTACGTTTGCATTGGGTAGAGTTCACAGGATTACAGTGCCTACAGGATAAGTTTGCATTCGGTAGCGCTCATGAGCAGCAGAAAAAGCTACCGGTTGGTAGGCACCCATCGGTGCCGGTTATGCAACCGGTACTGGCAATCACGGTACTGATGGTCACGTCCATCGGTACCGGTTCGGGCGTTTTTCCTCTAGTGTCACATGGACACGATACTGGCAATCACGGTACTGATGGGCACGTCCATCGGTACCGGTTCGGGCGTTTTTCCTCTAGTGTCACATGGACACGAAGTTAAGATAAATCAACATGTCAACATTCTACTACTACCTTCAGTCAATATCCACATGAGAATTCAGATAAAATCAACATGTTTACTACTTGTGTCGTCTGCCTGAAACATCATCATATATATTTTAGTGGCTCAAGTCTGAAGGTATTATATGAAAATTGGCCATTCAGTTTTGCACAGCTAGCATACTTACTTCTCCGCTTTTCCCAATATCTAGTACATCAAAAAGATGTCACCATAAAGTTCGAGATCCTAATGGCGTGGTGTGAAAGTGGATCCTTAAAGAACATTCCATGCCTATAGATGCTATAAACAACTAACGCACCAGCTAAACCTTTGCAGTACAGGTCGTATCACGCAATGTTTAATTACACGCAGTCTCCCACTCAGATCTAACTAGCAACAAACTAAAGTTCTAACAGTGCTCATGCAGCTACGACTTTTTGCATGCCTTGCAACCACCGCATATTCTACCACGTAGACTGCTACCTGCGGTCACAGTCGCAGTCTGTACCTATTAACTGTTACACCTTTAACTAGTACTACTATGTTCGTAGCTGCTGTCTCTTGCACTGCCAATGTGGCAGGAACAACTAACCGCCTTTTCTCCCGTCCCGTGCGTAATTGCACGGCATTCAGTGATGAACTACGTAGGACTACATGTCAAAGGGCCACAAAAGCACAACCAAAAGCAATAGCGGCCAATCCAAGTCAACGTACGTGTCAACACTGTCAATTCTACAGCTAGAACATAATTCCTATATATACGTACATACATATTATATTGCATTGGTGAGTTGTACTACACGTACCTGGCCGATGCGGAACCAGAGGCCCTCGTCGAAGGAGGCGGCGGTGAGGAGCACCTGCGGGAAGCTGGTGACGCCACGGACGGAGCCGTTGAACCGTAGGCCATGGCCCCAGAAGGCGAGGCCGTGGAGCCCCTCCGTCCAGTACTTGTACGGCGGCACCCCAAGCCGCGGCACCCCGTTCGCCTCGTCACCCATCTGCGACACCTTCTCCGCCACCGTCATCCGGGACACCAGGTCCGCCGCGCGCCGCGCCGCCGGGAGCGACCTGTCGCAGAACGGGAGCGCGCGGGACGGCGACGACGGGCCGCACGAGAATCCCGGGGCGTCGCTTGCCGAGGACGACGAGGCCACCAGTAGTGTTGTGGCAAGCAGAAGCAGAAGCAGGGAGGAGGTGCCCATTGTTGTAGGTGGCGATCGAGAGGAGCAAAGAGCTGCTACTAGGAGGGAGAAGATCAGGAGACGTGACCATATGGGGTTACAAAGGATCGTCGGTCGGGCTTATATAAGAGCCTGTGGCCAATGGAAAGCTGACACGTTTCCTGAGTTCCCTTCACATGGAATTGGATGCATGCAGCATTGTATTCAAGGAAGTGTAGATGGCCTGTGATCAATCAACATGGATTTGTTTCCGTTTAAATTACACTACAATATCTTTATCTTCCTAATTATCTAGTCTAGCAGGTGTTTTTTTGGGGGCATTTAGTCTAGCAAGTGCTGGACAAAGTAAAGGTTGCCTTTTCTGTTAATTAACTTTATATATAGATTCACCTACTATTACTATTTGTTCCGTGGTTAAAAGGTTTAGTACTCCTTAATGATGTGGCTATAAATCGCCCTACAAAAAAATGATCAACAAGAATCGGTAGGACTTGGACTTGCCACCTACGTACCCCGCACTGTGCACTGCATAGTCACCATAGTTAACATGCATTTAGTGAGAATACATACTTATCTTCCATCATCTCACATGGCAGATCATATCGTGCTGCATAATTAATTTTCGATCCTTGTGCCACTGCGAAAGTGCAACCACGGAAATGAATGTTCTTGTTCCTATGTGCCATTATTACTCCAAAACTTAATTCTTCTATATTCTCTACCACCATTATAAGATCAACAATAAAATAAGACTGTAAACTCCTGACGGGTTACATAACAACAAAATTTAAATACTTCGACCAGATTAATAGTTTCAATGGCAACACCTAGTGAATAATCATACTTCGTTGTCTTGGGAGGTAAATACTCTCCACCCCTTTGAAATGCAGGTAATATCAACTGATGATAAAAATAGCTTGTTTTATTTCTATTATGTATGCAAGGTTTCCCAAAATATGTATATAAAGGAATATTCTAAACATCTTTCTAGGAGTAGATTCTGAGGATTATTTACACATTCCGTAGTTGAGATATTGGGCCTCTATCTGCTAAACACGAGTGCTGCTACACCTGTTTTTTTTCACCGTTGGATCAGCATCCCAAGGCTTTCCACCGTCTTCTACCTCCAGTTGATTCATTTTCTCGAGCTTCTGCTCATCCCAGCCACCGTCATGATGGTCCACCTCCCTGTCACAGTGCAGTAGGGTCGCACCAGAGCTCAGCACCGGCGCGCCACTCCGGCGACACACAATTGCGCCCACGGCAACCTCCTCCTAACTCTCTTGTCGCCGCCACCATGGCGGCATGGCCGTTGTTGCCTCGCCACACCCCCCCCCCCCGAGACACCGCCCCCTTCCCTACCAAACCGCCCTCCTCCATCACCCAGCCGGCTGCGGCACCAATGCCAGCCTCACCGCCCCTGCCTTTGCCCTCTGCCGGGTCTACCTACCTCTCTTTTGTTTCCTCTAGGTCCAGCAATGGAGAACCCACCGTAGCCCCAACCCTAATCACCCCCACCCCGAACCTCGCCTGCGACACCCAAATCTCGGCAGAGTGTGAAGAAGAGAACAAAGATAGAGAAATAAAACTTCGAGTGTCACCGAGAGAGGAAACACTCAAGTGTGTTATAGGAATCCCGAAGATATTTCATTCTTACAGTGAAAATACGGTGCATTTATATATTTTTTTTGTAAAACGTTATGTAATGTATCAAATCACGGACAGGTTCTACCTATTTTGTATCGGTCGACCCTTTTAGGCTGATTTTACTTTCAGGTTACACCTAATAATACAGTTGGTGCACACCGATACAGTAATAAAGATAGAGATGCATCATGATGAGATGCCCAACCTCTCAACGCCATGCTTGCACATGCCTGCACGTACACACCGCCGCTACACCTACATGCCTATTGCTTCCCTGCGTGGAAAAGACAACAAGTGCTCGGCTTAAGATCAGGTACAGTGCAGCCATACGTGAGAAAAAAATTTAAGAGTTTAGCTATGGTTTATAAGTACAGGCTTCGTCAAAACGGTACCCAGTGGAGGAGATTTTTTTTAAAAAAAAAGAGAAATAGAAAAAACACCACGATAAAGAGAGAGTGATTGAAGCGACGCCGCGGATATGGATGCAACGATTGAGTGTACACACGACCTACCAGGCAGCAGCTGCATTATCTACTTTTTTTTTTCGCTTCCCGTAGCTATGAAGGGGCCCTGTGAAGGGCTTGTACATACATGCATGTAGTGTATACTGTATACAGATAGTACATGTACACTGTTGATGTATATGCATGCACTATATACTGATGTATACTTGTGCTCATTATCGGTTCATGTTCAGTGTAAATACACATGTATATGCATACCATGGACGTACGATGGTGCAATGCAACTAACGAGAGAGTGAGAAGCACAAGCACCGCTTCGTTTCGATAGAGTCGTGTTTCTTTCGGACGTGACGCAGCGCCGGCCAGCCGCGTCGCGTCTTGTCCCCTGTGTCTGCAGCCTCGCTCTCGTAACCGGCCGGAATATGCTGCCGTGTACGCCTGTAAGTTGTAACCACCGTCGACATAGTACAGCAGCATGCAGCGAGGACAAGGATGAGGGATGCATGGATCGGAGCTAAATAGCTAATGAGTTAACGTTGCGTTCAATATGCCACTGAGAGGCAAGTCGGTGTCTCCGCCGTCCCCTCAGAATTCGATGGCCCCCCCATAGTTGGTATAACGCTGATCAAATACGGATAAAGGTGCAACAGTTGATGTCACCTTCAACCTTTAGCAGCGCACAACCGTACATATAGATTGATCGAACCAATCCAAATTCTTTCATCGATGCAGAATTTTGTAGATGTATCGGATAATGATCTCCGTGCCCAATTTAATTGAGCCAAAGCCAATCAATGACAAGTTGCCGAAGTAGTTTTATAAAAGAAATATCTCAACTATTTTTCAGAAAGTTTTTTCCAAGTTTGCACAAATATTGAGCATTATCTACTCCCTGACCTATCTAGCTGGATCATTGTAAGAGCATCTCCAGCAATCTCATAAAAAATATTTCTAATAAAGTTTTATTGGAATGTCTAAATATCACGTCCAAAATATGTGGAAAAGTATCTTTAGTCATATCCAAGGACATCCAAAAGATGGCAATGAAGATAGAAGAAAAGACCCGCAAAGAAGCAAAGAAGACAGCAGGAAACGCAGAGGCACCGACTCATTCGGTGCTCTGTGCAGTACGCCCACCGATTCAGTCAGTGGTGGCGGGAACAGAAGCCCTGTGAAGGCCAGTCAGAAGGACCACCGACTCATTCGGTGGTATCATCAAGGGGCACTGAATCAATCGGTCAATATGCCCAGAAATACCAGTTCAGTACTGTGTAGATTTGGAGGGGCACCGATTCATTCGGTGGGTAGCACCGAACCAGTCGGTCATTTAGCCTGTAAAGAGCTGTTCGGTTCTGGTGAGCACCGATTCATTCGGTGGTACAAGAAGAAGGGGCATCGGACCAGTCGGTGCTAAAGAAGACCGAAGATGAAGATCAACTCAGGACCACCGACTCATTCGGTGTTAAAGGAGGAACGGGCACCGAATCAGTCGGTGGTTGGACCAGCCCCATATGTCAGTGACACAGTGGATCGACGGCCAGTTCAACGGCTAGCTGAGGTGGCACCACCGACTAATTCGGTGGTACCCCTCCTGCACCCACCGAATCAGTCGGTGGTACGCAGAAAGCTTACAACGGCTAGCTCTTTTGGTTGGGGCTATAAATATGGGTTGCGTCGGCCATTTGAAGTGTGCTTGAGCTCAGGGAAGATATTGGCAAGTGTTCTACACATTCTTAAGTGCTCAATCCACCAAAGTGCTAAATAGAAGATATAGGTGATTAGCCAAGTGCTTAGTGCTAGTCTAGACCCTTTAGCGCATCTCTTAGGTGCTTAGCCTAGAGTTCAGCCAGGTTTGCATACCTCTTTGCTTACCGGTGCATGCACGCACAAGTGTTGTAATCTGGGGCTTGTAGTCTTGCGGAACCCTCCAACCTAGTTTGTGGAGAGGCCGCCGGTGATTGTGCAAGGGAGGAGAGGCCCTTGACGTTTGGCCGAAGCTCTACCAAGTGAAGGCGGCGAGGAGCATCCGGGGAGGGACGAGCAGAGACCCACTTGCGCGTGGGGAAGTCCCGTGGTCACCCACGAAGTTACTCGACCAGGGAGTTTATGGCCTTGCGCGGGCATTGCCTTTGAGAGGAGCACCGGGAGTTTGCTCTTCTCTACCATTTAAGCAACACATATGCTAGTATAGGATTGGACCTAGGGTGCAAAACTTTGTAGCGGTAGAGATAGCAACACATAGAGAAAATCTAGAACACATTTAGATAGAAATTGAAATAGGTTTTTACATGTGCAATTGGAGCCTTAGTTTTTAGAGACACCTAATTTACCCCCTCTTAGAGTGTCACGGTCCCTTCAGTGCGGACAAAAAAGTTACCACGAATGGATTTCTAATAATATCATTCAGACGAACACAGCTCTTGCGGCCAATTCCTTCAGTCTAAGACACATGGCACTTTGCGTGTTTCCTTTTCGTTCCCCGAAATAATACTTTTTAGCCAATCTTTGTTTAATCTCTTTCTACATAAGTACTCGACAAGATCTCTCACGAGGTAATGATTGACAGTATGGAAGAACAGGGATAAAGCTTTGCAACGGTTTTCCAAAGGAGTAGGAATGCAGCAAATGCAGAGACAATCAAGTAGTAGCATGAAAGCTCGATCGAGCAAAGACAGGATGCACTTCTGAAATATCTACAGCTTCCATACCATACTAATTGCACGAAGTAGCTCTGCAGCTGGTAGCCTCATAACCAAAATCTGCTGGATGGCTAGCTGGAAGTGTAACCACCATCGACATGGAGAGGGACAGGAGATTTGCCATGACCTTTGCTTTTAATTTTCCTGTCGAGATAGAGGAGATAGGAGCGCGCGCGAATTGTGCGTGTCATTTTCTCGGTCGTCGCATATTGAGAACTCGATGGTCCCGACCAGTTGGTACAACGCTGATCCTACATGCATACATTCCCGTTTAAAAAATAATAATAGGTGTGAATTCCATCAATAATCCCATCTCATATGGATCGAGCTAATCCATCCGGGAGTACCATGTTTTTTCTCTCATCTTCTTTGTACGTCCTAGTGATGAACAGTTCTATCCAGTAGTTCCTGTGTTTTCTGGTGACTTGGGTGAGCAATCTAAAAACACTTGGATCTTGCGAGCGGTTCCTACCGATCTCAAGGTGCATGACAGTGAATCCATGTGCTCTCTCCCTCTTTCTCTCCGGGAGTCTCTGTCTCTGTTCTTTTCTTGCTCTGTTCCAGGAGTTGCACTCAGGCCCTAAAAAGTTTCTTTCTACCTGCCGGCAATGATATTAGACGATCCTTTTTTGTGAGTGCAGGCATGCAGGACACAAAACAATACTTTAGCAACACTGGGACAAGATCTCATGAGGCAATGATACAAAGAGCACTGGGAATTAAAGCCAAGCCGCACGATTGATCACCGGAAAGAGTAACAATGCAGCAAATGCATGGAGATGAAGGCCGGAATAACGAAGCCCATCTGCAAGAGAGATAGGACGCGCTCCGACAAAACGGCGCCGCGTCCAGCATACCTGTCACCCATATCTATCTTATCCTTCGGCTCTAGTATGTTAACAGTTAATTGAAACTGTATCTGTGCCTATCTTTCCTTATCTTTATCTAGATCGATTACTTGTTTAATTTCATTCATATATATCATTTCGGGTTTCGGCATGACTTTAATGAGTGCAAACCCAATCATTGGCTGTGATCTCAGCCAAAGCTGATCGACAGATCAATTGTTTAACGATGACGGCGAATAATTATATCATAATCGCATTGTTGGTTAGTTAGGCTGTTAGATCGCTAACAACCGGATCCATTGATGGGCTAGCTACGGTGGAGAGGTGCTGCTGCTACGGCTACTACTGCTATATGCTAGCTCGCTGCTGCTTATTCCTTCAGGGAAACGCGTTCATCGCCGCTTGCTATAGCAGCTAGCTTTGTGGTTTGTGCGTGTGTTCGTGTGCAACTAACCCTGAGCTTGATATGAATATTTTCGTCAGATTGTTGCTACTGTACATTCTTTGGTTGATTGGGCGCATGCATGTGGACGGCACATAGAGGCGAGCGAGCAGATCAGGACTTGTTTTGTTTGTGCGCTCTCGTAGGCTGGTTGGTACCAGCTAGGTCTACACAGTGCATGAAAAGATACCATGCATGGAGCATGGTCTATGTGAGATTTTGCGAAGGCGTTAACAACCAACGGCGCCCTAGATTATGACTGCAGAGACTACAGACACATTGATTAGTAGGCGTAGCCTTCTTTTTTTAATAAAAAAAGAGGTGGAAAAAAAAGAAAAAGGGGATTCATGGATGAGTGCCTAAGATCATCTCCAACAGTACCCAAGAAAAATAGTCCCAAAACATTGGTTTTAGAAATTTGCTAAAAAACTATTGGGAGCGAAAAAATGCTCCTTCTCCAATAGTTACTAAGAATTAGTTATAAAATAGTTTAATTTCAGGATTGAGAGTGCAGGTCAAGGAGGCTTTAGAGCCCATTATTTTTGGCAGTTTGGAAAAAATATCCACCAGTTTAGACCACTGTTGGAGCAAGAGTTTTTCTATTTATTTTCAAAATAAGATTTTTACGACCTATTATAGGCACGGTTGGAGATGCTCGTAGGCTGTAGGCACCATAATGATCGATTTGTCCACCATCCACAATCCATCACATCCTGTTGCCGCCATGCGTACGAGCAGGGGCTAGGGCCGTCCCAGTGCAACGCCGGCAATGCAAATGTTCCTGCCTCTTGCCCTGCAGCTGCCCACCAGAGGTTCGTTTGTTCCATGCTTGGGCCCAACGCTTCCGGCGCTTTATGCAGCCAACCACCTACCTATATATGCACCGAAACGAATCCTAGGTCGGTTGGGCGCTACCGCGCATGTATTGACAAGAGGAGGGCGGTGCCTACGCATGCGTAGCTTTACACACTTATGCTTTAGCTGTTGAGGCGTGTGCATATATTGACCTCCATACTGTTTTTTCAACTACAGGTCCCAGTCTCAGGTCCATATGTGTAAACGGGCGGCCTGGCCTAGCCCTAGCCCAAGCCTGGGTAGCCTGGTCATGCCATGCCAGACTGGGCCAGCCCACGTATTGCGTCAGTAACCTTGGCCCAGGCCCATGGATATTTTTCGGGCTGGGCAAAATAGCACGGCCGCATATATTGCCGTGCCCAGCCCGCAACCCGATCAAAAGGAAAATAAGAAAACGTCGGTTCAAGAATTAAATATCAGATCACAAATTACAATCTTAATTCACATGGTTTAACAGATCACAAGGTCTTAGCTAATTCACATCACAATGTCAAATCGATCATCTCAGGTTCAAAGATTCTTTTTTTTGTTTTGCACGGTCCGTGGGAAGAGAAAGCTTAGTGTTTTACGAACATCACCAATCACCGGTACGGAGTCTGTCGTGAGCAAATGAGATGAAGACAAGTGCCAGAACCAAGAAACAAACACACGGACCGGAGGTGTGACCTCTCGGCATGTCGACCACATTTGCAGATCGAGCCAATGGAGTCGCATCTTGCCCAGGAGATCAACTCCGACTTTAACTGTTGGGTAGAGACTCAGGCTGGTCGCTGCTGTGCCGGTGGCAGACGGAGTCACCAACAACGATTAGGTCACCGTCACTGCATCCGCAAGAGGGAAAGAAGGGGAAGGAAAAACTGGATCTGTGTGAGACCGTGAGAGTCCGGCGTAGGGATGGCAGCAGGTCGGGTAGGGTGCGGGTAAAGCGTTTACCTGCTCGAGCATATCCACGGATCCTACCTTTACCGGCCCGCTAGTCTGCCCGTGGGTAAAAAATGTTGCTCGTGCTCGTGTCCGACGGATATCCGTGGGTAACGGGCAACCTGTCACCCGCCGTGCCCTTTTTGTTCCGTTTCCACCTACGTCGGCTGCGCCCTGCCATGTCGTCCTGCGCCGACCGCCGCCTGCCGCCACGCCCTGCCACATCCTCCCGCGCCAGCTGCCTTTCGCCGCACCCTTCTGCCGCCTGCCGCCCGCGTGCAGATGGTGCCGCACGGGCGAGCCCGCGTGCTGATCCTGCTTCCTGCGCTCCAGCACCGACTACCGCTGCCCTCTTGTACTCTTGCGCTGCTCTCCTGCATCGCTGCCAAGTGCCTGCCACGACTGGGGACTCGGGAGAGAGAAAAAAGAAGGGGCTGGGAGGAACAAACAACAGGGGCAGCTGTGCGCATGCGCATGTGCATGTGGGCCTGTGAGGCGGGGTGTTAGGGTTTCAATGGGTTGGGCTGAATGTTATTTGATGGGCCACTATAATATACGGATAACAGGCAGTATCCGCTGGTGAACTTTTCTGCCCGTCTTCTGTCCACGGGCGAGATTGTCTGCCCGTACCCATGCCTGTGGGTGAGATTTTATGCCAGTATCCATGCTCATTGGGTCGGTTCTCCGCGAATATCCGCATCCGCGGGCAAAATTGCCATCCCTAATCCGGTGGAATAGATGATCATGTATAGGGTTTCTTTAAAAATATGTGCTACCTAGAGGGGGGGCCTCCAGTTTAATGGGCGAGCTCCCAGCCTGCCGACCATTGGAGGCAGCGGGCCCTAGTCGGCCTGGCCCCTAATGAGCATGCTGGGCTGGGCTGCTTGGCGGGCTGGGGTGATGACCTAGGCACTTCCACGGCTACCGGGCTGGGCTGGTCTGGGCCCGCTGTCGACTGTGCCGTGCTAGGCTTGGGCCGAGCTAAAAAAAACCTTGCTTTTCGATAAGGCTGCCGTGCCTCGGGATTTTTGGACATCTATGCCATAAATTCTCGCATTATTTACCTTACCGTGCATAGTACAAGACAAAATCTAACAAGGATATTATCGGTTAGATTTTCAAATTCATTAAATGACATAACACATAACTCACAAAAAAATTAAGATAATACATCAGCAAATATGACGACACATTGGTGTATTCATGAGAAGTGAGAAGAGATATGTTCCACCACCATTAAACTGAGTAAATACTCTGTTTCAAAAACTACAAAATATATTGAAGCAATCACTGAGAATTATAGTGTCATTGAACTGATTGTATCAGTCCGGTGTAATGTAATTATTGTATATGGCTTTTGCTTATGCAATCATGACATGAAAATTTTTCATTAGAGGTATGGTTTTATTCCGTAACGGTAGAAAGTTCTATCAATATTTGTTCGTTCTAGGGCATCATGATGAGAGTTGCCGTACCTACGCACCGATGGGTGACCAGCAGAAGCTTCATTTTTTTTGCGAGATCTCTATTTAGATGGTGGGTAGAAGTTCCAAGGCTCAAACCTATTACCACCTTGTCTCTCTCTCTCTTCAATTAATGCAACAATTTAAACTTATTTGGTATCATAAATGTCGATACTTTAATGTATACATTTGGTTACCATTGATATGTTTAACTCTCTGGAAAAGATATAATGACTTATAACTTGATTTGGAACCGAGGGGCGTGTGTCTGAAGAGGAAGGCAAGCAACGTCTGTTTTCTTTGTAGGAGTGGACAGCTTATGCGGCAAATGACCTTTCTATTATTTATTTTCCTTTTGTAGTATCTCAAAATATAATTGTAAATGAGTTACATACAAAAAATTATAATTGTAAATGAATTAAAATTGGAGAAGGAAATTAAAATCTCGTATTTCACCTGCTTGAGCAAAATCTAACATTTCACCTAAGCTTGAAAACCCAAATATAATTGGAGGCATGGGCTGATCAGATTGAGCCCAACCGTGTCTTTGGATAGATTTGGGCTTCCAAATCTTCAACTGTTTGAGATTAGTGCGAGTAACCACAGCCATTTGATTCACCACCCACCCTAGTGCTTTCTCCTTCCCCCCTCTCTCGTTCTCCCCATCCACCCCGCCGCTGCGATCCTATTGCCGCGCCGCTGCCTCCCCGCGCGTCGGCGCCGCTGTCTGCTGCCACGATTGCGCCGTCGATGCTCCGTGCGGGCCACCACTGCTCAATACCACTAGCGTGGCCCCCTGCTGCCGCTGCTCTACAGCTCCAGCGCGCGGCGCGCCGCTGCTTGCTGCCCTGCCCCCGCCACCGTCTGCTGCCCTGATCCGTGCCCGCCCACGCCGCCCGAGCTGCTGCCGCGCTCTCTCCACTCACGCTGCTGCCACGCCGGCACTGCCCGCACCACTACCTGCTAGTCTACTGCCCTGTTCTGTGCCCGCCCACGCTGTCTGTGCTGTTGCTGTGCTCGCTCCACTCGCGCTGCTGTCGCACCAACGCCGCCCACGATGCCACCTGCTAGTCTGCTACCTGGCCGCCGCTGTTTTGCTCCGCCTCTGGCATAACCTGTCATCGTCGTGAGCTGCCTTGACCAGGCCTCCGTGGCGCCACCTCCTATGCCCCACGCCGACGTGCGTGCGCCGACACCCGTGTCGATGCTCGCTAGAGAAGAAGCACCCATGTCTCCGTTCAACATCTCATCCTCTCTGTTGCAACATTTTGTATTCGTTGTTTCAACATTCTGTATTCGCCGTTTCAATATTTTCCTTTTGATGTTTCAATTATTGTGGATGCAGAATGTTAAAGCTGTTCAAGTTAATTGTTGATAATGATCTGTGGGAACGTTGAGAAGTTGTGCGGAAATGTTGAACGTGTGTCGTAGGTGAGCTAGTTGGGCCAAAGTTTGTCAGTTGGCCCAAGGTGGGCTTTGACGATGGAACCCCTTTACCATCTTCCCTTTACAAGGCTTCCCGCAGGCCGCCGCTTCCTTTAGCAGACAGATCCACGGCTGTTCGTCTCTTTCCTCTCTTCTTGCTCTCCCTGACCACCTAGCTGTTAAACCCAAACCCTCACCAGCCGCCTCTCCAGAACCTTCCGCGTGGCCATGGCGGCCTCCGCGGCTGGCCACGAAGGCTCAGGGCGCAGGAGTACGGCGTACGCGAGGGCGGAGCTCGAGTCTCTCAGGGGCGCCCCCTCGGAGGAGGCGCAGGCGCGTCTGTGGGGCGAGGTCCGCGCCGCCCTCGCCGCCGCCGGTTTTTCCCACGAGTACGACGGGCTTCTCGCTGCGGACGAGGAGCCCAGGAGCAGGAGGGGGAACAAGGGGAGGAAGGCCGCTGGCGGTGGAGGCGCTGGGGTCGGGAGGAAATGGGACGAAGAGGTGGCGGCGCCCCGGTTCTCTGGTACGGTCCTTTCCCCCTTCTTCTAACCTTATTTGCAAAATTAAAATCGTTTTATGCGATGGGTGATTCCTATCTTTCTAGTACGATAGTTGGTGATTAGTTGTGTGATCCTTCGTGTAGGTGTGCCTGAGATTGGTGCATGGAGAAATGGGGATTTGGGGGTTTCTCATGAACACTGCTTCGAGGCTGCTTCTCATAACCATGTTGCGGCGTGTGGACTGGTTGAGGAGCCATTTGATCAGGGTGAAGCCGTGGAGTATGAAGATGATAGTGATGATGACTATGACGGCATTCTGAAACCCGCATTTGCGGTGGATGGGGACCCTGATTTCGAGTCTGGAGAGCCTCTTGATGGGTTTGAGTATCTTCGGCGTGTCAGGTATCCTTTGCACGTGCTATTCGCTGTTTTCTAGTATTCTGTATTATGGAGTCCATAAAAGTTTCATATTACTGTTTACCCATCAGTGTGTTTCTTGCATTCTCTGGTCAATATGTAACCTGAGTAATGGTATAAGCCTCCAAGTGCCTGATCTAGGAATCTAGTAGCTGCTTACTTGATTACCTTATGTATTATGCGGGTATTGAAGATTTGAAGGGGCAATTTCTATGGTTGAGATTCAAATAAATGAAGATCCAGTATCTTAGTACAGGTTTGATCTCTCTTTAATCGATTTATCCATCATGGCTTCAGTATTCTTAGCATATGAGAAATACGCATAGTTAGGACATTTCAGCATACTGAAACAATACATTTGGGGGAAGCTTAATTGAAGCACATAATGTTTTTAGAAAACAGGAGAACCTAATATGGCTAATTATTTCTGATAAATAGGATCTCCCCAAATGTACCTATTAGAGCCAGGTGTAAGTATTGGCAGTTTGTCTTGTCAAGGTAGATCAGAAGCCAACAATGTGTAGGCAAGTAGAAAGATAGCATAATCTTCCATGTTGGGTATACATTTTTAGCCAGATAGGCAAACAAATTCGAAGCAACTGTTCCAGTTACCTAAGTAAGTTTCCCTTAACAACACTGGTTAAAAAAGATATTGAAACTAGTAGTAAGATGGTTAGCTTTATTAGTAAGTAGGAGCTCAGTTGTCTTTTGGAATTTGTGAGTTCAAAATGAAATTATTTTGGACATCAATTTTTACATACTCCCTCCATACTGGTAAAAACTGACATTTCGGACAGCATTTAGCAAACCAAGGAGTGATTAAATGGGGTGTAATTTTCCCTATTTGCGCTTAGTAACTACAGCTGCGAGCATTTGCCTTACCATTTACAACAACAAATGGCAACAGATGAACTGGCTAGAGCAGTGAGGCCTGAGGCACTACCACGCTTGGTGGGATGTTCGATCCCTGTAGGGCTATTTATTTTGCTCCTTGTCGTGATTTTTCCTTCCATGGTCCGGTAATCGAAGAGATGCTGATTAATTGGTCGTTGTTAATGAGCACGATAGAAACGAGAGTTCCAGGTGCATACATGTCCAAAAGCTTGTTAAAAGTCTAAACGACTTCAATATGCGCAAAAGCATCATGCCCCAAGAACAACCTTTAAAACCGATACGGAGGGAGTAATTAGTATTTTCAAATACTGGCTTGTCAATTTTCTTTACTGCTCACAATAGTGACATGCTATATTTGGCCATGGCATGCGTACAGCAGTTTTCTGTGTTACAAAATGGGGGACCTAATGTGTGCTATTTTATCTGAGTATCTGAGTCATGAAAGCATGATGTCTCCACTGCAATCTGCAAATCAAAATATTCATCTAAGTATGCAGACCATTGTAACAAGATTGTGAAAATATTTTAACATTTTAGTTGATAGTACAGATCAAAAGGAGCTGGGTCAAATTGTTACTGATATTTTGTCTAGAAGTTACCAATGGTTTATATTTTATATTAAGATACAATTAGAACTGGACATATTGATGTAGGAAATGATAATCTTTTAGTCAGGCCCTTGTGGTCCATAGGATGTGTACTTCTTTTCTGGAATTATTTTCATTGCTTCTTTGGAAGTTTTGCTTGCATTTTGGTTCTAATGGCCTCAACCTTTGTAAATAATATGTTAGAACTTTTGAGCACCTGTATGTGATGGAGAAGCATTATCATGAAGTAGGCATGTTACACAGCTCCCAATAAACTGGAGTTTCTTTCGTGCGGTACGGATCCAATAAAACTAAATGCGATATATGTAGTCTAGTTTTTTAATGTCTTTCATGTGGCTCAGGACCTTTTGCAGCAGTACTGCCGATTGCTTTATTTGTCATTTAACTCATCTTCTGCTCTTCTGAAGCTGTAAAACACAGCAGTATATATATTTAATGTTAATTAGGCAGCATTTCATAAAAAATATATTGTTCGTCTCAGATTTGTGATCACTAACTTTTGTGTAAATCATGTATGTGCATGATTCAGAGCAAAAAAAACGAGTAACCCTCCACTCTGTCAGCCTGCTGATTTCAAATGCTTTTCTAAAGAATGCATATCCGTCCAATATACAGGCTTATCTAACCATATCAAAATAGCAAACCAAATGAAAAACTCCGCGTAAGATCTGTCATTCATTTTATAGTTGAAAGTTTTGTGCATCACTAGCTGAAAAGCAATGTGTTCTTAATTTGAAGCTCTGTTACTGCTTGTTGAACAGTTTGTCACTTATCTGAGAACACTATTACTTCAACCATGACCTAGAGCTCATCATTTTACAGGTGGGAGGCTAAACAAATTCCAAGAGTGAAGGTTGCCAAGGTAGATTTGAGTGCAGCTAGAAAGGAGCAAACACCCTATATGCCAGAAATTCCCGACATACCTAAGTGCTCAACTGATTTGCGTGCATCAAAGCAATGGGAGGATGCATTTATTACCCAATTTTCTGAGACCAGAATGGTAATCTATCTTGTGTCCAATTTATGTCTTCAAATGTTTACTTTTCTTTTCAAATAAGCACGAGCATGGCAAATATTAAGACTGAAATGGTTTCTTGACTCGTTGACATGTTTGTCGGGCCTTCAGATATGTCATATAAGATTAGTGCAATTGCAAACGTATTCTGTGGTTCCTTAGCGTGTTTTTTTCTATGGCAATGGACAATCTTTTGCTTATATCACTTAGTATGATTTGTCTTTTTTTTTTCACATGCAGACCCCTTTTTTTTCTATGGTGGAATGAATGGAAACCCTGTATCATCAGAAAAGTGTTGGTACAAGATTAACCTAAAAATCTGATTACGACACTAATAACATGCATCGGTCATGATAGCAGTAGGCATCACTCCATTTCGGTGTGTTCCCTTTTCGTGACATTTTAAACTACAGCAGTGTAAATTTGAACAAATCATACTTTTTATGTGCAGCATGTAGTATAATCTCATCAAGCAAATAACTTTGTCACCACCAGTATTTTAGATGCATGGAACCTATGTACTCAGCCAGCGAAAGAAATTAAATTCATACAATTGGATTAACAACCACATTAGCAAATGGTACCATTGCATGAAGTCATTGTTACCTCTGTAGCATTTATTTGATATAAATCTGCAGGCTTGTATGACACCCAAATAATTGCTTGCGTGGATGCCAATTTTGATGATCTAGAATGGATTTTTCTACAATTTGGATTGTTTACCTTAAAATCTTTTGCATCATTTGCTTCTTTATAACACCAGCTAATTTGATATGGTCACTATGTTCACCAGTTGTTCTCGGAGCATGACAGCTCTGACGAGCCATCTACATCTGGGATGAAAATCAACTCAAAACTTAGCAGCAGCACAGAGTCACAGAGTGACCCAACACTGACAATGCTTCGCAGCATGGATGCAGTTGCAAGAGCTGCAACGTTGAGGAACTACATAGATATGGTTCAGAGTTTGGACTCACTATCAAGGAACAACTGCCTGTGGCTCTTTGCACTCTGCGTAGCCGTGGACACTCCCTTGGACGCAGAGACATTTGCCTCTTTAAGGTCATTGCTTCGCAAGTCTGCAACTATCCTCGCCACAAAGTCGGAGATGGACGACGAGGTCGTAATGCTGAATATACTGATGGCAATATCTGGAAGGTATTTTGGACAGTACGAAAATAGATGCGACTAGGTGGTGTAAAGCTACATTTCTCTATGAATTATGTTTAATAGATTAGATATGAAACCGTATTGGTTCATGGTTGGACAGTTAATCCGTGGAAGAATATCTCCGAAATTCTCTCCTTACCATACCCTATTTTGTTGGACAGTTAATCAGCCGAGGAATACCTCCGAAATCCTCCTTACCCTACCCTTTTTTGATGGCTGTTGTAGGGAAATACATTTGAGATGGTGTTACCCGTAGACACATGTTGTGATAACCGGCTAATTACGGTCCAACTCGTTACATGGAAGGAACCCATATACGCATAACCACATGATAGGGTTTACTAACATAAGTTCGTTTTGTTCTCATTTCGTAAAAGAGTTAACCCTAAGATGATAAGTTTGAAACACGAACACTTCATAAGTCAGTCGTGAACCTACAAAGGTGTGACGTTTGGAACACGAACACTTCATAAGCTAGTCATGAACCTACCAAGGTGAAACTAAGGGCCTGTCTCGAACTCTCGATCCCGTAGTAGATGGGTAGATGGATTAAACTTTGATCATCCCCTCTTTGGATCAAGGGACCAGGCATTAAAGCAGCTGTATAAATAACATTTTGTCCTACTTTCTCCAGCAACAGGTTGGGTGTGTGTGTGGTATGGGTGGGTGGGTGTGTGTGGTGGTGGGTGGGGCGGGGGCGGGGGGGGGGGTTACATGTTGGAGGAAAGAATTAATTTGTGTCCCATTAGTCACCTCCTTACGAACTAATGGTCTAAACTGTTAGTCCCCTTTTAATCCTTCCGGTTGTCACTATAGGGACTAAAAGGGAGGGAACGAAGTTTAGTCCATAGAATCCAAACAACATGGGCGAAGCCAGAAAATATTATCGCCGATGTCAGTGGAGTACGAGTGGAGCTCTAGCGCTACCCGTATGTGTATCAGTGTATGGACTACATGTTTGTACACGGCTACATGCACTACTGCACAAGGGGCCTACGGTCCGGGGTCTAGTCCCAGTTGGTGGTTCCCACGGCCAAAAAAATTCCGTACCACCTGGGCAAACCCCCTATGCGCACATCGCAAGTCATAGGTCACGCGATATATTCGCACGTAAATGCACGTGCGTGGGATTCCAACCCACGGCCTCCTGTCGCGCACAACCTTCGTTCCTTACCACCCCACGTATGCACTGTATGTGACTGAGTGAGAGATGTCCTTTCAAAGTAGTCTCAGTTGGTGATTCCAACAGAGACTAAAGGCTTTGATTGAATGTGACCATTTATTCTCGGTTGGTGTGAGAGTAAAGCGTTCTCCACGGGATACGAAATTGAGACTCGACCCTTTAATCTACTTTCTTTGCTAGTGAGGCTTGCGCCTGACCTGGCTGATGTGCTACTGGTGTCAAAGCGCACAAATACTACATGTGTACAAAAGTTTCCATAAAAATCATCGTTGTTAGCTGACAATATTATGTACACGTTGCTCCGCCACTGCCTGCTAAGTGCACCTTTTGCATCGACAAGGTAGTGTTTCTTGGTTTTGTTGTTTCAACTCAAGGTGTGTAGGTGCATGAAGATAAGATCAAAGCTGTACGTGAGTGGTTGCCTCCACAAAATGTGAGCCAAGTTCAAAGCTTCCTTGGACTTACCAGTTTCTACCATCGGTTTGTGAAATATTTCAGTACCATTGTTGCCGTAATCAATGAGTTGAAAAAAAAGTGTCATTCAACTGGGGTGTAGCACAAGAGAAGACATTTGAAGAGCTGAAAATGAGATTGACAACATCCCTACTCCTTGCACCTCTGAATTGTAGTAAGACATTTGAAATTGAATGTGTTGCAAGTGGTTTTAGGATTGTAGATGTACTCATGCAAGGACAACCCATTGCATACTTCAGTAAAAAGTGAACTGGTCCAACTCTTAATTATTCATTTTATGATACAGAACTGTATGCTCTTGTGAGGAGTTTGGAAACTTGGTATCACTACCTTTTGCCAAAGGAATTTTTGATACATTCAAACCATGAATCATTGAAACATCTTAAGAGTCAATTAAAACTGAACAAAAGACAAGCTAAATGGAGTGAATTTATTGAGTCTTGTCTCACCTTGATGCCAAAATTCTTGGGTTGGAAAGTGTTAAAGATTTATATGCTATTGATTCATGCTTTATGGATCATTTTTCCAAATGTGGTGATGGCAAGGGTTGGGAAAAATCCCATTTGTATGATGGATTTTTTATTTGGGCTAACAAACTTTGCATTCTAGATTGTTCTATTCGTCTTTTGCTTTTGCAGGAAGCCCAAGCTGGTGGATTGATGGGTCATTTTGGTGCTAAGAAAATAGAGCAAGTGCTGGCTGACCACTTCTTTTGGCCAAAGATGAGGAGAGATATTGAACATTACATACTATGCTGCATGACATGTCACAAAGCTAAGTCACACTTGAACCCGCATGGTTTATACACCCCTTTGCCTATTCTTCATGTCGCATGGGAAGACATTTCTATGGACTTTGTTCTTGGTTTACCTCAAAACAATAGGGGGAGAGATTCAATCTTTGTTGTGGTTGATTGATTTAGCAAAATGGAACATTTTATTCTTGGTCATAAGAACCATGGTGCTTCAAATATTGCTTAATTGTTTTTCAGGGAAATTGTGCGTCTAAACGGTGTGCCATG
Source organism: Digitaria exilis (assembly GCA_015342445.1). Lineage (NCBI taxonomy): Eukaryota > Viridiplantae > Streptophyta > Magnoliopsida > Poales > Poaceae > Digitaria > Digitaria exilis. The sequence goes on from JACEFO010001803.1 coordinate 594,522, forward strand.
AACCATTGTTTCAGATCATGACACAAAGTTTTGGAGCTACTTTTGGAAGACATTGTGGGGAAAACTTGGGTCAAGTTTGCTGTTCTCCACAACATGTCACCTGCAAACTAATGGACAAACTGCATTGTGAACCGCACCTTGTTAACATTGCTACGAGTTGTCCTCAACAAGAACTTGAAGCTGTAGGAAGAAAACTTTTCTCAGGTGGAATTTGCATATAACATGGTAGTACACTCCACCACAAAACTTTCTCCATTTCAGATTGTATATGGTTTCAAATATAACATGGTAGTACACTCCACCACAAAACTTTCTCCATTTCAGATTGTATATGGTTTCAAGCCTACCGCTCCCATCGACTTTTGCCTTTGCCTATGCACGAATGTGCGAACTTTGATGCAAGCAAGCATGCTGAATTTGTTAAGAAACTTCATGATCGATCTCGAGCCAACATTAAGAAGATGACCAAGTTGTATGAGCAGCGCACAAACAAGGGACACAAGAAGATGATGTTTGAACAACGAGACTTGGTTTGGGTGCATTTGCACAAGGATTGTTTTCCTGACCAACACAAGCGCAAGTTGTAGCCTCGAGACGATGGTCCATTCAAAGTGCTTTGAAAGATAAATGATAATGCCTATGAAATTGATCTTCCAAGTCATAGGATGTTAGTACCAATTTCAACGTCGCCAATCTATCTCCATTCTTTGGATGGGATGATTCAAGAACAACTCCTTTTGGGGGATGGGAGGGGATGGGGGGATGATGAGGACATCCTAGCCATGCGTAACCTAGATACCTTGGTTACGCCTGCAACTACTATGTCTCCACCACAAGTTATTCAACAAGACACAAGTGCAACACAAACACATGAGAATGAACGAGGCCCAATTACGCGTAGTTTTGCATAAGAAACTACAAGAAGAGGTGCATGCTTTCCTCTCTGAGTTGCACCTTGATATTAATGAGAATGTTATGTTGCCTAAGTCGCGTATTCTACTTCTACTCAGGTTCACTCATGAAGATATAACTCATCTGATTTCTTTGGAATGTCATCCGAGTACATTGGGTTCCCATCAGTGTACATTGGATCCTGGCCAGAGTACTTTGGGTTTCCATCCGAGTAATTTGGTCCCTGGTTGGAGTTCTTTATCTCTTGATTTCAGAAGGTTATGGAGGTGAACGAGTACTTGTCGGCGAATTATGCTGACAACGTTCTCGAGGGGGTGCCCCGAGAGAAGGGTTTAGGGAGAAGTCGTCGAGAATCTAGAGCCGAAGGTGACAAGAGACGATTTAGACAGGTTCGGGCCGCAATGTGCGTAATACCCTACGTCCTGTATGGTGTATCTTGTATTGATCTGGTGTAAAGCGATGCTTTGAAGGGGGTCCCTGCCTCCCCTTATATATGCCGGAGGGCAGGGTTACATGGAGACCGTATAGGACTAGGAGACTTTTACAAGTTAATCTCTAATTCCCTGATACAGTTTATCCAAACCGACTAGGACTAATCCTTGTCTTGTGCGTCAAGTCTTGTACGTGGGCCGGCCCACAGGGTGGTCCGCTAGGGTTGTTTAGTCCGTCAGGACTCTACACCCACAGTACTCGTTGGAAAGCTTATCAAGTCTTCTTTATAGTAAGACCATGATTCGAGTCATTTGGAGTTCCAGTGGCAACTGTTGATTCCCATTAGTTGCATCAATGGTTAACCGCAAGCGCATGGGTCGATTGTAGCATTTTGCTTAGAGAATTCCCCAAGGTAATCAATGTGTGGAACAAGAAGATCGCTATACTTATCTAAGCACTAATTACGTGTATCTAGATGTCTTTGAAGTGATTTTTATGAATAAAAACTAAACCTAACCTAATCTGAATTAAAGAGAAATAAAAGGAAATCAATGTTTTGTAGAGGGTAAGATATGAAGAGGATTTGCCCACAGGGTTTTAGGATCACTAGGTTATGCAACCGCCAAATTAAAGTGCCAATCTAATCTATCAAGTTCCGTTCACCGATGCTTCACCCCCCACTTGTCACACAACACTAGGGGTAGTCATCCATCAAGCAAAGAGAACCAAGCTCTATTTACAAGATAGATTGATATCACAAAGTATGTCAGTGATTACAAACCAAGTTCACCTTACAACCTTATGGGCAAACGTAGGATTTCACCCCATAAAGGCGTCGGAGTTTATGGCGTAGAAGTTGACAGCGAACGATGAGGCCCGCTGTCCTTCGTCGTGCTCTTGAGTTATCCTACAACGATGGGTATTCGATCTCTTCCTCGGGGCTCTCCCTCTAATGACGGTGGCTTCTCTCTTTTGCAGACCTCCCTAGCCGAGGGTTTCACATTACTACAAATAGGATTTTAGTTGACACTGCATTTTAATTTTTACATGCGGACACAGAAACCGTCCGCCTCCATTAATCCTATGAATTAATGGAGGCGGAGACTTTTTATTTTTGGAGCCGGATGCATGTGACCGCCTTTGAAAATCGATTTTTGGAGGTGGACATTTTAAAACAACCGCCTCGGAAAATGGTCTATTTTTTTCGGATGCAGACGCTTATAAGGCCCGCCTCCAAAAAAGGCTAAGCCTAACAAGTCCAGCTCGGCCCAATAACCATCCTCAATATATGTTAGCTCCTTAGGGTTTGCCTCTCCAACTCCTCTCTCTCTCTCTCTCTTACCCCTTCTCTAGCAGACACCAATGCCGCACTCCTCTCCATCTCTCTCTCTCTCTCGCACAGGCGCCGCCCCAGTGGGTAGGCTCGCAGGTGGCACCCACGCGCTGGCGCTGCGGCCTCGCCTCCCCTCCTCCGTCGGCTCCCCTCGACTGGGTAGGGGCGGCGGCGCGATGGTGTGAAGGCGGGCGGGCAGGTGGCACATGGGTGCAGGGGCGTGGCCTGGCTGCATTTCCCCAGCAGGCAGCGGTGTGGCGGGGCCGCGTCTTCCTCGGTGAGGCGGCGGCGTTGCATGGTGGTGTCGTCCCCAGCGCGGCGGTGGCATGGCGCGGTGGCTTCTTTACCTGCGTGGCGTGACGGCCGTCAATCCAGATCTGGTGGCCGGCAAGGCGGATCCAGCGAGGCAGATCTGGTGGTCAGCGAGGCGGATCCAGCGTGATGGCCAGTGGATGCGGCGAGATCTGCGGTAACATGGATGGGTTTGGCGGACCTGTGACGGGCTTGGTGGGCCTATCCTAGTTTTTTTTATTTTTTTCGATTAACATAGGCGCACAAGTACCGCCTCTAAAAATACTTGATTAACAGAAGCCCCATGTTGGAGGCGGATGGGAAAGCCACCTCCGAAAACCCAAAATTCCCACTTCTGAAAATCTTATTTTTAGTAGTGCCAGTAGGACGACACCTGCTGTAGAGGTGGACATGCATGCGAAAGGGGGCTGCCATTGGGCCCTAGAATGGGCCAGGCCAGCCGGCTAGTAGGACCTAGGCCAGCAAAGCCTAGGCCTCTTCTGGCCTAGCTTGGCGTCATATTCCACGTGTTGGTTCTCCTGTTCGATATTTAGCCGTGTCTTATTGTGACCTCATGCCGAAACTCCTCCGGAAATGCCTTATTTCTAACAAAATTACAATATACTCCAAAATACAAGACACAATGGAAAACAAGGTTATTTCAGGTGCCAAGTGGCGGGTTAGTACACGAACATTCATGATAACATCGCTAAAACACCACTAAAGATGTGTAGCTAAGGAGCACCAACAACGTTCCAAGTACTTTTAAGAAGGACAAGAGCCAACCTGGGAATTATCCAAGGTTAAGTTTTCATGCAAGACTGTACAATCTTGATAGAAGCATGGGGCATGTTATACATGCTTGGAAAGTCTATTTTCCAGCCCAACAAGCGACTCATCATTTAGAGTTTCTAATAAGGAGTACTGATAGTTTTAGTGGAGACTGCCAGCAACCAAGGAGACTCCACTTACCAACTGGGTGCCTTCAGTTCACACCTATCTTAAACTCTTCTGGGAGGGTTGTCCCTAGCATAAATATTACCTATTACCTATGTACTACTAAAAACAGAAGCTGATTACTATTAAATAGGGAACCACATATTGTTTTGCAACCATGTTGCTGAGTGCCTTGCACACCTTTGTTCTTCCATGTTCTCCGTGGACTTGTGAAGAGATCCCTCAGGGGTCCCCTATTCTGTGATCTATGGTTTTAAGTTTGGCTGCGCTGTTTTGCGTGATTAGTCCTGGATTAGGGTATTGTGGTAGTTTGGAGATCGTGTCGAAGTCCTCAAGGTTTCAGTGCCTCTCTCCCCATCGCTTGGTCGCAACCTTAGCAGGTATAAAGTTACTTACCCGCTGTTCGCATAAAGTTATCCTTTGTTTGTTAACTCCTGTAGATCGAGCCACCCTCTTGACGATTCATATTGTCGGCGAGTTATACTGACTAGGTTCTCGAGGGGATGCCCCGAGAGAAGGGTTTAAGGAGAAGTCGTCGAGAATCTAGAATCGAAGGTGACAAGAGGCGATTTAGACAGGTTCAGGCCGCAAGATGCGTAATACGCTACGTCCTGTATGATGTGTCTTGTACAGATGAGATGCCTCGAATGGGGTCCCTATCTCCCCTTATATATGCCGGAGGATAGGGTTACATGGAAACCGTATAAGGTTAGGAAACTTTTACAAGTTTATCTCTAATTTCCTAATACAGCTTATCCTAACCGACTAGGACTAATCCTTGTCTTGTACGTCAAGTCTTGTACTTGGGCCGGCCCATAGGATGGCCCACCAGGGTTGTTTAGTCCATTAGGACTCTACACCCACAAGCCCCCGAGCACCTTATCTCCTGAAGAACAGCACTGTTGAAAATACAGAGTTCTTTGAGACCCGCCAGGGTTCTTTGAAGCCCATGGGATTCTTTGCTTTTGGAAGTTGCAACCATGCTGTTCAATAGGTAATGAAGTGCTCATAAGTCTTCTTGAAGTTCGGATTGGTGCGCACCGACTAAGTGCACCCAATTGGGCAGCCCCCGAGTCTCGTTTATCCTTGAAGAAGAAATTCAAGGCTCTTTCAAAGTTCGAACCCGAAGAGAATCAATTTCCGAAGAAGTCCGAGTTCTTATAGAACTCCTTTTGAATTTATCAATTGAAACAAAAAAATTTCAGAAATATGTTTCCTGAAAATATTCCCGCAGCCCTCGAGCGTAAATTTGAACGAATTCAAATATAGGATCAAGGAAGGACTAAAATTGAAAAGTACCGAAGTAACGATTCGAAAAGTCAATATAAACCGTCCGCCTCCCTTGTATCCGCACGCCTTTATCGAAACAGATCTAGGGTTAGCGACAGTCGCTCTGTTAGCAATCTGAAAACTGCGCAAACACTTCCTCAACCTCCTCGAGCCCTAATCCCATCCACGCCAAGCCTCAAGAAACCGCAATGGCCAGTGGAGAAGGAACCAGCCAAAGCAAGAGCGCGAAGAAAAGAGCAGAAGCCATGAAAGAAGTCGTGGCGACTGATGAAGCAGCGCCCGTTGGAGACATGCCGTGCGTGGAAGATCTAATTAGTGACTGGCCAACCAGTACACTAAAGGATAAAATACATCAAGAATCTGGAAGCAGATGGTTTCCTCGCAGCCCAATAGATCAGTCGGTGGAGGAGTGCTCATGGTCTTGAGTACCCCACGGAAGAAACCAAGGAGCTCACGGTATGGAAGGCATTTTACGAAGTTGGTTTTGGTTTGCCGACCTGTGATCTTTTCCGCCGAGTATTGGAGTTTTATGGAATCGAGTTGTGTCACTTGAATCCCAACTCCATTCTGAATCTGTCTATATACATCCACTTGTGTGAGGCGTTCCTCAGAATAGACCCACACTTTTCCTTGTTCCGCCATCTATTCAGAGTGAAGACATCAAGCGGACCATCGCAAGTGGTTGAGAAAGTAATCCAATTCCGCCAAGGCATGAAGCCAGTTTATCTGGATTATTCCACCATGGAAAGCCTTAAGGACTGGCAAAAGGAATGGTTTTATGTATGGAACCATCAACCCCAACTGCCCAGCTGCTCAGAGAATCCTCCAGTGATGAAACCATTCTGGAGCGAAACTGTTGGAATCAATCAAGCCATGCAGATTCCAGAGCTGCTTAATATGATCAGAGATCTGAAAGCGCAAGGGCTGACGGGAGCCATGGTATACAGGTCATTTCTGTTGAGGAGGATTCAGCCTTGCAAACAACGCTGTAATCCAGGGTACTCGTATTCTGGAGATGCTGATCCCTCATGGAATGCTACCGATGACTTGTCTGAAAAGAGGGTCATGCAGCTGTTGAAGAAATATCTAGTCATCAATGATGAAAAGTTTCCAGAGATAATGGAAATTTCTGCAGTCACCATGACACCCAAGGTATGAACCATATCTGAAAGTCCATACATTGTCTTTGTCACTATAGTGTGGTATTAACTAACACCTTGTCCATAACAGTATGAGGCCCGACGATCACTATATGTGAGCTTACCGCCCCTGGATCCAACGAATGCCGAAGAAGCAAACTTATTGGCCTGATGTGTAGATCCAGGGGTGAGGGACCAGGTTCGTAAACACAAGCCACATACTGATAAGGCAGCTGCATCTGAAGAACCTGACGAGCCACATGCCCATGATGAACATCAGGTTACTGAAGAACCCCGTGCCAAAGCAAGGGCAACCTCCAAGAGAGGTCAAGGGTGAAAGAGGGCTGTAGCGTCAGAGCTGAATGCACCTGTGCCCAAGAGAGCACGGACCCTACCCAAGCCGCGTGTAAGGGTCATCCCGGAGGAGAAGGAGAAAATATCCCCACAACCAAAGATACCATCTTCTGTGGGGATAGCATTCGGAGAAATCAGTACTAGCCGATCGCAATAAGGCAGCACTGCCGGGCAGCTGCTTTCAGAAGAAGAAATTATCCACAATATCTACAACCCTGTCTCAGCGCCATTTTCTAGTTCAATACCAGTGGTAGAAGAACACTGCCCAACTGGTCCATCGGCATTGGAGCAGGAGCCTGAAGAGGAGTTCACACTGGGAGAGCCGGAAATCCCGATGCGGCCGTCCATCATGTAAGTACTCTGTAGATCTTGACATAAGTTACAAATTTTATATTCGTAACAACCCATGCTGATTGTGAAGTTATTGATGCAGAGTTGAAGAAACTCCATCAGCAGTCAGGGAGGCGCCAGGGGCCACAGTGCCAGAAGAACCCAGGGAAGAGCTGCAAACAACTCTTCCAGAGGTCCAGCCATCCGTGCCATCAACAAGCCCGCCAGTACCAGTGGAAGCGCAAGTTGAAGAAACAATTGCTGAGGTGCTGGCGGATATTGAGCAGCTGGTCACGCAAGCGGTGATAGAAGAAACCGAGGTTGAACGCCGTGACCAGAGCAATGCCGAGCCCCCAAGCAGCGTAGATACATCCCAAGTGAGGGGGGCTGAAGCTGTTTCAGAAGCAGAATGCTCGAGGGGTAAACAAGCCGAACAATCAACCCAAGAGCAAGTGATCGAGGAGATCCCTAGAGTACCCAAGAGTACTGGAGCTGAAGAGGAGATCGGCAGCTTCCGCATCGGAAGTTACGATCCAATGCTAAATCCAAATCCGCAAACCTTCGAATATATCTTGGTCGCGGAGGAGGATGCAGAGCACATCGATAGGGGTCTATACCATGCCGAGAGGGCAGTGGCATACTTCAAGGTACGGAAATCAACCGTGTACTTGTTGTCATTGTAAGTATATATCTCATAACTATATTCTGTAGGCTGTCGGTGAAGTATCAAGGCAGAAGACAGAGTACATCCACAACATCTCGCTGATGCACGCCAAGGCGGAGCGGCTCCAGAAGGAATTGGAGCGCGAACGAGAAGACCGCAAAGTCCAAGAGGCGGAAGATGCAAATATGATCCGCACTTTGCACCTGCGGACAAAAGAGCTAACCACAGAGAAAGACGACTTGAAGAAGAAGCTCACCACAACCAAATCAAAGCTCAAAGGTACCCTGACGCTGCTAAAGTCTTGCAGTGAAGTATCCATTTCATGTGTGGTATAACAACTCTGTCATGATCTTGTGGAGCAGGGGTTCAACAACAGTTGACAATAGCCCAGAGGAAAATGACAGATTGGTCAAACTTGGCCAATCGTCATGAAGAAGCGTTGAAGACTCTCTCTGCGGAGCATGATATCATCAAGGAACAGCTCAGAGTTGCAGTCCAACAATGCAAGGATGCTGACGTGCAGCTGATTCAGGTCATTGAGCAGCAAAAGAAGGCTGCTAAGGATCTTGAAGATGCACACCAAGAAAAGAAACAGTTATCCAATGAACTCATCCAGCTGCGGAAGAATCTCGCTGACAAGAAGGCGCTGGATGAGAAGCTTGAACAGACGACCAAGAGGATGTCGGAGCTTGAAGAAGCCATGTAACAAATGAAGAAGTCGGACGAAGACCTGGCCGAAGCCCTGAAGCGGATTGCGCTACTGGAGAAGGCGGCAAACCCGGTGGTGAAGGCCTTGGTCCCTAAAGACCCTGTAGCTCTGCCATCCTTCTTGGAGCGTCTGAAGGCCATGCCTCGACAGTTGAAAGCTTACATCAAGAGATCATCTAAAGCCTGTCTTGTGCATGTCCTAGCTGTAGTAAAGTCTAGGTACCCTGAAGTAGATATAGGCAAACTCGTAGAAGGCGCAGAGCTAAATTGTACAGAGGCCGCCTTCAGGGACCTGAAACAAGAGGCCGAGCCAGTTGCCGAGGCAATTGCGCAGAGCCAGAAATTGTAATTTGAATGAGTAATCATGTAATATAAGTTTCGTGCAAGCGAATGTTGGTATTTCCGCATGTGAAGAACAAACCAAGAATTTCTAAGAACCCTTGGGTGTCTCTGTGTCGATGACCAGGACTTAGTCAAAACATACGTGTGATGCGTAAATTTTAACTATCGAAAAACAACCTTGTTAAGGACCCAAGGGAACCCAAGGAGATTTCTATAGCATAGGCTATCTTTAAAATAAATGTACCCCAAAGGGATACTTTGGGAACAAACTGTATGTGATTCATTGTACAAGAACCCAGTAAGACCCACGGAGCAGCAGCTTTAAGCTGAAAAATTTCGCAATGTAGCGAAAACTTAGGAACAAATCCGTTAACGGCCCCGAAGGAACCCGGACAGACCTCATGTAATTGCCCCAAATATGTAAAAACAAACTTCCCGAGTCTCAAAAAGAACACGGAGAAGATTCGAACGATGTCATAAAGACAAAGTAATATTGGACATAAACAACCCAGTAAAGGGAGATGTTCATTTATTGAATTATATCTCGTTGCTGAAACAATGGTACAAAAGAAATCTCGATGCCGAAGCAATCGGTACATGTGTTGCCGAAGCAATGTTACAAAGAAGAATCTACACCTAGAATTTGTGTAAATGTTCTATATTCCAGGGATTTGGTAAATCAGTACCATCCTCTGTTTGAAGTCTGTATGTGCCTGGCTTGAGGACTTTGGATACAATGAATGGACCATCCCAAGGCGAAGTGAGCTTCGTGTGACTAGCTGTATTCTGGATCTGTCGTAGCACCAATTCTCCAATCTGGAACGACCTTGTCTTCACATTTTTGTCATGCAATCGGCGAATACCCTGAAGATACGCAGCATTGTGTAACAAAGCTGCCAGTCGTGCTTCTTCACCTGTATCAACCTCAATCATCCGTTGTTCGTACGCCATGGCTTCTTGGAATTCCTCAACGCGAGGAGCGCCGTGCATGACATCAACAGGTAGGACTGCTTCAGATCCATATACTAAGAAGAAGGGAGATTGCCCTGTAGCTTTGCTGGGTTGAGATCATAGGCCCCAGACAACAGGGTAGAGTTCTTTCATCCACCGGCCTTCAGCTTTCTTCAAGGTTCGTTCCATCCGAGCTTTAAGTCCATCAAGTAACATGCCGTTGGCTCTTTCTACTTGACCATTGGTGCGAGGATGAGCGACAGAGGCATAGCACACCTCTATGCTACGATATTCACAGTAATCCTAGAACTTGCTGCCTGTGAAGGTAGTACCTAAATCTGTAATAATTTGATGCGGTATCCCGAAGCGAAGAATCAACTCTTGAAGGAATTGGACTGCTTTCTCAGATGTTGGTTTGACAATAGGGAAGACTTCTATCCACTTTAAGAATTTATCAATTGCGACAAAGCAATACTCAAAGCCACCAGGTGCTCTGGGTAGTTTTCCAATCATATCAAGCCCCCAGCATGCGAAGGGCCATGACGGAGGTATCAATTTAATTTTATGTGCAGGCTGATGTAAATGATGAGCAAAGTACTGACAACCCTTGCAGTGGCGAACAATTTCTTCTCGTCGTGCAAAGCCGTAGGCTAATAGAACCCGACGCGGAAGGCTTTGCCCACGATGGTACGGGAAGCTGCATGATTACCACATTCGCCCGCGTGGATTTCCTCTAGGATGCTGATTCCATCTTGCTGTGAGACACATTTCATTAATGCACCAGAGCGTGCGCCACGCCGGTATGGTGTGTCCCGAATTATTATGTAGGACTTGCTGCGACGAACAATTTGCTGAGCTTCTGCTTTCTCGTTAGGAAGTTTGTCGTGCAAGATATAATCTATAATTGGTGCACTCCAGGTAGCGTCGATGATCATAACCTCAGGGGCCGAGGTTGTAGCGGCGGGAAGTGTTGCTACGGGAATAGACAGCTTGGAGAGTTCATTAACGAACACGCCATTGGGTACCTCTGCTCGGGAAGAACCCAGTTTGGATAGGACGTCCGCAGCAACATTGTAATCTCGCTCGACATGATGAAATTCAATGCCGAGAAAGTGTTTCTCCAACTTGCGAACTTCTTCACAGTACGCATCCATATTCTCATGATTCCAATTCCAATCCTTGTTGACTTGCTTGATGACCAGCATTGAATCCCCATAGACCAGTAGGCGCTTAATACTGAGGGTGATAGCCATCTTCAGCCCGTGAAGAAGAGCTTCGTATTCTGCAGCGTTGTTGGAAACGGCGAATTGAATCTGCAGAACATACTTGAGTTGATCTCCTCGAGGTGAAATCAACAGAACTCCAGCGCCGCCACCTTCCAACTTCAGAGAACCGTCAAAATACATAATCCAGTGCTCAGGCTTGATGGTAGCGACGAGAAGGTTGTGCTCAGTCCATTCTGATATGAAATCAGTGAGGACTTCATGGCCGTGCAGGATCGGAACTCAATGCTGTAGGTTCCGAGCTCAACAGCCCACTTTGCGATACGGCTTGTAGCATCTTGGTTATGGAGGATTTCGCCAATAGGATGTCCAATAACCACAATGATCTTGTAGGAGTCGAAGTAGTGCCACAATTTCCTGGATGTCATTAAGAAGGCATATAGATTTTTTGAACTTGAGGATACCTTGATTTGGAGTCCGAGAGGACTTCGCTCACAAAGTACACAGGCCGTTGAATCTTCTAGAGATGACTTTCCTCGTCGCGTTCAACAACAATAGCAGCACTAACGACGTTGGTGGTTGCTGAGATGTAGAGCAAGAGATCTTCGCCCGTGAGTGGCGCAGTGAGCACAGGTGGTGTAGTCAGGAACGATTTGAGCTTGTCAAAGGCATCTTGGGCCTCCTGTGTCCACTGGAATCTGTCCTGCTTCTTGAGGAGCTTGAAGAACTCAGTCCCGCGTTCTCCGAGTTTGGAGATGAAGCGGTTGAGTGCAGCCATGCAGCTCGTAAGCTTCATGACATCCTTGACGGTGCGCGGTGGCTCCATATCCATGATTGTTGCTATCTTTTCTGGATTAGCCTCGATGCCGCGTTCGCTGACAATGAACCCGAGGAGCTTTCCTGACGGAACGCCGAAAACACACTTGGCGGGATTAAGCTTCCAACGCCATTTGCGTAAGTTGTCGAACGTCTCGGTGAGATCGGCGATTAGATCCTCGGGATTTCTTGTCTTGATGACCACATCATCAACGTATGCCTCGACGTTTCGGTGGAGTTGGTCCTGAAGACAACCCTGTATCGTCCGCTGATGTGTGGCACCTGCATTTTTCAAGCCAAAGGGCATGGTGGTATAACAATATGCACCATATGGCGTGATAAATGAAGTTTTAATCTGATCCTCTTCTTTCAGAGATATCTGATGATATCCTGAGTAACAATCGAGGAAACAGAGAAGGGTGCACCCGGCGGTGCTATCGATGACTTGATCGATGCGAGGAATCCCGAAGGGATCCTTTTTTGCAATGTTTGTTGAGATCAGTATAATCAACACACATTCTCCATTCATTAGAATTCTTTTTTCTTACAAGAACCGAATTGGCTAACCAATCCGGATAAAAGACTTCTTTAATGAAACCGGCTGCTAATAACTTAGCTAGCTCTTTCTTGATAGCTTTCCGACGCTCGTTGGCGAATCTTCGGAGTCACTGCTTTTTAGGCTTCGCGCTCTCGTTGAGGTCCAGCTTGTGCTCGATCAACTCTCTGGGAACTCCAGGCATGTCAGAGGGCTTTGCCTGGGGCCGCAGGAAGTTGACGAGCGTAGTTTCCTATCCTGGAGTAAGGGTGGAGCCAATCACCGCCGTCTTCGTTGGATCTCCTGTCTGGAGATCGACTGTCTTCATGGCAACTTTATCCACAGGCTTGATGGCTCGCGTCTTCTTCTGCGTCAGGGCATCCCCGTCTTCATCAACATGGTAGCTGCCAAGGGGTGGAGCTCTTGACGCAAACGTAGGAGCGTTTGATGTCACCGCGAAGGGAAAGAACAACGTGAGGTCCTAGCATCTTTAGTACCAGGTATGTGTAGTGAGGGATGGCATGAATTTGGCCAGCGCTGGACGCCCAAGGATGGCGTGGTACGATGTTTCGAAGTCCGCAACTTCAAACTTGATGAACTCGGTACAGTAGTTGGATGTAGTACCGTATGTGACGGGCAAGGTGATTTGCCCAAGAGGGATTGTAGCCTTCCCGGGTACAATGCCGTAGAAGGGGGTATCAGCTGGCTGCAGCTTGCTTGTGTCGAACCCCATATGCTTCAGAGTCTTGGCGAAGATGAGGTTGAGCCCGCTGCCTCCATCAATCAGGACCTTGGTGAGCTTGCTATTCGCCACCACGGTTTCTAGGACGAGAGGATATCGCCCGGGACAGGTGATCTCCGCCCATTGATCTTCTCTGGACCAAGTGATTGGGGTATCTGACCACCGCTGGTTCTGCTGCATAAGCCTCGCGCCATGCGTTTTTGCGATTGCGCGAGGTATCACTGACTGCCATGCCTCCAAATATGACATTGACAGTGTTGGTGACGTCTAGGAAACCGCCATCTCCCTTGTCCTGCTTGTCGTCTCCGTCGCCATCCGTCTTCTTTTTCTTTGTGGGCTTGCTGCAGGTTTCCAATAGGAGCCAGCATTCGCCCAAGGTGTGTTTGCTATCTGGATGATATGGACAGCGCTTCTTGAGGAGTTTGTTGAATTCCTCCTTTCTTTGTTGCGCGGACTGAGCGGCGCGAACGGTTTGGACGATTGCGACCGTGTTGTTTGGTCGCTTCCGTGGGTTGTTGCCATTGCGCTTGAAGGAGTCGCGCGGCTGGTCCTTGTTGTCTTCTTGATGCCCTCGCCTGGTGTTGACGGGGCGTTTGCCGTAACGCTCCCTTTCTTGATCGTCGGTGTCCATCCAGTTGGCCACCATCGCACGGAATTCCTCTAGGTCGTGAGGACGATTGTGACCGAAGTCACGAAAAAGACTCACTACAAGAATTCTAACTTTAACAGAGAGTTTGAAGAATTTCCGGGCTGACCCTTGGGAACATTTATTATTTGCCGAGGGTTTGATAATCGCCAACAGCGCAATAAACTACTCTTGGCTATTTGATAGAATGGCCAACAGTTTCTATGATGAACGACTACTTTATTTATCACGGTCGGCAATGGTTATAAATGCCCAACGGTTTTCCCCTTGGTAATTATCCAGCAAAACTCCACGATCCATGGCAACAGCATAAAACGTGGAGGTGGTTTCCAAAAACACGAGAGACAGATCTAAAAGCTGCCAAAGGAAAAGCCTAGCCACATCTGTGTAGATCTTGTCGACGCTGGCGCTGCTCGTGATTGTTGGCACTGGCCGGCATCATCGTTGCAGGGAGGACTGCAGCCTGCAGGTATCCTTCGGTCCTCTGGTATGAGTCCTAATTAGTAATCTGCATCTCACTTTCCTTGTTAATTACACCTATTTGCAGCGCCCCCAGCTGTCTCCTAGCAGCGTCAAATGCACATATAGATAGAACAAGGTCATTCGAGAGCTGCTCTTGAATGGTGAGAGTTGCTTGTACATGCACAATTTTGATCTATCCCATGTTGCACATTCATATACTATTTCTTTGGGCTGCCAATAGATTTATTTGATTAATGTGTTCTACGTTACTACATGAAACAGTTGCCTAAATCAATGTTTCTTCTACTACCTTTTATCATCCCACATTCTCTTTTTCCAATTAGGTCTTAGAATCCAGAACTAATACAGTTACTTTCATTCATATCCAGGTTACTCAACCTGTCTTGAAAGAGGGCGTGCTAAAAGCATCAAGGATCTACATGTCATAGAAGGGGCAGCCAAAATGTTTTTTTAGATCGTGTATGCACTAGGTTGTTTTTTTTTGTGTAGATCGTGTATGCACTGCTACCAGAGAAGTTTACTTATCTACCAACATGTGTACTGATTCTTTCATTTTTCATGAGAATCCGTTTGATTGTATGAAAGTTCCACCATTATCAAATGCAATACAAAAGTTTATTTCAGCTGAGTTTTTTTATATTCCCTATCCGCATAATATATGCAGGGAGCATGACAATTGAAACTAAAGAAAGCTCAAGATTCATAAGAAAAAAAACAATAACATCATGACTGTCAATATGCCTATTAGCCTTATAATGGAATGGCTAACAGTGTACCGTCGGGCTTTTCCCATTGGGAACTTAATGGCCGTCGGCCCGTCGGCCATTGGTCGAATGGCCGACCATGGATGGCCGAGGGGAAATGGCCGACGGTGTACGCTCGGCTATTTGCTTTTCCGACTGTACAAGTCAATGGCCAACAGTTTAAAAACGCTTGGCTTTTGTTTCAATTCTTGTAGTGACTGTGGTCGTCATCCCTTCTTGAAAGTAGTCGATGACTTCCGAGTCAGGGATGGGGACGCAGGATGCTTTTATGGCGAAGAATCGCCGATTGTAGTCGCGCAGGGACTCATCTGGCTTCTGCTTGCATGCTCGGAGTTCATATTTGCTGCCAGGGCGCTCGAAAGAACCCTGGTAGTTGGAGACGAAAGCCTTCTTGAGCGCGTGCCAACTGTCGATGGAGTCTGGGTGAATGGATTCAAGCCAGGTGAGTGGACCTTGCTCCATCACGACAGGGAAGTACAACATCTTGGAGATGTCATCGCCTCCTGCTGCCTCAATTGCCAAAGAATATCTGCGCAGCCAGATGTTGGGGTCTTGCTTTCCGTCGAAGTTGGTGACGCCTGATGGCTTGAACTTGCGAGGAAAGGAGCTGACGCGGATGGCGCATGTATAGCATGGCAGGGCATCGGGATTGGGGATGTCATGCCTCCCCCACAGAATCCGCGACATGTGATGTAGCCCTCCCCTCCCGGATCTGGATGATCTCATTGCGGGCATCGTTATGGGCGATGTGAGAACGGGCCGGACGGGGTTCCTCGCAACGTCTGGGAGGTTCCTCGCGAGACCGGGGGGGTTCCTCGCGAGGCCTGGTCGTATCCTTTGTTTTTGCGGCGGAGCTACCGTAGTGGCTGCTCTGGCGCTTCGCTGAGGGTGTTCGGTGGTGCGAAGAACTCTTGCTTCTAGAGGCGGAGCGGCCTCCATCCAGGCGATCAACCATGACTGCCGCGGCTTCGAGGCGAGCCTTGGCGAGGTTGATATCAGGAGTAGCTTGAAATCCTTCGAAGACGCTAACCGCGAACATGATGTTAGCCGCAGGCGATTTGAATATTCCTTCCTTGTTGAACTCCCCATTGAGATTTTTCATCGAAACGTGGCGACGCCTGAGGGCACGGTTGCGGTTTTGCTCGATACGGAGCTCTCGGTCTCCGTCTGTTTCTCCGTCGACGGTTGGGGCGTCGTCGGGGACAACTTCATCGTCGCTGTTGTCGTTGAGGATGACACAGGACTGGCGACCGGGGTTGTTAGGCCCGGTTTGTTTGTTATCCGAGATAACAGAAAGTTTCCTGCCTTCCTGGAAGGGAAGCAGAGGGAGAATATCCCGTACTGTGGGGGGGACGTTTGTTTCTTGGAGAGCAAGGATAGGATCCATGTTAGTCCAATGGACGATAACCCCCCGAGGGAGTTGTGGTCATGACAAGATCTGAGTTGGCCTGGCAAAGTTGGTGAAGTTTCTTCGTCAGATGGATCTGGCAGGTCGCAGCTGAATTTGTCAACCCGAAGGGGAACTGAGGCGCGTGCGATATAGGCGGTGAAGTCTTCGTCCCACGGGAACTGGAATTGGAGTTCCTGGGTGCCCGTGGAGTTGTTGTCACGGTCCTGATCGTTGAACCCTGGTGGAAGTCAGAGGTGATCTGGAGCCCGCCAAGGAGTCGTTGACGCGTGGGTTGATCCTGCCGCTTGACAGGGACCGGGTCGACGTGGTTTGTTCGAGCTTGAGTCTGCTTCGGGCGCCATGTACTCCTCCGAGTAGGATACGATCCGAAGATCGTGTCGGAATTTGGAGTTTTCCGCGATCCTCGCGGCGTGATCTGCGCGGGTGGCGGAGCTGACGCGACCGCCTTGTCGCGTAGTTCATGTTGGAGCTTGCCGTCCTGGTTTGCGATGCAAAGCCAGGAACCGAAGATGAATGTTGCGCCTTCCTCGAACTTGGTGACGATGGAGGTGCTGAAGGATGCCATCGACTCTTTAACGAGTTCTCGACGAGTGGATCCCATGGACGGCGCCAAAGTGTCGGCGAGTTATACTGACTAGGTTCTCGAGGGGATGCCCCGAGAGAAGGATTTAAGGAGAAGTCGTCGAGAATCTAGAATCGAAGGTGACAAGAGGCGATTTAGACAGGTTCAGGCCGCAATATGTGTAATACCCTACGTCCTGTATGATGTGTCTTGTATAGATGAGATGCCTCGAATGGGGTCCCTATCTCCCCTTATATATGCCGAAGGATAGGGTTACATGGAAACCGTATAAGGTTAGGACACTTTTACAAGTTTATCTCTAATTTCCTAATACGGCTTATCCGAACCGACTAGGACTAATCCTTGTCTTGTACGTCAAGTCTTGTACTTGGGCCAGCCCATAGGATGGCCCGCCAGGGTTGTTTAGTCCATTAGGACTCTACACCCACACGTATCGGTACCCATCATAGCAGGACAACGTCACTGTGCACAGTGGCATCTTGTTTTTTTAGCATCCATAGTGTTATCTTGGTGTGTCTACAGACTAATTGTAATGATTTTTCTTTTTACGTCATGGATCGGTAGAGTTCATTTGGGCTACCTAATTGTCTTTGATTGGAGGCCTCTAATATGATCAGTAAAATATTTTAAGGGCGGCTAATTATGTGGTGTTGCACCAGCATTGGGGGGCTAGCTAGGCCCCTGCACGCCCCTTGTCTCGGCCTTGCGTACCTACTTAGACTATCAACGTAAGACAAAATACACCAGAACATGAATATATGAGCCAAAAGAGCTGAAGTTGGACGGTAAAAAGTTGGGTTATTACACATGGATCCTGTATCCGGTATATGCTTCTGTTATCAGGTTATTAAGCAAGCAGAATAAGATAAAATGTGTGTTAATTAATTTTTGTCCAGGCACAAGAGCACTGAAACACACTTATTTCGAACTAATAAAAGGCAAAATAGAAGACAAGCATCCGCCCGAAACGGCAGAAGCTAGAGCGCGTCACAAAATGAACGTGTGCCGCTCTGCGAACGTTCTACTTGACGACCCGGCAGTTCTTCCTGATCTCCCCATCGCGGCTGGTCTTGACTCCGATGCTCGCCAGCTTCACCATCGCCGCTGCAAACTTCTTCTCCCACGACCCGTCCTTCCGCGCCAAGTCGCGCACCATCTGCGCCGTCTGCGGCAAAGACATGAGCGCGGCGTCGGACGGGAAGAGCACCTTGTGGTCCAGCACGTTCTGGTAGTACTGGTTGTCCAGCGCGTTCGGGGTCACGACGTCCTCCGCCACCACCGGGTCGTTCCCGGGGCCAGGGCTGGCCGGGCACTGGTTCTTCAGCTGGGACACCAGGGACGCGTCCATGTCGGACGGGGAGGAGACGCGCTCCGGGACGAAGGACGAGCAGTGTGACCGGACGATGGAGTGCGCGCCGGAGAGCACCACGAGGTCCTCGACGCTCATCCGCTTGGCGGTGAACTTGTCGGTGAGATCGCTGAGCTTGCCGAATGGCGGTGGCAGGGCGTTGGTCTGAGTAGCCTGGGACCTGCGCCCGTCGAAGCGCCCGCCCGGCATGGCGAAGCGGATCTTGGAGCCGCTGTGGAGGTCGGACGCGTCGCGCGCCGCGAAGGCGATGATGTCGGCGCAGGACACCGTGTTTGGGAGGCCTTCTCCACGGCGGCCTTCGCCGCGTCGATCACCTCGTAGCTCCGTTGGCTGGCTTCGTTTGGCGCACCCTTCTTCTCCGGCTTCGGGTTCGTCGGCGTCGGGTCCAGAAGGATGGACGCGTCACAGCCCTACGGAGAGACGACGTATACACATCATATCAGATCATGCAGTGCAAGAGGGAAAAACGTTTCTTTCTTTCGGGTCATCTGGCATGCTCACGTGCAGATCGACCAACCTAGCTACTATACCTCTACAAAGCAGTCGTGGAACAGCATGCGGATGAGGCCGGCTCCGAGGCCAGCGTCCTTTACCACGGCCTTCTGCACCTCGGCCCTCACGAGGGCCTCCGCGCTGGGGCAGGTCTTCTGGTAGAAGCCCACCTGGAGAGCATGGCAGGCCGCTGCCAGGAGCAGCGTGCACGAGACTAGAATCCATGGCCTGAAACTAGCAGCCATGGTAGCGTGGCACTTGGAAGAGCACTACTCCTGTAGTTGTGGCGAAGAGGGGTACTTTATCAGTGAAGGCGCATTGGGCATTTATAGATCCGGAATAGGGTTCATGCATGCATGTTACCCCCCTGCGGCACCTTTGTTTACGTGCTAGCTGCGTCTGTATGTGCTGAGCACACGGCATCTGTTTAGTATTATGGGTTTGGCTTCATTTTTTTATGGACTGGACGTTTGTGTATATATGGGTTACATTGAAAACAAACAAAGCTGCGTGCATTGGCCGCAAAAGATTCCTCACCACGACACCACCAAGCAGTAAAGTTCTGTGAGTTCTCAGTTCTGGGTCCACCGTAAAAAGTAAGACATGCATGCCGGACTTGTGAGAAACAACAGTCCACATGATAACAACAGTCAACATAAGACCGAAATTGTATTTTATTTTGTACTTGTAGGAAAACTCCTCTTAGAAACGAAGCTATTTTTTAAACTGTCCGAAACAGAAGGCCCATTTGGGAATTGGCTCTCAATTTGGATGGACAGGGCATCCTGTGGGTATAATTACTTTGTGGGAATGAGACGAAATGTGATTGTCCCGCTCCATTATAGTTCATCCCACCATCCAAATGCGCATAATTCCTTGTCGAGGCCTGTTCATCTAGGTTCAAGCATTCAGCTAACTATTATTTCTTTCGCAAATTCCCAAATTTTACATATACAAAGTAGTCTACAATTGCACCTTACGACGAGGCATATGCAGCTGTGATGGATTTACAAATTTAGCATTCTCTCAATTTGCATTGTCGAATCTTTAAAAATGACAATAAACCTCTCATTTTAAATTGATCATTCCTATTATGTATTGAACTAATAATATTAATTCGAATTCAAACAATGTAAACCATGTGCAAAATGTAATGTGCATGAACTGGAAGTCGTGAATCCAGTTTGACATCAGTCAGCTCAAAGCCGAATGTCGTAGCTGAAATTTAGAAAAACTAATTTGAGGCAGCTTGTTGCTAGGAACCACTACAAGCTGGCTACACGCACATGTGGACGAGAGGCAAACCACGGAACTAGCGGGAAACGTGCATTAAGCAGTAAGTGCACGTGAAATTCAAACGCTAGTGGCCATATTCAAATGGTACGGTGGCCTCATGTGCGATGTACCTTTTTCGAGTTAATATTAATTGCTATCTCTTCTCGGGAATCAGATGGTGTGAGGGCAACTTGATGTACCCCATTTATTGGGAAGGCAAACAGTAAGTGCTTCTTTCACAATGTTTTTTTAATGGCAAGTTATTAAACTAAGACTAAGTGTGTACTAAATACTGAATTTTTACAATTGGACTACGCACTAATCATGCAAGAAGGACGAGAAATGTTGTCGTACTCGCTAGAGTAGTTTTGTTATGTTGGCATGATACTCCATGACAGTAGTCTCAAGCACACGGCAGGCCCACACTACTTGTGGTTTGTCGTCCTCCTTTTGCAACAGTGTGACTAAGAGTTCATGGCTTTTGTCCCAGTTCGCAATAGGAACTTGAACTAAAGGGTGATCCTTTAGTCCTGGACTCCTGGTTGGTGTACCGACCTAGACTAAAGGGGCATTCACATGTTAGTTCAAAACAATAATACCCCAATGATAACACCTCAATTAGAAAAAAAAAACTATGCACGAGCTATGAGGTCTCAGGTAGAAATCCCAAGTACTACAGAGCAATTTTTTTGCCTTCGCACTTATGTTTAATTGATTTTGGAACCGGGATTAAAAGTTGTCTTAAATCCCGGATGCTTAGGATAGTCTCAGTGTGGGTTTCATAGACACAGCTACTTAGACTGAAAACTAGATAACTGTACCACTGGATTTTGATGGGAATGCATGAAACTCCTCTTATTTTCTATAAAACTCTTCATTTTAATTGCTCTGCCATATCAGCAAAACTGCTGATATCACAGTGAATTTAATGACAATATAACTCCCATGAAATCCATGGATATTCAATGTTCTGGCAGGTGCGGGTCCAAAGGAGGTCAATATCGAACAAAGCGCAATCCATTTTTGATCAATGTCGATATTCCTTTGTTCCTTTCAAGTGGAACTAAACTACTAAAGCGACAAATAAGTAAATAGTGTAACATTGTGCTCCATGCTCTCTGATTTTGTGAATATTCAATAACTGCGCAATCAGGGATAGCTTTTCCCTTTTCTTTCGCAAATTAATTGGATGCCATTGTCGGGCCCGGCTGCAGAGCTCTTGGTAATTGTTTCAAAAATAATTCAACATCACAGTAATAATGTACAAAGGTGTGAACTCCAAGACACAGAACTACGTATATATAGGGGTTCGCGTGCTTTGCCTGCGCGCAACTCGTCTATCGGGATAATACAATTGCTAATACAATTGCTCAGTTGGCGCGTGCGCTTACATGGCTTACTCGATATTTTTGCTGGACGGGTCGATGGTGGTTTCTCTGCGCCCGCCATGGTGCCCCATTTTTTTTTTTTGTCTCGAAGTTCAAGATGTAAAGACAGGTTTGCAAGTGGTATTCCCCTATATTGTACGCTCGACACACTGATCTAGGCTGCCCATGCTGGCAAGAAGCAGTAGAGGGAGAAGTGTGGTCGTGTGGGCCTTGCATTGAGCACTCAACTTGGTATGCCTACCGTCTTGGCATCTGCATTAGACCTGGACTTGATGAAAAAAATTGAATGTTATCAAAATTCTTAAAAGCCACCCCTCTTTGCTGCTCTCTCCGTGTTTCGCGGGGCCGCTGCTGCCTCGGCGATGCGCCACGTTGCCCCACAAGCAACCGCGAACACGGCACACAGAGGTGTCCGCGTGCTTTTTTCACAAGAGCCCTTGACTTTTCTGAAAGTAAACCCGCGGTCCGACTCATCGATCCTAGCCATTTTCGGAAACCACCCTACAATGTAAACCCTAGCTCACTCCTCATCATATGTGGCGGACCACTCCGAAATTATTCCAAGTTAAGTACCCTTGGACCGCTAATCACGCAGTCAGGCACTTAATCCGGAATAAGAAGCTGGAGCGCCGTCGGAATAAACCCGATTTAACCACGTACTTTCTCGATCGAAACAACACGCGCACCCACACGAAGGTGAGTTCCAGAGATTACAACATTCCACAAATTTATCATACATAAATAGTATGATAAAGTTATTACAAACCAAGTTTGAAATTTAAATCAGAGTATCAAAGTTCATTGCAGCGGAAATAACTAGCGACGATGCGTAGTAACACCACGATGAAGCCTGCCATGGTGCTACTCCTCCCGTTCCTCGGCAGAGGACGGAACCCCTCGACGTGCCATCCAGGGGGAACCTGGGTAGGCCAAGTAATGGCATCGACTGCCACATCCATCAAAGTACCTGAAATAATAGCCACAAGCAAGGCTGAGTATACTAATACTCAGCAAGGCTTACCCGTCGGGTGAAAACTACATCACCGACTTCTAGACATGAGAGGCTTTTGGCTAGTGGGTTTGTTTGCCAAAAAGCAACTAAGAGTGGATCCTTACTTTCATGATTTTAGCATCATATTCTAGTAGAATTATCCATTCTAGATTAGCATCCTTGCTAAGCATACAAGTGGTGCAATACAATTTAATTCGTACAACAAGTTCATCATTCTCATAGTTCCACTTGTTACTCAATGCAGCAAGGCGGTCAAGCAGTCTCATTAACCGCGAGAAGCGGACAGTTCGAACCGAATTTTGCTACCTGGCCAAGGGAAACCCAACACACACGGACAATGCTTGCTATGAAAGGCACAAGCACTTCCCAACCTTTCCCATCGATCCAGAATTCGGAACCGGGTCCACTTCCTTAGGATAAAGGTTTACTGCTTCACTCACAGCATCACACATATATCCACAAGTGTACGGCAGGGGAAACAAAAGTTTCCAAGGAGAGATGGCTATCGGCCCTAGCTGGTTCAATCTGGTACCGGGCTTACCGATTCCCATATATCGGCATGCATGTGGTACGTTCAAAAACTTGACACACAGAACCACACGTTTCGACCTTAAATCAATTATCATACACGGACGGGAGATCTACATCTACCATCCCGCCCGTCCATCCTTATGATTCCAACATAAGTAAAGACAAGCAACTCCTATGTCTCGCGAGTGACAGGAAATCACTCGACTTGTAACGGACCTAAAGGCATTCCTCTATCGATCCTTTCATACTAGTGTTGCAAGTCATAGGTACTAGAATTATGCAACTAAGGTATTCAATCAACTCCTTGAAACGTAAATGCACAAGGATAGGTAATTCATAGATGCATAAACTTTAAAAGTTAGGTTATGCTTCGGGGCTTGCCTTCTTGCGCTAGCTGAATGTTAGCCTCCGGGTCGACTGCTACTTCGTTGGCACCTCCCTCCGGGATTCCTTCTTCGTCGGCGGGGATGAGGTGATAGACGCCGTCCGCAATAGCGCCTTCTACATGAGATGCATAACTTTATAGTGGCTGCTTAAGTGGTCTAAAATCAAGGCCTTGAAGGCCATATTCACCTAGACATGCTAGTGTACTACTTTCTCCTTCACAAAATTAGAGGAGTGGTGTGGAAAATTTTACGTATCTATGATGGTGATTGTGTACATATATAAAAATAATCCTATTTATTATTTTGAAGTTAGGGTGCTGTTCTGGAATTTTAGACTTCCCATGTTTTCATTTTAATTAATTATCAAAAAGGTCTATTTCTTTTTTATAACTTAATTCTACCCTAGTTTCTTCTCATTTTTGTTTCTCTGTTTCTGTTCATCCTTTTTCTCTACAAACTTTATGACAGCTACTGGAGTATAAGAGTTAGGCTCACTCCAAAATTTAGCTAAAACTGAGCTACACAGAATTTATTAAAAATAGTATAAACTGCTGCTTAAAGAAACTAGATAAATTCATATAAAATTGAAATTACTTCCAATCAGGTGATTTTACTACCAAAGCTAGTCATGAGTGTAAGGAGGGTTCTGGCCAAGTGGTGGCTCAATTTAACTCTTGGACAGTCCTCAAAAATTTTCTATCCGAAAACACACATCAATTTATTTGCTAGTCTAAACAGGGCAAAAATTAAGTTTAGCATTTTTAGCAGATGCGCTAACAAGTTCTTAGGCCTCTGGATTTTTAGCTGCATGGATTATTTTTAACAATTTCAGGACTACAATAAGACAGGAATCACAAATTAATTCATAACTAGAGGTACCGTCCATATTTTTAGTTCCTCTTTGGACACAAGGTGTATAAAGTCACTAGAACCAACATATCCAAAGCTCAGCCCTAGAGGAGCTCAGGATTTGAAATGGTCCACAAGTTTCTAAATTCACAGTTTGAATTTTAATTCAAAAACAGTTCACCAAAAGTACATACATGCTAACATGAGATTGGAGTTTACAAGCTCACGAGTCCAGGGAGTATTTTTGTGCATTTGTCTGATTTTTGTACGATTTTTGGTGAATTTTACAAAATCTCAGCAAAATAGATCTAGGTTTAAGAATCTTTTTACGCTGGAGACCCTAGAACTTTTAAAATTTTTCAAACCAGTCCCTGATTTTTGCTTAGAGGACCCTAGAACTAAAAAGGGGAACGCGAACAGGTCCACGGCTCGTCGGCGTTGCTACGCCGGCGAAACGACGGCGAGTTGGCTCGGGGAAAGTTGGGGGAAATGGAGAGGAGCTCACCGCGAGTCGGTTGAGGTAAGTCTCGTGGCCGGAGGTGAAGTGGTGCGGCTCGTCGACATTGAGCGGCGGCGCGGTTTGCTCCGGCGACGTCGCTAGCGGCCTGTGGTGGTCGAGACGATGCGCGGAGGGGCGTGTGAGCTTCACCGGACGATGGTGGAGCTCGTCGTGGGGCTCGACTGAGACAGGGATGGCCGGGGTATGGAGCTCGACGTGGAGGTGGTGTTCGCGGTGAAAATGGCCGAGCGGTGGGGAAAAAACTTTGATTCCCGACGTGTGTGGCTCGATTCGAGCTGGGGAGTGCTCGAGCGGCTAGCCGGGTGAGTGAGCGAGCTTCACGAGCGGGGGATTGGGAAAACGTGGAGGGAATCGCGGTCGATTTGGGTTCGCGGCGAGGAAGCTCGAGCTTTGCTCAAAGCGTCCCGAGGTTGAAGACGATGGGAGCGAACGCGGGGAGAGGAAATGGTGAAGTGCGCGAGCTAGGAGAGGGTGTGAGGGGCTTGGAGAAGTGCTTTGGCACGCTAGAGAGGCACCGAGCTGCCTCGGGAGCGTGCGCACGCACGCTCGGGCTGTCGAGGTCGCCATTGAAGGCGCTGACAGCTCGGGCAGCGGCGCGAGCGCGGGTTGGGGAGTGGAGATCGTGGCGTGGCGCTGGGGGATCCTCCAAAAAGCTCCTTGGCGCGTAGTGGGAAGGAATCCACCGCGGAGGGCTCTGTGCGGCGCGCGCGCGCGGCCAACGGCGGCGCTCCGCCCACCATGATGGCGTCTGCGCGGTGCGAGGCAGAGCAGCGTTGTCGCGCGCGACGTGACCGTACGGAAGGCTTGGACAAACGCACGAGGACAAGAGCCACCTGCTGCCGCGGCTCGGCCAGCCCGGCATGGCCTCCGCCACACGCCGGCCACGTGGCGGCCGGACTCCGGCCAGGCGCAGAGCGCGCCAGGGGTGCGCTGGCAGCCCCGTGGAGTTCCTTTGCCCCTTTTGAATTTTCTCCAAAAATTTGAACTGAACTTTGAAAAGTGTAAAAATAAAAGTTGGAGTTTGAGATGTGGGACACAACTTTCTTTTTGGGGTGAACCTGAAATTTCAAATTTTTCAAGCTCAAACAACCCAATTTCAAAAAGGTATTCAAAACTGTTTTCAAGTTTTTGAGGGGCTAAACTGCAAAATTTTCAAAAGTTCCAAACAGTGACTAGGCCGTATTTGTGATGACAAACAACTTTTATTTTTGGAGACTTTAATGTTTAGTACAAAATTCTTGAGATTTCAGTTGGGTGTCAAAAGACCTTCGTTTTTGAATTTAAATTTGAATTTTTGGTCAATTTTTGAATTCTGACACCATTGTTCCCCCTTTGTACTTGTTTTAAAGGTACTTTCAATACTTTTACATTAGGGATGTCACAGCCTACCCCCTTAAAAGGAATCTCGTCCCGAGATTCGATTACACTTAGGAACAAGGTGGGAAAAGGTACCTTAGTCTAAGAAAGGATGTCGGGATAGTTCTTCTTAAGGTAGTCCTCAGTTTCCCACGTGGCTTCATCTTCGGAGTGATGACTCCACTGAATTTTGTACATTTTAACTCCTTTCCTTCGTGTTTGTCTCTCTTTCTCATTGAGGATCCTAATGCGATGCTCATCATAGGAGAGATTCGGTTCAACCGAGAGTTCTTCTTGCTCGACAACCTCGGTTGGAACACGAAGACACTTCTTGAGTTGGGAGACATGGAATACATCGTGTACGGTGGAGAGCTTCTCGGGATGCTTCACACGGTAGGCTACTGGTCCACATTGTTGAGTGACTTCATATGGGCCGATGTAGCAAGGTGCAAGTTTTCCTTTTAATCCAAACCTTTGCACACCCTTGGACGGGGAGACCTTGAGATACACGTGATCGCCGGCTTCAAACTGAAGCGGCTTCCGCCTTTGATCAAAGTAACTCTTTTGCCGTGATTGTGCGGTTCTCAAATTTTCACGGATGATCCTAACCTTTTCTTCCGCTTCCTTTACAAGGTCAGGGCCATAGGTATACCTCTCGCCTGCTTGGGACCAACACAACGGTGTCCGACATCTTCTACCATACAGGGCTTCGAAAGGTGCCATTTTAAGACTCGCTTGGTAGCTATTGTTATAGGAGAATTCAGCAAGAGATAAGCAGTTCTCCCAATTCTTCCCGTAATGGATAACACAAGCTCGAAGCATATCCTCAAGTATTTGATTTACCCTTTCCGTCTGCCCATCGGTTTGAGGGTGATATGCTGAACTACGGATCAGTCTTGTGCCTAGGGATAGTTGCAATTGTTCCCAAAAGCGTGCCACAAATTGAGTACCACGATCTGAAATTATCGTCTTGGGTACCCCATGTAGACAAACGATCCGTTCCAAATTAATCTCAGCGTACCTCTTAGCGGTATAAGCGGTATTGATCGGAATAAAATGTGTGGGTCTTGGTAAGGCGGTCCACAATTACCCAAATGGAGTCATGCCCCTGAGGGGTTCTGGGAAGTCCAACCATGAAGTCCATGCTTATATCTTCCCACTTCCATGAGGGAATAGGTAGAGGTTGAAGCATGCCTGCTACCTTCAAGTGGCTGGCCTTTACCCGTTGACACGTGTCACATTCCGACACATACGTAGCAATTTCTCGCTTCATCCTAGTCCACCAAAAGTTTTGTTTCAAATCTTGGTACATTTTGGTGCTACCGGGATGAATAGAAAATTTAGAGAGATGGGCCTCATCCATAATCTTCCTCCGGAGTTCAGTGTTCTTGGGCACCACTATGCGATGTCCAAACCACATCACTCCCTGCCCATCTAGCCGGAAACATTTGTATTTTTCCTTCACCTTCTCCTTTGCCAATTTCCTTTTAAGGATTTTAATCTTTGCGTCATTTAATTGGGCTTCAACGATCTCATCGTGCAGGGTTGGTTCAACAGAGATATGGTTGAAGTACCCGTGTGGAACAATCTCTAAGTTGAGCTTTGCCACTTCATGGCACAAGGTGTCAGCGTAGGACTCCACGAAAAGGCAATGACAATGAGCCTTGCGGCTTAGTGCATCCGCAACCACATTAGCCTTGCCGGGGTGATAATGCATACTAAGGTCATAGTCCTTTACTAACTCCAACCATCTTCGCTGCCTCATATTCAAATGTGCCTGAGTGAAGACATATTTGAGGCTCTTGTGGTCGGTGTATACGTTGCACGGAACACCCATCAGATAGTGTCTCCATATCTTGAGAGCATGAATAAGCGCTGCTAACTCAAGATCATGCGTAGGGTAGTTTTGCTCATGAGGCCGGAGTGCTCGAGAAGCATAAGCAATGACTCGGTTCTCTTGCATGAGAACACAGCCAAGTCCGGTGCCTGAAGCATCGCAATAGACATCATAGGGCTTGGTGCAGTCGGGTTGAGCTAAAACTAGGGCAGAAGTTAAATGTTTTCTCAAAGTGTGGAAAGCTTCATCACATTTGTCATTTCACTCAAATTTGACACCCTTCTTTAAGAGTTCGGTCATGGGTTTCGCAATCCGAGAGAAGTCCGGAATGAAACGGCGATAATAACCGGCTAAACCCAGAAAACTCCGAATCTCATGGACAGAGGTAGGTGGTTGCCAATCCAGCACCTCTTGCACCTTGGTTGGATCCACTGATATACCATCCTTGGAAACCGTGTGACCTAAGAATTTCACACTTTCTAGCCAGAATTCACATTTTGAGAACTTGGCATAGAGTTGATGGTCTCTCAATCTTTGAACAATGCAAAGGTGCCCGGCATGCTCTTCCTCATTCTTGGAATATATGAGAATGTCGTCAATGAAAACCACCACGAACTTATCTAGCTCAGACATGAAAACCGAATTCATGAGATACATGAAGTAGGCTGGGGCATTAGTGAGTCCAAATGACATGACCAAGAATTCATAAAGTCCGTAACGGGTAGAAAAAGCAGTCTTTGGAATGTCACAAGGTCGGATTTTTATTTGGTGATAGCCAGAGCGAAGATCAATCTTGGAGAACACTCTAGCGCCAGCTAGTTGGTCAAACAGGACATCAATGCGGGGGAGTGGATACTTGTTTTTAATAGTCACCGCATTGAGAGGTTGGTAATCGATACACAACCTCAAAGAATGGTCCTTCTTCTTCACAAAGATAGCTGGACAACCCCAAGGTGACACACTAGGACGAATGAAACCTTTGTCTAGCAGTTCTTGGAGTTGAATTTTTAATTCAGCCAATTCATTGGGTGGCATTCTATATGGTCTGTTTGATATAGGCGACGTGCTAGGTTGGAGTACAATCACAAATTCAATGTCCCTATCCGGCGGCATCCCAGGTAAGTCATCCGGAAAAACATCGGCATACTCACATACCACCGGAATGTCCTTTAGTTGCGTTTCTACCATTGTGTAAGCACAAGATTTGGCACAATTCCGCTGTGGCAGGTATAGTGCACTAGGGCCATGCGTAGGCGAGTTTATTTCGATAACTCGTTCCGCAACATCTAGCACGACCTTATGTTGGGTCATCCAATTGGTTCCCAAAACAATGTCAATCCCTTCCATACCAAGCAGAATAAAATCAGTAGGAAATATTTTACTACCCAGCCTGATTGGCACTCTTCGAGTGACTTGGTTGGATGCTATTTTACCTCCCGCAGTTGATATCACATATGATGATATGGTATGGTAAGATTTTAACCCACATTTTGCATGAAATCTTGTGCTTATAAAACTATGTGTTGCCCCGGAATCAAACTATATCATAACAGGTTGGTTGTGGATAGGAAAGGTACCAGTCATATCTGGTGCTCCCTTAGGTAGGTCGGCCAAGGTGGTGTAGTTAAGCCTTCCTTGCCGGACCTGCACACGCTGCTGCTGTTTGCCCTTGCTTTGCTGATTTCCCAGGCACTGGTTCTGTTGCTTGTTCTGTGGGCAGTCCTTAATGAAGTGACTGTTGCTGCCACACTTGAAGCAATAGTAGCCGGCTCCAGGGCGGGCTGACTGTTGTGCGTTCTGCCTTGGCGCCGGTTGCTGCTGCGGCGGCGGAGGGAAACGGGGCGCACTTGGCTGTGGTGGCCTAGCAACCCATCTTCCTGCATGAGGTGCCCTTGACTGTCCTTGTGGTGCAGCCGGGGGAACCAGGTGGAACCTCTGTGGCTGCGCGCTCGAGGGTCCAGCGGGAGCTTTCCTCTTCTTCTCCGCCTTGTGTACCACATTGGCGTCTTCCTGGGCGATGGCGATGTTCACAAGCTCGCCGTACGTGGCAACTCGGGTGGTGGTAAGTTGGGCCTTTAGCTTGGTGTTGAAGCCACGTCGGAACCTCTCCATTTTCTTCTCGTCAGAGTCGGTGTGATGACCCGCGTATGGGCACAGACCATTGAAGGCCTGGGTCAAAGCCAGAAACTCATTCAATTTTCGCTGTACCAAGCCGGCAGGAATATGGTGAGCCTTGAAAGCAGCCTTGAACTCTTCCCATTCAATCACGTGACCCTCCTGCTGCAGGGCCAAGTAGTTCTCCCACCATAGGAGAGCCGTGCCGCGGAGCTGCTGCGCCGCAAAGACTACCTTGCGGTTGGAAGTGCAAGGCGTGGCCAAGATAGAGAACTTGGATTCGATGGCTCGAATCCACGCATCGGCCTCCAGGTGCTCTTCGGCTCTTGAGAACACCGGCGGGTGTGTAGCCAGGAAATCCTCATACCGGGCCACTTGAGGTTGAGGGGCCCGTTGACCTCCCTGTTGGTGCATCTGCTGCTGCATCATTTGTTGCTGATGCTGCAGATTCCGTAGAATTTCCATTTGCATCGCATACAATTGCTGCCACGTCGGAGGTTGCTGCGGTGGCGGAGGTGGTGGCGGATGTTGCTGCCCCTCTGGCCCTTGCTGGTTAGCATTGGAGCCACTAGCGTCATGACCGCTGCGGGTGATTGCCATCTGCAGTAGGTACTTGTATTAGCCACATTTCATAAGCTTGCATAATGATGACAAGATAGAACGTAGCAATATAATGAAGTTTACTGCGTAAGAATGACATATCAACAAGCAGTTCGGAAGAAAAATTCATATCTCCCAACAGGAAGCAAGTCAAATGCTCCAATTCGGTCAGTAGCTCGAAAATTTCATACTTTACAACTTTCGTGTTTGGCTCAGAATCAAATTCGGGCTGGAACTAAGCCGAAAAATTCAATCTTTAGCTCTCTGCGTTTGCTGTTTTACGGCAGGCCGAGCTGTAGTGTTTTGGTTGCCATTTTTATTTCTCTTAACCAATAGGGTTGAAATTTGGTGAACATTTCGTTTGACAAATTCCAAACAACTTTGTAGTTCACATCGCAGCCCAGAAATGAATGGAAAACCCATCAATAATTAAAACAAAGTTAGCTGCAGAATGTTTTCCACACAGCCATTACAACCTTCGTCAAGTTTTGGCTCACACAACCACACCAATTAAATTACATTGTCTCAAAAGATTAGAGGGGAGCTCAACTCCATCT
Source organism: Digitaria exilis (assembly GCA_015342445.1). Lineage (NCBI taxonomy): Eukaryota > Viridiplantae > Streptophyta > Magnoliopsida > Poales > Poaceae > Digitaria > Digitaria exilis. The sequence goes on from JACEFO010001803.1 coordinate 625,715, forward strand.
AGCCTATTACAACATGAAGCCAAAATTTAGGCTATGCAGAGGAGTAATCTTGCTACTGCCACTTCTAGAAATCATCTAGGTTGTTAGCTGTAGCCTCGCTGCCCATAGGTGATGGTGGAGCTGGAAGGGGTGGCATGTCATCCTCGGTGTCCATGTCGAAATCGGGGGCCTCTCCTTCCCCATGCTCTCCACCCTGCTCAAGAAGGTGCTGAGCATCATGGGCAGCTAACATGGCATTGACATGCTCCAAAACACCGTGCACATTCTCAAGCTCTTCTCTTGTTTGGGCTAGCTCGTTTTGGACATTGTTGTGCGCGATGTGGAGGTCATACAATTGCCTCTCCAAGTCAGCAATCATGGCGTCTCTGGTGCTCACCTCAATGGACAAGGAGGTCCTCTCAACCCTAATGTCACGGGCACGGGCAGACATGTCCATGGCAAGGTTGAGCACCTCGCTCTGTGATCGTCCTAAAAGTGCCTGCAAACGGTGGTAAGCTCGGATCCACCTCATCTTAAGTGCTGCTGCAGCGACGGGGTTTTTCGCCATCCTCAAAGGGGAGCTAAGATAGCGCCTCATCCAATGGGCATCGTCCGGCTGGGTCGGTGGGAACAACCCAAGCAGCTGATGCTCTACCAAATCCTGGTTCTGAGCGTAGAAAGCACTGATGCCATTCAAGGCGGCTAGCTCACAAGTAGTCTCCATGTGGTGTCCATGAACTTCCACACTCCAAGTGGGGGAGCTAGGACACGGTGGATGGCGATGCACCACCAAACGCACACGAGATTGGGTCACACCTCGGTCTCGGATGAGGGTTCTCTCATATTGTGGCGGGGTAGGATAGTCAAGTGCCTGCAAAACTGACCACAGAATGCTAGGGAAACCTCCCCATCCTAGGCAGTACGAAAAGGAAACGTCATTGGGGTAGCAGGCCAAGTCAGCGTGAGTGTCCATTCTGAACAAAAAGGGCAAGGTGAGAACCGGTTAGCGCCAAAGAAAATAAAACAGATTCTGCACAGTGTAGAAAAAATAATAAAACTCAGCATCTACAAGCTCAAAAATTCCCAAATTTGGCCAGTACATTGCCTAAGTAATTCCAAACAAGTTTCATGTTGGAGGTTTGAGCAGAAACTGTCATTAAAAAGGTGTAAAAATTCAATTTTTATCTCACTGTTCCCAGAAATTTCCAGCAAACAGGGGGGGTTACCATTTTGAGCATAACTCCAGTTCTACTGAACCATTTTCGTTAAAATTTCTACAGCACAAACTAGATAACATTTATAAAAACTTTCATGTTGAACACTGTTTCATTTGGCAACGTTTTCAGTTTCGAATTAAAGGTGCAAGCAGACTGGTTTCGACAGAGTTCCGGTTGTTATTCAAATTTTGATGGCGGGTTCGATGGTCATGCATTAAGGTTCAATATAATTTCAGTGAATTGCAATGCATGAGCGGCCTATTCGTTCTCACCAACACACATGCCAATAAACTTTTGGCCTACGAAGTTAATGCCGGTGGCTTGGCAATATCGGTCTCTCCCTATATTAACTAGCCGAACTTTTCTAACCGTTCATCATACGGAATTGTGGTTAGTGTACCTGCAGAAAATTCCATTCAAGAGCATGTATAATCAACCTTTCATGCCAGCACTCACGAAAGCGTCTCCATACATTACCACCCACTATAGAGGTGGCACCCGAACGTTCAACATTGAACGTGCAATGTTTCATATGTCACCAAGGCAACATATTGACAATTTCATACACTCATGAAATAGCGTATTGACTTTGTGCCGCCATCATATTTGCATATGATGCCGTGGTACGCTACAGCAATCGCTGTACCTTGCGCCCACCATGCTATTCTAGTTTCTTACGCCATCACAGCGTATTGACTATGTGCCGCCACTATATTTTCATATAGTGCCGTGGTACGTTACAGCAATCGCCGTACCTTGCGCCCACCATTGCGTAAAGTAAATGACAGAATGAAATGTGCTGGAAGTCGGTATAATATATTATTAGCCACCTATCATATCGTGATCCCTTAACCCACATAGGCTTCACGCTCTATGTAACATCCTTAGCGGTCCTAAGAATAACCTTTCATCGCAAATGCGCGGCGGAAGTAAGAGTTGGCAATTTTATTCCAAAATGTCTATTTAAGGTTTGTTGCTCTCTCTAGTGCGCATGTTTCGGCTCTGATGCCAGCTGTGGCGGACCACTCCGAAATTATTCCAAGTTAAGTACCCTTGGACCGCTAATCACGCAGTCAGGCACTTAATCCGGAATAAGAAGCTGGAGCGCCATCGGAATAAACCCGATTTAACCACGTACTTTCTCGATCGAAACAACACGCGCACCCACACAAAGGTGAGTTCCAGAGATTACAACATTCCACAAATTTATCATACATAAATAGTATCATAAAGTTATTACAAACCAAGTTTGAAATTTAAATCAGAGTATCAAAGTTCATTGCAGCGGAAATAACTAGCGACGATGCGTAGTAACACCACGATGAAGCCTGCCATGGTGCTACTCCTCCCGTTCCTCGGCAGAGGACGAAACCCACTCGACGTGCCATCCAGGGGGAACCTGGGTAGGCCAAGTAATGGCATCGACTGCCACATCCATCAAAGTACCTGAAATAATAGCCACAAGCAAGGCTGAGTATACTAATACTCAGCAAGGCTTACCCGTCGGGTGAAAACTACATCACCGACTTCTAGACATGAGAGGCTTTTGGCTAGTGGGTTTGTTTGCCAAAAAGCAACTAAGAGTGGATCCTTACTTTCATGATTTTAGCATCATATTCTAGTAGAATTATCCATTCTAGATTAGCATCCTTGCTAAGCATACAAGTGGTGCAATACAATTTAATTCGTACAACAAGTTCATCATTCTCATAGTTCCACTTGTTACTCAATGCAGCACAGCGGTCAAGCAGTCTCATTAACCGCGAGAAGCGGACAGTTCAAATCGAATTTTGCTACCTGGCCAGGGGAAACCCAACACACACGGACAATGCTTGTTATAAAAGGCACAAGCACTTCCCGACCTTTCCCATCGATCCACAATTCGGAACCGGGTCCACTTCCTTAGGATAAAGGTTTACTGCTTCACTCACAGCATCACGCATAAATCCACAAGTGTACGGCAGGGGAAACAAAAGTTTCCAAGGAGAGATGGCTATCGGCCCTAGCTGCTTCAATCTGGTACCGGGCTTACCGATTCCCATATATCGGCATGCATGTGGTACGTTCAAAAACTTGACACACAGAACCACACGTTTCGACCTTAAATCAATTATCATACACGGACGGGAGATCTACATCTACCATCCCACCCGTCCATCCTTATGATTCCAACATAAGTAAAGACAATCAACTCCTATGTCTCGCGAGTGACAGGAAATCACTCGACTTGTAACGGACCTAAAGGCATTGCTCTATCGATCCTTTCATACTAGTGTTGCAAGTCATAGGTACTAGAATTATGCAACTAAGGTATTCAATCAACTCCTTGAAACGTAAATGCACAAGCATATGTAATTCATAGATGCATAAACTTTAAAAGTTAGGTTATGCTCCGGGGCTTGCCTTCTTGCGCTAGCTGAATGTTAGCCTCGGGGTCGACTGCTACTTCGTTGGCACCTCCCTCCGGGATTCCTTCTTCGTCGGTGGGGATGAGGTGATAGAGGCCGTCCGCAATAGCGCCTTCTACATGAGATGCATAACTTTATAGTGGCGGCTTAAGTGGTCTAAAACCAAGGCGTTGAAGGCCATATTCACCTAGACATGCTAGTGTACTACTTTCTCCTTCACAAAATTAGAGGAGGGGTGTGGAAAATTTTACGTATCTATGATGGTGATTGTGTAGATATATAAAAATAATCCCATTTATTATTTTAAAGTTAGGGTGCTGTTCTGAAATTTTAGACTTCCCATGTTTTCATTTTAATTAATTATCAAAAAGGTCTATTTCCTTTTTATAACTCAATTCTACCCTAGTTTCTTCTCATTTTTGTTTCTCTGTTTCTGTTCATCCTTTTTGTCTACAAACTTTATGACAGCTACTGGAGTATAAGAGTTAGGCTCACTCCAAAATTTAGCTAAAACTGAGCTACACAGAATTTATTAAAAATAGTATAAACTGCTGCTTAAAGAAACTAGATAAATTCATATAAAATTGAAATTACTTCCCAATCAGGTGATTTTACTACCCGAGCTAGTCATGAGTGTAAGGAGGGCTCTGGCCAAGTGGTGGCTCAATTTAACCCTTGCACAGTCCTCAAACATTTTCTATCTGAAAACACACATCTATTTATTTGCTAGTCTAAACAGAGCAAAAATTAAGTTTAGCATTTTTAGCAGATGTGCTAACAAGTTCTTAGGCCTCTGGAGAAAAATGGTGATTTTTAGCTGCATGGATTATTTTTAATAATTTTAGGACTGCAATAATACAGGAATCACAAATTAATTCATAACTGAAGCTACATTCCATATTTTTAGGTCTCCGTCGGACACAAGGTGTCTGAACTCACTACAACCAACATATCCAAAGCTCAGCCCTAGCGGAGCTCAGGATTTGAAATGGTGCACAAGTTTCTAAATTCGCAGTTTGAATTTTAATTCAAAAACAGTTCACCAAAAGTACATACATGCTAACATGATATTGGAGTTTACAATCTCACGAGTCCAGGGAGTATTTTTGTGCATTTTTCTGATTTTTGTATGATTTTTGGTGAATTTTACAAAATCTCAGCAAAATAGATCTAGGTTTAAAAATCTTTTTACGCTGGAGACCCTAGAACTTTTAAAATTTTTCAAACCAGTCCCTGATTTTTGCGTAGAGGACCCTAGAACTAAAAAGAGGAACGCGAACAGGTCCACGGCTCGTCGGCGTTGCTACGCCGGCGAAACGACGACGAGTTGGCTCGGGGAAAGTTGGGGGAAATGGAGAGGAGCTCACCGCGAGTCGGTTGAGGTAAGTCTCGTGGCCGGAGGTGAAGTGGCGCGGCTCTTCGACATTGAGCGGCGGCGCGGTTTGCTCCGGCGACGTCGCTAGCGGCCTGTGGTGGTCGAGACGATGCGCGGAGGGGCGTGTGACCATACGGAAGGCTTGGACAAACGCACGAGGACAAGACCCACCTGCCGCCGCGGCTCGGCCGGCCCGGCACGGCCTCTGCCGCACACCGGCCATGTGGCGGCCGGACTCCGGCCAGGCGCAGAGCGCGCCAGGGGTGCGCTGGCAGCCCCGTGGAGCTCCTTTGCCCCTTTTGAATTTTCTCCAAAAATTTGAACTGAATATTGAAAAGTGTAAAAATAAAAGTTGGAGTTTGAGATGTGGGACACAACTTTATTTTTGGGGTGAACCTGAAATTTCAAATTTTTCAAGGTCAAACAACCCAATTTCAAAAAGGTATTCAGAACTGTTTTTCAAGATTTTGAGGGGCTAAACTGCAAAATTTTCAAAAGTTCCAAAAAGTGACTAGGCCTTATTTGTGATTGCAAACAACTTTTATTTTTGGATATTTTCAAGTTTAGTACAAAATTCTTGAGATTTCAGTTGGGTGTCAAAAGACCTTTGTTTTTGAATTTAAATTTGAATTTTTGGTCAATTTTTGAATTCTAACACCATTGTTCCCCCTTTGTACTTGTTTTAAAAGTACTTTCAATATTTTTAATCAGGGATGTCACACCATGGTTCGCGTAAATTTTTTTTTTCAATTTGGCCCTTTTTCTGTAAGAATTCTACATATGGACCCCTGGGCGAAAGATTTTAGAAAATGAACCCTTAGCTCGGCGCCACACGACATGGCGCCTAGGGTACACTGGTCGGTGCCAGGCTATATGGCGCCCAGATCTGCCACGTAGGATCTGACGTGGTTGTAATCGTAGACGTTGCTTTGGATCTCAGCTCCAGGTGTCACCTGGCGCCAAGCTGTATAAGCTAGGCGCTAAGGGAGTTGGCGCCGAGCCTGGGGACTTAACCCCAGCGCGCGGCCGCTAGCCCCAGTGCCTCCCACTCTTTGTCCTCCCCTCTCCTCTCCTTTGTTCAGCGACGAGCTCCTAGGGGCTCTCCAAGGTGAGCTCCCTCCCATACCTTCTTTTTCTTCCCTTTTTTCTTGATTGTGATGTGTATATTGATGGAAACCCTAGATTTAGAGGAAAACGTTAGATATTTGATTCCTGTGAGCAATTGGTTGTTATAGATGTGTAAATGGACAATGTGGATATGTGTCGATGTTTCCCTCCCAAGTGTACCATTTGTTGAGGTCGATTCGATGTAGGTGTTGTTAATGACCCAAAATTCATATGAAGAGGTGTGCAAATTTGAATTATGTTGATTCGATGATTGACATGTGTGGATGAAAGTTACTCAAGTTAGCAAATATATGTTTTTCTATTATTATCTTATAACTGATCATAGTTTGCAAAAGAAGATTAGAAAATATCGCAATGAATTTGTGTGGTTCCAAATTAAAACTGATCATAGTTTGCCAATGAATTTCTGTGGTTCCCAATTACTATCACTGATTAGAAAATATATGCTGCTGGAGCCAGAATGAACATTGTGTCATGTATGCAGTATGGCAGCTCCGTTTCGGCTCCTGGACGAGCACTACGACCAGAAGCACCGCGCGAGGCGCATCGAGGCGAACCCAGACAAGGTTTGTCAAAAAAAATACTTATATTAAAAAAATACTAATGCCATCTTATACACTTTGGTTGCAGGCCCTTCCAATCCTTCGGCCCCAAACCCTTGAGCGCATCGGAGTCCTCCGCTACGACCATCGCTACACACCACTCCTCCAGCGTGCTAGCCTGCATGTTATCTCCACAATGTGAGGAGAGATCTACCTCCGTTCAACCCCGCTGCACTGACTGCGTTGATCGATAAGTGGAGGACAGAGACTGACACCTTCCACCTCCCGTGTGGTGAGATGACGGTCACGATGCTGGATACAACTATGTTCCCGGGGTTGGGGATCCGAGGGCGCCTAGTCTCTAGCTCAACAGTTTCAGTAGGGTGTAGGGCACGTGTGGAGGCGTTCTTGGGTACACCACCACCGGCACCAGCAGCGGGTGACGATGAGCAACCTAGACATACCTGGGTTTCCAGCATCCCATTACGTTGGCTCAGAGGGACTTTCGCTGTGTGCCCAGACGACGCGGACGAGCAAACCATCACCTACTAATGTCGGGCTTGGGTGTTGAACCTCTTCGGCTCCATTCTTTTCTCGATAGCACAGGGGACTCGGCTTCTTGGATGTACATCCATTGTCTTCAGGATTGGGATGACGTTGTACTTACAAACGTTGCTCCCATTTACTAATTGCAAACTATTTACATAATGTTTGTCTCATGTACTTCTTACTCGACGTAGGTATATACAGCTGGGGGTCAGGAGTTCTTGCATTCCTTTATGGTCAGCTCTGTGACGCGTGTCGGCAGCAGGCAACATCCTCCAGTGTTGGTGGGTGCACTTTCCTCCTGCAGCTGTGGATGTGGTCCTGGCTTGCAGTTGGCAGACCAGAGGTGTTCCAGCCTCGTGCTTGGGACGTAGCAGTGCTGGACCTGGCACCTATGGTCGCGTACCTTTGGGACCGGGTGTCAACCACGTACGCGACCCAATAGAGAGCGTACCTTGACTACCAGAACGAGCTGGACGTCTCGTCCTCGGTATGTACTCCCTTTCTCACATCATGAGTTGTGACTAATGAATTTTGATTAATGTTGTAATTCTTTTAGCAGGTGATATGGGAGCCTTACAATGATGAACAAGTGCTCACAATGCCTTTGAACGCGATGTGCAAGCGTGACCAAGGTCTTTGGAGGATTCGGTTCCTTCAGATTTGTTGCTACGTGGTGGAGATTCACCTCCCACACCGTGTTGAGCGCCAGTTTGTGGTTGCCCAAAGTCTCCTGCCGGACGAGGTGTCCACGTCAATCGCACAAAATGAGGAAGTCAAATCTTGTCCCTTAATATTTGAAATGAACACTTTCCTGTAGCAACAATGAGAGTGTTATAACCATTTTATCATTGTGTAGGTTCGATCGGGTCCGGTAGAAAAAGGTGACAGATTTCCTTGACTACCACTGCGAGAGGCTCGAGTGGTGGAACATGATGGATGATAATGTCCCACCACCTCTGGGCCTGCATTCAAATGCAAACTTCAAAGCTTACTTGGCATGGTACCACTCTATTACTCGCTACAGGCTTCGCACCGCTTGGACATGGGAAGACTATGCGGAGGTTGCCTCATCCGATGATGAGGACACGACCTATGACTTGCGAGGACGAGCCGAATGGGCAGTGGAGCTAGGTCCCATCCTTGACAGAGTGGTAACTCATTTTTTGCCCAAGCTTGAGTCATCGGTCATATAGATCATATTGTAATGACATTGAATTTGCAGGGCACTTCTATGAGTTCGTCAGTACATGATATCGATGTGGTACTCCAATCCCCTCCTGGCCACCCAGAAACTGAAGGCCGCATGAGGGCATTGCTCCAGGTATAGTTTCGTTTTGCAATATTCTTGTTCAAAGACTTTGCCATGACCTACTACTTCATAACAATGGGTTTGTTTTGTTCATTTGCAGAAGTTGCGCTTTCGTTTGAGTCGAGCTACGGCTCGTGTTGGTTGTCGCACTATTTCGAGGGACGTCCACGTCCCCCATAGGACACCGGCAAGGAGCTCCTCACATGCAGCCACCAACAGTTCTCAGCAGGGGGTGGACAATGAGGACGAGGAGGAGGAGGATCAAAAGGAGAACAAGAACGATGAAGACGACCAAGACGCGAACGAGGACGATGAAGACGACCAAGACAAGGAGGAGGACCAGGACATTGGCTATGACGAGATTGGCTCATCCCAGCTTTCTGGCGCACCACTGGCTACCCAACAGTCACAACGACCTCGCCGAACTCGCCGGCCTCCTCCACGACAAAATCCAGGGACCGACGCACTTGGCAAGGGGAAGGCGAAGTCCAAGCATCAAGCAAAGTGAGTCCAAGTGTCAATTGGACCATTTGATATGACTTTGCAGAGCTTTATGTAATATATGAATTGTAGGGCTTCAGCCTGTATGGACTATGTGTGAACATTGTTATGATTTAACCTCTGTGATATATTCAAATATGTTTAATCTGTTTTGACTTGTAGGATTGCATGTTGTCGTGATTTGGATTTTATGTAATAATTTTGTCATGTCATTTTGGCTGGAATTGAACCTCAGCGCCAATTGTTCTGGAGCCTAGGTAGGACATCTAGGCGCCAAATGCTTCGGCGTCTAGCATGGGCGCTGGGGTTGGCGGCCACGCGCTGGGTTAAGTCCCTAGGCTCGGTGCCAGGTCCGTTAGCGGCTAGGGTATATGGCTCGGCGCCAGTGCAGAGCCACGTCTACGGCCACGTCGGATCCTATGTGGCAGACCTGGGCGCCAAATCACCTGGTGCCCACCAGTGTACACTAGGTGCCATGTTGTGTGGCGCCGAGCTAAGGGTCTATTTTCCAAAATCTTTCGCACAGGGGTCCATATGTAGAATTCTTACAGGAAAATGGCCAAATTCAAAAAATTTTACATGGTTCCCTGCCACCGCTCCTCCTGTGTGGTGCATGCCCATCTCCCCCTGCTCGCCTCCCCCCTCGCTAAGCTTCGCCGTCGCACGAGCACGAGAAGCAACAAGCTATGCGAACGACACGTGTGACGGCGTTGAACTTCACCAGATCTGGCGCGGGTGGCGGCTTCAGAAGGTACGCACAAGAGAATATTGGATCCAGTGGCGGCGGTGCGTGGCTTCCCCAAGGTTCTCCACAGACCACAGGCAACAACTCTGGTAAGAACACGTCAGATAGAAGATGCCTAGCACGCGAGAGGCATCGGCAGAGGAGATTGAGAGCTGTATAAGCTGGAGTATGACCGTGAGGGATTTCATCCCCTTGTTTAATCGCATGTGACTTCGCTTAATATCTTTTTTTTTCTTAAAGGGAAAAAGGTGTATTGACTACTAAAATGTATATTGATCTATTTCCTCTTTCTTCCCGTACTCTGCCAGCAGAAGAATAGCCTTGTTCACTGCGACCTGATAGGGCCCATGACCTGCAATCAGATAAGGAGGATGGGCAAAAATACTACAATATGCATATGGAAGGTCAAGACATAGATGTAATTAGTTTTCTTTCTATATTATATTTTCCCTCTTATGTTCCTCATTTTTTTGGCACAAATAAAGAGGGCTATTTATCACGGCAACGTATCATGTACAAACCAACCTATCTGTGCAAACTATGCAAACCTTAATTTGGATCACACGATGTTAATCTAAGGGTGCGCTCATGTAACGTGGGGGGAGTGATTTGTAAGATGGGAGGGGTGATTTGCAAAGGGTGATAAGAGACACTTTTGCAAATCACCCCTCCCACCTCACCGGAGTGCACCCTTGGATCAACATCGTGTGATCCAGATTGAGGTTTGCATAATTTGCACGAATAGGTTGGTTTGCACCTGATACGTTGCCATTTATCACATGCGGCAATGCGGCAAAGGAGAGATCAAAAGCTGCATTGAACTTGGTGCTCTTCCTTGTCTACTTATCTGTCATACTCCTACTCTGTTTTTATGCTTCCTGTATGTTGTTTGTTAGTTTCTTGAGTAGGGTTAATAGGTGATGCGGAGTAAATAATGTCTTGCTCATTTTTATGGTTAGCAGCTAGAATATCTTTGCTCTTTTTATTATAATGTAAACACTAGCACACTTCGTGTTTTGATTGTATTCCTTTGTTACAAAGGCTTTCCTCAGCATGCAGATAAGCAAGCAGGTGATATTCCCCCAAACCTTCAGGATTCATCTGTAGTGAGGATAACGAAAAATTGTTCTGGTTGGTTTTTTAGCTTTGATTGTCAGCGAGTTCATTATATGTTTCTATCTTATATGTCTACAAGATATTTCTATAGATAGCAATATGTTATTTTTTTTGTGGATATTGAATTTGTCCCTGCTAGAATAGTGTTTGAAACTGGGAAGAATATAATTATAGTGAAGTGAAGGTTACCATGCTTGAGCTTCTAAACCAGGTTGATGGGTTTTAAGTGTAGCAACTAAAAATACATTTCTAAATCCTAATGGAGATGCATTTTTATTGCCTTGTCTTGTATTGTTTGATGATTTGCATGATTTCTTGTACTGATAGGTGCTCAATATTTTACCCTTGCAGCCATGTTTTGCTATCTTAAAGAATTATTGGAGAAGAATGAACTTGATGTGAAAAGATTGTTGAAAAGATGAATGGAAGCAATTTTTTTCAGAACCTCACAGGTACTTCGATTCCTTTATTTCTTTTCTAACTTCATTGCCCTTAATTTCCACCAAATTGATTTGTTTCCTATTCTAGGATTTGGGACTTGATGGTTGCTATTGCATTGTTTCTAAATCATAGATCCATCCAATCATCATTTTCTATGCTACTTACCTAAAATGTTCTTACTTTTAGAGATTACTGCACTCAAAATTCTTGTAATTATTAAGTAGTTTCTTGAGGCATGGCATAATGTAGTTTTTAGAGTCTAATTAATTTTGCTTGCTAATTTGTACATGCCTCATAATATGCAGGGAAGTGTTAATGTTGTCTGTATCTTGCTTTGTATATCTAGAGATAGTGTGACAGAAAGTAATAAGATATATAACACATAAAGTTATGTAAACGATTGTCTATGTAAATATATAGTATATGCACATAAAAAGTGTCTAAAAATGGCTGTATAATTTAGCTGCTTGGTTCACGTGTTCTGTGTATTCTTTTTTTCTCTGTTTTCATCAATTTACTGATGTGGTTGTCCTTGACCCTATAAAAAGAACATATGCGCCATGGATGCTGCAGGCGTCAGGAACATCATCATGTTGGTATGGCATGCCATCAAGCTCAGCAATTGATAGAATTGGACTGTACTACAAGTTTATATCAATGCATACTTTGGTTTGTATAGTGAAGTAGTCTAATTGTTCTTTGGAAATATAAATTAATAGACTTATCGTGGCATATATGTCATTTTATAAGGAGTTTTACAATGCTTGGAAGGTACCACAAGGTACCACGCGGTACTTTTGTGGCTGATTAATGCTACCCGTTGATTTAGCTGAATATTTAGCGAAGCATTTGTTTTAATACAAAAATATATATTTAGTTAGTATCTCCAGGTACCTTTCTTTGGGTACCTCTTGGTACTGTCTATTTTACCACCATTGGATCTTGGGAATGGACGGTTCTCCTTTTTTCCAAGCATTGTAAAACTCTTTTTATTTATGTATTCGTGCAATTAATTTTTCATTTAATTCCTTTCTGTAAGTCTCATTTTTTACGCCACTTATTCATTCAAACTTGGTATAATTTCTTAAACCATGCTGTATGTCTCATATTTTGATATTGGTTTTCTGCAGCCGTTGATGGAAGTGGACGACGCACTGGGGAGTGAGCGGCGATAGATTCAGTCATTCAGAAACATATTTATTTTATGGTTTTTGTGTACTTAATCTCAGATTGAGCTTCTATTTCAAAAGTTTAGTTTACTGAAATAAAAATTTAGAATGGAAGGAAGGATTGTAATATTTATTTGCTGTTTTCATTGCTAAAGAATGGACATAAAAGTTGTCTTATTTTACATACTCGCCCCTTATATTTTTCTTTTTGGTTGCATCTTCTAGAGTATAGTATGATCTAACTGATCGGAGGACCATTCTCAAACACAATTTGTACTTTGATGTTTATTTTTGCAGGTGCGTGCGTGCATGTACATCAAGAGAAACATGGAGAAGCCAAGCAGAGTGGCTAGCTGACGCATCTGCGACATCTGTTGTACTGTTTTGGACATTTGTGTCCATGTAAGCAAGAGAGAGGTGCTCTGCCTTTCTCTGATTGTGTTTCAGTTTTCACCATCCACCAAGTTGATAATGTGCTTGAGGTTATCAGTGATTGTGAGGAAGCTGCTTTTTGTTTATGCTACATATACCCAACCTAAACGACCCTTCTATGCGAGTGAATATCAATTTGATATGCCTATGTTTGCATGGAATTATGCATGGAAGATTAAGCAGATCATTCTTATGTGTTTCTTTCCTCTTTTGGGTTCCTAATAAGTTGGTCATGATAGGACGCGCAACGCGCGCCGAATGGTCTAAGTAACAGGAATGGCAAACAAGATCTTGACGTCACCAAAGAACTCAGACCATGAAATGGGATGGGCGATGGAATGGGTTAATATTACTACACAAACCATTATCACTGCCGCTTCTAATCTCCCCTCGTTACCGTCGGTTTTAGGATCCGTTCGCTAAGGGTCGGGAGTGATAATATACACATCACCACTGGTTCAATTATCAATTGAAAGAAATTAAAAAATTGGTAAAAAGTACATAACGGTGGGTAAACCATTTTCATCTAAGCACTTGCCACAACTGAATAGGCCAACAAAAGGATCAATGCACTGGATTTTCCATGCGAAATAGTATTTGTGCTTCACAAGGGTTCAATGACATAATATAAGCTCACGCTTTGCATGTAGCTTTCTTACTAGCACTTCAGACAATTGCCTGTGATTGGACTATAGAGATGCTAAACTTTTTGTATAAACTTTTCAAAATCTTGTACGTAGTATTTAGACATTATTAAAACAAAATCAAATGTATAAATTCTCCACTAACATATTCTAGATGTCATTGAGTAATACAATATTGGCATTTCATTTGTTTCCATTTGAGGTTATTTGAGAGGCATCCGAAGAGGCATCCGATTGTATATGAATGTTTACCTATTTCTAAAGCACATAAGGTTTCTGCCAAATTTTTCGTACGTCCTGACATGTGGGACCTGCCTGTCAGTCTGATGTGTGTCTTGCGTACGGTTTGCGTCGTCTCTCGCCTTCTTCGATTTGAGTTCGGCTAACCTGATTTCATGGCACATATTCACGAAATACAACAGATCCAAATACTACTCCTATTACAACTTGAATCACGAAATCATTGTATCTAATCTAAACTGGGAACGAAAAAAGGAAGAAAAAATGATTGGGAAATCCTATGCGACTGAGCGCCCTACCTTTGCAGCTCGCAATGGATCTGGCGAACACCGTCGATCGAAGGCTTCCATTGCCAACATTGGCTCGTCATCACCGTGACTTGCCATGACTTATAATCTGCTAATGTATGCCGACGACTCTCCGCCTGTCTCCACGCTTCAGATCTTGCCATTGGGACCATTGGGACGCCAGATCCAGCATGTGCCGCTGGTAGCAGATCTTGGCTCCACGCAAGCTCGCTGGATCTCGCAGCCGCTCCGTGACTGTGGAGAAGGACGCCGAGAAGAGGAAGAGTGAGGAGAAACCGAAATGGGAGAGGATGCGCGGTGGAGGTCAGTGTCAGTGGGTTCCAGCGCCTTCCCATTCCAATCACGAGGACACAGATTTTTTTAAGCCGGTGTGGGGCGCAGCTCTATGTGCCTTCTCGGCGTCGATGCCAGTGGGCAGTGGCCACGCATCGCCGCTGCAAGCACCGTATGCTACAAACAATTTTAAAATCCAATCGAATTTATTTATCTTTTTTAGGCCATGTTCAGATTTCCAACTATTCACTATTCATTCTAACTTTTCACTATTCATTTCAACTTTTCACTATTCCTCCCTCACAAAACACGTTTCCCAGCGAATGCTACAGTGTTTTTCTTATGTTACAGTGTTTTTTCCTACAATCTAAACACACCCCTGGGGAAATCGCTACCATATCTGTCGTCCGTCCAGGTCAATCCTGATAGCACAAGGCCTGCTAGACACGGCCCATGCCAATGCAGCCGTCGCATGCTTGGCATAATGCATCAATCATTAAGTCTGGGCCTTTGCTTGTTCGTAAAAAACACACAAAAAAAAAAGTTCGGTGTTTGTTCCTTGTGTGGTCATAGCTCGCACATAAAAAATTAAGCGATGCAATTGTTTGCATATACATTGTCGTCGCATGCATGATGCACCCAATATAATAATCCACGAGAGGTTTAAAGTAAGATTATCAACTATTTTAATTATTGTGAGCTCGGTACAGATATCATATAACCATAACGCATCGCCATCTATTGAATGTAGCAAAAAGTCTTATTTACACCCTTCAACCGTAATAAAAGTCCTGGCTTTCAACCTGCAACTATAAAACCAGACATAAATGACCCTCCAACTATCAAAACCGTACAAATTTGGCTCTAGTGGTTTCATAGGTGCTTTTCCATTTTAAGCAAAAATACATAATTGTTCTTAAACTAAAAAAATTCATAACTATTTCATTTTAAATCAAAAAATACGAAACCGATGCCAAAAGATTTCTAAAAATGCAACCTACCTATTGATATGCGATGTAAAGTTATTTGAGTATAATTTGTTTACGTCCGTAGTGTTTTTATTAATTTTTAAATAATACTAGGAATAGAAATAAATAAAATACAAATAACTTCAAATGCTGTACCAACATATTACGGATGGCACAAGTTTCATATCCTTTTGATTTAAAATAATTTAGTTATGAATTGTTTAGATTAAACTATTTTTAAAATAGAAACCCGCCATTGAAGCCACTCAAAGGCTAAATTTGCACGTTTTGATAGTTGGATGATCTTTTGTGTCCGATTTCGTTGTTACTGGTTGAAAATCAAACTTTTGCTATAGTTGGAGTGTGAAAACAGGACTTTCCCCTTAAATGTAAGGTCTCATATTCATATAACTAATTTTTGCCCGTAGCAATGCACGTGCATGTTTGCTAGTATTTACAATGTATATATCTAAGCAATTTGAAATAGAAAGTTGTAAGCTATAAAGATTTAGATCTCTCTAGAAGTATCTCTTCATCCTACTTAAGCTATAATGTTTTTGTGAGTTATGGTTTTCACTATTCGGTCTATTTCCATCGTGAGGTAATAAGTAGGCCTAGCAATGGAAATCTTTCACTGCTGGTTCATAATACGGAGGGCAGTGAAAACCGATTTTATTTTTAGCTCTGCCTTGTGATTTAATCCAGCGGCGATATACATTTCTAGCATTGGTTAGCTCTGATCGGAAAACCCGTCGATCAACAGGTGGTGGTCATTTGTTGGTGACAGCACTCACAACATCAAAATAAGGTAATTGGTAATATGCCTAGATAATCATCGGTAATGGGCAAAGGCCACATTAGCGACTTAAAATTACTAAAGGTAGTCATCTGTGATGGTCTTATGCAAAGCCCTTTACCAGTGAGCCGTTAGAGTACTCTTTGCCGTACTCTAAGATTTCTAATAATCTAAAGGCCTAGCCGGAGTTTTTGTTATTTATGAATATTCAATTGTAATATTGTATAAGAAAGAGAAGAATGCCAATATGAGTTGCAGCACCCACTTTGGTCCGATTCCTAACCAGATGTAGCTTTTTAGACCGATTCCCATACCTAGGACTAAAGATCCGTGCAAACCAAAAAACCCCTCTTTGATCTCGGTTCCTAACCAGATGTAGCTTTTCAGTCCTGGTTCCCACACCCGGGACTAAAGATATGTGTTTGGGCTACTTGTTTATTAAAAATGTCAGCCTAGTAGAGAAACCCTCTTTGGTCCCAGTTCCTAACCAGATGTAGCTTTTTAGTCCCAATTTCCATACCGAGGACTTAAAATTTGTGCAAACAAAAAAACCCTCTTTGATCTCGGTTCCTAACCAGATGTAGCTTTTTAGTCCTAGTTCCCACACTCGGGACTAAAGATATGTCCAAACCAAAAACTTATGCTCCTGGGACTCAAACCTGAGATCTCTTCCCTAGCAAGTAGCTCTCGCATAGAACATGCGACTTGGGTTGGGGTGCTATCCTTCTAGGAGGACCGTTTACTATGGATTGGTAACAGCAACGGGGACTAAGGTGGGCATTAGTCCCGGCTGGTAATACTAACCGAGACCAAAGCCTTAGTCATCATTGGTGTTACCAACCAAGACTGATGTCCACCATTTAGTATCTGTTGGTGTTACCAACTAGGTCTAAAAAGTCCTCGAAGGCCTCCACTTTTACAATCGAGACTAATGTATCATTAGTCCTGGTTCTATTTTTACCGGGACTAATGCGGGGCTTTCTTCTAGTACTTATGTAAGGTAGCCAAGATCAACTAAAAGCAATAGATGATAGTGGATGCAGATGAAGAGCTCATGAAGGTTTGCCTCTCCTTGGTGATGCCAGCGATAATCAGCCATGTCCTCCCCTGATTTCTGCCCTGGCGCTTCCCGTGCAGGATCCCTCCTAATGGATTGGCTTTTAGGCCCTGGTTCGGTCCAGATTTGGTCCGAGGGTTTTTGTCTCTTGCAAGATGGTCAATTCTTCCTTATTGCCTCCTTCTGTCATTCCTCCTTTCACTTGGATGTAAACTCTGTTGCTACCATTCTTCAGTCTGTTTTGGGGGCAATGCACTAGATTTCCGTGTTGTTCCTTAAGCTTTTTCAAACATCAAATTCTATGTGTCTTCGAAGCAAGCTGACATGATGATTCACCGCTTTGACAAAAATGTAACATCCCAGGATTTTGCACGTGATTAAAGTCATGTGTAGCTTAAGGAATGAATAAAGCCCAAAAGAGAAATTTGAGCAAAAGTTGAGCAAAGTCAAAATTTGGCGAAACTTCAATATGAAATCGAAAAGAAAAATTCAAATATTCAAAAGATACCTAAGAAAGGTATTGGGATGGAAATTTGAGACAAAAAGGAAATTGAAAGCATCTCAATTAAATGGAAAAAGAAAAAGAGAAAGGTCACTATTCACCATCTGAAAAGAGTGTGATTTTCAGCAAACAACTAGCCAAGTTTGGAAGCAATTGGTGTGCAACCTGTTTGCCTTTTGGGAAAGATGTGAAAATAAACGTTGTTTAGCAAAGTATAGTGAACAACTTTGTTGTTTGCATCAGATCAAGATCGGGTCAGAATCAGGAAGAAAATCTAGCTCAAAACTCGAATCAGAAAAACATTCAGCAAATTCAAAGTTTTAAACGCTGAGTTGAAATTTCTTAAATTGAGCCCAAACCATTGAGAAATTGACAGAGGTTCAAAAATGATAAATAAAATTCAAGCCAAGTCACAGGACTTTTGTATTTCGAGCAAGGTCAACTTTTATTCAAATTTTGGGAGTAATTTCAGAAGTTCGGGCTGCATCTAGGGTTTCAGATTTATATGAACACCCTAACCCGACCAGCGATCAAGGATCGAATTCAAGCAAATGGCTGAGAATTTGGACATGGTTCAAAAGAGAATGTGAAATTGAAGTGTTACCCTACAATCTTGCTTTTGGAATCAAATAGAGTTTGAATACAAAATCAGAAGTAATTTGAGAAATTCAAATTCTGAGTCTGAAAATGGGGATAAAACCCGCCCGACATTGGAGCTCGGATTCTGAGCTGATTGTTGCTCGAATCAGTCAAGGGTTAAAACGAAAGTTGAAGTGCTTGGATTGAGCTCTACAAGTTCTATGTTTAGATTTTGATGAGCTGAGAAGAAGGTTTGGAAGAATTTTGGGCCGCAATATCTTGGTTTGGAGCTCGGCTTGGGAGCTATGGCGGTTCGACGTCGGTGATGGAGGCGGTAACCTCAGCCACGCGTCGCCGCGCATGAGTTCACCATGGCAGTGTGAACAGCAAGTTGTGGCAGTCATCTGAGGTCGTTTTCCGTCGATATATACCCATCCCTTGCCTCCTTTCTTCTTCTTTTCCTCTTTCTCGTCATTTCCGGCCAACTCTCGGCCGCCGGATGTTCTTGCTGCCACACGCCGCCGTCCGAGCTCCCTCCTTCAATTCCCTCCGCTCACTATTTTGTCTTGAGCTCCTCTACATCTTGAACCTATCCGCATCAGCTTTCATCCATCACAGAACATGTTGCGTCGCCGTCTTCCTCGTCTCCTACCATTTTTCTGCCACCGCCTTGACATCCGCGCGTGGCCAGCCTTGCTCGTGCTATCTCCATCCAAAGTGACACTAGGGTAAGTTCCTTGTTTCTCGGTGTTGCTTTTGCGCTAGGCTTTGGCCGCTAGCCCGTCACCGTGCGGCTGGTCGGCATGTCAACGGAGAGCGCCACGCCTGCTCCGCCGTGGGTCATCTTCCGAGCACCAATCAAGGGAGAAAAGAGGTGGAATAGCTAGAGAGGTTGGGGGAGTCCGTTAGTGGTGCTTCCTTGGCTAGGGAGGCTCGCCGCCGGCGAGAGCGGCCGCCGGTCGACCGGTGGAGGCACGGTCAAAGACCGGTCTCTGTTCGGGTGAGGGGAAGGACCACGGGGGAGAAGGAGATGAAAGCCTAGGGGGTTTTGTGTAAAATGTTGTTCATGTTTTCATAATAGATTTAAATTTCGAGTTTATCAGTTTTTAATTCATAGAGAATCATGCAAATGTCCAAAATTTATAAAATAAACTTTGTTAACCTTGTTTTAAAATTTGTCATCCATTAAAAATGTTAAATAATTAAGTGGAGATAATTAATTAAATTTCTTTATTTAGATTATTTAAATAAATGCTTAATAATTCTAAAAATGCAATAATTCTAAAAAATCCTTTAATAATTAGAAATTAATTATAAATTAGTTCATTTATTTATTTAAATCCTTTAATCATTTGGAAATTAATATTAATTCTTTTTAATCAATTAAAAATGATTTAGGGAAAGTTTTATTAAAGGAAAAATATAGGCTCGTCTTTTAAAAATCTTGGGGTAGATAATGTTAGATTGCAACTTTATCGAGAAGGGAAAAGTTGCATAGCTTCTTTTGAAAAGTGTCTCATATCATATCACTAACTTGCATTACGTTTTAGCATCTCAAGTTCCGGAGTGCGACTTCGTTGAGCTCTCGAAGGAGCAGCGACCAATCAAAGAAGTGATCGTTGTCGCTCCAGAATCGCAAGAGTTCACTGAAGGCTCTAACTTGCTTGTGATCCCAGGCAAGCCCCGGTGCATTTTACCTATTTAATTTACAATGATCACAAGTCCAAAAGTTATGCTTATTTGTTGCACTAGGTATAGCAGTTGATTGAAAACCCTTGATGCATGAAACATTCCTTGGAAGACACACCCTTGCTTAGTCAAGAACTTGATTAGCAATGTCTTCATTTAATATGCTTAGTGAGCTAAGATTAAAAATGAAGATCTAGGCTTTACTAAATCCTTTACCGAATCAAGAAAGGAGTGATGTTGAAAGAAAGCGGGCACGAGTTGATAGGGGATTAAGATGGAGATCGATCCTATAGTTCTGCCTACGACGATTATGTGACTAAGGACCGATCCGTTGTTTTAATTGATGATCAAGTGATTTTACCTGGTTGCTTACTGGGTATGGGACCAGTAAAGTCAATTAGGTTGATTGGTTCATAGATTGGAAATATCGCTTACTCGTGCTTGCTGGGTCGGAGAAAGGCGGGGACGTAGCCTGTAACTCACGGGGTGGTCGCCAGACATGGGGCCCATGTGGGGGTGCATTCCTGGGTTCGAGTAAGGATATTTCTAGTCTTTGGCTCAATTAGCTGAAAGATTGTTGCGTGAAGTTGAAATAATTGTACGTGGCTGGGAACTAGGTATTCCCTGTAGGGTGTAAATCGGTCCGGATCGCCACAATTCTTGGTTATGTATATACTTGATCAGCTGTTAAGCATCGTAGAGAAAACAAGTTGAACAATGAGTTTTCTTGATTCAATGCTGGATGAAGTTTAGTACCACTGTTTGGAAAAGTTTTTAAAACTTAGATGGTTAAGTAATAACTTAATCGGATGTAAAACTTGAAAGTTAAGGATCAAGGGTTAGTAAGCTTTTTTCGCAAATAAGTTGAGTCAGCCAAACCACCAAAAGCTTTGCATACTCCTTGAGAGTCTTTTCTATTGGTAAGGTGGGTAAGTCTTGCTGAGTACCTTCGTACTCAGGGGATCTCCCTTGTTGTTTTTTAGTAGCAGCTCCTAGAGCGGTCGAGAAGGAGATCCCGAGGACCTAGAACATTATGGTCCCGATGTTTCTAGGGTTGAGCCAGAGTTGTAGATGTTTGTGTAATAGAACTACCACGACTGGTTTGTATTAAACTCTTAGTATGGCTTGACTTGCACTTAAGGTTACTTCAAAACTTAGCTGTATTATCTCGTACCTTATTATGTTCATATAAAAACATTGATGCTCGTTGTGTTCTCCTTACCGAAAACGATCCTTTCATATGGTTTATCGAGAAGTCCTTGGGACACACCACAGTTCACCAGTTTAAATTGTTTGAAGCGTTTAATGTCCGTTAAAGGATGCTATGGCGCACTTGAGCCAGTTTAAATTGGTGGTACTGCCACAAAAAATATTTGTCGACACTTTGGGGACTACTTCATTCTTTGGCATGATGAGGGAGACCTAATTTTCTTCAGATGAAGGTTCCTTGGGATTTACAACAGGATGCTTAGTGGACTTATGTCTCTTGGGATAAAAAAAATACTCCCTCCGTTCTAGAATAAAGTCAATTAATAAGTTTAACCATAAATGGCATAAAAAATATAAAGATTGGCAACATAAAAATTTTGTTTATAGATTGGTCATGAAAGCAACATTATAACATGTATCTCTTTTACTTAAAATAAATTGTATTTTTAGAAATAATGTTGATTAAAGTTAAAAAATTTGACTTTGAAAAAGTCTAAACGTTGCTATATTCTGGAATGGAGGTAGTAAGAAGTTACGCTCAGGTTGCTAAGAAACCCTCTACCCATCATAAATATGTTTCTCTTGTCTTACTATATTAAAATCTCTATTTGTGTTGTCCAATCAATCTCATAATTGTCCAAGTTCTTCCTCAGCATAGAACAAGGACGAAATGGGTTTCAAATTTTCAAATTCGTATTTTGAAGGCGGGAGATTCCATATTTAACGCCTAGAATCTTAGAAATTTTGTTATCATTGTTTCTCTCCGTCTCGTTCGGTGGCGTCGTGCATGCAAGAGGTGGGGTGCAAATCATGCTGCTTCTGTTACGGGCCAAAAGGTCCAACCCATCTTACGATTCCCAAGCTCCACTTTCCATGAGTGAATTTAATGTGACCAATATTTCTCTTGGTGAACCTTCTCGCGTTGCTTCATGTCCTCCAAGGCAAAAAGAACCCCACATGCTATAGAAAAACCCCATCTTTCTCCGCCATCACCCCCATTGCCAATGACATTCTTTGCCATTGACCCTCTCGCTCAAGCTCCACGTGGCTTTTGAGGTGATCCCACATGATCCTACTGTCGAGTATTCTATCAGCCTTTCTTGGTGGCTGCATGTTGTCATAAATTGAGATCTTGCCATTAGGTTCTTCGTGACAGAGGTGAACAAGGATGATTGCCATCTTGACATTCTTTGAAGGACTTCTTGATGAGACGTAGGTGGCTGATCTTCCGTCAGGTAAAGATAAATCTCGTTTTGGGCAGAGTGAAACACACCAATCCGGCTTCAAATCAGCAACTCGAACCCTGCAATCTTGGCACCACGACTCCTTTGGTTATCAACCGTGTCACGAAACAGTTGACCTTGCCAAGAAGGCTAATTCCTGCAAGCGAAACGAAGAACATAGGCAAGAACTTGAAAGTACGCAGCTCTTAATAATGGTTACAATCTGCGGATGAATGATTAAGCACACAAGTTGGGGTTCTACAATCCGAAGAACGGCGATTGTTCAAAGACAAATTGATCTAAAGAAAAACTCAAACCCTAATGGTAGCAGCAATGGCTGTAAAATAGGGTCTAGGGTCGTGGTCAACCCCTGGACGTGCCCACTAATAGGCTCGACGATGATACAAGGACCAAAGGCCAAAAGACGGTGACGCAGCACCAGAACAGATTCTGGACGCCACGTTGTTCAGATGATTCCCGACGACTCAGGAGGAATTTGGTCCTCACACCAGCGCCATTAGAAGCTCAATGAAATCTTGTTTCCAACCATATGTGGATCGTCAAAATTGGACTCTGCATGTGGCCTAGGCGTCTGTTTTACCGAAGGCAGCTCCTGGAGTCCGAGTTGAACACGAAGTTGAGTTGTATTGGGCCTCCACGAAGCTTGGCCGAGCCTTGCTGGTCCTCCACGCCTCTAAGCCTTTCTCCAAGTGTCTCTTGGTCTTATCTTTGGTTCCTAATCACATTATAAACAATAGGTAGCGAACCCTTCTTAAAACTATTAATAGGAACACTTAGGAGCGAGCTCACCTCTAGATTAAATTGTCGCGCGCGAGCTCTTCCGATCGGGCCTTGAATGTCCAGCGAAGAAACCTCGTGTATATCCGTATGAGTGATGTCCTCATCCTCCTCCCCCTCTTGAACTGAAGTCGTCCTCGACTCAAGCGCATCTTTTTCTCCCTAGTAAGGTCTCAAATCTGTAATATTAAAAGTAGGACTAACCCCGAACTCGGGAGGCAACTCAAGTTTATATGCATTATCATTAATATTTTCAATTATTTTAAATGGACCCTCAGCTCGAGGCATCAACTTTGACTTCCTCAATTCTGGAAAACGCACTTTTCTCAAATGCAACCACACTAAATCACCTGGTTCAAGTTCTAACTTTCTTTTACCTTTACTACCAGCAACTCTATATTTTTCTGTCATCTTTTCAATGTTGTGCTTAGTAGTTTCATGCATTTTCAATATAAACTCAGCACGTTCCTTAGCATCACTATGAATTCTCTCACTAGTAGGCAAAGGTAGAATATCAATAGGAGCACGGGGGTTGAAACCATACACTACCTGAAAAGAACTTACCTTTGTAGTGGAATGTGTTGCGTGATTGTATAAAACTCCACATGAGGCAAACATTCTTCCTACAACTTCAAATTCTTCTTCAAAACAGTCCTCAACATGGCACCCAGAGTACGGTTCACCATCTCTGTTTTTCCATCGGTTTGCGGATGACAAGTGGCAGAAAATAACAATATTGAACCCAACTTGTTCCACAAAGTACGCCAAAAGTGACTCAAGAATTTTGCATCATGATCTGAAATAATAGTAGAAGGCATACCATGCAAACGTACAATCTCTTTGAAAAAGAGATCAACAATAAGGCCAACATCATCACTTTTATGACATGGTATAAAATGAGCCATCTTGGAAAAGCGATCCACCACAACAAAAATGCTATCCCTCCCCCTCTTAGTCCTAGGCAATCCCAAAAAAAATCCATAGAAATATCTGCCCAAGGAATAGAAGGAACAGGAAGAGGCATTTACAAACCATGTGGATTCAAACGAGACTTAGCCTTTTGACATGTCGTGCAGCGAGCAACGAACTGCTCAACGTCGGTCCTCATCTTTGGCCGAAAGAAGTGTGTGGCCAAAACATCCTCCGTCTTCTTAGCGCCAAAGTGCCCCATCAAACCTCCTCCATGCGCTTCCAAAGTTTTGAAGTTGCAGCAATAGAGCGTGCTTAAGCTTGTCCTTCAAAGTGACAATGGACTCCTCTTGCGTTGTTCCCCAATGAAACAGCAAATCTTTCTTTGTCAAGGCATGTAGTGCCACTACAAAGATGCTGAAATCCTTGACAAAACGGCGGTAGAAACCTGCAAGACCAAGAAAACTCCTCACCTGTTTGACATTCTGAGGCAGCGGCCAGCTCTGAACGGCTTTGATTTTTGTCTCATCCACCTCAATTCCCTGTGGAGTAACAACATAGTCAAGAAAAGAGACTCGATTGGTGCAAAAGATGCACTTCTCAAGGTTAGCATACAAATGTGTTGTTCTCAACGCATCAAAAACAGCACGTAAGTGATCCATATGTTCACCCATAGACTTGTTTTAAATCAGTATATCATCAAAGTAAACCACCAAAAATTGACCAATAAAAGCCCTCAAAACCTCATTCATCAAGCGCATGAAAGTATTAGGTGCATTGGTTAAACCAAAAGGCATCACTAACCACTCATACAACCTGAATTTAGTTTTAAAATTTGTTTTCCGTTCATCTCCAATTTTTATTCTAATATGTTTGTAACCACTATGCAAGTCAATCTTTGTAAAAATTATAGCGCCACACAACTCGTCAATTATGTCGTCTAGCTTAGGAATAGGATAACGATATCGGATAGTAATATTATTGACGGCTCTACAATCAACACACATACGCCATATACCATCCTTCTTAGGAACCAAAAGCACAGGCACAGCACAGGGACTAAGGCTCTCACGCACATACCCGCGGTCCATAAGGTCTTGGACTTGTCACTGAATCTCCTTAGTTTCCTCAGGGTTGGTTCGGTTAAGCGGCACGGTTTGGCAAAGAGGCTCCCGGAATCAAATCAATTTGATTCTCTGTCCCTCTCAAAGGAGGCAGCCCTGGGGGTATCTCAGCTGGGAAAACATCCTTATACTCCTGCAAAATGTTAGTGACCGAAGGAGGCAAAGAGCTAGCAATATCATCAAGTGAAAACAACGCATGTTTGCATAACAAAACATAACAGACATCATCCTTAGAAATTTCAGCAAGGTCACGTTTTGTTGCAAGCATAACTCTACCCCCTAATTTAATTCCCTCGCTCTTAGATTTATGTGTGGGTGTCTCGTTTTTAGGTGGGTATATGGAATCAGCAACTTGCATAACTCTATCCCCTAATTTAGTTCCCCTCGCTCTCAGATTTATGTGTGGGTGTCTCCTTTTTAGGTGGGTATATGGAATTAGCAACTTGCATTTTGATGAGACGTAGGTGGCCGATCTTCCGTCAGGTAAAGATAACTCTCATTTTGGGCGGATTGAAACACACCGATTTGGCTTCAAGTCAGCAACTCGAACCCTGCGGTCTTAGCACCACGACTCCTCTAGTTATCAACCGTGTCACGAACCAGTTGACCTCGCCAATAAGGCTAATTCCTGCAAGCGAAACAAAGAACACATGCAAGAACTTGAAAGTACGCAGCTCTCAATAATGATGACAATCTGCGGATAAATGATTAAGCACACAAGTTGGGGTTCTACAAACCAAAGAACGGCGACTGTTCAAAGACAGATTGTTCTAAAGCAAAACCCAAAGCCTAACGGTAGCAGCAACAGCTGTAAAATAGGGTCTAAGGTTGTGGTCAACCCCTGGACACGCCCCCTAATGGGCTCGACGACGATACAAGGCCCAAAGGCCAAAAGACGGTGACGCATCACCGGAACAGATTCTGGACGCCACCTTGTTCGGACGATTCCGGACGACTCAAGAGGAACTTGGGACTCAAACCAGCGCCATTGGAAGCTCTATGAAATCTTCTTTCCAACCATATGTGGATCGTCGAAATCGGACTCCTTATATGGCCTGGGCTTCTGTTTTACCGAAGGCAGCTCCTGGACTCCGAGTTGGACTCAAAGTTGAGTTGTATTGGGCCTCCACGAAGCTTGGCCGACCCTTGCTGGTCCTCCACGCCTCTAAGACTTTCTCCATGTGTCTCTTGGTCTTCTACTTGGTTCCTAATCACATTATAAACAATAGGTAGCGAACCATTCTCAAAACTATTAATGGGAACACTTAGGAGCGAGCTCATGTCTAGATTAAATTGCCGCGCGCGAGCTCTTGTAATCGGACCTTGAATGTCCAGCGAAGAAACCTCGTGTATATCCGTAGGAGTGATGTCCTCATCATTTCTTAGCACGTCCATGTTGCAGATGTACTGTGTTATTCTATCGGTGATGCTTATGATCGCTTCCATAGCCTAGTTAAGCGAGATGGCTTCTTCAATAACACTATTCAATTTAGTTCGGAGTACCCATTGTGTTTTGCTAAATGATGCAGGCAAGAATTTAGATTCCATTCCATGGATAAGGAGGCCTAAAACCTAATCAAGTACATAAACCAAACCTGAGATGCTCGGTTGGTACATGTTTAAAACGTGTCATGAAAAATGAACCCTATCAAAAACTTTCCAAATCTGCAGCATAACAATTCTCACTTGAGGGTTCAATGGCAAACTTGAAATGACCTACATATGAAATCCTATGTAAAGTGCTACGAACCCCTTTTTAATTGAAGGTCAACTCAAGAAATAAAATGAATTAATCTTATAGAAGAACTTCAAAATCCACCAATATAATAGTTGTAGTACTTTTGATTTAGGACATTTCTTTATATGGTTTATCTCTGACTCTGATTTTTAAAACATCGCCAACACTGTAGTCAAAGCCAAGTCGCCAACAATTTTGAACTACACTTGAAAATGAATCCAAGTCTTTTGGATATAGTTAACACGGAAGTTCGCGTTTTGCATTTTCATACTCTTCCTTCTCAACCTACTAACCAAGTAAAAGTTGTACTCTCGAATAAATTTCCAAGTTTTGTCACTTAATCTTGATAAATTTTTAACATGTCATGCACCCACCAGTTGCACACACTGATGCCCACCGGCTCGCAGTGATCAGCCTCAGCACAGCTCACCGCGCACTGCCTCCACATGTGGCCGCCGAAACCTGACGGCCGCTAGCTGCCATGCCAACCGGCAGTGACCACCCTCTCCAGTTGCCCCCCACAAGAGTGACTAGCCTCACTTTGATTTAACCTTGCGTGCCACGCATAGATCACTGTGCCGCCGGAGCATTCCCGCGTCCATGCGCTCCACGCACCACTCGCCACCCCACGACCAATCCATTGTGTCCGAACCCCACGCACCACCCCCGCGCCCGCAGCTATAAAAGGACGCCAAGAGCTCCCCTTCTATCTCGCCCTGAGCCTCTAAGCTCTCCTCATCCTTTCGTGGCGGAAGCCATTACGAGCCAAGTCGCCGGAGCTCACCTCCACGATCACCGTCTCCACCCACTACCGAACCTACCCAGCTCTTCAGACACTGCCATCGCCGCCGCACCACTAGGTGTCACAGAGTAGAGCACCATTGCCGCTACCAAGGTCCACCTCAACATGGTCAGCTCATCCCTGCCTTGCTCTGCTCATGGGAACAGGTTCCTCTCCATCCACTTAACCTTCGCGAGCTGCAACCCCCTACTCCGCCCACCATCATCGCTGGAATCGGGCTGTCACGATCACCGTAACTACTACTACTATGTCGGCCTGCTCTGAGCCACCTCCAACCTTGACTCCTTCATAAAACCGACTCTTGGTGAGTCCCTAATCAACCCTGGGCCCTCATCCTGGCCATCCCCTACATCCCCTCACCAGAATCAAGCTCGTTGAGCTCCCAGTTCCGTCCGGGGACTACATCGTCATTACCCAAATAGTTGTAGGGTTGTCAGTGTAAAAACTGATGACCTATATGTAATAGTCGAGTTTCAAATCTAGGCTTAAAAGCTGATAAATTCATAATTTCATTAAAAACCATAGAAAAATCATAAAAATGCAAACTGGATTTCTATGAACTCAGGAAGATGCCTTCTACAACTTTGTCAAAGCATGTGTATACTTTTGATGAATTGTTTAGGATATAAAATTGAAAGCTAGTTTAATAACTTTTCTACATAATTCAAGATATACAACTCCCACTACAGATGTGATATTTGGATATGTTTTCCCCTGATGATTATGAGGCTTGTGTAGAAAACTTGCAATGCGATCTTGATTGTAGCTCGAGTTATGAATTATTTCTTGCGGCCATCCTTGAAAAATTGGTAGATTCCCATCTTTTGGTTGTAGCTTATTAGTGTCGCTATGTATCTGTGGTAAATGGGTGGACGCTATAAGGATCCGTTAGCTTTCTCAAATGAGTGTGTGAAGAAAAATGGAGTAGCATTTGTTTAGGTAGTTTTACTGCATGAACTAGGCTAAACTTAGTGTACCTTGCTCCAGTAAATAGCTCACGGGAATATACGATGTATTTATTTTTGTATGATTTAATCATGTTGTTAGCTGCCTGATCTTGCAATTCTTCATAGTCAATCTACTGGATGAAATGACCTCAGCTTTTTACAGTGAGCTGTTTAAGTTAAAAGGAACCTACTGTGAAAATCTCAGTTTTAGAATGTGCACCAAACTCAAAAAGGAAATTTGAGTTCAAACCAAAGATGAAATAGTGTTGGTGTTATTTAACTCATATATAATAATCCGCAAGCGTACGTAAATACCTCTATAGCACTTCACCCGTGAGTATTCAGAGTATCGTATTTTAGGTATAATTGTCTTCTAACAAGAATACCTTATTAAGGGGAACAGTTTGGTATAGGAAGTGTGTTTCAATCTAAAGATAAGATATATCATAAGTTTAACTCTGTTATATTTTGCATGCGAGTGAGCACTGGTCTGACCCAAATATAGTAGGGACCTCCGTCTTATTTAACTCTATTCTATGCTCGAACAGGAGGGGTGTACACAAAACTATGTCTAAGACATACCAAACCACAAGTTGTCACCTTCTCGCTGCCTACCCCTCTACTTTGTAGAACATAAAGCAACCAATGGTAATCTAAGGCATAGACACCATTCCTATTCCGTTGATTACTTACTCTAGTGTGTGCATAGGGTTACTCATATTAGAGTCCCTTCACTAGAGTAACCAAACACTAATCCCACAAACAATCAACAACAAAATATAACTTAACAAAGAACTTGTAGACTTACTTGTACATGAAGAATCAAGATCGAAGATGGATTATAAGGTTGAAGAAGAGTCCATTGGAAATAATCGAATAGAAATAATCCAATAGCTCTTCTTCTAATCTCTCTCTAATTTTCTTCAAATCCCGTTCTAATCTCTCTTCTAATATCACTCCCTAATCTAATTCTATGAAGCCCTTCTACATTCCTTGCCCCCTCTCCCAGGTTTATCTAAGTTGATCAACAGTCGAATGATCTGAAAGAGGGGGATATGGGTTGCTTATATAGGCCTCCAAGGTCGTTTTCCGACATTTATTTATGGCAACTCAGGTGGAACCGCCGTAAGGAACCAAAATAGTACCACCTCCCCAAAAGCTGGGCCGAAGTGGCATTGGTGGGGGGATCGGCCGATCCCCCACTGAAGCCTCCAAGGCCCCACATCGGCTAGTGGGCCCCTTGTGGTCTTCTTATGCCAATTATGCTTACACCAGGCCCACTTGTGTTCAAGCCCGGGACCGCGGTCCCTTGTTACCACTTCCTGGCCATCGCCTTCGGCTGGTGGACTCCTTGTGGGCTTCCTTTGTCAGTTCTGCCTGCGGTGGGCGAAGTTATGTTTGTTTTCTTCGTGTTTTGTGGGCTTGAGCCATCGTTTGATTTTACTAAATTACCGGTGAAGTATTTCTTGGACTCTTGAGTGGGCTTTCTCTCCATATGCAAGTGTAGTCTCGTGAAATCAACAATTCACCAAAACTTGTGCAAATGATTAGTCATAAACTTCTATTATTAAGTTTCATGGTTGTTTCCGGTAAATGTTGATGGTTAAATATGTAGTTAAGGACCGTCAACAAGTTGTAGGATAAATGAAAACCCTCCATTTCATGCGTTTATGAAACTTTTGAACCTCTTGTGAGAACCTTTTAAAACCTATTCCAACATAAATAAACGGTGATTTGGTGATGAAATGAAGTTACAAATTTCATATATGTACAATCACCATAACAAAAGAAATCTACAAGGGAACTTTTCCTAGTTGGTTAAGAGGATATAGAATATGCTTTTAATCTTTTCTAGGTTTATATGGCCACATATGCACCGTGATTATATTTTTGTGAACGTAAGAACTCGAATTGAGTATCTATGCATGTGCATGTCGTGTAGAACATGCACTCACTGACGGGACAGACAAGCTCATTCCGGACCTTGAAGAGGAATCATTAGAAGAACAAATGAACGCCCTCATCACTGATCAAGTTCCAACAGAGCCCGAGGTGAGAGTTGATCAAGAAGGCAAGCACCAGAGCATGACATAACTTTTAAACTTCTCGCAACTATGATTTCTCTATACTTGTGCATATACATTTTCAGGAGTTGAATGCAATCTTAGATGCATGATCCTAGTACCTATGTTTGAATTCTAGTATGATAGGTTGATAATTACCATGCCTTAAGGACATGTTAAAGTCGGGCGATTTTCTATCACTCGTGAGTCATAGGAGCTCTCTTCTTTATTCATAAGGATGGACAAATGGGGCGGTATGTGTAGATGTCTCATCTGTGTATGATGAAATGATTAAGGCTGAAATGTGTGGTACGTTTCGTGTCAAGTTTTTGAATGTACCATGCACATGCCGAGATAGGGAACCGGTAATGTCAGTACAGAATTGATGCAGCTAGGGCTATTAGCATGCTTTCCTTGGAAATTTATTTCCCTTACCATACACTTGTGGGTATATGTGTGAGGTCGTGTGTGGATAGTCTTTACCCTAAGAAAGTGGGATTTGGTTTTGAGCTAAAGATTCAGTGGAAGGGTAGGGTCATGCTTGCCCTTTTTAGCATGCGCCACCCGTATGTTTGGGTTTCCCTTGCAAGGTTATGAAATTCGGTTTGAGTTGTCCACTTCTTGCGGTTAATGAGACTGCTTGACCGTCGTGCTTTATTGAGTAACAACTGGAATGAAGAGAATGGTGAACTTAATGCTTGGAATTAAGTTTATTGCTCCACTTGTTTGCTTAGAAAGGATACTCACATAGAATGGTTAACCTAACTAGAACTTGATGCTAAAATATTAAAAGTAAGGATTCACTCTTAGTCACTTTTTGGCAAAAACAAACCCTATCAGCCAAAAGACCATGCATATCTAGGAGTTGGTGAAGTAGTTATCACCCGACCGGGTAAGCCTTGGTGAGTATTAGTATCATCAGCCTTGGTTGTGGCTCTATTTTTTAGGTAGTACTTTGGAGGAGATGGCTACTGGTGTTACTTAGTCGAGTCAGATTTCTCCTCGATGGACTGTCGTGTGGTACATGTCCTCTGGCAAGGACTATGTGGAGTAACGTTATGGAAGGCTTTATCATGATGTTACTTGTATCGTCGTTTCGATACTGTAAGAGATCCAAAGGCATGTGGATATATGTCTAGAAATTAATTCTTAAGAAATTTTGAGATAACATGAATAATTCTCCCTTTTGAAAAGATGTTTACTTTATCAATTATTTTGATGGAACAATCAGGAACTTCAGGCTAAATCGAGAATGATTTAATTCAAGCCTGCATGCACCCTAAGGATCTCAGCCGAGGCTACCAGACCAGAAGGCAATCTGGCCTACCAGAGTCTAGCTGGTCGACTCTGGCTTGGGTCGTTTGACAAATCTTCTCTGAGTATTCCCAATTGTTTTACTCGCCTTTATTCCTGCGCACTTGATGAAATATGAGAACATGGGTGTGGTTGGCATACAAGTGTGCACCAACCACAATATGTGACATGTTTTAGGGACACACTTTTTATTTTATTGAATCAAATAATGATGATGCTGCATGTGGCGGACCACTCCGAAATTATTCCAAGTTAAGTACCCCGGGACCACTAATCAAGTAGTCAGGCACTTAATCCGGAATAAGCTGGAGCGCCGTCGGATTAAACCCGATTAACCACGTTCTTTTCTCGATCGAAACAACAGCACGCCCACACGAAGGTGAGTTCCAGAGATTACAACATTCCACAAATTTAACATACATAAAGGGGTAACATAGAGTTATTACAAACCGAGTTTGAATTTAAATCAGAGTTCAAGTCTTGCAGCGGAAATAAAAGTTCATTACAGCGGAATTTAAAGGTTCATTGCAGCGGAAGAATAATCTAACGACGATACAAATAACACCGTGCTGAAGCCTGCCACGATGCTACTCCTCCCGATCCTCGGTAGAGGACGGAACCCATTCGGTGTGCCATCCAGGGGGAACCTGGGTAGGCCAAGTCAAAGCATCGACGGCCACATCCAACATGGTACATGTAAATCAATGCCACAAGTAAGGCTGAGTATACTAATACTCAGCAAGGCTTACCCGTCGGGTGAAAACTACATCACCGACATCTAGACAATGAGAGGCTTTTGGCTAGTGGGTTTGTTTGCCAAAAAGCAAATAAGAGAAGGTCGTTGCTTTCATGTTTTAGCATCATATTCTATTAGATTTAACCATTCTAGATTTGCATCCTCTCTAAGCATACAAGTGGTGCAATACAATTTATTTCATAGACAAGTTCATCAATCTCAAAGTTCCACTTGTTACTCAATGCAGCAAGGCGGTCAAGCAGTCTCATTAACCGCGAGAAGCGGACAGTTCGAACCGAATTTTGCTACCTGGCCAGGGGAAACCCAACACACACGGATACTATGCTTGCTATAAAAGGTACAAGCATTTCCTAACCTTTCCCATCGATCCACAATTCGGAACCAGATCCACTTCCTTAGGATAAAGGTTTACTGCTTCACTCACAGTCTCACGCATATATCCACAAGTGTACGGCAGGGGAAAACAAAGTTTCCAAGGAGAGATGGCTATCGGCCCTAGCTGCTTCAATCTGGTACCGGGCTTACCGACTCCCATATATCGGCATGCATGTGGTACGTTCAAAAACTTGACACACTCAACCACACATTTCGACCTTAAAACAATTATCATACACGGACGGGAGATCTACATCTATCACCCCGCCCGTCAATCCTTATGATTCCAACATAAGTAAAGACAAGCAACTCCTAAGTCTCGCGAGTGACAGGAAATCACTCGACTTGTAACGGACCTAAAGCAATGCCCTATCGATCCTTTCATACTAGTGTTGCAAGTCATAGGTACTAGGAAATGTGCAGCTAAGGTATTCATTCAACTCCTTGAAACGTAAATGCACAATTATAGGGAAATCATAGGTGCATAATTTGTAAAGGTTAGGTCATGCTCCGGGGCTTGCCTTCTTGCTCAAGCTGGGGGTTAGCCTCCGGGTTGGTCGATCCTTCGCCGGCACCTTCCTCCGGGATTCCTTCCTCGTCAGCGGGGATGAGGTGGTAGTTGCCGTCCGGAATAGCGCCTTCTACATGAGATGCATAACTTAAGGTGGCTGCCTATTGATTCTAAGATTAAGGCCTTGAAGGCCATATTCACCTAGACATGCTTAAGTACTACTATTTTCTTCACAAAATAGAGTAAAGGTGTGGAAAAGTTTTATTTGACTTCGATGGTGATTGTGTACATATACAAAAGAATTCTATTTATTACTTCCCAATTTAGGGTGCTGTTCTGGAATTTTAGATTCCATTTATTTTATTCTAACTAATTAGCAAATAGGTTTATTCTTTTATATAACTCAATTTTCACCTAGATTACTTCTCATTTTTGTTTCTCCATTTCTGTTCATCATTTTTATCTATAAACTTTATGACAGCTACTGGAGTATAAGAGCTAAGCTCACTCCAAAATTTAGCTAAATCTGAGCTACACATAATTTATTAAAAATATATCAATCAGCTGTCTGCAGAAATGAAATAAATTCATATAAAATCGAAAATACATCCAATTCAGGAGATTTTTCTACCAAAGCTAGTCATAAGTGCAAGGAGGGATCTGGCCAAGTGGTGGCTCAAAATAACCCTTGGTCAGTCCTTAATAAATTTCTATCCAAAAACACATATCTATTTATTTGCTAGTCTAAACAGAGCAAAAACTAAGTTTTTCATTTTTAAAAGGTGTGCTAACAAGTTTCTAGTCCACTGGAGAAAAATGGTGATTTTTCACTGCACAGATTCTTTTTAATAATTTCTGTACTTCAAAAAGACAGGAAACACATTTTAATTCATAACTGAAGCTACACTTCATATTTTTAGGTCCCCTTTGGACACAAGCTGTCCAAAGTCACTACAAACAACATATCCAAAGATCAACCCTAGCGGAGCTCTGGATTTGAAATGGTGCACAAGTTTCAATTTCCACAGTTTGAATTTTAATTCAAAAATGGTTCATCAAAAGTATACACATGCTTAAAGGAGATTGGAGTCTACAATCTCACGAATCCAGGGAGTATTTTTGTGCATTTTTCTGATTTTTGTACGATTTTTAACGGATTTTACAAGATTCGGGAAAATTAGATCTAGGTTTAAGAATCTTTTTACGCCGGGGACCCTAGAACTTTCAAAACCTTTCAAACTAGTCCCTGACTTTTGCACGGAGGACCCTAGAAAAACGAAGACGATGAACTTATGCCCTCGGCTCTCGCCGGAGTTGCGCCGGCCAAACGGCGGCGAGCTAGGGTCGGGGAAGTGGGGGAAAAGATCCAGGGGCTCACCACGAGTCGGTTGGTGACGGTTGGGAGGCCGGGGAAGCTCGGGGTTTCGCCGGCGACGAGCGGTGGCGGTGCGGCCGCCGCGACTGCTACGCCGGTGAGGTCGGAGGCGTTCGTCGGGGTTTGAAGGGTCCTAGAGCACCAGTGGATCTCGAGGAAGCTAATGGCGTGCTCGGTTGACCTCGGGGACGGCTCGACGTGAGGGTGCTCCGGCGGCCGAAAATCGCGATTTGGGGGAAATCTTGATTTCTCGCCGGAGAAGCGACAATAGCTCGGGAGAAGTGGGGGGAATTGGAGCTAGGGTAGAGGTCTAGCTTCGTGCGCGATGAATTTGGGAATGGTGGAGAGTGGAAGGCGAATTTCTCGGCGAAGCTCGGCTCGGTCCGTGCGGCGCGAGGAAGAAGATGACGGAGCGAGCGCGAGGAAGTGCAAATGGCTAAGTGCGAACTGAGGGAAAGGGGTGTGAGTGCTCGGTGGAGTGCTTGGGCACGCGAGAGTGGCACTGTGCTGCCTTGGGAGCATGCGTGGCTGTCGCGGTCGCCATTGATGGCGCGGCGAGCTCGAACAGAGCGCACGCGCGCGGTTGGGCGTCAAAGATTGCCGCGTGAGGGAGTGGAGATCTTCAGCAGGGCCTTTGGTGCGACGCGGACGGATTCTACTACCTGCAGGGCGCGCAGCGCGGCGCGAGCGCGCGTGCGGCCACGGCGGCGCGCGACCGGCATGATGGCGTTCCGCGGCGCGAGGCGAGACGACTCGACGGCGGCGACGTGATGGCTCGGGAGGGGAGGGACAAGTGCAAGGCGACAAGCGCCAGCGTCCACCGCGGCTCGGCCAGCTCGGCGCTGCCTGCGCCGCTTGCCGGCCACGTGGCGGCCGAGCTCCGGCCAGCGCAGGGGCGCGCCAGGGGCACTGTTGGCGCCCGTGGAGCTCCGTTTTCCCATTTGAATTTTCTCCAAAAATTTGAACTGAACTTGAAAAAGTGTGAAAATAAAAGTTGGAGTTTGAAAGATGGGACACAACTTTCTTTTTGGGGTGAACCTGAAATTTCAAATTTTTCGAGCTCAAACAACCCAAATACAAAAAGGTGCCCAGAACTGTATTTCGAGTTTTTGAGGGACTAAACTGCAAAATTTTCAAAAGTTCCAAACAGTGACTAGGCCTTATTTGTGATGACAAACAACTTTTATTTTTGGAGATTTTCAAGTTTAGTACAAAAATCTCGTGTTTTCAGTTGGTGTCAAACAACTCTTGTTTTTGAATTTAAATTTGAATTTTTGATGGATTTTTGAGTTTCAACCCATAATTCCCTTTTTGCATTGGTTTTAAGTGCACTAATAAATATTTTGACATCAGAGATGTCACACTGCATTACATTGGAAATAAACTTTTGAATGAAAGAATGAAAGAAATAAACTTACATCACTTGAATTCTAAAATTATTCTAGCTTAATCCCTCTATTCCCTTGGATCCGGATATTGGTATAGGTCGGGGTGCCCTGTTGCCCTTGCGAGGCATTTGAACTTGAAGGTCAACGCCTTGCGATGGGACTCCATATCGTCCTCTGTTTCCTTCCTAGTAATCTCGGTTTCGGTGACACACTCGTCCATATTGTTTAACTTGATCAACAATGGCGGTGTACTCCCACGGGGCTGGACTCCCTAGAATCCATGGGCAAGTCCTTCAAGGGAGGCTGCCAAACCTTCCCAATTCCTGGCCCAGGACAGACATGTCGTGGCCTAGGCGAAGGGCTGCCTGGATAGTAACTTGACGACTTGGATCTCGTAGAGGTGAGGACATGCTTCCTCGAAGGGGAGGCAGTGGCCTTCTTCGTGATGACCTTTCATGGAGACAGAGCCCCCATGGTCGGTCGTGCGAGCACCAGCACATGGGGGCTTGACTTCTGTTCCTTGGCGGTCGATGCAGTGAAACTAGGGCCCAGTGGTCCAGAAGGGACGCCGGCCAGCCAGACTCTTCGTCCTCTGGTCACCAGTTTGTCCGCGATGGCCCCCATGAATGCCACTTTCTCGATGACTTGGAGGCTGCTTGATTCGGTGGTGCTGATAGAAGCTCTTGAAGGGGTGTATGTTGAGCCATTAGTGTTGGATGCTGAATTAGGGCTTGCGGCACCCCTGGGGCTGGCCATGGCTATGGATTTTAGGTGAATTTGAAAAAAAGGAGTTTTAGGGGAGAAGAGAGCAAAAGATCTCGAGGATTTGTCTAAAGAGGACAGGAGGGGCTTCTCTCGGTTAAAAAGAGCAGCCACGTTCAAAAAATTTGGAGGGATCCGCTAAATGATGTTGTTGAGTTTGAACAGCCAAAACGACTCTGGGGAGAGTGATGAGACGTAGGTGGCCGATCTTCCATCAGGTAAAGATAATTCTCATTTTGGGCGGAGTGAAACACACCGATCCGGCTTCAAGTCAGCAACTCGAACCCTGCAATCTTAGCACCACAACTCCTCTGGTTATCAACCGTGTCATGATCCGGTTGAACTCGCCAAGAAGGCTAATCCCTGCAAGCGAAACGAAGAACACAAGCAAGAACTTAGCGGGCTAAGGTGTGACATCTCAGATGTCAAAAAGGTTAAAAGTACATTTAAAATCAATGCAAAAGGGAATTATGGGTTGAAATTCAGAAATCCATCAAAAATCCAAATTTTAAATTCCAAAAACAAGGGTTGTTTGGCACCAACTGAAAACTCAAGATTTTTGTACTAAACTTGAAAATCTCAAAAAATAAAAGTTGTTTGTCATCACAAATAAACCCTAGTCACTGTTTGGAACTTTTGAAAATTTTGCAGTTTAGTCCCTCAAAAACTCGAATTACCGTTCTGGGCACCTTTTGGTTTTTGGGTTGTTTGAGCTCGAAAAACTTGGAATTTCAGGTTCACCCCAAAAATAAAGTTGTGTACCATCTCCCAAACTCCAACTTTTATTTTTACACTTTTTCAAGTTCAGTTCAAATTTTTGGAGAAAATTCGAATTTGAAAACGGAGCTCCACGGGCAAGCAACAGTGCCCTGGCGCGCCCCTGCGCTGGCCGGAGCTCGGCCGCCACATGGCCGGCGAGCGGCGCAGGCGGCGCCGAGCTGGCCGAGCCGCGGCGGACGCTGGCGCTTGTCGCCTAGCACTTGTCCGGCCCCTCCCGAGCCATCACTTCGCCGCCGTCGAGTCACCTCGCCTCGCGCCGCGGGACACCATCATGCCGGTCGCGCGCCGCCGTGGCCGCACGCGCGCTCGCGCCGTGCTGAGCGCTCCGCAGGCCGCGATGCCGTTCCGCTACGCTCCAAGAGCACTGTTGAAGATCCCCCGACGTCACTCGAGGATCTCCTCGCCCGATCGAGTCGCTCGCGCGCTGCCCGAGCTCGCTCCGCATTCATGGCGGCCTGCTCGCGCCGCGCCGTGCGCTCGCACGCTCCCGATGCAGCACAGTGCCTCCCTCGCGTGCCCAAGCACTCCACTGAGCACTCACGCCCCTCCACTCACTCGCTCACTTAGCCATTTTCACTTCCCCGCGCTCGCTCGGTCATCTTCTTCCTCGCGCCGCGCGAACCGAGCCGAGCTTCGCCGGAAAATTCTCCTTCCACACTCCACCATTCCCAAATTCGTCGCGCACGAAGCTAGCCCTCTACCCTAGCTCCAAATCCCCCCACTTTCCCCAAGCTATTGTCGCTTCTCCGGCGAGAAATCAAGATTTCCCCCAAATCGCGATTTTCGGCCGCCGGAGCACCCGCACGTCGAGACCCCACTCCGAGCCGTCCCCGAGGTCAACCGAGCACGCCATTAGCTTCCTCGTGCTCCATTGGTGCTCTAGGACCCTTCATACCCCGACGAACGCCCCCGACCTCACCGGCGTAGCAGTCGCGGCGGCCGCACCGCCACCGCTCGTTGCCGGCGAAACTCCGAGCTTCCCCGGCCTCCCAACCGTCACCAACCGACTCGTGGTGAGCCCATGATGCTTTTCCCCCACTTCCCCGAGCCTAGTTCGCCGCCGTTTGGCCGGCGCAACTCCAGCGAGAGCCGAGGGCATAACTTCATCGTCTTCGTTCTTCTAGGGTCCTCTGCGCAAAAACCAGGGAATTGTTCGTAAGGTTTTGAAAGTTCTAGGGTTCCCTGCGTAAAAAAATTCTTAAACCTAGATTTGATTTTCCCGAATCTTGTAAAATCCGTTAAAAATTGTACAAAAATCAGAAAAATGCACAAAAATACTCTCTAGATTCGTGAGATTGTAAACTCCAATCTCCTTTAAGCATGTGTATGCTTTTGATGAATCGTTTTTGAATTAAAATTCAAACTGTGGAAATTGAAACTTGTGCACCATTTCAAATCACCATTTTGCTCCAGAGGACTAAAAACTTGTTAGCACACCTGTTAAAAATGAAAAGCTTAATTTTTGCTCTGTTTAGGCTAGCAAATAAATAAATATGTGTTTTTAGATAGAAATTTATTGAGGACTGTCCAAGGTTGATTTTGAGCCACCAATTGGCCAGAGCCCTCCTCATACTAATGACTAGCTCTGGTAGGACGATTTTCTGAATTGGATGTATTTTCAATTTTATATGAATTTATTTCATTTCTGCAGACAGCTGATTGATATATTTTTAATAAGTTATGTGTAGCTCAGATTTAGCTAAATTTTGGAGTGAGCTTAGCTCTTATACTCCAGTAGCTGTCATAAAGTTTATAGGTAAAAATGTTGAGCAGAAATGGAGAAACAAAAATGAGAAGGAATCTAGGTGGAATTTGATTTATATAAAAGAATAAACCTTTTTGTTAATTAGTTAGAATAAAATAAAGAGAGTCAGAAATTCCAGAACAGCACCCTAAATTGTGAAGTAATAAATAGAATTCTTTTATATATGTACACAATCACCATCGAAGTCAATTAAAACTTTTCCACACCTACACTCTGTTTTTGTGAAGAAAATGGTAGTACTTAAGCATGTCTAGGTGAATATGGCCTTCAAGGCCTTAATCATAGAATCACTAGGCAGCCCTTAAAATATGCATCTCATGTAGACGGTGCTATCCCGGACGGCAACTACCACCTCATCCCCGCTGACGAGGAAGGAGTCCCGGAGGAAGGTGCCGGTGCAGGATCGACCAACCCGGAGGCTAACCCCCAGCTCGAGCAAGAAGGCAAGCCCCGGAGCATAACCTAACCTTTACCAATTATGCATTATGACTTCTCTATGCTTGTGCATTTACGTTTCAAGGAGTTGATTGAATACCTTAGATGCACATTTCCTAGTACCTATGAATTGCAACACTAGTATAAAAGGATCGATAGGGCATTGCTTTAGGTCCGTTACAAGTCGAGTGATTTTCTGTCACTCGCGAGACATAGGAATTGCTTTTCTTTACTTATGTTGGAATCATAAGGATTGACGGGCGGGATGATAGATGTAGATCTCCCGTCCGTGTATGATAATTGATTTAAGGTCGAAATGTGTGGTTGAGTGTGTCAAGTTTTTGAACGTACCACATGCATGCCGATGTATGGGGATCGGTAAGCCCGGTACCAGATTGAAGCAGCTAGGGCCGATAGCCATCTCTCCTTGGAAACTTTGTTTTCCCCTGCCGTACACTTGTGGATATATGCGTGAGACTGTGAGTGAAGCAGTAAACCTTTATCCTAAGGAAATGGACCCGGTTCCGAATTGTGGATCGATGGGAAAGGTTGGGAAATGCTTGTACCTTTTATAGCAAGCAGAGTATCCGTGTGTGTTGGGTTTCCCCTGGCCAGGTAGCAGAAATTCGGTTCGAACTGTCTGCTTCTCGCGGTTAATGAGACTGTTTGACCGCCTTGCAACATTGAGTAACAAGTGGAATTATGAGATTTATGAACTTGTTGTATGAATTAAATTGTATTGCACCACTTGTATGCTTAGAGAGGATGCTAATCTAGAATGGTTAAATTTACTAGAATATGATGCTAAAACTTGAAAGCAAGGACCTACTCTTAGTTGCTTTTTGGCAAACAAACCCACCAGCCAAAAGCCTCTCATTGTCTAGATGTCGGTGATGTAGTTTTCACCCGACGGGTAAGCCTTGCTGAGTATTAGTATACTCAGCCTTGCTTGTGGCATTGATTTACAGGTACACCATTGGATGTCGATGCCTTGACTTGGCCTACCCAGGTTCCACCTGGCTGGCACATCGAATGGGTTCCGTCCTCTGCCGAGGATCGGGAGGAGTAGCATCGTGGCAGGCTTCAGCACGGTGTTATTTGTATCGTCGTTAGATTATTTTTCTTCCGCTGCATTGAACCTTTAAATTCCGCCGTTATGAACTTTTAACTCCGCTGCAAGACTTTGATACTCTGATTTAAATTCAAACTCGGTTTGTAATAACTCTATGTTCCCCCTTTATGTATGTTAAAATTTGTGGAATGTTGTAATCTCTGGAACTCACCTTCGTGTGGGCGTGCTGTTGTTTCGATCGGGAAAAAGAACGTGGTTAATCGGGTTTAATCCGACGGCGCTCCAGCTTATCCCGGATTAAGTGCCTGACCACTTGATTAGTGGTCCCGAGGTACTTAACTTGGAATAATTTTGGAGTGGTCCGCCACAGCTGGTATCAGAGCCGAAACAGCGCACCGGAGAGAGCAATAAACCTCTAATAAACATCTTTGAATAAAACTT
The DNA here is from genome assembly GCA_015342445.1 of Digitaria exilis. Lineage (NCBI taxonomy): Eukaryota > Viridiplantae > Streptophyta > Magnoliopsida > Poales > Poaceae > Digitaria > Digitaria exilis. The sequence goes on from JACEFO010001803.1 coordinate 667,470, forward strand.
GCCAACTCGTGCTTCCGACGCGCTTCGCGATGGAAGGTTATTAATAGGACCGTTAAGGATGTTACCTAGAGCGTGAAGCCTATGTGGGTTAAGGGATCACGATATGATAGGTGGCAAATAGTATATTATACTGACTTCCAGCACATTTCATTCTGTCATTTACTTTACGCAATGGTGGGCGCAAGGTACGGCGATTGCTGTAACGTACCACGGTACTATATGAAAATATAGTGGCGGCACATAGTCAATACGCTGTCACGGCGTATGAAACTAGAATAGAATGGTGGGCGCAAGGTACGGCGATTGCTGTAGCGTAGCACGGCATCATATGCAAATATGATGGCGGCACAAAGTCAATACGCTCATGAAATAGCGTATGAAATTGTCAATATGTTGCTTTGGTGACATATGAACATTGCCCGTTCAATGTTAAATGTTCGGGTGCCACCTCTATAATGGGTGGTAATGAATGGAGACGCTTTCGTGAGTGCTGGCACGAAAGGTTGATTATACATGCTCTGGAATGGAATTTTCTGCAGGTACCCTAACCGCGAATCCGTATATTGTAACGGTTAGAAAAGTCGGCTAGATAATATAGGGAGAGACGAATATTGCCTAGCCACCGGCACTAACTTCGTAGGCCAAAGGTTTATTGGCATGTGTGTTGGTGAGAACGAATAGGCCGCTCATGCATTGCATCTCACTGAATTAACATGGACTTTAATAAGTGACCAAATCGAACCGCCGTCGAAATTGAAATCACAACCCAAAAATCCTGCTGAGACCAGTCTGTTTGCACCCTTAATTCGAAACTGAAAACTCTGTCAAATGAAAAAGTGTTCAACATGAAGGTTGTCATAAATATTATGAAGTATATGCTGTAGAAAATTCAACGAAAATGGTTCAGTAAAACTGGAGTTATGCTAAAAATGGTAACCCCCTGTCTGCTGGAAATTTCTGGGGACAGTGAGATAAAAATGGAATTTTTTTTTACACCGTCTTAACGACAGTTTCTGCTCAAGCCTCCAACATGAAACTTGTTAGGAATTACTTAAAAAATGTCCTGGCCAAAGTTGGGAATTTTTGAACTTGTAGATTCCGAGTTTTATAATTTTTACTACACTGTCCAGAATCTGTTTGTTTCCTTTGGCGCTAACCGGTTCTCACCCTTGCCCTTTTTCTTTTTGGTTCAGAATGGACGCCCTCGCTGACCTGGCCAATCCCAACGACGTGTCCTTCTCTGATTGCTTGGGATGGGAAGGCTTCCCTAGCATCTTGTGGTCGGTTTTACAGGCGCTCGACTACCCTACACCGCCATAGTACGAGAGGACTATTATCCGAGACCGTGGTGTGGTTCGTTCCCGTGTGCGTTTGGTGGTATACCGCCACCCGCCGTGTCCTAGCTCTCCCACCTAGACGGTGGAAGTTCACGGACACCACATGGAGACGACCTGCGAGCTAGCAACCTTGAATGGCATTAGCTCTTTTGTGGCTCAGAGCCAGGAGTTGGTTGAGCACCAGTTACTTGGATTATTCCCACCGACTCAGCCGGATGATCCCCACTGGATGAGACGCTACCTTAGCTCCCCTTTGAGGATGGCGGAGAACCCCGTCGCAGCAGCCGCGTTGATGATGAGGTGGATACGGGCGTATCACCGTTTGCAGGCACTTCTTGGACGGTCGCAGAGCGAGATGCTCAATCTTGCCATGGACATGTCCGCTCGTGCCCATGACATAGGGGTTGAGAGGACCTCCTTGTCCATTGAGGTGACCACTAGAGATGCTATGATTGCTGACTCGGAGAGGCAATTGAATGACCTCCACATTGCACACAACAACACCCAAAATGAGTTAGCACAGACAAGGGATGAGCTTGAGGAGGTACACGGTACCTTGGAGCATGCCAATGCTATGCTTGCCACCCATGACGCTCAGCACCTTCTTGAGCAAGAAGGAGGGGATGGTGAAGGAGAGGCCCCCGATTCCGACATGGACACCGAGGACGACATGCCGCCCCTTTCAGCTCCACCTTCACCTATGGGCAGCGAGGCTACCGCTAACAATTTAGATGATTTTTAGAGTGGTAGTAGCAAGTTTACTCCTCCGCTAGGCCTAAGTTTTGGCTTCATGTTGTAATAGGCTAGATGGAGTTGAGCTCCCCCTTTTATCTTTTGGGTGGCAATGTAATTTAAAGATGTGGATGTGTGATCAACACTTGATGAAGTTGTAATAGCTGTGTTGAAAACATTCTGCAGCTAACCTTGTTTTAATTATTGATGGGTTTTCCATTCATTTCTGGGTTGTGATGTGAACTACAAAGTTGTTTGGAATTTGTCAAACAAAATGACCACCAAATTGCAACCCCATTGGTTAAGCGAAATAAAAATGGCAACCAAAACACTACAGCTCGGCCTGCTGAAAAACAGCAAATGCAGAGAGCTAAAGATTGAATTTTTCGGCTTAGTTCCGGTCCGAATTTGAATCCGAGCCCAACATGAAAGTTGTAGAACATGAAATTTTTGCATTTGACTTGTTTCCTGTTGGGAGATATGATTTTTCTCCCGAACTGCGTGCTGACTTGTCATTCCGCGCAGGACACTTCAATATATTGTCACGTTCTATCTTGTCATTCATTATGCAAGCTTATGAAATGTGGCTAATACAAGTACCTAATGCAGATGGCAATCACCCGCAGCGGTCACGACGCTAGTGGCTCCAACGCTAACCAGCAGGGGCCAGAGGGGCAGCAACAGCCACCGCCACGTCCTCCTCCGCAGCAACCCCCGACGTGGCAGCAGCTGTATGCCACGCAAACGGAGATTCTCCGGAACCTGCAGCATCAGCAGCAGATGATGCAGCAGCAGATGCTTCAGCAGGGAGGTCAACGGGCCCCTCAGCCTCAGGTGGCCAGATATGAGGATTTTCTGGCGACGCACCCGCCGATATTCTCACGAGCTGATGAGCCCTTGGAGGCCGACACCTGGATTCGAGCCATCGAGTCCAAGTTCACCATCCTGGCGACGCCTTGCACCTCCAACCGCAAGGTCGTGTTCGCGGCGCAGCAGCTCCGCGGCCTAGCTCTCCTATGGTGGGAGAACTACCTGGCCCTGCAGCAGGAGGGTCATGTGGTTGAGTGGGATGAGTTCAAGGCTGCATTCAAGGCTCATCACATCCCGGCCGGTCTGGTAGAGCGGAAATTGAATGAATTTTTGGCGCTGACCCAGGGTACCCGCACAGTGCTGCCGTACGCGCAGGCCTTCAATGGTCTGTGCCCATACGCGGGTCATCACGCCGACTCAGACGAGAAGAAGTTAGAGAGGTTCCGACGTGGCCTGAACACCATGTTGAAGGCACAGTTGGCCACCACCCGTGCTGCCACGTACGGCGATCTTGTGAACCTTGCCATTGCCGAGGAAGACGCCAATATGGTGCACAAGGCGGAGAAAAAGAGGAAGACTCCCGCTGGACCGTCGAGCGCGCAGCCACAGAGGTTCCGCTTGGTTCCCCCGGCTGCACCGCAGGGACAGTCCAGGGCACCTCAGGGAGGTGGATGGGTTGCTAGGCCGCCACAGCCTAACGCGCCCCGTTTCCCTCCACCGCCGCAGCAGCAGCAGGCGCCAAGGCAGAATGCACAGCAGCCAGCTCGCCCTGGAGCCGGCTATCAGTGCTTCAAGTGTGGAAGTAAAGATCACTTTATCAAGGATTGCCCGCACAACAAGCAGCAAAACCAGCGCCCGGGAAATCAGCAAGGCAAGGGCAAGCAGCAGCAGCGCGTGCAGGTTCGGCAAGGACGGCTCAACTACACCACTTTGGCCGACCTACCCGAGGGAGCCCCAGACATGACTGGTACTTTCCCTATCTGCACTCAACCTGCTGTGATATTGTTTGATTCCGGGGCAACACATAGTTTTATAAGCACAAGGTTTCATGTGAAATGCGGACTAAAATCGTACCATACCAAATCATCTTATGTGATATCAACTGCGGGAGGTAAAATTGCATCCAACCAAGTCACTCGAAAGGTTCCAATCAGGCTGGGAAGTAAAACATTTCCTACTGATTTAATTCTGCTTGGTATGGAAGGAATCGACATTGTGTTAGGAGCCAATTGGATGACTCAGCATAAGGTTGTCCTAGATGTTGCGGAACGAGTTGTTGAAATAAACTCGCCTACGCATGGCCCGAGTGTGCTATATCTGCCACAACGGACTTGCGTCGACGCGTGTGCTTATAAAATGGTAGAAACCCAACTAAAGGACATTCCGGTGGTATGTGAGTATGCCGATGTATTTCCGGATGACTTACCTGGAATGCCACCGGATAGGGACATTGAATTTGTGATTGAACTTCAACCTGGCACAGCACCTATATCAAAGAGACCATATAGAATGCCACCCAATGAATTGGCTGAATTAAAAATTCAACTCCAAGAACTGCTAGACAAGGGTTTCATTCGTCCCAGTGTATCGCCCTGGGGATGTCCCGCTATCTTTGTGAAAAAGAAGGACCATTCCTTGAGGTTGTGTATTGATTACCGGCCTCTCAATGCGGTAACTATTAAGAACAAGTACCCACTCCCCCGTATTGACATCTTGTTTGACCAACTAGCTGGCGCCAGAGTATTTTCCATGATTGACCTTCGCTCTGGCTATCACCAAATCAAGATCAGGCCTTGTGACATTCCAAAGTCTGCCTTTTCCACACGTTATGGACTTTATGGATTCTTGGTTATGTCTTTTGGACTCACCAATGCCCCAGCCTACTTCATGTACCTCATGAATTCGGTCTTCATGTCAGAGCTAGACAAATTTGTGGTGGTTTTCATTGACGACATTCTTATATATTCTAAGAATGAGGAAGAGCATGCCGAGCACCTTCGCATTGTTCTTCAAAGGTTGAGAGATCACCAGCTCTACGCCAAGTTCTCCAAGTGTGAATTCTGGTTAGAGAGCGTGAAATTTTTAGGTCACACGGTTTCCAAGGATGGTATATCCGTGGATCCAACCAAAGTGCAAGAGGTGCTAGATTGGCAACCACCTACCTCTGTCCACGAGATTCGGAGTTTTCTGGGATTAGCCGGTTATTACCGCCGTTTTATTCCGGACTTCTCTCGGATTGCGAAGCCCATGACCGAACTCTTAAAGAAGGGAGTCAAATTTGAGTGGAATGACAAATGTGATGAAGCTTTCCACACCTTGCGAAGACATTTAACTTCAGCCCCAGTTTTGGCTCAGCCCGATTGCACCAAGCCCTATGATGTCTATTGCGATGCATCAGGCACTGGACTTGGCTGTGTCCTCATGCAAGAAAACCGAGTCATTGCTTATGCTTCTCGAGCACTTCGGCCTCATGAGCAAAACTACCCCACGCATGATCTTGAGTTAGCAGCGGTTATTCATGCTCTCAAGATGTGGAGACACTATTTGATGGGTGTTCCATGCAACATATACACAGACCACAAGAGCCTCAAATATGTTTTCACCCAGGCACATTTGAATATGAGGCAACGAAGATGGTTGGAGTTAGCAAAGGACTATGACCTTAGTGTGCATTATCACCCCGGGAAGGCTAATGTAGTTGCGGATGCACTAAGCCGCAAGGCTCATTGTCATTGTCTTTCTGTGGAGTCCTACGCTGACACCCTGTGTCATGAAATGGCAAAGCTCAACTTAGAGACTGTTCCACATGGGTACTTCAACCATGTTGCAGTTGAGCCCACCTTGCACGATCAGATTGTTGTAGCCCAGTTAAATGATGCAATGATCAAAACCCTTAAAAGGAAATTGTCGAAGGAGAAGGTGAAAGAGAAGTACAAGTGTTTCCGGCTAGATGGGCAAGGAGTGATGTGGTTTGGACATCGCCTCGTGGTGCCCAAGAACACGGAACTCCGGAGGAAGATTATGGATGAGGCCCATCTCTCTAAATTTTCTATCCATCCCGGCAGCACCAAAATGTACCAAGATTTGAAACAAAACTTTTGGTGGACTCGAATGAAGCGAGAAATTGCCACGTATGTGTCGAAATGTGACACATGCCAGCGGGTTAAGGCTAGCCACTTGAAGGTAGCAGGCACGCTTCAACCTCTACCTATTCCCTCCTGGAAGTGGGAAGATATAAGCATGGATTTCATTGTTGGACTTCCTAGAACCCCTCAGGGGCACGATTCCATTTGGGTAATTGTGGATCATCTTAACAAGACCGCACACTTCATTCCGGTCAATACCATTTATGCCGCTAAGAAGTACGCGGAGATTTATTTGGAGCGGATCGTTTGTCTAATGGAGTACCCAAGACGATAATTTCAGATCGTGGTGCTCCGTTCGTAGCACGCTTTTGGGAGCAATTGCAATTATCCCTAGGCACAAAGCTGATCTGTAGTTCAGCATATCACCCTCAGACCGATGGGCAGACGGAAAGGGTAAATCAAATACTTGAGGATATGCTTCGAGCTTGTGTTATTCATTATGGGAAGAATTGGGAGAAATGTTTATCTCTGGCCGAATTCTCCTATAACAACAGCTACCAAGCGAGTCTTAAAATGGCACCTTTCGAAGCCTTATATGGTAGAAGATGTCGGACCCCGTTGTGTTGGTCCCAGGCGGGCGAGAGATATACTTATGGCCCTGACCTCGTGAAGGAAGCAGAAGAAAAGGTTAGGATCGTTCGTGAAAATTTAAAGATCGCCCAGTCACGGCAGAAGAGTTACTACGATCAACGACGGAAGCCACTTCAGTTTGAAGTTGGTGATCACGTTTATCTTAAGGTCTCCCCAACCAAGGGTGTGCAGAGATTTGGATTAAAAGGAAAGCTTGCACCTCGTTATATCGGCCCGTATGAAATTATTCAACAATGTGGACCAGTGGCCTATCAAGTGAAGCTTCCCGAGAAGCTCTCAGCCGTACACGATGTATTTCATGTTTCTCAACTCAAGAGGTGTCTTCGTGTTCCGACCGAAGTTGTTGAACAAGAAGAACTCTCGGTTGAACCGGATCTCTCTTATGATGAGCATCCCGTTAAGATCCTCGACGAGAAAGAAAGACAAACACGAAGGAAGGGAGTTAAAATGTACAAAATTCAGTGGAGTCATCACTCCGAAGATGAAGCCACATGGGAAACCGAGGACTATCTTAGGAAGAACTTCCCCGACATTCTTTCGTAAGCCAAGGTATTTCTTTCCCCTCTTCATTTCTAAGTTAAATCGAATCTCGGGACGAGATTCCTTTTAAGGGGGGTAGGCTGTGACATCTCAGATGTCAAAAAGGTCAAAAGTACATTTAAAATCAATGCAAAATGGAATTATGGGTTGAAATTCAAAAATCCATCAAAAATCCAAATTTTAAATTCCAAAAACAAGGGTTGTTTGGCACCAACTGAAAACTCAAGATTTTTGTACTAAACTTGAAAATCTCCAAAAATAAAAGTTGTTTGTCATTACAAATAAACCCTAGTCACTGTTTGGAACTTTTGAAAAGTTTGCAGTTTAGTCCCTCAAAAACTCGAATTACCATTCTGGGCACCTTTTTGTTTTTGGGTTGTTTGAGCTCGAAAAACTTGGAATTTCAGGTTCACCCCAAAAAGAAAGTTGTGTCCCATCTCCCAAACTCCAACTTTTTTTTACACTTTTTCAAGTTCAGTTGAAATTTTTGGAGAAAATTCGAATTTAAAAACGGAGCTCCACGGGCAAGCAACAGTGCCCTGGCGCGCCCCTGCGCTGGCCGGAGCTCGGCCGCCACGTGGCCGGCGAGCGGCGCAGGCAGCGCCGAGCTGGCCGAGCCGCGGCGGACGCTGGCGCTTGTCGCCTAGCACTTGTCCGGCCCCTCCCGAGCCATCACTTCGCCGCCGTCGAGTCGCCTCGCCTCGCGCCGCGGGACGCCATCATGCCGGTCGCGCGCCGCCGTGGCCGCACGCGCGCTCGCGCCGCGCTGAGTGCTCCGCAGGCCGTGATGTCGTTCCGCTACGCTCCAAGAGCACTGTTGAAGATCCCCCGACGTCACTCGAGGATCTCCTCGCCCGGTCGAGTCGCTCGCGCGCTGCCCGAGCTCGCTCCGCATTCATGGCGGCCTGCTCGCGCCGCGCCGTGCGCTCGCACGCTCCCGAGGCAGCACAGTGCCTCCCTCGCGTGCCCAAGCACTCCACCGAGCACTCACTCCCCTCCACTCACTCGCTCACTTAGCCATTTTCACTTCCCCGCGCTCGCTCGGTCATCTTCTTCCTCGCGCCGCGCGAACCGAGCCGAGCTTCACCGGAAAATTCTCCTTCCACACTCCACCATTCCCAAATTCGTCGCGCACGAAGCTAGCCCTCTACCCTAGCTCCAAATCCCCCCACTTTCCCCGAGCTATTGTCGCTTCTCCGGCGAGAAATCAAGATTTCCCCCAAATCGCGATTTTCGGCCGCCGGAGCACCCGCACGTCGAGACCCCACTCTGAGCCGTCCCCGAGGTCAACCGAGCACGCCATTAGCTTCCTCGTGCTCCACTGGTGCTCTAGGACCCTTCAAACCCCGACGAACGCCCCCGACCTCACCGGCGTAGCAGTCGCGGCGGCCGCACCGCCACCGCTCGTCGCCGGCGAAACTCCCAGCTTCCCCGGCCTCCCAACCGTCCCCAACCGACTCGTGGTGAGCCCATGATGCTTTTCCCCCACTTCCCCGAGCCTAGTTCGCCGCCGTTTGGCCGGCGCAACTCCGGCGAGAGCCGAGGGCATAACTTCATCGTCTTCGTTCTTCTAGGTTCCTCTGCGCAAAAACCAGGGACTTGTTCGTAAGGTTTTGAAAGTTCTAGGGTTCCCTGCATAAAAAGATTCTTAAACCTAGATTTGATTTTCCCGAATCTTGTAAAATCCGTTAAAAAACGTACAAAAATCAGAAAAATGCACAAAAATACTCTCTGGATTGGTGAGATTGTAAACTCCAATCTCCTTTAAGCATGTGTATGCTTTTGATGAACCGTTTTTGAATTAAAATTCAAACTGTGGAAATTGAAACTTGTGCACCATTTCAAATCCAGAGCTCCGCTAGGGTTGATCTTTGGATATGTTGTTTGTAGTGACTTTGGACAGCTTGTGTCCAAAGGGGACCTAAAAATGTGCAGTGTAGCTCCAGTTATGAATTAAAACGTGTTTCGTGTCTTTTTGCAGTACAGAAATCATTAAAAATTATCTGTGCAGTGAAAAATCACCATTTTGCTCCAGAGGACTAAAAACTTGTTAGCACACCTGTTAAAAATGAAAATCTTAATTTTTGCTCTGTTTAGGCTAGCAAATAAATAAATATGTGTTTTTGGATAGAAATTTATTGAGGACTGTCCAAGGGTTATTTTGAGCCACCAATTGGCCAGAGCCCTCCTCATACTAATGACTAGCTCTGGTAGGACGATTTTCTGAATTAGATGTATTTTCAATTTTATATGAATTTATTTCATTTCTGCAGACAGCTGATTGATATATTTTTAATAAATTATGTGTAGCTCAGATTTAGCTAAATTTTGGAGTGAGCTTAGCTCTTATACTCCAGTAGCTGTCATAAAGTTTATAGGTAAAAATTTTGAGCAGAAGTGGAGAAACAAAAATGAGAAGGAATCTAGGTGGAATTTGATTTATATAAAAGAATAAACCTTTTTGTTAATTAGTTAGAATAAAATAAAGAGAGTCAGAAATTCCAGAACAGCACCCTAAATTGTGAAGTAATAAATAGAATTCTTTTATATATGTACACAATCACCATCGAAGTCAATTAAAACTTTTCCACACCTACACTCTGTTTTTGTGAAGAAAATGGTAGTACTTAAGCATGTCTAGGTGAATATGGCCTTCAAGGCCTTAATCATAGAATCACTAGGCAGCCGTCTTAAAATATGCATCTCATGTAGACGGCGCTATCCCGGACGGCAACTACCACCTCATCCCCGCTGACGAGGAAGGAGTCCCAGAGAAAGGTGCCGGTGCAGGATCGACCAACCCGGAGGCTAACCCCCAGCTCGAGCAAGAAGGCAAGCCCCGGAGCATAACCTAACCTTTACCAATTATGCATTATGACTTCTCTATGCTTGTGCATTTACGTTTCAAGGAGTTGATTGAATACCTTAGCTGCACATTTCCTAGTACCTATGAATTGCAACACTAGTATAAAAGGATCGATAGGGCATTGCTTTAGGTCCGTTACAAGTCGAGTGATTTCCTGTCACTCGCGAGACATAGGAATTGCTTTTCTTTACTTATGTTGGAATCATAAGGATTGACGGGCGGGATGATAGATGTAGATCTCCCGTCCGTGTATGATAATTGATTTAAGGTCGAAATGTGTGGTTGAGTGTGTCAAGTTTTTGAACGTACCACATGCATGCCGATGTATGGGATCGGTAAGCCCGGTACCAGATTGAAGCAGCTAGGGCCGATAGCCATCTCTCCTTGGAAACTTTGTTTTCCCCTGCCGTACACTTGTGGATATATGCGTGAGACTGTGAGTGAAGCAGTAAACCTTTATCCTAAGGAAATGGACCCGGTTCCGAATTGTGGATCGATGGGAAAGGTTGGGAAATGCTTGTACTTTTATAGCAAGCAGAGTATCCGTGTGTGTTGGGTTTCCCCTGGCCAGGTAGCAGAAATTCGGTTCGAACTGTCTGCTTCTCGCGGTTAATGAGACTGCTTGACCGCCTTGCTACATTGAGTAACAAGTGGAATTATGAGATTTATGAACTTGTTGTATGAATTAAATTGTCTTGCACCACTTGTATGCTTAGAGAGGATGCTATCTAGAATGGTTAAATTTACTAGAATATGATGCTAAAACTTGAAAGCAAGGACCTACTCTTAGTTGCTTTTTGGCAAACAAACCCACCAGCCAAAAGCCTCTCATTGTCTAGATGTCGGTGATGTAGTTTTCACCCGACGGGTAAGCCTTGTTGAGTATTAGTATACTCAGCCTTGCTTGTGGCATTGATTTACAGGTACACCGTTGGATGTCGATGCCTCGACTTGGCCTACCCAGGTTCCACCTGGCTGGCACATCGAATGGGTTCCGTCCTCTGCCGAGGATCGGGAGGAGTAGCATCGTGGTAGGCTTCAGCACGGTGTTATTTGTATCGTCGTTAGATTATTTTTCTTCCGCTGCATTGAACCTTTAAATTCCGCTGTTATGAACTTTTAATTCCGCTGCAAGACTTTGATACTCTGATTTAAATTCAAACTCAGTTTGTAATAACTCTTTGTTCCCCCTTTATGTATGTTAAATTTGTGGAATGTTGTAATCTCTGGAACTCACCTTCGTGTGGGCGTGCTGTTGTTTCGATCGGGAAAAAGAACGTGGTTAATCGGGTTTAATCCGACGGCGCTCCAGCTTATTCCGGATTAAGTGCCTGACCACTTGATTAGTGGTCCCGAGGTACTTAACTTGGAATAATTTCGGAGTGGTCCGCCACATAAGGCACTTAGCGGCAGGGCTATTGTTATGGCGCTTACGGGCTATAACTGGCATTTAGCGGGCTATACCCGGCTTTAGCGGGCTAAATGCCATAGCGGCTGCCTTCCTAAAGGATATATCTGGCTATAGCGGAAGCTATAGCAGGCTATTTAGAACTATGGAATGTATGTTGCTCTCAATATTGGTGACAATCTGCGGATGAATGATTAAGCACACAAGTTGGGGTTCTACAAACCGATGAACGGCTACTGTTCAAAGACAGATTGATCTAAAGCAAAAACCAAACCCTAATGGTAGCGGTGACGGCTGTAAAATAGGGTCTAGGGTCATGGTTAACCCCAGGATGTGCCCCTTAATGGGCTCGACGAAGATACAAGGCCCAAAGGCCAAACGACGGTGACGCAGCACAGAAACAGATTCTGGACGTCACCTTGCTCGGATAATTCCCCACGACTCAGGAGGAATTTGGGCCTCAAGCCAGCGCCATTGGAAGCTCTATGAAATGTTCTTTCCAACCATATGTGGATCATCAAAGACGGACTCCGTATGTGGCCTGGGCGTCTATTTTACCGAAGGCAGCTCTTGGACTCCGAGTTGGACTCGAAGTTGAGTTGTATTGGGCCTCCACGAAGCTTGGCCGACCCTTGCTGGTCCTCCATGCCTCTAAGCCTTTCTCCATGTGTCTCTTGGTCTTCTCCTTAGTTCCTAATCATATTATAAACAATAGGTAGCGAACCATTCTCAAAACTATTAATAGGAACACTTAGGAGCAGCTCAACTCTAGATTAAATTGTCGCGCGAGCTCTTGTGATTGGACCTTGAATGTCCAGCGAAGAAACCTCGTGTATATCCATAGGATTGATGTCCTCATCATCCTCCCCCTCTTGAACTGAAGTCGTCCTCGAATCAAGTGCATCTTCTTCTCCCAAGTAAGATCTCAATTCTGCAATGTTAAAAATAGGACTAACCCCGAACTCGGGAGGCACCTCAAGTTTATATGCATTATCATTAATCTTTTCAATTATTTTAAATGGACCCTCAGCTCGAGGCTTCAACTTTGACTTTCTCAATTCTGAAAAACGCTCTTTTCTCAAATGCAACCACACTAAATCACCTGGTTCAAGTTTTAACTCTCTTTTACCTGTACTACCAGCAACTCTATATTTTTTCTGTCATCTTTTCAATGTTGTGCTTAGTAGTTTCATGCATTTTAAATATAAACTCAGCACATTCCTTAGCATCACTATGAATTCTCTCACTAGTTGGCAAAAGTAGAATATCAATAGGAGCACTGGGGTTGAAACCATACACTACCTGAAAAGAACTTACCTTTTTAGTGGAATGTGTTGCGTGATTGTATGCAAACTCCACATGAGGCAAACATTCTTCCCACATCTTCAAATTCTTCTTGAAAACATCCCTCAACATGGCACCCAGAGTACGGTTCACCACCTCTGTTTGTCCATCGGATTGCGGATGACAAGTGGTAGAAAATAACAATTTCGTACCCAACTTATTCCACAAAGTACGCCAAAAGTGACTCAAAAATTTTGCATCACTATCTGAAACAATAGTAGAAGGCATACCATGCAAATGTACAATATCTTTGAAAAAGAGGTCAGCAATATGGACAGCATCATAACTTTTATGACATGGTATAACATGAGCCATCTTAGAAAAACGATCTACCACAACAAAAATGCTATCCATTCCCCTCTTAGTTCTAGGCAATCCCAAATCAAAATCCATAGAAATATCTGCCCAAGGAATAGAAGGAACAGGAAGAGGCATGTACAAACCATGTGGACTCAAACAAGACTTAGCCTTTTGACATGTCGTGCAGCAAGCAACGAACCGCTCAACGTCGGTCCTCATCTTTGGCCAAAAGAAGTGTGTGGCCAAAAACATCCTCCGTCTTCTTAGCGCCAAAGTGTCCAATCAAACCTCCTCCATGCGCTTCCTGCATCAACAAATGACGAACGGAGCCAACTGGAATGCATAGGCGATGAGCTCTAAACACGTACCCATCATTAATTATGAACTTCTTTCATGTACATCCCTCTTTGCAATTCATCATCAAATCTTTAAAATCAGGATCAAGCGCATATTGTTCTTTAATTGTTTCAAGCCCAAAAATCCGACAATCAAGCTGGGACAACAAAGCATATCGTCTAGACAAAGCATCGGCAATCATATTATCCTTCCCTTTCTTATGTTGAATGATGTAAGGAAAAGCTTCAATGAACTCAACCCATTTAGCATGTCTACGGTTCAAATTACTTTGTGATCGAAGATACTTAAGCGCTTCATGATCAGAGTGTATAACAAATTCTCTAGGCCACAAATAATGAGGCCATGTCTGTAAAGAACGTACAAGAGCATACAATTCTTTATCATACATAGAATAATTTAAAATAGGGTCATTCAATTTCTTGCTAAAGTATGCAATGGGTTTACCATCTTGCATCAAAACACCACCAATTCCAACTCCACTAGCATCACAAGCAAGTTCGAAAGTCTTACCAAAGTTCGGAAGTTGCAACAATGGCGCGTGTCTAAGCTTGTCCTTCAAAGTAGCAAAGGACTCCTCTTGTGTTGTTCCCCAATGAAACACCACATCTTTCTTTGTCAAGGCATGTAGTGGTGTTGCAATGGTGCTGAAATCCTTGACAAAGCGGCGGTAGAAACCTGCAAGACCAAGAAAACTCCTCACCTGTGTGACGTTTTGGAGTAGCGGCCAGCTCTAAATGGCTTCGATCTTTGTCTCATCCACCTCAATTCCCTGTGGAGTAACAGCATAGCCAAGAAAAAAGACTCGATTGGTGCAAAAGATGCACTTCTCGAGGCTAGCATACAAATGTGCTGCTCTCAACTCATCAAAAACAGTACGTAAGTGATCCATATGTTCATCCATAGACTTGCTATAAATCAGTATATCATCAAACTAAACCACCACAAATTGACCAATAATAGACCTCAAAACCTCATTCATCAAGCGCATGAAAGTACTAGGTGCATTGGTTAAACCAAAAGGCATCACTAACCGCTCATACAACACGAATTTAGTTTTAAAAGTTGTTTTCCATTCATCTCCAAGTTTCATTCTAATCTGTTGGTAACCACTATGCAAGTCAATCTTTGTGAAAATTATAGCGCCACACAACTCGTCAAGCATGTCGTCTAGCCTAAGAATAGGATGATGATATCGAATAGTAATATTATTGATGGCTCCACAATCAACACACATACGCCATGTACCATCCTTCTTAGGAACCAAAAGCACAGGCACAGCACAGGGACTAAGGCTCTCACGTACATACCCGTGGTTCCAAAGGTCTTGGACTTGTCGCTGAATGTCCTTAGTTGCCTCAGGGTTGGTTCAATTTGATTCTCTATCCCTCTCAAAGGTGGCAGCCCCGGGGGTATCTCAGCTGGGAAAACATCCTTATACTCCTGCAAAATGTTAGTGACCGAAGGAGGCAAAGAGCTAGCAATATCATCAAGTGAAAACAATGCTTGTTTGCATAACAAAACATAACAGACATCATCCTTAGAAATTTCAGCAAGGTCATGTTTTGTTGCAAGCATAACTCTACCCCCTTATTTAATTCCCTCGCTCTCAGATTTATGTGTGGGTGTCTCCTTTTTAGGTGGGCATATGGAATTAGCAACTTGCTGATTTTCAGATTCATCCTTACTCAAACTAGCAGCTCTTTCTTTATCAGCTTGTACTATTTCAGTAGGGGTCAAAGGAACCAAAGTAATTTTCTTTCCCTTATGCATGAAGGTGTAATTATTACTTCTACCATGGTGTGTAGCATCATTATCATGTTCCCAAGGACGACCTAATAAAAGTGAACAAGCTTGCATAGGTACCACATCACAATCAACAAAATAAGCATATGCATCAATGGAAAAAGAAACTCTACAAATGTATGCTACCGTTGCTTTACCAAGGATGTGGATGTGGTTGTGTGGTCAAGCCAAGCTTCTTGACCAGATCTGAACTCACCAAGTTGTTGCAGCTTCCTCCATCAATAATCACACGTGCACGTCGGTTCTTGATGACGAAGAAAGTCTGGATCAAGTTGTGACGTTGCAACCTCTTAGGCTGCTGAACTTGCGTGCTGAGCACACGCTGAACAATGATGTTCAAGAAACCCAAAGAATTGTCTCCACCATGAATGACATGATGGTCGACATCTTCGGCAGCACCCTCCTCCTCTTCATCGTCTTCTATGTCAGAGGTGCGGATGTAACCTCCATCGTCTGTCGCCAAATATGCCCCGCTGACTTGGGCAATCCTTCTTCACGTGTCCAATGCTATGGTAGCGATGGCACTGAATGCCAGAGATGCGTCCCATGGAGGCGACGGATGAGGAACTCTGAGCCGGTGCTTGCGAATAAACTTTTTTACTTGAATCTGCAGCACGTGAGGAAGACTTGTTTGGTGTAGTCGAAACACCACTCGTCGTCGCTTTCTTGCTCGCTGGTGGAGGTGTCCGAAAAGTTGAAGGCTTGGGCAGCCCAGAATGCGCCGACGTGGTGGTGCGTGGCAGAAAGGATGTCCGGGGGGCGTTGCGCCTGTCCTGCTGCTCCTGCAATTGTCGACCCTGCAATTCCTTCTCTACAAGCATAGCAAACTGGAACAACTGGTTGACAGTATGAAAGCCCTTGTAATCAACTATATCCTGTATATCACGTCTCAGGCCTGAATAAAATCGAACAATGGCATCCTCCTCACCCTCAACTATCCTACAACGCATCAAACCCTTCTGAAGCTCACCATAGTAATCCTGCACACATTTATCTCCCTGAGCTAAACACATCAATTGACAATGCAAATATCTATGGTAAGAAGGAGGAACAAATCTATCACACATAGCAACCTTTAGTTGTTCCCAAGTATTAGGTGTGAGACCTGCAGCAACTAAACCAGTCCACCATATGATTGCAAAATCTTTAAATTCACTACTGGCTTGTCTAACTCTATGTTGCTCAGGCACAAGGTGGGCATTAAATTTTTGTTCTACCGTCATCTCTCAATCAAGATATGCTACAACGTCATATTGTCCCTCAAAAGAAGGTAGAGTAAATTTTACCTTAGTGAAAGGATCAGCGGTAGGATGATTACCACCTACGGCGTTAAGCCGAATATTTCTTCGTATGCATGCCTCTCGTGCAGCTGCATCGTCCACATCGCCATGGATGTCAAGCACCACATCTTGATCGACTGGTTGAGGAGGTGGACGAGCTTCCAACGCCGCAAGGCGGTTGGATAGCGTGGTAATCTGTCCATTGAAACCTGAGATGGTTTCTTGAAGTCTGAGTCCGTTGATGCTCTCAGTGACAGACCTGGTGACCGTGTCTCTTATCCTGTCTCTCATCTCGGTCCGCATCGCCTCCATGAACGTCAGCAGCTATGCTTGGCTAATACACTCGGTGAAGTTCTTTGGAGAAGCTCCTTCGTTACCTGCCATTGTTGATGAGGACATGAGAACCACGGATATACCCATGATTGATGGGCTTGGAGGAGTCCAACATGGGTGTCCAAATCAAGATGGAGCCCGAGGCTAATTGGGTTCGAGTCTCCAAGGTGGAGGCCCAAAAGACTAGAAGACGGCGGCCCAGCAGGGGTTGCGCCCTCTATTTAGATAGACCTCTCTTTTATTTTAGACTGGGGTTTTGTTTTACATCTAGCTTTAGCTACTCTTGAACACGCACAAATACGTGCTGTCCTCATGTGATTCGGAACCCCACCTTCGAGTGATTTATAGATTGCTCGCCTCTCGTTCTTGTTCGTTCTTCGATTGCGTACAGGAATTGATCTTCGTGATCAGGCTGATTTTGTTTCCGCAGGATCGGTAACCACAGGGAGTTGGTTCAGCGATTGCATTGGCGCTTCGGGTTCGCTCGTCGTAGTCGGATCGTGAGGGTCTACTTCCACAAATCGAATTTATCTCCACTCACCGAAAAATTGGGCACCCCAGCTCTATCAATTGTATCCACAAAACTAGGAACAAATAGTGAAGGTTATCCCTAATAATCTAATGCTGTCTGGTGGAATCACACCCTCACACACGTCTTACCAAGTTCTTACCAACACAAGCAGTGGAACGGCACAACCAGTGGCTGGTTTGTGATACCTGTGAGGAGACGGCATCAAGATTGCAAGGGTCTTCGCTGTACTGATCTGAAGAAAACAAGGGTTAGCAAATATCGAATGCAGATTAGCCAAGCTCAATAAGTATCAAAAGTACAAGTCACAATTGCTGGCTAAGACGTGTCCTAGGCGTAGCACAACAAGTTGGAACAAGAAACAATGGAAGAAGCTCAAAGAACAAGCACAATGGCAGTTCGGTAATTACACGCTCATACGACACTAGTAGGAATCATAGTTGTTTTCGATTTTCTTTTTTCTTTTATTTATTAGACATTTTTATCACAACTAGGAGCACCAAAATAGGAACACCACCAAATATCACCTCAATCTGATAAGAGATGTGGGCTACACAAATTCAAAGGCATTTGCCGAAAAGCAGTGCAAGACAGAAAGTCATTTTTTTAATTATCTTCCTGATTTTTCTGAGAACGGCCAATCGGCAAAGCCGGTGAATCGTATGTGCAACTTTGTGTTGCCAAGCTCCTGTAAAATTTCAACCCAAACGGAGTACCGAACAAAAAGTTGTGTCCGTTTTACTGAAGGTACCTCAGGTTATGGTTTCAAAGAGGCACAACTCGGCAGATAGATCAGCAGCGGCTAGGGCAAAAGATAATCGTCAGATGGATCCAAGAGAGGCTGCGAAGCAAGGAAAAAGGCACACGATGATTCGCAACCTATCTAGGGCTGGCGTGGCGTGAATTCACACATGGCGGCTAGCGGGGCAAGTCGAGTACTGGTGGTATCGACTTGTGATGTGGGTAAAGGTGGATGGGCGAGCGGTGGTAGACAAACACAGCAATGGTGCGGTTGGACTACGACTAAGAACACAAACTAAACCAGCAACAAGAATCAACTATGGACACGAACTGAACAAGGCAATCTGAAACGAAATTGCAAAGGCAAAAAGGGGATCTAGGATAGCGGAATATTTTTTTTGTAGGTTTCTTTTTTGGACTCTAGAACGAAGGTGAAAACAAGGATGTCATACCTGGTTTTAGAAAGAAAACCGAGTACATCTCATATCTGTGCCAGGATCAAATTGCACACATATGATGGACAGTGAGTGAATAACAGAAACAGTACTCAAACGAATATTTGATAAGTAAAGTATTTATTACACTCACGAATAAGGCACAAAGGCCGAATTAAACTGGTTCACACGATAACTAAAGACGATAACTCCAAAAGCACTCCACAGGCATCGGACTGGTGGAACACACGCCTAGGACTCATCAAGATCACTGAGGTACTCCGCTCCATTATTACCTTTTGATCCAATATAAGCAAGGATGAGTACACTTATGGTTGGTACTCAGCAAGTGGGGGAAATATGCAAGCTATCAAGGAGAGGCTTGGTTTATAGCGGTCAGTATTTTAGTTCGTCAAGTTTTATTAACAAGCATCTATTTACTAAGATATAAGTATATACCAACCGATATATTAGCATAAAATAAACATAAACATAACAAATAACATATGCATGCAATGATTTGATTTCATACTCCGATAGATTAATCACGTGAGGGTCCAGGCCGTTCATGACCGCGAACACGGCTGTTATAACAGTTTTACACTCTGCAGAGGTTGTACACTTTCACCACAATTCGCGCAAAAGCTTCGAAGAACTTTAGACCCAACCATGCTGTGCTGATCAGGCACGTACCACACTACCAAGGTGTGACTGCATAGGGACGCTACGAGGCCTTTACAAAGATTCCCTAGTTAGAAACAATCCGCTAAGGTTTCCGGATCGGAAGCAGGCATAACCCTCCCTAACGGGCATAGTGTCTTAGCTAAGCCCACTTCCCGAGAGAACCGGGCTATACACCGTCAACCGCCACCCCCCTTGCCCTTTCGGTAAGACCATTGCTAACCAAGGTTTCTAATTAATTAGCCAAGACCAGAGCCATGTAGTATTGTGGCTGTACGGTTAATCCTGGGTGGTTCTCCATGTTCCGATTAACATGGTGATCTTGTATTAACATAACAATATATAAATAATAAGGATATCATCAATGTTGGATAGAACCCATCATGAACCAAGGTTAAGCATCTAGCATAGCTACCCAACATAAAAGTAAACCCGGTGTATCAAGGCTTTAGTGTAAAAGACTAGTCATCCTTACATAGGACCCATCAAATTAATGCAACGCGAACATGAATATAAACTTTAATTTCATGCAATGTGTATGGGTTCAAAAGAGTATGCTGAGGGGGAAATCCACTTGCCTTCCTCAAAGTACTGTGGTGGCTCCTCCTCGTAGACTTGATCTTGATCTCCCTCGAACGGAGCGTTCTCTACACAATTCGCACAAGCATCCAATCAATAAAAGCAAAACAATACACCATACAACTTTTAAAGATGCAAAGACATGTCTAGAACTATTCTTGATGAAGAGACAATCGCGTGAGCGCAAAGATAACTCAAAACGGACTTAAAACGGTCAAGATATGGCTAAAACAAGGTTTAGGGGCTTTTTTGAGTTAAATCTAACTCTCCAAGGGCTTAAACAGAAGAAACAGAGGACCTAAAACGTAATTTTGTATAAAAATAGAAGGAATTTAGTGAAAAACTAGCTAGCAGGACCGCGGGTTTGAATTTTAGAAAGATCAGGGGCTAAACTGAAAGAAACAGGACCTAGATCTAATTATTTTTGAACTGGTTTGGACTGCGGGTTGATTTCTATAAAACCCAGGGGCTTTTCTGCAAAAATGGCTCGACTGACTGCGCTGACCGGTATGGGATTAGATTCGATCTAATCTCGACCGTTGGATCTAAATCTAACGGCTCTGGATAAAAGGGGGCGACGCCGGCGTTCAAGCAGCGGCGCGCGGCGGCGCTCGGCCGAGAGTTCGCCGGAGTTGGGCGAAACTCGAGCTAGGAAGCTCGGTTTTCTACGATTCGAGGCTTGGGAGAAAGCTGGGGACGTGGGGAACCTATTTTGGGGGTTCCAAACGAGGGTTGAGCAACGGAGGGAGCTCGCATCGAGCCATAACGGCACGGCCATGGCGGCGACGCAACGCGACCTTGAGAGGACGAGAGAGAGAGAGGGATAACGGGCTCGGCGACTTCCTTACCTCCACGCGAGCTCAGAATCAAGGTAGTGGCTTAAGCCTAGGGTTTGCGGCGACGGAAGCTCGATTCGCGACTACGGAGGCTGCGGCTTGGGTTGGGGAAACAAGAGGGGTCGGGCGGCACCTTATAAAGGCCGAGGGAGCTCCGACTTGCACGCCAAGGCGCGACGCGGCGGCGTATGGCGCTCGGACTCGCCATGGAGTCCCGCTCGCATACGGCACGAGGTAGGCAATGACAGCCTAGGCCCACTTGTCAGCGAGACAGAGAGAGAAGAGAGAGCGGCTGGGCCACTGCGCGCGCGAAGGGGTTGGGCCGGGAGAAGGGGAAACTGGGCCGCGCTGCTCGCGAGATGGGCCAAGAAAGAAAGAAGATGGGTGTAACATCTCTGATGTAAAAGTATTAAAAGTATACTTAAAACAAGTGCAAAAGGGAATTATGGGTTAGAATTCAAAAATCCATCAAAAAGTCAATTGAAATTCAAAAACAAAGGTCTTTTGACACCCAACTGAAATCTCACGAATTTTGTACTAAACTTGAAAATCTCCAAAAATAAAAGTTGTTTGTCATCATAAATCAGGCCTAGTCACTGTTTGGAACTTTTGAAAATTTTGCAGTTTAGCCCCTCGAAAACTCGAAATACAGTTCTGAACACCTTTTTGAAATTGGGTTGTTTAAGCTTGAAAAATTTGAAATTTCAGGTTCACCACAAAAAGAAAGTTGTGTCCCACCTCTCAAATTCCAACTTTTATTTTCACACTTTTTCATGTTCAGCTCAAATTTTTGGAGAAAATTCAAAAGGGGCAGTGGAGCTCCACAGAGCTGCCAGCTCGGCCCTGGCGCGCTCTGCGCCTGGCCGGAGCTCGGCCGCCACGTGGCCGGCGAGCGGCGGAGGCCGCGCCGAGCTGGCCGAGCCACGGCGTCGGGTGGCTCTTGTCCTCGCACGTTTGTCCAAGCCTTCCGCGCCGTCACGTCGCCGCGCGACAGCACGCTTTGCCTCACGCGGCGCGAACGCCATCATGGCGGGCGGAGCGCCGCCGTGGCCGCGCGCTCGCGCGTGTCGCGTAGAGCCGCCTCGCGGCGGATTCCCTCCCCACTCCACGCCAAGAGGCTCTACAGCGCATCCCTGCTCTCCACGCCACAATCTCCGACCCCCAATCGCGTGCGCGCGCTCTGCCCGAGCTCACAGCGCCATCAATGGCGACCTCGACAGCCCGCGCACGCGCACACACACCACCAAGGCCGCTCAGTGCCTTCTGGCTCGCCCAAACACTCCACCGAGCAGTCTCACACCTTCACTCAGCCCGCACTCAGCCCTTCTCCCTCTCCCCGCGCCTCGCTCCCGTCGTCTTCAACCTCCAGCCGCCCGGTCCGAGCCGAGCTTCGAAGCGAAATTCGCCCTACACTCTCCACCATTCCCAAATTCCTTGCGCACGGAGCTAGACCCCTTCACTAGCCTCCCATTCCCCCACTCCTCTCGAGCTATCATCAATTCTCCGGCGAGAAATCGAGATTTCCCCAAATCTCCATTTTTCGGCCGCCGGAGCACCCTCACGTCGAGCCCCTATTTCGAGCCATCCCCGAGGTCAACCGAGCACGCCAACAGCTTCCCCGAGTTCCACTGATGCTCTAAAGCCCCTTCAACCTCGGAGAGCGCCACCGACCTCACCGGCGTAGAAGCCGCGGCGGCGGCGCCGCCACTGCATCGCCGCCGGCCGTTTTCCGAGCTTCCCCCGGCCTCCCAACCGCCACCAATCGACTCGTGGTGAGCCACTAGTTCTTTTCCCCCACTTACCCGACCCTATCTCGCGGTCGTTTGGCCGGCGCAACTCCGGCGACGAGCCGAGGGTCTTTGTTCATCTTCTTCGTTTTTCCAGGGTTCCCAGTGAAAAAGTCAGGGACCTGTTTGCGAAGTTTCAAAAGATCCGAGGGCCGGCGCGTAAAAAGATTCTTAAGGTTTAACCCTTTTTCCCGAAATCTTGTAAAATCTACCAAAAATCGTAAAAAAATCAGAAAAATGCACAAAAATACTCCCTGGATTCGTGAGATTGTAAACTCCAATCTCATGTTAGCATGTATATACTTTTGGTAAACCAATTTTGAATTAAAATTCAAACTGTGAATTTAGAAACTTGTGCACCATTTCAAATCCAGAGCTCCGCTCGGGCTGAGCTTTGGATATGTTGTTTGCAGTGACTTTGGACACCTTGTGTCCAAAGGGGACCTAAAAATATGGACTGTAGCTCCAGTTATGAATTAATTAGGTATTCCTGTCTTTTTGCAGTCCTGAAATTATTAAAAATAATCCATGCAGCTAGAAATCACCATTTTTCTCCAGAGGCCTATGAACTTGTTAGCACATCTGTTAAAAATACACAACTTAATTTTTGCTCTGTTTAGACTAGCAAATAAATAGATATGTATTTTCAGATAGAAATTTATTAAGGACTGTCCAAGGGTTATTTTGAGCCACCACTTGGCCAGAGCCCTCCTTACACTCATGACTAGCTCTGGTAGGAAAATTATCTGAATTGGAAGTATTTTCGGTTTTATATGATTTTATCTTGTTTCTGTAGGCAGCAGTTTGTACTATTTTTAATAAATTCTGTGTAGCTGAGTTTTAGCTAAATTTTGGAGTGAGCCTAACTCTTATACTCCAAAAGCTGTCATAAAGTTTATAGATAAAAAGGATGAACAGAAACTGAGAAACAAAAATGAGAAGAAATTAAGGTGGAATTGAGTTATATAAAAGAATAGACCTTTTTGATAATTAATTAAAATGAAACATGAAAAGTCTAGAATTCCAGAACAGCACCTAACTTCAAAATGATAAATGGAAATTTATTTTATATATGTACACAATCACCATCAAAGATGCGTAAAAATTTTCCACACCCCTCCTCTAATTTTGTGAAGGAGAAAGTAGTACTTTAGCATGTCTAGGTGAATATGGCCTTCAAGGCCTTAGATTTGGAATCTCTAGGCAGCCACTTTAAGTTGTGCATCTCATGTAGAAGGCGTTGTTGCCGACGGCTTCTATCATCTCATCCCCGCCGATGGAGAAGGCATCCAGGAGAACGGTGCCAGCGAAGGAACAGTCGACCCGGAGGCTAACCCCCAGCTAGCGCAAGAAGGCAAGCCCTCGAGCATAACCTAACCTTTAAAGTTTATGCATCTATGAATTTCCCTATGCTTGTGCATTTACGTTTCAAGGAGTTGATTGAATACCTTAGCTGCACATTTCTAGTACCTATGACTTGCAACACTAGTGGTCCGTTACAAGTCGAGTGATTTCCTGTCACTCGCGAGACATAGGAGTTGCTTGTCTTTACTTATGTTGGAATCATAAGGATGGACGGGCGGGATGGTAGATGTAGATCTCCCGTCCGTGTATGATAATCGATTTAAGGTCGAAACGTGTGGTTGAGTGTGTCAAGTTTTTGAACGTACCACATGCATGCCGATATATGGGAATCGGTAAGCCCGGTACCAGATTGAAGTAGCTAGGGCCGATAGCCATCTCTCCTTGCAAACTTTCGTTTCCCCTGCCGTACACTTGTGGATACATGCGTGATGCTGTGAGTGAAGCAGTAAACCTTTATCCTAAGGAAGTGGACCCGGTTCCGAATTGTGGATCGATGGGAAAGGTTGGGAAGTGCTTGTACCTTTTATAGCAAGCATTATCCGTGTGTGTTGGGTTTCCCCTGGCCAGGTAGCAAAATTCGGTTCGAACTGTCCGCTTCTCGCGGTTAATGAGACTGCTTGACCGCCTTGCTGCATTGAGTAACAAGTGGAACTATGAGATTGATGAACTTGTTGTATGAATTAAATTGTGCTGCACCACTTGTATGCTTAGAGAGGATGCTAATCTAGAATGGTTAAATCTACTAGAATATGATGCTAAAACTATGAAAGCAAGGACCTACTTTTAGTCGCTTTTTGGCAAACAAACCCACCAGACAAAAGCCTCTCATGTCTAGATGTCGGTGATGTAGTTTTCACCCGACGGGTAAGCCTTGCTGAGTATTAGTATACTCAGCCTTGCTTGTGGCTTTTATTAGAGGTACACTGTTGGATGTGGCAGTCGATGCCCTTACTTGGCCTACCCAGGTTCCCCCTAGATGGCACATCGAGTGGGTTCCGTCCTCTGCCGAGGAACAGGAGGAGTAGCACCGTGGCAGGCTTTATCATGGTGTTACGTTGTATCGTCGTTAGTTATCTTTCCGCTGCAATGAACTACTTTATTCCGCTGCTTGAACATGATACTCTGATTTAGATTTCAAACTCGGTTTGTAATAACTTTATGATACCCTTTATGTATGTTGAATTTGTGGAATGTTGTAATCTCTGGAACTCACCTTCGTGTCGGCGTGCCTGTTGTTTCGATCGAGAAAGTACGTGGTTAAATCGGGTTTAATCCGACGGCGCTCCAGCTTATTCCGGATTAAGTGCCTGACTACTCGATTAGTGGTCCCGGGGTACTTAACTTGGAATAATTTCGGAGTGGTCCGTCATAGCTGGTATCAGAGCCGAAACAGCGCACCGGAGAGAGCAACAAACCTTAAATAAACATTTTTGAAATAAAACTTGCCAACTCTTACTTCCGCCGTGCTTTGCGATGGAAGGTTATTGTTAGGACCGCTAAGGATGTTACCTAGAGCGTGAAGCCTATGTGGGTTAAGGGATCACGATATGATAGGTGGCAAATAATATATTATGCTGACTTCCAGCACATTTCATTCTGTCATTTACTTTATGCAATGGTGGGCGCAAGGTACGGCGATTGCTGTAACGCACCACGGCACTATATGAAAATATAGTGGCGGCACATAGTCAATACACTGTGATGGCGTATGAAAATAGAATAGCATGGTGGGCGCAAGGTACGGCGATTGCTGTAGCATACCATGGCATCATATGCAAATATAATGGCGGCACAAAGTCAATACGCTATTTCATGAGCGTATGAAATTGTCAATATGTTGCCTTGGTGACATATGAACATTGCCCGTTCAATGTTGAACGTTTGGGTGCCACCTCTATAGTGGGTGGTAATGTATGGAGACGCTTTCGTGAGTGCTGGCACGAAAGGTTGATTATATATGCTCTGGAATGAAATTTTCTACAGGTACACTAACCGCGATTCCGTATGTTGAACGGTTAGAAAAGTTCGGCTAGTTAATATAGGGAGAGACGGATATTGCCTAGCCACCGGCACTAACTTCGTAGGCCAAAAGTTTATTGGCATGTGTGTTGGTGAGAACGAATAGGCCGCTCATGCTTTGCATTTCATGGAAATAATATTGAACCTTAAAACGTGGCCATCAAAACCGCCGTCGAAATTCAAATCACAACCAAAACTCTGCCAAAACCAATCTGTTTGCACCATCAATTCGTAACTGAAAACGTTGTAAAATGAAAAAGTGTTCAACATGAAAGTTGTCATAAATATTATGAAGTTTATGCTGTAGAAATTTCATCGAAATTGGTTCAGTAGAACTGGAGTTATGTTTAAAATGGTAACCCCTGTCTGCTGGAAATTTCTGGGAACAGTGAGATAAAAATTGAATTTTCGCACCATCTTAACGACAGTTTCTGCTCAAACCTCCAACATGAAATTTGCTTAGAATTACTTAGCCAATGTCCTGGCCAAAGTTGGGAATTTTTGAGCTTGTAGATTTCGAGTTTTATAATTTTTACTACACTATCCAGAATCTGTTTTATTTTCTTTGGCGCTAACCGGTTCTCACCCATGCCCTTTCTTTTTGGTTCAGAATGGACGCTCACGCTGATTTGGCCAGCTACCCCAACGATGTTTCCTTTTCAGACTGCCTAGGATGGGAAGGTTTCCCTAGCATTCTGTGGTCAGTTTTGCAGGCGCTCGATTACCCTACCCCGCCACAATATGAGAGAACCCTCATCCGAGACCGAGGTGTGACCCGATCTCGTGTGCGCTTGGTGGTATATCGCCATCCACCGTGTCCTAGCTCCCCCACTTGGAGTGTGGAAGTTCATGGACACCACATGGAGACTACCTGTCAGCTAGCTGCCTTGAATGGCATCAGTTCTTTCTGTGCTCAGAACCAGGACTTGGTGGAGCACCAGTTGCTTGGGTTGTTTCCACCGACCCAGCCGGACGATCCCCATTGGATGAGGCGCTATCTTAGCTCCCTTTTGAGGATGGCGGAGAATCCCGTCGCAGCAGCTGCACTTATGATGAGGTGGATTCGAGCTTACCACCGTTTGCAGGCACTTTTAGGACGGTCGCAGAGCGAGATGCTCAACCTTGCTATGGACATGTCCGCCCGTGCCCGTGACATTGGGGTTGAGAGGACCTCATTGTCCATTGAGGTGACCACCAGGGACGCCATGATTGCTGATTTGGAGAGGCAATTGAATGCCTCCACATCGCGCACAACAATGCCCAAAATGAGCTAGCCCAAACAAGAGAAGAGCTTGAGGAAGTGCACGGTACTTTGGAGCATGCCAATGCCATGTTAGCCGCCCATGATGCTCAGCACCTTCTTGAGCAGGAGGGAGAGCATGGGGAAGGAGAGGCCCCCGACTCCGACATGGATACCGAGGATGGCATGCCGCCCCTTCCAGCTCCACCATCACCTATGGGCAGCGAGGCTACCGCTAACAACCTAGATGATTTTTAGAAGTGGTAGTAGCAAGATTACTCCTCCGCTTAGCCTAAATTTTGGCTTCTTGTTGTAATAGGCTAGATGGAGTTGAGCTCCCTTTTAAATCTTTTGAGACCATGTAATTTAATGGTGTGGTTGTGTGATCCACAACTTGATGAAGGTTGTAATAGCTGTGTGGAAAACATTCTGCAGCTAACTTTGTTTTAATTATTGATGGGTCTTCCAATCATTTCTGGGCTGTGATGTGAACTACAAAGTTGTTTGTAATTTGTCAAACAAAATGTTCACCAAATTTCAACCCCATTGGTTAAGCGAAATAAAAATGGCAGCCAAAACACTACAGCTCGGCCTGCTGTAAAACAGCAAACGCAGAGAGCTAAAGATTGAATTTTTCGGCTTAGTTCCAGCCCGAATTTGATTCTGAGCTAAACATGAAAGTTGTAGGGCATGAAATTTTCGAGCTACTGACCGAATTGGAGCATTTGACTTGCTTCCTGTTGGGAGATATGATTTTTCTTCCGAACTGCTTGTTGATATGTCATTCTTACGCAGTAAACTTCATTATATGGTCACATTCTATCTTGTCATCATTATGCAAGCTTATGAAATGTGGCTAATACAAGTACCTACTGCAGATGGCAATCACCCGCAGCGGTCATGACGCTAGTGGCTCCAATGTTAACCAGCAAGGGCCAGAGGGGCAGCAACAGCCGCCACCACCTCCGCCACCGCAGCAACCTCCGACGTGGCAGCACTTATATGCTACGCAAACGGAAATCCTACGGAACCTGTAGCATCAGCAACAAATGATGAAACAGCAGATGCTACAGCAGGGAGGTCAACGGGCCCCTCAACCTCAAGTGGCCCGATATGAGGATTTTCTGGCTACCCACCCGCCGATATTCTCAAGAGCCGATAAGCCCCTGGAGGCCGATATGTGGATTCGAGCCATCGAATCCAAGTTCACCATCTTGGCCATGCCTTGCACTTCCAACCGCAAGGTGGTTTTCGCGGCGCAGCAGCTCCGCGGCACAGCTCTCCTATGGTGGGAGAATTACTTGGCCCTGCAGCAGGAAGGTCATGTGATTGAGTGGGATGAGTTCAAGACTGCTTTCAAGGCTCATCATATTCCTGCCGGCTTGGTAGAGCGGAAGTTGAATGAATTTCTGGCTTTGACCCAGGGTACCCGCACGGTGCTCCAATACGCCCAGGCCTTCAATGGTCTGTGCCCGTACGCGGGTCATCACGCCGATTGTGACGAGAAAAAGTTGGAGAGGTTCCGACGTGGCCTCAATACCAAGTTGAAAGCTCAATTGGCTACCACCCGTGCTGCCACATATGGCGATCTTGTGAAGCTCGCCATCGCCCCAGAGGACGCCAACGTGGTACACAAGGCGCAGAAGAAGAGGAAAGCTCCCACTGGACCCTCGAGCGCGCAGCCGCAGAGATTCCGCTTGGTTCCCCCGGCTGCACCGCAAGGACAGTCCAGGGCACCTCAGGGAGGTGGATGGGTTGCTAGGCCACTACCGCCTAATGCGCCCCGTTTCCCTCCACCGCAGCAGCAGCAACCGGCGCCAAGGCAGAACGCACAACAGCCAGATCGCCCTGGAGCCGGCTATCAGTGCTTCAAGTGTGGCAGCAACAGTCACTTTATCAAGGACTGCCCGCAGAACAAGCAACAGAACCAGCGCCCGAGAAATCAGCAAGGCAAGGGCAAACAGCAGCAGCGTGTGCAGGTCCGACAAGGAAGGCTTAACTACACCACCTTGGCCGACCTACCTATGGGGGCCCCAGACATGACTGGTACCTTCCCTATCCACACTCAACCTGCTGTGATATTGTTTGATTCTGGGGCAACACATAGTTTTATAAGCACAAGATTTCATGTGAAATGTGGGTTAAAATCTTACCATACCAAATCATCATATGTGATATCAACTGTGGGAGGTAAAATAGCATCCAACCAAGTCTCCCGAAGAGTTCCAATCAGGCTGGGAAGTAAAATATTTCCTACTGATTTAATTCTGCTTGGTATGGAAGGGATTGACATTGTTTTGGGAGCCAATTGGTTGACTCAACATAAGGTTGTGCTAGATGTTGCGGAACGAGTTGTTAAAATAAACTCGCCTACACATGGCCCTAGTGTGCTATATCTGCCACAATGGAATTGCGTCAATGCTTGTGCTTATACAAAAGTAGAAACGCAACTAAAGGACATTCCGGTGGTATGTGACTATGCCGATGTTTTTCCGGATGACTTACCTGGGATGCCGCCGGATAGGGACATTGAATTTGTGATTGAACTCCAACCTGGCATGGCACCTATATCAAAAAGACCATATAGAATGCCACCCAATGAATTGGCTGAATTAAAAATTCAACTCCAAGAACTGCTAGACAAGGGTTTCATTCGTCCTAACGTGTCACCTTGGGGATGTCCCGCTATCTTTGTGAAGAAGAAGGACCATTCTTTGAGGTTGTGTATCGATTACCGGCGTCTCAATGCGGTGACTATTAAAAACAAGTACCCACTCCCCCGTAATGACGTCCTGTTTGACCAACTAGCTGGCGCCAGAGTGTTCTCCAAGATTGACCTTCGCTCCGGCTATCACCAAATAAAAATCCGACCTTGTGACATTCCAAAAACTGCCTTTTCTACTCGTTACGGGCTTTATGAATTCTTGGTCATGTCTTTTGGACTCACCAATGCCCCAGCCTACTTCATGTACCTCATGAATTTGGTTTTCATGTCAGAATTAGACAAGTTCGTAGTGGTTTTCATTGACGACATTCTTATATATTCCAAGAATGAGGAAGAGCATGCCGAGCACCTTCGCATTGTTCTTCAGAGATTGAGAGACCATCAGCTCTACGCCAAGTTCTCAAAATGTGAATTCTGGCTAGAGAGTGTGAAATTCTTAGGTCACACGGTGTCCAAGGATGGTATATATGTGGATCCGACCAAGGTGCAAGAGGTGCTGGATTGGCAACCACCTACCTCTGTCCATGAGATTCGTAGTTTTCTGGATTTAGCCGGTTATTATCGCCGTTTTATTCCGGACTTCTCTCGGATTGCGAAACCCATGACCGAACTCTTAAAGAAGGGAGTCAAATTTGAGTGGAATGACAAATGTGATGAAGCTTTCCACACTTTGAGAAAACACTTAACTTCAGCCCCAGTTTTAGCTCAACCCGATTGCACCAAGCCCTATGATGTCTATTGCGATGCTTCAGGCACTGGACTTGGCTGTGTCCTCATGCAAGAGAACCGAGTCATTGCTTACGCTTCTCGAGCACTTCGGCCTCATGAGCAAAACTACCCCACGCATGATATTGAGTTAGCAGCGGTTATCCATGCTCTCAAGATGTGGAGACACTATCTGATGGGTGTTCCATGCAACATATACACCGACCACAAGAGTCTCAAATATGTCTTCACACAGGCACATTTGAATATGAGGCAGCGAAGATGGTTGGAGTTAGCAAAGGACTATGACCTTAGTGTGCATTATCACCCCGGCAAGGCTAATGTGGTTGCGGATGCACTAAGCCGCAAGGCTCATTGCCATTGCCTTTTCGTGGAGTCCTACGCTGACACCTTGTGCCATGAAATGGCAAAGCTCAACTTAGAGATTGTTCCACACGGGTACTTCAACCATATTGCAGTTTTGAACCAACCTTGCACGATCAGATTGTTGAAGCCCAATTAAATGACGCAAAGATTAAAATCCTTAAAAGGAAATTGGCAAAAGAGAAGGTGAAGGAAAAATACAAGTGTTTCTGGCTAGATGGGCAGGGAGTGATGTGGTTTGGACATCGCATCGTGGTGCCCAAAAACACTGAACTTCGGAGGAAGATTATGGATGAGGCCCATCTCTCTAAATTTTCTATCCATCCCGGTAGCACCAAAATGTACCAAGATTTGAAACAAAACTTTTGGTGGACTAGGATGAAGCGAGAAATTGCCACGTATGTGTCGGAATGTGACACGTGTCAGCGGGTTAAGGCTAGCCACTTGAAGGTAGCAGGCACGCTTCAACCTCTACCTATTCCCTCATGGAAGTGGGAAGATATAAGCATGGACTTCATTGTTGGACTTCCCAGAACCCCTCAGGGGCATGACTCCATTTGGGTAATTGTGGACCGCCTTACCAAGACCGCACATTTTATTCCGGTCAATACCGTTTATACCGCTAAGAGGTACACTGAGATTTATTTGGAACGGATTGTTTGTCTACATGGGGTACCCAAGATGATAATTTCAGATCGGGGTACTCAATTCGTAGCACGCTTTTGGGAACAATTGTAACTATCCCTAGGCACAAAACTAATCCGTAGTTCAGCATATCACCCTCAAACCGATGGGCAGACGGAAAGGGTAAATCAAATACTTGAGGATATGTTTCGAGCTTGTGTTGTCCATTACGGGAAGAATTGGGAGAAATGTTTATCTCTGGCCGAAATCCCCTACAACAGCAGCTACCAAGCGAGTCTTAAAATGGCACCTTTCAAAGCCTTATATGGTAGAAGATGTCGGACCCCGTTGTGTTGGTCCCAGGCAGGCGAGAGATATACCTATGGCCCTGACCTTGTAAAGGAAGCGGAAGAAAAGGTTAGGATCATCCGTGAAAATTTGAGAACCGCCCAGTCACGGCAGAAGAGTTACTTTGATCAACGATGGAAGCCACTTCAATTTGAAGCCGACGATCACGTGTATCTCAAGGTCTCCCCGACCAAGGGTGTGCAAAGATTTGGATTAAAGGGAAAACTCGCACCTCTCTACATCGGCCCATATGAAATTACTCAACAATGTGGACCGGTAGCCTACCGTGTGAAGCTTCCCGAGAAGCTCTCAGTAGCGCACGACGTATTCCATGTTTCCCAACTCAAGAGGTGTCTACGTGTTCCGACCGAAGTTGTTGAACAAGAGGAACTCTCGGTTGAACCGGATCTCTCCTATAATGAGCATCCCATTAAAATCCTTGATGAGAAAGAGAGACAGACACGGAGGAAAGGAGTTAAAATGTACAAAATTCAGTGGAGTCATCACTCCGAAGATGAAGCCACATGGGAAACCGAGGACTATCTTCGGAAAAACTACCCCGACATCCTGCCTTAGACAAAGGTAACTTTTTCCCACCTTGTCCCTAATTGTAATCGAATCTCGGGACGAGATTCCTTTTAAGGGGGGTAGGCTGTAACATCTCTGATGTAAAAGTATTAAAAGTATACTTAAAACAAGTGCAAAAGGGAATTATGGGTTAGAATTCAAAAATCCATCAAAAATTCAATTGAAATTCAAAAACAAAGGTCTTTTGACACCCAACTGAAATCTCACGAATTTTATACTAAACTTGAAAATCTCCAAAAATAAAAGTTGTTTGTCATCACAAATCAGGCCTAGTCACTGTTTGGAACTTTTGAAAATTTTGCAGTTTAGCCCCTCGAAAACTCGAAATACAGTTCTGAACACCTTTTTGAAATTGGGTTGTTTAAGCTTGAAAAATTTGAAATTTCAGGTTCACCCCAAAAAGAAAGTTGTGTCCCACCTCTCTAATTCCAACTTTTATTTTCACACTTTTTCATGTTCATTTCAAATTTTTGGAGAAAATTCAAAAGGGGCAGTGGAGCTCCACGGAGCTGCCAGCTCGGCCCTGGCGCGCTCTGCGCCTGGCCGGAGCTCGGCCGCCACGTGGCCGGCGAGCGGCGGAGGCCGCGCCGAGCTGGCCGAGCCACAGCGTCGGGTGGCTCTTGTCCTCGCGCGTTTGTCCAAGCCTTCCGCGCCGTCACGTCGTCGCGCGACAGCACGCTTTGCCTCGCGCCGCGCGAACGCCATCATGGCGGGCGGAGCGCCGCCGTGGCCGCGCGCTCGCGCGTGTCGCGTAGAGCCGCCTCGCGGTGGATTCCCTCCCCGCTCCGCGCCAAGAGGCTCTGCAGCGCATCCCTGCTCTCCATGCCATAATCTCCGACCCCCAATCCCGTGCGCGAGCTCTGCCCGAGCTCGCAGCGCCGTCAATGGCGACCTCGACAGCCCGCGCACGCGCACACACGCCACCAAGGCCGCTCAGTGCCTTCTGGCTCACCCAAACACTCCACCGAGCAGTCTCACACCTTCACTCTGCCCGCACTCAGCCCTTCTCCCTCTCCCCGCGCCTCGCTCCCGTCGTCTTCAACCTCCAGCCGCCCGGTCCGAGCCGAGCTTCGAAGCGAAATTCGCCCTACACTCTCCACCATTCCCAAATTCCTTGCGCACGGAGCTAGACCCCTTCACTAGCCTCCCATTCCCCTACTCCTCTCGAGCTGTCATCAATTCTCCGGCGAGAAATCGAGATTTCCCCAAATCTCCATTTTTCGGCCGCCGGAGCACCCTCACGTCGAGCCCGTATTTCGAGCCATCCACGAGGTCAACCGAGCACGCCAACAGCTTCCCCGAGTTCCACTGATGCTCTAAAGCCCCTTCAACCTCGGAGAGCGCCACCGACCTCACCGGCGTAGAAGCCGCGGCGGCCGCGCCGCCACTGCATCGCCGCCGGCCGTTTTCCGAGCTTCCCCCGGCCTCCCAACCGCCACCAGTCGACTCGTGGTTCTTTTCCCCCACTTCCCCGACCCTATCTCGCGGTCGTTTGGCCGGCGCAACTCCGGCGACGAGCCGAGGGCCTTTGTTCATCTTCTTCGTTTTTCCAGGGTTCCCAGTGAAAAAGTCAGGGACCTGTTCGTGAAGTTTCAAAAGATCCGAGGGCCGGCGCGTAAAAAGATTCTTAAGGTTTAACCCTTTTTCCCGAAATCTTGTAAAATCCACCAAAAATCGTACAAAAATCAGAAAAATGCACAAAAATACTCCCTGGATTCGTGAGATTGTAAACTCCAATCTCATGTTAGCATGTATATACTTTTGGTGAACCAATTTTGAATTAAAATTCAAACTGTGAATTTAGAAACTTGTGCACCATTTCAAATCCATAGCTCCGCTAGGGCTGAGCTTTGGATATGTTGTTTGCAGTGACTTTGGACACCTTGTGTCCAAAGGGGACCTAAAAATATGGACTGTAGCTCCAGTTACGAATTAATTAGTGATTCCTGTCTTTTTGCAGTCCTGAAATTATTAAAAATAATCCATGCAGCTAGAAATCACCATTTTTATCCAGAGGCCTAGGAACTTGTTAGCACATCTGTTAAAAATACACAACTTAATTTTTGCTCTGTTTAGACTAGCAAATAAATAGATATGTATTTTCGGATAGAAATTTATTAAGGACTGTCCAAGGGTTATTTTGAGCCACCACTTTGCCAGAGCCCTCCTTACACTCATGACTAGCTCTGGTAGGAAAATTATCTGAATTGGAAGTATTTTCGGTTTTATATGAATTTATCTTGTTTCTGTAGGCAGCAGTTTGTACTATTTTTAATAAATTCTTTGTAGCTCAGTTTTAGCTAAATTTTGGAGTGAGCCTAACTCTTATACTCCAAAAGCTGTCATAAAGTTTATAGATAAAAAGGATGAACAGAAACTGAGAAACAAAAATGAGAAGAAATTAAGGTGGAATTGAGTTATATAAAAGAATAGACCTTTTTGATAATTAATTAAAATGAAACATGAAAAGTCTAGAATTCCAGAACGCACCTAACTTCAAAATGATAAATGGAAATTTATTTTATATATGTACACAATCACCATCAAAGATGCGTAAAAATTTTCCACACCCCTCCTCTAATTTTGTGAAGGAGAAAGTAGTACTTTAGCATGTCTAGGTGAATATGGCCTTCAAGGCCTTAGATTTGGAATCTCTAGGCAGCCAATTTAAGTTGTGCATCTCATGTAGAAGGCGCTGTTGCTGACGGCTTCTATCACCTCATCCCCGCCGACGGAGAAGGCATCCCGGAGAACGGTGCCAGCGAAGGAACAGTCGACCCGGAGGCTAACCCCCAGCTAGCACAAGAAGGCAAGCCCCGGAGCATAACCTAACCTTTAAAGTTTATGCATCTATGAATTTCCCTATGCTTGTGCATTTACGTTTCAAGGAGTTGATTGAATACCTTAGCTGCACATTTCTAGTACCTATGACTTGCAACACTACTATGAAAGGATCGATAGGGCATTGCTTTAGGTCCGTTACAAGTCGGGTGATTTCCTGTCACTCGCGAGACATAGGAGTTGCTTGTCTTTACTTATGTTGGAATCATAAGGATGGACGGGCAGGATGGTAGATGTAGATCTCTCGTCCGTGTATGATAATCGATTTAAGGTCGAAACGTGTGGTTGAGTGTGTCAAGTTTTTGAACGTACCACATGCATGCCGATATATGGGAATCGGTAAGCCCGGTACGAGATTGAAGCAGCTAGGGCCGATAGCCATCTCTCCTTGGAAACTTTCGTTTCCCCTGCCGTACACTTGTGGATACATGCGTGATGCTGTGAGTGAAGCAGTAAACCTTTATCCTAAGGAAGTGGACCCGGTTCCGAATTGTGGATCGATGGGAAAGGTTGGGAAGTGCTTGTACCTTTTATAGCAAGCATTATCCGTGTGTGTTGGGTTTCCCCTGGCCATGTAGCAAAATTCGGTTCGAACTGTCCGCTTCTCGCGGTTAATGAGACTGCTTGACCGCCTTGCTGCATTGAGTAACAAGTGGAACTATGAGATTGATGAACTTGTTGTATGAATTAAATTGTGCTGCACCACTTGTATGCTTAGAGAGGATGCTAATCTAGAATGGTTAAATCTACTAGAATATGATGCTAAAACTATGAAAGCAAGGACCTACTTTTAGTCGCTTTTTGGCAAACAAACCCACCAGACAAAAGCCTCTCATGTCTAGATGTCGGTGATGTAGTTTTCACCCGACGGGTAAGCCTTGCTGAGTATTAGTATACTCAGCCTTGCTTGTGGCTTTTATTAGAGGTACAGTGTTGGATGTGGCAGTCGATGCCCTTACTTGGCCTACCCAGGTTCCCCCTAGATGGCACATCGAGTGGGTTCCGTCCTCTGCCGAGGATCAGGAGGAGTAGCACCGTGGCAGGCTTCATCATGGTGTTACGTTGTATCGTCGTTAGTTATCTTTCCGCTGCAATGAACTACTTTATTCCGCTGCTTGAACATGATACTCTGATTTAGATTTCAAACTCGGTTTGTAATAACTTTATGATACCCTTTATGTATGTTGAATTTGTGGAATGTTGTAATCTCTGGAACTCACCTTCGTGTGGGCGTGCCTGTTGTTTCGATCGAGAAAGTACGTGGTTAAATCGGGTTCAATCCGATGGCGCTCCAGCTTATTCCGGATTAAGTGCTTGACTACTCGATTAGTGGTCCCGGGGTACTTAACTTGGAATAATTTCGGAGTGGTCCGCCATAATGGGTTGGGCTAGAAAAGAGAGAGGGAGAAGAGAGGTTTTGAAATTTAGTTTAAACTTTTGCAAACCTTTTAAAATTCAAATCACCAATCAAAATATATGCAAATCAGCATGAATGCAACAAAGACTTTATTGGCTCTAATTTAAATGTTGTTTAAATATTTAAGAGCCAAAATTCAAATTTACAACTTATTATTTCCTAAAACATTAGAAACTAAGAAAGTTAGTTACCTATACTTTTAAGGTGATGAGAAAAATTAGGATGTTACAAATCCTACCCCCCTTAAGAAGAATCTCGTCCTCGAGATTCGGAAAGATCAGAGAACAACTGAGGGAATTCTGCACTGAGCTCATCTTCTCTTTCCCAGGTAGCCTAATCTTCTGTATGGTGACTCCACTGTACTTTGCACATCTTAATCACTTTATTTCGGGTAACCCTTTCTGCTGTCTCCAATATCTGGACTAGATACTCTAAATAGGTCAAATCATCCTTCACACTGAGTTCCTCTAACTGCAACTGTTCCTCTGGTACCCGTAAACACTTCTTCAATTGTGACACATGAAACACATCATGAACCTCTGACAACTGAGCTGGCAATTCTAACTGATAAGCTACCTCACCCGTCCTTTCTAGTACCTTGAAAGGACCAATGAAACGAGGTGATAACTTTCCTTTGACTTTGAATCTGCGAAGACCTCTGATAGGTGATACTTTGAGATAAACAAAATCTCCAACTTCAAAGACCAATTCTCTCTTTCGTGTGTCAGCATAACTTTTCTGTCTAGACTGTGCAGTCTTGAGATTCTCCCTGATTAACTGTACCTGCTTCTCTGCATCTTGAAGAACTTCGGGTCCAAACACTTTACTTTCCCCAGTCTGGCTCTAGTACAATGGTGTTCTGCACTTCCTTCCATACAACGCTTCAAAAGGTGACATCTTAAGGCTAGCTTGGTAACTGTTATTGTAGGAGAATTCTGCATATGGCAAACTCTTACCCCAACTACGACCATGTTTTAAAGCACACGCTCGAAGCATATCCTCCAAAATTTGATTAGTCCACTCAGTCTGTCCATCTGTCTGTGGGTGATAAGCAGAACAGAAGTTGAGTTGTGTACCCATTATCTCATGTACCTTCTGCCAGAATCGTGACGTAAACTGAGTACCTCGGTCAGACACTATTTTCTTCGGAACTCCATGTAGACACACAATCCTGGACATATACAGTTGTGCTAGCTTAGCACTTGTATATGTTGTGTTGACTGGTATGAAATGAGCAGACTTTGTCAATCTATCTACAATAACCCATATAGAGTCATGACCATCACGAGTACGAGGTAACCCGACAATAAAGTCCATACCAATTTCTTCCCACTTCCACTCTGGTACTCTTAATGGTTGAAGCAAACCTGCTGGACGTTGGTGTTCTGCTTTAACCTTCTGGCAAACATCACACAAAGCCACATAAGTAGCAACATCCTTCTTCAAACCATACCACCAATATTTCTCTTAGTACTTCCTGGATGAATGGAATAAGGTGAATCATGCGCTTCCTTCAATATGAGTTCTCGAAGCCTATCATTCTCTGGAACACATATTCTATTTCTGAACCACACTGTTCACTGTTCATCCTCAGTGAAATCCTTAGTTTTTCCCAAATGGATTAAAGCTCTGAATTCCTTGATCTTTGGATCTTCTAACTGTCCCTTCCTGATTTCTTGCTCTAATATTGACTCTACTTCCATAGTCACAGCTTCTGAATGAGCACAGATACCCAAATTAAATCGTTCCATCTCCCAACATAATTCTTGTGATATCAACCTCCCAATGACTGAGTTGATTTGACTCTTGCGACTTAGAGCATCTGCAACAACGTTGGCCTTCCCAGGATGATACTGAATATCCACAACAAAATCGTTGATCAATTCTAGCCATTTGCATTGTCTCAAGTTAAGATCCTTCTGGGTGAAGAAATACTTTAAACTCTTATGATCAGTGAAAATTCGACACCGTTTTCCAACCATGTAGTGCCTCCAAATCATCAATGCATGAACAATTGATGCTAATTCCAGATCATGAGTGGGATAATTCTTCTCATGTTTTCTCAACTGTCTAGAAGCATAAGCCACGACTCTGCCTTCTTGCATCAACACACATCCGAGTCCTACGTGGGAAGCATCACAGTACACATCAAACCCCTTCTGAATATCAGGCATCACTAACACTGGAGCAGTGGTCAATATCTTCCTTAACTCCTCAAAACTCTACTGGCAAGCAGCATCCCACTTGAATTTTCGTCCCTTCTCTAACAACAAAGTCATGGGTTTAGCAATTTTGGAGAAGCCTTCAATAAATCTGCGATAATAACCTGCCAATCCGAGAAAACTTCTGATTTCTGCAACACTCTGAGGTGGCTTCCAATTCAACACATCCTGCACTTTACTCGGATCTACCATGATTCCACCATCTGTTATGACACCAAGAAAAGAAACTTCTTTCAACCAGAACTCACATTTACTGAACTTGGCATACAACTGGTGCTCCCGTAGCTTCTGTAATACTAGTCTCAAATGCTCCTCATGCTCTTCCTCATTCTTGGAGAACACCATGATACCATCAATGAATACCACCACAAACTTGTCAAGATACTCCATAAATACCTTGTTCATCAGATACATAAAGTTTGCAGGTGCATTTGTCAAACCAAACGACATCATTAGATACTCATAAAGACCATATCTACAAGTGAACGCAGTTTTAGGAATATCCTCCTTCCGAATCTTCACTTGATGATAGCCTGAACGCAAATCAATCTTGGAGAAAACTTTTGCACCTCTCATCTGGTCGAACAGATCTTCAATTCTAGGAAGCGGATACTTATTCTTGATAGTCACCTTATTAAGAGCTCTGTAATCAACACACATTCTTCTAGTACCATCCTTCTTATCGACAAATATAACAGGGGCTTCCCATGGAGACGAACTAGGCCGAATATAACCCTTAGCTAAAAGTTAATCTATCTGTTTCTTTAGTTCTGCTAAATCTTTAACATCCATTCTTTATGCTCTTTTTGAAATAGGTGCAGTACCAGGTACAAGCTCAATGATGAACTCAAAGTCTCGGTCAGGCGGCATACCTGGTAAATCATCAGGAAAGACATCCGGGAATTCACACACGACTTTGATATCCTCCAGTGACTTTCCTTTCGACTGATTAATTGTTGCTTCTTTTCGAACAACTGGTCTCATCTGAAACTCCATTCGGTCTCCTTGTGGACTTGTGAATAATACTGACTTCTTGGCACACTGAATAACTCCATCATGAGCTCCCAACCAATCCATTCCAAGTATCACATCAATTCCCTCAGACTTCAAAACCACTAGATTGGATGGAAATTCTACTCCCATAATATCAAGTCTATCTTGAGGACACATGTAATTAGCTTTCATTTCACCATTTCGGGAGTTTACTAAAAGCATATTCTTCATGGGTTGCTTAGGTATGTTATGCTCAGACACAAATTGTTCGGTAATAAAGGAATGAGATGCTCCGGAATCAAACAAAATTGTAGCAGGAGTTGAGTTAATGGAGAACATACCGATAACCGTGTCATTGGCTTCCTGAGCGGCTTCAGCTGTCACATGGTTGACTTTGCCATGTGCATAGCTCTGTTGTCCCTTGTTGCCCTGCTGGGAAGAAGGTTGAGCGGATCTCTGGCCATCGCTCCTCTGAGCTTGGGGTGTCTAGGGGTTATGCTTGGAACAATTGTTAGCATAGTGACCCATATCACCACATTTGAAGCAACCATTGGGTGGTACTGGCGTGACTGGGTTGTTGGTCCGTACTTGCGGGGTGCCATTGCCAGAACGGCTCTGCTGCTGGTTAGGAGTACGGGGTGCCTGCTGAGGATACCTCTGAACCTGTTGACCAAAACTTGCATCTGTTGTCCCTGTTGGTAATGTCCACCATTACCTCCTGAGCGATTCTGGAAACCTTGTGAAGAACTGTAGCGAGGACGAGTGTTGCTTTTCTGCCCTGATGACAATGACTGGAACTTCCTCTTCTGCTCACTCAGCTCCTTGCGTCTATTCTCACAAACAATGGCCTTATCTAGCATTGTCTGGAAGTTGGGGAAGGTGTGAGTCTGCAGCTGGTACTTGATAGGCCCA
Organism: Digitaria exilis; assembly: GCA_015342445.1. Lineage (NCBI taxonomy): Eukaryota > Viridiplantae > Streptophyta > Magnoliopsida > Poales > Poaceae > Digitaria > Digitaria exilis. Next base: position 708,287 of record JACEFO010001803.1, read on the forward strand.
ATCAAACACTTCAAGAAACGACGTTGCCTCTTGGCATCATCATTCACATCATCAGGTGCATAACGGGTAGCTGAGTGAATTTATCCCGATATTCACACACGCTCATGCTTCCTTGCACCAAAGCACGAAACTCCTCCTGTTTTAGATCCACCACACCTGCTGGGATATGATGTGTGTGGAAAGCATCCTGGAACTGCTGCCATGTGATGGTGTCGGGAGCGTTGTGCGCATTAACGTACGCATCCCACCAATCAGCTGCTGGGCCTTCCAATCTTCCTGAAGCGTACAAGACCTTCTCATGATCAGTGCACTGAGCAATATCTAGCTTCTTTGCAATGTTCTTGAGCCAATCATCAGCATCCAATGGATCTGCAGAGTGAGAGTAAGTAGGAGGATGCTGGCTCAGAAACTGCCTGTGATGGTCCCTGGGTAGCTGGACTGGATCTGGTGGCGGTGGTGCCTGCTGGTTCTGCTGTGCCTGCAAATTGGCCACTGTCTGGGTGAGCTGCTGAATGAGTTGCATCTGGGTTGTTAGGAACTGCTGCATTGCGGAATCCATTGCGGGTTGGGGCGGTGGTGGAGATGGTGCTTGATTCTGCTGGTTCACCACTTGAGCATGCCTCTGACTAGGAACGTCTCTACCTCCTCCGGTCCTGGTGTTAACCATCTGAGTGTTAGACAGATATGATTCAGAGAATGATACTCAGATAGACAAGAGTAAAGGAAAGACACTCTACTGCGAGAGTATAAGATAGCATTGAAGTTAAGAAGAAAGAACAAAGTAGATGAATGTCAAATATTCATCCTCACTCAGATTCCGTCCACCCTAAATATTCATCCATAACTGTCAATTAGTGCGCCCAAAAATGATACCAAAATTCTAGAACAATACTCATAAATCTATGAATCCAACCCAACTAGAATCACCTCAATCGGACCTCTGAAACTCCGGATACAAAATAATCAAGCTGCCTGTGTCCAGCTGGAAAAACAGATTCTGTACCTGAAAACTTTTGGTGTGTTTCTCTCGATATAGATTTCCAAAAATTATGGAAAAATCACAGAAACTCACTTATCAAATTCTGAAATTAACCGCACTAGTTTGAAGTCAAACAGATTTGTGTAGCTCCCGAAATCATCAAAACAGTACTCCTGTGTCAGATATCGGCGCGAGCAGATTTCAGCATAAGAGACTAAGATGCCGGGTATACTTGAGATAGATAAGAGACTAAGAGCAAAGGATGAAAAGGGACCAGAATTAAACCCAACTAATACTTTATTACTATATATATATATATTTAATTGTGGTCATCACTCCACAACAAAAAAAAACACACAAACAAAGATTCCAACTCACACATTTGTCCAAGCAACAAGCATTAACAGACAACCGACCTCACAAAACCGTACTAACGATAAACTTACAAAAGAAACCTAAAGATAACCTATTCCCTAAACTGTGTGATGGAGAAAGAGGCTCCATAGCAAAGCTTCTTCCGAGGCGGGGACCAAGCATTGGCCATCCTCTCATCACTATCATCCTCTTGACCTTGTTGCTCAGCAAGTTGTTCTTCGAATTCTGCAATCCACTCCTGGGCATCGGCAAGTTCATTAATAACACCTTCCAAATCAGTATTCAGTGCTGTAGTGACTCGAGCAAGAACATTGAGACGAGGATCTGCTGTTGGTACTCCTTCCACTACAACGGTTTGCTCAGTTCCTGGACGGCGACGAGGCAAGTGACGGTACTCTGTGCGAGACAGATCCTTCTGGAACTGGTGGCTGATAGATGTCACTGCCCTCCTAGCAGCATCACTGACTGCAGCTTCATAGGAGGTATGGAGAAGACTTGACTCATGAACAGACCAAGTCTTGAAGCGAGAGGTATTCCCCATTTGCTCCCTAACATGAACCTGAGTGTGGTAATACTCCTGGTAATTCGAAGCGGAACTGTAAGTGGTCATGTAGAGTGGCCTGGTGTAGTTGCCCAATGCTTCCAGTACATCTTCAAGCAAAAGTGGGAAAGCGCCTAGCTCTATTATTGAAGTGATCATTTCCACCTTGGGCTCTTTTTCATCCTTTTCATCATCATAGAATTCATCACCCTCATCTTCAGTGCCATCTGGATTCCCTTCAACATCTGTTGTGGGTGAAGCAGGATCAGGTACATCTTCATCATCAGATAAGCATACCCACACGGGATCTCCTTGCGCATCATCATCCATCTGTGGTGTAGGAGGGGCTGGCTGCGCTGGGTCAGACTGGAAGTTCTTGACCATCTAAGCATAGAGAGAGAACCTTAGTAAAGATAATTGAATAGAGGCAAAGGTGACCAAAGAAAAGGGAAGAAGTTCAAAGAATTTTTTTTAACTAATAAAATAATACCTCTAAAGAAACTGACTTGGCTTGCTAAATAAATCCTTACTTTGACCATTCTAACTAGGTTACCGTCCTACAGTCAGCACGGCTCTGGTACCACTCGGTCATACCCGGTTTTAGAAAGAAAACCGAGTACATCTCATATGTGTGCCAGGATCAAATTACACACATATGATAGACAATGAGTGAATAAAAGAAACAGTACTCAAACGAATATTTGATAAGTAAAGTATTTATTACACTCACGAATAAGGCACAAAGGCCGAATTAAACTGGTTCACACGATAACTAAAGATGATAACTCCAAAAGCACTCCATAGGCATCTGACTGGTGGAACACACGCCTAGAACTCATCAAGATCACTGAGGTCCTCCGCTCCATTATTACCTTCTGATCCAATATAAGCAAGGATGAGTACACTTATGGTTGGTACTCAGCAAGTGGGGGAGATATGCAAGCTATCAAGGAGAGGCTTGGTTTATAGCGGTCAGCATTTTAGTTGGTCGAATTTTATTAACAAGCATCTATTTACTAAGATATAAGTATATACCAACCCATATATTAGCATAAAATAAACATAAACATAACTAATAACATATGCATGCAATGATTTGATTTCATACTCCGATAGATTAATCACGTGAGGGTCCAGGCCGTTCATGACCGCGAACACGGCTGTTATAACAGTTTTACACTCTGCAGAGGTTGTACACTTTCACCACAATTCGCGTAAAAGCTCCGAAGAACTTTAGACCCAACTACCAAGGTAGAGGCTGTGCTGATCAGGCACGTACCACACTACCAAGGTGTGACTGCATAGGGACGCTACGAGGCCTTTACAAAGATTCCCTAGTTAGAAACAATCCGCTAAGGTTTCCGGATCGGAAGCAGGCATAACCCTCCCTAACACGCATAGTGTCTTAGCTAAGCCCACTTCCTGAGAGAACCGGGCTATACACCGTCAACCGCCACCCCCCTTGCCCTTTCGGTAAGACCATTGCTAACCAAGGTTTCTAATTAATTAGCCAAGACCAGAGCCATGTAGTATTGTGGCTGTACGGTTAATCCTGGGTGGTTCTCCATGTTCCGATTAACATGGTGATCTTGTATTAACATGACAAGATATAAATAATAAGGATATCATCAATGTTGGATAGAACCCATCATGAACCAAGGTTAAGCATCTAGCATAGCTACCCAACATAAAAGTAAACCCGGTGTATCAAGGCTTTGGTGTAAAAGACTAGTCATCCTTACATAGGACCCATCAAATTAATGCAACGCGAACATGAATATAAACTTTAATTCCATGCAATGTGTATGGGTTCAAAAGAGTATGCTGAGGGGGAAATCCACTTGCCTCCCTCAAAGTACTGCGGTGGCTCCTCCTCGTAGACTTGATCTTGATCTCCCTCGAACGGAGCGTTCTCTACACGATTCGCACAAGCATTCAATCAATAAAAGCAAAACAATTGTAACACCCTAAAAATGCCCTATTAAAAATTTAGTAATTAAATGGCTTTTTAAATTAAAGTGCTCATAATTAATATAGGGAAATAAAATTTTGAGGAAAATAAAAGAATATAGGAAATAGAAACATTGTTGTTGCATTCATGCTGGTGCATTTATTTTTTGATTGTTGAATTCAAATTTGAATTTGAATTCGAATTCAAATGAGTGTTTGAACAAAAGAAAAACCTTTTCTTTTTCTCTCCCTTTTTCCTTCTCCTTTTCAGCCCAGCCGGCCCACTCCTCCTCTCTTTTCTTTCTTTTCCCGCGGCCCATCTCCTCTCCCCTTTCCTTCTTTTTCGCTCGGCCCACCACCGCGCCAGCCCAGCTTGCAGCCCGCTCCGTGTTTCTCTCTCCCTACCACTGACGCGCTGGTCCCACCTGTCAGCGCCCTTTCCTTCTCCAGCCGCGCGCCTTTCTCCTCCGCCTGAGTCGCTGACCGCCCAGGCCCGCTCGTCAGACCTTCCCTCTACCTCCAGCCGTAGCCGAGTGGGACACCACGCCGCCACCGAGTCAGCCTCGCGCATGCCTTCGCCCGGACTTGGCCCGCACGCCAAGGAACCCTGGGGTCCCTATAAAGTCGCCGCCACGCCCTCGCCTTGAGCTCTCGAGCCCTGCCACAAACCCTAGCCGTCGCGCTCTTTTCGAGCCGCCGCCGCCAACCCGCTCGCTCGCCGCCGCATTGCTGCCTAGAACCGCACCAGGAGCTTCGTCGCGAGGTAAGCAACACGCCAGGCCCAAAAGCCCTCTTTTTCCCCGCTCTGCAGTACGCGCACGCGCTCGTCGGACCTCTCCACCCGCCACCGCTCGTCGCCGGCCTCCACCATTGCCCAACCTTCGAGTAGAACCCCCAAAATCGACTCCCCGTCGTCTCCTCTACCTCTAGGACCAAACGCGGCGAGATTTGGACCACCGTAGCCTCGAGCCGAGTCGATTCCGGTGAAGCGCCGCCGCACGCGCCGCCGCGACGGCTGAGCTCCGGTGACCCCAGCGCCCGATCTGTTTTCTGCCGTTCGATCTAGATCTAACGGCCTAGATCTGAAACCGATCTAAACCGAGCCGGTTCACCGTGAACCAGTGAACCGTGGTTCATGGCCGGTTCACGGTGTAGAAAACCGTGACGTCATGCCAACGTCACCTATCAGCTGCCGCCGTGCTTGTTTTACAAAAGAGCCCCTCTGCTTTTCAAAAATCAACCCGCGGTCCACTTCTATTCAAAATTATTTACAACTAAGTCCTTTTTCTTTCGGCTTAGCCCCTGCTCTTTTGAAAAATAGTGCCCGCCGTCCTGGGAGATGTTTTTACTCGTTAGCCCTCGAGTTTTTATACGAAATTATGTTTTAGGTCCCTGGTTTCTTTCAAAAACACCCCTGGAAGTCTAAAACCTTTACCAGCAAGCCCCTAGAGCCTGTTTTAAGCGTAGTTTCTCCGTTTTAACTCCGATTTGAGTGATTTTCGCGCTCATGTGTTCGTAGTGAAGCTTAGAGTAACTCTAAAGCCTTCTTTTCATCTTTTGTTTATGTTTGGTGTACTGTTCTAATTAAATACCTTGTTTGCATGTATGTGTGGATGCTTGTGTGGTGATCGATGTGTGTAGTTGACGAGCCGTTCGAGTTCGCCGACGATCCCGTTCTCGAAGAGCAGTTGCAGCAGCAGTTCGCTAAGCAAGGCAAGTATAACACGGACCATCCTTGTTACCTATACACTGATTAATCACATAAATCATATGCATGTGTCTAATACTGTTAACCGCTAAGGATGTTCCTAGTCTTTACCCTATTCCTTGTTTACCCAGGGTTTTATGCATTATGGTTAGACTATGCTATGCGCTGCAACCAACATTTATTATTATGTTAATATTGAACTAATGGTTCATTTCAATGATGGTTAAAAGATGCTTTTTAGCAACATGGTTCGGGGAGCTAGAGCATGTGTTGTGTGCTTTGTTCTAGTGTCTCTATAAGGTTTGATATAGGGAATTAGAGCATGTGCTTCGTGCTTTGTTCTAATGTCTCTCTGTAAGGTCCGGTTCTTAAAGCGAACAACCCAGGAACCTGTTCGCCGCCGTTGGAACTATAATGGCTCTGGTCTTGGATAATTAGCTTGTACGTCTCTAGCTCGCCAGTGGTTACCGAAAGGCGTATGTGGGGAGCATGGGTGAGAGTATAGTTTGATCCATCGAGGACGGTTTTATCCGTTGGCTATGTCTCGTTAGGCAAAGTCCCGTGATGGAAGCGCGCGATGTACGGCAGCTTCACACGTTGCGATGATTGCGCTCTCGCTCTGGAAGCCATTGACCCCCTCACGTTGCGCCCTGAGCGTACGTCAATCTCGATGCCTCGGGTTATGCTGCCTATGTTGAACCAAAACGGCTACTGTGCTTGTTAGGGTGTTTTGTGAAAGTCCTCGTAACATAAGTTCTTTTGGATTTATGTGACCGGCGGGTAAAGGGCGAAACCTCTGCAGAGTGTTGATCTATCATGATAGCCGTGCTCACGGATACGAGCGGCCTGGATCCTTTTTGATTAGAAGATGATGTTAGTGGATGATGTTGGTATACTCCGTAAATCACTTATACCTTATTAATGGGTTTACACTTGGGTTCTACTCATTGGTAGCAATTTGGATGATAATAAAATGAAACCACTAAAAGTGCTACTGCAGTTTAACCGTGTCCAGCCTTTTGTTCTTGCATAACCCGTGTTATACTTGTTAAGTAAGATGGTTTACTTACACTTGCAACTATTCAACAAAATCCCGGATGGGTAACAGATGGAGCATTGAATGATCAGCCGCTTGCTGAGTTTCCGGAGGATCTGCCGTACTTCTAGCTGTGTTCAACCAGTCGGTGTCCCTGTGGACTTGAGGCTCTACCTAGTTAAGACGTTTAATAATATTAAGACTTCCGCTGTGTTATTTATTTAAGACTATGTCTTGTGTTAAACTCTGATATAAACTATTTTATTCGAGCATTGTGTTCTCTGTGATTCAATATTTGTAATCTATATGTGTTCTGTGGACATCCTGGGCACACATATGGAAGCATTCGGATTTCTTGGAAATCTGGGTGTTACAAAGTTGGTATCAGAGCCGTGCTGACTGTAGGATCGCAGCCTAGATTGAACGGTCGATTAGAATTTGCTTAATCCTTGCTCTAAAAATTATTTTACATCCTAGAGTTGAGTTCTATTGAAAAATGGTGTTCTATTCTACCTCTGTCCTTTTTGAAAATTTTCTAAGCTTTAATCTAAGGCCCTCCTCTAGTCTCCACTTCTATAGATGGCTCGACAGAAATAGACAGTCTGCAAGAGCGCTGATGGCTACCTTCCACCCCGCATCGATGAGTACCCATTGGTGGCACGCAACCCGGATGCCTACAAGGAACTTCTTAGGCAGTAGGTCGAAGAAGGGGACCCCGAGGAGCTAGAGACCAAGTCCGTGGAGTTAGAGCAACAACAACAGAAGAATGAGGAGCTGCAGCGCCAGTTGGGAGGACCTGCGCCATGCAGTCCAGAGTTCGGTACACAGTCGCCACCACACAGAAGGACTAGATATAGCACCCTGGTTTGCCGCACCACCATCGACCCTAGATGCTACCATAAGTTGTAATAGAGATCAAATAGAACGTTTTCTGGTCCAAAACTAGTCTAAGAGTGTCGAGTCTTGTGTGAACTATGTCTTTAAATGCTTGAATGAATTGTCATTATGCTTATGTGTGATTTGGATCTTTGTAATGATTGTGATGAGCGGGGATGAAAGTCTGCAATCATCTAGTATTGGATTAAGGTATAAGGATTTTAATGAATAAATAGTTGGGTTCCTTATCTCCTGTGCACACCATCTACCACTTTCTCTGTTCTGTGGGTTCCTTATCTTGTCAAATCAGTGGACCTTTCTCAGTTTATCAGGACTAGCTCTGAGTTTTTGTGAGGAGTATGGCAGGGACCATAAGGGGGGTAGACTTGTAGCGCATCCAATAGTTCTGACTTCCATTGAAAAGGATCCAATCTGATCTTGGGAATGAGCTGGCTAGCGAAGTTCGAAGCAGTCATACAGTGTTCTAAGCGTGCAGTTCAGTTAGTGGCTCCATCAAGAGAGAAGATTGAGTATCAGGCGATTAAGTCCTCAGAGACTGGTCAAGGTTTTGGAGGAATCAGAGAGGGTCACCAGGAACAAAGTGATACGTATGTGCAAGGTTCAGTGGAATCGTCATACAGAGGATGAGGGAACCTGGGAACGGGAGGATGATCTCAAGGCAGAATATCCATATCTCTTCGATTCCACTTCCGAATCTCGAGGACGAGATTCATTTTAAGGGGGGTAGAATTGTAACACCCTAAAAATGTCCTATTTAAAATTTAGTAATTAAATGGCTTTTTAAATTAAAGTGCTCATAATTATTATAGGGAAATAAAATTTTGAGGAAAATAAAAGAATATAGGAAATAGAAACATTGTTGTTGCATTCATGCTGGTGCATTTATTTTTTGATTGTTGAATTCAAATTTGGATTTGAATTTGAATTCAAATGAGTGTTTGAACAAAAGAAAAACCTTTTCTTTTTCTCTCCCTTTTTCCTTCTCCTTTTCAGCCCAGCCGGCCCGCTCCTCCTCTCTTTTCTTTCTTTTCCCGCGGCCCATCTCCTCTCCCCTTTCCTTCTTTTTCGCTCGGCCCACCACCGCGCCAGCCCAGCTAGCAGCCCGCTCCGTGTTTCTCTCTCCCTACCGCTGACACGCTGGTCCCACCTGTCAGCGCCCTTTCCTTCTCCAGCCACGCGCCTTTCTCCTCCGCCTGAGTCGCTGACCGCCCGGGCCCGCTCGTCAGACCTTCCTTCTACCTCCAGCCGTAGCCGAGCGGGACACCGCGCCGCCGCCGAGTCAGCCTCGCGCACGCCTTCGCCCGGACTTGGCCCGCACGCCAAGGAACCCTAGGGTCCCTATAAAGCCGCCGCCACGCCCTCGCCTTGAGCTCTCGAGCCGTGCCACAAACCCTAGCCGCCGCCGCCAACCCGCTCGCTCGCCGCCGCATTGCCGCCTAGAACCGCACCAGGAGCTTCGCCGCGAGGTAAGCAACACGCCAGGCCCAAAAGCCCTCTTTTCCCCGCTCTGCAGTACGTGCACGCGCTCGTCGGACCTCTCCACCCGCCACCGATCGTCGCCGACCTCCACCATTGCCCAACCTTCGAGTAGAACCCCCAAAATCGACTCCCCGTCGTCTCCTCTACCTCTAGGACCAAACGCGGCGAGATTTGGACCACCGTAGCCTCGAGCCGAGTCGATTCCGGTGAAGCGCCGCCGCGACGGCTGAGCTCCGGTGACCCCAGCGCCCGATCTGTTTTCTGCCGTTCGATCTAGATCTAACGGCCTAGATCTGAAACCGATCTAAACCGAGCCGGTTCACCGTGAACCAGTGAACCGTGGTTCATGGCCGGTTCACGGTGTAGAAAACCGTGACGTCATGCCAACGTCACCTATCAGCTGCCGCCGTGCTTGTTTTACAAAAGAGCCCCTCTGCTTTTCAAAAATCAACCCGCGGTCCACTTCTATTCAAAATTATTTACAACTAAGTCCTTTTTCTTTCGGCTTAGCCCCTGCTCTTTTGAAAAATAGTGCCCGCCGTCCTGGGAGATGTTTTTACTCGTTAGCCCTCGAGTTTTTATACGAAATTATGTTTTAGGTCCCTGGTTTCTTTCAAAAACACCCCTGGAAGTCTAAAACCTTTACCAGCAAGCCCCTAGAGCCTGTTTTAAGCGTAGTTTCTCCGTTTTAACTCCGATTTGAGTGATTTTCGCGCTCATGTGTTCGTAGTGAAGCTTAGAGTAACTCTAAAGCCTTCTTTTCATCTTTTGTTTATGTTTGGTGTACTGTTCTAATTAAATACCTTGTTTGCATGTATGTGTGGATGCTTGTGTGGTGATCGATGTGTGTAGTTGACGAGCCGTTCGAGTTCGCCGACGATCCCGTTCTCGAAGAGCAGTTGCAGCAGCAGTTCGCTAAGCAAGGCAAGTATAACACGGACCATCCTTGTTACCTATACACTGATTAATCACATAAATCATATGCATGTGTCTAATACTGTTAACCGCTAAGGATGTTCCTAGTCTTTACCCTATTCCTTGTTTACCCAGGGTTTTATGCATTATGGTTAGACTATGCTATGCGCTGCAACCAACATTTATTATTATGTTAATATTGAACTAATGGTTCATTTCAATGATGGTTAAAAGATGCTTTTTAGCAACATGGTTCGGGGAGCTAGAGCATGTGTTGTGTGCTTTGTTCTAGTGTCTCTATAAGGTTTGATATAGGGAATTAGAGCATGTGCTTCGTGCTTTGTTCTAATGTCTCTCTGTAAGGTCCGGTTCTTAAAGCGAACAACCCAGGAACCTGTTCGCCGCCGTTGGAACTATAATGGCTCTGGTCTTGGATAATTAGCTTGTACGTCTCTAGCTCGCCAGTGGTTACCGAAAGGCGTATGTGGGGAGCATGGGTGAGAGTATAGTTTGATCCATCGAGGACGGTTTTATCCGTTGGCTATGTCTCGTTAGGCAAAGTCCCGTGATGGAAGCGCGTGATGTACGGCAGCTTCACACGTTGCGATGATTGCGCTCTCGCTCTGGAAGCCATTGACCCCCTCACGTTGCGCCCTGAGCGTACGTCAATCTCGATGCCTCGGGTTATGCTGCCTATGTTGAACCAAAACGGCTACTGTGCTTGTTAGGGTGTTTTGTGAAAGTCCTCGTAACATAAGTTCTTTTGGATTTATGTGACCGGCGGGTAAAGGGCGAAACCTCTGCAGAGTGTTGATCTATCATGATAGCCGTGCTCACGGATACGAGCGGCCTGGATCCTTTTTGATTAGAAGATGATGTTAGTGGATGATGTTGGTATACTCCGTAAATCACTTATACCTTATTAATGGGTTTACACTTGGGTTCTACTCATTGGTAGCAATTTGGATGATAATAAAATGAAACCACTAAAAGTGCTACTGCAGTTTAACCGTGTCCAGCCTTTTGTTCTTGCATAACCCGTGTTATACTTGTTAAGTAAGATGGTTTACTTACACTTGCAACTATTCAACAAAATCCCGGATGGGTAACAGATGGAGCATTGAATGATCAGCCGCTTGCTGAGTTTCCGGAGGATCTGCCGTACTTCTAGCTGTGTTCAACCAGTCGGTGTCCCTGTGGACTTGAGGCTCTACCTAGTTAAGACGTTTAATAATATTAAGACTTCCGCTGTGTTATTTATTTAAGACTATGTCTTGTGTTAAACTCTGATATAAACTATTTTATTCGAGCATTGTGTTCTCTGTGATTCAATATTTGTAATCTATATGTGTTCTGTGGACATCCTGGGCACACATATGGAAGCATTTGGATTTTTTTTGGAAATCTGGGTGTTATAACAATACACCATACAACTTTTAAAGATGCAAAGACGTGCCTAGAACTATTCTTGATGAAGAGACGATCGCGTGAGCGCAAAGATAACTCAAAACGGACTTAAAACGGACAAGATATAGCTAAAACAAGGTTTAGCGGCTTCTTTGAGTTAAATCTAACTCTCCAAGGGCTTAAATAGAAGAAACAGAGGACCTAAAACGTAATTTTGTAAAAAACAGAAGGACCTTAGTGAAAAACTAGCTAGCAGGACCGCGGGTTTGAATTTTAGAAAGATCAGGGGCTAAACTGAAAGAAACAGGACCTAGATCTAATTATTTTTGAACTGGTTTGGACTGCGGGTTGATTTCTATAAAACCGAGGGGTTTTTCTGCAAAAACGGCTCGACTGACTGCGCTGACCGGTACGGGATTAGATTCGATCTAATCTCGACTGTTGGATCTAAATCTAACGGCTCTGGATAAAAGGGGGCGACGCCGGCGTTCAAGCAGCGGCGCGCGGCGGCGCTCGGCCGAGAGTTCGCCGGAGTTGGGCGATACTCGAGCTAGGAAGCTCGGTTTTCTACGATTCAAGGCTTGGGAGAAAGCTGGGGACGTGGGGAACCTATTTTGGGGGTTCCAAACGAGGGTTGAGCGACGGAGGGAGCTCGCCTCGAGCTATGGCGGCACGGCCATGGCGGCGACGCGACGCGACCTCGAGAGGGCGAGAAAGAGAGGGATAACGGGCTCGGCGACTTCCTTACCTCCATGCGAAGCTTGGCGGCGAATTGGAAGCGGCGAGATGGCAACGCGAGCTCGGAATCAAGGCGGCGGCTTAAGCCTAGGGTTTGCAGCGGCGGAAGCTCGATTCGCGACGACGGAGGCTGCGGCTTGGGTTGGGGAAACAAGAGGGGTCGGGCGGCGCCTTATAAAGGTCGATGGAGCTCCGACTTGCATGCCAAGGCGCGACGCGGCGGCGTATGGCGCTCGGACTCGCCATGGAGTCCCGCTCGCATACGGCGCGAGGTAGGGGATGACAGCCCAGGCCCACTTGTCAGCGAGACAGAGAGAGAGAAGAGAGAGCGGCTGGGCCACTGCGCGTGCGACGGGTTGGGCCGGGAGAAGGGGAAATTGGGTCGCGCTGCTCGCGAGATGGGCCAAGAAAGAAAGAAGATGGGTTGGGCTAGAAAAGAGAGAGGGAGAAGAGAGGTTTTGAAATTTAGTTTAAACTTTTGCAGACCTTTTAAAATTCAAATCACCAATCAAAATATATGCAAATCAGCATGAATGCAACAAAGACTTTATTGGCTCTAATTTAAATGTTGTTTAAATATTTAAGAGCCAAAATTCAAATTTACAACTTATTATTTCCTAAAACATTAGAAACTAAGAAAGTTAGTTACCTATATTACTTTTAAGGTGATGAGAAAAATTAGGATGTTACAAAGGATAAGGGTGGACCTGATGGTAAACCTTGCTCTGATACCAATTGATGAGACGTAGGTGGCCGATCTTCCATCAGGTAAAGATAATTCTCGTTTTGGGCGGAGTGAGACACACCGATCCGGCTTCAAGTCAGCAACTCGAACCCTGCAGTCTTAGCACCACAACTCCTCTGGTTATCAACCGTGTCACGATCCGGTTGACCTCGCCAAGAAGGCTAATCCCTGCAAGAGAAACGAAGAAAACAAGCAATAACTTGAAAGTATGCAGCTCTCAATATTGGTGACAATCTGCGAATGAATGATAGAGCACATAAGTTGGGGTTCTACAAACCGAAGAACGGCGACTGTTCAAATACAGATTGATCTAAAGCAAAACCCTAACCCTAATGGTAGCGGAGATGGCTGCAAAATAGAGTCTAGGGTCATGGTCAACCCCTGGATGCGCCCCCTAATGGGCTCGACGACGATACAAGGCCCAAAGGCCAAAAGACGGTGACGAACACCGGAACAGATTCTGGATGCCACATTGTTTGGACGATATCCGTCCACTCAGGAGGAATTTGGGCCTCAAACAAGCACCATTGGAAGCTCTATGAAATTTTCTTTCCATCCATATGTGGATCATCAAAATCAGACCACGTATGTGCCCTGGGCGTCTGTTTTACCAAAGGCAGCTTCTGGACTCCGAGTTGGACTCAAAGTTGAGTTGTATTGGGCCTCCACAAAGCTTGGCCGACCCTTGCTGGTCCTCGACGCCTCTAAGCCTTTCTCCATGTGTCTCTTGGTCTTTTCCTTTGTTCCTAATCACATTATAAACAATAGGTAGCGAACCATTCTCAAAACTATTAATAGGAACACTTAGGAGCGAGCTCACCTCTAGATTACATTGTCGCGCGCGAGCTCTTGTGATTGGACCTTGAATGTCCAGCGAAGAAACCTCGTGTATATCCGTAGGAGTGATATCCTCATCAGAGAGGCCGACCAGCTTGTCCTTTCTGTCTAGATTGGGCTTTGGCTTGTCGGCCGTGATGAAGCTAGCCGGACCGGCTCTGGTCCATCTCCTGCCGAATTTTCTCTGATGTTCTCTTTGCTTCTTTTCTATTTTTTTCATGAGGGTTTTGGCTAGAAATAAAAGGGGAGAAAAGAAAAGAAAAGAATTCTATCCCAAGATAATTGTACTATGGCTTTAACTCGGATAACTCATAGACGTCCATCTCTATGAGATCTGGCATTTTGAGTTCTAGGAATATCTTTGGTAATTGCCCATTGTCCTTAAATAAATTCATGTCGTTATCTTGGAGTGTGATTGCACCATGATCGGTAGCATTCACTACTAATAAGGGTCCTTCCCAATTAATTCTTAGCTTACAATGACCGAATAATCGAATGCGGGAGTTAAAGAGTAGTATCTTGTCTCCCACTTTGAAGTGCTTGATCTTGATTAGCTTTCTATGCCATCGTTTGGTGTGTTCCTTGTCGACCTTGGCACAATGGTAGGACTTCTTTATCCATTCATCCAATTCAGCTAGTTGGATTTTCCATTTTACTCTGGTGGATTGGTGATCCACCAATGGGACATATACTCAAGCTGAACTGGGAGATGGCATGTCTTGCCATAAACCAGCTGGTACGGGGTCATACAGATGGGTGTTTCGAAAGCTGTTCGATAGGCCCATGGGCCTCACATAATTTTCTTGTTTCAATCCCTTCCTTATGGCGATTTACTTGTAAGACATTTCTGTTGACCACTTGTTTGGGGATGGTATAGTGTTGCAACCCGGTGATCTACTCCTAGATTCCTGAGACATTTCTAGAAGGTTTTTTCGATGAAGTGTGAGCCTCTAACGCTTATCACGACTCTCAGTACTCCGAAGCGAGGAAATATGGTTTCCAGGAACATCTTCTTTGAACTCTTTGAGTCGGCTGAAACACAGGGTAACACTTCAACCCATTGGACACATAGTCCACTGCCACGAGAATGTATTCACACTGCCCTGATATGGGGAAGGGCCCTATAAAGTCAATCCCCCATACGTCAAATATTTCCAACTGGAGGTTGTATTGCAGTTGCACTGCAACACTGGAGTTGATGTTCCCATGTTTCTGGCACCTGGCCCACCGCCGCACAATTTTTTTAGCGCCACCATACATGGTCGGCCAGAAGAATCCACTCTGCTAGACCTTGGCATGGGTGTGGAATACTCCATGGTGTCCTCGATATGGTGAGGAGTGACATCGCTCGAGAATTTTGCGGGTCTCAGAGTGAGGGATGCAGCATCAGATTAGTATGTTAGCACACACCATAAATAAATAAGGGTCATCCCAAAGGTGGAATCTATTGAGGTAGATCAATTTCTTCTTGTCTTCTCCCGGAGGCATATATCCAGTTGCCACAAAATTCACCAAGTTGGCATACCATGGGCTAGATGTAGTGACCTTTAGATAGTCATTGATCGGAAGATCTAACTCCTTGACTTGCATTCTTGAGAGATGATCTGCCACACAATTATCTGCTCCCTTCTTGTCCTTGATTTCTATGTTAAATTCGTCGGGGATGGTCACTGCTCGATCACTTTAATTTTGGACACCATACTAAAGCCTCTCTTATGATTTGCTTAATTGCTGCAGAGGTATTTCTTCGGATCTCAATCCATATGCAGGTGTGCTCTCGTGAAATCAACAATTCACCAAAACTTGGAAATGATTAGCCATAAACTCCTATCACTAAGTTTGGTGGTTATTTCTATACATGTTGATGGTTAAATATAGTATTTAACGACCCTCAACACTTTAGCGGCTGGAAGAGGAAGGATCTCAGAAAGGGATGAGATGGGGACCCAACAACAAACTACTACTACTGCTACGAAAACACTCAAACATGGTGGACTACAAAAGATAGACAAGGCTATCACCTCCTGTCACCTACCACAAAGGTACCATTTGTGGAACACAACCACTAGTACAGAACGTGGATATTGTAACACCAAGTTATGTTACTATATGTCCATAAAAGTGTTACAATGGCATCTAGTAACATCTTTTATTAGTGTTGCTAAGTTCAATGTTACTATGATGTGATCTATTGGAACATAAAAATTATGTTGCTTTTACATAAAAATTGTGTTACTACTTTGTAACACAATTACTAATCAAGTAGAACGCTTATCAAGTGTTACAAAAATCTCCTTTGTAACACATTTTTTAGCTCTAGTAACACTTTGTCATTTTTGCAGTAACACTTTGTGAACAAAAAACATCAGAATAAAATAGCAAAAAATCCTATGCACTATATGTGCCGGCAAGATTTGAACCCATGACCTCTTCCTCATCTGTAACCTCCTCGACCACTACACCACAGTGTCACTTGTGTCAAAGTTCTGTTTTGGACCCTCACATATTATACTAGGTCGAGTGTAAATTGCTAATTTGAGGCCCTAAATGAATTGAAATTAAAAAGTTGTCAACTACAAAGTTTCATAATTTTCTGAGCTGTACAATTTTTATTTTTGTAGTTTCTCAATTTGATGTCATTTATAAAATTTGAATTTTAAATTTTAAATAAAAAGGATCTACAAAGTTTTGTAACTTATGTGATCTACAACTCCCATTTTGTTCGTTGCTCTAGCCGTGATCATTTAAAAAACTCAAATTTCAAATTTAAGGAATTCAAGCGTACTTCTCATTGCCAAAATTAATTCAAATTTAAAAAGTTCAAATACAAAGTGGTATAACTTCTGAAAATCTACAACTTTTATTTTGGAAAAAGAATGTTACTATCTCTTTGTTGAAATCAAGAAATAACCATTGTGTCATTTATTGAAAACATGTGTCTGAAAAGACAAAAGGGACTACTAGGCGAACGCTTGTTAATTGTTTGTTCAGACTTGTGTTTTCCTTCTTCATGGCTACTCTCCATCCGTTAAGGTTACAATATTTTACATTGTAACACTTTAGTTCTAACAATTTTTTATATGTGTTACAATATAACACCATTTTGAAACACTTAAGGTGTAACATTAATTTTGTGTTACTACAACATCTATTTCTAACACAAATTTAATCACGAGCATGATGTGTTACTAACTTATTCTGTAACACATGATTTTGTGTTCCTATTAAACTTCTTTGTAACACTTTGATCAATATGTTACAAGAGTGTGTTACAATATATGTGCCTTGTAGTAGCCCAAGGTGATTATCCAGCACATGCACCACTCCTAACCTATCAAGTCACTGACTTTTGCATCCCAAGAAGGCTATAAGAAACCCCAAACGAGCAGCATTGCTAGCTCGCCCAAACAAGGGATCCCACATATCAAACGAAACTAATAGACGAATTACCAGAAGTAAAGAGAAGAATTGGCGAGACATTGAAGAAAGATGAGAAACATACTAAAATAAGCATTATTCCTTCGAGGTGGCTACAGAGTTGGAGTCGAACCGACAAACCTGGCTCTCCTTCCAGCTAGGCTCTGACCCAAGCTCTCACCTCACAGTCTACCTATTCTACAGTTAAGGTAGTGCAACTACATCTTGAATTACTTCTTCTCTCAAAGGATGGTATGTTGAAAGTGGAGGAGTGACTTGCCTCTTATAGCTTGAATGTTTGGTACTCCACTATAGGGGATAAGACAACTGATTAGAGTAATCTCCATGCAAAGGTGGTTGGATAACTCCAAAGTTATGGGCCAACCGACCTAGAAATTTGTTCGACCACCGCCTTCTCATGGACACTCCTGATTGATCCCATGTGGTGGTTGCACTGGAGGTTGCTCGAGTTAAGGCAGTTCAAACATGCAGGTGGGCCCTTGGATCCATGTGACAACCTCATCCATCCCTCCGCTTGTGTTGGTGTCCACCCAATAGTCAGGATTGATCCTCCTTGTGTATCCTTGCATGTGGGTGTAGGTCCAACCTTATTTGATCGGGCCAATCTCTAGTGGCAACTTCAGGAGACCATTCGATGGACATATGACTCCTTCTGGCCTTAACTTCACTTTATGCTTGTCTCCCAATTGTTTAAGGGTCCATTGGTGAATCACTAAGGCCATAATGCGGAGTGGGAAGCATTTTGGGGAGATACCACGCCGGTTGGCCTTGTCCAGGTTGGTCAGGCAGACATACGGATGTGCCAGTGATACTCTTGGAGGCATAATATTTCCTTTCGGACTCCAAATTGTATGATCCAAGTGTCCATGTTGATCATCTCAGAGAGGTCTTCAACAAGGTATTGTACCATATGTGATTTGAGTAACCATTGCACCATATAAAAATATCCTTTGTGCCATGACGTCTGAATGAGCCTTCATTTGTATGACCTTGACTGCTTCTTCACCAATAATGATATTTGTGCACCATATTACATGTATTCCTTGCAAACTATACTGGGACACAAAACTCATGGAACTCATTAGTTTAAATAAAACTATATGCATGTACCACTTCAAGTTTCCTAATTATTTGCAAAGGTTGGTGGCCAAAATCACAGAAATCAACCAGCAACATGCACCTTTGGCGGGTCAGATAAATATCTTTGGTCTTCTAAAAACCCTTGTCACGAGTGTGTGAGGAAGGTCATGCACACTCCGAAGGTCGCTGCCCTCCATTCAACCTGCAAGACAAACTACCAAGAAGGTTAGTCATCCACAGAGGGTATCTGTACGGGATGCCCGAAGGTATCTTAGTGAAAGGACTGAGATGTCGCCTAGAGGGAGGGTGAATAGGCATTACCAACAAATTCTTCAAATTCTTCCCTCATTTGTTTTTCTTCCAGACACAGGCAGTTAGACCGCATGTCCTAGAGAGTTACCAAAATCCAACTCGAGATGCAAAACAACTTCTAGCACAAATGCAACTTGGAGAATGACCTCTATAAAGGATATAGAGAATCCCTGCACACAAGATAACCACACCCAAGTAGATTGAAGAGGAAGCACAATAATAGCCAGAAATGAATTAGTGAGGCAAATGCAAAGGTGACACAAGATTTTTTTTACCGAAGTTTGGATCCACCACGTGCTACTCCTAGCACAAAGGATCCTACTCTCCGTTGATGAACTCTTTAGGGAGTGAGTCTTTTTCAACTCCACCCACCGAGTTGGGTCTTTTTCAACCACTTCCCCACTCCCACTAGCTTGTTGCTTCCCATGCAGAGGCGAAGCGCAATCCTTACGAACTTCCCATTGCTCACCACACCTTAGGAGCTAACCGGCAACGCCAAGCCATCTAGGAGGCCAAACCTCCAACAGTAACAAATGCAACAATTCTTTCTTGATGTGAATCACAAGTGCTCAAGCTATGAATTGCTCTTCTCAGCTCTCTAGTGATCACACAGCTCACAAAGCTCACTCTCTCAACCCAAATCAAAGGATATGGCAAAATCTCATGAATCTCACAAAGAGAGGTTGAGGAGAGCTTCTCACTGGTTTCCTTGTGTGGGTGTAGAGTCCTGACGGACTAAACAACCCTGGCGGCCCATCCTATGGGCCGGCCCATGAACAAGACTTGACGTACAAGACAAGGAGTAGTCCTGGTCGGTTTGGATATACTGTATTAGGGAATTAGAGATAAACTTGTAAAAGTCTCCTAGTCCTATACGGTTTCCATGTAACCCTACCTCCCGGACTATATAAGGCGAGGTAGGGACCCCCCTCAAAACACGTTCATCAATACAAGATACACCATACAGGACGTAGGGTATTACGCTCCGGCGACCCGAACCTGTCTAAACCGTCTCTTGTCACCTTCGGCTCTAGATTCTCGACGACTTCTCCCAAACCCTTCTCTCGGGGCACCCCCTCGAGAACCCAGTCAGCATAAATCGCCGACACTTTGGCGCCGTCCGTGGGATACTCTCGTCGAGTTTTCAAGTAAAGAGTCGATGGCCACCTTCAGCGCCTCCATCGTCACCAAGTTCGAGGCAGGCGCCTCTTTCATCTTCGGCTCCTGGCTTTGCACCGCAAACCAGGAAGGCGAACTTCAACGTCAACTGCGCGACGAGGCGGTTGCATCAACTCCGCCACACGCGCAGATCGCCCCGCGTGGATTTCGGAAGACTCCGGATTCCGACACGATCTCTGGATCGTATCCTACTCGGAGGAGTACGTGGCGCCCGAAGCAGATCCAATCCCGGGCAGACCACGACAACTCAGCCCCTACCAAGGGGCAGGATCAAGCCACGTGTCCTCGACTCCCCGGCGGGCTCCGGATCACTTCCGAGTCTCGCCAGGGTTCTACAATCCGGACCGTGACAGCAACCCCGCGGGTACCCAGGAACCCTGGTTCCAACTCCCGCGGGACGAGGACTTCGCCACGTGGACCGCGCGCAGGCCAGTTTCCCTTTGGGCTAACAAACTCAGCCGCGGTCCACCAGAAGCAACTCAAGAAGAAGGTTCTCCAACCCCGCGGAGCAACCTCGGATCTTGTCATGACCACAACCCCCTCAGGGGTTATCGTTCATTGGCCTGGCATGGATCCCGAGGCGGCTCTGTTCGAAGCAAACGTACCTATCACGGTACGAGACATTCAACCTCTGCTTCCTTTCCAAGAAGGCAGAGAGCTACTTGTTACCAAGGGTAACAAAAGAACCGGGCTAAAGAACCCCGGTCGCCAGTCCTGCGTGCTCCTCAGCGAGCACAGCGATGAAGAAGTCGTCTCCGACGACGCACCAACGGAGGAAGGAGAAACCGACGCGGACCGGGAGCTCCGTATCGAGCGCAATCGCAATCGCGCCCTGCGACGTCGCTTCATCAAGAAGAAGAACCTCAATCCTGAGTTCGACAAGCAGGAGATCTTCAACTCCCCCGTGGCCAACATCTTGTTCGGGGTCAGCGTCTTCGAGGGGTTCCAGACAACCCCTGAAATCAACCTCGCCAAGGCTCGCCTAGAAGCCGCAGCGGTCATGGTCGATCGCTTGGATGGAGGCCACTCCTCATCCAAAAGCAAGAGTTCTTCGCGCCAGCAAGCACCGTCGGCCAAGCGTCAGAGCAGCCACTACGGCAGCTCCGCAGGCCAAAACAAGGACAAGAACAGGTCTCGCGAAGAACCCCGCCGTCCTCGCGAGGAACCTCCCAGGTCCCAGCGTCGCGGAGAACCCCGTCCAGCTCGCTCTCATAACACACCCAACGACGCCCGCAACGACATCATCCGGATCAGAGAGGGAAGAGCCACTTCCCACGTTGCGGATTCGGCGGGCAGATGCGGCGTCCCCAATCCCGATGCTCTTCCATGCTACACACGTGCCATCCGCATCAGCTCCTTCCCGCGGAAGTTCAAGCCGCCAGGCATTACCCACTTCGACGGGAAGCAAGACCCAAACATCTGGCTGCGCAGATATTCCTCGGCAATTGAAGCATCAGGGGGTGATGACATCTCCAAGATGCTCTACTTCCCAGTTGCGATGGAGCAGGGTCCTCTTACCTGGCTTGAGTCCCTCCCTCCAGATTCCATCGATAGCTGGCACGCGCTGAAGAAGGCTTTCGTCTCCAACTACCAGGGTTCTTTCGAGCGCCCCGGTAGCAAGTATGAACTCCGCGCATGCAAGCAGAAGCCAGAGGAGTCCCTGCGCGACTACAACAGGCGATTCTTCGCCATCAAGGCATCCTGCGTTCCCATCCCCGACTCCGAAGTCATTGATTACTTTCAAGAAGGGATGACGGATCGCACCCTCTTCCGTGACTTCGGTCACAACCGTCCTCGCGACCTCGAGGAATTCCGCGCACTGGTGTCCAATTGGATGGACACCGATGATCAAGAACGGGAGCGCTACGGCAAAAGACCCAACAACCCTGGGCGCAAGAACCAGGAGGACAACAGGGATCAGCCGCGCGACTCCTTCCAGCGCAACGGCAACAACCCACGGAAGCGACCACACAACACGGTCGCAACCGTTCAAACCGTCCGCTCCGCCAAATCCGCGCAGCAACGACGAGAGGAGTTCAACAAACTTCTCAAGAAGCGCTGCCCCTACCACACCGACGGCAAGCACACCATGGGCGAGTGCGTGCTCCTCCGGGAGACATTCAGCACCCCCAATAAGAAGCAGAAGCCGGCTGGTGACGGAAACGACGACCACGACAAGGGAGACAGCGGTTTCCCAGACATCAACAACACTGTCAACGTCATCTTTGGAGGCATGGCAGTCAGCGACACCTCGCGCAATCGCAAGAATGCAAGACGCGAGGCTTATGCAGCAGAACCAGCGGTGGTCACACCGCTACGGTGGTCCGACACCACCATCACCTGGTCCCGCGAGGATCAGTGGGCCGAGATCTCTTCTCCCGGCCGATACCCTCTCGTCCTCGAGACCGTGGTAGCAAACAGCAGGCTCACCAAGGTCCTGATCGACGGAGGCAGTGGACTCAACCTCATCTTCGCCAAAACGTTGAAGTCCATGGGCCTCGACATGAGCACGCTGCAGCCGGCGGACACTCCCTTCTACGGCATCGTGCCCGGGAAGGCCGCCATCCCCCTCGGGCAAATCACCTTGCCCGTCACGTACGGTACGTCATCAAACTACCGTACAGAGTTCATTAAGTTCGAAGTTGCAGACTTCGAGACCTCCTACCACGCCATCCTCGGGCGACCTGCATTGGCCAAGTTCATGGCCATCCCCCACTACACCTACCTGGTACTGAAGATGCCAGGGCCTCACGGCGTCCTCTCCCTCCGCGGCGACATCAAGCGCTCCTACCTCTGCGATAAAGAAGCAGTGGAGCACGCCGTCAGAGCCGCGTCCACCATCGATCGCCAGGAACTCCAACCCCTGGCTGCGGCCGTCATCGCAGAAGATGATGACGCCCCGACGCAGAAGAAGACACGGGCTATCAAGCCTGTGGAGAAGGTCACCACGAAGACGATCGATCTCCAAACAGGAGATCCTTCCAAGACAGCAGTGATCGGCTCCAACCTCACTCCCGCATAGGAAAGCGCGCTCGTCGACTTCCTGCGAGCCCAGGCGGACATATTTGCTACAAAACCCTCCGACATGCCTGGAGTACCCAGAGAGTTGATCGAGCACAAGCTGGACCTCAACGAGAGCGCGAAGCCTAAGAAGCAGCGCCTCCGAAGATTTGCCACAGAGCGTCGGGAGGCCATCAAGAAAGAACTAGCTAAGTTATTAGCAGCCGGCTTCATTAAAGAAGTCTTTTATCCGGATTGGTTAGCCAACCCGGTTCTTGTAAGAAAAAAGAATTCAAATGAATGGAGAATGTGCGTTGATTATACTGATCTCAACAAGCACTGCAAGAAGGATCCCTTCGGGCTTCCTCGCATCGACCAAGTCATCGACAGCACCGCCGGGTGTACACTACTCTGTTTCCTCGATTGTTACTCAGGGTATCATCAGATATCACTGAAAGAAGAGGATCAGATCAAAACTGCGTTCATCACGCCATTTGGTGCATATTGTTACACAACAATGCCCTTTGGCTTGAAAAATGCGGGTGCCACATATCAGCGGGCTATACAGGGTTGTCTTCAAGAACAACTTCACCGAAATGTTGAGGCCTACGTTGATGATGTGGTAGTCAAAACAAGAAATCCCGAGGATCTCATCACTGATCTCACCGAAACGTTCGACAACTTACGCAAATGGCAGTGGAAGCTTAACCCCACCAAATGCGTCTTCGGTGTTCCATCCGGAAAGCTCCTTGGGTTCATTATCAGTGAACGCGGTATCGAAGCAAATCCAGAGAAGATAGCAACTATCATGAACATGGAGCCGCCAACCACTGTCAAGGATGTCATGAAGCTTACGGGCTGCATGGCTGCACTCAACCGCTTTATCTCCAAGCTTGGGGAACGCGGCACTGAGTTCTTCAAATTACTCAAGAAGCAAGACAGATTTCAGTGGACTCAGGAAGCTCAGGACGCCTTCGACAAGCTCAAGATATTCCTGACTACGCCTCCTGTGCTCACTGCACCGCTCCCGGGCGAAGATCTCTTGCTCTACATTACAGCAACCACCAATGTCGTCAGTGCCGCCATTATTGTTGAACGCACCGAGGAAGGCCACCTTCAAAAGATTCAGCGGCCTGTGTACTTTGTGAGCGAAGCCCTCTCGGACTCTAAGTCCAGGTACCCTCAAGTTCAAAAAATTCTATATGCTGTCTTAATGACATCCAGAAAGCTGCGACACTACTTCGACACCTACAAGATCATTGTGGTTACTGGTTATCCCATTGGCGAGGTTCTCCATAATCAAGACGCTACTGGGCGAATCGCCAAGTGGGCTGTCGAGCTCGGAACATACAGCATTGAGTTCCGTTCTCGCACGGCCATGAAGTCTCAAGTCCTTACTGATTTCATATCAGAATGGACCGAGCACAATCTCCCAGTCTCTACCGCCAAGCCTGAGCATTGGATCATGTACTTCGACGGGTCACTCAAGCTGGAAGGCGGAGGCGCTGGAGTTCTGTTGATCTCACCTCGAGGGGACCAACTCAAGTATGTTCTGCAGATTCAGTTTGCTGTCACCAACAATGCTGCAGAATACGAAGCACTTCTTCACGGCATGAAGATGGCCATTACCCTCAGTATCAAGCGGCTGCTGGTATATGGGGATTCAATGTTGGTCATCAAACAAGTCAATAAGGACTGGAATCGCAACCATGAAGACATGGACGCATACTGTGAAGAAGTCCGCAAACTGGAGAAACACTTCCTCGGCATTGAATTCCATCATGTCGAGCGAGATTACAACGTGGCTGCAGACGTCCTATCAAAGCTGGGTTCTTCCAGAGCAGAGGTACCCAGCGGGGTGTTCGTCAATGAACTCTCCAAGCCATCAATTTCTGCAGCAGCAACCCCCAATGCTACAACCTCAGCTCCCGAGGTTATGCTCATCGACGCTACTTGGAGTGCTCCGATTATAGACTACATCTTGCACGACAAACTCCCTGCCGAGAAGGCAGAAGCTCAGCAAATTGTCCGCCGTAGCAAGTCCTATGTCATAATCGGCGATACACTGTACCGACGTGGTGCACGCTCTGGCGCATTGATGAAATGCGTCTCACAGCAAGAAGGAGTCAGCATCTTGGAAGAGATACACGCAGGAGAATGTGGCAATCATGCAGCTTCCCGCACCATTGTAGGCAAAGCCTTCCGTGCTGGGTTCTATTGGCCCACAGCTCTACACGACGCTGAAGAAATCGTTCGTCACTGCAAGGGTTGTCAATACTTCGCTCATCACTCGCATCAGCCTGCTCACAAGATCAAATTGATACCTCCGTCATGGCCATTCGCATGCTGGGGGCTTGATATGATTGGGAAACTACCCCGGGCACCCGGTGGATTCGAATACTGCTTTGTCGCAATTGACAAGTTTACAAAGTGGATAGAAGTCTTTCCAGTTGTCAAACCAACCTCTGAGAAAGCAGTCCAATTCCTTCAAGAGTTGATTCTTCGCTTCGGAATACCACATCAAATCATTACAGATTTGGGTACCACCTTCACAGGCAACAAGTTCTGGGACTACTGTGAAGACCGCAGCATCGAAGTATCTTATGCTTCGGTTGCTCATCCTCGCGCCAACGGACAAGTTGAAAGAGCCAATGGCATGCTCCTTGATGGACTCAAAGCTCGCATGGAAAGAACCCTGAAAAAAGCAGAGGGCCGGTGGATGAAAGAACTCTTTCCGGTTGTATGGGGCCTACGATCTCAACCCAGTAAAGCTACAGGGCAATCTCCCTTCTTCCTGGTGTATGGATCAGAGGCCGTTCTACCAGTTGATGTCATGCATGGTGCTCCTCGTGTTGAAGAGTTCCAGGAAGCCATGGCAGATGAACAACGAATGCTGGAAGTCGATACGGCTGAAGAAGCACGACTGACAGCCTTGTTGCATAATGCGGCGTACCTTCAGGGGATTCGAAGATTCCATGACAAAAATGTGAAGACAAGATCATTCCAGATTGGAGAACTGGTACTACGCCGCATCCAGAATACGGCCGGTCACTCCAAGCTCACTTCACCTTGGGATGGTCCATTTATTGTCTCCAAGGTACTCCAACCCGGCACCTACAGACTTCAAACAGAAGACGGTGTGGATTTACCAAATCCTTGGAATATCGAGCACCTGCGCAAATTCTACGCATAGCTCCTACAATCCAGCAGTGCTTCGGCACCACAGGAACTCATTGCTCCGGCATCCTGGGTTCTTTTGTAAACATTGCCTCGGCAATAAATGAACTACTTGCTTCGGCAATACATGTTCTCTTGTACCGTTGTTCCGACAACGAGATTATCTTAATAAAACTCCCTCACTGGGTTGTTTATTTGTCTTTGTGGCATTATTTAAACTCCCGTGTTCTTCCTAAGACTCGGACAGTTTCTTTCCTACACAATCGGAGCCTATATAAATGAGGTCTCTCCGGGTTCCTTCGGGGCCAAAACCGGATCTGTTCCTCCTGCAAAATCGAGGTCTCTCCGGGTTCCTTCGGGGCCAAGAACGGATTTATTCCTCCTATTGCACTACTCTGCGATAATTATCAGCTTAACGCTGCCGCTCCGTGGGTCTTACTGGGTTCTTGCTTCGGCAGACCACATACAGTTAGTTCCCAAGTATCCTTCCAGGGTACATTTTATAAGATAGCTAATGCTATACGAAATCTCCCTGGGTTCCTTTGGGTCCTTAACAGGGTTGTTTTTCAAGTTAAAATCTACTTCGCGTACATTTTGACTAAGTCCTGGTTCTTAACACAGAGACAACCCAGGAATTCGCAGAAATTCTTGGTTCTACTTCATACCATGGCAATAAAGATATATTACATTGCATTGTACTTATATTACAATAACATCTGTTTTTATCTACAGCCTAAGGCTCTGAGCAATTGCTTCCGCAACCGGTTCAGCCTCTTGCTTCAGGCCCCTAAAGGTAGACTCCGTACAATCTGGCGCTGCGCCCTGAACTAATGTACCTATGTCTACCTCCGGGTACCTGGACTTCACTACTGCAAGGACATGCACAAGACAAGCCTTCGAAGATCTCTTGATGTAGGCTTTCAGCTGTCTTGGCATGGCCCTCAGGCGCTCCAAGAATGTCTGCGGTGTTGAAGGGTCTTCGGGCACCAAGGCTTTCACCACCGGATTCGCTGCCTTCTCGAGCTGCGCGATCCGGTTCAGGGCTTCTGCCAGGTTGTCGTCTGACTTCTTCATCTTCCGCAGTTCTTCTTCAAGTTCAGACATTCGCCCGGCCGCCTGCTCAAGTTTCTCGTCCAGCACCTTCTTGTCTGCTAAGTGCTTCTGTGCTTGGACGAGATCCCTGGATAACCGATTGTTCTCCTCCTGAGCACCCTCCAGGTTCTTGGCAAGCTGCTTCTGTTGCTCGAGGATTTGAATTAGCTGATCATCGGCATCCTTGCGCTGCTGGACCGCCACTCGGAGTTGTTCTTTTACGCCTTCATGGTCCGCAGTGAGGGTCTTCAGTGCGTCTTCATAGCGGTTGGCCACATTGGACCAATCCGTCATCTTGATCTGGGCTGCTGCGAGTTGTTGTTGTGCCCCTACAAACACACGACAGAGGCAGAATTGTTATTGAACACAGACAAAGGATATACTAGTGCAAGAATTCGGTGGCAACAGGGCACCTTTGAGCTCAGACTTTGCTGCTGCAAGCTTCTTCTTCACGTCCTCCTTCTCTGCGGCCAATTCCTTGGTGCGCAGATGCAGAGTACGGATCGTGTTGGCGTCTTCCGCCTCCTGGAGCTTGCGATCTTCGCGCTCACGCTCCAGCTCCTTGTGGAGACGGTCCGCCTTGGCGTGCATCAAGGAAATGTTGTGCAGATACTCGGTCTTCTTCCTTGATGCTTCGCCAACAGCCTACAACAGAGTTGATTATACAAAATGCTTCCTCAAAACTATAAGTCCAGGGTTGTTTTACTAACCTTGAAGTAGGCCACCGCCCTCTCGGCGTGGTACATTCCCCTGTCGATGTGGTGTTCGTCCTCCTCCGTGTCCAAGATGTATTCAAATGTCTGTGGGTTTGGATTGAACACCGGGTCGAAGCTCCCAATGCGGAAGCTCCTGCCCTCTTCTTCGGCTCCGGTACTCTGAGGTACCCTGGGGATTTCTTCAATTATTTGCTCCGGGGTTGTTTCTTCGGTTTGCTTCCCCCTTGAGCACTCTGCTTCCGCCCCGGCTTGAGTTGTCACTGTAACGCTTGGGGGCTGCGCAGAAGACTGATCACGGCGTTCCTGCTCGGATTCTTCTATTACTGCCGCCGTGACCAGTTGTTCGAGCTCCGCCAGCACTTCCGCGCCTGTTTCCTCCACTTGGGCTTCTGCTGGTGCTGACGGGTCGGCCGGCAGAGTTGTTTGGGCTTCTGGCAGGGTTGTTTCTGGAACAACCCTGGGTTCTTCGGGCACTGAGGCCTCTGGTTCTACGGCCATGTGGTCAACCTGGGGTTCTACCCTGATTGTGGCTGCAGTTTTTTCAACACTGGAAAATTGAAGTCTGTTAGTCCTGACAGCATATTCTAATGGGTACTTCCACAACTATTTATGAAATACTTACATATTGGAGGGTCGCATGGGGATCTCTGGCTCCCCCAAGGTGAACTCCTCCTCCACCTCCTGCCCCGCCGTTGAAGGTCCTGCTGGATAGGGTTCTTCAAGAATCGGCGTTGTCCCTTCGAACGGCACGGAGGCAGGGTTGAGGATCTCATGAAGAATCTCTTCATCAGACAGTGCACGCCGCGCAGAGCTGCCTTGATGCGGCATGCTGGTTCCTATCACTCCGATGGCTATCCCCGCTGAAGTTGCAGCTACTCTGGGTTGCGGGGATACCTTTGCCCTCCCTTCTGGAATGGTTCTGGCACGGGGCTTGGGCATGGTGCGCGCTTTCTTTGGCACTGGCGCTTGAGCTTCAGTTGGCGCCGGTCTCTTGGACCTTTCTCCTCCCTTGGAGGTCGCCCCTGCCTCAGATTGGGCTTCTTCTGGGTCCTGTGGTTCAGATTTTATCATTGGCTCATCAGGATCTTCACTTTCCACTGGCTTGCTTCGGTGGACTTTTTCCCTTACCTGGGAATCCACACAGCATGCCAGTAGGGCTGCTTCCTCTGTGTTGCTTGGATCCAGAGGTGGCAGGCTTACATACAGCGTGCGTCGGGCTTCATACTATAATGACCAAGATGTTAGTTCCCCATGTTTTTTCAACAATGCAGATATGAATTCAGATAAGGAATTTACCTCGGGTGTCATGGTTATTGCGGAGATTTCTGGAATATCTGGAAATTGTTCATCAGTCATCACCAGGAATTTCTTCAAGATTTGGTTCACCCTCTTCTCTGATAAGTCCCCGGTAGCATTCCTTGAGGGGTCTGTCTCCCCAGAGTACTTGTACCCTGGGTTACAGCGTTGTCTGCAGGGTTGAATCCTCCTGAGTAGGAATGACCGGAAGACTATGGCTCCTGTTAGGCCTTGTGCCTTCAGGTCTCTGATCATGGCCAGTAGCTCAGGAATTTGTGTGGCTTCATCTACTCTGATTGTTTTATTCCAGTTCAGCTTCATCACTGGGGGATTCCCCGAACGGCCCTGCAGCTGTGGTTGGTGGTTCCAGGTGTAAAACCACTCTTTCTGCCAGTCCTTAAGGCTTTCCTTGGTGGTATAATCCAAATACACTGCCCTCATGCCTTGGCGGAACTGGATCACGACCTTGCCCACCACTTGCAGTGGACCGCTAGAGGTCTTCACCCGAAAGAGATGGCGGAACAGGGCGAAATGGGGGTCTATCCCTAGGAAGGCTTCACACAGATGGATGAAAATGGATATATTCAGAATGGAATTGGGATTCAAATGGCACAGCTCAATCCCGTAAAACTGGAGGATGCGGCGGAAGAAATCACAGGTGGGCATACCGAATCCGACTTCATAGAAGGCCTTCCATACTGTGATTTCTTCGGTTTCTTCGGAGGGATATTCATGCCTGTGTGCGCTTCTCCACTGGCTGATCTGCTGCGCGGGCAAGAATCCATCCGCCTCTAGGGCTTTGATGTGTTTCTCCGTCAGGTTGCTGGTGGGCCAATCACTGATGGGATCTTCGACAATGGTTGTTCCCCCTGCGGGTGCTGTCTCCTCGGTCGTAACGACCTGCTTCATTGCTTCCGCCTTCCTTTTCGAGCCTTTGCCGCGGCTAGAACCTTCACCACCAGCCATTGTGATCTTTCGAGATTTGGTGGGATTGGATTTAAGTTTGGGGGAAGAAGTGGATGCTTGAGTGCGGTCTCTGGATTGTGCGAACTGCGGTTGCAGCAAACCCTAGATCTGTTTCGCGAAAGCGTATGGATATGAGGGGTCGCGGGCGGTTTATATGGGCTTTTCGAAGCAGTTACTTCGGTAAATTTCATTTTTGGTCCTTTCTTGATCCTATATTTGACTTCGTTCAAATTTAGGCTCGGGGGGCTGTGGATATATTTTCAGGAAATATTTTTCTGAAAGTTTTTGAAGAATTTTACAAGACTTCGGGTTTTCTCGGAAATTGATTCTCTTTTGGTTCGGACTTCGAAAGAGCCTCGAATTTCTTCTTCAAAGA
This sequence comes from Digitaria exilis, assembly GCA_015342445.1. Lineage (NCBI taxonomy): Eukaryota > Viridiplantae > Streptophyta > Magnoliopsida > Poales > Poaceae > Digitaria > Digitaria exilis. The sequence continues at coordinate 738,526 of JACEFO010001803.1, forward strand.
TAAACGAGGCTCGGGGGCTGCCCAATTGGGCGCACCTAATCGGTGCGCACCAATCCGAACTTCGAGAAGTTTTATGAGCACATCATTACCTATTGAACAGCATGGTTGCAACTTCCAAGATCAAAGAACCCTGGCGGTCTCAAAGAACCCTGGCGGTCTCAAAGAACCCTGGCGGTCTGAAAGAACCCTGGCGGACTCAAAGAACTCTGGAGGACTTCAAAGAACTCTATATTCCAACAAGGCTGTTCTTCAGGAGATAAGGTGCTCGGGGGCTTGTGGGTGTAGAGTCCTGACGGACTAAACAACCCTGGCGGCCCATCCTATGGGCCGGCCCATGAACAAGACTTGACGTACAAGACAAGGAGTAGTCCTGGTCGGTTTGGATATACTGTATTAGGGAATTAGAGATAAACTTGTAAAAGTCTCCTAGTCCTATACGGTTTCCATGTAACCCTACCTCCCGGACTATATAAGGCGAGGTAGGGACCCCCCTCAAAACACGTTCATCAATACAAGATACACCATACAGGACGTAGGGTATTACGCTCCGGCGACCCGAACCTGTCTAAACCGTCTCTTGTCACCTTCGGCTCTAGATTCTCGACGACTTCTCCCAAACCCTTCTCTCGGGGCACCCCCTCGAGAACCCAGTCAGCATAAATCGCCGACACCTTGTGTCTTGGGCGTGTAGGAAGGTAATGGAACTATGAACAAGCAAAGAATGGGATGGAGGAGTATAAATACTCAGCCCAACCACAACTAGCCATTGGGGGGCTGGTTAGACTGTCTGTCATAGGCGGTTAGACCATCCGTTTTGAAAAACTAGTCGTTAGCTTACAGGGAGTCGAACTGCCTGTAATTAGTTAGCACCCAAACTCACAAAAGGACTTTTAGTTCTTATTAAATGTTAAACCAACCATTGTTAGCAGAGCTGGGGTGATTAGCACACTCATAAAGTCACTCAAAGGCTATTCTCGCATGGGTTACCTAAGAGCACTTTTGATATTTGTCAATAAGCAAATGTTTCATCCCTGTTGATAGTACAACGTACCTAAACTCAAGTCAAAGAATAAATAAAATGAAATCCACTTGATTTTTTTTATCTTCATCTAGACAATACTTTGATCATTATCCACTTGAGGACTTTCAACATTGCTATCATACTTGAGAAAATCTAATATTGAGCAAGTGGCTTGAGATATTCTATTTTCCATGACACTAATCCTTTAATAGGAAGTCACTCCACTTTATCAATCACAATAGATTTTGATTTCCAAAGTGACAGTTGATTCCTCGGTGTTGATCATCTCTTGGCTTGAATGTTCACCTTAGCCCTTGCCTTGTCCATCAATTCAACGCACTAGATAACACCTTCACCATTTAGCTAACTAAGCTTCACATGAATTGCAATACAATACATTCATAAGAGAGTCTTCTTCATATACTTGTTCTTGATTGATAAAGAATAACCGTGAATTGCAAGCTTCCAACAATGAGACCATCATGAAGCCCTGCAATGTTTATTTAACAATAAACCCATTATTCGATAGGTAATCCCTTTACTAGTCAATCAAGCTTATCAATTACTTTAGAGACTTGCCAAAACATATCTTCATCATCAAGTCCATCTCTATTCTTGACTCACTTTTTGTTTTCCCTTGATCATATAATATCATCACGGGATTAAATAATTGCTTGCTTTCTAATATTGTGAGCCATTCAATTTGTATTCAACATAGGAGATAATATGTGCAATATAGATATGACAATCACAACCTGCTCACAATCTTAGATAAACACATTAGTTCTTTAATCATTTTGTCATTCAATTCACCAAAATCTAATTATGGGCGTAGAAGCACTTTCAGTTAACAACCCTCACAAGGTCACTCCCTCAACATCCCCCAAATATTTTTCTGCATATTTATCTACCAAATGGGTATACTTTAATCCGGTATGAAATTTATTTTTAGAGTTTATTTTTTAATGAGGTGGATGCTAATAGGTTTGACTTATTTAAGACAGACAAATCACCCAAATATGTGGATTGCGGGAGTAGTTAAACCATTTGCTCTCGGTCTCAAAATAAATACAATTCTTGCCATATACCTGGACAAGTACATTATCAGAGATGCCCTAAATGTTCAATATCATGTGATATATTGTGAGTTTCAATTGCCGACAACTAACCGTCAAAAAACTCTCGTTTGTTTATGTTTATGCATTAGAAGGAATAATAGGTATGGATCAATCAGAAGTCAAAAAGAATCGAATCTAAGAAATTTGATCACTTTGCAGACGAGAAATTAACAATGTGCATTATTGTTTCCACATGCTCCTAAGACCATCCTTTGTTGTCTTCGTATAATCATAGACTTTAATTAGTTTGGTCGAAAACGGAGAAACAGAAAGATGAATGCCAATTGGTGCGTACAAGATCGAAGTAATCAACATCCGTTTCTTATATGCGACACTCTGTGGAAGGATTATTTAAAACTAATCATTGATGAGGTCTAGAGAGTTGACGTATAATGACTTTCAGATTGGACGACCCTTGTGAGTTGATAGGATGTTCGGCCGGATTGTTTATAGGGGGACAGCCTTGAGACGAGGACATAAAGCATGTCTCTTAGCATAGAAGCCCATTGGAGCCCCTAGTTTGCTTTGCTACTTCTCTTTTCGTTCTTTAATTCTGGCCATATGAGGTGTGTGTACTGGTATATGATAAATTGACCATTCACTTGTTCGTAGTCACTTGGGTTGATGTATCACCTTAATTGTCAGGTACTCAGGTTGCCCGCCGTTGTCTCCACCCAACCATCGATCCAAATTTGAAAAATTCGCAGTATTTTGTCGTTTCATTTTATTACTGCCAAGAAATTCACATTGGGCCCCATATATTTACAATAATTAGAAACGCATTCATTAGAACATGTTCAGATGGATCAATTATATCCCGTTGCGCTCTCTGGCCTTGCACTTCGACTGCTTTGCATGCAGTTACACTAAACCAATATTCAGGCTTTCCTATCTTATCGATGCAAATAGTTCAATGATCAGCACCCATGCTGTATTTGGCAAGTATGAGGACTTGGAGCTAACAAACAAAAGCAATACGACAACAATAATGAATTGTTCACAGTCACTCCTAAAAAAGAATCATTAGTATATAGGATCGGAGTACATACCCAAACCAATCACAGAGAGATGCTATTAGGCCACAAACAATACCACATCATGGCATGTATGCATTAATGCATAACAAAGTAAGCAGACTGCTCTGGAATTCACCCTAATCATAAAACAAGATCCACGCTCTGTACGGACAAAAGTGACACGCACTTTGGTGTCAATCTTTTAACCCTAAAGCCATTTAGCTTTTGCATTCTATATTTAGGGGTATGAATCTGATTCATTTGTATGATTTCTCTACCATATCTTTCGGCACAAGCTACACTTGAGAGTACATTCTCCCCTATATAGCCTATGTAAAATAAAAAAAAGCGAACATTGTATCTCAATAGTTAATTTGCAAAAGATGACAGGGAGTTGCATTGGGGGAAGATGATACAGGCGGACCATGCTACAGGACATGAGCACTGGAAACTGCTAAGCATCTGGAAACAAAATATAAGCATATATTTGGTGCTTTCAGTTTTCAAAGATTACACTATCTAAGCTTGATTACTAGTTCAGGTAAGGTATGTATTCCTGTGGTTGCATATACGGTGAGCGTATCGAACTCATTTTTCTTTATGGATATGGCTTTAGCCCTTGTTACTTGGTAAAAATCTACTTGCGTCATCTTCATGTTTATATAATAAATAGGTGATTAGGTAAGAGTGATGCGGTGGCATCATTAGCCTATCATGTTGTTGCTTTTTTTTCTGGTAATTGTTCTGGTTCCATTTGTTATTAAATTATTACTAGTATGTGGTTACTAACATGTAGTATTCTTCATTGTTTTGGATTTGAGCTAATGAAATTCTCTTTTCACACTCGAGTCATTTTTTAGAAATAATGTTCATGTAAACATCTTCTTGTATACCTTTTTATCTCTTATATATGTTCCTACTGTAAAAAAGTAGATATACCATCCAATTTAGTATATACAAACTCTCTGTCTCTTCTAACATATATAACGTCTAGAACACACTAATTTGTTTATTGTAAGCACACGAAAATATAATCTTCTTGTTGTATTCTTTTAACAAAATGGAAACGGTATGGGTTTAGTGGTGGAAAGAAGTACATGTAAAAATAAAGATGTTATATGATCAGTCACGCCTGTGAATCTTTTGAATATACAATTTCGACCAGACAAAATAGTTTAATATATAGTTAACAAATATCCATGTTGATTACAATGTCAGTTTAACCTGTATTTCTATATATATTATGAAGCCAATGGATTTTGAACTTAAGTAGTATCAAGAGTCAGCACATATAGAATAGCCACGGCAATAATGTCATCGATGTCTAAAGGAAGGCAAGGGGGAATAGATGGACTTCAAGCATGCATGTACATATATGACTCATCATAACAAATTTAATATCCCACGACATAAAATTTGATTTTGTGTCATTATTTTTTTTCGTCTTGTACAGAACAGAGTTGGGATATTGGGATTAGGACCCACCACTTGGCCAAGTTGTTGCCATGTATGTGGTACTCCTATATATTATAGTTATCATGTCTTTTCATTGTACAGATCTTACTACAGATATGCTGGCATATTCCAATTGGTTCTTTGATGTAGCACTAGGTCATATACCCGCAATACTATTGTTGTTGAAGAATGTCCACTGAGAATATTGAGTGGTCTCTTCACAAGAAATGTTCTTCCATCTTTTTTTAGAGAGATCTTCTTCCATCTTTTTGGTTAGTTCCCCCAACTATTTTGCTCATTTCATATTTTTTTTATTTACTTCTGTGCTTTGCCATATAGCCACTCCCAAGGACATGAAAATCTCTGCCTTTTGACTTGAGTTATGAACCACGATTTGGTGCAATATGGCCTATGTTACTGTACGTGAAACGATCACTAAGGGATGGATTCATGGATGTGTCTTTTAGGATTAGCATACTACAGGATCCTGGTCAGAAGTCATTCACGGCACAACCTATATATGCGCAGATCCCACGCAGGTCATATGGAAGTCGAGTGGAAGCGGATGGTTTACTCATAAACGATGTACACATATCTCACAGGACACATGCTTGTGCTGGTCTTGGTCGTTGAACACACATAAATTTGGAATTAAACATAATAAGATCCCACGTAAAATTAAGATTTTTATGTTGTTGGAAATTGAATTGTGCAGTACTTGGGAGCACAAACCAAATAGATCCTTATCTAGGACATACATGCATGCATGGATACCGTTTGTCAGGCAATGCGATATAGGAGTAGATGGCAACACAGTTTATACAGAAGTTGCCACACGCAATGTGTGTGTTTAGATGCCATACAATGATCGGTAGGCCAACCTTGTGATTATGGTGTGCATGTTACTCTTCATTTTCATCAGTGGTCCACATCCACATCACAAATTAAGCTGAAGATCAGCTCTATCTCACATCTCCATCAGCGGCTGGAAGATCTTTGACTCCCATAACCTTGTTTCCTACCACCTTTACATTTTGGATTAATCTATTTATCAGAATCTCACAAAATAATCATCTAACTAGACATTTTTGTTCATTCATGCATGTGAGATCTGACTCAAACAGTAGCGTGCTTTCTCAGTCGGTTGTAAAGTGAGTTTTTTTTAACCAAGAAAGTTAGAAATTCTTAACAACTTGCGTATATATATATATATAGGGTGTTGCCGTGGTCCTAAACATGTGCTGCTACCTCCTCAGCTAGTCTCTGAGATCTCAGAGTTGAGCATCTCAAGAATACTACATTAGTACGCTATACAGGAGGACACTTGGCTTTACGCGTCAACAAACCACTATTGTTTTCCAGAAACCACACATACAAAAGAATTAACTAATGTACATGGTGTTAAGTTACAATGGACGGTGATGATTCTGGCCCTCCTCTCAGTCAAAAAGTTTAACCCTTTGGGTTGTCACTTAGACTTGACATTATTTGACGGAGGTCTACATATGCTAATTGTAAATCCGCTTTGTAGCATTACTTCTAGATCGAGAGAGGCTTTTGACTCTTCCAAGCACAGTGTTGAGACTTGAGAGAGACTAGTAGTGGGCAGGAGATCGATGCGGCTTCTCACGCTTTGGTTTGTTTATTTTTGCAAAGCATGCAGCATGCGGATATGATTCCTCACGTCTTTACCCTTTACGGCGTGTGTGCGTACGATCCTGATGACACAGACTGCGAAGCTTAAGCCGGAGTCCAAGATTGATCAGAGGTTACCTGTATGTGAACTGCCTAATTGGGTTCATCAGTTCAATGTACATGAGCATCTTGTATCAATCATGAGTCTCTACTTGACCCTAGTAAGTTCTCTGATCTATCTATGAAAATCTCTACCGTTATCTTTATATGCATAGAGCAGAGAGAGGAGGGTAATGCAATCTTTACTCATTGGACAATTCTTGACATATTTCTGCATGATCACGTCAGGGGTCTCCCCACAATTTGTTTCAGATATGGGAAGAGGAAAAGAGGACTCCCTATCTTCACAAGGATATTGTGCAAAATGCTCCACACAACTTTCTAAATAGCTAGTGAAGGTTAGCAAAATAGGTAAATAATATCTGCAAGATGAGGAAACATAATCATTCTGTAATAATTTTTCAATTGTTATTATAATTGAAACAATAACTTTAAAAGCGTGAAATTTACTTGCACATGTCAGGCTCAAAGTTGATAATTTATTGATTTTAGCAGGTGTGGCGGAGACTGAGCCTTGAGTACTTCAATTTATCTGGAACTTCTATAATTGAAAGTGTGGTCGTACTATTTTTCACTTTTTATACTTTGACTTTTAATAATGGGGAATATAATCTCATTCCATGGCACCAGGAAATTTGTACTCGTGCCACTAATTTTTAGGATAGTTGGTTTCACGCCACAGATTTATTCCACATTTACCAAGAGTAACTCTTGTGGGGTTTCCACAACTTTTCACAAAGAAGTGATATTTTGAAGACAACTTTTGATACAGATCACAAAGAGATTAGCTACATCAGTACGCTATTCCCTATTCAGGCTCTGATGTCGCCTTATCACGTTTCAGAAAGATCACGCCATCACTTGATGTAGCTAGCTGCAACACGGTTTGATTCAACGATTTATCCAGGCAAACAAATCATGTACCATGCCCACTACAAAAATTATTCATGCGTGAAGTGCAAGATGATTCTGCTATGTCAAGGAGATTTGCAGTGTCTAGGTGCCCGGACAGATCTTGGATAGTTTATATTTCATTCCGTGAATGTCCATCTAAAGTGAAGAATTTGGTTTCTATTTTCACATGCATGTGTATATATTCCCACAGATTAGATATGGTTACAGGCAAGAAGCAAGCGGCATGCACTATTTCTTTTCTCGCCAAGAAAGGAATTTGAGGTTCATACGTCAGGTAAGTTCACTTGAAATAATTCATCAGCATATTGATATTGAATTAGAAGAATTATCATGATGGGGATTATGGGTAAACCTATATTGGGAGTTTATATATCATTGAAAAGGTTGGTGTTATCAAAAAGAGCTTTTTATTTTTTTACCTCTTGTAAGAATATTATGTCACAACTCAAATAAGAGAACATATCATATGTTGCTGTTTGGGTCCACTCTTCGTTATTGTCTTTAGGGTTTTTTTTGCAAAATTGAATTGGTTGCACTTTGCTAGGTTGGATCTTGATCGGTGGTAACGATTTTTCACCCTTTTCCGTGGTTTATGTTTAGCAAACTACGAAAACTATAGACGCCATTTTCCACCGTAAAAGATCTGGCCATCCCATTAAATCTCAAAATGGAGTTTGATCCTCCTTCGGATCAAAGAGCTGAGATGGCAGTATGATGTTTTACGGGCTAGTATATGGGGTCTAATGAGAAGGAAAAGTAGCAACACAGTAATGGCACGCAGCAAATATGTGCATATATGTTACATATAAGATGAAACATATATGTTGATGTTTTAGAAGGTGGTAGCTTAAATTCTTTTTTATGTCAGTGGTATAAAGAGTTTATCAACAACTTTACATACTATTTTTCTACTAGGATCATATTTAATTCTGCCAGCAGCCTATATGTTTTTTATAAAAAAAATAGAACTAGTGGAAAATAAAAGTGGAAAATCTGTCTACGCACTTTCTTTATACAAGCATGGCCCTAAATATATTTTAAAAAATATAATCACACATTCTAAAAAAAATTAGAGCTCAAATTATTGGCAATTATTTGAAAAGTAGTTCTAGTTTTTTTCGTTTGCGTTGCCTTTGCGTATGCAGATGGAAAAACATACAATGCAATAACCTGAAAAAGTATCCATCGCAATTCACAAATAGATCATATCATCTGAAGTAGGACTCCCTCAAATAGTGGCAAATTAGCATCGTCTCATGTCTCGAAGCATAGCCTTGCGTATGCAGATAGATGTGAACTACAAAAAGTTTGTAGCTAAGACAGGACCACTTATACATGTGCGCTGATATGGTCGGCGTGCAATTTCGTACTTAACAAAAACGTAACCGTGCTTTCACCTCGATCTCGAGAGATGGTTCCGAACCTTTTTTAAATTGGCGCATGCATACTTCCCTGTTCTGAGATCATTGCAACCGAACCCATTTTGAGAGCAGCTCCAAATTGTTAGCAAATAATGCGAAAACAAGATCGAACACGAGACACGATTTTAACGTGGAAAACCCTTGCGGGAAAAACCACGGGCGCCAGCCAGCAATAACTTCACTATGTGGAAGAGTCAGGGTTACAACGCCGTAGCGGCGGCTTACATGAATAAAATAGAATACTAGGTGGAAACCCCCCCAGTAGCGACCTGGGCCTAATGGGCCTTTGACTTGTGATGAAATTGGATCACAACTCAACACAAAGCACATGAGAAACTGCTAGGGTGCATGCTTAACAAACACAGGACCACCCCTAATATAATCTCACTAGCTAGAGAGAGAGAGAGAGATCTAGAGAAAGAGAGAACGGGAGAGGGAAGACTAATTACTCGTGGCATCCCTTGATTACTGGCTTTCTCAACTTTCGATACCCAGATTACCAATTAAGTATGCAAGATTAGCGATAATCATTGGGAATATATTGGAGGGAATTATTAAGTATGCTAGGCTTGTAGCCATGCATATTAACCGAATCACCTGTCCCTTAGTTAGCTTTGTTTTATAATGCCACTGGATATGTCTGAATGAGAATAACCAAGGCACAAATGTTTTTCAAAAAGGCAGGGAGATGTGAACCGAACATAAATGAATACAAACCTAAATGCGGATCAATTAAAAAAGAGGTGAAACGATGCGTTTTATGCAGGTAGGCAGCAGTGTCAATTCTGTTTGCTGTATTTCAACTTAAAACAGGGCTTTGATATTCTCGCATTTCTGTTGTTTTAAGGATATATATTATCATCATCTATTTGCAAAGCCATAAATGCATTTGCCAGATAACTATTCTTAGCTATCAATAACACTCCCAGTGCTTTAAATATTGTTAACAAAAATGGACATTTTAATTGATGATAATATAATTAGATATATCCCACTCTTTTAAATATAGTTAACAAAAATGGACATTTTTTTAAATTGACGATAATCTAGTTAGGGGGGTGTGTGTGTTCGGGGGGGGGGGGTATCCTATCGTCTAGATACAGTGTGTGTATCGCATATACATTGTGGTCTGTAGTACTATACCAGATATTAGATAACGTAGGAAAAGTAATCCTAGAGTCTTAATTATTCAGCTTGTTTCTTCAAGGGAGGGGACATCTACGTTGATAGTTTAACTACTATTGAGTCCCTTTCGTATATATGCAAATGCGCCACACTCATAATGCAGAATCTTGAGTAGCTTGCTTGTCTAGTTAATTAATCCATTGCCTAAAGGTGGCCAACATTTTTTGTGGCATATTGACAAGTCATTCATACCTTGATCCTACATATCAATAACAATACTGCCAGATGGATAAATATTAGGCAATCCACATTTACAAGATGCTATGTTAGGCCTATAGCACAAAACAACTACAAGCTAGCTGTTGTCAGATATGGTAAATTCGAGTTGATTAGCCCAACAATGATAGGCTTGCTCAAATGATCGCATTTCTACTTACAGGAAGCTTAAGCCTACTGGCTATGTGATCATCATGTAGCCATCATCTAACTGCGTAATTCTAGAAGAGAACCAAAGAAATAGTAATTTTATCAAAAAGGAAGCTACAGCCTACAGGAGCTTTCCTATCAGTAACATGTTCAGGGACAACAAAACCGTAATAAAGTTAAGAATCCGTTGTGCTCTGTAATATGCTAGTGGTGCTTTAACAGTTTGGCAAGCATTGTTTGTCAGATAAATAAAATCAGGATGGCAATAGTATATGTGAACCTTCTCAAGTAAGACATCACCAATGTTGCTAGCATGAACTTGCTCAACTTGCATGATACCTGTGCTTGTTACTCGAACAGATAGCATGGACATGAAAGATATATACATTACTATTAGCTTGCTTGCATCAGTACGTCTACTTTTATATGCAATATTTTAAACCAGGCGGTGCAATTGTGGACAGGGTCTAGACGAAGATGCATACCATCTTGGATATTTGGGCCAAACGACTAGTCTTCTTCTCTCATATCACTGGTTCCACGTTTGTAAAGATGTATATAAGTTGTACATATAGTTTCAAAAAAAATATAAGTTGTACATGTTGGATGAACTTATAGAGAGGAGCGTGGGATATGCACATGTCTGAATTATTGATACAGAATAGACCATGCAGAAATGTGCGTCCTCTCAACAGTTATTCCAGCTTCGTATCCTTCAATGGGCATACTCATCTTCTCAACTACACCAATGTTCTTGTTTTCTCAGAGCTATTTTATATGCCTGGAGTGCAGAATCCAATGCCATCACCCATTATTAGATAAAAGTGTGAGAAAAAGAGAATGTCATGTTGCAATTGGAGTCACGTCTTTGATGTCACCACGAATTAAACTCAAAAAGCAACAAGGTGCCTAAAGGAATGCTACCACCTTGTGGCTTACTTGTCCCATGAGACTAGAACTCCACCCTCTCCGCTAGCCTAGCTCAGTTAGCACATTCACATCGTGCATGATGGGACCTAGGTCAAAAGTGAGGAAACTTTGTGCATTAGTTATATGTTTTATGTGTAAAATGGGTCCAGATTTAGAGAATAAGAGACACGGCAGCCTCAAGATTTTATTCACCAGTACTAGACAGGGGAGCAAATGGGTCTATATGCACCCACTAGCCCTAAAGGATGGAGAAGGAGCCTCACAACTTCTTGCCAGAGCCACCCAAATCTATTATGCCCTAAAGCAGATTCGAGATCCTCTGGAGAAATAGGGTGACACTTTAGTTCGGTGTCTTGCTAGTGATGAGGAGCCGTCTTGATCAGCACTCCTCTCTATAAATAGGCATCCTCACTTCCATCATCTCTCACAGTCCAAATCACATTTGAGCTCTCATATCCTAACCTAACTCGACAGGCACTAGTACGAGGTTCTCCCAAATCACTTCATGTTCAATATGTCAAGGGACCCATTGGTGGTCGGGCATGTTGTGGGGGATATTGTGGATCCCTTCATCACAACCGCATCAATGAGGGTCTTCTACAACAACAAGGAGATTACAAATGGATCTGAGCTTAAACCATCTCAAGTGATGAATGATCCAAGGGTCCATATCGGTGGCCGTGACATGAGGACTCTATACACACTTGTAAGTGCATGATTATCATCCTTGCTTGTGATGGTAATTACAGATTGCTGGTTTCCCTTTTTGTGGTTGACTTTAATTTGGAGTGGTCCAAATGGCTAATCTTTCATACCACGTCTAGCCTATACTATTAGTTGACCCCTGAAGTATCTTGTACATCCCTGATAATAATAGTGGATTAAAAAAATCAAAGAATATATGTGTTGTTGTTGTGGATCTCAAGCCTTTAGGTGTGCCTTTAAGCTGATAAGACTAACTGACCTATCTTCGTTTTGTTAAGGTAAAATTTTGAGTCATATGTCACGGTTATAATTAAGATTTTTCTCTCGTATAATATGTATACTTAACATTCTCTTGTTCAATGTTTTCTATACGTACTATGTGTATACTCAGGTAGCTTTGCAAATGTGAAGCATAAATGCATCAAATTATATATCTCAGTTGGAGTCCTGCTTCCTTATTAGTGTATAGATTGGTTAAAGGTGGCCTGATTATGTGTATATCTATCTATTTGCCATTTTGCTAGGTCATGGTGGACCCTGATGCACCAAGCCCCAGTAACCCTACTAAAAGAGAGAACCTTCACTGGTAAGGTCTTTGTAGCTTTTGTCCATGCATGCGTCCCAGTGGCAATTCCGCTGGTCCCTTTTCTGTTCACTTTTTATGCATGCGATGTGCGGCATGCTGCTCCTGTTGTTGATTACAGGAGTATAATATTCTCGCCTTGATGTCGTACTGATTGGTAGTTCTCAATGTCTGGCATAGGTTGGTGACAGATATTCCAGAAACAACTGATACCAGTTTTGGTAAGTGATTTGACTCTATCTGGTTGCATTACCTGAATGTCGTATGTGATTTATTCTCCAGTTGATTAGTATTTTTCATTTTCGGCACCGGCAAATGTAAAGTGCCTTTTTTGCCCTTCCAATTATCTATATAATTAACTGTAACATGAAAAAAAGGAATATAGCTCCAGATTGGACTTTAAATTAACTTGTGAGAGAAGCATTGGTGCCAATTCCATTTACTTCAGGATGTTAAAGATTGGAAAACATTTTCTTGGCATATCAGACGTTAAATGTTTTTCTAGTTCGTAAACATTTAAATAAGTTTATCAAAATCTCGACTCCACATTCATTTTGTTGTAGAGAACTTATATATATTTTAAGGTACATGCATGTCATATTAAAAGATGTCATCATAGAAAAATAAGACATTTTTATTATATAGGAAATGTTGATTTTGGTTACATGTGTGTGTGCACTCATGGTAAAATAGAATTCACATCAATAGCTGAAAAATTGAAAGCGTAGGCTATTGACTTTACAAATATTTCAATTTAACAAAGTTCATATTGTATGCACCAGGCAATGAAATAGTTCCCTATGAAAGCCCCCGTCCAACTGCCGGAATCCATCGCTTTGTGTTCGTACTCTTCAGGCAGACAGTCAGGCAGACCACCTATGCACCAGGGTGGAGATCAAACTTCAACACTAGGGACTTTGCAGCCATCTACAACCTTGGCTCGCCTGTCGCTGCAGTGTATTTCAACTGCCAGAGAGAGAATGGCTGTGGTGGAAGAAGGTACATCAGGTGATATACAACAATGTGTCCAAATATATATAAATACTTGTGTGTTGGCCTCTCTGAAGGCAGAGAAGCATAATAGCAACTGGAGTATAAGTGCTTCCTAGCTAAATGGAAAATTGATCTTGTGTGTCTGTGTGGTAGTGGGTGAGCATTGCAAGGACGATGCCCACAATCATAAGAACTGTCATTAGTTCACTACACATTGTAGCTCTGATGTAATGTTATCCAGACTTGCCCTAGCCTTCTTTATCACAAGATATAGCTGGGGCAATAGTTCAATTATTGGGAGAATGACATATGGTTTGAGATGCATATTTCTGTGATGCAAGTTGCGATGCTGAACGTGTACAACTATACCTCAATGACAGTTGATATTAGTACTCACAAAACGACTGACACACCTGTACCTGAGTACCTGTGAAGAAATATTATTACTCACTGTGTTTTGTAAAGTGTGATGCTATATGCTTAAATTAGAATGATCGTCATACCCCAAAGCAAATTGTAAGTTTTAGCTCAACTAATATCTACTTCCTCCATCTCAAAATATAATTCATTTTTGTTTTTTTTTACATAGATTTTATTATGCATGTATACATAGTTTCTATATACATAATAGAAACTATGTATCTACTAAACCAAAACGACTTGTATATTGAGACGGATGGAGTAGGTGTGATGACCTGTGTCTTCAACGAATTAATCTCTACAGTGAAATATTGTTCTCATGCGGCCATGCCGATTGAGACAGATTAATTTGATACATTCAGTGTGCAATATAATGCACAAATAAAAGTGATAAGTGAACTTACCTTTTTATATTCCCGCAGCCGAAAATGGGCCACTACCAAGAAAGGAATGGTAATATTATATTGCATCTGTGTGCTCTGAATTGTATCTAAATGTTTCAAAATTGTGGGTTTTGGGGATTACGGTTAACATATAGTTTCAACACGTAAGCCCAGGTCAAATGGGATTATTGAGGTCAGTGGTGGAGCTTGAGCTCATTCTCAAGGGGGGAGGGCGGTGCTAAGTATTCAATTATTTAGGGTAATTTTAAAATAGCATCTTTAACGATGCCAAGACTAGGTCTCTGACCAGTACTAAATGCTCTTATTAGTATTGATGCCGGTACTCTGTTTGTACTAAATTGCTCTTGTGGGTACTATTCTATAGAAGCGGTACACTAAATGGCAAGTACCAAATTTGAAGCAGCCAGTGCAAACTGCAGGTGGACGAATGCTCGTTTTAGTTGTAGCTGCCCTCTTGTTCTGCATGAAGCTCTGATGGTCCGCCCCTGGTTGAGGTACACTGGTGTTTGTATCCTTTTTCCCTATAACAAAATGGTTGCACCAACATTTCTATGATATCAGAGATGGCCCTTATATCCTGCCGTCCCGAAAGAAAAAATGTATCATCTTAGAATGTATGTGGCCATATATATTACTTTGTTGGTTTACATTATCTAGCTCCCTCTGTCTTAATTTCAAAATGTTTGTATAAATATTTGAACTACAAGGGGTTAGAGGTGCTCTAGGAGTCACCATTTCGCACACCTATCGGTCCGTAAGTATAATATAAAAGATTTTAATGTCGTTTATTAAATCCTCATAAATCATAGCAACGTGTGTATTGCTTTACTACGACACGTGCATCCCCAAATGCCTACCTTGCATGCCGTCAAATGTTGTTGAGGCCGACTGTCAGGCCTCCTCTAATGATACGAGCTAGTACCTAGATCTAAATCTCTAAAAGACAACGATTCCAATAATCTCGCTCTTAGCACGTAGCTCCTCAAATGAATGCCCCCACATGTCATCCCTGTGTAATCTCAAAAGACGTATATGAGACTATCTTTTAATCAAGAGATAACTCTTCTCTCTACTAAAAAAATATGAAATTCTATGAGCTAACCATTGGAGGTATATATATAGGAACTGGGCGTGATATATAGCTCCGTTAACTTTAGTTGCGAATTCATTCGAGCGTAGATGTACATATATATATAAAGATTGATTTGACAAGACAGCTGCTAGTTCATTTTAAACAAAAAAGTGGACTTTGTTCAATAGAACATAGATTTGATGGAAGGACCACCGCGAATTTGCCTGTCTTGTCTCCTCCTGCATGAAAAGACGGCACTTACTCCACTTGATACATATGTTCTATAGGAAATTAGATGGAATGAATATATTACGCTTCTTTAGCTTAAGCTTGTTCTGTCATATTGTCTTCTAGTAGTTCTCTTTAAATTGTCAACAAGAATATTTCCAGTAGTCCTAAAAGCAAGCACTTAGTTCCCCGAATCTTAGACATTTTCTCAACAATGCAAGTTTGCATTAAGCTAATGTCTAGGACCTGTGAGTAGTCGGCCAGACAATAACAACTGTTACATGATTCAAAATAGACCTAACAACCCAACCGTGAAATTATTTTGAATGAACAAAAGGTTATTATATGATTTTTGTTTTTTCCTAGTTGTAACGACAGGAGAGAGGGAAGCATGGTAAGCATGGTAACTCAACCGTGAAATTTTATTCAGGTCACATGTTTTGCCTCAATGTCCTTATAATGATTGGCAAGTATCCGAAATGTCAATGCAAAAAAAATAATAAAGTGCATAAAAGTGCCCAGGAAAGGACCAAGAAGTACTAAAGTTATGGGGCCAAGTACCAGATAAGTGGGACCATCTTTTTATTCATTTCATTTCTGAAAATGTATCTTTTATATCAATGGTTACAAATATTTTACATAAAAAGTATGAATGTACCGACTGGTACTTGTCAATCATTGTAAAAAAGCTCAACAAATAATAGGAGGTCTTTTATTATAATTGGCAAGTACCATAAATGTCAGTAGACATCATTCCTATATACTCCCTCCGTCCATGAATCTAAGTCGTATAAGAGTTGGGGAAAAGTCAATCAAAATAGATTTTGACTCTTAATTTCTCTCATAATATAATATCAATTGGTAAAGACTTAATGTTATCTCTAAATACCTTTAAGTAAAAAATATGTTGATGTAAAATTTATATACTAAATGTATTTATATTTTAACTAATTGTTGGTCAACATTTGTGAAGTTTGACTTTTGGCTGATCCTAATACGACTTACATTTTTGGACGTAGGGAGTATTATATACATCAATAGTATGAAGTTATTCATTACTCATATTTAATCCATACAAAATATACACAATCTCTAACATAACAAAATTTTCATTATCTACAACCTAGAGAATACTTATGTAAACCAAGATATTGCATATAGAATGAAGTTCATTTTCATGAGCAGTCTATTCTGACCGCAACGGAGTTCTTAAAAGACCCTCCCCTTTGCTCGCATGAGAAGCTCCACGCCACCGCACGTCTCTCCGCGTGCCGCCACGTGTTCCATGGCTATTTTGCAAAAAGATCCTTTTGTTTTGTAGGAATAAATCTGTAGTCCAATGAACTCAGACCCAAAATGGCCAAACCCTAGCGGTATAGCCCCTCTTGGTTCCTCTCTCTCGCTCACTGTTTTCGTGCAGTTGTCGTCGCCCCATCCCTGCTCGCCCATGTGCATCTCTCGGCTTGATGCCGGCTTGGGCTCTGTCGTTGTTCAAGCATGAGTAGCCATGTGAGCTCGATGCCCGAGTCTTCCCAACTCAAACTCACCCAGTCTCTTCCCCTTCATTCCACTCTCTTCTCCGCACCACCACCTCCTTGTTGTGATTTCTTTCAAGCTGAGGAGAGAGGGAACCAAGAGCGAGCACAAGTTCTCCCCTTTTCCCGCTTCTCCTCACTCCCTTCTTCTGTGGCTTTCCCCTCCCATACCGTAGTGTGCAGTTGTGTGAGATCCGGTTGTCCCCTGCATATTTCTCCGCTCCACGACTTTGGACCTGTCGGGCCTTGATCTGCTCTGTGATTGATATTCTTGTGCAGGTTCTTAGCCGGTCGTGGCATCGGTGATCCAGCCCTAAGAGCAGCCATTGATGGAGGTAATTGACCTACCCAGTTTTGGTTTGGAACGCCCTCCTATATTCGATCTCGTGGGAAGGATATTGATTATATCTCTATCTTTTTCCTGTGCTAGCAGCGACGTCCGTGGGTTGGGTCTTCTAGATTTCAGCATAGCACTACTACTTAACCGGCCTAATCAAACGCCCCATTCACAGCCAGTTTTGAGACAACCGACTGTGAAGGGGCAACACAGACGGTTTGAGGGTTGGTGGGCCGGGTAGCTGTTGGAACCGGCTGTATTGCCCACCAACGCAGCCGGTTCGTATACCAATCAGCTGCAATGAAGGTCGCCCTCGTCACAGCTGGTTCCATCCACCAACCGGCTGTGATGAGACTTTTTGCAACCGGTTGGTTGTGGAACCAATTGTGATAAGGGTGTACTGGACAAAAGCCTCTCCTCTCCGTCCTCCCCCTCACTTTCTTCTCCAACCCGACGGGCCTCACCTCTTACCCCATTGATGTGGTTATTTTTCACCACGAAGCTCTTGAAAACGCCATTTTTTCGAGGAATGGACTTCACCAATTTGTTTAAAGGTTAGTTTCTTGCAATCTATCTCCTCCTTTACTTGATTGTTGCCCCTAGTTTGTTTTTTTGCAATGAAATTGATTGTTGTGATGTTCTTGATGCTAGATGCCATTTTGCACTCAATTTCAAGGGAGGATCCCGGTCTTTGAAGCTTCTTGAACCCTCTCACATCTAGACACATGGTATGTATACAAATTCCTTTCATGTTTAGTTAGATACAACAGATTGTTGATTATGGTGGATGGAAGAGGCTCTTTTCACCATTGGAGACAAATGTTGTTGTACTTCATGCAAATTCTAGAAGATTTTGATGATTGTGGTGGATGGGAGAGGCTCTTTTCACCATTAGTGAGTAATGACCTTGTGGTTCATGCAAGTTCTAGAAAATTTTGATGATTGTAATTTCATACAATACATCTCCGGACCTGAGTTTGATCCATTAGACGAGAAGGTTCTTTTCATTACCACCCCAAAATTGTAACATTGTCTTGCCTTTTTTATGTGAAGCAATGCTTTGTCCAACCCATTGGTAGAAGACTTTGTGTATGCAAAATGTGTTGCTTGCCTTGGCACATGGCTAGAAAATCCATCTTATATGCAAAATATGTTGCTTGACTTGGTACATGGGTCAAAATTTAACTTATATGCAAAATCATTCTTATTGAATCCACATTAATTTGATTTTGAATTATGTGTTGCAGCGAAAGCAAAAGCAAAATGAAGATATGCCTTTGAGCGACACAGAAATTATTGCAATGTAGGAGCAACTAGCTCGGTGGTTGATGGACCATGTCCTGCAGTTAGCTGGCGAGTATTGTCTCATTAATGGGTCTCCAAATGCTTGAACTTGTGGAAGTGCTCGAACTTGTTTAAAGTGCTTGAACTTGTAATATTAAACTTGTGGTAATATGATCATTTGTGGTGCTTTCAAATTGTAATATTGAACCACTACAGGGGAAAACATTTGCCGCAACAGCGCCAAAACATTGCGATAAGGGTATTTTCATTGCTATAGTGAGGAAGCGCAACGCAGGTGTGGCGTTGGTAAGCGTTGAGTTTGCGATAGTTGCAATAGCATATCGCAACTTTTGTGTATTGTTGCCATAAAAATGTGGGTGTCGCAACGCAATATAGTGTGGCAATGCGTTGAAATAGCAATGATCATGTGGGTTGCATGACTGGCATTAGCAACCAATGGCATATTGGCAATAGTTGGTATTGCAACAATTAGAGTGGTTGTGAACGACTATTACAACGCACCCATGCCGTAGCAATACGAGATATCGCTACGCTATAACTTAGTAGCAAAAACACCAATGAGGTTACAATAGCCTTAGTGTCTATCACAACACTGTTAGGATCGTCGCTATAGGAGGCAATGATATCACAACGATGTGTTAGGCCGTTGCTATACGCTTGAAGGTTATCACAATGTTGTTGGAGGTCATCGGTATACATGTGAAAGTTATGTGTCTTGTATGGATATACATTGTGGTGCAAATTCTGTTTTATACTATGGAAACTCTGGTATATATATTGGAAATTATTATGCTACCTGGAAAAGGGCTCTGATGACAACCGGCTATGATGAGATGGACATCATAGCCGGCTGGTGGTCCCAACCGGCTGTGATAGGAGCAAGAACACATCCGCAACCGGCTGTGATGAGATAGACATCACATCCGGTTTGTGTTCCTAACCAGCTGTGATAGGAGTAACAACATAGCTGGCTGGTGGTGCCAACCGGCTGCGATGTGGTGTATCATAGCTAGTTGGGAACCGGATGTGTTGAAGCCCCCCCCCAACACTGCTGCTTGTAATCAAACATTTCCCTGAACCGGCTATGTTGGGGGGTTCCCAACCGGTTGTGATGGAGCCTGTGTAGTAGTGTAGGTTTGTCCATCCTCTAGTCTTTGTCATGTGTTCTAATTGGTAGAGTATTATACCCTTCATCAGTACGAGAAGTATATTTTTTTGTGTACCATGGGTCTTTAATTTAGGGCGGTGTTCTCAGCATTATTTAGTCTAACTTCTTGTTGATTGATGTTGTACAATGAATTGTTATGTGATTTTTGTATTCTTACATGTCCTTCTTTAGATGTACTAGAATATTCAAACAAGAGATGGTGACAAGAGACATCGTATGATAAATTAATAAATTATCAAGTCTTACAAGTAAATCTGAATTTTTCTATATGAATAAGAAGCCATTTTGAGTTTTACCTCTGAGCACATGAAGAGTTACCTTAAGCAAGAAGCATGGTTATGTCACCATATTACTAGAAGATATTTTGCTGTTCTATGAAATTATTTCTTAAGTGTTTGAGTATATGAGTATAACCTCGCCGGCTGGCTGCTGCCTCCAATAGCTATGGGATTGGCTCAACTAGTTCATGTGGCTCAATCATATCGCATATAATGATTTGTGCATTTCTCTGTGTGACAGGTTCCATGATAGCACGACGTTGCATCTGGCTACATGCAGTGGGAGCTTGGATTGCATCCCGAAATTGCTTGCATGGGCAGTAGATTATCTCCAAACAGACTCCGCAGGGTGACAACCACATCCTTGACATGTCGTTCCTGTTAGAAGTTGTGTGCCTGGTTGGGCCTGACCCAAATAACGATTCCAATAAATCCCAAAGGCTCACTAACACATGCATGGTCTTGTGGGAACTTTAGTCTCATGCTGCTTCTCTAGGAGTGATGCCAACTTAAATAGTTGCGATGCCTCCACCTGGTTGAAGTATTGAGGAGTGGAAAAGGAAGCTCCACACGCACACACTTGTGGGCGTGGCATGGCAAGGTGATGGGCGCGGGAGCATGATATGCGTGTGAATGGTCCTGCAAAATTGCCACCTCGTGCTTGCGGGTGCACAACTTCCTTTTGCCACTAACTTTTTGCATGCATGGAGAAAATTGTGCTGGCCGTTTTGGCAAGTAGTTATTCTGGTATTGATGATTATTATACCTCGATCATAAATGGCAGGTTGGTTGTTGCCATACCGTGGCGTGCGTGTATATATGTGGGCGAGATGTCGCCCTCCAAAAACACAACACTCAGTTCTCCTCGTGCCTCTACGCTGCGCCACCGTCGCCCTCCCCACCCCATCGCTGATGTGCCATCGGTGCTGGGAGAGTAGGTCTCCGAAGCCTAAGTCCTCTCGGGGCCTTGCACGGGGTAGGAGTCGTATTAGGTTTTGGGAAGCATCGTCGCGACTGCTCGCGGAACATCTTCTTCCCTCTACGCTGCCGAATGTCTTCTTCCTTCTACATCACTAGTGTCCGTGGATCTCTATCGACAGTCTGCTTCGCCTACTTTGCACTATCCCTGGCGCTGACAATCCCAATGTAAGAATGATCCTACAAATCCTTTATTCTTTCTTTCTCTTTCAGTGTGTAGCATCGGATCTTATGCCTACTATTTTGTTACGATATGCATCTACGATAGGTTTAAATATGTTAATGTTTTTGCCTATGATTCATGTCGTTGCACTATTTCTAGTGTTAGGAATAAATTTATTCATCACTAAATTGTTATTGTTTCCAATAGTTCCTCAATAAATGTATAGTTGAAGGCCTCAAACTTTTGTTTAATTATTGTTCCAATCACCAAGTTTAGTTGTAGTTCTTTAATTATTGTTCTATTACACTCAAGGTTATCAGTATCCCGATACGGATCATAGTATCTACCAGACCAAAACGATACCGATACTACCTAGTATCTTAACTTTTCATAGTATCTCGATACTATTTTAAGCCTCCACATGATCCTACCTAGAATTTCATAGTATCCGGATACTACGATCATAGGATACTACATAATTAGTGGTATAAATAAACTTTTATAATAGGCTACTTGTAATAAATATTGTTTAAATTAAGTTGCATTGAAAATAATGTCAATAAGACCAATGAAATATGCAAAAGGACAATAAATTGACTATTCAATATTTTATACATCATTATATGCAATATATTACAAATCTTATATAAATAATATATTTTATAGAATCCGATACTGTCAGGCGAAAGACGATACTACCTAGTATCCGGATACACTTGTTGACACTGAGGAGTTTATTACATGTTCTCAGGTCCATCTTCAGTTTTCTTATTTTTACATTACAGGTCACCAAATTAGTTTTGCAGGGGAGTGACTAAAAATGATCAGGGCAAACAAATCAGACAAAAATATGGTTATATCCAAACATTATGGGCAAAACTAGTGCGTATGTTTATGCATGCTTTGGTTATTTATTCGATCTCTTTTATCTATAAATTTGGCTGAGCAATTTGGTTCTTACAGTTGTCCATTCTTGTGTCGTGTTAGGCAAAAGCAATAATTTTACCTTTTCCTTTTGTTGCGGGCTGAGGCGGTGACGGAACCAGCCAACCAGGAGGCTTTCTTTCTGTTGCACGTGTAATGTTGTTTGACCGCAATAACTACGCTTGGAAATTGCTAGAATGAAACGAAAAGTGCGTTGGTTAGCTTGTTACTATTTTCCAAAAACAGCGTACATGAAGCTAAAAATATGACCAGCTTTAAATTAGCCACGTCTCTGTGTAAAAAGAAAACCCTACGCAACATATTTAACAAGAGATGGCGTACCTCAGTTGTTGTTCGATTGCTTGCGGCTAGCACGACTCAGATTTGAACCTGCTTGCTTTTTTTTTTGGCGCGGTGCGCCTTGCCCTTTTCGCAAGCCCAACGCGGGCTAATAATCAGACCAAGCATATGATACCTCTGCAACCGTAAGGAAAATGGCCCTAGGTCATTGCATGTGATTTTGGTGATTGATTGACAATTCAATCATTGGGACTAACAACTTGTCTAGATGATATTTATAGATATTTCTAGGTCCCAAGTGTAAGAAAAATGGCCCTAAGCCATTGTTTGTGATTTTGACGATTGATTGACAACATAATCATTGGGACTAACAATTTGTTTAGATGATATTTGTAGATATTTCTAGGTTCCAAGGATACTTTGGAAGCCATCCAAATGCTTATATAATCAATATCCAAATATTGGTTATCCAAATTGAAGTCATCCAATTCATGTGAAAAAGATGGCAAAGAAGATGGATCAAAAGCCCGTGAAGAAGGAAGCAAATTTAGCGTCACACAGTGACCATCGACTAATTTGATGGTGGGATGAGAAGACCACTGAATCAGTCGGTGACCAAGGGGCTGAGAAGATGAAGAAGACCATCGACTAATTCGATGGTGCAAAAGCATGAGCACCGAATTAGTCGATGATGATCAGAGAGCAAATCAACAGTGGACCATCGACTCATTCAATGGTGCCAAAAGTTGGCACCGAATCAGTCGGTGATGGAAGCTTAGAAGCTGGTTCATCTCTGGAATGCATCGATTAATTCGATGGTGGCAAGAAGGCAGCGTTGAATCAGTCGGTGCTGGCGAGAAGATTGAAGACCTCCCTGTGTGAGAACCATCGACCAATTCGATGGTACCAGGGAGCAGGCACCGAATCAATCGCTAGTTGGGCTGGCCCACATGTCAATGACACAAGGGTTCGCACGGCTGGTTCAACGGCTAGCGGAGGTGGCACCATCGACTAATTCGATGTTCCCCTCCTGCACCCATCGATTTAGTCGGTGGTACGCAGGAAAGTTGCAACGGCTTGCAACGGCTAGTTCCTTTGGTTGGAGCTATAAATATGAGGTGCCTCGGCCATTTGAAGTGTGCTTGAGCTAAGGGAAGATATTGGCAAGTGATCTATACATTCTTAAGTGCTCAATCCACCAAAGTGCTAAATAGAAGATCTAGGTGATTAGCCAAGTGCTTAGTGCTAGTCTAGACTCTTTAGCGCATCTCTTAGGTGATTAGCCTAGAGTTCAGCGAGGTTTGCATACCTCTTTGCTTACCGGTGCTTGCACGCACCAAGTGTTGTAATCCAGGGCTTGTAGTCTTGCAAGACCCTCCAACCGAGTTTTTGGAGAGGCCGCCGGTGCTTGTGCAAGGGAGGAGAGGCCCTTGGCGTTTTGGCCGAAGCTACACCAAGTGAAGGCGGCGAGGAGCATCCGGGGAGGGACGAGCGGAGACCCACTTGCGCGTGGCGAAGTATCGTGGTCACCCACGGAGTTACTCGATCGGGGAGTTTATGCCCTTGCGCGGGCATTCCCTTGATAGGGGCTCTAACAACGAGTATTAGTGGAAAGCTCGTGAGCTTTCCGATACCTCGGTAAAAATCACCGTGCTGGGAGTTTGCTCTTCTTTACCCTTTACCTTCCGCATTTAACTTTCCTAGACTTGCCATGCTAGTATAGGGTTGGACCTAGGGTGCAAAACTTTGTAGCAGTAGAGATAGCAACACATAGGAAAAACCTAGAGCACATTTAGATATAAATTGCAATAGGTTTTCATATGTGCAATTGGAGCCTTAGTTTTTAGAGACACCTAATTCACCCCTCCCCCCACCCCTCTTAGGGTTTCACGGTCCCTTCACACGAGCATACTCAATTTCTGTGCAGATGAGAGAAAGAGCCAGAGAGGCCATGAAAGGACAGAAGATACCTGGCAATACCGTGCAGTGCCTCGCTTTTGACTCAACATAGCTGTGGGGGAATGGATTAGGCCTTATTTAGTTCCTTAATTTTCTGCTAACTTTTTCACACTGACAACCATATCCCTTTCATAGACATACCAACTTGCCACCAACTTTTTCATCTAAGCAATAGTTGACATGTATGTTTTTTTAGCAATGTTGACATGTATGCTAAGTGTTGCTATGTGTACGCTACGGAGGCTCAATCCACCAAAGTGCCAAATAGAAGATCTAGGTGTTTAGCAAAGTGATTAGTGCTAGTCTAGGCCGCTTAGCACATCTCTTAGGTGTTTAGCCTAGAGTTTAGCCAGATTTGCATACCTCTTTGCTTACCGGTGCTTGCACGCACCAAGTGTTGTAAATCCGGGGCTTATAGTTTTGCGAGACCCTCCAGCTGAGTACTTGTGAGAGGGAGGAGAGGCCCTCGGCTAGTTGGCCGATGCTCTACCAAGTAAAGGCGGTGAGGAGCATCCGGAGAGGGACGAGGGGAGACCCACTTGCGAATGGGGAAGTCTCGTTGTCACCCACGGAGTTACATGACCGGGGAGTTTATGCCCTTGCACAGGCATTCCCTTTGAGAGGGGCTCCAACAACGAGGATTAGTGGAAAGCTGGTGAGCTTTCCGATACCTCGGTAAAAATCGTCGTGCCAGAGTTTACTCTTCTCTATCCTCTAAGCTTTCGTATTTTATTCCCACACTACTTTCCGTATTTACCTTTCTTAGACTTGTCATGCTAGTATAGGATTGGACCTAGGGTGCAAAATTTTGTAGCGGTAGAGATAAAACACATAGAGAAAACCTAGTGCACATTTAGATAGAAATTGAAATAGGTCTTCATATGTGCAATTGAAGCCTTAGTTTGTAGAGATACATAATTGAAACACCCCCTTTTAGGGTGTCACGGTCCCTTCAGCAACTCTGCCAGACCACTATCGGAGCTGATTTGACAATCAATGACCGACGTGGAGTCTGAGGCTACCATCCACGATGGAGCGATGGGCATGGCCTAACGGGCTATAGCCCTTTTCGAAACTGGAGGTTGGGCTAAAACAAAAAAGAGCAAGTCCTTGAACAAATGGGAAATGTGCTGAGAAGAGGAAAGGGAAAAGAGGATAAGAACAAATATCTATGATGAATAAAAAGTGTTCTTGCGATTAGCCTTCATGACAAAATAAAGTCATCATAATATGGAATTAGATTAGTTTACAACAATTTCTAGTTAGTTTTAGTGACGAATATCTTATTTTCATTACTAACCTGTAAGGGCATGTACAACCTATAGACAGCAGCCATCTTTATACTTCCACATCATATCCATCCTACATATATCATAATTAATGAGGAGAGAGAGGAGCCGGTGCCTCACGAGAGGGCGGCACATGCTCATGCTTCTAGGCACCTTGGCACAGTTTGCCAGCAGATGACTAGCCTCTCTTGATCGGTTGTGGCGTGCATCGATTATAAGCTGTCTATGTGTGACAAAAAAGACAACATCTATCTAAACTGTTGTACTTGCCCTAATGTTTTATATATGTTTTATATGAAACATCATAAAGCGTGTAATGCTTTTTATGAACTGTCATAAAACAGAATGATATAATGACGAAAGATGATAGTGTGTGCTTATGTATGGTACCGTGGTAACCATCTAAAATATGCTTTAAAAATGGCTTCCAAGAGCCCTCAAAATTGGTTGCACAATTGAGACCTACTAACCCTCTAAACTAGATAGTCAATAAGCTGGGCTCGATTGTAGATTCATCAGGCGCCAAAACCGGAGACTCGGCAACTACGTGTTTGGTTCTTTCGGCAAGCTTGCCTTGCCTTATCTGCACAGAAATCATCAATGATAGATGCTGCAATTTGTTGGCTTGCTCTGCTGCCTCGGGTCTTGCGGCAGCATGCTTTTGCTTGCTCAATCAGGCGAACCGGATCCTCTCTCTGCTCCTGGCAAGGATGGCTTACCTCGTGAGTATAGGCGAGGCAATGCTTGCTCGGCAAAGCAACGGAGCGTACCCTAACGCTTACCATTGGCCCCCGATCATGTTGTCCCTTCGACTTAACAGTAACCATCTGTCAGTTGTTGTGGACTCTGTTTAGAAGCTGTTTTGTCATGTTTTATGATTGCTACTGATTTTGTTCATGGTAAATGGCAAAGCAAATGTGGACCAAACAATCTAGCAGTTCAGGTTTAACTCTCCGGCTATCTATACATTAAGACGTACACTGATCCACCGACTGTAACCATATGCATAACGTTTCATCACAAAAAAAAAAAACCATAAACTTTACAATCTAGGGAGTTAATTTTGCCACCATATATTCCAATGACCTCCGATTTCTCGGTGACCCTCTCTTGGCATTTCTTCCAGGTATCCCCGCAAACATTTATTTCCGGTCATCACCACCAAACTCTGTGGAGTTCCCGTTCCAGAAAACATTTCGACCATCAGATGGACCCTGGTCCTCGCTACCAAGAGTGTGGACATTGGCACCAAATGGTCGGGACCGCCTTCGCAGTGTGTTTACAGATCCCTCATCAGCCACTTATGGGCCCCTGTTACCAGGAGGCCGACGCTCACTCCACGGACCAGATTGGCGGCCTGTTTCAGATATATAAAAATAACTGCACTGATCAGAAATCACAGTACATAGGCTTAAATTAAAATGCCTATGCAATCACCCTTAGTCCAAATCTTGACTGGACATATGGTGAAATAAGAAAACAATAAGAAAACATACTAAGATGCTGCGGACCTTCATTTGGCTGTAGATCTGGTCTTGACGGAGTAGGGTTTCCCCTCAAGTAGGAGAGAGGATTCACGTAAGACATGACTGTTCTCAAGTAACCAAAATATCCCCCACCACCTGAACTCTCACCAGCATCATAAGATGGTGATGATGATTGAAGCCTTGACACCTGAACAAGCTGCTGATGTGGAACAACAATCATAGCATGGCGATTTTGAATACCCAGCTCACATAGCGTGGTTTCCATATCTGAACAAGATTTTGGTGATCAATTTAAGTAGACATCAAAAACTTCTGCAGCGATAGAAATACCAATACAACTGAGAAACCATAAATGCAGGAAACATTCTGGGAAATGATTGTCATGCAAAAGAAAAAAGAGTACACATGAAACTTCAGCATGCGCTCAATATTGTTTTCAAACAGTTGGTTCATGGGTTTAATGACAGATTGCATGGACTTGATGGAGAACTTGAAACACTCAGTCTTTCAAGGGTAGCAAGGTTGGAGAACTTGATGGTTTTGTTTCTGTTTCTTTCTTAAAAAAAAAAAGATTGGTTGCTGGTAGCCCTGACAAATATGCCTATCGGATCCAAGAAAAATGAGAATGCAAGACCATAACAAGCTGATGTAAAACGAACGACGACTACGACAAAGGAAGATTTGGTACCTTGTTCGGAGAAAATTCTTTTCGGATAAACCAGAGAGAGATCATATGAGCCAAGCCCACTGCTTTTGTTTTCATCCACAAATTTCTTCACCTTCCTTAAAACATCATGTTTAGTTAATTTGATTTCCAGTCTATTTCCACTGGGCATACGAATGCTAAGCTGAATATCATCTGACTTCACAGAATTAGAAACAGGTTCATCTGGGGTTTTATAAGTTGTGCTATCTTGTTGCACAAGCAACAGGGAAGAAACTCCTCTACTAGTGATTGTACTAGGCACTGCCGCCCCAGGAATTTCTGTGCGGCTTCCAACCTCATTGTTCTTTCTTTTCAGTGATGCGGTGTTTTCATTTGAATCTGCCGGAGTACCGATGTTTGATCTCCTTGAACTAATAGGCAAGTCACAATTAACTTCAGTAGGTGCTGATTCTAGCTTCTCAATAGTTCTATCACCTGAATTCGATTTTGAGCCTTCGTCTTGTTTTTCATTTATCTCAATCAGTTCCTGAACAAACCATGTTTTATCAGCTTCCTAATGTACTATTTGGAACAAAACCGTGCATTACATATAAAGATCATATAGATCGAAGGAACAACTTACATCATGGCTGGTGCTACTAGGTAGTTGTGACACCGAATCAACTGAATGAACAATTCCACTGGCTCCAGAAATCTCTGGTGCACTGGATGAAACAGAGGCATTTTCTGAAGTAGAAGAGCCTCCTTGAGAAGGCAAAGCCATAGCAGCATTCACAGGTTCTGCATTTCTTGAAGCAAGCGATGCTGTCAACAAGGTTACTGCAGTTTCCTACAACAATCCACAAGTATACATCTTTAGAAGATCACTAGTGGTAACAAAACGCTGGAAAGCAGACTGACACAAATCATATGATATGGTATCATTATTCTTGTTTCTCAAAGATATTATCTTACTAAGAGAAAGTACTGCATGTAGTAACACACTTGCACACAACACACATGATGGCTAAGTGTCTAATTAGTTCAGTTGAACAACGAAATATTGAAAATCTTTAATGTGAGATTAATACCAGACAACTAGAAAATGTAATAATTTCCCAACTGATTGAGGGCATTTGGCCAAAATGCTCTTATTTCATATAATCCTGACAAACCCTAAATGAGCTTCCTAAGTTTTAGGCATTATATAGAGAAAATGGCATATGACCTCTGCTCCAAAATAGATAGAACACATGTAATAAACTTTTAAACAACTTGGGAGCTATTATACCTACAGTAATTCTACTTGTCATATGAAATGGTGTTAGATTCATCCTCAAAAGTTCTTCTGTACCATTCTTATAGAATTTCTGCTATGTAAAATTATGAGAATGCTTCCATGTCTTGAACAACTGGACTGAAGGTTGTAACAAACTACAACAAAGTAGATAGCTAATGAAAGTTATGGCCCATGCACATGAAAAATGACCCAACTGTGAATGTACTCCTACAATCTCATGGCAAAAATGGTAAGATTTTTGGGGGCGTACAATCCACCATACAATCCCATGCACCCTAAATTTACCATCCTTATCGTATGAATGGCACACAGTTTGCCATTCTGGCCCACTCAGTGACTCGGATGGTCCCATGAGTCACTGACACAGGTAATTGACACTCAGAGTGGTACAAATCAAATGCCCATTTTCAGGACACTGAGTAAGGTTTGGATCATCATCTAAATTATTATGGCATGGACGAAGGGTTTAGTGTTTTGGAGGAATTGCAGCATCCTGTGGTGCCTTCTATACAACACCTAGGCATTGTACCATAACTAAAACCTTGTAGCATCCTGTGGTGCAGGGATACACCTGGACACCACGGCGACACCTCAGAAACCATGAAAGAAACCTAAAAAAGATGATCCAAAGGCATGTCAAACTACCCTCACTAGAGGATAGTACAAAAGTGTTACAGATTTATCTAACTCAAGTTCACTCTCGAGGCCAATGTTCGTAATGTTATGGACACCTACTATCTACCATTCTCTCAATAACATTGAGATAAATAGTATAAAATTAAAATTAATCCTCAATAAGCAGGACTATGACTATTTAGGCGATGCATGATTTAAATTGAAGTTTAAAAAAGATCCAAAAGGATCAATTCCCAACACTCATAGGAAAACAAAAATTCTGGTTCCGACAAGGAAATGCACAGGATTTATCTGTAAAGTGGAAACTCAAAAACGAAAGAGTTCAATTTGAAAATAAGGAAGCCTAGTTGTTTCCAAGATTTTATTGTGACCCCATGTGAGGACAGACAGAATTTATACATGACTCAGCTACCAGGCAATGCCTATAAATACATGATCAAGTTCAGTTCATCAGGATGACAGGATCATGCAACATTTCTGGAATTGACTACGTTTAAAATATAAGGTGTTTGCATACCTGAAGATGAAGGGCGCCCCAAGCTTTCTCAATACTTTCTTTCAGATTTTCAGAGCTGATATGTCCCTCTAAGAAAAGCAATCATATTAGCACTTGCCTAAAAACCATTGCATAGTAAAGATGGTCTTTTCTGTTTCAAGTTATGTTATTAATAATTGTACCATGGTTCCATAGCATAACTCCATTCAGTCCAATGACAGATATACTTGGTACAGAGTTCTGGGGATCTGATTGAAATAGTTAAGGATGAAACTGAAAAGATTAACTAGAAAACACACGATCTTATTAAAGTTTAGCTTTGGGACATATTAAGGCAGAACAGCCGCCTTAAACCTCGAACTATTGTCCAAGGCTCACTTTCGTCCTCAAACTATCAAACCGACAGTTCAAGTCCTTGAACATTCCCACGCGTCTCAATTTAGTCTTCTGTCCTACGTGTCATGCCACATCGCCGCACCATGTCAGCATTCAATTGGCTAAGATTTTAAGTAGGCTTGAAATAACACTTTTACCCTCTTGCCATTTTCACATTAGGCCCAAGATGAGAGCTGCATCAATCAGTAAACTGTATTGAATAATTTAACAACTTTTTACATAGTGATGACAAGGAAAAAGAAAAATCAGTGAACAAGATTTAGACCGTTTGTTTTTACAGTCTAGCAATAAAGAGTAAGGACATGTGAAGCATATAGAGGGTATTTTATGAGCTCTAGCTGAATAGAAGCTGATAAGGCATGCTAACATTGCCTGACATGTAAGATGAAGGACGAAACTGAACCGCATGGGGTAGCCTGAGGACTAAAACGGCCGTTTTGGTAGTTTAGGGATAAAATTGAGCCTCGGTCGGTAGTTCAAAGACAAAAATGACTATCCCGCCACATATTAACTAATTTGTCATTTAAAGTATTGTTATACCAAAAATAGCTGCATTATAAGATGTTGTAAGCAGGGTAAATTCTTCTCCGAGCCAAAGCAGCAAATCATATTAGAATTTTAACAGTGAAAATCTTGTCTTTCCGTATTTCTATGGAATGCAGAACATCCTGCTGACAAGATAGGGCACTAGCTAACCAAGATAGATGCTACACAGACGAATTCTATAAATTGAACTAGCACCGAACAAGAATAAAATTATTTTAACCAGATGCCAACGTTATATTATGCCTATCTTCATAGCTTTCTACTTTAAACAATAGAGTGGGAGTTGCTATCTTCTCTCTTTTGCCTCCTTACAAACAAAATTAAATTACTGTAACCAACTCTCAAAGAAATTATACCTACCTCTTCCTTCATTGACTTCTTATATTCTAGGCAACAAAAACCCTCTCTAACACACCTGCCCAAAAGCTTTCTTCTAAATAAGAAATCAACCCCCAAAAAACTTGCTTGGAATCTCGCCCACCTACCTTATTTCTAACCTCAACAATAAAGTTTCTTCAAATCAAATTTCTTAACACCTCCATGCTATGTCATTGGCATATTTGACATGGATGCGCACCGTAGGCAAATGATACCAAGTGCAAAACCAGAATGTAGCCATGTGCCATGGTGTACAGTAGTTTGCAATTGAGATGGGGCCATGGCATAGGCCAATGGTATAGGGCCACCTCAGCAATGCATGATAGACGGGACTGACGATGAGGTCCATGATTAGAAAAGGTAATACACGCTGATACAGTAGTGGAGGTTTATGTGCTTCCATAGACAGTGGCTATCCTTCTGGTAGTGCAAATGAGACTAGTAGCAGCGTGAAAGTAATTACTTTTATCACTTCTACTCTCCAGTCAAGGGTATCAATGAAAATAACACATTCTAAGGGCGGCCCTGGTGCAGCGGTAGTGTCTTACCGTCTGTAACCGGAAGGTCCAGGGTTCAAGCCCTAGCTTCTGCACTTAGTGTGGGTAAGGCTGTGCGCAGGTATCCCTTCCCCAGACCCCGTACAGTGTGGGAGCCTACGGGGTAGGCCCTTTTTTAATAAGTCAATCTGATGGAATGAAACAAATTTAGGAAGAGTTCCATCTTTGACAATCGAACTATCACCTAGGTTTGGTTTTGACCATCCAACTGAAAAACCAGGAATTTTTGGCAATCGAACTAGCAAAACCGTTCATGTTCGACCATCTCTCCCTCACTCCCTCCCTCCTCGCGCCAACCTCCCATGCGCCGGTCTCCACCAAGCCTGCCTCGGGCAGTACCTGGCCTCACGCAGGCCCCCCTTGCGCCAGCTGACCTCCCCCGCAGATCAAGGAAGTGCATAAGAGGCTCACCAGAGATCCATTTGATGGTTTTTTATAGGTTGAAGACGGTCCGGATGGTGGAGCTTCACGGATATACGACAATGGCATTCTGGCGGCTCGTTCCGTCAGAATGAAAGCGATCCTGGTGGAGGGTGGTGGGTCGGCCAAATCTTTGGGAGGACATATCGGGGAGGTCGAAGGGGAGACGAGGGAGTTGTCAGCACGGTAATTTTATGGCATATCACTTTGCTAATAATATGGCATATCACTTTGCTAATAATATGGCATGCCACAATCAGTTAGGAACAGCAATTTCAAATAAGAATTTCCAAAATAAACAACTAAAACATGCATAAGCACATATTGCATTCAGGGAAATGGAAGGGCTCATTAGAATTTATAGGTAAACATTATCATAAAAGTTGGTAGAGTATCAAACCAAGAGGACATCATATCTAACACAGTAAATCAATAGCAAACTTTATTGTGTCAGAAGAAACATAAAAGGATACAGATAGCCAAGAACTGTGATGCATCAACATTGCCTTGTTTGAGATGCAAAAAGATGCAGCATCTTCCTATCACTTCTCCCACCTGTAAGTGTAAATAAAAACACAAGTACATGAGCAACACGGTAACATTGAAATGTAATAGTCACAATAGAAATGTTGGTGAAATTTCCAGCAACGCTTTAAAAAAAATCCTACATTTTCATCAACCAGTGTTGTCTGTTCCAAACTACTTGAAGCTTCATCTTCTCCTGAAATTGAGCAAAGATACGGTGTTTAATTAACAAGCTGGACTGATCACAAACCAGTACGTGAATTACAGTATACTACAAGATAGTGTTGTATATTATTTAGAAGGGATTTTTTGTGAAAACCAAAAACTGCAAAGGAAGCAGAAGGGAAATACAGAAACATGATAACTTCAGGAAGGCAGAGACGACAATAAAAAAAAAGGTCATTACAACACAAGCTAGCTTAAAAATACATCAACTTCAAGGGCATTCAGCTTTCCACTGTGCATTAAAAAAGATTGTACCACTGTAACCAGAACCATAATTGTACATTTTATTATCTTGGACATCCTTGACCCTAACAAGTGCAAGGGGGTTTTTTCGAAAAAAGTAACAATTGAAGGGGAAAAGACGTCGTGTCTGGGTCGTACATGGGAGTAACTTTTGTCGCTTAAAGGTCGTCAACAAGTATAATGGAAAATTGTTTCAGCTGGAAGAAAACAAAGGTAACTTTACCAGTTTACCTCAGTCTAAAAAGAAAAAAAGAAACTAGGCAAATGTCCACCTGAATGTGGGTCGATGTAATAACAAGTACACAAGAACGAAACAATTAAAATGTACTAACATAGAATTTAATCAATTTCCAATGGAAAAGAACAGAAAACCTAGTGCACGAGTAACATGGATATAGCATTTCATCAATTAGGCTATCTACAAGAATGACATAAATATTCTTAAAAGGTTACAGACATAACTAGGAGTGGAGATCAGCTCACCTGATATGTAGACTACAAAGAGCTTTTTGTCTCTTCTTGATTGATTAATTGCATCGGGAATAGATCCTTTGTATGCCAGGGAATTAATTGTTCTCTCCATCTGAAGTTAGAAAGAGAAAGCTCGTCAATACATGGGTAGTCATATTGAATCATGCATATATACCAACAAACTATAGTTCATAAGGGAAAGCAGACTGCCGTTGAGTACTCCCTCCAGTTTGATTTCTTAGGCACAACAGGTGCATGTTCAGTTACCAAGATGAGCGGGCGGGAGTTCTCAAGAGATAAATTGCAGCACCAGGCGCACTCGCATACCAGGAGGTCTACCAGTGATTGGTTATTTGCATGTCAGGCACCCAGGTCATTCAGGATGGGAGTAATTTCCACGCATCCATGTTGCGTGCTCTATTTACGTGCCAGGCTGTATGGAATTAAGCTTAACGCTTAGACTCTCCTAGTAATCTCACACACGTCTTACACAGTGGTCCAACTCCAAAACGTGTCAACACCCTAGAGGCAGGACTGGAGGAAGTAGTTAATTGAGAAATTTGGTGACTTTCCAATCTTTTGTCCTTGTATGTACCCTCAGCATTCAAATTCAAAATAATAAGTTGTATGTACCAACAAAAATATTATCATGGATAGGGTTGAGTACGAATGTTCACAGGGAACTAAAAAACAATTACTTTCTGTAAACTAAAGCTCCACACATGAGCACAAGCTTATTTTTCACATCAGAACACACCCGTGAAACTAAGAACCAAATCACTAAAGCCAAACTAGACATTAGCATGACAATACTTCGCACCAGTTCATTCTGGGTGAACTTCAATTTCCAAAATCTTTGTTGACACAACAAAGTAACAAAACAATGGTAAATTTATTAGGACAGTAAACATTAAGAACAGATAAGATCCAACCCTACATACTCTAGCACCAAGTTATTGCAAGATCACATACTGAAAGTTTAGCACTGTATAAAAGAACTAGTAGTAAAACATCATTTCAACCAAGAGGGGAGCGGAATAGAAATAGCAAATCCGTAATCACGCGCATACATGACTCCCCTACCTAATCAACCACAAAGATCTATCAATTTCCGAGAATTCAAATTAATCACCCAGATGTTTCAACTCTGAAACAACTGGACGGAACTAGCCAGACTGCTCAGCAGCTGGATACAGGATCGCCAAACTCACGCGGCTAACTACGTCTAGTTACCGATCCCACAGGCGAGTAGCGGATCCCCACCCCCGGGGCGAGTCTACCAAATCGAGGAACAAAGTGGAGGTACCCAGGAACAGGACTGAATTGACCGGACAGGCTGCCTGAGGATTGAAAATAGGATGTGGAACTGAACCAGTGAGGGCGAACTCACCGCGAGAGGCCGATCCGGATCCCGAGTCGCGCGGAGGGGAACGATTGCGACGAGGAGTGATGAGGAGCGGGGTGCACCGGCCGGCGGAGTAGGCGAGGTCCTACGACGGGAGGATGAGGTCTGGAGATGGAATCGTTCGGACCGACGGAGTCGGCGACGGTTCAAGGCAGCCCGTGCTCCCGATCAGGTTAACAAAACCGTTGTTTGACCGGTATTCGTTAGGAAAAAAATCAGTCCAGCTAACCGGTAAAACCGACCGGTTAACCAAGTAGCCGGTTCGGTTTTGGAGCGGTAACCGGGTCTTTTTACAACCAGGCCGGACCGGTTTGGTCGGGAACCGGTCAGTTCGGACCGGGTTCCCACCGGTTTTGTTAACCCTACTCCCGATATGGCTGCTCTTCTTTTCTTTCTTTTTTTTGGAAGGAGTTTTTTTGTGTGAATTTTTTTAGTAGTAGAATATGTATGCCAGTTTGCGGGTGTGTCCTGCCAGAGGAGGCACGCTTTTCAGCATGCCAAGTTGGCAAACTAAACATAGCTGTAGTATTTTTTGTTTAGAATAAATTTT
This sequence comes from Digitaria exilis, assembly GCA_015342445.1. Classification (NCBI taxonomy): domain Eukaryota; kingdom Viridiplantae; phylum Streptophyta; class Magnoliopsida; order Poales; family Poaceae; genus Digitaria; species Digitaria exilis. The sequence continues at coordinate 774,630 of JACEFO010001803.1, forward strand.
TTCTATATAAGTGTGTAGCTACAGGCTTGTCCAAAAATCTACCTTGGGATGTGTACATACTCATTTATCATTTTGAGTATGTACATATACCTAAAATAAGATTTATCAAAGTGCTAACTACGAAAAAATTTGAGTGAAACTCATATATTTTTGCACTTTATGATATATTACATTTCCTGTATAGGAAAAGAAGTATGTCCAAATACTTCATGAATAAAAAAAGTATTTCCGCATACCACTTTTGAAAATCATGTATGTGTGCATACTTTATTTAGAAATGTCAAGTACGAAAAAATACCTTATGATTTGTGAGATATACACACTTGTGTAGGAAAACCTCGTCCTTTTTGTTTAAACAAAGAAAAGTTATATTTAACGGAGAACCTCTATTGTCAAGCCGAATGACCTCCTTCTGCTGTCACTCATCGGTTCGTCAAGGAGATCCAACATGGACTATCTTTCATGCGTTCTTGGCCCAATAAAAATGTCAAGAAAACAACCTTTGACATTTCTAAGGAGTGAGAAGCCACTCTACGCTTAGCCTATACTTCCACCTAGATGTCGGGAACAAAAGCTTGCTTCGACGGCTAGAACGGGAGGATCCAGAATCGGTTGAGATTGTCCAATACCGCCATGCAGGTGGGCCCTTCAATCAAGGCGAAGCCTTTCGACCCCTTGGATCCAATCGACACCAAATGCACGTTTTGCCTGAAGTATGTTTGTACTGCCTCGGATAAGTGACATGTCAACTGGCTTCAGGGGTGGCCGCCGGCCTGGTTTATGCTCCACTTTGGCCAGGTTTTAACAAGTATGTCCCTGCAAGAATAACTCATCCAAAACTTATGGAATTTGTTGGTGATAAGCAATTTATATATGGCACGTGGTGTATTTTTTTCCCTTTATTCCCGAGATATTGATGGTCAAAACACGATCAAATGACCGTCAACACACCCCTAAGCTTAAACTTTTGCTCGTCCTCGAGCAAAACTAAAACCTTAGGCTTGGTGAATCAGGAGTTGCTTCAATGTTTATACCTTACAAACCCACTACTCCCATAGGTGGATTGCTTCGATTATCTTTGGGGCTTAATTGCAAGTCCTCCTCGTCTTTGGAGGTTGAGAAATTGAACAGCCCTACAGCTATTCATGCTCCATCTCGAAGACAATTGATTTTTCAAAGAAATGATTAAATGTTCCTCAGTGGTACTCTCGAGTCACTCAAGGTGTTTATGCCTCACCATAGTGTATAACATTATTTTCTTCCTAATCTATGGTTGATATATGGAGATCATAAGAAGGGATAGAGAGAACATATCTTGGTTACCTTTGTTGTCAAGTCGAATAATGGTTTACAAGAGTTGGTACTCATCATATTCCGCTCTTTGGAGTTCATGATTTTCAGGAGAGGGGGAGAGAATGGACACACACATGGAAATATTAGTATTTTGAACTCCTTATTCACTCCTCTTTTATGGCTGGGACGTGGATATTTATTTTTCATGGAGCACTACTCTATTTTTTTTATAGAAGAAAACATCCACATCCTTCTCTATTTTTCTTGAAGACCATGGAATATAAGTACACTATAGAGGTTCTACGCTGGTACGTTGGGATGTACGATGGAAGTGGATGTCGGTACTTGGTAGTCGACATACCAAACACTTTTGATGAGGCTAGCAAACAATGGGTACGCGAAAGAGAAAGAACGGCAGATAGCAAGTACCTTCTTCAAGCGGACGCATCACTCAACAAGGCTCAAAGCAACTCAAAGTAGCATAAGGTGGTTTCATGATGTATAACTTGTATGGCTCTAGATAAGTCTTTTTCAACCAATGGGGAAACTTTACCACAATACATTTTTATAAAACTTTCGAGCGGTTCCCTACTAGAGCATGCAGTGCTACTTCCAACCAAACCATATCAAAACTCACAACAACCTAGACTATAGAGAATGTTGCCCATGCTCCCACGAAGTCAAATAAGGAGAGATGTCCAAATGCCAACAGATTCAAAATACAGGAGAGTAATGTATTTTGAACTAGACATTTGCAAAGTATAAATAGATCAACTATTCATCATTTCCAAAATACAAAAATCACATTGATTTCCATGCATAAAAGACTCTTTTATTCAAAAAGGAAAATATTTTTTTATGTTTTTTCATCTAGGGAATAAGATCCTAGCATTAATTAAAAACAAAAGGAAAACAAAGCATGTCCTAGAAAAACTCAAATGGCGAGAGACGGGCTGACGACTTACCTTGATTATGGGCCAACCTCTCCCAAGCTTTGTCGAAGCTCGGTACTCCTGATCAGGGTTTGCTGTTTGGGGTTGATGTCGAAGTGACAGAAGATGGATGACATATCATAGTGCATTGACGACGCCATTCCCCAACTTTCTTGTGTGAGCTCGTGTTGTGTGCGATGTCTTGGCTCATTTGCTGCTGCTACTATCCCATTTTTTTTGCCACTCGGGCACTTACCTATGAGAGTTTCTCGAGTGATCGATATCTCGTAGTTGTATCGAGCGAACTACGACGCACAATGAGCAGACCAAAACCACCCATACATGTCTCCGTGCCATAGCCATACCCTCCAGCGAACGAACTTGGGCCTCCCTTTGAGAAATAGTCATATGTCTGCTCGAAGTTCATGTTCGTTGTGGCAGGTTTCGGCTAGGGCTTTTTAGATAGCCCTGCTTCATCCTGGGTACTCTGCTAGGTCCTTATTCGTGTTTCTGCAAGATAGAGTATTTACAGCTCCAACCAAATGAACTAACCGTTGCATCGCTGTTGCAACTCCATGGGTATCACAGACTATTTCGGTGCACTCGCCGTCCCCACAACGTCCATGTAAACCCCATTTACGCCATGCCCTTGCTCGGCACTGTCCATCGAGGGTCTATCACCTCCTCACCTTACTGCCACCAGCCACCAACTCCGTCGTTCTAGCCCACACCTAGCATTTTTGGTCTGGTGAGCCCACAATCCGATACAATTAATTAGAGATGTATGCAAAGCTAGACAATAAACATCTAAACCTAGGTATGGGGGCGGTGGTGGCAGAAATAGTGGCGAATGAGGAAAAAAGGAGGTGGTAGAAGAATATAGGGTGGAATCCACTTGTAAGCGAGTGGGAGGAATGACGTTAATGCAATCGTTCGGTCTCCATATATGGACCATAGCATTTGCGGTCTATCTGCTTATACGGACCATAGCATTTGCGGTCACCACCTATTGTTGTTTTGCTCCGGTCAACTCAAGTCGTTCCCATCGCCGCCTTGAGAGATTGGGGAGTGCCACACACCAATGCACAATGCTCCATAGCATAGCTGCCTATTGCCACCTTGAGGGATTACAAACTGCACACGCCGATGTCCAGTGCCCCATATCATCATTTCATTCCAAACATGTCTTGTTTATTTCAAAAAGTGAAAACTTTTGAGATAAATCTCTATTTGACACAAAAAAATACGCGTTCCATTTTTGCCCTAAAAAAGATTGTTCCCTATTTGACACCGAGTCCAACTTTTGTTCCTTATTTGACACTTAACTAGATTTTCCATTCGAGAACCATTAAATGTTCAGTAAAAAGATGATTTTGCCCTCCGGTGGGACGAAAAACTCCTCTCTCGTCTGCTCCATGTTGCAGGTCCGGTGACTCCCATCGATCCAACATCCAAAACCGATCGAATGGCTCGCAAGACTTCATCCTCTTTTTCAGCGATGAAGTGAAAGCATCTAGGCCCCTAGTTTAGAGTTTTGGTAATTAATGACAACACCCTGAGGACTAACAATTTCATTAAGCTTATGATTTAAGGTTAGTCACACGTATTCGCTATGGGATACCATGGAGATGGTAGTGTATAAAGCGAGAATGCTTCCGCAAAGAAAAGTTGATTTGAAGTGGAGAAAGGCTCAAGGCAAAGGTATAAAGATAAGTTTTTCGTTTTTGCCGGTCAAGAGGTGATTAGAGAAGAAAATTGACCGGATTTGTAGGCTAGATAGCCGTACTATCAAGAGGGATTAATTTACAATTGCTTGACGAGTTAATAGTGCCACATTGCTCAAAGATTTGGATTTGCATGCATATAGATGAGAGTTATTTACCAACAGAAATTATGCTGAAAATGCGCACGGCAGACGGTCCGGCCAGGCACGGCGGACGGTCCGCCTCCATACAAAAAGTTACACAGAGTCGGTGTGCTCTCTGGTGAATTTAACTGTCAACGGCGGACGGTCCGGCACGTGACGGCGGATGGTCCAGTTTTAGGACAGAGACTCAGCGGTTCTCTGGTGGATTTCAAGCTCCACCGCGGACGGTCCAGCCTCGGGTGGCGGACGGTCCGCGGGCAAATGTTCGGACATGTCCGAACGACGCCCGTTCGTGTATATATGAAATGAACGGCGGACGGACGGTCAGTTCTGACACGCCGTGATGTGACGCATAGACGTTGGTTTATAACGGCGGACCGTCCTATTCCGTAGGGGTGGACGGTCCGCGTGTTCGCAGAAAATATGGAATTTGAACATAACGGTTGGATTTAAGGCACCGGGGTGGCCGGCGTGGGGAGCTTCTCTTGGCCATTCCACTCACTTGCAACACACTTTCGAGCTCTCCACTCCCTCTCTCTCACTCACATAGCTTTGGATTGCATTTTTGGTGTGATAGAGAGGCATCTAGTGCTAGCATTCAAGGTTTGAGCTTTGGTGTACTAGGAGTTCTTCAAGCAAGGTTGTTGATTTGTTACTCTTGGAGGTTGCCGCCTGCTAGACGGCTTGGAGATTGGTTTTCATTGAGCTCTTCAAGAAGATTGTGAAGAAGCCTTTGATTCATTCTTGTGAAGAGGTTCATGAGCTTTGCCTCACCGGAGTGGTAAAAAGCATCTCTAGTATAAGGAGGTTTGGAGTGGTTCATTGATTCCTATATTGACTCATACACCAAGTGGATTCTTGGTAGAGGAGCAATTGGAAGCTTTGAATCCACCTCAACGTGGATTAGGGATGACCGGCAAGTCATCGACACCACGGAAAAAATTTCTTGTGTCGTCGGTTATTTCTTTCCCTCATTTATTTACAAGCAATTTACTTTGAGCATTTCTTTATCTAGTACTTGAATTGTATCTTGTCATCCTAGGTTGCAAACCTTTGACATAGGCTAGTTTCACTAGTTGTAGAATTTAGTTTGTGTTTCTATTTAAATTCTCTAGTGTTGTGCTTTTAGTTTAAAACCGTCTATTCACCCCCCTCTAGTCGGTAATCCTCGATCCTTCAAGTGGTATCAGAGCCTAGGTCTCCGTTGATCAAGGATTTAATCATCCCAGAGTAGGATTATGGCTACTGATAATGTTCATGTGAGGAGGGCACCATTCTTTGATGGAACAAATTATGATTATTGGAAAACTAGAATGATGGTTCATCTCAAGGCTATTAGTAGAAAAATGTGGAGAGTTGTTGAAGATGGCTATGCTATTCTTGATGAGGACAATAGAACAAATCTTGATAATGAAAATGATGCTCTCAATGATCAAGTCATGAATGTGCTATATAGTGCTTTTGAATTGAATGAGTTCAATAGAATAAAAAATGAGACAAATGCTCATGATATTTGGGTGAAACTTATGGAAATTCATGAAGGCACATCAATAGTAAAGGAAGCCAAGCTATTTGTGTTCAAAGGGAAGTTTGGAAATTTCAAAATGGAAAAAGATGAAGATGTTCCAACTATGTTCAATAGATTGAATGAGAATGTGAATGAATTGAGAAATCTTGGTCATGAGATAAAAAATGATGATTTTTCTCACACATTTCTTAGAAGCCTCCCAAGCAAATATGATACAATTGTCACTATGCTTGTGAGAGAAGATTTGAAGAAGAAGACACCCACTCAAATATTGGGAGAAGTGACCACTCATGATATTTTCAAGAAGTCACAAAATGAAGCTCATGGGGTTTCTAATGATGAAGGCAAAAAGAGTATTGCTCTCAAAGCTCAATCTTCAAAGGAAGATAAAAATGAAGAGAGTGAGAATAAAGGGAATTCCGATGAAGAAATAGCTTTATTTGTGAGAAGATTCAAGAAATTGATGAAGGGCAAGAACTATGACAAGAAAGGAAAGTTCTCCAAGAAAAATCCCTTTGATGACAAAAAATGCTTTGAGTGTGATGAAAAGGGGCACATTGCTATGTATTGCCCAAACAAGAAGAAGAAGAAGAAGGATGGTGAGAAGAAGCAAAGAAGGTTTTTCAAGAAGAAGAAGAATGGTCAAGCGTATTATGTTGAGTGGGATTTTGATGTATGCTCTGACTCTGACGATAGTGATGATGAGGATGACAAGTCCTCAAAGGGAGTTGCCGGCATCGCCATCAAGAAGGCTCCATCTCTCTTCTCTTCACCTCATTGTCTTATGGCAAAGTGTGAGACAAAGGTATCACATGATAACGAACTTGACAATGATGAATTCTTTTATGATGACCTTGTTCAAATGCTTACTGATGCCGATGATTAAATGAGCAAAGAAAAGGCAAAATTGAAGGAGTTGAAAAAGAGTTACAAAGCTCTTCAAGATTCCTATGAGGAGCTAAAGACATCTCATGAGAATCTAAAAGAAACTCATGAGAAGCTTGAGGAAGCTCATAAATCTTGTCTAGCTCATGAAAACAAAGTCACCACTAGCATTAGCATTCAATGTGATATTTTGAATGACTTGTCATGTGCTTCTAGTTCATCTATGCCTTCTAGTAAATAAATTGATGCTTCATGCTTTGATAATGGATTCACTTGTGATACTTCTTTCATTGTTGAAAATGACATGCTTAGAAAGCAAAATGAGTATTTAGCAACATGATTTAATAGTGAAAAAGAATTTAGACGTCTCTTGGGAAATGAAAGATTTGCTTTGGGTCGTGAGGGTGTTGGAAGCTTACCCAAAAAGGGTAAGAATGCTTTTGTTCCTCACAAGACTACTTTTGTAAAGAGCATAGGTGAGAATGTTGAGATTTGGGAAGACAACAAGACTTTCTATGAGAGAAAGAGCAAAGGTAAAAAGGGTGTTGTCTCTCTTAAATCATATCTTGAGGAAAGCAATGGTCATATGAGTGTTGGTGAATGCTCAAATAAGAATGATGTATCCTTTGGAATCTTTGATACTTGTTACGTAATTAAGAAAAATTCTAGTGGGCATGTTTTAGCTAAATATGTTGGGAACCCTAAGCTCGGTGCTAAAAAGAATGTCATTTGGGTGCCGAAATCCTTAGTCACTAACCCCCAAGGACCCAAGCAAGTTTGGGTACGAAAGAAACTAATTTTCTTTTGTAGGTGAATTACAAGTCCTGAGGGAGGCAATGGTTTCTTGATAGTGGTTGCTCACAACACATGACTGGTGATTCAAATATGTTCTCTTCTCTTGATGATGAAGCCGCCGGTTATGACAATATTACCTTTGGTGACAATAGCAAGGGAGAAGTGAAAGGTTTGGGAAAAGTTGCAATTTCTAATGATCATTCTCTCTCCAATGTGTTGTTGGTTAATTCTCTCAAGTTCAATTTATTGTCGATAACTCAACTTTGTGACCTTGGCTATAAATGTATATTCACTAGTGATGGAGTTGAGGTTACAACCTTGGATGGAAATAGTCAAATCTTTAAAGGTTTTAGGCATGAAAATTTATATCTTGTTGATTTCTCATCTAGCAAAACCAACTTGACAACGTGCTTATTCTCTAAGTCATCTAAAGGTTGGTTATGGCATAGAAGGCTTGGTCATGTTGGTATGAACCAACTCAATAGGCTTTTGAAATATGATCTTGTTGTTGGGTTGAAGGATGTGAAATTTGAAAAAGATACATTGTGTAGTGATTGTCAAGCCAGAAAGCAAGTGGCAAATTCACATCCCACCAAAAGTGTCATGTCAACCACTAGGCTATTGGAATTATTGCATATGGATTTATTTGGACCATTAACATATAGAAGTATTGGTGGAAATTGTTATTGTCTTGTTATTGTGGATGATTTCCCTAGATATACTTGGGTTTTCTTTCTTCATGACAAGGCCGACGTATGTGGCATTTTCAAGAAATTTTTGACAAAGGCCGAAAATGAATTTGAGCTTAGAGTGAAGAAAGTGAGAAGTGTCAATGGAAGTGAATTAAAAAATTCTAGAATTCATGATTTTTGTGATGACAAGGGTATCAAGCATGAATTCTCATTCTAAGTATACTCCAGAGCAAAATGGTCTTGTTGAGAGGAAAAATAGAACATTGATTGATATGGCAAGAACCATGCTTTCGGAATATAAAGTTTCAGATAGTTTTTGGGCCGAAGCAATCAACACCGCTTGTCATGCATCAAATATGCTATATTGTCATAGAATCTTGAGCAAGACACCATATGAATTATTGATTAGAAGAAAGCCAAACATTTCATATTTTCGGGTTTTTGGATGCAAGTGCTACATTATCAAGAAGGGAGCTAGATTGTCTAAATTTCAAAGTAAATGTGATGAGGGTTTTCTTCTTGGATATTCATCATGTAGCAAAGCTTATAGAGTGTATAACAAAACTCATGGCATTGTTGAAAAAACTTATGATGTTGAGTTTGATAAATCAAATGGCTCTCATGAAGAAGATGAAAATGAAGGCAACTTGAGAAATGAGAGTTTGAATGAGGCTATCAAAAATCTTTCTATTGGTGATGTGAAACCAAGAGAAGATAATAATGAAGAGGAGGAAAGTGTTGTTTTAACAAGGGTTCATCCATCTACTTCTCCACCTAGTGATCAAGCTCAAGTGACAAATGAAAGAAAATCATGATGATATTTCTCAAGAGCAAGCTCAATTGAATTCTAACTCCATACCTTCTACCTCAACACAAGAGCCAAATGTTCAACCAAGAATTCACCATGCCATTGCAAAATATCACCCTATTGATCAAATAGTTGGTGATATTAGTAAGGGTGTTCAAACTCTCTCTCGCATTGCTTCATTTTGTGAACATTATTCTTTTGTGTCCTCCCTTGAACCTAACCGTGTAGATGAAGCTCTTCAAGATGTGAATTGGCTCAATGATATGCATGAAGAGCTAAATAACTTCACTAGAAATGAAGTTTGGGATTTGATGGAGAGGCCAAAGAATTATAATGTTATTGGCACAAAATGGGTTTTTCGAAACAAGCAAGATGAGAATGGCATTGTGGTGAGAAACAAGGCAAGATTGGTTGCTCAAGGCTACACTCAAGTTGAAGGTTTGGATTTTGGTGAAACTTTTGCTCCCGTAGCTAGATTAGAAGCTATTAGAATTCTTTTAGCCTATGCATGCTCACATGACATAAAATTGTATCAAATGGATGTTAAAAGTGCTTTCTTAAATGGTAGACTTAATGAACTAGTGTATGTGGAGCAACCCCCCGGTTTTGAGGATCCAAAGAAGCCAAATCATGTATATAAACTCTCTAAAGCTCTCTATTGTTTGAAGCAAGCACCTCGTGCTTGGTATGATAGGCTTAGAGATTTTCTTGTTTCCGAGGGCTTCAAGATTGGGGATGTAGACACTACATTGTTTACTAAGTCTATTGGTAATGATATGTTTATATGTCAAATATATATTGATGATATTATCTTTGGTTCAACTAATCAAGAATTTTGTGAGGAATTTGGTGAAATGATGTCAAAGGAGTTTGAAATGTCAATGATTGGTGAATTGAATTTCTTTCTTAGACTTCAAATCAAGCAACTTAAGGAAGGGACATTTATATCCCAATCAAAATATTTGAAGGATTTATTGAAAAAGTTTGGCTTGATGGAAGCAAAACCAATGAAAACTCCTATGGCATCAAATGGGCACCTTGATCTTGATAAGGGAGGTAAATCGGTTGATCTAAAGCTTTATAGGTCTATGATTGGTAGTTTGCTTTACCTTACCGCATCTAGGCCCGATATTATGTTTAGTGTATGCATGTGTGCAAGGTTTCAAGATGATCCAAAAGAATGTCATTTGGTTGCTATTAAAAGAATATTTAGGTATTTCAAGAATACACTCAACAATGGTATTTGGTTTCCTAAAGGTTCTCAATTTGTGTTGATTGGTTATTCGGATGCCGATTATGCCAGTTGCAGGATTGATAGAAAAAGTACCTCCGGTGGATGTCAATTTCTTGGAAGGTCACTTGTTTCTTGGAGATCTAAGAAACAAAATTCAGTGGCCCTATCAACCACCGAAGCGGAGTATATTGCAGCCGCTAGTTGTTGTGCTCAATTGTTATGGATGAAGCAAACCCTCTTGGATTATGGTATGAAATTCACCGGAGTTCCTTTATTTTGTGATAATGAAAGTGTCGTAAAACTTGCAAGCAATCCGGTTGAACACTCAAGAACAAAGCATATTGATATTAGGCACCACTTCATAAGAGATCATGTGAGCAAGGGAGATGTTGATATTGTTGGGATTGGGACTAATGATCAATTGACGGATATTTTCACCAAACCATTGGATGAGAAGAGATTTTGTGAGTTGAGAAATGAGCTAAATGTCATTTATATCTCAAATGTGGCTTGAAACCAAGTGCATGTGTGTCTCTAAGCTCTCTGTCTCTTTTTACATTTTCTTCTTGTATTTATGGCATATTTTTGAGTAATTTTTTATTCTAATGCTAGATCATGTCATACTCACTCAACATTTGGTTTACTCATGCATATCATCATAAAATATGATCTCAAAGTGACATTTTATGCATATCAAGTCTCAGTGAGCAATGATCCCGAATCAAATCTCAGATTTCAATTCAAAAGTGGATTCTCGGTCAGAATTTCAGAGTCACAGGCGGACCGTCCGCGAGTACAGGCCGGACCGTCCGTGGGCAGTTCAAATTTTACACAGAGAGGTTTCAAATGTGGAGGTCGCCTGATTTTCAAGGCGGACCGTCCACCCATTAGGGGCGGACCGTCCGGTCCAGCGCGACGCTGGTGGGCTCAGGCCACGTCAGGATATCTTCCCCTCCTTTCTTTCTTTTCTCCAACCCGAGCCATTTGCATCTCCTTCTTCCTCTTTCTTCCTCCTCTCAAATAAAAGACACCCCACTTGGATTTCTTTGTTGGAGCGTTCCCCGGACAGTCCGAGAGCATCCCCGGACTCTCCGCGAACTTCTCCATCATGTCTTCCCGGTATTTTTTTTTCAAATCCCCCATTGTTTTGAATGGATTTCGAATTTGAATGGAAGTTAGGGTTTGGGCTCTGATCTGAAATTTGACCATGGATTCGTGAGATTTATTGGATATATATGTTGGTAGTGATGAGATTGTTATGTTGCTGAAGTTTGGTTGGTTGAAATTGAGTAAATTTTGCGGAATCGAAGATTGAAAATATGCATCTACAGGGTCTTTTCGCGGATGAACAGCGCCGGGCGGACCGTCCGCCAGCCACTAATTTCTGGCCAAAATTTCTCATATTCAAATCAAGTTGGGTAATTTATTTGTATGGTATATGTTATGATCAATGGGTTTCTTTGACAGTGGTGGTGGTGGTGGTCGTCGTCGTGGTGGACGTGGAAAATTGAAAGAACTGGCTAGCAAGCTCAAAATTGGCAGTTCATCTAAAAGGCAAAGAAGAAATGAAAGTGAGAGTAGTGCAGCAAAGGATTCTGAGGGCAGTGACTGGGATCCTCAGAACAACAATGCTACCGTTGCTACTGATTATGATTTAGATGAAGCTGTTGAGATTGAGAGTCATCCACATGTGGTTGAGATCATTGATATTGCTGGGCACACTGCACCCAGAAGAAGGTGGACTCCAGATGCTTTCTCTAGGGAAAGAACTCCATATCAGTATGCAATTCGAAGAGACACCGACAACAGCTTCTTTCATACTCAGGTACAAGAGGATGCCTTCTTTGGTCATCTCATATCTAAAACTGTGTTCAGACATCAAACAATTGACTTCAACTATCTAGCTGAACATAATGTGCTTAGTGGTTTGATTACCAAATTTGAAGTCATGGGCCTTAGAAACTTTCTAGAGCATAGATGCGATTGGAATGATACTCTTGTTCGTCAGTTCTATGCCACTGTTGAAGTTCTGCTAGAATCTGAAGTGCTTGAATGAATGACTGGCCATAGGAAATATGTTGCCACCTTTGCTGAGTTTGCTGCTGTGAATCAACTTGATTATGCTTTCATCACTGATCCTGCCAGTCAAAATATTGTCACTGAGGAGTATTTTGATATTGATGCTATTGCACAATTCATGAGCCAGCTAGAACTGGAATTGCTACTGTGCTTGGCAAAGTCAAAGGGCTCAGGCATCATCCAGCTGCTATCAATAAGATTGCTAGAGTTACAATATTACCAAAGAGTGGATAAAAGGATGACTTTGTTGGTGAGCTCAGGAATTTTGTTGATCATGCTATGTTTGGCAGGAAAGTAAATGTGGTATCTTTGATCATGAATCAAATTGCTCACAAGAAGGTTAATCTTGAGATAAATATTTATTTTGCACCCTACATTATGTCTCTCATCAAGGCAAAGACTGGATTTCAGGGTCCCTGTGAAGTACCACATCTCCCATTCAGGCCATATTGCAATGACAAGGGATTTCTTGAGAGAGCTCTAACTCCTTTCCTTGATGTTGGTAGTCCTGATGACTTTCCACTGCCAGATGATCAGCCTGATCCAACTGCAGCAGCTATGCCTCCACCTATGCAGCCACAGTGGGTGCCTCCTGCAGGATATTTTGATCAACATTTTTCTAATATGCAGCAAGGCTTGAGTGCTCATTTTGACACTAGGTTTTAGAATATGCAACAAAATCTTCAGGGTCAGATGAACATGATGCATCAGCAGTTTCAGGGGCATGTGAGTGCTGCTTTGAGTCTTTTGGGCAGCACATTCATTAGACTATGTATCAGCCCATGATGACCCGTCTTGATGATCTCAGTAGTTCCAAGGTCTGAGCACTAATCAGCAGCAGCTCTCTAAATGGCAGGACAGACTTGAGGCTGAATTCAGGGGATTCTCTGATCACTTCTTCTCTGTTTACCCAGCTCCAGTGCCTCCTCCATAGCATTATCCATTCCCGCCATTCTATCCTCCTCCACCGCCGCCTCAGGATGATTAAATTCTCCTTTTTGGTCATTGATAACAAAAGGGGAGAAGAGTATGTAGGGAAGATGAAGAGGTTGGGGATTTCTTGAAGATCTTGCTGGATGGGATTGATGGATGAAGGGGGAGCTCATGTCATATTTTTTATGCATTTGCATTCATGAACTTGAACTCATGCACGTTTACTTCTATTGCATGGACTTATGTGTGGATTGGAATGTAATAATCTTTATGCTCTTAATGGTTTGTGTGAACTTTATGTGATGGATTATCAATGATATATCTATGGACTAATGTTTGCATCTTATAATGTGCTCTAACCCCATGGTTGATCTATGGTAAAGCAAGTAAATTTTAAAAATTGTATATGTGCCATGAGAAGCTCCATCCTTATTTTATCTATAATGAATATGTGCAACAAATATATTCAAACATTGGATGCACATATTTAGGGGGAGTCTTTTTCTCGAAATTAAAATTGATCTACCTTCATTTCACATATATAATCAAGGACAAGGTATATCAAATGTTCATCACAAGTCTTCCTCATATTTCATATGTGAAGTAGACTTAAATCAACTTTTTCATCTATTCTATATGTGGTTGTCATCAATTACCAAAAAGGGGGAGATTGAAAGCATCTAGGCCCCTAGTATAGTGTTTTGGTAATTAATGACAACACCCTGATGACTAACAGTTTCATTAAGCTTATGATTTAAGGTTAGTCACACGTATTCGCTATGAGATACCATGGAGATGGTAGTGTATAAAGCGAGAATGCTTCCGTAAAGAAAAGTTGATTTGAAGTGGCGAAAGGCTCAAGGCAAAGGTATAAAGATAAGTTTTTCCTTTTTGCCGGTCAAGAGGTGAATAGAGAAGAAAATTGACCGGATTTGTAGGCTAGATAGCCGTACTATCAAGAGGGATCAATTTACAATTGCTTGAAGAGTTAATAGTGCCACATTGTTCAAAGATTTGGATTTGCATGCATATAGATGAGAGTTATTTACCAACAGAAATTATGCTGAAAATGCGCACGGCGGACGGTCCGGCCAGGCACGGCGGACGGTCCACCTCCATACGAAAAGTTACACAGAGTCGGTGTGCTCTCTGGTGAATTTAACTGTCAATGGCGGACGGTCCGGCACGTGACGGTGGATGGTCCAATTTTAGGACAGAGACTCAGCGGTTCTCTGGTGGATTTCAAGCTCCACCGCGGATGGTCCGGCCTTGGGTGGCGGACGGTCCGCGGGCAAATGTTCGGACATGTCCGAACGACGCCCGTTCCGTGTATATATGAAATGAACGGCGGACGGACGGTCAGTTCTGACACGCCGTGATGTGACACATAGCCGTTGGTTTATAACGGCGGACCGTCCTATTCCGTAGGGGTGGACGGTCCGCGTGTTCGCAGAAAATATGGAATTTGAACATAACGATTGGATTTGAGGCACCCCTCTATAAATAGAGGGGTGGCCGGCGTGGGGAGCTTCTCTTGGCCATTCCACTCACTTGCAACACACTTTCGAGCTCTCCACTCCCTCTCTCTCACTCACATAGCTTTGGATTGCATTTTTGGTGAGATAGAGAGGCATCTAGTGCTAGCATTCAAGGTTTGAGCTTTGGGGCACTAGGAGTTGTTCAAGCAAGGTTGTTGATTTGTTACTCTTGGAGGTTGCCGCCTTCTAGATGGCTTCGAGATTGGTTTTCATTGAGCTCTTCAAGAAGATTGTGAAGAAGCCTTTAATTCATTCTTGTGAAGAGGTTCATGAGCTTTGCCTCACCGGAGTGGTGAAAAGCATCTCTAGTGGAAGGAGGTTTGGAGCGGTTCATTTATTCCTATATTGGCTCATACACCAAGTGGATTCTTGGTAGAGGAGCAATTGGAAGCTTTGAATCCACCTCAACGTAGATTAGGGGTGACCGGCAAGTCATCGACACCACGGGAAAAATTGCTTGTGTCATCGGTTATTTCTTTCCCTCATTTATTTACAAGCAATTTACTTTGAGCATTTCTATATCTAGTACTTGAATTGTATCTTGTCATCCTAGGTTACAAACCTTTGACATAGGCTAGTTTCACTAGTTGTAGAATTTAGTTTGTGTTTCTATTTAAATTCTCTAGTTTTGTGCTTTTAGTTTAAAACCGCCTATTCACCCCCCTCTAGTCGGTAATCCTCGATCCTTCAGAAAGGCAGTCCATGCTCCAATCGCATGTGTCTGCAGACAGAGTGGGCTCCAATCAGTAGGAACAATGACATGTCTTCCATGTGCCGCAGCCGGAGAACCTGCACCAGGGCCGGGGCCGGCAACGTTGCGGCGAGCATTGCAACTGAGAGCAGGAGGGGTGTGCTCTAGGTAGACTCTCCAATTGTGGTCGACAGCGAGGTGGCCAACGAGTTTTCACGGTCAGCAGAGGATAGAGTAGCAGGGCTCTGGCTAGTGCCCTTGTGGTTGGCACGTAAGAAAGGTGATGAAGGTCCAACAACCAGGATTTCAACACTCAATTTCAATTCCACGGGGCTAAATCTCATCCAGATGAAACAAGCAAACATAAACTATAACAAAGATAAGCTCATATGGCACTAGTCTGCTCTAGCTCTAAAGGGGAATTCCTAGCACGCTCGTTTCACCATGCTGCATCTTGCCCCTCCTCCTGTTGGCGCCAATCTAGGACCAACACACGAGGGCACTAGAATGTGCAGCAAGTAGGGGCGCGCGTTGCCACACCAATGCTCAGAACTGGTCAGGCTGGTTTGGCAAACCAGCCAGGCTTGTTTTGCCGGTGAAACCGACGAAAGATCAACGAACGCCCTCCCAGGAGGGACCTCGTCATGGAAGGCACATCTTGGGTTGCCCTAGGCTTGGCAGGCCAGCTAGGACACCTCCTCATGGCATGGAGACAGGAGATGAACACAAGAGGGGGTTGGAAAAGTAGGGCAAAGAGATAAAAGGCAAAAAGATAACAGATAAATTGGTTTTGATCGATTGTGATACCCTCAATCAGCCGTGGCCCTTTATACTTATAGGGAGGGGAGGTATCGCCCCATAAGGAACCAAAACCCTTAGAAAATCTTGTCAAAGTACAATTCCTAAGTCCTAACACGGTTCTGCTTGGGCGAAACTGGCCTAGCCGGTTTTCAAAACTGGCCTAGCCTGTTTTGTCGGGTGCAGTTCTCCCTGAAGACATAACTCCTTTGCCCGAACTCCGAATTTAGCTTTCCATATATGCATTTTGATTGTTTCGATGAGAGATACGCAATGGTGGGGTCCAACCTACATTTTGAGAAACTTACCAAAACCGGCCATGCTGATTTGGGCAATAGGCCAGGCCTATTTCGGTCGGCCGTGCCAATTTTGGTCGTCAACAACTCCTCTTTTCTCGTTGGACCCCACGGGCCCTAACGCGCGCCGCTCGCCGGCTGCTACGGACCCGTGCATGCTGACTACTACGGGCCAACGCAGCATGAGCCTTATCCTATTCACGGACTTGCTGCTCCAGCTCCGCCGCAGCATCCACCTTCCGCGTTGACACCTCACC
The DNA here is from genome assembly GCA_015342445.1 of Digitaria exilis. NCBI lineage: Eukaryota > Viridiplantae > Streptophyta > Magnoliopsida > Poales > Poaceae > Digitaria > Digitaria exilis. The sequence continues at coordinate 791,256 of JACEFO010001803.1, forward strand.
TGTCTCTTTCCCACTGACCCCTACCTCACCTCGCCACCTTCACCGTTGCCACCTCATCCTGCTTGACCCTGCCGCTGCCACGGCTCCCCTGCTCTCTGCAGCTCCATGGCCTCGCCAACTTCGCCGCCCTCACCGTCTGCTACCACATCAATGTTTTTGGCGGGTTATGCTTCAACACACGCAGCTTGGTGGAGTGGAGATGCGAGGTAGGCGCGGAAGGGCCCGTGCGGCTTAGAGAGGAGCAGTCTAGAAGAGGGGCGGATCCCACAAAGGTGGGGGCCAAAATAGTCTTTTTACAGGGAAGTTAACAACTCTTGGATGGAAAATCTAACAGTGTCAAATGAGAAACAAAAGTTGTACTGAGTGTCAAATAGGTAACGGGATTTTGTTAGGCCAAAAAAGGAACGAGTATTTTTTTCTACTGTCAAATAGGGAATTATCTCAAAACTTTTCACCCATCACATCGAATGTTTGGACTGGACACTAATTAATATTATTAAATATCGATTAGTTACCAAACTAATCACATAGATGGTGTGTAATGGTCGAGATGAATCTATTAAGCATAATTAGTCCCGGATTTGATAATGTCGTCTATAATAAACATGCTAATGATGAATTAATTAAGCTTAATAGATTCGTCTCACGAATTACACTTCATTTCTATAACTCATTTTGTAATTAGTATATATTTAATACCTGTAATTATTATCCAAAAATCTGACGTGACATACAAAAAGTTTTTATCCCAAAGCCATATATTGCAATCAACAAAGAAACCACACATTTCTTGCCCGCTGGCTGCCGCTGCCATCTCCACCCTCCAAATTTATTGTTTGTCGCCTGTGTGCATGTTCTTATACAGGAGTAATATCTTTATCTTTATGACCCTAAGTACGGAAACCTTATTCATTCCATTTCTAACATTAGCACCCCGCATCAGAGCAAGTATAATAAGGGCTAGAAGAAGGCGGAATGTTGTGGTGGATGAGAATTAGAGAGAGAGAGGAGAAGTGGGTTATAAGCTACAACGAGCTTAAGCACAAGATCTAGAAATCTGTGAGAGGGATATTTTTGCCATATATTCATAGTGGAGAGGTAACCACTATATGATTATGTCGTAATGTAGGTTGTAAGAATCTATATAATCTACAGGTAGTTGTATTATTAACCTTGCTCTTAAGCTCACAAGATTACATGGACTTTTGGTCACCACGTTGCAAGTTTGGTGGCATAAATGAATGCCACAGCAGTGGCGGAAAATTGCATTGCAGGAGCATGTGGCAGCCGCAGGTTTGCTACAAGCCAAATACCAACCTCAGTTTTTTGTGTCGTGCCTTACGTGCACGCGATGGCGATGAGCTCTAGCCAGCGTGGAAGGAGGAAACCTTGAGAATTGGCTTGAAAGGGTGAATAAAACAATTCAAGTGTAGAGCTTGATGCAGATAAAATCTAGACCAGCAAATATTATACAAAGCAAAATTCAAGGACAAATGAAAAAATAAAACACTGAAGAGATGGCGTTGTGGGTCGACCTAAACGAAAAAACTTGTTCGGTTCTCATTCCGGGCATTGACTGCTGGTGAGCCGGCCTATAGTACGAGTTGGAGAGAGCCATGCCTCTTTATTACCTAGCCGGGACAAGATAATAGGGACTAAATTTCCCAATGTTTAATGCAGGGTCACTAACCGGGACCAAACATCCCCTTTTAGTCCTGGTATTTCCAACTGGGGCGCCACGTCGGGCCACGTCTCTCGCCGTGGAGGCCGCCTTCGCTCGCCCTCAGCTACTATGTAGTTTTTTTATATAGCCAAATCACATCGGCCTCCGGCTCCATGCAAGCTCCCTTGCTCTATGCACTAGCGGCGATACTGCTCACCATGCTGCCCCGCCCCGCCGTGCCGTGTTGTGCCTTTTGCCTAGGAGGCCGCTTCACCGGGCCTTGCCTCTTGTCAAGGCCATGCCTCTTGTCAGGGAGTCTGCCTCGCGCCACGCCAGGAAGCCCCGCCTCTCCGGGCCACCCCTCCCGGGAGGCCACCTTTCGCCTCTCCAGGGAGCCCACACATCAGTGGTGAGGAAGGTCCTGGCCCTAACGCTGGTGGATAGGGCAGAGAGGGGGCAAGACGGGAGGAAAAATTGGAGGAGTGGGGAGAAGGAGTCCCGCACACCGGCAAAGAGGGAGGAGAGAGAATCTTGGCTGGTGCATCAGGGAGAGATGAGGGAGGAGATCTTGGGAGGAGAGGAAGCGAAAGGTGGATGAGGAAAGCAAAAAAAACGATAAGGTAGAGTGTGGTGTGGAGATCAAGAACTATATGACAAGTTTTTTGCGGTAAAAAGAAAAGAAAAGGATATAGTCCTAGTTGGTGTTTGCAACCCCGACTAAATCATTAATTCCCAAACCTAAATTTAATTAGGTCTTTTGTCCCGTTTGGAGGTTCCAACTGGGACTAATGCGTCACTGGGTTCTCACATTGTTGCTATCCATTACAACCAGGAAAAACAGGCTCTTTAGTCCTAGTTGACATTGCCCCCTGTTTTGAAAAACTTATATCCTGCTTATGGCCAAAATAAGCTGAAAAAGTAGTACCCAAACATTTTTCTTTTTCAGCTTTTTTTGGTCGCGCTTCTCCTCACAGGCCATAACATTTATTTGTACTAAAACGTAGAAGCTGAGTCAAACTCGTTTCTCACATAATCACTTTTACATGTACTAAACGCTCATATGAGAAGCGCTTTTCACCGCTGCTGTACCAAATAGGCCATTACCATCCAGAACTAATAAACCCCCATCGGGAGCTTTTAGTCCTGGGTCCAAAAAATTACTGGGATTAAAGGCACTGAAATGCCCATTCTCAACTAATGATTATTTTTGCGATTCTGGTCAAATGGCGTCTAAGAGCATGTTTGCAGACAATTTCTTTAAGCGTTCTCTAAAACAAACCAAGATGCTACAAACTACAAAAGTAGCTGGGCCCGCCCATTTTTATGGTACTTGGTCCCACAATTTTGGTACTTTTGGATAGGTACTTTCAGGTACTTAGACATATTTCTCACCGTCGGATTCTATATTCTGGTAGTACCATGGTACTTGTCAATCATTGTAAAAGAGCTGTAGAAATAATATGTAGTCTCATTTTATCTTAACCCAAAAGTTGCAAACCACTAGCAGTTAATATAATGAAGCTGCTCCAGTTGGTACCACAATACAAATCTTTATCTGTACAATCCGACTTGTTTACATTACAGGCCTTCAAGTGCCGCTATTATGCATCTGTTGGTGGTACTACGAGCAACCAACCCAACCGGCCATTTACTAATCGTAAGGTCTTGTTTCGTCTGCTCAAACAAGGCCTCACGAAAAATCTTCCCACCTATGGAGATAGATGTATTTTTTGATACTCATGTTTACACAAGTGGTTATCATATAAATTTTACATAGAAACGGTAAACTCTCGGTTTATTAGTTATTAATATTAAATTATGATACAGTACTGCAACAGCACTAAGGCTATCCCCAACCCTCCAGGTCAGATGGTGTCCATAACATTTAATGGCCCTCCATGTCAGCAAATTAGTGATGTGGCAAGTGAGTTATTGAGAAAAGAGAAGAGAAGAGGAAGAAACGGTGTCTCATGCACGACCCAGTGTCGATGGGAAATCCAAAGCGCGAAGACGCGGTGGAGCGAGCGGTGTTTCCTCCCAAAGCATTTTGTGGGCCCATCACCTGGAGAACGTAGCCACCCACTGTGGATGCGAAGCTTGACGCCGCCCTTCTGGAGAACGCAGAGACCTTTGTGGTCGTACTCGCTGCTCGTCGTCCTGTGGCCGTCTGCTTCCGTGCGTCCTATCACCACCTGCTAGAAGTGGGAAGAGGGCTCGCCGCCGCCGGCAGGCAGCACGAGCAGCGACACCCACCTGCTCGCCGCTGCCCTTCTGCTCAATCTCAGGATTAACAACAAAATCAGCTGAGTTTTACTGTTTCAGCTCAATTGCTAGCTCCAAGGATGTGGCTTTGTGAATTGACTTCGATTGCCTTCTAATTTTGCTAATGGACATGACGTAAGTAGAGATGGATTAATTTGAGGAGAGAAGAAAGGATCTGTATGTTCGATACAGGGAAGACTGGAAGAGATAACGGGGAGGAGAGAGAGGGGAGGGGAATTTACTATGGGCCATCTATAGAAATCATGGGTTGTGGGGGATGGTTTCTAAAGGTGATGTCTTGCGTATGTGGAAATATAGACATTATGTATGGACACCGTGGGTTGGGGATAGCCTAATGACATTCCAACGAAGTGGCTATCATCCAGCTACAGGCCCGGCCTGTTTAGAAATCAGGAATTTCACAGGACCACAAAGGAATTTTATAGAAATTAATTCAATTTCATAGAAAAAAAGCAGGAATTCAGCAGGAATAACATGAGATTTTTACAGGAATTAGTTCCATTTTATAGAAAAAACAGAGAAAAACCCCGCGTTCCAAGCATGCCCGCATTTTCTGAATTGGGGAGGGTGCATCCATGAATGCAGTATTCAATCCGATGTCTGTGGAAACAATAATGCGAGTTCAATGCAGCCGGCAGTGATGATTAGATGGAGGCTGAAGCAATGCCATGTTTAGTTCCAAAAGATATTTTCAACTTTACTATTCATCTCTCTCAGAAAACACGCTTTCTAGAAAAGTTCTACTGCAATTCTCTTCAACTTTCCTATTCATCCCTCTCACAAAACACGCTTCCCAGAAAAGTTCTTTTCCCTCCCAAATAACTAAACACAGCCAAAGGATTGAAGCTTTGTTCAGATTACAAACTAAACACTATTTATTTCAATTTTTCCATGTTTTTCAGGACTTAACTACATAGTTTTACTTATAGCTACAGTGAATAGTTTGCAATCTGAACACAGCCTGTTACCGAGTACTGACTACGTACTGCATCTGTTTATTTTTCCTTTGCCGTGTGGTGCAGGATCTGTGGTCGTCAGATAGTAAGTGCCGTGAGAAATACTGCATTCAATGAACTTAGGACCGTCAGTGTTTCTGTAGCTACCATCATTTCCATATAGCATTTGAGAGCTTCTTCTTCACATAACCAGGGGAACTAAAAAAACATCGCCAGGGGAACTAATAAAGCTTATTGATGCGTAGTACTCCTCCATTCATGAAAGAATTCAACTCTTGCTTACCAACGAGTCTAACAATTTATGTCATTTAGGATGAAAATATATTACATAATCAATCTAATGATACTTATTTTACCATAAATGTTAGTATTATTTTGTATAAACTTAGTCAGATTTGAAATTGTTTGATTCCATGGAAGGGAGAGCTGCATTCTTTCCTGAATGGAGGTAGTGAAATGATACCACCACATTGGTTCCAAAAAAATGAGTCCCCAGTCCACACATGGACAACTTCGAAGAGACTATGAAGACAATAAAGTACAAATTTACTCTGATCCAAAGTCACACCACAATACTGTTCTGTAAGGCATTATCCACATATTAAGGTGTTGCTTTATTGCCTTGTTGGTGGCTATGCTCACAGTCAGAGATGACAAAAAAACTCAGCACATTATTCCAACCGCAACATAAATGAAACTTGGCATTGCTATAATAAGGAGCAGTGCCCAGCATCTGTTCACTGCTTGCCAAGAACAGGGACGATTAATTGCCTAACAACATGCGCAAGCATTTTGAATAGTGCAACCAGGCCAAGGGGTTCCTGTTTCCACGAAAATTTGTTCCTTCAGTAGAATGTACCAATGAGTAGCTGACGTCTCTGAAAAGTTACCGGGCACTGAGGTTTCCTGATGAACTTGTGGCAAGAAACTATCCGGTTCGGCAAGGTTTTACCTTGCTAGAACTATACAAGAAACAATACACTTGGATCAAGAAACACTACACTACACCCCATACCGAACCACAAATCTTTTTAGTAGTATCATAAGGTTATATGCATATATATTATATACATAAATTACAACCAAAAGAAAATGCTGAGCCAACAGGACGTACCAGATGCCACTATTGGTTATAATTCAGAATGATATTATTATTTAAAACATGGCTAAATATTCAATATTCTTGTGTGGAAAGTATAGGCCAAGGTATTTGTCATTATCACTGCGGACTAGTATTTGATGAATTGGGAAGGGCGTATGCTAGAGTGCACGCAATTGTCTGTGTGGAAAAAAAGGAAATAAGAAAAAAAGGAATGAGAAAAAAAGTGAAGAGCTCAATGCCGTCAGCATCGAGAGGAATAGATGAAGGCAGTCCAGCCAGTATGCAAAACCATCCTAACCAGTTTTAAACCGGCCATATGATTCATGCACTACTAGCGAACCCACTTTCAGCACCGGTTGGTGGAAAGTGCATTTGCTCTCGGTTAGCCAACCGGGACTAAAGGTCAACGAGCTTTAGGCACACCAACCAGGATAGTCAGCGGAAAAAAAAGGAACACGTGAAGGATCCTTTATTCTTAGGGCTATGCTAAAGTACTCCATTCACCTCCTAAGAGGTAATATCTCAAATAAATCTCAGCCATCGATTTTTAAAATAAATAAAACATTTTAATAATTAATAAACAGAGAAAAGAAAAAACCTATAATAACTAGCACCTTCCTTTACTAGTCTTCCTAATCTCATGCTCTTTCCTTATCAGGCCGATCTCTCCATTCCTAGGCACGGACGCATGGTCTCCTCCCCTTTCCTTCTCAGCCACGTGTTTTAACATGTCATGCTGTGTTAGGGAAATTATGTCATGGCTAACCAATTAATTTAATGTTAGAAAAAATTATGACTCACCTATGTCACACTAGAAAAAAAATATTACGAGTTTACGACACCTACGACACGCTAAGAACTAAAATGTTAGAAAGAGTCCATGTCACATTAGGAGAATACATAATGGGCTAAGTGCTATATATCATATCACGTTTAATAAATTTATATCACCTTTCTTTTTTGGCATGTCACATTTACTTGATATCACGTTTCGAACGTTCACTTGTCACGTAGATAGATAGCATGAGACCATATCATATCACGTTCACGTTTACTTGTCACGTTCGGGGATACAAAAAGAAAAAGGTTGAACTTTTGAGAAAAAAAAATGTTACAAGCTAGTAGGGAGACCAAAAGATCATGTCACGTTTGGTGGCCATGAAACGCTATTTTCCTTGTTGTCACGTTCGTGGCCATGGGATGCTCCAAATCTGCGTGACACAAATGGAAAAAAAAGGAAAGTTAAATCTAACTCAATCAAATTGGATCTAATAATATGATATTTCCTCAGATTTAAACATACAAATAACAAACATTAAACATATTACCTAGTAGGAGATAATATGTCCTCAAACTTTCCTTTTATAGATATTTGGGAGTACCTTAGCAAAAGCCTTATTCTTATGCTTCAAACTCGTAACCTCTTGCCTTGAGTATAACCTCCTCTGCCATCCAACCAATAGAGCATATGAGATTGAGTGGGAGATGTTAAAAGGATCACTTTTAGTCTCGATTGGTGTTACCCACCGGAACTAAAGAGCCATCCATGAACTACAGAATTTTCATCATCGCCTTTTAGTTCCGGTTGTACCCAGGAGGCCAGGACTAAAGGGTGAGGATTAAAAGTCCTTCTCTCTACTAGTGCTGGAGCCCTCTGCACTCTACATAAGACATGCTCGTGTGATGGCATTATTTCACGTCAATACACTTTTTTGGCGACTCCACTACAAAAGAAAGTTTTTCAGTTTTGCAGCAGAAATTGTGTCCTAGCAATGTGGCATCATGTGAAGGATTATGGCAAGAATTGATCAAATAATCTTATCTGGAATCCAAGCAAAACAGTTGAACAAACATTAAGGTATGGTCCGCATTAAAAGAGTTGCAATTTTTTAGTACTTTATCTTCTTTTAATTTCGTTATTGTGAATGCTATCATCAATGATTATGAAAAGATGGTTGATCAAATTCAAGTTATTCAAAAATCAGTTATAAAAGAAAGCAAGCCAACAGAAAAGCTGATTAAAGTTCTTAACTAATTATTGCTCTGATTAATTATTGATGCTCACAAAGATAGGCCATGTAATAACATCATTGTCAAAGTTTCAATTCGGCCAAGCTCAAGCCTAAAGAATGGACCAAAGCTTTCCAGTAACAGCATTGAAACCCCCATCTACTATGCTGTGGGCAACAACATGAAGATTTGCTGCCTGTACATGACTGGTTACAATCGGAACATACAATTTTGGAAGCCAGACTATTGGACTTGAGCTCAGAACATCCAACTATTATCTAGGACATCAGATCCAAAAACAAATCTAAACACTAATGCAAAGATGTTGAAGCTAAAGAAACCCAAGACTCATGTTTGAAAAAAAAATTGAATCTTTCATAAAAAAAAAATTGAATCCAAAGGCCACTGCAAGCATCAAAATTTAAAAGCCTAAGCCTATTCTTGATATTCTAGCTAGGTCCCAAAACCAAAATAGTGTTAAGAATGCAGCTCATCCCCACTTGATTAAATAAAAATGTTTATTTTTGTTTTGTTGGAATGATTGTGCGATCTACTTTGTTAAAAAAAATATGTTTGCTCAAGGTACTGTTGTGTAGATTTATTGTGATTTAGTTTATGCTGAGCTTGTTAAAGGCATTTTATATAATAAAGGAAAACTTGTATTTTTCATCCTTCAAGTATCGTAAAAGTGTAACATTCATCCCTAACGTTTTATGTGGTGCAAATCAATTCTTTAACTAACAAAACTAGTGCACTATTCCTCCCTAATGCGGTTTAACAATGGTTCATGCCACATTCCCATTCGACTAGTCGCCATGTCATATGCTGAGTGATCAACGTCATATGCCTAGGACCTAGCGAGTGCCCGTGAATGTGATGGCAACAACAAGTCTTTGCTGAACAAAGTAATAAAAATAAATAAACCATACAAGTTTGAAGGTCACAAGGAACACGTACGATAAAGATGGATGAATTACACTAATTTGCCATATCAATCACAAAAGTGTGACTTTACATATGCTTGCACTAGGGTTTAATCTAAGCACTGCTATGCATATGATGTGGCAACTTGTCTGATGAGTATGTAGCATGAACCATTGTTAAATCTGGGTGGGGATGTATAGTCCACCGGTTTGTTAGTTAAAGGATTAATTGATTTGCACCACTTAAAATGTTAGAGATGAAAGTCACACTTTTGTGATATTTAAAGGATGAAAAACACACTTTTTCCGATAATATATTGCTCCAAAAATGTTAGATCTAGTTGTGTTTGATTCCTTAACTCCTGCACTTCCTAGATCTGTGTTTTTTAATCAAATATTCCATGTTTTCCCATGTTTTAATTTAAGTACATGTTTGCTGGCTGAAAATTAGTAAATGCTTTGTAATTAGCTCAAAACTGATAAACTGTGGAACCACTTTGTTAAGCTTGTTTCCCTATGCAGTATATATAGGAAAGTATCCTTTATGCTTTTTATGTTGTTATAATCATGCATTTTTAAACATTTACACTATTTTCAGTATTCTAGAATAATACTCAGGACGTATCCACCAGTATGGCAAGGTAGGGAAGTTGCCCTACCTAATGGTGATGCGCAGACCCTGCTCTTTCAATAGAGAGCTCACACCTGTGTGCGTGAAGCAAAGACGCAGAGAGATAGCATCAGAAAAAAACAGAGATTGGCTAATGGTGGGAAGCTGGGTGCATGAGAAATTTAGCATGTCAAATATTCAGCTTGAAGTATTGTATTTTGCCGAACTAATTTTTGCCCTACCTAATTTATTTAGCCTGGATCCGTTTTTCTTGTTTATTTATGTGAATTGAATCTTGATTTTCCTGTTGATGTTTGTTACTCCTCATACTTGTCTGACTTTATGTAGGAGATTTCATATAAGGCGAGTGACTTTAATAAATTTGTCATAAAAGTGATAATGTTTTATAATTGCTATGTATTTGGCATATGTCTGCGTCCTTTGTTCAACAAAATATTGAATGTGTTTCAGTTCTTGTTTAAGTTAGAAGGATATAGTTTTGGTGCTAGGTAGGGCATATTTGGGCTATTTTAAACCCCTGCAGCTCAACTAAATTACTAATTACTCCATTCGCCCCAAAAATTAATAATGATATTTTAGGATTTTTAGACAGATTAGGAGTGAACAAAAAAGATGCATATGCTCTTAAGAAGTGCCATATCAAGTGGTCAATCACTTTCCATTTAACCATGCATGCATAAGTATTCCTAATTTGTTATGAATACATGCCAAAACATCAATCTTTACGGGACACATTTTGAATGCGAAAACATCATTCGATGGAATATTCAACAATTACTGACTGGTTTGTATATTATATAATAAAAATTTTATACCCGTAGCAACGCTTGGGCACGAATCTAGTTATTAATAAGCCCATTTTGATGCAACAAAGCCATATATTGCTATATTCACTATTTTTTAAATTTCGACTACAATAGAATGGATAAATAATTTAGAGAATGGATGATAAATTGTTCACCGCTATATTAGACAATTGTGATATATAAGAACTTTTTCGTGTGTGGTAGGACACCCCATTTCGAGTTATAAAACAAGTCAAACCTTTTTCCAAACGGGCCAGATTGTTTTTTTTTCCTGTACAATCCCAGTAGGAGTTGTGTTTTAACATGGGATTCCTGTACAATCCCAGTAGGAGTTGTGTTTTAACATGGGATTTAAAGACATTCAACTCTAGTAAGTATAAAGGACACCAATTGAGAGTATTTTATCAACACAAAACAATCTATCTTTTACCTTTTACCATTTTCTCTTTGCCATACTTTGTCAATATCATGTGTTTTTCTTCTCTTTTCTCCACATATCGAAGCGTTTGTTGAACATTTGAAAAATGGTTGAACCAGATTTCACAGGGGTGCTATGAAGAACCTTCTGTATCCTGCATGTGACATGCTGGTACGCCGGGTGCGTTTTCATGCCAACATAGACCTTAGAGACCTACCAAATACAAATAGTTGTAAAAATGGAACCCATCCTTTATTTACTAAGATAAAATATTAATCATTACTCAAATATGCCATCAAGGATAACATAACACGGTGTGGTTCACCTGGTCCATTTCGAAAGGCATGCTTAGGATATTGATGTAGTCCAAAAAACAAGTCACTTTAGGAATTTTAGGACAGATTAAGGAAGAGAGAAAATGCCTTTACTTGCCCCTATTTAATAACCATATTTGACACTAATTGATTCTTGCATGTGCATGCACATACCAAATATGGTATAGTGACTTGTTTTTTGGGACAAAATTTAAATTCTAGGATGAGTTGTTTTTGTTGTAATACAACCGGACTTGAATGGAAGGAAAGGACTAGAAGTCCCAGTCCATGTCCGGTTGCCCGGACTTGTATAGAAGAAATGAAGGACTAGAAGTCCTAGTCCATGTCCGGTTGCTTGTGGGCTCTTACCAAAACTCTAGTCATAGGTCGGAGTATATATATAAGAGACATTGTCATTGTAAATCATTGAATATAAGGAATAAAGAGAAGCTCCACCTACATTGTGTCTTGTCTACTTTGTTCTTGTGTTTATCATGAGAGACGTGAGAGGGAGAAGATCCAACCGTTGACGACGTGTTTTACAACACGTTATCAGCACGACCGCTCTTCGTCGACTACGCCGGAGGAGTTGCCATCAAGCTTGACGCCGGCGATCTCACCACCGTCCTCGCCGACGACTACTTCTACGACGTCGACTACATCAACGTCGTTAGCGGAAAGATCTGCTACCTCTACCTGCTACTGATCTGCACTGCAACGGCATCATAGTCATCGTCATCAAACAGGCAGGTCTACGACCATGCCTAATGTCCTACGCGGTATGTGTCTACTGATAACTGCCCTACGCGGCAAGTGGAGTAGATCAATTGGCATCACATAATGCAAGGTACGAATTGCTGAAATAAGTAGTAGACAGATTAGTTTTCTGGCCATCGCGCGGAAATTATGCTGAAATAAGTAGTAGACAGATTAGTTTTCCGGCCATCGTGCGGAAATTATGCTTTTCAATCAATCTACTACATGATTAGCCATGAAGGCTAGTGGGCAAACCTCAGCGCAACATCTTTATGTACGTGTTTTTGGTTGGGAATGTCATCCAAGCAAGAAACTTAGTATGTAGACTTGTGTGTAAGAAAAAGCTAGAAGCTACATAGAAAAACGATTTTCAGCATGAAGGCTAGCGCCCAAGAGGTGTACGTAATCTTGGTTCTCACGACCATATGCATGTTCTTGTCGAACACATCTGCGTTAGCGGCCTGTAGCAGCATCACCTTAGCTTGCACACCAAGGTCCTCGTCGTCTCCTGATAGAGCCTGACCAGTTGTCTGTTGTTGCAAGTTGACTCGAAGTCATATTCGTATCCACGCAGATACATAACATCACCTGAAGTTGATTTCGCCTCTAGCACAAGTAGCAACAAAATAGAACTCCAAAGCAGTGCTATTGCCTGAAGATGAAACTAGCTAGCTGACGAATACAATCCGAATCAACCAACCAATCTGAGTACCACCAAGAATCGATCTGAAACAGCCTGAAGCTACCGCATCAGGTCTCAAGAGGGTCGAGCCGAGTCTAACTCAAACCCATCTGCCTGTAAAAATTAAAGCCCACAGCCGCACTCTGCAAACACTTGGGGAATCCAGCAATGCTGCCGGCATCCTACCCAGTAGCATAGTGCATGCACATGATGGCCGCAAAACTCAGCAAGCAATCTCCAATGTGTTGTCCATGCCAGACCCATTGACCACTACGGTTTTCATTTGTGCTGGCCTGAAGCTCAGGTGACGATCGCAACGTCGTGCGCGCATATCCTTCTTGAAGCGAGCTCGCTATTCCCAATGGTCGAACTGAATTCCACGCGTCAGAGCACGACCTGTTAGACGGTCTCCTGCGTATGCCTATGCTTGAAGACTCGATGTAATCAGTGTGCCTGCACGCGCATGTCATTTGGCTTAACGCCTGCCCGTCTACGGGACTTGATTGCATGCAAGCAATCTAAAAATAAATAAATTTCGAGCATAGCTGGATTTTTGCGCATAAAACTTTTAATTTTAGGAAATAAAGAGTTTTGAATATTTTCTAGCAGAAAATTCTCTGGGATGGCTGATTGTTGCGGCAGATTAAGATGCCTTTTATCTGTAGATTATTAATCATGGAATTTATTTACTGTTTTAGGTATATAAGCTCTCTATTTTTTTTGAAACCCTCTTTGAGGCTCATATTTTTTAGCATGTTTAATGGTTAAATAATTCTGAAAATTAAACCATTAATATCGGAAGTGGCTAGAAAATTATCTTGAACCATAAAAATGATTATGGTTTATGACCTCTCTCAATCTTGAAGAACCTTAGAAATAATACCACTGAGAGTGTCATATTTGAAAGGTTTTTGGGAAAATGTGTGAATGGGGTAAATTTTTGTTTTTGCTTGGAAAATTCTGGGAAATTATATAAAATAAATCTATTAAATAGATTAACCAATCTTAATCAATTTTGCACTTGTTTCATGCACTTAAACACATGAAGTGTGCTTGTAGCACTTGCATGAATAATGTAGAATATGGCATGAAGTCTATTATTTCTTGAAGAAATATACTATTGGTTCAAGCCTGATACTATATAATCTCTAGTAGAGATTCTATATAACTCATTTTTTCTTATAGAAACCAAACATTTTTATCTTTCAGTATATCATTATGATTTACTAGCAGTAAACCATTCAAAAATATATTAATTAATTGAGCTTGATATGACATGAAGTTATACAAAATTAATATGTCTTCTAGAATAAACATATTGTTTGTCTTGTAGACAGTTTTGCAATTCAGGAAGAATTGCACATGTTATTTGTCATGTAGACATTTTTGCAATTCAAGAAGAATATGCATAAGCTCAATACAACAAATATTTATGCTACCAGAAGTTTCATAAGCTGTAGAAGTGGAAGAAAAAAAAGTACATTGCAGAAGTGATGCTAGGCTCAGGGGGAGTTGCAATGAGACACAGAAGTTTCATACTCACCCCATAACTAAGTGATGCTAGGCTTAGGGGGAGTTGCAATGAGACATAGAAGTTTCATACTCAACCCATAACCATGAATGAATAGAATTTTCTACATAAGTTGCATTAGTAGTTATTCATGAAGAATTTGGTTATACTCGTGAAGAGTTAGTATTTACCTTTCTGCTTTAAAACATGAAGTTTAGCATTAATTTAAGAATATTTCCCAGACTAGAAGGGCAAATTCAATAATTTGGTTTTTCTTACCTCTGCATAGGTTTTTCTCACCTTACCTTTTGCCCATATGCTTGTAGCAATTTTTACCTGTAGTAATAAATTTAATCTCATGGAATAAATAAAGAATTACATATTGAATATTGTAAATAATTGCTTTATACTGCCTATAAATAATTTGAAATAATTTTTCCACAACCTCAAGGAACCATGAAGGTTATTGTGCATTTCTACCATGAAGGTAGAATGGAAATTGAATTTCCAAGAAGCACATAAAACCAGTAATATACAGCTTATTAATTGATCTTGAATGATTCAATATAGCCATGAATGGTATATTACTCAACTATGTAATGAATACATAAGCCCTACACTTGAAGATTATTCTACCCAGCTCATTATTGTACACCAAACAGTACAATAATATATGAATTCATATCATATTAGATATACTAGCAGTATAATTTAATTATATGAAACTTTTTCATAGATCATGCTTGAAGCATTACATCACCTGAAGTGCAATCGTGGTATGACGAGGGGGAGAAATTTGGGCCAAGAGGTATACGAAAAATATGGATAAAATTACAGAAAAATTTAATAGGCATATCCCTAATCCTGTAAGATTGTTGGTTCAGAGCCTCATCCTATTACATGTGGGACAATCAACGTGCAAGTTGGCCCGTGGCCATAGTCAATGCAATGACTAAGCATGCAGCTCTGCACGTACTTTTGTAATCCATGTACCATTGTGTCAATTAGAATGACCAATTAACAGTTATTTCACATTAATGTAAGGATCATCATGTCACTACATTAATAAGTACCCTTTGCAGGGGTGTCACATTAAAAATTCGCTCTACATTGGCTTGCAGCCATTGTATTATTCTTGTATTCACACTAGCTTGGTTGCTGTGTATAACTCAAGCTTCTCCAGTTGAGTAGCAGACCCCATTACACTAGGATGGCTAGTAGTCCGTCATAAAAATCTATCAACTAGCTAGCAAGCTAGTTCACTTGTGTGCCGTATGCACATATACTGAATGATCAGAAATTATTAAGTAAAATTTTTGTCAAGAAGGCTAAGATCAGGGGGAGAAAAATGGCCTAGAGTTGGCTCAGTATATCCAATAAGAAATTGGTAAACCCAAATCATAATGGGTCTTTGCGGATACATAAAAATAATATAGACCTGGTAGTCTATTATGTGGAAAACATTTTATATTATGGAATCAAAAGTATATGGGGAATTCTTGAATGAATGAGCAATTATTTTTCTAGAAGAAAATTCCATGTAGATTATATTTTGTATATTTATAAACTGAAAGTGTATGTTAAATACTTGAAGTATATGGTATGAGTATTATGCTTATAAATAGGAAAAATAAATAAAGAAGCTAGACAATAAAAATAGTCTCGTAGACTTCAAAAAGTGCAAATTATAGGTATATCGAATATACCGCATTGCACACTATGCTAACATAAATGTAGCATTCATGTTACTACATTAATAAAGTCTAGCTCACTGCATATAAACAAATAACCTCTATATTTAAAAGAAGTGTGTGAAACTATTATTTTATTTCACCATAATAGCATACATAAATGGGAATTAACTTGAAGTTGGAAAATGGATCTAAATTTCCATTATACTAATCCCATGGGGACATTTTAGAAGTATGCTAGTAATGAAGATATATTATTGGCATTAGGGGGAGAGAGTCCATATGAATGCCTTATATTTGAAGCAAGAAATATCTTCATATAATATTCCTGGAAGCTTGAAGCAGGAATATAAACACACACTATATTATACTTGCATGAAGCAAAGTATATTGCCAGAAAATTGAAACTGTGAGGAAGCCCATGGGGGCGCCACTTGATGTGGCCAACACTTGAAGTCAAACTCCCTGAAGGACTTGATCCCAGTGAGAATGTGCACATGATGAGTACTCACGAATGGGACATCGGAAATTAGGAGAAACAACATGAAGTTCAAGTTTACTTGTAGTAAACAAAATGCTACGTGTGGTATATCCCGGGTATCTAATAATATACTCACACTGGCAAAGGACTTGGTCATTAATTTAAAATGTACGGGGACGCCTGTTGGTTTTAGATAAGATGAACTTGTCGAACAATTTAAATAGAATATCTGCAAATTCCGAAGCAAAAGACCTTTAAGGTTAATTACCTCACAAATTGAGAAATGTTTATCATGAAGATGAATGCCTAACACTTCAAAGCGCGCGCAATATTTTGTGTTGGCATAAGAAAAAAATATTGACTATATAATAGTCTTATCCTGAAGATATGAGAGAATTGAATGAATGTCGACAACATTACATCTATAATTACAAATGTTTCTCTAAGCGAGAGCATGGATCCAAGACTAAAGTCCATGGCAGAGTTGTACGAAGCACTCATATCGGGTCAATGAAAGAATGCAATTGAGGTTGGACCATGACAAAAGCATTTGAACCTAGAAGTTCAAACTATATGAGTTATTATGAAATAATGATATGGTGAAATACTATGATTCATAAGTCTTTCAAAAGACTATTAAACTCCCATTATGTATGAATAAATATTCTGTAACATATCTGGCAAATGACATATTATGCAGTTAATCAGTGGATTCTGAAAATCCCTAAGAAATGGTCCTTGAAGGACTTATTTTCCTCGAATGAATAAAATAGTAAGAAATATAATCAAAGCTCATACTAAACATTAAATGTCTAAGGTAGATAATATTCTTGAATGAATATTAAAATGTCTCACGAAGGGCATATCCTAGAAGGAGTAAAAGTAAAGAGTTCATAGAAGAACTCAAATTATTGTGAAAATTATTTCTCTCTATCATGAGAAAATTTCTCATAAAAGGAAAATATTATTCTTTAAGAATTAAAGATTCCCGAAGAAAATAGTCGTTGAATTGATTTATTATCAGTCAACTCCTGCACGAGCACCAATAAATCCTGAAGATACAAGTGAAGACTCGTACAGACCCGAATGATTGAACTAGAAGTGCAACGAGGATTTAAATGGTCTTGAATGTACCATACAAGCACTCATATATGCATAAATAGCTAGCTATCATTGAATAGCAAGTATCCTCGAATACCATAGAAGGTATATTGGTGATTGGCAAATTGAATTACCCCCTTCAAATGCCAAATGAAGACTGACTAACCTCAAACACCAAGGTTTGAAAATATAATACCTCGAAGGTATACTAATTTGTAACTCATTGTCCCCATGTTCAAGGATAAAATTTATTTGTATTGCATAATTAAGTAAGTGGTTATTAGTGCTCGAAGCATTGCTCCTATCATAGTCTAGAAGAAATATATTAAGTCTTTGAAGGACTAAATATTTTGGTAATTGAGTACTAATATTCATATACATTTATGAAGAATGTGCTTAAAAATCATCATGAACGTGAAGTTCAAAGAATGTCGTTATGAGGGGGAGCACATACTTTCATTAAGTATTATCTAGAATGAATCAACTTAATGATTATTTACCATGAAGGTATACCACTTGATTATTATAATCAAGATCACATATATTATTATTGCAAGAACCTGAAGTTTATGCATAATCTTGAAGATTGATCATTGTTCATGAAGAATGATGAATGCATAATTATATAAAAACCAAGAAGGTTTGATGTTGTACTCTTTTTCCCTTGGTGAGTTTTTATTTGAAGGTTTCTCACATAAGGTTTTTGACGAGGCAACATATGCAATACAATTACAGTTGATATGTACTCTTTTCTCCAATAACCGTTCTTTCCCACTGGGTTTTCGGATGGAGTTTTTAATGAGGCATATACATTCGTGGTAATCGCCCAAGGGGGAGTGTTGTAATACAACCGGACTTGAATAGAAGGGAAGGACTAGAAGTCCTAGTCCATGTCCGGTTGCCCGGACTTGTATAGAAGGAAAGAAGGACTAGAAGTCCTAGTCCTTGTCCGGTTGCTTGTGGGCTCTTACCAAAACTCTAGTCATAGGTCAGAGTATATATATGAGAGAGATTGTCATTGTAAATCATCCAATATGAGGAATAAAGAGAAGCTCCACCTACATTTGTGTCTTGTCTACTTTGTTCTTATGTTTATCATGAGAGACGTGAGAGGGAGAAGATCCAATCGTTGACGACGTGTTTTACAACAGTTTTCTCTAGGACGGAGGGAGTGTATGGTGAAGCTTCGACCACAAATTTTTTATGAACAATTGACATTTAAAGAAAGGTAATAAAATATTTTGACAGCACTTTCATGTTTAATATAGTAAAATCAATCTTAAAATGTCAATATATATAACTTATATACATTAACTAATCAGGGATTGGTTTTTTATCCCCATTGGATTTGTTTAGCCCTACTAAAGGCCATGTGGGCGATGAGTCACGAGACTCTGCTTGGGAAATGGGTAGATTACTCAAGGTTTTCTGTCATTGTTGAGATCCTTCACTTTTGATGACATCATTGTAGATTAACTCTTGAGATTGCAATAAAGCTTCTTTAGTTATTTGTAGTTTATGATTTAATCATGAGACATGCTACTTCTGACAACAGTATTCTAAAAACAAAATTTAGAATAAGACAGTTGTTGGTGTTTCTTAGCTCCTACAGAATAATCCGCAAGCGTAAGAAAATACCATTGTAACACTTCCCCATGAGTATTCAGGGTGTTGTATTTCCATTGGGAATGAAATATACCTGTTTTCTAGCTTGGATACCTTGAAGGATAAAGGGAAGAGATTGGTTTGTGTAGTGAGTTTCAAACTGAATATAATATCTTAAGATAAGATAAACTTTGCTATGCTTTGTTTACAAATGGTACCAGCTCAACCTAGGTATAATTAGGATCATTCGGCTCAAAATAAACTTATAAGGGGGAGTACATAAAACTATGTCTAAAAGACATGGGATGAACTAGACTGTCACCACCTGTGGCCTACACTTCTACTCTAGCAAGCACAACACAATCCAAGGTAATCAAAGGCCCAGACAGCACGCATATGTCAGCGACTACTCACTGTAGTGTGTGCACAGGGTTGCCAGTATTCCAGAGACCCTTCACAAGAATAATCCGTTCAAAGAACGGACGATGATCCCGCAAACAAACGATAACAAAGGATAACTTAAACAAAGAACTTTAACAAAAGATGAAATAGGATACTTACTCAAGTGATTTATATCCATCGAGGTACAAGGCAGAAGAGAAGCTGACAAGTTTGGCCCTTCTTCATACTTGCCCTCACTAACTCCCTACCCTAATGCTACTATGAAGTGCCCCTACGTCCCTTTTTCCATAGATATATTTGTGTTGATCCCAATTGAACTGTCCATTAGGAGGGGGCCTGCCTCTGCTTTCATATAGGGGTATAGGTCGGTTTCAAGGGGAACTAAGTATGGTAGCACAAGAAATCAACCTAGCATCCTCGCCGAAGCTGGGCTCGAGAGGGGTCAGTTGGGGGTTTGTCGGAACATGACTGGGCTGTTTGGGACTAGCTTTAGCCGGCATATTCCTTATGGGTGTCTCATGATGATTCCTTATGCAACACATCAAGTTACATTAGTTTTCCTCTGTTTTGTAGGCCCGTGTATACTATCAACTTTTCTATGATTTTTTGGAGGGATATTTCATTGCCCTTTGAGTGTGATTTTCCTCCATAAGCGGTGTGATCTCCTAAAATCAACAATACACCAAAATTCATGGAAATAATGAGATAAACTCCTATTACTAAGTTTGATGTTTGTTTTCCATAGGTGTTGACAGTTAAATAATGTGGTACTTAATGACCGTCAACAATATCATTACACATATAATACTTCAATAAATTATGCGATGACATAATGTAGTGTAGAAAAGAGTGTTGGAAATATGTGTTTAAATATATCAGATTTTAATTCAAGGCAAATTGCATAAACCAATGATACTGCTATGTATTTCAGATCTAATACCAGACATATATTAAAAGGAATTTAAATATACACATGTACTTACATATCATTGCTCCACTCTTGTGTAGATTTGACATAGTGTAGATTATAGTCAAGGCAGCCTAGAATGTGGATGGTCAGTTTAGAGTGGTCGTACAGTTGCGCTACCCAAAAACCTGCCCCTCATGTAGGCATCACAACGGCAATGGCTTGGAGATACAACTATCCCTCCTCCTCAGTGCATACCAAGGTAAAGAGCTGGCAAGATCGAACAACTCAATACAACAACACAATGCACCACATGAAAAAGAGAGAAAAAAAGAATGTGAGATTTTCCGTTGTTCATATTGGGACGTCTCAAGGACCTCTTATAGGGAGGCAACAGCATGTTAACCAGATCCCAACAAAAATGCCCCACTAGAAAAAGATTATTTACATTTATTTAAATTTTAAGCCTTGTACATAACATAAATATTTTACAAAATGTATTTCATTTGGTTCTTCATAATTGCGTTGCATACCCGAACTCAATAAATTCAAGATATTTTGCATAAACCACCAACAGTGGACCTAAATTTATTTAATGCCCATCCAATTCAACTGCAACAGAACAGCGCTCAGCCATAACCATCCACTCCCATAGTCCCATCCACATCGGCATGGGCGTCTTCAAAGCAGAGACGCAACAAGACGTAAAGCTCCTGATGTTAACACTTTCAAACATACGCTACGCACAGCCTCCAAATTGCATCTACGTGTTAAACGTAAACGAGCATCATGGGGGTCGATTGATAGATCGATCGATTTGGCGTGTCAACAGGGAGGAAGAACCGACGGCATCACACCATCAAGAGGCCGTCCTGGGGAATCAATGGCGCATCAGCTGGCATTGAATGGATCCATGCCCCAACGACCAAAGATAGAGGCGCCTCCATTTATTGCCACGGTTGGAGGAGGACGCTCGAGGTAAGCAAGAAGAGCCCAATTAACCAGACGAAGAAGAAGACGATGAAGCACACGGAACGAAGAAGGGTCGACTACACCGTCAGCCAAACGAACGATGGAGCCCCATTTATGCCGTTTGTAATGAACATTTACTTGCTGCACTGCATGGATGTTGGGGTGGTGAGGGAGACGACGTGTGTGGTTTTGATGGCGCATCAGTGACGACGACAACAACAACATAGCCTGTAGTCCTAAACCTTTAGTGGACCAATGTGACAATGCCAGCTTTTTTATATATAGAGAGAGAAAAGCTATAGCTTGATCTTAATGTATATTGTATAGCCATTGGGGAAAATAATTGGTTTTCAAATATTCTGAAGTTTTAAGTAGCTTGTACATTCTTAGAGCTAATACAAAATTGTCTATTGTACATGTATGCTATCTCTAAACGAGACAAGGGACAAGGCATGCAACCGGATATAATTGTTGGAGACGACGCTCCGGGGCTGGGGTGTGTGGGATGTACATGCGACGGCCATGAATGCCCACCCACAAGAAGCAGTTCATGATCACTGCTTCCACGAACAGAGTTAATGGCGCAGGTATACAATGGATGACAAGGTAGTAGTACAGTACTGTACGACGGAAAGTCTTTAAGGCGCCGTCTAAGCTATGCTCCTTGTACCACGACGACATCGCCGTGAACTCATCACGACGGCTCAATGCCCTCTTCACCCGGCGAGATAGATGCAAGCTCAGGACTCAGGGGACACGCATGAGCACCTGTTCCGGCGCCGTTAATTCTCCAGCAGATCGATCACCGTAGGCTGGAGAGACTGCACGCGCGCATTTATTCCCGCTACACCATAGTGACATGTCGGATGTGCAGATGCATTCTACTACTCCTGGCAGTTTTTTTTATTATTTTCTCATCACCGTACAATACTTGAATACTTCGTAATACATACGGAGTTTTGTAATCGATCAGCCTGCTGCATGCGTCTTCTTCTTCGAAAGCCAAGCAATGCAAAGCTTCTGTGGGATCCGGGAAGCGCAAGTACATCTGCAACGACGCAGAGGGGGTGTGTTTATGAGAGGCGCAGGGCTGGCATGGCAATGGC
This sequence comes from Digitaria exilis, assembly GCA_015342445.1. Lineage (NCBI taxonomy): Eukaryota > Viridiplantae > Streptophyta > Magnoliopsida > Poales > Poaceae > Digitaria > Digitaria exilis. The sequence continues at coordinate 813,575 of JACEFO010001803.1, forward strand.
AACAGACTTGATGACGGCTACGTACACAGCCTAGCCAATAGCCGCCGCGGCTCGGCTCCCGGCCGGGTGGCGCGGCGTAATGGCGCGCAGCAGCGGCGGCAGAGTCCGGCGGGCCGGCCAGCCGCGCGGGGAGAGGGGGAGAGCCTTAAATTGGGGGGAGAAGGGGAGGTGGGAAAGAGGGGGTTCGAGCTGAGCCCTTAAATGCACAGGCTCAGGCTCCCCTCACTGTGGCGTTGGATGCAGCTCATTTATGGTGAACCCTCCCTCCCTCTCCTCGATCACGGCCAGACTATAAATCCCATGGGTATCACAGAGCGGCAGAGCCCGGCAGCTTGTGTTGCGCAAGCCATTTGGTTGCAGTATATGTAGAGCCTCCCTCGCCATTTGGTTGCACAGAGTCACCGTACCGGAGCTTAAAGGGATCGAGTAGTGTTGCTTACGGCGGAGGAGATGGAGGTGCAGCCGGAGCTGTCGCTGGGCCCGGCGTCGCGTGGAGGCTTCGCCGCCGTGAAGAGCCCGAGGAGCTCGTCGTCTGACTCGGACGGGAGCAGCGGCGGCGGGAAGAAGAGGAAGCACTTCGCCTGGGAGGAAGCCGTGTCCCATGCGGCGAGTGGCCTGGAGCTCCAGCTCGGCGACCCCCTACCCCTCGACTGGGAACAGTGCCTCGACCTACATGTGAGCATATATAAGAAGCTACTGTATGTTGTTTGTTTTTGGTAGGAAAAATATTTTTGCACCCCGAGGTGGTGCTACTGTGTTTTGGAGAGCAGAGCACCATCTACGTGGCAGGGTCCGTTGCTGAGCTGGAACAGGAAGCAGAGGAAGTGTTCAACTGACAGCATGATCATCCTTACTATATACTGATGCTGTTATACTTCTATTTTTACACTCCATATAGCTTGTTCCTTCTTTTTTAAAATCATCATGCCCAGTGACAGTGCGAATTGAATAAATATCAATAAATGTGTATGCTTATGGCAGTCCGGGAGGATGTACTACCTGAACAGAAAGACCATGAAGAAGAGCTGGATGAGGCCAAGGTCCAACAAGGAGGAGCAGAGCACTCTGAACCTGGAGCTCAACATCTCCATGACCCCGTCCACCTTCTACGACGGCAAGGCCAGCCCCGTCGCCGACGTGAACAAGAGCATGAACAGCAACAGCATCACCTCTGGCGGCCACATGGTGGCTGTGCCCTGCGTCAACTGCCACCTCCTCGTCATGCTCTGCAAGTCCTCCCCGGCGTGCCCCAACTGCAAGTTCGTGCAGCCCTCGGTGCCGGTGGCGATGCCGCGGACGCTTCCCCGCCGCCTCGACGCTGTCAAGCCGCTGGAGACCCTGAGCCTCCTGCACTAGAAGAAGGGCAGGGAGGTGACTGTAGAAAGGGGGGAGACAGCAAGTGGAAGTGAAACTGAGGCCATGTTCAGATTTCCAACTTTTCACTATTCATTCCAACTTTTCACTATTCATTCTAACTTTTCACTATTCCTCCCTCACAAAACACGTTTCCCAACGAATGCTACAGTGTTTTTCTTATGCTACAGTGATTTTTCCTACAATCTAAACACACCCTGAGTTACTCAAACTCAATACTAGCGATGAGATAGATGAGCTAGATGGGTATAACTGTAAGGGTGCTGCACATGCTACAATGCTCCAATTCAGGTGAGGCGATCAAGTAGTAACCAAGGAAAAATCAATCAAGTGTCCTCTCTGTTGTTGTTGATCGTTATTAGACAAATGTAAGTGTAGTGAATCAGCGATGCTCCTCTGCACTGTCAGATAAATTCTACAACTCTATCCCGCTACAACTATAGAGTTTAAGCACTGACTCAGGTGAATCACCGGTGATTCCTAAGAGAGGCAAATCCATGATGGACCTGCAGAAGTGTAGGACAATGCTAGATTGGGGGGGGGGGGGGCGGTGCTATACCTTCTGCTGATGTCTCGTCTTCAGACTTGAGGGCGTCTCATTTCATCGTTTTGCGATGTCATCCTTGTCTCTGGCTATGGCCACCGATTGCACGTACTCCGTAGCAAAAACCAAAGACCGATGATTCAGAGTGCGTTGCCTGGCTAACGAGTCAATAAGACTGATGTGACGAGTGATGAGGATACACAACACAGTGACATGTAATGCGCCAACGGACATGACGAAGCACCGCTATGGATCAGTGCAAGAAGCAAGGCAGGTGCTCGGCTTGTTTTGTATAGGCCCAAATTTGAATTTGATCACCCTGACATTGGCCAAATTTTTGTAAGGAAATGAAGTTGGAAACCAACGAAAACTGTATCTCACAAAAATTAGTGTGAAATGTAACACCTATGTGAATGATCGTCAAGAAAATCTCGTGATTTCAATTTCCGGTCCAAGCAGGTTCTTCCGAACCATGCAAGAAAGAGAGCACTCCATTCCAGTACATTCTGGATCCTGTACACAAGAGAAGCACATCAGCAATCAATGCATTCAATGTTGGGAAATACATTAGCTCGGCCCTAACTAATTAATGCCTGTTATAGGGCGTTAATTGCTTGTTGCTCAATGTAATGGTCCAAGTCAACATAGAAGTTGTTAGGAGTCATGTGGAACTGTCTTTTCCATGTAAAACCGCCCGTTTTTGCGCATTCATAGTCCTACATGGCCAGCGTCGGCAGCAGCACATATTATCTGAACTCAAAGTAGCTATGAATTTTATCACAGTTATACTGCAATTTTGGAAGGAAACAATGAACGCTCGATCCTGAAGACCTGAACCTTGAAAGAGAACAGACTATGACACATCGTAGGGAACTATTCCTAATTTTGCATGTCTTAATCAAACATAATTCCTTGATGCTTAAAACAGTTTGCTAGATGGTAGTTTGTACTGCTAACTTGGCCATCGTAATAAATAGTATTTATGGTTACTAAATACACCTCAGTGCTCTACTGTACCAGCACATATTCAATGAATCCAAGACAACACAACACAACTGCTAGTTCTGTGCATTAATGCCCTTCCATGCACTGTTTTGTTTTTCTTTCTCACCTTATTTGTAAATAAAGAACAGTAGAGAGAATTCATAAACATCTTACTGTTGAATTGTCAATATACAGAATAGAGTCTAGAGCAAGGTTGGATTTCAATTATACGTAGCAGAGATGTGCAACATAACACCAACAACTCTGAAGAGGGACACAATCACATAAAGTCATAAACCACAACAGATAACTTGTTTTTTTTCAGTAAGAACTATGGAAATCACGCAGCAAAGCTAGCCTTTGAACAAAAAAAAAGGTAAAAAAATGTAGGGTGGTTGGAAAAAGGAGAATCATTGATTCCTAAAATGAAGTGCTGGTAAAGTTGATGGTACTGGAGGTACCTACTAATGAAATATATTTTTTCTGCATTAAAACAAATACTCAGCGAGATCAAAAGCTAGCACTAATTAGCCAAAAAGTATTGAGTAATAAACCGCAGCAGGCCTAGTCTATAGCGTTAAGAAACTCATCAATGTAAATCTCCTTGTATAATAGTGTTAAGAGGTTATTACGACAAGGATAAAAATGAGAAAACCAATATTAGATATTCTTTCGAAGAAACTCATCAAACATAAGGGTTTGTAAGTAGAAATATATTCCCCTTTTCCTGTTTATTCTACAGAAAATAGCTTATTCATTTTTTTAGCCTCTTTAATGGACATAGATGCAAATACTCTTCTATGATGATCCACAAGAAGAGTGAGGATAGCTCAGTTGGTAGAGCAGGTTTGAATATGAAATTTTACATAGTTCCATGTACCAACCCAGATACTAAATAGTTTCTTTGCTCTCAACATCTAATATTGGTTCTACTACCTAATCAGTGTAATTTGCACAAGATATTTCCTAGCTTCATCGTACAGGTAAACAAATCTTCAGTCAAAAAAGAGAAATGACAGCACACAAGAAACATTCTAGGAATATAATTGAGACTGCAAGAGCATCTCCAAGAGTGCCCAATAATTCGACTCACTTATAGTGCATCACACATGACATGCCCATAATTATTGATTGGGCACTTCCAAAAACACTTTTAGGCCTATAAAACACCATAGGTACTGATACATCTTATTATTGGTTCCGAATATTCTCTTTTTAAGCATACATATTATCAATTATGAACCATGCGATACAGGTTTCCGCACTAAAGTGTGCTATCCTTGTGTGATGCATATCAATAGCTGTATTCAAACTATGATGTTTTTGGCACTGTTGGAGATGCCCTAAGATATAATTTTTTAACAGTAATATTTCCTTCCCCTCTGCATAGGTACTGATGCATTTGTTTGGTTTCAAATATTCCCTTTTACCCATACATATTGACAATTATAAATAATGCGATACAGGTTTCTGCACTATAAGTGTGCCTTGTGTGATGCATATTCATAACTACATTCAAACTATGATATAACAGAAAATCATCAGATGCTTTCATAGGTGCCTGCGAATGAAAGGCATACAAGATAAATGGAATACCCTGCTGGCCCTATTCGTCATCCACAAATAAATATGCTATTGCAGGTATTGCATATTAAATTTGCAAAGTACTTTAAAAGCTTTGAATAAGCATACCGTAAGCTAATGAATATATTTGCGCATGGATCACTCTAATCTCCAGTCACAAAGGCTCTGCCCTAGCACAAGTATATGTTTCATTGGTTCTCTTCTCTGTTCTCTCCCTCCAGAGTTTGTTCAACAATTACGACAATAAACCATGAGAATGCTCCTTTCACATTACCTAATTACAGAATAGGACTTCCAATAAGCTTGCCAAGTATAGAAAATGTCACAGGATTCTACAGGACAAATGTACAATGTTAGGACAATGAAGAAAATTAGTATCATATCCATATGCTGATTCTAGATATGGGGTACCCATGCTTTGCTGCTAAATTGTCCTTTTCAATGGACTGGAAGAGCCAATAATGCGGTTTGTGACAGAGGAATGAAGCATTCTTGAAACATTCCTCTCACATTGAAAAATGTGTCTATCTGACTTCATGTGCAAATAAATGCTCCCAAATATTTTTCTCTGTAGCTAATAACTCTGGAATACAAATGAGAAATACATGACACAGAAATGTGGAACAATGTGTTGTACTTCATATGAATGAACACTCTCAAAACCTTCGAGACATCAGTGAATCCTCATGTAAGGAAACTATTACTTTCTACCTCCCAGTAACCCCTCTAAATCCCCATGCATGCATAAATGTGGTTGAGTGACCCATAAATTCTACTGGAAGAACCATCAAGGCTTCAAATCTTACTAACCATATGCGCACGGTCCAAGAAATTGCCTATATCCACATTAACATGAGCAGTAGTACAATCTGCAAGTCAGCAACAATCTCTATCAGGGTCAAAATCCTGAATAAATGCCAAATGCCTCTTAATAGAAAGCCATTTGTGCTAATTTACGAAAACAACAACACAGTTTCAGTATTATAGCAGCGTAGCAACCATAGTTTAACCGCCATGAGATTGTTTACTGTACCTCTTCCTCCGACTTACTTCTAAGATGGGTATGTTCAGAGTGATCACGAAAACCTGGAGTTTTTTGAAGCTCTCTAGAGTGCCAAGTTGTTGCATCACTCTATGCGGTCCTCTAAAAGGCCAATATTTTGATCAGCTCCAGTCACAATTTAGTAACTTATTAAAACATGAACAGAGGAATTCATAAGTGCAGCACAAATGTGATCTTAATATGGGACAGCAGTTGGGTTAGGCATTTTACACGTCAAGATCCATGCTGCATCTGTAGGCTGATTCAGTTAACACCTGGTAATATCAGACTCAAAACAAGCACGCTTCAATCCTAGGCAGTAGGCACGATGGCCGGCCGATGTAGTGGAAGAAACATTCCATCGAACAACTGACTTGCGCAGGCAGTAACCCGCGCAACACAGAGGTACACAACTTGATGGATGAGGCGATAGTGAAGGAAAGTGGAATTGGGAAAAATAGTGGATTGATAATCAGGGAGTACAAGGGAGTACATATATAGGCGAGGATCAATGAGGGGCATAGGGCTCCAGAGCTATTATACCTGACGATCACTCTCCAGGTTCGCAGAACCTTCACAGAACAACCAGCGCGGTCAAACTCAACAGAACAATTGTTATCGATAGTGAACTGGTGAACGGAAATGAGATTCTTAATAATTTGCAGGGACACAAGTATATTATTAAGAAGTAAAGAATGGGATAAATGGGTGGCGCCAGCACCAACTACAGGAAGCATTGAACCATTACCGACAACAATAGATGAAGGAGTAGGATAGCGCGGGGTGAAAGAGTGAGAAAGATGACTGGAGGAGGATGTCATGTGGGAGTGTAAGGAAAATGGCACTAGGCCATAGTTTGTGATTTTGGCGATTGATTGACAACATAACCATTGGGACTAACAATTTGTCTAGATGATACTTGTACATGTTTTTAGGTCCCAAGGATATTTTAGAAGCCATCCAAATGCTTATATTATCAATATCCAAATGATGGTTATCCAAATTAAAGCCATCCAATTTACGTAGAAAAGTTGACTTAGTCATATTCAAGGACATCCAAAAGATGGCAATGAAGATAGAGGAAAAGACCCGCAAAGAAGCAAAGAATACAGCAAGAAACGCAGAGGCACCCACTCATTCGGTGCTCTGTGCTATAGCCCACCAAATCAGTCGGTAGTGGCAGGAACCAGAGCCCTGTGAAGCCCAGAGAGAAGGACCACCGACTCATTCGGTGGTGTCATCAAGGGGCACCAAACCAATCGGTCAATATGCCCAGAAATACCAGTTCAGTACTGTGTAGATTCGGAGGGGGCACCGATTCATTCGATAGGCAGCACCGAACCGGTCGGTCTTTCAGCCTGGAAAGAGTTGTTCGGTTCTGGTGAGCACCGATTCCTTCGGTGGTACAAAAAGAAAGGGGCAGCGAACGAGTCGGTGCTGAAGGAGACCAAAGATCAAGATCTACTCAGAGACCACCGACTCATTCGGTGGTGAAGGAGCAATGGGCACCGAATCAGTCGGTGGTTGGACCAACCCCACATGTCAGTGTCACAGCGGATCAACGGCTAGTTCAATGGCCAGCTGAGGTGGCACCACCGACTAATTCGGTGGTACCCCTCTTGCACCCACCGAATCAATCGGTGGTACGCAGAAAGGTTGCAACGGTTTGCAACGGCTAGCTCCTTTGGTTGGAGCTATAAATATGGGTTGCCTCGGCCATTTGAAGGGTGCTTGAGCTGGGAGAAGCTATTGGCAAGTGCTGTACATATTCTTAAGTGCTCAATCCACCAAAGTGCTAAATAGAGGATCTAGGTGATTAGCAAAGTGCTTAGTGCTAGTCTAGACCCTTTAGCGCATCTCTTAAGTGTTTAGCCTAGAGTTTAGCGAGGTTTGCATATCTCTTTGCTTACATGTGCTTGCACGCACCAAGTGTTGTAAATCCGGGGCTTGTTGTCTTGCGAGACCCTCCAACCGAGTTTGTGGAGTGGCCGCTGATGGTTGTGCAAGGGAGGAGAGGCCCTTGGTGTTTTGGCTGAAGCTCTACCAAGTGAAGGTGGCGAGGAGCATCCGGTGAGGGACGAGGGGAGACCCACTTGCGCGTGGTGAAGTCCCGTGGTCACCCACGGAGTTACTAGACCGGTGAGTTTATGCCCTTGCGCGGGCATTCCCTTTGAGAGGCGCTCCAACAACGAAGATTAGTGGAAAGCTCGTGAGCTTTACGATACCTCGGTAAAAATCGCCATGCCGGGAGTTTGCTCTTCTCTACCCTTTATCTTCCGCATTTCATACTCGCACTACTTTCCGTATTTACCTTTCCTAGACTTACCATGCTAGTATAAGATTGGACCTAGGATGCAAAACTTTGTAGAGGTAGAGATAGTAACACATAGAGAAAACCTAGAGCACATTTAGATAGAAATTGAAATAGGTTTTCATATGTGCAATTGGAGCATTAGTTTTAGAGACACCTAATTAACCCACCCCCCCTCTTAGGGTGTCACGGTCCCTTCAGGGAGGTAGCACCTGAGTCGAAGTACCACTCGTTTGGCAGGGGTGGGGTCAGAGTCGCCGTGCTGAAAGCGGAGGCCAGCGACTGCTGATCCCAGGGGGAGAGGCCGGCTACGGGGTTGTAAAGCCCAGTCTGAGCCCACTGGCCGGCCCCCTCAGTCGAAGTAGGTGCAGGGTGACCGAAGTGGTGCTGCTGCTGGGCGATGACAGGTGGCTGCTGGGCGACGAAGGCAGCCTGTGAAGGTGGAAGAGGCTGCAGGAGTGGCGCCAGGGGAGGCCGAGCACCAGGCCACATGTGGATGGTGCCTGTCCAAGGATTGTAGACGGAGGGCCAAGGGCTGGTAGCCTTGGCGGCACGTGCAGACGGCTGCGGTGGGCCGCCTGAGGACGACTGCTGCTGCTGCGGCTGCCGTTGGAAGAGCGCTGGCCACCACTGCCGTGCCTGCTACGATGATTGTAGCTCTTGGAGCCGTTCCCGTTGTTCCCATCCCCGGAAGTGGAGCCGGGCTGCTGCGAGGAAGGCTGCGAGGACTTGGTGGTAGCATTGAGGGCGGCCGCCGGGGAAGATTGGCGCTCATCCATGGTGATTTCCTCCAAGACGTGGTCATCACGGGCCTCCAGGAAAGAGGGGAAGGGACGGGCACGGCGCAGCAAGGCCCCGACATGGGCGAAGCGCTTGTTGAGGCCTCGGATCACGTTGACGACGAGCGTGCGGTCGGTGATGACTTCGTCAAGGGCGCCAAGGTCATCGGCCATCTTCTTGAGGCGGCGGCGGTACTCGGTGGTGGAGAGATCGCCCTGGACGAAGTTGTGGAACTTCATCTCAAGGTGAATGGCGCGGATCTCCCTGTTGCCAAGGAACTATGACTCAACGGCAAGCCAAGCGTCCCTGGCAGTGGGGTCTTGAGAATCATCCCTGGCAGAGGAGCCATCGGAATTGACGATCACGGCGAGGTCGTCGGAGAGGGTGCCGAGGATCCATGAGTGGACGACGGAGTCCATCCGCTCCCAGTCTGGTGATTGAACGGGGATGTCGAGGCGGATGAAGTCCAGCAGGGAGTACTTGCACAGAACCCGACGGAACTGGTGACGCCAGCGACTAAAGTTCCCCGAGTCAGCGTCAAGGACGACGGTGACAAGGGTGCGGATGTTGTTGACGGCCATGGCCTGGGCATGGATGTTGAGGAGAGCAGCCGCCTCCTGTAGGAGCATGGCGGCGTGCAGGTCTCCTGGGACGGCGGCGTCCAGTGGGGGAGGCGGATTGGGGCGAAGGGCAGCAGCAGTCGCCGCTCGCTCCTGGGCAACGCGGGCTTGGGCGGCGGCGTGGCGCTGGCTGGCCTCGTCGCGTTCCTTGGCGGCGGCCTGGGCATCCGCCTCGGCCTGGGCAGCACGGGCGAGCGCCACGTCGTGGGCATCCTGGCGCTCCTTAGCGAGGACGTTGGCCGCCTCCTTTGCCTGGCGCCTAGCGATATCGTCCTGCTGGACGCCCGCGGATGAAGCGGAGGGATCGGAGGGGGAGGAGCCAGCGGCTTTGGGGGGAGGCGGGCGGTGTCGCCATGGCGACGGAGGGAAGAGATGCGCTGCGCAGCTAGGGCCGGCGTGCGAGCGCTGCGCGGCGAAGGCCGGCGCGCAGGAGCAGCGGAAGGAGGAATCGTGAGATTACTGGCCTCGTGATACCATGAAGGAAAGTGGAATTGGGAAAAATAGTGGATTGATAATCAGGGAGTACAAGGGAGTACATATATAGGCAAGGATCAATGAGGGGTTTATATAGACACCCAATCAACGGTGATCCTTGCCTAATCCACAACCAATCACAAAGAAAACCCTAAGCCTTTATGGCTGGGCGCCAGGCCCTATGGGCCACCTCTAATGACCTCTAAATAGCCCATGCTAACATATATGTATATGCAGATGGTGCAGGTAGGAGGCTAGAAGTATGTCTTCCCTGTGGAACCACGGAGCTATGGAGGTACAACATGGTAGCGGAGGCCCTGGAGGTCGGCGCCTCTGCGGCACGGCAAAATTATGCCAGGAGGCCGACAGAGACTTCTTCTGTCGAGAGACACCAAGGTAGGTGCTCAATGATCGACTGGGTCAAAAACTTACACCTGGGACACAAGTGGGCTAGCATCTTGTTTTTGTGAAACATAGATTCTGGAACCTTTTTCACCGCTGGCCCTACATAAAGATAAACAATGGTAGTGTTTGCTTTGTCCCGTTTGCTGTGGTAATTTGTTGCTGTGCAAGCCGATAAAGTTTTTCTAAGGCGTGCATAACATATTTTTCACTAAGAATAAGGGAGTCACAAATAAGCAGCTTTAAGAGAAACCTCAAGTGCAAAAGACCAACCTAAACGATCAGGACATAAAAGTAACCCACACAAACACGATCTAACACTACTGAAATATGGAGGAGAGGTCACCAAGAAAACATGAATGTCATAGATAGCCTGGCAACCAAGAGCCAACGAAGGTAGAACAAGAATATCCCGTAGAACGATGCCTCCAAGGAGGGATCGACTCCAACACCGCCATTGCAGACCAAGTCTTCACCTGGCGAGACCAAATGGAATTTGCAGCCGTGACAACGCCCCTGCGAGGTGAATTACATGAATGCAACCATTGTCGGCACTTCACATGTTGGGCAAAGCTTTCGATAAGGCCCCCAAATCCAACTCGTCGTGCAACCGAGCACCATGACACATATGAGAGACAAATCGATGATATGGCAGCATATACTCCATGATGATGGGAATGGGGAACATCCTCAGGCTAGTGACCTCAAATATAGCGACGCACGAATGACAAGAATCGATCTCAACGACGCAACCAAAACTCAGGAGGAAGCCATGGCCTTCCACGCCTCCCGACAACTCAAGAATCGACCACAACAATCAAACCATGACCATATGGGGTGAGGGGGGGGAAGCCATAGCTTTCCACGTCTCGCAACAACCCAACACGATGAGCATCCATGAGAACCATGATATAAAATATTTTTAAAATTTATATAAAATATACTTTTATGAAACTACATTTTAATATAAATTTACTTATAATTTTCACAACTTCTATACTTTTTTTTTGAGCGGAAGAAGGCTTATATTAATATGTAGTTGAGTACATACTTGTGGGGGTCATGGATTAGGGGGCCCAATGTCAGGGCGCCTGCGAACGGCGCGCGAACGGAGGAAGACCCTGGCAGCGCTAGTTTCGACTGGTCGGAAGGCTCCGTCTCGCCCGACCTACCAAGGATTCGGGAAGCGTGGGGATATAAGCCTCCGTCTCAACCGACCCCGGTCTCCTCCAGACAACTAAGGGGTGGAAGGGGTCGGGCACGTCCGTCTCGCCCGACCCCCGACCCCTCGAGTCGGAAGGGCAGACCCCCTCGAGGGGTCCTGTCCATCGGTGAGCACGCACGGTGGAAAAGGGGGGGAGTCCCGGAGACCCTCCCCAAGTCAAATCTAGCTTGTGAAAGAGAAGGCGTGCAGCCTACGCCTTCTCCCAACCGACACCCGACATCACCTGCCCGCCTGCCAATTGAAAAAGCTGATCTGCAGCCCTACGCTAGGGAAAAGGTAGCTGCATGCGCGCTGCTACGCTAGCGGCCAAGAAGGAAGCTACCGCGAAGCTGCCGGAGGGAAGGTGAAGGACACGCGGCAACCAAGGAAGGGGTCGCCAAGACGCACTAGGCCGACGGCGGGTCGTCGGGGGCATCCGGCCTTCGAGGGTAGATAGGTAAAACGACATTATAAAGCTGCCCTCCTCTTGAGCTATAAAAGAGGAGGGCGTCCCTGCGAGAGGGAGGATTCTAATTTATTGACTCCCGATCTCTAGAGCACTTAGTCCCCTACACGCACATTCCACACACACACAAGGCTTGAACCGGCCTTCGTTGTAATGCGCCACCAAGAGAGCAATACGATCAGGAGCCCATTGTACTGGACATAGGGATCACTCCCGAACCAGTATAAATCCTCTATCTTGCGTCTCTTGAACCATTCTCCACCGAGACGTGCGTGTTCTGTGATCGACACTCGCCGGCGTGAGGTACCCCGTCTACCACCCGCTGACAGTCGGCGCGCCAAGTAAGGGGCCTGCACACGTCTGCGTCTTCATCGACACCCGGTGCGAGATGGCTGGTTCTGGTGACCATCAGTTCAGGTTGGGCGTGACCATCCGCTTCGGCAGCCTCGAGTTCCTCGTGAACGAGACGCCGAACGCTCGCGGTGGCGCGCTCTGCCTCGTCCTCGTCGACAACCCCGACTGCCCGGCCGCCCGTGCGGGACAAGTCCCCTGTGGTGGCCCGGCAGTGTCCTCGGCCGCCTCGAAAGGGGCCGCGACGGCCACACAGGCCGTGAGCATCATCTCTCGGAACTCCATCGCAGTGTCTAGGGTGGGGCACGAGCGGATTGTGCACCGTCTTGGCGAGAGCGACAACGCAACCCAGGTGCTCTAGATGAAGCGTTCGGGTTCATCTTCGTCACGCGGCTCCAAAGGCCGAGTGACCAAGAAGGTCGACGCGAGCTCACGAAAAGGCAGGGCGTCAGCCTTTCCTTTTGGGCTAAAGAACGTGTCACAGTTTTCCTCCGACTCGGCACGATGCCAGGCTTGGAAAGGCCTCAAAAGGGCGCACGCCAGGGTGCGCCTGCTAAGGTACGAAGGCATCTTGGGGCACCACTCGGCCTCGAGCGCCATGACCAGCCTGAGCGAGCCTGGACGGGAGGAGAATCTGGAAGTGCACATCTGTGGCGGACCACTCCAAAATTATTCCAAGTTAAGTACCCCTGGACCGCTAATCAAGCAGTTAGGCACTTAATCCAGAATAAGCTGGAGCGCCGTTGGATTAAACCCGATTAACCACATACTTTCTCGATCGAAACAACACGCGCGCCCACACGAAGGTGAGTTCCAGAGATTACAACATTCCACAAATTCATCATACATAATAATATCATAAAGTTATTACAAACCAACTTTGAAATTCAAATCAGAGTAATAAGTTCATTGCAGCGGAAAATTAAGTTCATTGCAGCGGAATAAGTTCATTGAAGCGGAAAAAAACTAGCAACGATGCATAGTAACACCATAATGAAGCCTGCCATGGTGCTACTCCTCCCGATCCTCGACGTGCCATCCAGAGGGAACCTGGGTAGGCCAAGTGATGGCATCAACTGCCACATCTATCAAAGTACCTGGGTAGGCCAAGTGATGGCATCCCGACCTTTCCCATCAATCCACAATTCGGAACCGGGTCCACTTTCTTAGGATAAAGGTTTACTGCTTCACTCACAGCATCACGCATATATCCACAAGTGTACGGCAGGGGAAACAGAAGTTTCCAAGGAGAGATGGCTATCGGCCCTAGCTGCTTCAATCTGGTACCGGGCTTACCGATTCCCATATATCGGCATGCATGTGGTACGTTCAAAAACTTGACACACAGAACCACACGTTTTGACCTTAAATCAATTATCATACACGGACGGGAGATCTACACATACCATCCCGCCCGTCCATCCTTATCATTCCAACATAAGTAAAGACAAGCAACTCCTATGTCTCGCGAGTGATAGGAAATCACTCGACTTGTAACGGACCTAAAGGCATTGCTCTATCGATCCTTTCATACTAGTATTGCAAGTCATAGGTACTAGAATTATGCAACTAAGGTATTCAATCAACTCCTTGAAACGTAAATGCACAAGCATAGATAACTCATAGATGCATAAACTTTAAAAGTTAGGATATGCTCCGGGGCTTGCCTTCTTGCGCTAGCTGATTGTTAGGCTCCGGGTCGACTGCTACTTCGTTGGCACCGCTCTCCGGGATTCCTTCTTCGTCGGCGGGGATGAGGTGATAGATGCCGTCCGCAAGAACGCCTTCTACATGAGATGCATAACTTTATAGTGGCTGTCTAATTGATCTAAAACCAAGGCCTTGAAGGCCATATTCACCTAGACATGCTAGTGTACTACTTTCTCCTTCACAAAATTAGAGGAGGGGTGTGGAAAATTTTACGTATCTATGATGGTGATTGTGTACACATATAAAATAATCCCATTTATTATTTTGAAGTTAGGGTGCTGTTCTGGAATTTTAGACTTCCCATGTTTCATTTTAATTAATTATCAACATGGTCTATTTCCTTTTTATAACTCACTTCTACCCTAGTTTCTTCTCATTTTTGTTTCTCTGTTTCTATTCATCCTTTTTATTAACAAACTTTATGACAACTACTGGAGTATAAGAGTTAGGCTCACTCCAAAATTTAACTAAAACTGAGCTACACAGAATTTATTAAAATTGTATAAACTGCTACTTAAAGAAACAAGATAAATTCATATAAAACTAAAATTAATTCCAAATCAGGTGATTTTCCTACCAGAGCTAGCCATGAGTGTAAGGAGGGCTCTGGCCAAGTGGTGGCTCAAATTAACCCTTGGACAGTCCTCAATAATTTTCTATCCGAAAACACACATCTATTTATTTGCTAGTCTAACCAGGGTCAAAAATTAAGTTTTGCATTTTTAGCAGATGTGCTAACAAGTTCTTAGGCCTCTGGAGAAAAATGGTGATTTTTAGCTGCATGGATTATTTTTAATAATTTCAGGCCTGCAATAAGACAGGAATCACAAATTAATTCATAACTGAAGCTACAGTCCATATTTTTAGGTGCCCTTTGGACACAAGGTGTTTAATGTCACTGCAAACAACATATCCAAAGCTCAGCCCTAGCGCAGCTCAGGATTTGAAATGGTGCACAAGTTTCTAAATTCACATTTTGAATTTTAATTCAAACACGGTTCACCAAAAGTATATGCATGCTAATATGAGATTGGCTTTTACAATCTCACGAGTCCAGGGAGTATTTTTGTGCATTTTTCTGATTTTTGTACGATGTTTGGTGGATTTTACAAAATCTCAGCAAAATAGATCTAGGTTTAAGAATCTTTTTACGCCGGAGACCCTAGAACTTTTAAACCCGTTCAAACCAGTCCCTAATATTTGCGCAGAGGACCCTAGAACTAAAAAGGGGAACGCGAACGGGTCCACGGCTCGTCGGCGTTGTTACGCTGGCGAAACGACGGCGAGTTGGCTCGGGGAAAGTTGGGGGAAATGGAGAGGAGCTCACCGCGAGTCGGTTGGGGTAGGTCTCGTGGCCGGAGGTGAAGCGACGCGGCTCGTCGACGTTGAGCGGCGGAGCGGTTTCCTCCGGCGACGTCGGTAGCGGGCTGCGGTGGTCGAGACGATGCGCAGAGAGGCGTGTGAGCTTCACCGGACGATGGCGGAGCTCGTCGTGGTGCTTGGCTGAGACGGGGATGACCGGAGTATGGAGCTCGATGTGGAGGTGGTGTTCACGGTGAAAATGGCCGAGCGGTGGGGAAAAGTTTCGATTCCCGGCGTGTGCGGCTCGATTCGAGCTGGGGAGTGCTCGAGCGGTTAGCTAGGTGAGTGAGCGAGCTTCACGAGCGGGGGATTCGGAAATCGTGGAGGGAATCGCGGTTGATTTGGGTTTGCGGCGCGAGAGCTCGAGCTTTGCTCAAAGCGGCCGGAGGTTGAAGAAGCAGTGCGCGTGCGCGAGGAGGGCGAGAATGGCTGAGTGCGGGCTGAGAGAAAGTGAGGCTGCTCGGTGGAGTGTCTGGGCGTACTAGAGGGCACTGAGCTGCCTCAGGAGCGCGCGCGAGGGGAGGTGGGCGACGCGACGCGCCATTGATGCGCTCCCGAGCTCGAACAGAGCGCGTGGCGTGAGGGGAGATTGTGGCGTGGGCGCTGGGGATCCTCCACAGTGCTCCTTGGCACGTAGTGGGAAGGAAACCACCGTGGAGGAGCTCTGCACGGCGCGCGCGCGCGACGGCCAACGGCGGCGCTCCGCCCGCCATGATGGCCTGACCGCGCGGCGAGGCAACGCGGCGCTACAGCGCGTGACGCGACCGTACGAGAGGCCGGACAACCGCGCGAGGACAAGAGCCAGCTGCCACCACGGCTCGGCCGGCCTGGCGTGGACGCCGCCGCACGCCGGCCACGTGGCGGCCGGACTCCGGCCAGGAGCAGGGCGCGCCAGGGGTGAGCTGGCAGCCCCGTGGAGCTCCTTTGCCCCTTTTGAAATTTCTCCAAAAAATTAAACTGAACTTTGAGATGTGGGACACAACTTTCTTTTTGGTGTGAACCTGAAATTTCAAATTTTTCAAGCTCAAACAAACCAATTTTAAAAAGGCGTTCAGAACTGTTTTTTGAGTTTTAGAGGGGCTAAACTGCAAAATTTTCAAAAGTTCTAAACAGTGACTAGGACTTATTTGTGATGGCAAACAACTTTTATTTTTGGAGATTTTCAAGTTTAGTACAAAATTCTTAAGATTTCAGTTGGGTGTCAAAAGTCCTTTGTTTTTGAATTTCAATTTGAATTTTTGGTCAATTTTTGAATTCTAACGCCATTGTTCCCCTTTTGAACCTGTTTTAAAGGTACTCTCAATATTTTTACATGAGGGATGTCACAATATATCCCCGAGGATGGGCACGCACTGTCCTACGCGGGAGTGCTTCACCATTGTTCCCCCGGACGATGCGACAAACGGGGCGAACGGGGCCGAGATCCGGCTCACGCCGGAGTAGATCGCGGTGATGCAGCAAGAGCTGGAGGACATGCGGCTCGCCATCGAGATAGAACAGGCTCAGCTCGATGCGAACATGGAGCCGTCGGCTCGGGCGTGGGCCCGTGAGGTGGGCTAGAGGATCGAGACCAACGCCGATGGCTACCCTCTTTTCGACCGGGCGAGCCAGTGCATCACAGCGGCTACGCTGCTCAGCAGGCAGCTGCCACAGCCGTCCACCCCGGAGGAACACCGAGTCCAGAATAGGCTGAGGACGCTCCTTGAGCGCGCCGCGGTGCGGCAGGCCACGAGCTCCGCGGGAAGAAGACGGCAATCCTCTGGAAACTCGCGTTCTCCCAGCCCCGTCGACAGGAAAAGGCCGGCCGACGGCTCACGACGGAATGCCCTGAACACGGGCGCCGCGAAGGTTCAGGACCGGCTGGGCCCTGATCGTGACGTACGACACACCATCGAGGCTCGGCGCCGGGAGAAGTCGAAAGAGCCGGAAGATCGTGTCCCACGCATCAGACACCGTCGGCGCGAGACGCACGTCAAGACGGAGGAAGACTGGGACTCGAACTCCGACTCTGATTGCCCCGGCCCGGCCGCCTTCTCTCATGAGATTTGTACCGTCGCAATTCCCCCACGGTGCCGTCTCCCCACTAACTTCGGCAAGTACGATGGAGAGACAGACCCTTCGGTCTGGCTGGATGACTTCCGTCTTGCGTGCTGAGCAGGTGGAGCTTTCGATGACAAAGTCATCAAACGCAACCTCCCCTTGTACTTGGCAGAGCCAGCCCATGCATGGCTCGAGCGCTTGCCAAACGGGAAGATCCGAAGCTGGGCGGATCTGAGGAGTATTTTCGTCGGGAACTTCCAGGGCACCTACGCACGCTCGGGCAAGGTCTGGGACCTCAAAAGGTGCAAGAAGAAGCAAGGGGAGACCTGCGCGATTACCTGCGCTGGTTCTCTCGATAGTACAACAACCTCCCGGACGCCACTGATGCCGACGCCATCGTTGCGCTGATGGGAGGCACCAAGAACCGACCCTTGGTCAACCGGATCGGCAGGGAGTGCCCGTAGACGATCAAGGAGGTCCTCGACATGGCCGCTGAGGAAGCGCAGGGAGAGGAAGCCGTGTTGGCGCATTTTCCCGAAGATGGAGGGAAAAAGAAGCGCGAAGAGACTGCCGACGAGGCAGGGCCGTCGGACTATCGTGAGAAGAAGAAGAAGAAGAAGAAGAAGAAGAAGAAGAAGAAGAAGAAGGAAAGGCAGGTCGAGTTCGTCGCCGTCACAGACCCCAAACCCTCTCGACCCCAAGGGCGGGCGCCGCAAGGTCAGAGATGAGACGACCGACCCTAGGGGCGACGACCCAACGAGGGCCAGACCCCCGACTACTTCGAGCAGTTGCTCGAGGGTCCGTGCCCAAACCACGCGACCCCCATCAAGCACAAGTACCGCGAGTGTGGACTCATGAGGAAATTCCTCATGGGTAGGCTGGATGGGGTCAGCCCGACCCCACTGCCACATGGGAAGGGGGCGGCGACCGACTCGTTTCCCGAACCCGATGAGTGCCTCATGATCTTCAGAGGACCAGAGGCGCAGGCGTCAAAGCGACACACCAAGCTGATGGAGCGGGATGTGTTCATGGCTCATCCCACCGACCAAGAGTTCCTCCGGTGGTCTGAGGCCGCGATCACCTTCGACCGATCCGACCACCCGAAGTACGTCCTGCATTCGGGGGAGCTTCCTCTGGTCGTGGCCCTGATAATCGGGAGGAAGCGCGTCTCCAAGGTGTTGATGGATAGAGGGAGCGGCCTCAACATCCTATACGCAAGCACACTGGATGCCTTGGGTGTCCTGAGGTCCCACGTGCGCCCGGAATGGGCTCCCTTCTACGGAGCAGACCCGGGGAAGGAGGTTGTCCCGTTGGGACAGATCACCCTCCCGGTCACCTTCGGAGATCGGGAGAATTTCCGCACCGAGACTCTCTGTTTCGAAGTGGTGGACTTCGACGGTTCCTACCATGCTATCCTGGGCAGGCCGTGCTATGCTAAGTTCATGGCCATCCCAAACTACGTCTACCTCAAGCTCAAGATGCTGGGTCCCAATGGTGGCGTACGAATGCGAGAAGGAGAGCTGCGCACTGGCGGCAGCTCTTGTCGCGTCTCGCCAGCTCGCCAAGGCCAAGGCGGTTGTGGAGGCTTCCAAGGAGCTTGCTGTCTCTCAAGCGGAGGTCGACGCCATGGCGGTTCTAACCTCCATTCCTGAGGATCGGGAAGCGCACGACGCCAGGGATGACGACGGCCCCCCACGCAAGAGGGCGATGCTCGAGCTGGAGGCCAAGAGGTAGTTCCAACCGTCGAGCGACACGAAGAAGGTGCTCCTTGATCCCCAGGGCTCCGAAAGCAAGACAGTCATCATCTCCTCCACCCTCACGGAGAAATAGGAAAGCGCCCTCGTCGACTGCTTCCGGGCAAACATCGGCATGTTTGCTTGGTTTCCCGCAGATATGCCAGGAATCTCCGGGAAGTCGCCGAGCATTCCTTGGACATTCACATAGGCGCGAAGCCTGTCAGGCAGCCCACAAGGCGCTGCAACGAGTTCAAGTGAAAGATCATCATCGAAGAAGTAGCCAAGTTGTTAGATGCAGGGTTCTTTAGGGAGGTACGCTACCCAGAGTGGTTAGCAAATCCTGTACTCATTGAGAAAAAGAATGGGAAATAGAGAATGTGTATTGACTACACTAGTCTCAATAAAGCTTGCGAAAAGTTTCCCTATCCCCTCCCTCGCATCGATCAGGTAGTAGATTCTACAGTAGGGTGCGAAGCCCTATGTTTCCTTGATGCCTACTCTGGGTACCACCAGATCACGCTCAAAGAATCCGACCAATTGGCCACTTCCTTCGTGACCCCTTGCGGTGTATTCGGTTACAACATGATGGCCTTCGAGCTAAAGAATGTTGGTGCAACGTTTCAGCGTTGCATGAACCAGTGCTTAGGAGACCTCGTCGGGCGAACCGTCGAGGTCTATGTGGATGACATCATAGTCAAATCCAAGCGAGCTGACGATCTAGTCCAAGACTTGGAAGCCACGTTCGATCGCCTGCGGGCGAACCGCGTAAAACTCAATCCAGAGAAATGCGTGTTCGGGGTCTCAAAGGGCCTCCTCCTGGGATTCGTTGTCTCCGCCAGGGGCATCGAGGCGAACCCCGAGAAGATTGCAGCCATCACCAACATGGGGCCGCTCAGCTCCGTCGGAGGCCCAGCGGGCGCTCGACCAGCTCAAGCACATGCTCACCAAGCCACCTGTCCTGGTGCCGCCACGCGAGGGGGAACACCTGCTCCTGTACGTGGCGGCGACCACTCAGGTGGTAAGCGTTGCTCTCATGGTGGAGCGCGAGGAGGAATTGCACGCCCTGAAGATGCAGCACCCGGTCTATTACATCAGCGAGGCGTTGACCGAGTCGAAGACGCGCTATCTCCACATCCAGAAGATGATCTACGCCATCCTCATCACCAAGCGCAAGCTCAGACACTACTTCGACGCCCATCCTGTCACCGTCGTCACGGAGCACGCGTTAGGAGAGGTGATCAACAACAGGGAGGCGACGGGGAGAATCTCCAAGTGGTCCCTCGAGCTCATGGGCTACGACATCTCTTACTCGCCAAGGTCAGCAATCAAGTCTCGGGTCCTTGCGGACTTTGTTGCTGAATGGACAGAGACACAGCTCCCCCAGCCCCGGCTGACCTTGAATACTGGCTCCTTCACTTTGATGGAGCTCAGAATCGAACCGGGTCGGGGGTGGGGGTCGTCTTCATCTCTCCTATGGGGATGATGATGCGTTACGCCATACGGCTACACTTCCCCGCGTCGAACAACATGGCGGAGTACGAAGCTCTGCTCGCTGGGCTGCGGATAGCCAAGGAGCTAGGCATCCACAGGCTGGAGGCTCGCGGTGACTCTCAGCTCATGGTTGATCAGGTCAACGGCGACGCCAAGTGCTACAATCCGAAGCTGGCGGTCTACTGTGGAGCGGCGCGCAGAGCGCAAGAAAAGTTCAAAGGCTTGGGCTTCGTCCACCTCCGGCGGGAGTACAACAAGGCGCCGATGAGCTAGCCAAGCTTGCATCCTGGCGACAGCCAGTCCCGCCAGGCGTGTTCGCAGACGACCAGCACCAGCCGTCAGTGAACTTCAACGATGGAGCACCTTCCTTGGGGCCGAACCCCTAGCAGTTGCTCGGCCCCAAGAGAAGCCCCGACTAGACGAGGGTAGTGGTGGCCATTTGTCCAACCCTGAAGAAGGGCCGGACCTCGAGGAAGAGCAGCCTTTGGAAGACCCACCTGAGCCAGAGAGGGATTGGCGCACACCCTTCTTAAGCTGGCTCGTCGATGGGGCCCTCCCAGCTGGACGAACAGAAGCTCGACGCCTCATCTGAAGGGCCAAGTCCTATTGGATAATTGAGGGCAACCTGTACCGCCGGGGCCACAATGGTGTTCTTCAGTGTTGTATCCTCAACGAAGAAGGGAGATCGCTGCTGAGGGACATCCATGGTGGGGTGTGCGTCCACCACGCGGCGCCCTGGTATTGGTAGGGTCGGCCTTCAGGCAAGGATTCTACTGGCCCACAGCCGTCGCAGATGCCGAGCGAATCGTGCGAACGTGCGAAGGCTGCCAGTTCTACGCCAAGAAGACACATTTACCAGCCCAGGCGCTTCAGACCATACCCATCATCTGGCTATTCGTGGTCTAGGGGTTGGACAAGTTATTCACGAAGTGGATTGAAGCGCGCCCTTTAACGGAGATCATGTCAGAACAAGCCGTCCGCTTCTTCCGTGAGATCCTGTGCTTGTTCGGTGTTCCAAACACCATTATCACCGACAACAGAACTCAGTTCACGGGGAAGAAGTTCACCCGCTTCTACGACAACTACGTGATCGAGGTGGCATGGGCAGCTTTGGCGGACCACTCCGAAATTATTCCAAGTTAAGTACCCCTGGACCGTTAATCAAGCAGTCAGGCACGTAATCCGGAATAAGCTGGAGCGCCATCGGATTATACCCGATTAACCACGTACTTTCACGATCGAAACAACACGCGCGCCCACACGAAGGTGAATCCCAGAAATTACAACATTCCACAATCTCAACATACATAAATAGTATCATCAAGTTATTACAAACCAAGTTCGAATTTCAAATCAAAGTACGAGAGTTCATTGCAGCGGAAATTAAATTAACGACGATACATAGCAACACCACGATGAAGCCGGCCATGGTGCTACTCCTCCCGATCCTCGGAAGAGGACGGAACCCACTCGACATGCCAGCCAGGAGGAACCTGGGTAGGCCAAGTGACAGAACTCACTGCCTCATCCAAAGTAGTACCTGAAATAAATAGCCACAAGCAAGGCTGAGTATACTAATACTCAGCAAGGCTTACCCGTCGGGTGAAAACTACATCACCGACTTCTAGACATGAGAGGCTTTTGGCTGGTGGGTTTGTTTGCCAAAAAGCAACTAAGAGTGGATCCTTACTTTCATGATTTTAGCATCATATTCTAGTAGAATTATCCATTCTAGATTAGCATCCTTGCTAAGCATACAAGTGGTGCAATACAATTTAATTCGTACAACAAGTTCATCATTCTCATAGTTCCACTTGTTACTCAATGCAGCACAGCGGTCAAGCAGTCTCATTAACCGCGAGAAGCGGACAGTTCAAATCGAATTTTGCTACCTGGCCAGGGGAAACCCAACACACACGGACAATGCTTGTTATAAAAGGCACAAGCACTTCCCGACCTTTCCCATCGATCCACAATTCGGCGCCGGGTCCATTCCCTTAGGATAAAGGTTTACCGCTTCACTCAGGGCATCACGCATATATCCACATATGTACAGCAAGGGAAACAAAATGTTTCCAAGGAGAGATGGCTATTGGTCCTAGCTGCTTCAATCCGGTACCGGGCTTACCGATTCCCATAGGTCGGCATGCATGTGGTACGTTCAAAAACTTGACACACAGAACCACACGTTTTGACCTTAATCCAATTATCATACACGGATGGAAGATCTACACATACCATCCCGCCCATCCATCCTTATGATTTCAACATTAGTAAAGACAAACAACTCATATATCTCGCGAGTGACAGGAAATCACTCGACTTGTAACAGCCCTAAAGGCATTGCTCTACCGATCCTATCATACTAGTATTTCAAGCCATAGGTAGTAGAATCATGCAACTAGGGTATTCATACAACACCTAGAACGTAAATGCACAAGCATAAATAAATTCATAGTTGCACGGATTAAAAGTTAGGTTATGCTCCAGGGCTTGCCTTCTTGGGCTAGCTGACTGTCAGGGCGATCACGACGACGTTGGCACCGCCCTCGGGGACTTCTTCTTCGTCGGCGGGGACGAGGTGGTAGGTGCCGTCAGCGAGAGCGCCTTCTACATGAAATGCAAAACTTTATAGTGCCTGTCTAAGTGATCTGAAAGCAAGGCCTTGAAGGCCATATTCACCTAGACATTTTAGTGAACTATTTTCTTCCTCACAAAATTAGAGAGGGTGTGTGGAAATTTTTACGTTTTATGATGGTGATTGTGTACACATATAAAATAATTCAAATTATTATTTTTAAGCAAGGGTGCAGTTCTGGAATTTTAGACTTCACATGCTCCACATTTATTCCAATTAACAAAAGTGGTCTATTTCTTTTTATAAACTCAATTCTAATCTAGTTTCTTCTCATTTTTGTTTCTCTGTTTCTGTTCATCCTTTTTATCCACAAACTTTATGACAGCTTCTGGAGTATAAGAGTTAGGCTCACTCCAAAATTTAGCTAAAACTGAGCTACACAGAATTTATTAAAAATAGAACAATATGCTATGCTAGAAAACAAGCTTAATTCATATAAAATCAAAACTACTGCCAAAACAGAAATTTTTTCTACCAGAGCTAGTCATGAATGGAAGAAGGGCTCTGGCCAAGTGGTGGCTAAAAATAACCCTTGGACAGTCCTTAATAATTTTCTATTCAAAAACCAACATCTATTTATTTGCTAGTCTAAACAGGGTCAAAAATTAAGTTTAGAATTTTTACCACATGTACAAACAAGTTTCTAGACCTATGGTGAAATATGGTGATTTTTGACTGCATGGATTATGTTTAATAATTGCAGAACCAAACTAGTATAGGAATCACAAAATAAATCCTAACTGAAGCTACAGTCCATAATTTTTGGTCTCCTTTGGAGACAAGGCGTCTAAAGATATCACACGCAACGTATCCAAAGCTCAGCTCCAGAAGAGCTCAGGATTTGAAATGATGCACAAGATTCTAAAAACTGAGTTTGAATTTTATTTCAAAAACTGTTCACCAAAAGTGTATACATGCTAACATGAGATTGGAGTTTACAATCTCACGAGTCCAGGGAGTATTTTTGTGCATTTTTCTGATTCTTCTACGATTTTTAGTGGATTTTACAAGATTCTAGGAAAATGAACTAAACCTTAAGAATCTTTTTACGCCGGGGACCCTTAACCTTTTAAACTCTTACGAACAAGTCCCTGAAATTTACAGAGAGAACCCTAGAACTAAAGAGGGGCTGCATCTCAGTCCTCGGCTCGTCGGCGTCGTTACGCCGGCGAGGAGACGGCGAACTGGCTCGGGGGAAGTTGGGGGAAATGATGAGAGGCTCACCGCGCGTCGTTTGAGGTAGGTCTCGAGGCCGGTGGTGCAGTGGCGAGGCTCGTCGATGGTGAGGGGCGGAGCGGCTTGCTCCGGCGACGTCGATGGCCGGCTACGGGGGTCGAGACGGTGCGCGGTGTGGCTTGGAAGCTTCGCCGGAGTGAGGCGGAGCTCGTCGAGGTACTAGGCGGCGACGGGGATGACCGGAAGTTGGTGCTCGGCGTGGAGGTGGAGCTCGGGGGCCGAAATGGAGCAACGGCGAGGAATCTCTTCGATTCCCGGCGAGCAGTCCTCGGTTTGGGTCGAGGATGGTTCGAGAGGCTAGCTAAGAGGGTGGGTGAGCTGTGGGTGCAGTGGATTGAAGTTTGGTGGAGGGAGCGAGGGGAATTTCGGATCGCAGCGGCTCAGACTCGAGCTCGGTGCGCGGCGTCCCGAGGTGGAAGAAGGGGGAGGGAGCGCGAGGAGGAGGAGAAGGGCAGGGCGCTGAGCGAGGAGAGGAATGGAAGTCGCTTGGCAGCGGTTTGGGCAGCTAGAGGAGGTCGGGGCAGCTCGGGAGGTGGCGTGCCCGCGAGCTCGGGTTGTCGGGTCGCCATTGATGGCCCTGACAGCTCGGGCAGAGCGCGGCCGCAGGTTGGGGGAGGGAGATCACGGCGTGGGCGAGTGAAGATCCTCTGGCATTGCTCGTTTGGCGCAAAGCGGGCTGGAATCCCTCACTGCGGAGCTCGGCTCGGCATGCGCCGCCGCGGCCAATGGCGAGCTCCGGCCGTCATGATGGCGCGCCGCGCGGCGACGGCGACTCGACGCGGGAAAAGACCGGGCGATGGCGTTCGCGTGTGCGCGGGGGAGCGGGACGTTGCTGCCGTGGCTCTGGCTGGCTCGGCGGGGTTGCCGCCGCTCGCCGGCCACGTGGCGGCCACTGCCGGCCACTGCCGGCCGCGACAGTGCGCTTGTCGCGACGCTCCGGGAGCATCTGTGGTGCAGCGGCTTAAACTCTAAAAATTTGATCTAAACTTCAAAAAGTGCGAATACGAAAGTTGGAGTTTGAAATGTGGGACACAACTTTATTTTTGGGATGAACCTGAAATTCCAAATTTTTCAAGCTCAAGCAGGCCATTTTCAAACAGGCGTTCAGGACGGTGTTTCGAGCTTTTGAGGGGCTTAAATGCAAAATTTGAAAAAGTTTCCAACAGTGACTTGGCCTTATTTGTGACGACAAATAACTTTTATTTTCGGAGATTTTTAAGTTTAGTACAAAATTCTTGAGATTTTAGTTGGGTGTCAAAAAGGCCTTTGTTTTGAATTTAATTTGAATTTTTGATCAAATTTTGTGTGCTACCCCATTGCTACCCTTTAATCCTGTTTTAAATTTTTTTTTAAGTACTAACATCAGGGATGTCACAGCGGCAGTCGCTCACCCGCTCACAAATGGGCAGGTCGAGCGTGCCAACGGCATGATCCTGCAAGGGTTGAAGCTGCGGATATTCAACCGACTGGTCAAGCGCATTCACAAGCTAGGCGTGTAACACCCAGATTTCCAAGAAATCCGAATGCTTCCATATGTGTGCCCAGGATGTCCACAGAACACATATAGATTACAAATATTGAATCACAGAGAACACAATGCTCGAATAAAATAGTTTATATCAGAGTTTAACACAAGACATAGTCTTAAACAAATAACACAGCGGAAGACTTAATATTATTAAACGCCTTAACTAGGTAGAGCCTCAAATCCACAGGGACACCGACTGGTTGAACACAGCTAGAAGTACGGCAGATCCTCCGGAAACTCAGCAAGCGACTGATCATTCAAGGCTCCATCTGTTGCCCATCCGGGATTTTGTTGAATAGTTGCAAGTGTAAGTAAACCATCTTACTTAACAAGTATAACACGGGTTATGCAAGGACAAAAGGCTGGACACGGTTAAACTGCAGTAGCACTTTTAGTTGTTTCATTTTATTATCATCCAAATTACTACCAATGGGTAGAACCCAAGTATAAACCCATTAATAAGGTATAAGTGATTATAGAACAAACCAACATCAACCTCTAACTTCATCTTCTAATCAAAAAGGATCCAGGCCGCTCGTGTCCGTGAGCACGGCTATCATGATAGATCAACACTCTGCAGAGGTTTCGCCCTTTACCCGCCGGTAACATAAATCCAAAAGAACTTATGTTACGAGGACTTTCACAAAACACCCTAACAAGCACAGTAGCCGTTTTGGTTCAACATAGGCAGCATAACCTAAGGCATCGAGATTGACGTACGCTCAGGGCGCAACGTGAGGGGGTCAATGGCGTCCAGAGCGAGAGCGCATTCATCGCAATGTGTGAAGCTGCCGTACATCGGGCGCTTACATCACGGGACTTTGCCTAACGGGGCATAGCCAACGGATAAAACCGTCCTCGATGGATCAAACTATACTCTCACCCATGCTCCCCACATACGCCTTTCGGTAACCACTGGCAAGCTAGAGACGTACAAGCTAGTTATCCAAGACCAGAGCCATTATAGTTCCAACGGCGGCGAACAGGTTCCCGGGTTGTCGCTTTAAGAACCGGACCTTATGGAGAGACATTAGAACAAAGCACGAAGCACATGCTCTAATTCCCTAGACCAAACCTTATAGAGACACTAGAACAAAGCACACAGCACATGCTCTAGTTCCCCGAACCATGTTGCTAAAAAGCATCTTTTAACCATCATTGAAGTGAACCATTAATTCAATATTGACATTAAAAATAAATGTTGGTTGCAGCGCGTAGCATAGTCTAACCATAATGCATTAAACCCCGGGTAAACAAGGAATAGGGTAAAGACTAGGAACATCCTTAGTGGTTAACAGTATTAGACACATGCATATGATTGATGTGATTAATCGGTGTATAGGTAACAAGGATGGTTCGTGTTATACTTGCCTTCCTCAGTGAACTGCTGCTGCAACTGCTCTTCAGGAACGGAATCGTCGGCGAACTCGAACGGCTCGTCAACTACTCACATCGATCACCACACAAGCATCCACACATACATGCAAACAAGATATTTAATTAGAACAGTACACCAAACATAAACAAAAGATGAAAAGAAGGTTTTAGAGCTACTCTACGCTTCACTACGAACACATGAGCGCGAAAATCACTCAAATCGGAGTTAAAACGGAGAAACTACGCTTAAAACGGGCTCTAGGGGCTTGCTGGTAAAGATTTTAGGCTTCCAGGGGTGTTTTTGAAAGAAACCAGGGACCCAAAACATAATTTCGTATAAAAACTCGAGGGCTAACGAGTAAAAACGACCTTCAGGACGGCGGGCGCTATTTTTTCAAAAGAGCAGGGGCTAAACCGAAAGAAAAAGGACTTGGTTGTAAATACTTTTGAATAGAGGTGGACCGCGGGTTGATTTTCGAAAAATAGAGGGGCTCTTTTGCAAAACAGACGCAGCGGCGGCTGGTTGCTGACGTCGGCTGACGTCACCGTGGACCGGACCGTGGACCGGCTTGAACCGCGGTTCACTGGTTCACGGTGAACCGGCTCGGTTTAGATCTGGACCGTTGGTTTTGGATCGAACGGCTGGGATTAGATCGGGGCACTCAGCTCGCCAGGGATGGCGGCTCGCGGCGGCGCTGGGCGGCGGGTTGAGAACTCCGACGAGCTCGAGCAAGCGCGGGAGAGCGAGAGGGAGTGGGTTTAGGGCCTCGGCGAGTTCCGTACCCCGCGGCGAAGCTCCTGGTGCGGGTCTAGGCGTCAAAGCGGCGGCGAAGCGAGCTCGAGACGACGACGGCGGCTCGGACTCGGCGGCGCTAGGGTTGCGGCTAGGGTTGGGGATACGGCTCGAAGGAGGGGTTGGCGGCAGCTTATAAAGGGGCTCTGGGGGTCTCCTTGGCGTGCGCTCCAAGCCGGGGAAGGCGTGCGCAAGGCGGACTTGACGGCGGCGCGGAGTTCGGCTCGGGGAAGAGTCTCGGCCGCGTACGGCGAGAGGTAGGGGACAGCTCTGACGCGTGGGGCCAGCGCGTCAGCGACTCAGACGAAGGAGAAGCGCGCCGACAGAGCGGGCCCACTGGTCAGCGGCTGCGAGAGAAAGAGAGGGCGCGCGGAGCTGGGCTGCGGGGTGGGCTGGCGCGGAGGAAGGAAGAGAAGATGGGCCGCGCAGGGAAAGGAAGAGTTGGGCCGCGGGAAAAAGAAAAAAAGAAAAGGGCTAGGCATCTGGGCTGAAAAGAGAGAGGGAAAAAGAGAGGAAAAAGAAAAGGTTTTTTTCTTTTATTCAAACACTCATTTGAATTCAAATTCAAATTCAAATTTGAATTCAACAACCAAAAACAAATGCACCAGCATGAATGCAACAATAATGTTTCTATACCCTATATTTGCTTTTAATTATTCAAAAATTTTATTTTCTTACATTAATTATGAGCACTTCAATATAAAAAGGCAATTAATTACTAATTTTTAAATAGGGCCATTTTTAGGGTGTTACAAGGCGCTAAGTGGGTGGAGGAACTACCCTCCGTCCTGTGGAGTCTGCGGATGACTCCGACCCGCGGCACGAGTTTCTCCCCGTTCTACATGGTCTACAGGTCTGAGGCGATCCTCCCCACGGACGTAGACTATGGCTCACCAAGGGTTCAAGCCTTCGACGAGGAAGCGAATACGACCAACCTTGAGGACGCCACGGACCAGTTGGAGGAAGCTCGGGAAGTAGCGGTAGCGCACTCGGCCAAGTACCAGAAAGGCTTGAGGCGTTATCACGCGCAGCGAGTGCGTGGCCGCGCGTTTCAAGTGGGCGACCTGGTCTTGAGGCTAGCCCAAGATCATCGTGGCTTCACCAAGCTTTCACCTCCTTGGGAAGGGTCCTACACCGTAGCACGGGTCCTCCGCCCAGGTTCTTATAAGCTGGCAATGCCAGATGGAACTCATATTTCCAACACCTGGAACATTGAGCAGCTTCGATGCTTCTACCCATGACCACCCACGGAGGGGGCAGCGGGTATGATCCCAACCCGCCCGACCCCACGGAGGGGTTGGCCGTACCTTGTCCGCATGAGAGGTTCTGCGAGGACCCTCGGAGGGAGAAAGGCCCAAAAGGCCAAAACCGAAGTTGGGCTGGGACTGAGCGCGGTCTAGTCCTTTCCTTTTATGGGAAGACTCCGAAGGCGAATGGTATCCATTTTTAGTACCACATCGCCGGTGGAGAGAGGAGCTGCACAACTTAAAAGCAGTTCGTCCACGGGCGAACCACTCGGCGGTAATGCCCCGGAGGCAGAGGCCGCCGCCCAACCGATGGAGCCCCGTCTCCGGGGGCACTATCGTCGACCGCAAAACCTCCAAAGCTACAGTAACCGCGAGCCCTTGGTCGTGGCAACGTCTTCATACCAGCCTCAAGCTCACGGTGCTGCGAACTCCTCGTCGTGCGACGGAAGACCCGACAGGGGGGGCCGCGGAAGCCCTCCCCCTAGCCTACAGCCGGCCAGATAAGTGAACCCTCTACACACCTATTTTTTCTGATTAAATTCATTGTCGTTTCTTTTGAGCTTTTTATCTGTTATCCGGCCCTATGATTCTGAGGAGACCCCGGCGCTGTTGAAAGGGTATTTTCGTTGCAATAGTAAGGAAGCGCAACGCAGGCGTGGCATTGGCAGGCCTTGAGTTTGCGATAGTTGCCATAGCATATCGCAACACTTTTATTCAACGTTGCTATACATATGTGGTTGTCGCAACTATATTTAGTGTAGCATACGATGAAATAACAACGATCATTGGTGTTGCATTAGTGGCGTTAGCAACCACGGGCGTTGTTGCAATAGTTGGTATTGCAACAATCGAGCCTCGTTGCCAACAACGACTATTACAACACACCATTGTCGTAGCAATACTAGATATCGCAACACTATATGTTAGTAGCAAAAACACCAATGGTGTTGCAATAGCCTTAGTGTCTACCGCAACGATGTTGGAGGTCGTTGCTATACGCTTGGATGGTATCGTAACGATATTGGAGGTCGTTGCTATACGATTGGACGGTATCACAACAATTTTTGAGGTCGTTGTTATACACTTGGAGGGTATCGCAACGACATTGGAAGTCATTGCTATATGCTGCTTGGAGGGTATCACAACAACATTAGAGGTTGTTGCAAAGGGAGTTTCCAGCCAATTTCTGTCTGCTCTCATGCCTATATTCAGGTTTAGTTGCTAAACCTATGACAATGTTGCAACAATGCCGGTGTGCGTTGCTATATCTATGCCTCATTGCAACGCTTCTCTTTTGGGTTGCAATAACAAACCCTCATTGGCAACGCTCTCCTTTTGCGTTGCTATATAAAGAATCCTTTTGCAACTCTTTAGTTTTGTGTTGCCATAGCATAGACTCTATCACAACACTTGATACTAAGTATTACAATGCTATATTTTACTTGCGATATTGTCCACTATTGCAACAATTGTACAAAAGGGTCGCAACAATGTCACTCTAATTACAACGCACATATCGGCATTGTGATATAGTCGAGTTATTGCAATACACACTATTAAAATTGCAACAGTACACCATTTGGTTGTAATATGCCGCCCTATAGCAACCAAAATCGGCTAGTGTTGCAATAAACCCTATGTATTGTAACATTTTATCTTGGTGTTGCACTGGAAAGTGTAGCATTAGCCCGGCTCCCTTGTAGTGGTAGGCAGTGACGTCTGGCGCAGCTGCGTTGCGACAGCCTACGCCCCCGCGGCTACGGATCGCACGGTTACCAAGCCGGACGGCCGACCATGCCAACGTACCCAAACGAACACAGCCGGGTCGGGGGACCCTCTTGACACGAATCAGGCCGGGAATGCACAGAAGCATTCCAGCAACGCAGCTCAGACGAAAGAAACTAACTATGTTTTGGACCTACTGGGTCTATCCTTTTGCAGGGGTCAACGGCCGGGCGTTGGGCTGCGCCCAACCACGGCGAGGGAGACTTCACATAGAGGCTCGGAGGCTTGAAGATAATTCGGCTAAGAGACCGCTCGGTACTCAGATCCTCCAGGAGTGCGAGGCTCGGATCAGAACCCGACGGCCTTGGAGCCTTAAAGATTCAGCCTCCCAAAGTCATCTCACAATTGAGCTCAAAGGCTCGGGGGCTCGGGGGCTCGGCAGAACCATCGGGTTCGCCTCACCCACCTCATAGCCAAAGCTCAAGGGCTGGGGGGCTCGGGGGCTCAGCGGAACCATCAGGTTCGCCTCGCCCACCTCGTAGCCAAAGCTCAAGGGCTCGGGGGCTCGGTGGAACCATCGGGTTCGCCTTACCCGCCTCATAGCCAAAGCTCAAGCGCTCGGGGGCTCGGCAGAACCATCGGGTTTGCCTTGCTCGCCTCACAGCCAAAGTTTAAAGGCTCAGAGGCCCGATCGGTAACCAAGAATTACCAAGAAACAAAGCTCACCCCGTAAAGGCCATCTCAAGTGGCGCCTCCCAACCAGTTTGCGAAGAAACTGGAAGGCAGACCCCACTCGGGGGCTGGCAGGAGCATAGCCATAAGAAAAACAAACAAAAGCCCACGCGCACGGGGCTAAAAAAGACGATGAAAAAGAAGAGAAGTAAACTAATTATTACAAATATTCAAAGTATGGGAGTCCCGTCGATGCGGAACCCCCCAGAAGTTCAAAGTTTAAGTCCCTCTACGCGAGGGCACGACAGTAACAGCAGAAATGAAAAATATGTTTTCAGAGGGCCTGGTCGGGGTCGGCGCTGTCCACCGGGTTGCCCTCCGCGTCGGTCGCAGGCGCCAGGCCGTTGGCGAATTGCTCTGCGGGAGCACTGAGTTCCTCGGCCATGGCGTCCAGGGCCTCCGAGGTGAACTCGTTGGGGAAGCCAGCGGCCATCCTGTCGAAGCGGATCCCGTCGTAGTGGGAGCGCACCAACGTGAAGGCCTCCTGGACGCCGCGCACCAGCGACTGCTTGGCGAGGGCTCCAACATGCGCAGGGACAAGGTCGAGCTCCGCCGGGAGACGCGCGGGGTCACCGCTCAGTTGCACGTCGAGAGCATCTAGCATCGAGACGGCCATAGCGCGCAGCTCTCCGCAACACTCTGCCGCATGGTGGAGATCCCCCGGGAGCCTCTCAATGTCCTCGGACAGAGGGAACCCGAGCCTCGACAGGACCGCCCCCGCCGCGTCATGCAACATCTCGAAGCGCGACAGTAGCATGTTGCGATGGGTGATCCCATCTGCCACGCGGGACTTGAGCGCTGCCGAGGAGCGATACAATGGTTAGGGCATGGGCAAACATACGATAAGGGAAGCTGAGCGAGAGAAGGGGAGGGGGAACATACCCTCGATCTCCGAGTCCTTCTCCTCCAAGGACTTGTGCGCCATGTACAGGGCGGCCTCCAGGGTCTCGACCCGCCCGGTGGAGGTCTGCGCCTCGGAGCGAAGGTCTGCCCCCTCAGCATCCTTCTTATCGGCCACCACTTGGTTGCGCTCCGTCTGGGCGTCGACGCATGCCCGGACCGCCGCAGCCCTTCCCTCCCTCAGGGTGCCGATCTGAGCTTGGAACCCTGGAAGGCCGGCACATGAGATCGTATTTGAGGAAAGAAGTGACTACGAAGTGGAACATACCACTGCGGACGTCGGTGGCGTCGGTGCGGATGCTGCTGAAGAGGTGCTCCACGGACCACCGACTCACCTCCATGCCCTCTCTAGGGTTCATCGAGAGCGGCTCAAAGGCGGTCGGCGCAACTAGAGGTGCGGTGGGCGCCTTCGCGGGAGCGTCCACCACCACGCCCTCGATGGGCGCCGCAGTAGCCGGGAGTAGTTCCGTGACGCTTGCCATGGTGCTCGCCCCTGGCTCGCCACCAGCATCGACGCCCATCGCTTGCTTCACCGACCCTGCGACCTCCCTGGCCACGGGCGATGAGGCCAGACGTATGTGACCCCTGCTCCGACCGGGGGAGAAGGGGCTGGCGGAGACGGAGCGGCGGCCATCTGGGCGGGCTCCACGCTCCCCAGAGCGGACGAGGAGCCCCCGAGGGCAGGGGGTGGAGCCGACCCCTCGGCTCTGGTCAGGCACGGGTCGGCGCGCCGAGGCTCGGCGACCGCCCTTGGCTCTAGGCTGTCACGGACGACCACGGGCGGTGCGTCTCGACGGAGACGCTTCACCGGGGCTGTGCCGGTACCCGACTCCTGGCCGATCCGGCTGCAAGCATGACAACATTACTACAGACGCTAACGGCACGGGCAACTAAAGGAAAACATAACAGCGAGGGAACTTAGACGAACTGCTCGACATGCCGGGGCGGCGAACCGCCAACCGCACCGGCTTGGAGGAGGAGGATGAACACACACAGGACGCCCCCGCCGGTGGGGCGCCCGGAGGTGGGGAGGGAAGCTCGTCCACGTCGATGGGCGCTGACTGTTGCTCGTCCACAGGGTCCACCACGGTGCAGTCCATCAGCAGAGGGGAAGAACCTCCGGGGTTCTCCTCCTCGTCGCACGAAGAGGCCAGGTCCGACCCAACCTCTTCTCCCCGGCGCTCCTTGCGCTCCCTCTTGCGCCTCCGCTCTTCCCGGTTGAGGCGCTTCTTGGTGTCCTCCCTCTTGCGCTTCCGGGCGGCCTCCCCGGCCTCACGGTTCCTCCACCGAGCCTCGTCGAGGGCGGGCTGCTCCTCCGGTAAGACCCCTCTCGAGGCGCAAAGGCCCCCAGGAGCCTCGCAAGACTGCGGGTCGGAGACGTCAAGTTGACTCACGAAAAAGAGAATAGAAAAAGATGAAGACAAAAACGAGATACGATGGGAATAAACAAGTTACGAGGTCCACAACCCCTGGACCCAGGAGCATCGGTGGTGTGGCGGACCACTCCGAAATTATTCCAAGTTAAGTACCCCGGGACCACTAATCGAGTAGTCAGGCACTTAATCCGGAATAAGCTGGAGCGCCGTCGAATTAAACCCGATTTAACCACGTACTTTTCTCGATCGAAACAACAGCACGCCCACACGAAGGTGAGTTCCAGAGATTACAACATTCCACAAATTTAACATACACAAATAGAATCTCAAAGTTATTACAAACTAAGTTCGAAATTTAAATCACAGTATCAAAGTCTTGCAGTGGAATAAAAGTAGTTCATTGCAGCGGAAATAAAGGTTCATAGCAGTGGAATAAAAGCTAACGACGATACAAGTAACACCATGCTGAAGCCTGCCACGGTGCTACTCCTTCCGTTCCTCCGCAGAGGACGGAACCCACTCGATGTGCCATCCAGGGGGAACCTGGGTAGGCCAAGTCAAAGCATCGACTGCCACATCCAACATTGTACCTGTAAATCAATGCCACAAGCAAGGCTGAGTATACTAATACTCAGCAAGGCTTACCCGTCGGGTGAAAACCACATCACCGACATCTAGACATGAGAGGCTTTTGGCTGGTGGGTTTGTTTGCCAAAAAGCAACTAAGAGTAGGTCCTTGCTTTCATGTTTTAGCATCATATTCTAGTAGATTTAACCATTCTAGATTAGCATCCTCTCTAAGCATACAAGTGGTGCAATACAATTTATTTCATAGAACAAGTTCATCAATCTCATAGTTTCACTTGTTACTCAATGCAGCAAGGCGGTCAAGCAGTCTCATTAACCACGAGAAGCGGACAGTTCGAACCGAATTTTTGCTACCTGGCCAGGGGAAACCCAACACACACGGATAATGCTTGCTATAAAAGGTACAAGCACTTCCCAACCTTTCCCATCAATCCACAATTCGGAACCGGGTCCACTTCCTTAGGATAAAGGTTTACTGCTTCACTCACAGTCTCACGCATATATCCACAAGTGTACGGCACGGGAAAACATAGTTTCCAAGGAGAGATGGCTATCGGCCCTAGCTGCTTCAATCTGGTACCGGGCTTACCGATTCCCATATATCAGCATGCATGTGGTACGTTCAAAAACTTGACACACTCAACCACACGTTTCGACCTTAAATCAATTATCATACACGGACGGGAGATCTACATCTATCACCCCGCCCGTCGATCCTTATGATTCCAACATATGTAAAGACAAGCAACTCCTATGTCTCGCGAGTGACAGGAAATCACTCGACTTGTAACGGACCTAAAGCAATGGCCTATCGATCCTTTCATACTAGTGTTGCAAGTCATAGGTACTAGGAAATGTGCAGCTAAGGTATTCAATCAACTCCTTGAAACGTAAATGCACAAGCATAGGGAATTCATAGATGCATAAATTTTAAAGGCTGGGTTATGCTCCGGGGCTTGCCTTCTTGCTCTAGCTGGGGGTTAGCCTCCGGGTTGACTTCCGCTTCGCTGGCACCTCCCTCCGGGATTCCTTCACCGTCGGCGGGGATGAGATGGTAGGTGCCGTCCGGAACAGCGCCTTCTACATGAGATGCATAACTTATTGTGGCTGCCTATTGATTCCAAGATTAAGGCCTTGACGGCCATATTCACCTAGACATGCTTAAGTACTACTATTTCCTTCACAAAATAGAGTAGTGGTGTGGGAAATTTTTATTCATCTTTGATGGTGATTGTGTACATATATAAAAGAATTTCTCTTTATTATTTCCAAAGTAGGGTGCTGTTCTGGAATTTTAGATTCTCCTTATTTTATTCTAACTAATTAACAAAAAGGTTTATTCTTTTATATAAATCAATTTCCACATAGATTCCTTCTCATTTTTGTTTCTCACTTTCTGTTCATCCTTTTTATCTATAAACTTTATGACAGCTACTGGAGTATAAGAGCTAAGCTCACTCCAAAATTTAGCTAAATCTGAGCTACACAAAATTTATTAAAAATAATTCAAACTGCTCCCTGCAGAAAGGAAATAAATTCATATAAAATTGAAAATACATCCAAATCAGGAAATTTTCCTACCAAAGCTAGTCATGAGGGCAAGGAGGGCTCTGGCCAAGTGGTGGCTCAAAATAACCCCTGGACAGTTCTCAATAAATTTCTATCCAAAAGCACATATCTATTTATTTGCTAGTCTAAACAGAGCAAAAATTAAGTTTTGCATTTTTAACAGATGTGCTAACAAGTTTTTAGGCCTCTGGAGAAACATGGTGATTTTTCACTGCATGGATTATTTTTAACAATTTCTGGACTACAAAAAGACAGGAAACACATTTTAATTCATAACTGAAGCTACAGTCCATATTTTTAGGCCCCCTTTGGACACAAGTTGTCCAAAGTCACTGCAAACAACATATCCAAAGATCAACCCTAGCGAAGCTCTGGATTTGAAATGGTGCACAAGTTTCAAATTTTACAGTTTGAATTTTAATTCAAAAACGGTTCACCAAAAGTATATACATGTTCAAAGGAGATTGGAGTTTACAATCTCACGAGTCCAGGGAGTATTTTTGTGCATTTTTCTGATTTTTGTACGATTTTTAACGGATTTTACAAGATTCGGGAAAATTAGATCTAGGTTTAAGAATCTTTTTACGCCGGAGACCTAGAACTTTCAAAACCTTTCAAACCAGTCCCTAACTTTTGCGCAGAGGACCCTAGAAAAATGAAGACGATGAACTTTGGTCCTTGGGTCGTCGCCGGAGTTACGCCGGCCAAACGACGGCGAGCTAGGGTCGGGGAAGTGGGGGAAAAGCATCAGTGGCTCACCACGAGTCGATTGGTGGCGGTTGGGAGGCCGGGGGAAGCTCGGAAGATGGCCGGCGGCGATGTAGGGGCGGCGCGGCCGCCGCGGCTTCTACGCCGGCGAGGTCGGTGGCGTTCTCCGAGGTTGAAGGGGTCCTAGAGCACCAGTGGAGCTCGGGGAAGCTGCTCGCGTGCTCGGTTGACCTCGGGGACGGCTCGGAGTAGGGTCTCGACGTGAGGGTGCTCCGGCGGCCGAAAAATGGAGATTGGGGGAAATCTCGATTTCTCGCCGGAGAAGCGATGATAGCTCGTGCGGAGTGGGGGAATGGGAGGCTAGTGGAGGGGTCTAGCTTCGTGCGCGACGAATTTGGGAATGGTGGAGAGTGTAGGGCGAATTTCGTCCCGAAGCTCGGCTCGGTCCGCGCGTCGCAAGGTTGAAGACGACGGAGCGAGGCGCGAGGAGACGAACTGGTGGAGTGAGCGAGCTAGTGGAGAGTGAGAGTGGCTCGGTGGGAGGCTTGGGCACGCAAGAGAGGGTCGTGCAGCCTCGGGAGCGCGCGCGAGGAGTAAAGGCCGACGTGACGCGCCATTGATGCGCGTCGAGCTCGAACAGAGCGGGGTTGGGCGTCGAAGATAGAGGCGTGGAGCAGTGGAAGATCTCCTGCAGTGCGTCTTGGAGCGTAGCGGAGGAGAATCTCGCGCGAGGCGGCTCTGCGCGACGCGCGCGCGAGCGCGCGGCCACGGCGGCGCCCGACCGCCATGATGGCGCTCCGCGGCGCGAGGCAACACGGCGCGTCGACGGCGATGTGACGGTGCGGGGAGGGCTGGACAAGCGCAAGACGACACGCGCCACCCGATGCCACGGCTCGGCCAGCTCGGCGCGGCCTCCGCCGCTCGCCGGCCACGTGGCGGCCGGCTCCCGGCCGGAGCAGGGGCGCGCCAGGGCCACTGTTGGCGCCCGTGGAGCTCCTGAGCCCCATTCGAATTTTCTCCAAAAATTTGAACTGAACACGAAAAAGTGTGAAAATAAAAGTTGGAGTTTGAGAGGTGGGACACAACTTTCTTTTTGGGGTGAACCTGAAATTTCAAATTTTTCGAGCTCAAACAACCCAATTTCAAAAACGTGCCCAGAACTGTATTTCGAGCTTTTGTGGGACTAAACTGCAAAATTTTCAAAAGTTTCAAACAGTGACTAGGCCTTATTTGTGATGACAAACAACTTTTATTTTTGGAGATTTTCAAGTTTAGTACAAAAATTTTGAGATTTCATTTAGGTGTCAAACAACCTTTGTTTTTAACTTTAAATTTGAATTTTTGAGGGATTTTTGAATTCCAATCCATAATTCCCTGTTAGATTGGTTTTAGGTGTACTTTTAATTCTTTTGACATCAGAGATGTCACAGGTGGCTGACCCGGGGTGGGGATCACCATGGAGGCGGCCCGCTGAGAGTCGACGAGCTCCGCCAGCCGAGCCCGTACCTCGTCCTCCGAAGGGACGACGCGCGACACGAGGCTAGCGTGGAGTTCAGTCTCGGAGGTCGTGGGGAGCATCTCGAAGAGGCGCAGTGGTCGGGCCATGAGCGGGGCGACGCGGCGCCGGTGGAAGGCCTCCGCGATGCCAATGCCGGTGAGGCCGCATGACAGGAGCTTGGCGAGGCAGTCGAGATGCGGCGCCAGCTTCTTGCGATCGGAGGCCTCGGGGCCGTACTGCCAGTGCACCGGCTCCTTAGCTGGCGGCGAGCTCGTGGGGTCGAATGGAGGAAGGGTGGCCTCGGCGTGGCTCTTCAGGTAGAACCATCCCTTGTTCCAATCTTTGTTGGAACCCCGCAGCTCCGAGCGCGGGAACTTGTCCACGCGGCACTGCTTCGCCTGCAGCGAGCAGTACCCCCACGGGGCCAAGACGCCGTGCGGGCGGACGAGCGCCGCCTTGAAGAAGAGGAAGAAGAGGTTGAAATCTGGGTCGATGCCCAGGTAGCCCTCGCACAGGGCTACGAAGTTGGCCATCTACTGGACCCTGTTTGGGGCGAGGGCGTGGAGCTCCACTACGAAGTGGTAGAGCACCTC
The DNA here is from genome assembly GCA_015342445.1 of Digitaria exilis. NCBI lineage: Eukaryota > Viridiplantae > Streptophyta > Magnoliopsida > Poales > Poaceae > Digitaria > Digitaria exilis. Next base: position 852,558 of record JACEFO010001803.1, read on the forward strand.
GCGGACGAAGCGGTGAGCTGGCACGGCGAAACCATGGATGTGGTACGCCATGAAGCTCACCACGTACCCCGCCGGCGGCGACGGGGTCTTGTGGGAGGGATGCGGCGAGATCCACTCCTCCTAGGCGGTGCGCGGGCAGAGGAGCCCTCGAGAAACGAGCGACTCGAGGGCGGCGACGGTCGCGGTCGAGCGCGCTGTTGGCACTTGTTAACGTCACTAGAATTGTGCCGTTAGAAAGCCAGTGGGAAACTCTTGCCCCATAGAATAAAATATTCTGCAAGCGCACAGAATGACCGTCTAGCACTTCACCTTGGAGTATTCCAGGGTATCGTAAATTTCTACGGGGAAGCTCTTTGGTTAAAGTGATATTGAGAAATTATACTAGGAGCACATTCTAGAAATATACACCAACTATCTTAGGGGAGATAACTGGGGCGCAAAGATATTATTGGTGGCAGCCCTAAATGACTTAGCTTATCTTAAAAGGTAAGCTAGATAGAAGGTCAAAATGACCAGCGACACATGAGACTTCTACACTTAGAGATAGAAAAGAAGCTGGGAGAGCAACGAGTGAGAAAGGATTCCTAAGACACTCCTAAACTTATTAGAAAGCCTCTAAAGATCTAGACTAGAACTCTACCTAGCTGTCAGGGAAAAGAGCTTACTTCGGCGGCTGGAAGAGGAAAGGTCCAGACGGGATAGAAGGGGGACCTAACGGCAACCTGCAACTACTGCTATGAAAACACCCGAACGTTATGGTCGCACAAAGGACGGACAAGGCTGTCACCACTTGCCGCCTACCACTCTCTTTCTGTGGGGTGGAACACAATTCTAGCTAACACCTAACCAAACACCACGTCTGGGTTTGATGCTAGGATTTCTTGTGAGGCCTTCACAAGAAACCCCCCCTCTACCTAGGAGACGGCTAAATCTCCTATTCCGGGCGAGAAACCCGTAAGGTATAAGCCTGACAAACTAACTAGACTCTAACTGAATCTAAAGGTTATGAATTGAAAGGATCACACTACTTTCCTAGATAAACTAAGGAAAGCAGGGAAGGAAAGCTTAACCGATAAAGTAAAGAAGATAACTATATTGATAAGGGAAATATTCGAAGTATAAAGAAAAGATACAAGAACTTTACCCGATCTCCGAGAGACTCTGGAACCGCGAGGCAAGCTCGAATCAACTCTAACTCCCAACCCTAATCTACTCTAGAAAATATAAAAAGTAAGAGAAGCTCCTTCTTGGTGTGTGTTGAGAAGTGAAGTCGAGGCCTCCTTTTATAGCTTGAGCAGGTCGGTTGAGCATCTTGGCGGTTAAGTTAGCTCAGCATGCAACCATCCATAGAAGAGCGCCTTGAGCGGAGCCGGTAGCCGGCCGTTCGGCCAGATCCTGGCCGATCGGCCAGGGTTGGTCGCCATCTGGCACCGCCTTTTGCAGCAACGCTCTGGATTGCCTCTTGGTGTCGGTAGTTATGATGGTCATTAACTGCCTGGCAGTTAAGGCATGCAAGTGGGCCCTCTAATCCATGTGATGTGCCTTTCGGGCCCTTTGATCAAACCGTCATTGGATGAATGGCTTGGATGCTTTGCATGTGTGCTAGTTTGCTCCTGGATCAGTGACTTGTCATGTGGCCAAGATATCTGGCCAGCCGGCCAGGACTTGGCCGGTCGGTCAGGCTTTTTGCCCGTTTTTGTCCTATTTTTGGCCACGTGTCCCTGCATTCACAACTTCACCAAAACTTGTGGAATTTGTTAAATATAAGCAAAATATACATGGAACATTGTGCAAAGTTCTCCTTTTATCCGAAATGTTGACGGTCACAAGGTATCATAATGGCCGTCAACACACCCCCAAGCTTATCCCTTTGCTCGTCCTCGAGCAAAGCTAAAACTTAGGCTCGGTGGATCAGGAGTTGCGTCAATGCATACCCCCTACAAGTACCCTGTGCATAAACCTAAACTCTGACAAAGTAGATTGAATTAATTGACACATAATCAATTCATACCTTTGCTCATCCGTGGGGCTTATTGCTTTTCGTCTTTGTCACAGGCAGTTGGAAAGCTGAACGATCATCACCGGAGTTTCCTGCAGCTGTTCAGGTTCCTCCTCGGGGAGATAATTTTCACAAAGATGGTAAATATCCCCGATGGTACTCTCGAGTCACTCAAGTGTATAAATCCTCACCTTAGTCGAACCGACCATGACTCCTACTCTAATAGCCGATATCTAGAGCTTTGGGTAGGGAAAAAGAAGCATACCTTGGTTACCTTTGTTGACAAGCCGAATGGCGATTCTCGAGAATTAATGCTCATCAAATTCCCATCCTTGGAATTTAATGTTCAGGGGAAAAGGAGAGAATGGACTCACACATGGAAAGATTGCCTGATTCTTAGGCTCATATTGTACTCTATTTGTAGATCTTATTTCTCCTTTCTTTCTCTCTCTTTCTCTCTCTCTCTCTCTCTTTTTTAGGGAGGAGAGAGGATAGGTAAAAATAGGAGCTCAGATCCTTGCTTGAATTCATGAGTATTTTCATTGGAGCCTTTTTCTTGAATCATGGGTAGAATAGGTACACAGTGGAGATTTTGGGCTGGTTGGTGAAATGTGTTGTCCGGCGAAGGTGGATGTTAATACTCGGAGTGAGAAATCAACATGCCGGACAGTTTGAGGCTAGCAGGCAATGGTTACGCGAAGGAGAAGGAGTAGGTAGATGATAAGCATTTCCTTCACGAGAACACACCGCTCGACAAATCTCAAAGTAACACAAGGCTGCATATGGTGGCTAGAATAAAATTTTGCATATATGGCTCTGGTGGGTCAATCATCCATCGGGGTATTTTCCATGGACTAATCTACTCCCGAGAGGTTCCTTATTGAGCATGCATTCTTATTCTAGTTCAAACCATATCAATATTCCCAACAACTAGACTTTGACAACTATTGCTTATGCTCCCACTAGAATGAAGCATAGGGGAACGCCACATGCCAAAGAACTCAAGTACTAAGAGAGTAAAGGGTTATGTACGAGGCACGTGTAAAGCATAAACAGAGAAACTATTCATCATGTCCAAAAGAGAACTTGCAAAACTTCCCATGTATAAATTACTTGGAGAATTCTCTTCCTTTTATTATTATTAACAAAATTCTAAAGCATGTCATGGCATTTCAAGAAATCAAACGTCAAAGGAACGACAGATAACTTACCTGTGATACCTCCCCCAAGCTTCGATGAAGCTCAGTAGTCTGACTGGTCGGGGTTCTACTGGTTGGGGTTCAGATCCATGCGCTGGAAGATGGTGGAGATGTCGTAGTGCATGGATGTCGCCATCGCCCAGTTCTGCTGCGTGAGATCCGTGTTGTGTGCTATGTCCTGGTTCATCTGCTGCTACTATTGGTAGAGCTCACTGAGCCGGGTGTTGATCTGCGAGATCTCCCTAGTGAACGGGTTCTCGTAGTCGTACCGGGCTGAAGTGGATGGTCCGACCTGTGGACCATAAGAACCCATACCTTCGGAGTAGTAGTACCCGGGATCCTGGCCATAGCCTGGCATGGTTCCTTTGTACTCGCCTGACCCTCCTTGGAAGTAGTCGTACGTTTGCTCGAAGGTCATGTTGGCCGTCGGGTTAGGTGGAGGCATCTGTGATGTCCCAGGCTCTCCAGATGATGGCATCTGTGAAGTGCCTGCCTCGGTCTGCCTTTCCAGCCGGGTCCTGCTACGTGTTGTTGGTCGTGTCCCAGCCACACTGTGGCGTGCTGGTTCCTTCTTCCTCATCTGCAATTTAAGCCGCTTCACCGAGTAGAGTCCGAGGTTTGAGCAGGGAAGCTCAATCTCTTCCTCGTACCCGGGGTAACACATAAAAAGAGTATAATTCGGCCCTTCCCGCATCAAATGCCCTTGCACAAAATGATCAAGACCAATTTGGGTTTGATACTCCTGTGTCAATGGCAAGTAGGTGACTTCTGCATTTGTCAAAGCACCGACATACTTGGTGATACGAGTCACCAGCGAAGTAATGTTAATGGTGCATTTTGTAGTCACCATCCTTTTCCAATGACTAAGCATACTCAACACGGGAGAAAACTTTATCTTTTTATCCATAGCGTAAAGGCAAGGCAACTCAGCATTAAGACAAAGACGTAAATCTGCACGAGGATGAACAACCATAGCAATCCATTTTGCCAAAAACCGCAGCGTAGGATTATGAATGGAAGTTATGCTGTTTTTTGTGCTGAAAGAATCATCAGAAATGGAGTCCCACCATGAGGTTCGCTCACAACGGTGGTCCTTCTCCAAAATATTGGGGTTCAAAATGCAACGTTGATGAAAACCAAGAGCATTGCTAAACTGGCGAGACTTCAAAATAAAATCCTCATTGAAAAATCAAAATCGAATGATAGTTTCTTTCGGGGTGGTTTCGATATTCAAACTCATCAGAAATTCAATAGTGAGAAGACTCGAACCTGATTCCGTGATGGTGTGGAAGTCCTCCCAACCTGCATGCTTGAATGCGCGATCCATGTCATGTCCCAAGTCCGTCTTGATGAGAAGGAGAGGGCTGACGACAGTAACATGTGCAAAGTTGCGATTCTTCAACAACTCTAGCGCACTCCTCTCATATTCGGTTCGTGGCACGATTTGATCAATCACGACAAGAACCCGAATAAGGAAGGGACCTTGTGGTGGTGTCGACATTTCTTCTTCTTCTTCATACAGGACATTGCGGTGGACAGGCATGTCCACCGACATATTATCCCGAGAAGAGGCGGAGCTGTGTGAGTGACGTGAGCTTGATGGAGTCAGCTCCTTGAGCTTGTCGGCTGCCCTCTTGCTCCACGCAATATGATGCTTGCTGTAAGGGTAGTGCTCACAGTACCCGAGGGAAAATATATCAGGGGTTAGCGGTTAGTCGTCCTTGTGGGGGGGTTAACCTCCACAAAACGTTCTTGTCTTGAAAGCCAATATTATTCCAATGAAAGGAAAATATTTTTGGGGTGTATGTGTTTGAACAACACACACAGAATTTTCTTGATTTTTTAGCTCTTGCACTTAGCTTAATTAATGGCTAATTAAACTAGCAAGGAGATTAGAGCAAACGAGAGGGAAGAGAGCACAGAGCAAGGAAGATGAGTGTGCACCTGCGCTTTGGTGTGCCTTAAGGAGACCTCGGCGCCGGCTTTTATAGGTGGGCGTCGGTGGGTGGCCGGCCGGCCAGGGCCCGGCCGGTCGGCCAGTGAACGGCGGCGGCTTGGCCACGGTGACGGCCTAGGCGTAGGCCTGTCCCTTGTTGTGGCGCGGTTGGTGACGACGGGACGCGAGCGGCCGAGAGCAGGCCGGCCGCCCGGGGTGGAGCCGATCGGCTCCTTGTCATCATGCACCTCATGATTTCTTTTCTGACTCTGATCCCTACATGTTAGTGCTCTACTGCACTTGGGTAGCGCCTCTATGGCCGACAGGTGGGGCCGGCCGGCCAGGTTGTGGCCGACGGCCAAGTGACTTGGCCATTTTTTTTAAATGCAGTGAATCAAAGGAAATAATGCACAAGATAAATTTGTAAGAATTTAAATATGCCATGAGTGAATGAAAAGGGAAAGTAAATGCACAAAAATAAACTATCCTATATGCGAATGCATGAATGGATAACTGCCACGTACCTTATGGCGGGGGCTCGTCTTTCCTGTCCTGAGCAGGACTTGTACGCTGTTGAGCTTGATCACCTCCTGATGACTCAGTAGGTGGATTCTCACCTCCTGATGGTTCAGAAAGTGGTGTCTTCTTCCGCCATTCCTTTCAGATGATCGGAGGTGGATCGACCTTGTCTTCTTGTTCTGACTCCAGAGCTTTCTTGCATTGGATCCTTCGTATTGCTTGTTTCCGATTGTGGCTTTTGGTGGCTTTGTATAATCGTAACGCCTCAAGCGTCATGATTATTTCGTCCATGGTCGGGATTGATGGATTCCCTCGCCCTCTCTTGGACGGCTTCCGTGTGACTGCCTTGACTTGGGCACACTGTTCCACCTTTGGCTTAAAGGTGAATTTCTCCTTCTGGCCATTGATGTTGAGCAAGATTTCTCCAGCCCCAACATCGATGTTTGCTTTTGCAGTGCTCAAGAACGGTCTTCCCAATATGAGAGGCGTCTTGGTGTCAACTTCCATGTCGAGAACTACGAAGTCTACGGGAACGAAGAAGTCCCGAATCTTGACTGGGATATCCTCCGCAATTCCCGCTGGGTAACGAATCGATTGATCCGCCAGCTGCAAATACATGGCAGTAGGAGCAAGTGCATGATGGTTAAGTTTATCATAAACTACCTTGGGCATGACGCTGACACTTGCTCCCAAGTTGCACAAGGCACGGTTGAAGTGTTGGTTCCCGATCGAGCATGAGATAGTGGGGTGTCCTGGATCCTTCTTTTTCTCAGGGAGAGGATCGAGTATAGCTGAGCTACACTCTTCCGTCAGGCGTACCATCTCGGTGGCAGGCAAGGACCTCTTGTTCCCAAGAATGTCCTTCAGGTATTTTGCATAGGTGGGCACCTGCATAGCGTCAAGAAGCGGTATATTGACATAAAGCTTCTTAATTACCTCGACGAATTTGCCGAATTGTTTGTCGGCCACCGGCTTCCTTCTCTGTTCCGGAAACGGTAAGGCAGTCGTGTCATAGTACTCCTTTGAAGCCGTGGGATTTCACTGATCTCTTCCTAGGTAGCTTTGGTTGGTTCCTTGCCCTCCTCTTCCTCGGCTTTTGGCTTAGTATTCCTAGCGGGTACGGCTTCCCGCTGACTACCTGCATCTTTAGGTGGAGATGGATCCCGCGTGGACTTTCCAATCCGCGTGGTAACAGCACTAACACTTTCTTTATGGGGTGCTTCCGGTTGCCCAGGAAGTTTTCCCACATTAGCATTAGGATAAGATGCAGCCAATTGAGCAATTTGAGTTTCCATCATTTTATTAAAACTCGATTGGTTTTTAACAACAGAATTAAATCCCTCCATTTGGGTGGCCATAGACTCTAAGACTTTATCAGTAGCAAGAAACTTTTTACTGATGCTATCATTAATTTGTTTTTGGCCATACCATATATCTTTCAAAGTAGGAGAAGAATTACTGTTGTTGAATGAATTACCTTGCTGTTGGCCGAAGGGGAGGTTGGGCTTGGAGTTCCAACCTTGCTGGGGGCGGAAGCCTGCATTGGGATTCCCATTCCCGATGAAGTTCGCTTCCTCTTGAGTGCTCGGGCAACTGTAGCCTGAGTGTCCGGTGTCACCACCTGTCTCACATGTGATTCATGAATCCGAAATCTGCGCCATCTCCTGGGTAGGAGATTCCAACTTCTTCATAAGAATATCCATCTTAGCTGCCAGCATGTCGATGGAGTCGACTTGATGAACTCCTCTGGTACGGGCTGACTGCCTATCTCCCTTCCAACTTTGGTTGGAGGCGATTTTCTCCATTAGAGCCTTTACTCCAGGCACTTCTAGCGAGAGAAAGGATCCTCCTGCTACTGCATCAAGATGTTCTTGAGATCTCTGGTTCAACCCGTGGAAGAAACTCTGGGTAACCAGCCATTCTTCCAGGCCATGATGTGGGCATGCTGCAATATACTCTTGCAGACGCTCCCAAGGTTCCGAAACAGTTTCATCTTTCTGTTGCTGGAAACCTGATATCTTCCCTCGGTAAACATTGGTTTTGCTCACCGGAAAATATTTGGTCAGAAATGCGTCGGTGCAGGTCTGCCAAACATTATTGAAGGAGGCCTTGCTAGTGTAGAACCATAATTTCACCTTCCCAATTAGCGAAAACAGAAACAAACGCAACCGAATAGAATCCATAGTAGAACCTTTGGGATCAATGGTGCTACTCACTTCAAGGAACGTTTGAAGGTGAACGGTTGCGTCCTCTGACGCCTTCCCACAGAATTGATTGGCCTGAACCATGTTGATGAGGCCAGTCTTCAATTCAAAACCATTTCCACCTTGGTTCCCATTATCCTCAAGATCTCGAAAGCTACTGCTTGATGGGGCAGAGAACTGACGGAGGGTCTTGGTGGTAGCCATGGGGTTAGGTAGTGGAGCTGAGCAACTGCGACTTTCACTGAGCTTTCTCTGGGGGGGAGACTCTGCGTCTCACGACCCGTCCAATACGCTCTGGATTAGGTTCAAAGTTTGACGGTAGGTCGAAACCGGTCATGCACTGCTCTGCAAAATAATAACAAAGACAAAGAGAGCAGTGGTAAGCCCGCAAAGAGTAGCGGTGATAAGACTAGAAATGTCTTCCAAAATTTAATTCAACAATATACTTTAGCCAATTGCTCCCCGGCAACGGCGCCAGAAATGCTTGTTGGCACTTCTTAACGTCACTGGAATTGTGCCGTTAGAAAGCCACTGGAAAACTCTTGCCCTATAGAATAAAATATTCTGCAAGCGCACAGAATGACCGTGTAGCACTTCACCTTGGAGTATTCCAGGGTATCGTAAATTTCCACGGGGAAGCTCTTTGGTTAAAGTGATATTGAGAAATTATACCAGGAACACATTCTAGAAATATACACCAACTATCTTAGGGGAGATAACTGGGACGCAAAGATATTATAGGTGGCTGCCCTAAATGACTTAGCTTATCTTAAAAGGTAAGCTAGATAGAAGGTCAAAATGACCAGCGATACAGGAGACTTCTACACTTAGAGATAGAAAAGAAGCTGGGAGAGCAACGAGTGAGAAAGGATTCCTAAGACACTCCTAAACTTATCAGAAAGCCTCTAAAGATCTAGACTAGAACTCTACCTAGCTGTCAGGGAAAAGAGCTTACTTCGGCGGCTGGAAGAGGAAAGGTCCAGACGGGATAGAAGGGGGACCTAACGGCAACCTGCAACTACTGCTATGAAAGCATCCGAACGTTGTAGTCGCATAAAGGACGGACAAGGCTGTCACCACTTGCCGCCTACCACTCTCTTTCCGTAGGGTGGAACACAATTCTAGCTAACACCTAACCAAACACCACGTCTGGGTTCGATGCTAGGATTTCTTGTGAGGCCTTCACAAGAAACCCCCCTCTACCTAGGAGACGGCTAAATCTCCTAGTCCGGGCGAGAAACCCGTAAGTATAAGCCTGACAAACTAACTAGACTCTAACTGAATCTAAAGGTTATGAATTGAAAGGATCACACTACTTTCCTAGATAAACTAAGGAAAGCAGGGAAGGAAAGCTTAACCGATAAAGTAAAGAAGATAACTATATTGATAACGAAATATTCGAAGTATAAAGAAAAGATACAAGAACTTTACCCGATCTCCGAGAGACTCCGGAACCTCGAGGCAAGCTCGACTCAACTCTAACTCCCAACCCTAATCTACTCTAGAAAATATAAAAAGTAAGAGAAGCTCCTTCTTGGTGTGTGTTGAGAAGTGAACTGGAGGCCTCCTTTTATAGCTTGAGCAGGTCGGTTGAGCATCTTGGCGGTTAAGTTAGCTCAGCATGCAACCGTCCTCAGAAGAGCGCCTTGAGCGGAGCCGGTAGCCGGCCGTGCGGCCATATCCTGGCCGATCGGCCAGGGTTGGTCACCATCTGGCACCGCCTTTCGCAGCAACGCTCTGGATTGCCTCCTGGTGTCGGTAGTTATGACGGTCATTAAATGCCTGGCAGTTAAGGCATGCAAGTGGGCCCTCTAATCCATGTGATGTGCCTTTCGGGCCCTTTGATCAAACCGTCATTGGATGAATGGCTTGGATGCTTTGCATGTGTGCTAGTTTGCTCCTAGATCAGTGACTTGTCATGTGGCCGAGATATCTGGCCGGCCAGCTAGGACTTGGCCGGTCGGCCAGGCTTTTTGCCCGTTTTTGTCCTATTTTCTGCCACGTGTCCCTGCATTCACAATTTCACCAAAACTTGTGGAATTTGTTAAATATAAGCAAAATATACATGGAACATTGTGCAAAGTTCTCCTTTTATCCGAAATGTTGACGGTCACAAGGTGTCATAATGGCCGTCAACACGCGCCCACGGGCGAAGTTGCGGCGATGAAGAAGAACCCTTCGAGGCTATCTCGACGGTGGTGAACTTGGAGAGAGGCGAGGTTGAAGATTTGAACGATGGAGGCAATGAAGAGCGAACAGGAGCAAGAAGATGGAAACTGCGATGGGAAGTGAGGAGCATACCCCGTTACGCTAGCGCTCCTTTATATAGGGGCGGCGGGCGGCCGCACCGAGGAGGCGCACGACCGAGCACTCTCAGCCCTCGGTTCGAATCCAACGGCTCTAGGCACGCCCGACGTGCGCGCGTGGCACGAGGCGGCGGATTAGGGCATTAACTGCCCTTCACTCTTGCATGCCTCGTCGGGCCCACCACGACCGTGAGGTCAAGTCCGGAGCTTGACCGCCACGTCACGTCGCACTCGATGGGCGGGTCTGTTCCCGTCAACAGCTACAGAGGCCGCCGCGATTCGTGGGCCTAGCTGAATCCCCGCAATCTGCCGCGATCCTGGCCCCACGCTGAAGGACATAGGTCGACGCTTCACGAAGAAGGTCGCAACCTCCGTGGTGTGTTGGGCACCAAGCATCACTGTCGAGGCATTACACTGGTCGCGCCCCCAAAATTTCGGAAGTTGCCAGGAGTTAGTGAGAAAATGGAAGGAAAGAAGAGCCCCCCAAGGAATCCAATTCTCCCGAAGTGCAGACTTGACCTCACAAATGAGTCCTTGACTCCTCTGCAAGGTCGGGGGCTATTGTGGGGGTCATGGATTAGGGGGCCCACTGGCAGGGCGCCTGCGAACGGAGGAAAACCACTAGTTTCGACTGGTCGGAAGGCTCCGTCTCGCCCGACCTGCCAAGGATCCGGGAAGCGTGGGGATATAAGCCTCCATCTCGACCGAGCCCGGTCTCCTCTAGACGACTAAGGGGTGGAAGGGGTCGGGCACGTCCGTCTCGCCCAACCCCTGTCCCCTCGGGTCGGAAGGGCATACCCCCTCGAGGGGTCCTGTCCATCGGTGAGCACGCACGGTGGAAAAGGGGGGGAGTCCCGGAGACCCTCCCCAAGTCAAATCTGGCTTGTGAAAGAGAAGGCGTGTGGCCTACGCCTTCTCCCGACCGACACCTGACATCACCTGCCCGCCTGCCAACTGAAAAAGCTGATTTGCAGCCCTGTGCTAGGGAAAAGGTAGCTGCATGCACGCTGCTGTGCTAGCGGCCAAGAAGGAAGCTACCACGAAGCTTCCGGAAGGAAGGTGAAGGACACGCGGCAACCAAGGAAGGGGTCGCCAAGACGCACTAGGCCGACAGCGGGCAACCGTCGGGGGCATCCGGCCTTCAAGGGTAGATAGGTAAAACGCCATTGTAAAGCTGTCCTCCTCTTGAGCTATAAAAGAGGAGGGCGTCCCTGCGAGAGGGAGGATTCCAATTTCTGGACTCCCGATCTCTAGAGCACTTAGTCCCCTACACGCACATTCCACACACACAAGGCTTGAACCGGCCTTCGTTGTAATCCGCCGCCAAGAGAGCAATACGATTAGGAGCTCGTTGTACTGGACGTAGGGATCACTCCTGAACCAGTATAAATTCTCTGTCTTGCGTCTCTTGAACCATTCTCCACCGAGACGTGCGTGTTCTATGATCGACACTCGCCGGCGTGAGGTACCCCGTGTACCACCCGCCGACAATACTCAAGTTAAAAGCACTCCATAAACCAAAGATATTACAATTAAGAGCACTAAACATATAGCTCTGTTGGTGGTCGATATGTCGCATGTTTACCACCAACATTTCGTGCATTTCATATCTCATATATGTCTTCCGATCATAAATTACATTATATTAATGAGTTCCACAAGTTTTGATGTATTTGTGAGAGAAGGAGTACACAGGAGAAAATGGAGCATAATTGGGCGCAATGCCCGACCGTTCGGCCACCCCATGGCCGGCCAGCCTCTCACCGAGCCCAATTGCCACGTCATTGATCTAGGAGCCAGGAAACACACCCTCCATCGATCCTAACCGTGAGTTCCAAGTCGGTTTGATCCAAGGACCCCGAAAGGCTTCACCTTGGATTAAAGGGCCCACCTGCATGTGCCACGGAGCTATTTTCACCGGAAATCCTACACAACCGATATCCAGGAGTGATCAACACCGTACACGAGAAGGACGATGTCAAATGGCGCCATCTCATGGCCGATCGGTTGAAATGGCGCCATATTTTGAATTGAAATAAAAATAAAAACTTGAATTTTCCCCATGATTATGAGTGGTTGGTACACACTTGTGTGCCAACCACACCTCTACACTAATGGTTGAACAAGTTCGCAGGGAAACATGACACGCCTAATCACACGGACGACCTACCAAAAGCTGAAGGCCAGAAGGGCCAGGAGCAGGCCGGCCGGCCTCACAGTGGCCGATTGGCCTCCTTCTATGTCATCTCGCACCCATCTTTTGCAGACGTGATGACTACTCGGTGTGCGACACAATGAAACTTGAATTGGTGGAAACAAGCCTAAACATAGGCCGGCCGGCATCTTTATGGTCGAACAGCTTGCAACTTGAGCCAAAAATGACTCCATGCGACGGTTTGCAACCTCGACCTCCCTAACCCTGTTATCCATGTTTATGATTCAAATTCGTGCCTAAAGACAGAACAACTAAAATTTGAACACATATGAATCCCTTACATGTTGTTAAGAATGCCTAAGGTGATATTTCTTATGCAAGTATCTCAATACCTATGGAAATATATTGATACGATTGCTTGATCTTTTTCTTATTGTTACTTTGGATATAATGACATGAAAAGCTAACTATCTTGAAGTTAAGGCATTGAGATTTTCTTTTGAAAAAAAATTTAAATGAGGCTACTCCAATCAAACTCAACTTTGTCCTGTCCTATCCAAAGCTATATATCGAAGTTTTTCAAAGTTGAAGTTGCCACATAGCTGTCTTTTACATTTTGAGCATGATCAAGCTCCTATGCCTTTTACACCTTCTTCATAGTATTCTTGGGTCATTCACGTACACGTCATCAAATAAGTCCATGTTTGCATCATATGGTTCTTCATCCCCCTGAAACAAAAGAAGAGGAGACGAGTGAATCACACTCCTATCTCTATCTAAAAAAAGAGAAAGAAGAAGAAAAGGGGAAGATGAAAGAGCTTGACAATCTATATGCAAGGACAATGTCATTCAGTTTACACACGCACTTGACCAAAGAATATGTAAGAACTTGAGTGTTTGAGGCAAGTTGCTTGATCTAGCAAAATAAATGGTAAAATATAAGCAACACTTTACCTCTACCTACAACTCCACATAAGCCTATAGAATAAGAGAGGATACTTTTTGGCCAAAGAGAGGTTCATACACATTGAGAGAGTAAGAGTGTTGAGCAAGATATGAGTACGCCTCCCTTTTTCTTAAAAATATTCAAAAACTCCAAATGCCAAGACGATGAGAGATGTTACGTGGATCATGAAGTTGTTCCAAGGATCAATAGGTTACAGGAGAAGGTATTAGACACTTGGAATCCAAGGTATGAGAAAAAGCTAAGTAATGTCTCTTATGCATTCCATAACTTAATGACCCTAAGTTTTGCTAGATCCTCAATATCTATCTTAACACTTTGCTCGGGACTAGCAAAGTTTAGGTGTGGGGGCATGTTGGTGGTTGATATGTCACATATTTACCACTAACATTTCTTGCATTTCATATCTCATATATGCCTTCCGATCTTAAATTACTTTATATTAATGAGTTCCACAAGTTTTGATGTATTTGTGAGAGGAGTACACATGAGAAAATAGAGCACAATTGGGCCCAATGCCCGGCCGTTCGGCCACCCCATGGCCGGTCGGCCTCTCACCGAGCCCAATTGCCACGTCACTGATCCAGGAGCTAGAAAACACACCCTCCATCGATCCTAACCGTGAGTTCCAAGTCGGTTTGATCCAAGGACCCCGAAAGGATTCACCTTGAATTAAAGGGCCCACCTGCATGTGCCACGGGGCTATTTTCATCGGAAATCCTACACAACCGACATCCAGGAGTGATCAACACCGCACACCAGAAGGACGGTGCCAAATGGCACCATCTCATGGCCGATCGGCCATAGAGATGTTGTTCGGCCTCCAAGCTGCATGCCTAACGCCCATCTTTCTCGTGCATGCTTCTCCTTGGATGCCAAGCTCCCCTATGTTGGTTCTCAAGCTTCACCGACCTTGGAGGATATATAAGGACACCCCCTCCTTCATTTGTACAGACACCATTTTTGGGAGAGAAGTGCTTTAGTGCCAAGTTGTTCCATTCTTTAGAGTAGAGAGGAAGAGAGAGTGGAGTGAGGTCTTGGGTGACAGCCAAGCCTTGGAGGGAGAGTTCGGGGCCTGTCTCGAGCTTCTCTCACCTTTGTAGCCACTCCAGGGAAATAAAGCTTCAAAAGTTATCTAAGTAAGTTTCCCATCTTTCCTTAGTATCTCGCTAGTATTTCCCTTTACTTTTAGTACGTAGTGATCTGCGGGATCCCTTATCTGCGTGAGTGCTACACACTCATTTGGGGTTTCCTCATAAGCCTTTCGCGTTAGGTGGATGTTAGTAGTTGATAGCTTAGACGTGGTGTCTGTGCTTGGTAGCTACCTTGGGTTGTGTTCCACCCCACGGAACCGCAAGTGCTAGACGACAAGTGGTGACAGCCTTGTCCGTCCTTTGTAGTTCACCATGTTCGGGTGTTTTCATAACAGTAGTGTTGAGCCCGGAGGATCCCCTTCTCATCCCATTCTGAGTTCCTCCCGCTCTAACCGTCGAAGCAGATCGGATTAGATAGTCGTAGGTTGTCTGACTATCGAGAAGGCTAACTAAGGTTAGATCCTCTTTCCTATTTACCTTTAGCTCCCTGGTAGGTCCGGTTAGAGATTTTAGGTTAGTCGTGTCTACCGTTCCTTGGATTTGACATCCAGGTTCTTAATCCCTGGTGAAAGGCTACAACGGTCTCTGTGCGCTTGCGGAGTAATTCTTTAGGCTAAGGAGTGCCAACAAGCTCCAAAACTCAATTTCAAACCTATGTGACGGTTCATACGGATGACTGCATAGGCAAGTAGCTTTCATGTGCCATAGATGGCTCAACCAGAAATAGTGCCACAGCCCAATGAATGCGGTCAACATTCATATAGGCGGAATTGAGCATCATCTTCTTTCTCGTGTCTCTCTCCATCTTGCTTCTGCCACCGAAGAAGAAGAGAAACTAGATCCAAAGATCTCACTGGACCTCCATCGTGATTGGATCTAATCACGACAAAACGGGGAAGGGCCCGGAGAATTTTATTCCATGGCGACATCATCCCCGTCTCTATGTCGTCATCCGGAAACCTAATACTACATGTCGTCATGAAGTTGTTGACGTCGCCGACACCACCTTCATCAAAACCGCCATGGAGATACCAAATCCACCCTACCTCCTCGTCGTTGCCGGGAAGGAAGAGAAGGAAACAAATCCTCAATACCAAAATACTTAACATGAAGAAGCCCTAGCCGTAAAAAGGACTCAATCTAAGACAAAACTATTTGAAAGATGGATCCCCACTCCCTCCAACCTCCGGCGAGACTCGCCGGAGGAGGGAGGGGGACCAACGGTGGTGGACCTGCGAGGGGGCGGCGGGGGCGGCTCCTCTCCGTCCCACGTCACGCAAACCAGAGAGGGTTACTGCTCTTGTACTACGCTGGTACATCTTCTATACTTAACCCAGAGGGAGTACTTAGCAGACATCGGAAGGTCCAAGAGAGGTGAACTGCTGAGAAGCACATATTCACCTCTATGCTTATTAACAACAAGGGATCATGGTCATACACATTCACCCAACACACAATTTTTTTGCCATATATAGATGCTATGGGAGATCAGCTGTATTTTTCTGTGATATCCACAATGCACTGCACAACTTCGTCCGGAGTAGATAGCATTGCCATGTGATCTGCGCCGTCGATCTCCTTCACCTCGTCCACTGGGTTGTTGGACACCATCCACCTCTGGAACTCCTCGGGCAGCGCCCGGTCTTGATTGCCAATGATGTAGACCTTGTGCACCGAGCCATAACGGTCCTTGGAGAATGGTTCCATGACCTGTAAGTCTTCGAGGAACATCGAGCCCACTCGCATGACAGATTTCGCAAGTGTGATGTCCTGTAAATAAGTAGGAAGTGCACATGTCATATCAATACGCACAGTAATGTTTTGGCAAGTTACCACAGGAATTGCCACAAAAACTCGAACATTGTAGGTAATAAATTAAATGCCCAAACTGGTATATTTATTTTATTAGCAAACTATTTTTTGTAATTAGAAGGCTTCTTCCATTTCGAGGATAAGTCGTTGACCGACAATTACAGATATAATTCTGAAATATATTATTGAAGATTGACATCACATAAATATAGATTTTATAAATGAAATAAGTTTTGGTCAAATATTTGTACTAACAAAAACGAAATTTGCCATATTAAAATGGGACTGAGTATTCTGATGCGCAGTCCTGCTAGTGTAAAAGAAAATATGAAATCATGGTATATATCAATTTTTCTACGAAAATATATTGAGAGCTAAAAACCTTGCACAGTTATAGGTCGTAAAAAAAATACTACTATCTCAGTTCTAAAATATAGCTACGTTTAGCTTTTCTAGGACAGATTAAGAAGTATGATAAAATGTCTCATATACCCTTCGTTAAACATGTCCATGTAGGTATATATGGTAGCTATACTTGCCTTATATACCTCCATGCTTATAACTAGGACCACAAGATAATTAATTTCTTAAGCGATATTGTTGTTCATTCACCCATTCAATCAGGCTTCACAATTTATACGTAGCTATATTTTAGAACAAATTTTAAATGCTTAATATATTTTGGAATGGAGTGAATACCTCTTTGGAGCAGAGTTGGTAGAGGTTCTGCTCGATGACCCGCGGACCGAACATGAAGGAAGCAGGGAGTTTGCCTTCTGCATCTTGTGGTTTCATCTCATTGTCCAACTGCGACTGCCCCCGGTTGCGCTTACCATGCTTAATTAAGAGTAAAATAAGAGCGAAGACGAATTAACAGTTTTTTGAGCTCGCTAGAACGAACAATTTTTTATATCTATTCTATCTTTTATGTATTTTACCTCCACGAGCACGCTCCCCGGCGTCGACGTGCAGTCCGGCATGTAGGCGCACAGGAACACCGCGGCGGCGACCTTGTCGGGGAACTCCTCCGCGGCGAGCGCGACGTTGAGGCCACCGAGGCTGTGCCCCACGAGGATCGCCTTCTCCCCGTCGGGAAGCGACCGGAGCGCGTCCAGCAGCGGCGCCGTGTAGTCTCTGAACGTGGGGACCTCACGCAGCTGGCGGGCGTCGATGCCCGACGCCGCGAGGTCCAGCGCCACGACGCGCCATGGACGCCCGGCCGAAGACGAGGGTTGCAGGCCCTGGAGACGCGACGCCACCTTGTACCAGCACCAGCCGCCGTGGCAGAGGCCGTGCACGAGGAAGATGTGCCTGGCGCTGGCAGTGCTGATCGGCGATTCCGCCATGGATACTTTGTGTGCAGCTGCAGCGCACGTCGTCGTGAACTCGTGATCGAAGAACTCGCGCTTTGGTGATGGTGATTTAAACGAATGGGGATAACAATGTGTGGCTATACGTCATATACACTGATAAGCTGAGTTGCATGGATAATACAGAAAAATTACGAGGATCGGGTCAAAAGTGGAGGGGCTGCTAAGGATATTAAACTATTATATAGTACAACGAGACGTGGCCAGAACCTTTGCTTATTCACGCTAAAAAAGAACCTTGCTCATTCTGTCCAATAGTTTGACCGTCCGCCCTGAACTTTAGTGCATAGCAAAAAAAAAAACATAATTTGTTTGGCAACAACTGTTTTTGTTTAGCCGATCACCAGAAACATGTTTCTGTCCAAAAAATTTGTTCCCTAGCGGACAGTCCGCCTTACCATTCTTCTTTCTCACAAAGAATGTAAATTTGGTTAAATCAAAAGAACCGTCCACCATATAAACGTGGACAGCCTGCCATGCACCTATTTTTCACTTTTTAAAAAACACTTTGAATCCATTATTTTCACCTTTTAGAATGAAATCGACTCTCATATGCAAGGGACGTTTTTGTGTAAAGTTGTACGCTGGTAGCAATACTGTCCACTGTATAAACTTGGACAGCCTGCCATGCACCTCAAATTGTCACTTTCTAAAATACACATTGAATCCATTATTTTCACTTTTTTAAAATGAAATCTACTCGTATATGCAATGTAATTGTTTTAGTAAAGTGGTACATTGGTACTATAGAACTGTCAAGCAAACGACATTGACACTATGTAGCAGTATAGCTATGTAACCTATTAATCTAGTCAATTTTCATACTCCATCCATCAATTAAAATTGGCCAATAACCTCTTGACTAGTAAAATAGAAAATTCTATCATATACCTTTACTTTAAGCTTATATTTTCTTCATAGTTCCATCCAAGCCATCTCCACAGCACCACTTGAAGCTCAATAGCAACTTAGGGACTGACCTAGCTATGCTCATATCTAAATAAAAAGCCCATGCATATTCATGGGAAAAATTAACTCATTCTTAAAGCGAAGAACTAACTATAATACGATTGCGCAACATTTTTCATACAATAAAATGTTTAATAAGACCGTACTTGAATAAGAAAGCTCACAACAGTGAGAAATAAGATCATACTCCCCTGTCCCAAAAAAGAATACAATTCTCGCTTCTCGAAGAGTCAAACAGTTTGAACTTTGATTAAAATTATATAAAAACATACTAACATTCATATAGTACAAAATCATTACAATTAGATTTCATATGTAATATATTTTTGTAACTAATTTATTTAGAAACATAAATGATAATACTATTTAATATAAAATTGGTCAAACAAAAGATACTTGGACTAGCACGATTTCCATAATTGCATTTTTTATGGGATGCAGGGGGTACTTGAATACGAAAGCTAACGCAGGCTCAATAGCCACAAAAACAATTCATCAGTTGTATTTGTTAGCTATGTCCACAATACACTGCACAACCTCATTCGGAGCTGAGAGCATCGCCATGTGATCCGCCCTGTGGATTTCCATCACCTCACCCACCGGGTTTTTGGACACCATCCACCTCTGGTACACTTCGGTGATTGCCAGGTCTTGCTTGCATACTATGTAGGCCTTGCGCACTGAGCCATAGCGATCCTTGGAGAGTGGTCCCATGACCTGCAGGTCTTCGAGGAATACTGCGCCGACTCTCATGAGGGATTTCCCAAGTGTGATGTCCTGCAACATAAGTAGTTAGTTTATTTGTTATTGCTGCATACTTTCCATATATATACTTGCAACATCCAAAGTTCGAGTGGCACAAAACGTATGGCTTTGAATAAATTCTTTCTCAGCACTTGTGCATTTATATTTTTTTTTTGCAGATTATTATTTTTCTTTAGGAAACACAATAAATATGTAGACCTTAACACAGGCATATGCATGCACACACACTCAACAATATGAATACATATATGCACATCTTATTCTATAAGCACAGCCATTCGTCTGTCAGTTAGAAATTACAATACTCATTTCATATGATTAGACCAAATTGTTTACCAACAATTAATTTATTGGTAGATATTTTGTGACACACAACTGATTTTAGATTTGTATTTATAAATATTCAATTGTAATTACATTTCTTTGTCAGATTGAAAAGGTGAGTATTAATTGGTCAAATCCTTGTGCTAACCAAATGAAGCACGCCGTGTCTAGAAACAGTTGTGCTGCGTACATAATAAACTATCTCTAAATGCCAAATTGTCAGACGTTATAATGCTGTACACCTTATTTTTACGAAATGTGAACTAGAATTATAGATCTTATACCTCTTTGGGCCGAACATGAAGTGAGCTGGGAGTTTGCCGTCTGCATCTTGGGGTTTCATCTGATTATCCAGTTGGGATGCCCGGTCACCCTTGGTATACTTCAAAAGACATGACGAATTAAACAGTGGTCGCCATAATAAACTATCATTTTCATGTTATAAAACACTACTGTACTTACAAACGTTTTCCGGGTACATTTTGCAAGTGACGAAAGTCGGTCTGTTAAGATTTTGACGATCAAGTAGCTAAGGATTTTTAATCTAATTATTAAAGCACTCCCCGAGAGTTATTATCTTAGTTATCAACCATTTTCTTGTTTAAAAATATTTGTTAGGGGTTCGTGGTGGCTAATTTGTTTTCCTCTTGTAGTTTATACAAGTACAAAACAAACGCTTGACAAAAAAATATAAAGAAGCATAGTGTTCCTCGGGTATTTGAGGAAAAAACTTTGAATTGAAAAGTTTGCAGTGAAATGTTCTTAACGTTTCATTTTTATTCTTTGAACATGTGCTGCACTTTTAATTGCTTTATGGCTTCCTGCAACAAACAAAATAAGCGTTTTATGGCCAGTTCCCAGTAGCAACAAACAGTATATAGTCCAATCCTTCAAAGTAACAATGCCCAGTTCCCAGTAGCACCACCGCCAATCTGTCTTAGGCCAGTCTCAGTACTCTACTCCAAAGCTCTACGCTACGGAATGCAAGGTATGCTACCTAAGTAGCTATTGTGACCTCTATGGACATGAAAGGATGACACGTCACCATTGGAGTATCCATCCTATCCATGCCTTCAATCTAAATTTGTGGCCCAGGAATCCATCAATCCAATAATAATGCCTGTCTCGATGGAGTTATCTCTCATTCCCCAATCACGTATGTCGCATACCTTTTCATGTCTAGTGGAAGACATCACTATCACAATAGCAAGGTATTATTTTCGGATTATGTTTTTAGAGCAAATTTAATAGACCTTCCACTGCGAACAGTTTTTAACAATTAAATATCTGTCATTATTCCAGATTTTATCTAATGTTAATTTCATAATATAACAGCACAACTGATTGCACAAAACTGTTCTAGAGCTTTTTCATCACAATTGAGGTCACAAGAGAAAACAACCTTCCACCCACCGTGTACCGTGTACGGCTGCTTAAAGTTAGACTTAAGGCTATACCTCTTAAGTGTAGTTTAGTACAGCTTAGTACTACCAATCACAGAACAGAAGGATTAAAAAAAGAAATCCACTAGCTAAGTAAGATTTGCTATGTAGGTGAGATAGTAAAAACATTACGCAAGATATGAGAGATTTTGTGAATGTTTTGCACCAAAATAAAAGTTAGTGTTGGCAACCATCACTAACCAATTACTAAACGTCAGAGTGTTGCAACGATTTCTGCTGAAGCGGATAATGAAAGTCGTTTCTGCTGCCGTTGTATACAAACATCTTTTGTCACAAAAGTACATGATGATTCCACATATGCGGAAAAATTTTAGTATCACAAAATTAACAATCTTATTATCCATCCAGGTTTTCCAATCTCGACTTAAAAAAATGGAGTTTAATAAAATCCAAAAGACCAAGACATGCATTTATTTACCTCCACGAGCACGCTCGCCGGCGGCGATGTGCAGTCCGGCATGTAAGCGCACAGGAACACGGCGGCGGCGACCTTCTCGGGGAACTCCTCCGCGGCGAGGGCGACGCTGAGGCCTCCGAGGCTGTGCCCGACGAGGACCGCCTTCTCCCCGTCGCGAAGCGACCGGAGCGCGTCCAGCAGCGGGCCCGTGTAGTCTCTGAACGTGGCCACCTCACCCAGGCGACGGCTGTCGACGCCCGACGCCGCGAGGTCCAGCGCCACGACGCGCCATGGACGCCCGGCCGGTGACTGCAGGCTCCCCAGCTGCGTCGCCACCTTGTACCAGCACCAGCCGCCGTGGCAGATGCCATGGACAAGGAAGATGTGCGTCGCGCCGCTGCTGCTACGAGTGGCAGCTCCTTCCTCGGCCATTGATGCTTTTGTGTGTAGCCACACACGTTGTTGTGATGAGCTCGCGCTCTCGGTCGCGAGATGATTTTGACTCGCTGCGCGCACGTCAGGGTCCCTCAAATTCGAATCTGAAAAGTCGTATACATCAAATTCGAATTATGTCCGCTGATAAAGTTGAATCTGAAGTGGAAGGGCGGGCGGGCGGCTAACCGGAAAGCTCGGTTTCAAGGTTGAGTACCAAAGTTAGAAAACAACACCAACAGTCCAAGATTACTGTAACGGTTGCGCTCTCTTGCTCTTACAATTCATTATTATTTCAGTCCATCTAAAATTAATAATAAGTCCCTTTAGATATTTTTTTTAAAAAATGTAAAAGTTAGACTTTTTGGTCATGCATAGCTCAATCTTCTAATTGAGTTAGTGGCGCCGCGTGATTAAAATGTGGTTGTATCACGGACTACGACGGATTCAAGGTGGCCCTGACTCGTGCAACTGTACTGAGCTACTCACACGAAAGTTATCTAGAGCAAGTACTAAATAGCGTTGGTAGCGTCCGCAATTGCGGCTGCTATAGCGGTAGCGGACCTCTACCGCTACCGTTAGCGGAATAAAATAGCATGTTTACACTTAGCGTCCGCTATTGGGTCGCTATTGCTGATTTCATACCGCTATTTGTTATGTTAATGGTTAAAGTGACAATGAAGATGAATTAAGTGACAATAAAAATGTTGAATATGATGTTTTAGATAATAATAAAGAATGACAAGCTAACAAATTATGTTGTTTTTTTATTAACGTGACAATTTAACGCTAATATACATCTATGTATCTTATATTTATACATTTATTTAAAATTTTTCATGAATCTCATAATATAAAATACATTGGCTAAATAGAAATTTTAAACTTTTGACCAAATATGATTGTATTTTTTTCAAATATGCCATAAAAAGTTGTCTAATTTTTAAATTCCACTATTTGGACTTAGTGGCCACTATAGCGTCCGCTATCCGCGATCCGCTACACAAACACTAATCCGCTACTACACCGCTAAACGCTATTTATTACCTTGATCTAGAGTGACAAAGAAAGCAGTCACGTTAGGATGAAATGCGTGAACAAGCACAACTTACTTACTACTTGCTAGCATGTGAAAGTCCGAAAAATTCAGTTTGTTAGCCGATCTCGCTACGAAGAGAGCAGTCTTCAAAAAAGTATTTCTCTATTAAGTGTGATTGGGTTGTACTAATGGCACTTTCATGGGGAAGGCAAATTTGCAGGCGACCGCTAGGAGGGCTCCACGGTGGTCGATTTCCGACCATGAGTTTTTTCCCCCTTTTTTAGTATTTTTTTATCATTTTAGAAAAATATTTTCAAGGGAAGTTTTTTAGGAAACATATTTTCAAAAAATAAAAAAATGTAGCAAAATATGTTTTCAAGGAAAGTTTTTCGGAAACTTATTTTAGGAAAACTTTTGCACTAAAAAATTTAGAAACATAAATTGTATTCTAAAAACGATAAAAAAACTTCGGAAAACATTTTAGAAAATATTTTGGATAAAAATTGTGTCAAAAATTAGAAAAATATACTTAAAAAAGTCTTCTGCCTATGGCTCGGCAGGCACCACCACTCCTAACACCGTAGCTCGCCTTGGCCATGTCGCTTCGTCGTGCCCCGCCCGCTGCACCGCAGTCGCTCCCCTCGAAGCTCGCCCTGCTATATCAGCCATGCTACTCCCCTCCACCCCACGCAACTGCGGCTTGGGCGTGCCGCTATGGCACCCGCGACAAGCCCACCATGCCACTCCGCCACCTGCCACACTACAGCCGCAGCCGCCGCCACCACTGAATCACCTTCATTTGGATCTGGGGGAGGTCAAAATAGAGGGAGAAGAGAGGAATGGATAAGAACAGGGAAGAGCACACGAGTACAGGGAATCTGTTGCTAGGTGTGGGGCCCACCCAAAAGGGCGTGTTGCTGATGACCCCTGTTGACCGTTCAAATAGTCACGCTACAGTCACTCGTCATTCTAAGTTCGTGTACTATCATAGATTATTTGGAGAGATGCTTTATAGTCTCCTAAGAGTATCTCCAACCGTCTTCATTTTCTCAACCTAACTATCACATTGGGAGAGTTTTAGGAAAGCAGAATCCTTTCTGTTAATTATTTGGACAAACTAATAATCCACCCTAGCTCTCTTCCAGGCATACTGTACCCGGCGCATGCCAGCCATATGTCGTCATGTTGATTCATGTGGCATCCGGCATGTACACCTTTACGCTATCCGCACTCGTCAACCTCTATTTCCAACCCATAAAGGAATATTCTCGTCTAGTCATCAAAATTTCAACCTCTATACTACCATTTTCCGCACCCATCAACCTCTATATAAACTAATCTATATTTTATTCAACCATCCCAATTAGCATCTCCTCTCTCCTCACATTTTCTTTTACTTTTCTTTTTTTTCCTCCTATTCTTTTTTCCCCTCCTCTTTTTCTCCGCATGGGCCTCTCCTCTCTCTCCGACATCTCTGTCATCTCCTCCCAGATCTTTCTCTCTGCATCTCTCATCCGTCTCGATCTCCTATCTCTCTCATGCGACAAGCGAGAGCTCGAGTTCGAGCTCGCTCCCAGCGCGAAGCTACAGGCGGAGGAGCAGCAGCTCCACCTCTCCAGCCCTCTCTTTCTGTCGGCCCGCCTCCCCAGTGTTGCTCCTCCCGGTCCGTCTTGGAGCTGTTCCTACTCGCGGTGGCGCGTCTGCTCTTCGATTTGTGCTTCATTTTGATGGTTGCTTTGATTTGTGCTTGGATTTGAATTCGAACCGTGGATCTGTGCTTCGAATCGGGCTTTTTTTAGTCGAATCGAGGATTTGTGCCTCTCTCTCACTGGTTGTGGCGCTTCTTTCTTCGATTCCCTGCCTCCTCGCGGTCTTCATGCTCGCTGCCGGCGGACCTTGGCACCTCGGAATGGAAGCCGAGAGTGCCGCGTGTTAAACGAGTTGTAACCAAATATGGTTGTATCTAAATATGGTTGAGATATGGCTGGTTAGGAAACGTAGGACTGTTCCTAGTATAGAACTGTTCTAACCGTGTAAATATTTTCCTTCTTTAGATTGTTTCCGAACCAGCCAAACTCATCTATATATTTGTACTTGCGCCTTGTTTTGCGCCACCATTGAGATTAACACGAAGTCGTCGTGATCTCCGAGTGGAGGCCGACGTTCCACCAAATTCCACAAGCGCCTCTGATTTCTACATGGTATCAGAGCCTAGGCGATTCGAGATCTCAAGCAATGGCGTCCTCAAGCTCGGCGTCCAATCCTCTCCTTGGCATCCAAGTCACGGAGAAGCTCACCCGCCAGAACCACGGCATGTGGTCGGCGCAAGTCCTTGCAACCTTACGAGGTGCAAAACTGGAGCGCTATGTCAACGGCAAAGCCGTCGCTCCAGCCGAAGAAATTGATGCTAAGGCGGCTGACGGCACGATCGTCAAGGCCCCCAACCCAGCCTATGAAGATTGGTTCGCTGTGGACCAACAAGTGCTAGGGTTCATCCTTATGTCCCTGTCCAGGGATATCTTGGCGCAAGTCGCCTTCTCGAAGACCTCCGCTGAAGCTTGGAAGGCAATCGGCGATATGTTCGCCTCCCACACGCGCGCACGTACCAGCAATGTACTGCTCGCCCTCGCCACGACGAAGAAGGACAACATGACTGTTGCCCAGTACTATGGCAAGATGAAGGGTCTTGCAGACGAGATGGCTGCAGCAGGAAAGCCCCTTGATGACGACGATCTGGTGACGTATATCTGCAATGGTCTTGATACTGAGTACAACCCTCTAGTTTCTGCCCTTGTAACTAGAACAGATCCTGTTACACCTTCTGAATTGTATTCTCAACTTCTAAGCTTTGAGACTAGACTAGAGTTGCAGTTTGGCAATGGGTCTTCGTCATCAGCAAACTCAGCAGGAAGGGGCGGCAGCCGTCGTGGCAGCCAGCAGATGCGCGGCTCAAACCGTGGTCGTGGTGGTCGGCAAAACTCTGGCCATGGCTTTGGTGGACCTGGTGGGCGTGGCTTTGGTTCTGGGCGTGGCCGTGGACAGCAACAGATGCCACGACAGAACCAACAACGCAAAAGTCTCCCAACTGGTCCAACAGCAACCTACGACAACTTCGGCCGTCCAATTTGTCAGGTCTGTTTTAAAACAGGACACACAGCGATCGACTGCTGGCACAGGTTTGATGAAAATTACGTTCCCGAGGAGCGCCACGTTGCTGCTGCCATGAGTCTCTATTCCTCGGACCAGAATTGGTACATGGACTCTGGTGCCACAGATAATATCACCAGTGATCTTGAGAAGCTTGCTGTTCGTGACAAATATCATGGAGGCGACCAGATTCATACAGCAAGTGGTGCAGGTATGGAAATCAAACATATTGGTCATTCATTAGTTCATACCCCGACTCGCAATTTACATCTAAATAATATCCTTCATGTTCCAAAGGCGGCTAAAAATCTTGTTTCAGTTCATCGTCTCACCAAAGATAATTCTGCTTTTCTTGAATTTCACCCTGAATATTTTTTGATCAAGGATCAGGCCACGAAGAACATCATTCTTAAGGGTCCATGCCGCAAGGGCCTTTATCCCCTTCCTACATCCACCGAGAAGCAAGCTTTTGGAGTCGTCAAACCATCTTTTGAAAGATGGCATAATCGTCTGGGTCATGCATCTGCCCCCATTATTTCTAAAGTTATTAGCAAGAATAATCTTCCTTGTTTAGATGAACCAAATAAAGAGTCAGTGTGTGATGCCTGTCAAAAGGCAAAGAGTCATCAGCTTCCGTATCCCAAGTCCCATAGTGTTTCAAGAAAACCTTTGGATCTTGTTTTTTCAGATGTTTGGGGTCCTCCACCCAGTTCGGTTGGAAGGAATAAATATTATGTTAGTTTCATCGATGACTACAGCAAATATGTGTGGATTTATCTCATTAAGCATAAATCTGAAGTTTTTCAGAAATTCAATGAATTTCAAAACCTTGTTGAGAGACTCTTTAATAGAAAAATTGTTGCAATGCAAACTGATTGGGGGGGCGAGTATCAGAAGCTTCACTCCTTTTTTGAGCGAATTGGGATTTCTCATCTTGTGTCGTGTCCTCATGCTCACCAACAAAACGGGGCTGCGGAACGAAAACATAGACATATTGTTGAGGTTGGGCTAGCTCTTCTTGCTCATGCTTCTATGCCTCTTAAATATTGGGAAGATGCTTTTGTCGCTTCCACCTACTTGATCAATCGAACACCCAGTAGAGTTATTGACTATGACACGCCTCTAGAACGGCTTTTTCAGCAAAAACCAGACTACTCTTCTCTTAGAATTTTTGGTTGTGCCTGCTGGCCAAATCTTCGACCATATAATACTCATAAATTTCAATTCCGTTCTAAACAGTGCGTGTTCCTTGGCTACAGTCCCTTGCACAAAGGTTTCAAATGTTTAGATCCTTCCACAGGACGGGTCTACATATCTCGAGATGTTACATTTGATGAGAATGTTTTCCCTTTTTCTCGTCTTCATCCCAATGCCGGTGCTCGACTCCGTCAGGAAATATCCCTTCTTCCTCCTGATCTCCGGCCACCAACATGCGATCAAGGGGGAGAACTAATGAGTAATCACATGTTTGATTCTAACAATCCCTGTGAAGATTTGTGTGCAGGAAACGGTGTGGATTTAGCAAATACAGGGGATGGTGGTGACTCTGGTGCGGAACCTGTGTCAGGTGCAGGAGCAGAAGAAGCCATGTTGCCTACGCCTCCTGCTGCTTTCGGCCACCAGGAGCGCACCGCGTCACCGACCAGGCAGCAACCGGCATCTCCATCAGAGCAGGCGCCCGATCTCCCCGTACCCGAGTTGGTCGCTATAGATCTGCATGTGCCAGCATCAGGTGCATCTGTGCCTGAGGAATTTGCGTCTCCAGCCGTGGCATCACCAGAGGTTTCAAGACCAAGGACACGTTCACAAGCTGGTATTCGCAAACCAAAGGTATATACTGATGGCACTATTCGATATGGATGTTTTACGTCATCAGGGGAACCACACAATATAAATGAAGCATTAGAAGATAAAAATTGGAAAAATGCTATGGATCTAGAATACTCTGCCTTGATGAAGAATAAGACATGGCATCTTGTGCCACCGAAAAAGGGCACCAATATTATTGATTGTAAATGGGTCTACAAAATAAAAAGAAGAGCAGATGGAAGTCTTGATAGATACAAAGCTCGTCTTGTTGCTAAAGGCTTCAAGCAAAGATATGGTATAGACTATGAAGACACTTTTAGTCCTGTGGTCAAGACATCAACTATTCGAGTCATTCTTTCTGTTGCTGTGTCAAAAGGTTGGAGTCTTCGTCAATTAGATGTGCAAAATGCTTTTTTACATGGTTTATTGGAAGAGGAAGTCTATATGAAACAGCCACCTGGATATGAGGACAAATCTTTGCCAAGCTATGTGTGCAGGCTTGACAAGGCTCTGTATGGACTCAAGCAAGCGCCAAGAGCGTGGTACTCTAAGCTAAGTATGAAACTACAAGACTTGGGGTTCAAACCATCAAAGGCAGATACATCTTTGTTCTTCTACAATAAAGGTAACATCAGTATATATGTACTTGTTTATGTTGATGATATCATCGTAGCTAGTTCAACGCCGAGTGCAACTTCAGCTTTGCTCAGTGATCTTAACAAAGAGTTTGCTCTAAAAGATCTAGGTGATTTGCACTATTTTCTTGGAATTGAAGTAAATAAAGTGTCCGATGGTCTGATTTTAACGCAAGAAAAATATGCTTCGGATGTATTAAAAAGAGTTGGAATGAGTGACTGTAAACCAGTTACTACTCCTATGTCTACCTCAGAAAAACTCTCGGTTCATGAAGGAGATTTGCTTGGTCCGAATGATGCTACTCAATACAGAAGTATAGTTGGTGCATTACAATATTTGACTCTGACAAGGCCTGATATTTCATTCTCTGTTAATAAAGTTTGTCAGTTCTTACATGCACCTACCACTATTCATTGGGCTGCAGTCAAAAGAATTTTGAGGTATATAAAGCATACAACAAAACTTGGGCTCAAGATTGGCAAAACGACATCTCTCCTGGTAAGTGGTTTTAGTGATGCAGATTGGGCCGGAAGTCTTGATGATAGGCGATCTACAGGAGGTTTTGCAATATTCTTGGGGTCAAATCTTGTTTCCTGGAATGCAAGAAAACAAGCAACTGTGTCAAGGTCTAGTACGGAAGCAGAATACAAGGCATTAGCAAATGCAACGGCAGAAATCATGTGGATTCAAATCTTGTTCTTAGAAATTGGGATTCAAGCACCAAGAAAAGCAAAGCTGTGGTGTGACAATATGGGAGCCAAATATCTTTCGGCCAATCCAGTGTTTCATGCACGTACAAAACATATTGAAGTTGATTACCATTTTGTACGAGAAAGAGTTACAAGAAAGTTACTTGACATTGAACATGTCTCGACAAGGGATCAGGTGGCAGATGGTTTTACAAAACCACTTCCGGCGCGGCAACTGGAATTATTCAAGGGCAATCTCAATCTAGAGAAGATTTAGATTGAGGGGGAGTGTTAAACGAGTTGTAACCAAATATGGTTGTATCTAAATATGGTTGAGATATGGCTGGTTAGGAAACGTAGGACTGTTCCTAGTATAGAACTGTTCTAACCGTGTAAATATTTTCCTTCTTTAGATTGTTTCCGAACCAGCCAAACTCATCTATATATTTGTACTTGCGCCTTGTTTTGCGCCACCATTGAGATTAACACGAAGTCGTCGTGATCTCCGAGTGGAGGCCGACGTTCCACCAAATTCCACAAGCGCCTCTGATTTCTACACCGCGCGCCAGGCCACGGCGCCAGCCAGCAGCTCCACACGGCAGTTGTGGATGGCGCGCCGGTGCGCGGGCCCCACGCCACGACGGCCATGCGGAGCTCCGGCGTGGCGTGCGAATCGCCGGTTGCCTCCCTAGCCGGTGGTTGTGCCGTGCAACAGCGGCGCAGGCTGGAGCCGGCCATGGCGCGAGAGGAGGAGGAGGCATGGACGGGCTCCCCTGCTCGCCGCCGTGGTGGTTGGGAGCGCGCTGGTGTGTGGGCCCGCACAGTGCATAGGGTCTCTCCTTGAAGACCCTGGGAATAGCGGCTCGGAGGCCGATCGCTAGGATAGCGATCCACTTCCAGACCCCGCTGCGGACTTTTTCGCCGCTAAACTGACCTGGATAGAGCGTAGCGGCTCCCTCCCGGTACCAAGTGCGGATAGTCTTAGGTTGTATAACAGGCAAACCTGTCTGTAGCAAAATTATTGTTGCACTGTATTATTGAAGAAAAAATTGGCAAACTTGCAAGAATGCCATGTATCTTATTTCTTTATTGTGCAGTCTAATACGTGGAATAAGCAGCGCGCAAGTGCATGGAAACCGTTCGTCGTGCGCAAAGTCGTTCACAGCCGACTCTGCGGGCAATGTGGAGCAAAGAGCCCAAGCTGCTCCGCCGTGAGAGGCTTGAACACGCGTGGCTCGTCGGCTTCCAGCGCCGCCGCGAGCTGCGGCCACACAAAGGCACTGACGATCCACGAACCTTCACCGCCAGGCCTCTCCACGATCTGCACGAACCCATTGCAGAGCCTCATGGTCACGGCCGTGCGCACATCCGTCGGCACCGCCATCACGGCCTGGCCAAAGCCGAAGTCCGTGTCGATCCGGAAGGAGGTGAACGCCGTGACGATCAGCGTCGGGCTTCCCAGGCCGATGGACGCCGACAAGAAAGGTTCAGCCTTGCATCCCTCCACCCAGTCCACCAGCTCCTGGAAGTGCTCCTCGTACGCTGGCGCTGTGATCGCCTCGCGCACCATGGCCGACACCTCCGGCAGCGGCATCTGGACCACCTCCTCCACTGTGGCCTCTTTCCCCGCGAAGGTGATGAAATTGCCGAAGTAGTTGCGCATGGCGCAGCGGAGATCAGGGGACGTGAGCCTCCGGCGCCCGTTCAGCCACCATCCCATCCGGCAGCGCGGATCGGCCGCGCCCACGACGCCAGCCAGGGTCTTCCAGAGATAGGCCGACACGGCCTCGACGCGCGTCGCGCGCTCGCTGCCCCGGCTGGCTGCCTCCCGTAGCCGTGCGATGTCGGCCGCCTCGATGTAGTAGAAGCGGAGGACGGAGCTCTGGTCCGCTGTGAGGGCGTTCACCAAACGCCGGGAGTCCAGCAGCGTGAAAGCCTCGTCGAGCGAGGAGCTGTACGACGGTGGCGTGCGAGGATGGAAGACCGAGCGGTCGTGGTTCGGCCGGTGCGACGCCGGGAGCGTTCCACCCGAGCGTGTGAACTCGGACCACGCGGTGACCAGCGAACTCAACGCACACCCGTCGAGGAGGACATGGTTGGTGCGCCACGCCACGGTGAAGCCGCCGCACGCGAAGGACACCACCTGAACAGACAGCGCCATGTCCTCGCCGTACGGCAGCTGGATCCGCTCTGACAACGCGCCCATGGCGCTGTGGTCCAGGCTCCCCAGCACAACGCCAGCTTTGGCGACCACGAGCTCGGCGCCTTGGTTGCAGCAGTGGATCTCGGGGGCGCCGGAGCTCGTGTTGGCCGCCGCGATGCGGCCGGCGAGCAGGAAGAAGTGATTCAGGAAGGAAGGTATGCCGGTCTCGAAGGCCGCGACCACGGCGGCGAAGTCGCCGGCAGGTGGCACCGGTTTCGCGTAGACGCAGAACATGGAGACCTGAATGATCCGTGCGATGCGGTCGAGGTTGGACACGGTGACGACGTGAGGCTTGATGGAGGTGTCAGAGGCCTTCACCAGGCGCCGGCTCACGAGGCGGACCTGCCACTCGCTGCAAGGGTTCACACTCGCCATTTTTCTCAGTGTAGGTACTGCTGTAGCAGCCTAGAAGGTTGATCGTGTAAGTTGTAACGAGACAGGTTATTTCTGTGGTGATGCGCTGAAGGATTGGTCTCCTATACTTATATATAGAGGTGAGATCTCTGAATACCATACCATACATGATGAGCGAGATCTGCTAACCCTGTTGACTGTAATGTTTATGACTCCAATGGATCGGAGTCTTGTGTTGACAATAATGTTCGCAATGCTAAGCAAATACTCCATGCGATCTAAAATGTGGTCGTTTGATTTTTTCAGCTTCAAGTTTGGCCACTCGTCTTATTCAAAAACTTTGTACAAATATAGTCAAATTTAGGTTATTCTTCAAATTCATTTATTACTAAAGCTAGTCATAACAAAGAATATGATATTGTGCAAAAAAAATTAAATAAGACGAGTGGTCAAACTTGGGACTGAAAAAGTCGAAAGACCTACATTTTGAAATGGAGTGAGTAGAATTTAGAAGTAGGGTTAGGTGTACTCTGCTTGCGAACTAAGTCTGCAGCGCACAAGTTGGCTGGCTAGATTCCATTTTGTGGAACTTGTCTACCAATGATTTAAGTCTTCGGGGGCGTAAACCCATCAATTCAGAACTGCAGGACACTTTTCGAAAGAAATTTGCTCTAATTATGCTGGGAGCAAAGAAGAATCTTCTGGGGCATAAACCCATCAATTCAGAATTAGGAGGATACTTTCCGAAAAGAATTTGCTCTAATCTGCTGCGATCAAATAATAATCCTCCCACCCTGATACGATGTTGTAACTTCAATGATCTTTTTCATTTCCTTCTTTTTTCTTAAGTTTATCTGTAAACTCTGTACTGCAGGTCGGGTGGCCATGCGCTGGCCGCCGGGCCACTCGCCCGTGTCGGGCGGCCGTGGACAAGTCAGCCTACTGCTTGTCAGATCAACCTGGCTTCTCGTGTTCCCCGTCCGTTGCTGCTGGTGCGCCTCCATGCCGCCGAGCTCCGAGCTAAGCTTGACGAAAGGAAGATCCACAGAAGCAAGGAGAGGAAGGGGGAAACGGAGAAAGCTTTGGAGACAATGAATGCTGCACAGTGGACAGGAGTGGATAATAATGTTTCACTTTGGGAGGGAGAGGGAGCGGAAACAAGGCACATCTAAGACAAGTTGATTGGAATTTGAGGCAAGACTTCTTTTATATGTCTACCTTAAAGGGAGAGCATAGTAACCGTGATAGAATGTGTTGATATTAAAAAAAATAGCCGCTCACCTAGAGTTAATATTAAAAATCAAAATCCTCATAAGTCAAAATTATAAATTATATTGATATATAGAGGTTCGACTGAATTATCTCTAACTCCGTAGCAACGCACGGGCATGTTCGCTAGTGTAGTAATAACATGTATAGTCACCTTATTAATTTCAATCTCAAGAAACACCTGCTTATTTTTTGCTAGGGTTTTTTTAATATATCAAAATTCATAGGAGATGGAGCTAGCTGATTGCGTTGATATGTGATTACGTTCATGTTTTGTTTAACAATTTTAGGGGGGAAAGTATGCTGCTATTTGCTGACGTAGGCACCATTTATCTAGGCATTGTCTCTTTAATCGAACTTTGACTGTGAGTTTTAAATTTCATAAGTACGTGATCATGATCAGTGAAAAGTATATAATTAACTACGGTAGAAAGCAATCAGCATAGTCCCTTAACATGTGCACATATCTGACCCAAGGCAACTAAATAATGAAGTCAACTAGACTGATTGCTTGTCCATATGGAAAAGTGAGTCCAGAAATACATAGAGCCATTGTTTTACTAAATAGATAAATTAAAAAAAATAATTCTTGGATAAGTCAGTCATCTTGTGGCATGGGCTATGCAGTAGCGTAGCATCTTGTGGCATGTGTTACGCCCAAGTCGAGAAATCTTTTTGTTTTTTTATTGTTGAAGGACCTGATTTCTTCTGCATTCCTATACGCAACTATATATATATATAAGCCAGTCAACTTCATTATTTTATACCAAGAGAAAAATTATGTAGTTTATTAGCTCCTTTCTCTGGATTGCTACAGTAATCATTTTTCCTTTGAAAAATGTAGATGCGCTGCTCAAAATAGTGTATTGCCACACTAATCATTTTTCCGTGTTAATGTGCGACCCATCGCAATACAGGCGATCTCATTCGAGAGGGAATCTTATGGATTTGCTAAGTATAACCTCAGCTTGCATAGTGTAGCACCTGACAAACCAGATATGGTAAGCTCTTATTGGCATAGTATTTTTTATCGGACACTACTTGACAAAGATAAATCTTTGCCGAGTGTCATTCCGTCCTCGGCAATACAAATTAAAGGTGGATGGTGGTTGACGGTGATGGAGGCTTTGCCGAGTGCTCCATCTGGGCTCTTAGCAGAGTAATTGTCAAAAGTTTTGGAAAAACACTTTATGCGGAGAGCTTTTCCGTAAAAACACTCGGCACATAAATTACAAAAAAAATCCTGAAAATAATTGTTTTTTTTCTGAGTAGAAAATAATTGTTTGTTGATCAGTGCTCTAGAAAACCCATTAAGCAAAGTGATTGGTAAACATTCATGAAAACAATTTTTGCCAAGTGCTCTAGGAAAAAACAGCATTCAACAAGCATCAATTCTTCGAAATGCACTCGGCCAACTGCAAACAATAAATATTCACTGAGTGTTGTGATAAATGCACTCGGTAAACCCACATAGCCCTACCTGTTTTATTTGTTTGATCACGTATATGAAACCCCACTCTAACATATATCGCACAAGCGCATCTCAAATATATCACAACAAGTATCACATGTTGTTCATAAGTGCAAATAAACTTCAGTAACATCACAGCTAACCAAAAAGTATCACTTAGAAACTCAAGTACAAATACAAATGCATTATTGCCCAGGAGAAGACTTCAAATCATGGTCCTAATGTGGATTTCGGTCATTCGATGCCGCTGACGGTCTATACACCCACGAGCAGGTTCCAGGGGAACCTCTGTTTAGATATTCGGCCATGGGATGAACCTACTGCAATCTCCCAAAATAGCTTACGAAAAGTAAAGAATACAAGAGACATTTTTGCCCTGGTTCGGGCCTCCTAAAGTATAATAACCCTACGTCATGCCTGTTTATAAATATTTTATAGTGCATAAATTAGGGAATACATGAAGCAGAGATCATTCATGAGACCTGTAATCTTTTCTTGGGGGTAGAAGTCCTGCCCCCTCTTCGTTGCTTACGCCCCTTCTTTTATTGCGCTGATCCTTTCCATCGAGCAGTAAACGGGAAGCAAGTAAGCTGCCTTGCTTGTCTAGTAATCGTGTCCTCAAATTTGTCGTTGACGTGACTTCGTCATGCCTCTAATTTTTTCCATGCTCTGCTACTGAGCAATTATGCACTGTATTATTGAAGAAAATTGTGGCAAACGAACTCAAGAATATATGCCACGAATCGTACTTCCTTATTGTGCTCTCTAATACGTAGAATAATAAGCAGCGGGCATATACAAATCGCACACGCGCAAAGTTGTTCACAGCCGACTGTGCGGGGCTCGTGGAGCAAACAGGCCAAGCTGCTCCGCCGTTAGCACCTTGAAGACGCGTGGCTCGTCGCCTTCCAGCGCCGCCGCGAGCTGCGGCCACACAAAGGCACTAACGATCCATGAACCGTCGCCGCCAGGCTTCTCGATGATCTGCACGTACCCAGAGCACAGCCTCGCAGTCCGCACGGTCGTCGGCACCGCTATCACGGCGTGGCCGAAGCCGAAGTCCGTGTCCAACCGGAACGAGGTGAAGGCCGTGACGATCACCGCCGGGCTTCCAAGGCCGATGGACACCGACATGATTTTGTGCTCCGTCTTGTGCACCTCCACAAAATCCACCAGCTCTTGGAAATGCTCGTCGTACGCCGGAGCCTTGATCGCCTGGCGCACCATGGCCGCCACCTCTGGCAGCGGCATCTGGACGACCTCCTCCACGGTGGCCTCCCCGCCCGCGAAGGTGATGACATTGCCGAAGTAGTTGCGCATGGCGCAGCGGAGCTCAGAGTCGGTGAGCCGTTGGCGCCCGTTCACCCACCAACCCATCCGGCAGCGCGGATCGGCGGCGCCCACGACGCCTGCCAGGGTCTTCCAGAGATAGGCGGACACCGCTTCAACGCGTGTCGCGCGATCGCGTCCCCTGCTCGCCGCATTGCGCAGACGTGCGATGTCGGCCGCCTCGATGTAGTAGAAGCGGAGGACGGAGCTCTGGTCGTATGTGAGGGCATTGACCTGGCGCCTGGAGTCCAGCGGCGTGAAAGCCTCGTCGAGGGAGGCACTGTAGGACGGTGGCCTGCGAGGACGGAAGACCGAGCGGTCGTGGTTCGGCTGGAGCGACGCCGGGAGCGTACCCGAGCGTGTGAACTCCGACCAGGCTGTGACGAGGAAGCTCAGCGCGCACCCGTCCACGACGACGTGGTTGGTGCGCCACGCCACGGTGAAGCCACCGCACGCGAAGGACACCACCTGAACTGACAGCGCCATGTCCTCGCCGTATGGCAGCTGGATCTGCTGAAACAGCGCGCCCGTGGCACCGTAGTCCAGGCTCCCCAGCGCGACGCCAGCCCTCGCCACCACGAGCTCGGCGCCTTGGTTGCTACAGTGGATCTCGGGGGTGCCGGAGCTCGTGTTGGCCGTCACGATGCGGCCGGTGAGTGGGCAGAAGTGATTCAGGAAGGAAGGCAAGCCGGCCTCGAAGGCCGCGACCACGGCGGCGAAGTTGCCGGCAGGTGGCGCGGGCTTGGCGTAGATGCATAATATGGAGATCTGCATGATCCGTGGGATGCGGTCGAGGTTGGACACGGTGACGACGTGAGGCATGATGGAGGTGTCTGAGGCCTTCACCAGGCACCGGCTCACGACACGGACCTGCCAGTCGCTGCAAGGGTTCACGCTCGCCATTTTTCTCAGTACAGGTACTACAGTAGCAGCCTAGAAGGTTGATCGTGTAAGTTGTAAGGAGACAAGTTATTTCTGTGGTGACGCGATGATGGATTGGCCTCCTATACTTATATATAGAGATGACATCTCTGAATACTGTACCATACATGATGACGATTATCTGCTTACCCTGTTGACAGTAATGTTCATGACTCCATCTTGCGTTGACAATAATGTTCGCAATTTCTTGGCTGGTTAGATTCCATTTTGTTAACTTGTGTTATGTCTACCAATGATTTGAGTCTTCGACGACTTAGCAGTGAGCACCAGTACAATACTAATTTTATTTCTAGTGGTAGGAACATATCCATAACAATATAGTAATAAGATGTGTCTAGTCACTGTATTAAATTCGATCTCAAGAAAGACCTGTTTATTGTTTCCTGTTTTTTTTCAGATATAGAAATTCATACGAGATGGAGCTAGCTGTTTGCGTTGATATGTGCGTACGTTCATGTTTTGTTATGCATTTTGAGGGGGGGGGGGGAGTATGCTGCTATTTGCTGACGTAGGCTCCATTTAGCCTGGCATTGTCTCTTTAATCGGACTTTGAATGTCAGTTTTGAATTTCATAGCTACGAGATCATGATCAGTGAAAAGTATATAATTAATTGTGGTAGAAAGCAATTAGCATCGTCACTCAACATGTGCACATATCTGACCCAAGGCAACTTAATAATGTAGTCAACTTTCTGATTGCTAGCAGGGTTTAAAATTTCGGTGAAATTTCCGAAATATCGCTTTTGTCAGTAGTAGGCGAAAAAAAATATTTCGGTCGAAATATTGAATTCAATAGGTTTCTCAAGGTGACAAAGATACAAACTAATTCTTAGTGCATTGGTTTAAGGTCTCCAATGCTTTCATGAGGTCTGCCGTTCGAGTATTGTATGTTGCACTTTTTTCCTTCATTTTTTCTCTATCTGACATGTGGGCCCACTGACTAAAAATCCGATATTTCCGAAATTTTTTTGAAACCGGAATTGAAAACCCTGATTGCTAGTCCATATTGAAAAGTAAGTCTTGAAATACATAGAGCCATTGTTTTTCCTAAATAGATAAACTAAAAAATATCTTGGATAAATCAGTCGCCATCTTGTTCGTTCGAAGAAAAAAAAAATATTCGTTCGAAATCAGTCGCCATCTTGTAGCATGTGCTATGCTGTAACGTAGCAGCTAAGAAATAATAAAAGGACCCTGTGTTACGCCAGGTCGTGAAATCTTTTTGTTTTTTATTGAAGGATCTGATTTCTTGTGCATTATTCCTAAGCAACTATATAATGAAGTCAACTTCATTATTTTATACCAAGAGGAAAATTATGTAGTTTATTAGCTCCTTCTCTGGATTGACATAATAGTCTATCATTTTAGCTATGTAAAACATTTTTTTTTATGTAGATGGGCTGCTCAAAATAGTGTGTTGTACCGCGTTAACGCATGACTCATCGGGCAGGTGGCCATCTCATGACGTTCTCCATATCAAGTTACATGCATGCAACAAGCGACCACGCTCCACAAGCAATCTTATGCATGCAGAGGGTGACCTCTGTCAAGACTCAAGTGGGAATCTCATCAGTTCACCGAGAATCACATGGGTTTGTGGAGTGTTAACACTCGAAAACCTGCCATAGTAAACTTTTATCGGCAAACGTAATTTTGGGAGTGTTTTTTATTGGATAGTTGACAAAGGTATAAAAATTTATGCCAAGTGTTGTTCCGTCCCTCGGCCCACATTTTCTTCGTTGGCTCTAGTCCAACTACACACGGAGGTTTGTGACCCCCTTTATCCTATCCTACATTGGTTTTCATTTTAATTCGCACCTGAGTTAACCAAAATGAAAATTTGAATGAAAGACCCTGAAAGAGATGAAATTCAATACACGTTTATCAAAGGCGCCTAAGTTTTACTTCTTATGTGAATACATTTGTGCCTTTGGAACTTTACGATAGGATGGCTTGATCTTTTCCCTATTGACCCTTCTGATATAATGACGTGTATTGATGACTAAAATTGGCATCGAGCCTTGAATTGTAACCAATCTGGCACCGGTTTTCACAAGCCAGGCCTACCGGTTTTTGCAGCAATCCGAGGGGATTTAGAAGATTAAGTAGGTACTTTTTTTTTAAACAGAAGTAGGTACTTATTTGTAAAAGGATTTTCTTGCGCGGCAAGACCTCCCCCTTTATGTATATAAAGGGTCATTGCTGATTTAGGGTATCCCAATTGAATCAACCAATTTATCTTTTATCCTTTTGCTTTTCTTTATCCTTTCCCTACTTTTCCAACCCCATTGTTGTTCTGGTGTCTGTTGGTGTTTCTTAACTCTTATGAATCCACAAGTGCACAGAAATATCGGTGTATTTCACTCGGAAGTATTCAAGGTATCGTAACCATAGGGAACAGAGTACAATTATTTTTCTCACTAAGTTACCTATATGAGATGAGAAAGAGAGATTGGCTTAAGATGGTATTGTTCTTCATAACGGAATTTCTATCTATCTCTTGCTTGCTTTGATGACCAAGTTTGACCTTAATTCAAAGAGAATCATGGTATAAAAACACTGCTCTTAAGTCTCAGTAGAAAGGATTACTCAAAACTCATAAAGTCGAGTTGAATGCAAGGACTGCCACTCCCTAACACCTACATTTGGTTTTGGTGAGATCTTGGACAAACAAATAGATTTCTAAGCCTAGACACCACGTCTACACTTGAAATACTTATTCTTAGTGTCGCATGGGGTTGCCCAATATCCCAAGGACCCATACACAAGAATAGTGCATACGCGTTCCCACAATTAATCTATATCAAGAAATAACTTAACAATAAAATTGTCAAAAGAAGAACTTGAAAACTGACTCAAGTATGTGAATCCAATGAGGTACAGAATCTAAGGAGCCGATGAACAATCCAATCAAGCTTGAATCCTTTTCTAATCACGCTCAACTTACACTATGATCTCCTTCTAATCTCT
The DNA here is from genome assembly GCA_015342445.1 of Digitaria exilis. Classification (NCBI taxonomy): domain Eukaryota; kingdom Viridiplantae; phylum Streptophyta; class Magnoliopsida; order Poales; family Poaceae; genus Digitaria; species Digitaria exilis. The sequence continues at coordinate 892,324 of JACEFO010001803.1, forward strand.
CCCTAACACATATCTAATCCTAAAACTTATGTGAACTTCTCTCCTCTTCCTTCCACCCTTAGGACTATCTCTTTTGAAGTCGAATTGCTAAATGAATTCTGGATTGCTGATAACAGGGGGTACCCACACTTATATAGGCCTATAGGTCGGCTAGAGATGATTTATGTATGTGTTGGCACTTCTTAGCCTTTACAAATAACTCCATAAGCGCACAGAGACCGATGTAGCTTTTCACTATGGGAGTGAAACCTGGGATATCGAAATCCAAGGAATGATAGACGCGACTAAGCCTAGAACTATACCATTGGACCCACCAGGTGATAAGAGGTTCGAGGGAATATGGACTAACTTCAATTAGCCAACTCTTTTTCCAGATAATTTGCTGCTCACTAACATGATCTCCTTCAACGCCTAGAAGGGAAGAACCTCAAAAAGGGATGAGGAGGAGGGGGGCGTCCAACGGCAACCTGCCCTACTGTTATTAAAATACCCAAACCTGGTGGACTACAAAGGATGGATAGAGCTATCACCATCTTCCGCCTACCACAACAGTACAGTGGGGTACAACACAACCAAGATGACTATCCTACACAGGCACCATGCCTAAGCTATCACGTCACTCACCTCTGCTTCGGCTTAAGGCAAGAAGAAACCCCAAATACGCAGGCTTGCCAACTCTCGTAGATAAGGGATCTCGCAGATCAAAGTAAGCTAATAGACAAATTGCTGGAAATACAAAGAAGAACTAGTGAGATACTGAAGAAAGACAAGGAACTTACTCAAAGAAGCTTCATTCCTCTGGCGTGGATACATAGTTGAAGTCGAGCCGACAAACCCTACTCTCCTCCCATCTTGGTTCCCATTCATGCTCTCACCTCAAACTCTTACTATTCTACCAGGCTGACCAACCTAGCCCATTTCGGCCAGCCTGGGACATCGTCCATTTAGTGCTGACCTTATGGATGCTCCTGATCTTCTGCACAAGTCGGTAGTGGCTGCATTTGCCCGAAGCAAGAAAGTTGGAGGCCCGGAGGCTTGTCTATGGCATGTCTCGGCCCTCTGTTGTACTGACTTGTTGATCAATGCGTGCATGTTGTCCAGAGAGGTGGTTTCGATCCAAAAGATCAGGGTAGTCGCTGCATGTGGGAATGCGTGTTCGCAATCCTGATATATAGGACCCTCGTGGTAGTTCAATCCCGTATGAGACTATGGATAAGTATTTCAAGTGTAGACGTGGTGTCTGGGCATAGAAACTCCATTTGTTTGTTCAGGATCTTACCAGTAAAAAGAGGAAGATGTTAAAGGTGACAGCTTTGATATATAGCTAGTACTTCTGCCCTCTCTACCGAGGCCTTCGAATAGTGGTTTTATACCTTAAGGGTCTTTTGGATAAAAGATCATACTAAGTCACCGAGCAAAGAAAAAGATAGATAGAAATTTCCCACCTTTGAAGCTTTCATTTGAGAAAAGAACAACATTATCGTAAGTTCAATCTCTCTTTCCCGTCCCCCTAGGGGTAGCTTAGTAAGAAAGTAATCATATTCTATTCCCTGTGGATTTCGATACCTTGAATACTTCCGAGTGAAGTGCTACAATAGTATTTCTGTGCGCTTGCGGATATCTGTAAGAGTTAAGAAAGACCAACACTTGGTCTGCTGACTTTAAGTGCCTCCAAACAAACAACCGTCAATGCAACAAACAATAGTACATGATCTAGAGTGTCCATGAGAAGGCGGTGGTCGAACGAACGGAATCCCAGGCCAGACAAACCAACCCATCTGGTCAGCCCATGATTTCCATGTTTTCAACCTCCTTTAAGTGGTGGTTTCTCCAAGTTGATGACCTTTGTTGGATAATACAAGCTCAGTCATAGCTATTTTTGGTTTTTCCTAAAATAAGAGGTAGTTCTGAGTGCGTCTTTGTACAAGCCATCTTGCATGTATCCATACAATGGCTCTCCTTCCTTCGAGTTAGTGAGTGGTGGTGCTCAAGCTTCCAGGTCGTGGGATGGCACGATCAATACGGAGGCTAGTAGATCACAACATTGTGGCGTGTTTTAGCCACCCGTTCATTTTGTACTTCGTGTATAAATTCATTCCTAATAGAACAGAAAGAGCTGAGCAGTTGTGTGGCACCAAAACACTTTGAGTGTTCCTCATGTTCTCGCGTGAGTGTGTGCGTTCACAAGTGTTACAGAGGTTTCTGCTTCCTCTCCGGCGAAGGGCGTTGGGAGGTGTGGGGGCAACAAGTGGTAACCAAAGCTCAGGTTGCTATCCCGGGGCTGCGATGGCATCGCTGCCAGCCTTCGGCACGCACTCGCGGACGCCGGAAGGCGGGAGCCAACAAGAGTCGCCACCGCGGCGCCGGCCACGTTCGAGGTATCATGACGGCATCATGGAGATCGAGCGCACGGTGGAGCGTCGCACCAGGGATCTCGGGGGAGCCGAGTGGACGATGCTCACCAAAAGCAACTACAGCTCGTGGTCGGTGATGATGCGCCTTATGCTCAAGGTGCGCCATCTGTGGGATGCTGTCGCCCACCACGGTGCCGACGTGGATGACTACTTGGTGGCACTTGAGGCCATCTGCAAGGCGGTACCTCCTGAGATGTAGCAGACCATGGCGAACAAGCCCAGTGCGGGCGGCCTGGGAAGACTTGAAATCGGCTAATCTCAGCGTTGAGAGGGTGCGCTGGGCCAAGGCGCACACGCGGCACAAGGAGTTCGACGCTCTGTCCTTTAAGGACGGGGAGTCAATTGATGATTTCTCCATGCGCATCAATGGCGTGTTGCAACAGCTGCTGACCCTCAGTGATGAGATCGAGGAGGTAACGATTGTTCGCAAGTTCTTGCAGGCATTACCACCACGTTTCGATCAGATCGCCATGTCAATCGAGACACTCCTCAATGTGGAGGAGGTCTCAGTTGAGGAGCTGGTCGGCCGCCTCAAGGCTGCCGAGGAAAGGCATGGGCTCACCGGTGGAGGTGCCAGTTTCACGCAGCTAAACCTCACCGAGGATGAGCTGGTGGCACGGGTGTCCAAGCGGCTGAACATCGATGGTGGAAAGGGCCAGGGATCCGGGAGCTCGGGCGGCAGCTCGGGTCCCTCGTGGGGAGGCCACCGCGGGAGCCGCGGAGGAGGCCACAGCAAGTCTGGTCATGGCCAGAAGAAGGGAGGCGAAGGGTCGCGAGATCGGAGAAACAACGGTGGCAGCGGTGGGTTCGCCGACGTCGCCGGTGATGAGTGCCGGTACTGCGGCACGCGGGGGCATTGGGCCAAGGAGTGCCCAAAATGGAAACGTGATGGGTAGGCCCTTGCAGCCAAGTCAAGGAGGAGACGGAGCCCACATTTTCTGTCGCTACTGTTACGGCCCAGGAGGACGTTAGTCTTCCCCTTCCTCCCATTACGGTAGTGGCGGCGACCTTCCACCTCAACAAAGACAAGCTCTTCGTCTAGTTCGGGGGGAGGTGCGACGATGACACCACAAGATGGATCCTTGACACAGGTGCCACAGACCACATGACGGGCGCTAGGTCAGCATTCGTGGAGCTTGATTCAGGGGTTCGCGGAACTGTCCGATTCGTGGATGGATCCACCGTCGGCATCGAGGGTCGTGGAACCGTCCTAGATTGGCGAACACCAGGAGCTCACCGGTGTCTACCACATTCCCAGGCTGACGGCGAATATCATCAGCCTATGGCAGCTAGAGGAAGGCTTCACGATCCTGCTGGAAAAGGGGTGCTAAAGGTCTAGGATCCAGAGCGACGGCTTGTGGTAGCGGTGCCATGTGGGGTGAGCCGCCTCTACGTGTTGAAGGTCACCGTTGACAAGCCAATCTGCCTGGTGGCGCACATGGAGGAGGCGTCGTGATGGTGGCATGCAAGGTATGGCTACCTCGGTTTCCAGGGGCTCCAGAAGCTGTCGAAGGGGGAGATGGTGCACGGACTCCCGAGGATTGACCAAGTCGACCAGGTGTGTGACAGCTGCTTAGTGGGCAAGCAGCGTCGCCTCCCATTCCCGACGGCAAGCAAGTTCCAAGCACGGCGACAACTGGAGTTGGTCCACGTTGATCTGTGTGGGCCAATCACGCCGGCGGCGCCAGGAGGGAAGAAGTTGATCCCGCTCGCCGTCGACGACATGAGCCGGTACATGTAGCTTGTGCTACTGGCCAGCTAGGATGAGGCATCCACGGCCATCATCCGCCTGCCGGCAATGGTGGAGGCGGAGGCCAGGCACAAGTCGGGGATGCTGCGCACAGACCGTGGTGGTGAGTTCACGGCGCGGGCATTCGGTGACTACTACGCTGGGCAGGGGATCTAGCAACACCTCACCACGCCATACACGCTGCAACAAAATGGCATGGTGGAACGCCGGAATCAAACCGTGCTTGGGATGGCACGGTGCATGCTTAAGGTGATGGGCGTCCCTAGTCGATTCTGGGGCGAGGCAGTGACAACGGCGGTGTTCATCCTCAACCGTGCCCCAACAAAGAGCCTGGAAAACAAGACTCCATTTGAAGCCTGGTATGGGAAGAAACCTGTTGTCCATTATTTCCGCACTTTTGGCTGTGTTGCACATGTCAAGAATACGGGCGGCCATCTCCGGAAGCTGGACGATAGGAGCAAGCCGATGGTGTCCCTTGGGTATGAGCCGGGACGAAGGCATACCAACTCTATGATCCGACCATGGATCGAGTGCATGTCTCGCATGACGTGGTGTTTGAAGAGAGGCGCGCATGGAACTGGAGTCAAGGCGCAGCTATGGCTGGCACTAGCAATGTCGACAACAATGGCGACGATCCATTCGTGGTCGAGTACATCTACATGTGGGGTACCGTAGCTGGGGAGGCTTCACCAAGCACGGAGCACATGCCACGTGCGGCATCGGCTACACCAAGCGAAGGTCGAACCACGACATCCACCACACGCATGTCAACACCTGCACCAAGCATGCCAGGATCCACGACGTCGCGGATGGTGCAGGATGCTACTCCGAGCGTGTCCGGTGACACAGGCACACCAATGCAGCTAGGGGAGGGCGGTGTACCCGTTCTAGCTACACCTGAAGGGGTGGAGTTCGTGTCTCCACCAAGCCAGGGCGTCGACGTTGACAGAGATTGCAATGTTGGTGATCCTTTGTGTTTCAGGATGTTAAAGGAACTCTACTAGGAGGCTGAAGAAGTTGAGGTCGCGGGGGAGTTGCTGGTGGCTGTGGGGGACAGGGAACCGGCCTCGTTCGAGGAGGCCAGGCTTGAGCCACGCTGGCTCAAGACCATGAAGGAGGAGATGGCGTCCATTGAGGAGAACAACACCTGGACGTTGGTGAACCGTCCCCGAGGGCACAAACCGATTGGTTTGAAGTGGGTCTTCAAGATCAAGCATGATGAGGAGGGTGCCATCGTCAAGCATAAGGCCCGTCTCATCGCCAAAGGATATGTTCAGCAGCAGGGAGTTGATTCTGGGGAAGTCTTTGCACCTGTTGCCTGGATGGAGTCAATCTGGATGCTGCTGGCTGTTGCTGCTAAGGAAGGTTGGCCTGTGCATCATATGGATGTCAAGTCGGCATTCCTTAATGGTGAACTTGAGGAGGAGGTGTATGTCCAGCAGCCACCGAGTTTCATTGCTGCTGGACATGAAGGCAAGGTGTTGAAGCTAATCAAGGCACTATATGTTACTACAATTGTTCGATAATCGGCGATTAGGCGCACTTGAGCTAGTTTAAATTGGTTAGTTCTATCATAATATCAGACTAAATGAAAAGAATGGATCCAAAACGTGAGCATATAAAAATTAAAACGGACAAATCAAGGATTGATTTTAAACATGATAAGCATATGAAAGTCAAATGAAAAATCATGGATTATTAAGGCATTCTTTAGTTCCCCAACTTTCCATCAATTTGGCATACTGACAACTGTACCCCTCATAGAAAACGCCAACTTGGCACCAACTTACCACTAAATTTTTCATCTAAACAAGCCCTAAGGTAACTGAGAAAGTACAATTGCAGGACACAATACATTAATATTAAATCGATAGTGCAGGGAGATTTTCGTGCCAATCCCAAATGACACAAGATGCCAAGTTATCTTCTACACTCCCGATACCCAAGTGTTAATTTTTCTAAAACATAACCTCCAAAATTATTGAGATTAGGAGGAAGTCCTGGAAGCAAAACCCCAAAACTTTTCAGAACACAACATCGATAGTAATCCGATTAGACATCTGACATAAGGATTTGTGAGGGATCATTTGAAGTCCCACTCTTCCACTGCCTCCATTGGAATCGTGGACGCACGGCACCACCTCCATACCAGAAAAAGATAGCAACATTCTGGTCAACATCACTTCCAGGGTCACCATTTTGAGTCCTAGTATGGAAGAACCCTATGATGCAGAACCTGACACATCCCAGGTTGACAAGATGAGGATCTTTGAATTCCTTCCATTCATCTTGAAGGTCAAGCTCCTTCCAAGAACCCACTAGATGTGGCTGGGAATCCATAGCAGAGATGTGCCTCGTATTATTAGCCTTGCCCTGATACCACTTGTGGTAACAATGGAGCAGCGGAATAATCAAATTAGCAAACTAACTTGTCACAAGCATTTCATCAAACGCCTTGTGTGCAGGAATAAAATCAGCACCTATGCATAAAAGCTTCAAACCACAAGTTGTCCAATGATTCAATAACAAGTGCTTGCAGCAAATAGCTCACTAGAATACCAATCTTCAATGTCTCAAATCAACATATCAAATAACACACATATGCCTCTCATGCCAACACATCCATACAAGCAACCACTTCACATATGGATCAATAGCAAGCAAGATGGTGACTTAATCAACTCATATGGCACAGAAAATACCGAATCAAGAGTAGACACCAAGATTTACGTGAAAACCCCTTGCGAGGAAAAACCACGGGCGGCGATGAGCAATCCACTATATGATGAAGAAATACAAGAGGTGGGAGCCAACAAGAGTGGGGAGGCTCCAAATCCCCCACGGATTTCACTTTCTATTGGATGGATTTGGTGGATCTAAGCCTCGCCTGCTCTCCCTAAATCTAGCTCTCTCCCCTTCTCAAGAACTCTCTCTGTTTCTCTCTATTCAATCCTGAGTTGGGGGAAAGGCCATATAATGATAGCTTCTCTAAAGAGCCCTTGGAGCTTTAGCCTATTACAAACAGCACCAGTTTTAGTATACAACGTATATGGACTTTGTTTTCCCTAACAAATGGGCTAATTGACTTCTAAATTGGTGAAATTAGGAGCTGCACACAACAATTCTCCACCTCAGCGATAATTGAACCAAGTAGTAAACGCATCAAGCTTTTTGATGCCAAAAGTTCAATATTCAACTTCTTCATCTTCAAGTGAACAAATCAACATGTAACAAAACTCGCCACCACCAAAGCTCCACTTGGGAGCTAACTTGGGCAAGAACGAATACCAACCAAGCTCAAGCAATACTCAAACTTGGCCTTCGGGACCACCTTGGTTAACGTATCAGTCTGGTTGTCTTTTGTGCCAATTTTCTCAATATACAAAGCTTTCTTTTTCACACGAAACTGAATGAAGAAATTTCGCACATCAATATGCTTGGTTCTCTCATGAAACTTTTCATCTTTTGCAAGGTGAATCGCACTTTGACTATCACAAAAGACAACACAATCAGCTTGCTCAATGCCCAAATCACCAAGAAAACCATGCAACCAAATAGCCTCCTTCACTACCTCAGTAAAAGATATAAACTCAGCTTCTGTGGTTGATAAAGCAATTGTATCCTGCAATGTTGCCCTCCAGCTAATACATGACCCACACAGCTGAAACAAATAACCAGTGAGGGAGCACCTCTCATCAAGATCCCTAGCAAAATCAGAATCAGAATAACCCACAACTTGTCTTGGATTCATTGCCCTTTGATCAAACATCAACCCATATTTGCTTGTGCATCGAAGATACCTGAGAATCCATTGTAATGCCTTCCAATGTTCTTTGCTTGGCTTTGACATAAAGTGGCTCACCACACTAACTGCATATGCAATATTTGGACATGTGCAAACCATAGCATACATCAAACTGCCAACAGCACAAACATAAGGAACCCTAGACATGTACTTTTTCTCTTCAGTGTCCAATGGCCTTGATAAAGAAGACAACTTGAAATGTGATGCCAATGGGGTACAAATAGGCTTCACTTGTGACATATAAAACCGATGCAGAACTTTCTCGATATATTGACTTTGTGAAAGCCAAAGTCTGCCCATAGACCTGTCAGTCTGTCACGGCAAATATCCATACCCAACAACCTCTTGGATGCACCCAAATCCTTCATCTCAAACTCACTTTTGAGCATGGCCTTTGTTTTATCAATAGCAGAACGACTCTTTCCTGCAATAAGGATGTCATCAACATAAAGCAACATATACACCCTTGAGCCATGTGCAAGTACCTATTGAAACACACAAGCATCATATGGACTTCTATCAAAACCATGGCTAGTAACATAAGAATCGAAACGATGGTACCATTGTCTTGGAGACTGCTTCAAGCCATATAATGACTTCTTTAATGAACAAACATGGTTTTCTTTGCCTTCAACCACAAAACCTTCCGGTTGTGCCATAAAGATCTCCTCCTCAAGCTCACCATGAAGAAATGTTGTCTTCACATCCATTTGCTCTAACTCCGAATCAAATAGAGCGACCAAAGCTAGCAAAGCCCGAACTGAAGTATGCTTCACAACTGGAGAAAATACCTCATGGTAATCAATTCCCTCTTTCTAACTGAAGCCCTTTGCCAGCAATCTAGCTTTGTATTGTGGAGCAACAACATTGGAGAAGCATCTTTGAGCTTAAACACCCATTTACAACCAACAATCTTGCGCCCTTTGGACGGCAACACCAAGTCCCAAGTACCGTTCTTATGCAATGATTCCATCTCCTCTGCCATAGCCTGGACCCAACTAGCTGCCTGAGGACTACTAATTGCCTCCCTGTAAGAGCTTGGCTCATCATGAACAATATCCTCAGCAACTGTCAAAGTGAAAGCAACTGTGCCTCTGCCTTTCGCTACTAGTCTGACCCACTCTCCATACCACCACTTTGGTGGTTTTCTCTGTCTCTGTGAATGATGTACAACAAGAGAGTCGGAAGCCTCTGTAGCTCCACCTAGAACTGTATCCTCTAACTGACTATCAGTTGCACCTGACTCAAAATTTGCCTCATCTGTGTCACCATGAATATCATCTACAGACTCTGACAACAATGGCTCTTGCTTCTGCTGACTGTCAATTGTAGTTGACTCGGTCACTGGAGTCCCCACCTCAAATGTCACCCTATGTGCTACCTACTTTGCCTCTGAACCACCACCTGAAGTGGAAGCCTCTTCTAACTGTCGACAAGGTGGGGTAACGATCGCCATTGCATCAAAGGTCACATCTCTAGTGACGATCACCTTTGGGGGTTTTGCATCTTTACACCACAAATGATGCCCCTTAACTCCATCACCATAACCAAGAAAGACACACTTGAAAGCTCGAGGTTCCAATTTGTTCTAGCGAATATGAGCATACGCTGGACAACCAAATACCCTCAAGTGATCATACTGAGGTGGTTTGCCAGACCACACCTCCTCTGGTGTCTTACAATCAATAGCTGTCGATGGCGAGCGATTAACCAAGTAGCAAGCTGTGGTAACTACCTCTGCCCAAAAACTCTGTGGTAACTCGGCATGAGAGAACATGCAACGAGTCCTCTCCAATAGTGTCCTATTCATATGTTCCGCTACCCCATTCTGCTGTGGAGTGCCAACTGTGGTGTAGTGTCGAATTATGCCGGCGTTCCGACAATATTTCTCAAACTCTCCCGAGCGGAACTCAGTGCCATTGTGTGATCTCAAATACTTGACCTTTCTTTCTGTATGTGTTTCCACCATAGCCTTCCACTGACGGAAACGAGAAAATGTCTCATCTTTGGACTTCAAGATGTAGACCCAAACCTTTCTATTGAAATCATCAACAAAGGTTAACAAATATTTTCCACGTCCAATAGATGTCACCGGTCCATCACCCCAGAAATCAGTATGCACATAGTCAAGAATGGCCTTTGTCGTGTGAACTGATCTGCTGAACCTCAAACGAGTTTGCTTCCCAAACACACAATGCTCACAGAACTGCAAACTCCTTGTCTTCCGACTACCCAACAGACCACGACTCTACCATACCACGCTCTGACATGTTCCCCAATCTCATACGCCACAATGTAGTCATAGTGTCATCATCAACCTGGGAGCTAGAAGCCACTGCTGCTGACCCAGTAAGCAAAGTGCCCTGCAAGAAATACAGATCATCTGTATCCAGAGTAGTAAGAGCCTTCATCACACACAAGGAACCCCTAAAAACCTTGATCTGACAGCTATGAGTCACAAACTTGTAGCCCTTTTGATCAAGTGCCTTAAAAGAGATCAAATTCTTCGTTAGCCCAACCACATGGCGAACATCTGTGAGTGTACGAACAACATTATCAAACATCTTGAATTTGATTGTACCAATACCAACAACTCTGCACTTTGTGTCGTTGCCCATAGAAATTGAACCACCATCTAATGGCTCATAAGTAGCAAACCACTCTCTGTGTAGACACATATGGTAAGAGCAAGCAGAATCAAGAATCCAACCAGTGCTGAAACTCATATCACAATCAGCTGAGACACTAGAAGCACACTGCCCAACTGAAGAATTATCTGCATTGACAACAAGTAACTCACCAGACCCAACTGAATCACCATCTGCAACTACCACACTAGATGCTGAAGAATTTTCACCCTTGTCGCCATCACCTTGCTTGTCCCTCTTTTTCTTCAATTTGGGACAATCCCACTTGAAATGGCCAAACTCCTTGTAATACCTACATTGAACACCTTTCATACCTGAACGTGACTTTGAACGGTCCTTCGATTTTCTCCTGCCACTACCAGAACTATAGCCACCAGTATGACCACACTCCATGGATCTCCCACGACTCACAACAAGACCCTCACTCTGGCCATGACTCTCCATACGAGTTTTTCTGAGCAAATTCTTCGGTAAAAGGATAGAAGTGATATGATCCATAGAAATAGAATCTGTGCCATAAAGGACCTGATCCCTGATGCCATCATAAGAATCTGGGAGTGAACATAAGAACAAGATAGCCAAATGATCTTTATCCATAGAGTTAGCAACATTTTGATAATCAAGCACCGCCCTATTGAACTCATCAATATATTGCTTGATAGGAGTGCCTTCTTGCATACGCATCCTAAACAAGCACATCATGAGGTAGAAATGACTTGAGAGTGATTTATCTAAATAGAGAGATTCCAATTTCTTCCAAAGAGCCTTAGCAGATTTTTCTTCATAAACTTGCCTCAAAACATTGTCAGCAAGATCCAAACGGAGCACTGCTAATGCCTTCTTATCAATTTGCTTCATCTCTTCTTTTTGATGTGCTAGCCAAATCAGAATCAATTTCTTCCAGAACAATATCCAAACCCTTGTCAACTAGGACATATTGCATTTTCACTTGCCATAACCGAAAGTCACCATTGCCATCAAACTTGCTCACTTCTAATGTTGACATATTGAACCAAATCAGCAAATTAATGTGCCTCTGATAATTAGCCTTGCCCTTATACCACTTGTGATAACAATGGAGCAACGGAATAATCAAATTAGCAAACTAACTTGTCACAAGCATTTCATTGCACACCTTGTGTGTAGAAATAAAATCAGCACCTATGCATAAAAGCTTCAAACCACAAGTTGTCCAATGATTCAATAACAAGTGCTTGCAGCAAATAGCTCACTAGAATACCAATCTCCAATGCCTCAAATCAACATATCAAAGAACACACATATGCCTCTCATGCCAACACATCATACAAGCAACCACTTCACATATGGATCAATAGCAAGCAAGATGGTGACTTAATCAACTCATATGGCAAAGAAAATACCGAATAAGAGTAGACACCAAGATTTACGTGGAAATCCCTTGTGGGGAAAAACCACAGGCGGCGATGAGCAATCCACTATATGATGAAGAAATACAAGAGGTGGGAACCAACAAGAGTGGGGAAGCTCCAAATCCCCCACGGATTTCACTCTCTATTGGACGGATTTGGTGGATCTAAGCCTCTCCTTCTCTCCCTAAACCTAGCTCTTTCTCCTTCTCAAGAACTCACTTTGTTTGTCTCTATTCAATCCCGAGTTTGGGGAAAGGCCATATAATGGCAGCTTCTCTAAAGAGCCCTTGAAGCTTTAGACTATTACAAACAACCCCAGTTTTAGTATACAACATATATGGACTTTGTTTTCCATAACAAATGGGCTAATTGACTTCTAAATTGGTGAAATTAGGAGCTTTACACCACACCGTGGAAGGCAGGATCCACTTGCCGACTTTTCTCCATTTGTGGCGTGCTGTGTCCAGGCAATAGGTGCCGACACCCTCAACAGAGTTGCAAATGTGAGAGTCACCATTGATGCTGAGCAATCCGTATGAGCTGATCTCTAGGCGTTTGTAGTTGTGCCAGTACTTGAGCTCACGAACATATGGTGGCGGCTGGAGGACTTGGCACTGCCAGGACTTGGAGTAGCTTATCATTGTACGGTAGATAAAGACCTCGAATTGCTCGCTCCACTTTGTGCTGCGGTGGCCCTCTAGTTTGGGAATCCTCTCCATGACAAAAAGGCTTCTGCCAAAGCGGTCCTAGTCATAGTCATCAGCATCAGCATTGGGCACGAAGTCGGACAAGCATCAATTTGGGCTTATGGAGCTTGGGTATGATGTCCATCTAGCGCGTCTCGACGTCAAAGAGGAAGGTGCGACCTAAGTGATCTGCCTAGACCATCTTGCGATCCACAAGGGGGAAGCAATCGATCATAGAAGGCTCGTTCAGAGCAGTTTGTAAGGTCAAGATTGGGCTAGGAAGTCGAATCCTCTTCATCTTGAAGGCCACTACCGTCAGTTCATTCTTCTGATTACCAGCTTTAGCTGCCATCATCTGGGGAGTGGCTGATGGTGGCCATACCGTGTTATCGAATAGTTGGCGAGTCAAGTCGACGCTGCACAACGATTTGGAGCCAGCGAAGCGGTTTTCAATTATCACACTCTGACACCGTCGCGGTAGTCCCATCCTCGATTCGCATGGCAACTCCCAACTCGGTGCTGATCTTCCGTTACAAACCTAACAGAGAAGAAAAACTATTCTCCGAAAAAATTCACTCTTCGAACCCTCTCCCGATCATCTCACGAAGGGGCGACGCGGGGGTAGTCACAGCCATTGCCGAACCCTCCCTGCCGGTGATCCACAGCGCCGGAGAAGGATGGTGGCGAGGAAAGGAAGCGTAGAAAGATTGGGAATTTGGATGGATTCAGGGCAGTCTCAGTGGTAGTTTCATAAGCATCATTACCAAAACAGCCATGTCAGTTTTTTAATGGGATGAAACTGTCACTCTCAATGCACAAGTTTCATATAAAAGCAATATCATTTAATTTTCGCATGGTGTAGGGTCAAATGTGTGATGGATGAAACTATAACATTCTCAATGGGAGTTTTATTGTGTTTCATGGACTTGCTAACTGTGCCAGATGGGTTTCATGGTGATGACACTCTTCTCTCCTCTCTCTTTATAATTATCATGCTATGTCACCTAAATTACTGATGTGTCACTTGATTTAATGCTTATGAAACTCCCACCGAGACTCGCCTCGGAACGTTGGAGAAGGATGGCGGCGGCCCCTGAGTCAGCAACAATAACAATTATCTGAGCGGGGTATTAGCAAAAGACGGGAGGGCCAGAAGCCACGCGACTCAAGGTCGGGCCCACCACTCGTAATCCCCGCAGTGCCCACGCCAGAAATGTCGCCGCCGCGGCGACTCGCCGTGCTCTGCTCCCACCTCCGTCCCGGCGGTCCGGCCAGGCAGGAGTCGGACCCGAAGGGGGCAGTCTCGACGTCGGCGTGCACCAGCGGGGGCGGCGCGGCGGCCGGGGGCGACGGGGATGGGGACGGGAACTCCGCGGGCTGCGTGTTCTGCCGCATCATACGCGGTGAGGCGCCGGCGTATAAGGTGCGTGGGAGTGCGAGCTCTGTTTCTTATTACTCTTGATTAGAGCCTGTCCGATGGCAGTTTAGCATTCTCCGCGTGCCGTGACGAGCTCGAGAGGGACACTGACTCGACAAGTGAACAATGCGTGGCAATCCTTGTGCTAGCTCGACAGTAGGGTTCTGGGTCTCACTCCTGTTGATGATTTTGGGATCACCATAGTAGCTCCCGCGTTTTCATGATGATATTTGAGTTCCTGTAATAGTTATTTTCTTTGCCCTTTGTCATTTTTTTTTTGGGGAAATTTACCCTCTGTCATTCATAACATTGAGTATCCATAAACTTTTCATCAACTAGCATGCCCTCTAAGGCCTAGTTTGTCAGCAAGGAGAGCAAAACACATGGAAGGAGTCCCCCAAGGTGTATTTGCCTGCCTCTGTTTGGCAACCAAGAGGGTAAATACCCCTCTTGAGAACAAAAATACTTCTAAAGATTTAGAAAAATTGAAGAAAAAAATAAATATTTAGAAAAACTAGAATCTTTTCACAAAATCACTAATTACTAAAAAATTCTGCAACAGTCTCGCACTCTCGCTGACCACCAAGTCACCAACAAATTCAGAGTACAATGCTTTCATAAAAACTCGGGAGCTAAGGAATGGAATGTTGCATGTAGATAAATAGTGACAGTTGTAGCAGTAAAATAATTTGGTCACATGCTCAACAATAGTGTCTCCATCACTCCATGGCTCCAAGGCATATGACAACATATCACCACAACCTTTGCGTTCTGGTCTGAACGATGCATAACAAGTGCAATTATAATAGATTCTTTTGCATCAAAACTGTGAGGGAGTTCCCCACAAGGTTTCATTCTTAAGGGAAAATAGGTATAAACTGATATTTAAAGGGGAAGGGAAAAATTACAATAGATTATCTAGCAATTATAATATATTCACACATAAGTACAATTCAAGTATTTGGCCAGTTTTGTTGTTCATTCAGATTATTTAAGAATAATATCGAAGTCCAACACTCCAACTACATCCTAGTTCTCGAAACAGAGTACAAATGGTCCTCTCCATCCATACATCTAAGCCAACTTTGTGTTCTGATTGCACATTAGTTAGTTCACTGAAGTATGGTCTATGAGCTTTCTGCAGTAAAATCAACAATCAAAGGCTTAAATTCAATATATAATTTGAAGACCATGATCAATATCTTTTCATGACAACTACTGTATGCTACTAGAAAAATAATATTAGCAGCTAGTTGGAAAACAATCAGCGAGAGGCATTAAACTTGATACTAATAGCAAGTATGTCTGCCTCTGATACAGTTCCTGGATAAACAGACTACTAACATAAGGATTATATGGGATTACAACTATCCGCAAATTCTAAAAAGAAGCTACAAAATTTATCGGTCTATGCATGTAACAATGTAAGTCGTTCTTAGACCGAGCAAAAATTGTATCACAAATCGTGATACTTATTGGCATAGATGCTTTATAGAATATAAAATTAAAAACTCCCATAGCTAGATATATATGCTTTATAGAATCATAGGTTTATTCAGGTTCAATAATGGCAGTAATTAAATTTGGCATATGTTGATCTAATTGGTTCAGACATAAAAAAATAAAAATGTTCAGTAGCTTGTGTAGTAAAAATGACAGATTTTTATATCTTACAAACAACGGTGATAGAAATGCGAAAAACAATATCTCAACTAGCTCTCTCTGGCATGCAGGAAGATATGTTTACAGTCAAAATCGTATAACCGCATCATATTATTTGTGCAAAAAAAAAAGTAGTGAACTGAACCATAATTCCAACACGCTGTAATGTTTAGTGGAACATGCAACATAATAGTAGGATGCAGAAAAAATTGACATTGAAGAGTTGCTATTAGTAGTCTTAGTTTCTCAAGCAATAATAGTTAGAATATCGATCGACCTTCCAGGATTAAGGACCATTTGACCTGCAAACGAAGAACAGGAGAAGAACTTCAATGCAGATGCAACCTTTCAAATGCTTGCTGCTCAAAGTACCTGGAGGAACTATAAAACCTAACTTGAGCGGGTACAACACCTATTGGTGACAAATTTGAGGAACCATTACATACATCTTATCTTCGTCCCATACCAAACTCAACATTTGTACATCGCAGTTTGATTGGGCTTTGATTCAACTGAATCTAAGGCAAACAAACATAGACAAACAACATGTACCAGAAGAGGAGCAGCTGTGGGGGCACATCTGTAGCATGATGTTGGGCTAGGGTCCGAGGTCGAGGGAGAGGAGTGCGTTGAAGCCGGGTCCCCAAACAACTTCCTCCGACTACACTCTTCATGGATACAACTTTTCTTCCTCAAGATCTATGGTGTGAGGAGAAATCCTAGCGGATTGGGGAGATTCGGTTCAAGATGGACTTGCTTAATGGAGAAGTGGTGGCGGAGGTCCCTTGGTAGCAGCAGAGGTGATGAAGGAGAAGCAGCGGGGGTGATGTGGAGAGGGAGTTCGGCTTGCGATGGCGGAGACGTTCTATTCACGCAAGTTGAAGGCTGCCAGGCATCGGCAGGCCGGGTGTGTTTCCACTGTGAAAACATGCTGAGTCGGACCATCAAGCTCCTCCTACATGGGCTTCTAAACAGGCAGGAGAAGTAGCTCGTAAAAATTACAGCGGGGGCTTCCTCCGCGGGGAAAACGCCGGGATCTAGCAGGAAAATTGGTTGCGAAACTAGCCCTAAGGGTATAACTCTCTGGCAAGACCTTGTGACAGTTAACTTATTTATGTTACAGAACTTAGTTTGATAAGTTCTCCGGTGACTTTGCCATTTGAGGTCTTTCTGTTGGCAAATGTTGAATATCATACAACCAGTATTTTTGAGTTTTTGACATTGTATGTGGAGATACATCATGTCAACTGGTCGTGTTTATCATCTGGTTCATTTGATTAGGATAGATTAGCTGACAATGGATGTTGGTACTTGATACTTAGAAATTTTAGGTCTGTTGGTGTTGTACTAATTCTTTTTTGTTAAAAAGAATACTGAAAGTGATATCAACAATCCACTGCCATTGAAGCAGGAAGTTAAAGCATGTGGAAAAGGGATGTGGTTATGTCGGCTTTTTCGGCAGGATTTGCTAAATCTCTGCTTTTGCTTTCACAGTACTTGATAAATGAGTAGGATGTATTTATGGACCGTCTTTCTTTTTCCTTTTTTTTCTAACTGTTTATCTATGGTTCTTCTTTACATACAGTTGGTTTGAATGATAGAGGATGTGGATTTCATTCCTGAATAAATAGATGGACTAAAACAAAAAGAGATGAACTACATTAAGAAATTATTCTTTAACAATATGGATTTATCAAATTGAAGTATTATTGTATTAGTGGAGCACTGATGGAATCAATTTGGTGCTGTAGTCAATGAAATTGGGTCATGCTATACTGCCTGATCAATAATACCTGTTACATGGTTATGGGGATATTTTATCAGAATTGTTCTCTCTTGTTTGCAGCTCTATGAAGATGATGTATGCATCTGCATATTGGATTCTCATCCATTAGCTCCTGGGTACATTGCTTGTAACACTTTTGCCTGTCTTTCCATTGTCGCTGGTTTCATGTGTTATTGTGTTGTATATTTCCATATTACAGTATCAATATTTGATGGTCTGTTTAAACCTTCTGGCATTGTTATGAGTGATTGTAGGAATATGCATTTTGATTGATAGCTTCATTCTAACATAGTTTGTGTAATGCTAATTCGTTTTGTATGTACAATTTGTGTTAGTTTTGATTTGTTTGGCATATAATTAGTTGCCAGGATACATTTATTATTTGATTATGCCATCTATTTTTGAAATGTTGCATATGGAAAGCATTTTGACTGGAAAAACTTATGTAATATTAATTCTTTTCATGCGTACGATTTCTATTAGAATTGCCTTGGGTTCCATATAAGAATATACCAGGATACCTATTAGGAATGTATAGCTGTGATTTGATTCCTTCCTTGTGTATGGTTGTATCCATGTATAACTCGGCTATATTGTCTATATATATGAGAGATTACCCCCCCCCCCTTGGTTGTGGTGTTTCCCCATTCTATACCTCTCTAGATGGCATCGTTATTCATTTGCACCATTTGACTTTTCAGTGTTGTACAGGAAACAATAATATTTTGACATACTGGAATTAGGGTTTTGTATAAAGTTATTAGATCTGCTGAACTCATAGAAAATTTAAACAACTAGTGTCTATTTGGAAGAGGCAGATTGTCGTTGAAATTTTTATGAACTAAAATTTAGACCCTGATTTCTCTTTCCCAAACAAGCTCTAGGCCCTGTTTGGATCCCCTTGCTAAAGTTTAGTTGGCTAAATTTAGCAACTTTGGATCAAATGGATCCAAATGGGTCCAACCAAAATGTTAAACTTTAGTTGGACCCTTGAAAGAGCTTTAGTCATTAGCCAGCCAAGAGTTGCTAAAACCTGCTAAAAGTGAGCAAAGCCCAAAAATACCCTCACATTTATTCCAGTGGTGCGAATTGGCAATAATAAATGAAGGGTAGCATGTTAATTTAAAAAGGTTTAGTAAAGGGATCAAAACGCCCCCTGCTAAAGTTTAGCAACATAAACTTTAGCTAGCTAAACTTTATTTGGAGGGGATCCAAACAGGGCCCTAGACGATGTTGGCACACTCAACACATGAGGTTTTCTTATAACTTTTAGAGAACTTTTACTCCCTTAGAAAAAGATGGCTGCTATATTCTGACTTTTTACTAACCTGTACACACTTGTATGGCTTGGTAAGTTATCTGAACCTAGAAAGGAAGTTATATGTGATCTGTCCTGAAAATTAATTCTCTTCAGGTTATAATTGCTCAACTTTTCTACCTCGTCTGTTAGTTGTTCAGAGAGAGGATATATCCTTTTACCTTTGTAGAGGAAAACTTTTAGTATATTATTGCATGGTAGTAGAGAAAACAGAGTAGATACTGAGACATGCATAGATTTGCCTCTCCAAGAAATATGTACATAATGCTGAAAGGTCCTTCACAAGTTGGGATTTGGGGAAGAGAATTTCTAGGTAGCCTTACTCGTACTTTATTTTGCAAGGAGACTCATTCGAACCCCACCTGGTACGGCCATCAAAGATTCCGATCTCAATTTAAAAGAATATGTTTCAGAAACCTGTTTGTCGTGCAAAGCATACTTTTGAGATATTATGAAACACATGCATGCCTGACATAGTTGGCTAGTTATCTGGCTGTGGATAATGAACTTACCAGCCCAACACGTCCTTATTCAGCTCTAGTCTTTGAACTCTAATTTATTGTCGAGTAGAAATGAACTACATATTGCCGTGTCATAGCTGGCAACTCAAAGTTGGAGGCCGTGAATGCAGAATTGTGTTATCGATATCTTCTGGGTGAAGGGCATGGGATGTAGATGGGTTTGGGTTCTAATGGCTTGCCTTCATTCATAAAAGAGTTTACTATATATAGCCCTCAATAATCTCTAATTACTCTTAACTGACTCGAACATTAATCTTATTTACCAAAGTAAACACAGACGGATCCGAACTAAGCTGGCGAAGAGGCTATAGCTGCTGTTTCTGCTGCCCAGAGAGCGCATGCATTGCCGGTAGGTTTGCCCTAGCATATGAGATAGCGGCTCAGATTGGTAGGCATTATTTTAATTTCATTAATCAACGCTCACCTGACGGCCTTCTCAAGTAAAAATAAAAACAGGTTTCGTATCTTCCAAGCTTCCTCAGTTTCATCAATAAAATTCCACCAAAATGATCCTCTTCAGTTAATGAAATACAATCTAAAGGCTGTGTGTTCTTGTTCTTTGCTACTGCCGTTCAGACAGTTCCAAGAAAGAAAAGGCAAAACCATGAATTGTGACTGAGCAGAAAATGCCATGGGATTATTCTCAAATTATCCCTTGGAGATATATACCATACCCTCCAATTCACGCGATGCTTGTTTTCCTACATTGATAGCTTCTTCACCTCCAATTCTAGCCTAAACAAACCCAATGGCTGTGTAGCCACCACCTTAGTCTTTCATTCATCAATGACCAGTAGTTCTTTACGTGTTGTTGCTATTTGCTAAGACACAAGGTTATTTCACTGCTCCATGGTTTATTTCTCTGCTCCATGGTTTATTTTCCTGTCAATGTCTCACCTATGCACTTCCTTGTTAAACTACAACAAAGCTTTGTTATAAGTTATAACCTGGTGCATCTTTCATTATGCATTACAAATCTTGGTGCAAAGTTCTTTTGGCATCCTTGCATAGACCATATGGAGTAGATTTAGTATTGGAGAAATTTAGTGAGCAAATGAGGAATCAATTAGGCATTTTTTTTTGGCATTTGGAGCTTATCCAGTTACTTGTACTCAAACTGTGGAGCCATGATGGTCGATTCATGTAAAGATGGATTATTATATTTGATTGTGATGCAACCTTCTGATGTATTAAAATTTGAAAATGAAGAACAACCCTTTTGGTGGTGTTTTAATGAAGTTAGGAACTTTAAGCCACATACTTTGTCCTGAACAAAGAATAGTATTTTCTTAGAGACTTACTGTGCAGTTTGATTTTTCCTTCACGCTACTACCTACCATTCCCCCCTGCAGGCATTCCTTGATCAGTCCGAAACGGCATTTTCCATCCCTTGAAGCAACTCCACCGCCTGTAAGTTTTGGTTACCATGTGACATTACATTTATAAGTTTATCAGACACACTTTATATTTGAATTCAAGCATACAGAACTGTGCCCATACTCATTGTTTTGTCTTTGATTTTGGGCCAGGCGGTTGCAGCCATGTGCTCCAAAGTGCCATTTCTTAGCAATGCAATTATGAAGGCTACTGAATGTGGTATGTAGGCTTCACTATCAACATTTTTTTTGGTATTCTTATTTAGTGTCCAGTCTGTTCATAGATGTATATGGTACTGTTGTGATACCTTAAGTACCCTGTATTCTCCATTTGGACCAGAGAAGCACAGTATAAAACAGAATGCTACAATTTGTGCATTTTTTTTATACTTCTTTAGATGGAGACATTGTTTACTTAAAGAGCTATGCACTAGTTCTCTTAATGACCCTTTGTTTACTTAGGTTTCAGTTGGATCGGGTGGTTTTATTACTGATAAGCAGTGTTACATTTGGGTGCTCCAGTCAGTCGCACACTCCTTGACAAAAATTGGGTTGTCATACCACCATTGAATAACCCAATTTTGATGCTTAATAATTTATAAGGCTTGTGGCTTCTGTAGGCAGTTACTATTAAGAAAAAGAAAAGCAAGAACTGATGACTTCATCTGTTTCATTTTTCAAATCTACATCTTCCTGTATTAGAATTAACTTGTTAAAATGCAAGGAATGTATGGGAATTGTCGTCGACGGGACTTCCCTGATGACCGTATTTCAAACTTAAAACACACAGGAATGATAACAGAGACATCCCTGGTAAAGTTTGCAGTTATCTTAATTAGACATTGAGTGAATATTAGTGAATATTATCTTTGAATTTTCCTAAGATTGTGAAGAAACATTTAATATCTTCTACAGTTGTTCTCTTCTGTAATTTATTTTGAGAATTACTTTCGTACTGTGTTCATCTCTGTTCCGCGCCCTATCAGAAGTCTAAAAAACCAATGACAAGCCCAATCTTACACATTCACGGCCACCAGTGAATGTGCTCTGTATGTATTGCATGCTTGGATCTGTATTGATAAGGTACATCAACAAACATATTGTATTTTTGGTTTATTTTGAAAGCAGTTGCGCAATAAATCATCTTCTCTTGATTTGTTGACTCATGTATTTCTATTATCCCTTTCCGTATCTTTGTCTGATGCTAGCATGTTACTTGTATCTTGTCATCTTGGAATACAGATTCATTCAACTTGGTAGTCAATAATGGAGCAGCTGCAGGGCAAGTAATTTTTCATGTGAGTACTATATCCAACTTGATAGTTGATACTTGATACTAGCGCAATTGGTAAGCTGCATCAGGAAGTATGCCATTACTTTGCATACCATGTGTCATGTTTTGCTGTTACTAATGCAGACTCATTTCCACATCATACCACGTAGATCTGGTGATAAGTTATGGCCTACTGAGGTAACGGTAATTTGCCCTATTTCACATTTCTGTATTTTCTTCTTCCTAGTATCTGCTCCAATATTGGTGAACAAGGGGAAGAAACTTGTCTTCACTTGTAGTCAGCGTTTTTTTTTCTTTTTTTTTTTTAAAAAAAAACAGAGCTTCAGAAGACGCTCCATCAAGCCAAATGAAACGTCAGGTCTTGTGAGCTGCATCAAGGAACAACTATGTTCTACGCTGGATGGCTGCAAGACTGAAGCATCTTCACTGCTCAAGGAACCATGACAGAAAGCTGCTCCAATCTTAGTACACAATGCGATGTTCCGAAAGCTGTGCAGTACAGTACATAATTTTCGTCTTCCTAGTACCAAAAGCAATATGTCAAACATAGGGTCACATTGTCACTTTTGGAACGGGGAGTGCTTGAAAGTTTGTTTGTAAAAAGCCTGAGAAAATAGGGAAGGGTCCAGTGACGCGCTTGTTAGATGTCAATCGATCCGGTTCTCTTTCCCAGTTTACCGTTTTATCCATTTTTCTGTGAATTGTTGAAATTAGAAGTCAGAAGTCACAGAACAGTTGAGATCACAACTGCAAGTCTGCAACACAGGAGGATGATTGTTATGCATCGAGTCGATTAAACTTTTGGGATCCTCTGATTAGGAGACACTGGCCTCTTATCTTTCAAAAAGCCATACGATAAAGATTAGGAAAGACATGTTTATTCTTGGATACATCGCATGACAGAGCATGCTAATCGAAATATCTCATCACTAGCGATGCACCAGAAGTCTAGAATCATTATGGGGCCAACGGCGGCGAGGATCCATTTTGTCGACGAAGTTGCAGAAGCATTTCCACCTACGAATATCACGGTAATACCGGTGGACAATGGGGATGCAAGCCGACGTGTAGTAGTCCTTAAAGCCCTTGGAGTGGGCCTTGTCTCTACATTCGGTTTGGCATGCCATGCGATCGCAACGAAAAATGTCGTCGACGCAGTCCATTTTAACCAACAACTCTGTTAGCACACACGCGGCACAAATCTGATGATTGTTCTGGCCCTGTTGACCATGAATCTGAAGATCATTGCAGGGTATGTACCAGTAGAGCAAGAGGCATTCCTACCTGCCGCCTACGGGAATCCAACCGTTTGCCGAGTGCCCACAGCAGGCAATCCGACGGTTTGCCGAGTGCTGTCATTTTACCCTCGGCAAAGGTTTTGCTGAGTGCCACACTCGGCAAAAATCACTCGGTAAAAATTAGCCGGCAAAGGGTATTTTGCCCGTACGGCTAGCACTCGGCAAAGCCTCTAGTACTTTTGCCGAGTGCCTAAACTGACTCCGCAAACACTTTTGGCGAACGGGAGGTGACGGGAACAGGAAAGTTTGTCGAGTGCCGTACCGTGGACACTCGGCAAAACTATTGGAAAAAAAATATTTTTTATGTAATTTTGTATATTTTTGAATTTTTTTTGCCGAGTGCTTGTTGGGTAGCACTCGGTAAAATTGAAATTCTGCTGGGTTTTGAAAATCATGTTGGCCGAGTGCTATGGAATTTGCACTCGGCAAACTCAAGAGGATTACTGAGTGCCTTTTCTATTGCACTCAGCAAACCGTCAACACCCCCTGATTTTTTTATTTATTTGGTAAATGGTTCCCATTCAAAAACATAAATCACATGTATCATAACAAATACCATCACATATCACAAATATCATCACACATAGCACAAGTACATATGTTCATAGGTCTCACAAGTACAGAAACGACATCACACGCAGTTTATAGGTTCATAAGTGACATCACGAACATATTATGATATAGATCGCAAATGACAGCTCAAGACGGTTGTGGTCCAGGTGGGCAAGGTGGAGATTCAGTGTCATTATTTGCATTGGGATCATTTGAGGCCGCTGACGGAGGCTGCGCAAAGGAGATTGCATCTGATACAAGAAAAATGGTTGCTAACAAAATGATGTAATCTTTGCATACTCACTGGAGTAGTAGACAAGTGACTCGGGCCTAGACGAGGTGGACTAGTCAATAGCGCTTCTGGCGGAGGTTTACCCATCATCTCGCCCACCCACTGAAGCACTTGGGTCAGCCTAAGGTTCGCGGCCACCCACTCGGCCTCCTGTTGTGCCCGAATCTCCTGCAACTGGGCCTCCACCGCCTCCTTCCGCCTTGTCTCATTATGCAGCCGCTCCTACAAAATTCACCGGTGTTGTAATGCAAAGAAATCTTGTATAAAAATCAATGAACGCCGAGTGAAACAGAAGCAACCTCAAGGCCCTGCACGATGGACTGTGTGGTGTTCGGCCTCACGCATATAGCCGAGCTTGAGTCGGTGCTCCGTGCGCGAACTTGGGAAAGAGAGGGAGCGGAGCTCGGGTCGATCAAGTCGTCGCCAATCGAGAACCGCCCATGCTTATTGCCTTGACCCGCCCCCATGACGATTTCTAGTTCAAAGTATTGGTTGGTCAAATCGTACTCTGGGCCGTGCACCTCCCTTGTAACCTTGATGTAAGTTTCGAGGTGGTTGTGGATGCTTGAATTGCTGAACGTCGACGCCGAGGTCTCCAGGTTGTAATCGATGGCGGACGTCGCCCTCCCAATGTGGGCCAAAGCGTATGCCTTCACCTGGGAGCAAGGCTGGCCTTCATGCAACGCGGACTATGAACAAAATAGCAAGAAAGTTAGATATTATGCATACTTGAAAGTTTGCAACGAAGAAATGGATTCTCATACCCATTTAGCTTGGAATGCCCGGAGTTTTCGATTGCCTTGATGGTGTGATGGACCTGTCATCTTCAAACGCCGCTTCCGGCAAGCGATGTGATGTCGCAACCATTCCATAGAGCACCAGTACTTCACAATTTTAACCTAGGCCTGGAAAAGGGTATTGCACTAGTATGGACAAGCCTACGTACAGGTCATGAAGCAAATCGCATCTAAGAGATTAATTACTCGAACGTAATCTCAGAGAAAGCAATAATTGTGTGCTACCGTCCGAACCTGTAGATATTACTCCTGTGCTAGTGTCTCCGTCACTGCTTCCTTCTTGGGGAGCCCGATTTTCTTCACTTTAGCGTGGAAGTCATTGACGGCCTGGATGCGTACCTCATAGATCAGGTCCCTCGCAAGCCCTACACAGAGAGCAGTAAGTGCATCCAGGCGCGCATATGTAGAAATCCTACAAATAGACATGATGTATACAGTCATTGTTTCTAGAATGTCGAATGAATGAGGTCTTGAGGTTTCTAGAGCAAGAAAAGCTTACGCATATCTGGGCTTTGACCAGCGCTGCCTTGGTGGTGAGGATGGGGTTGCCATTCGAGTCTTGTACCCACTCTTTGGTGGCTATGTAGTGCTTCCAATTGCTGGCCTAAACAGGTGGGTTTTCACCAACGGTGACTAGCTCAGGGTAGTGATCCTTTATCAGAAGACCCACAATGCCACTCACCATGCGGTTGTGATCGCCTGGTTCAACTACTTCCCAATCCTTAAACAAGTGAATAACATAAACAATTAGTTTCTATTCAACTTATCAAATGATAACATCAAAATCCATTTACCCATCAACATGTTTGATCATCGGCCGTCTGTGAGGCGGTATCGGCCGTTTCAGGAGTTTGGAGGCACCTCGCTGCCATATGTCAGGCATGTCCGCTCCCTGCTCTCTCCCCTAGCCGTCCTGCTCTCTATTCCCCTGCCCCTCCTCCTCCTCCTCCTCAACCGGAGGAGGAGACGGAGGCCTCACCTTCCGCTTACTACCCATGATTTTTCCTCGGCCCTTTTCCTTCGCACCACTGCTAGACCCTGCCTCCACGCCACGCTGGAACCGCCACAACTCGAACCTCCAGTCCCTGCATCCTCACTACCCCTCAATTCTGAGAGAAACCTCCTGGAATCTCATCTTCCCACCATCTTTGCACGATCACCTGCATTTTTAAAGAGTACACAAATTAATATTCAAGTAAACCAATAAATATGCAAATAAAAATGACGTAGATAAATAGACATGCAAAACATAAAAAAATTAGTAACAAACATACATGTGTTAAGAAATAATCATCGTAATCGGGATTAGCTGGATCATAAGTCTCATCATCAATGTGATGGGTGTAGATATAATCAGGCACGTACACTGCAGGAGAAACATCATCGCTGTCATTGCCTATTTGTAAGCGCTCAAGTAATTGTAAGTCCCTCGCATTATCAACCTCATCTCCATAGTCCTCATCATCAACCATCTCATTGTCAACTTCCATTTCGACCCCCCGGTTAAGTCTATCTCAAAACCAGGCAACACATCTTCTTGGAAAAACTCCCTGTCATGTGTTAGGGTCGCTGTTGTAATCGTCATTGTTTGGCACAGGTAGTTTGCTGTGTGGTGACATCGAGTACATAACATCCCAACCCTTAAGCCGGATGTCGGTCTGACACGGATATGAGAGATAATAAACTTGCGTGGCTTGTTGGGCAATAATGTAGACATCATCACCAGCGTAGACGGATGATTGCCGAATTTCAACTAGCCCCACATTAGGGGTTCGTCTCACTGCATCAGGATCGAACCAATGACATTGGGCTTATAAAATGATACACATCTAATCATAAATTCATAATTCACAAATGTTCATTGACATTAGCCATCAATTCTCACAAAATTAACACATATCATTGCATTGGGCTTATAAATTCATACACATCTAATCATGAATTCATTTGAGCATATCATTTTGAAAAAAAAAATTGGTCTTTAGCTTCCTAGAAATTTCATCGAACATGTTGTGGACATTGTTAGAAGTGTGTGCTCACTTCAAGTGCAAGGTCGTCCGGAGGTGCTGGGGTAGTGGTGGCGAGGGGCAGGGTCCGTCGGGGGCCGAGCCCGTGCTCGCGGCCAGCCAGAGCCGCTGGGCGTGAGGTGCCGAGTCCGTGCTCGCGGCCGGTGATGAGGGAGTGGGTTGCGGGCTCGGTGGAGGCGACGGCTTCGTGGAGGCGACGACTTGCTATCCAGTGCCGGCTCGACGGAGGTACGGAGAAGGCGGCGGGTGGTGGAGCTCAATGGAGGTGGGGCAAGGTGGAGCCGGGGCAGGGCCCATCTTGTAAATCACGCTGTGGTTGTTTCATCCCTTTATAACAAAGGTGTGGC
Source organism: Digitaria exilis (assembly GCA_015342445.1). Lineage (NCBI taxonomy): Eukaryota > Viridiplantae > Streptophyta > Magnoliopsida > Poales > Poaceae > Digitaria > Digitaria exilis. The sequence goes on from JACEFO010001803.1 coordinate 919,705, forward strand.
TTCCTACGGAAGGTGCAATGCTTACTAAAACCTTTCACAAACGACGATAACAAATCATGTGTAAACCACTTACATGAAATTTTAGGAAAAAACAAAACAACACCTGAAGTAAATCCTAGACAGCTTTGACCCGAATGAAGAAAAATATAACATTATTCCATTGCTGCATTTTCACGACGATATCAATGTTTCAATAATTAAAACAGGTGTTTCCACCTATATTGTTGGTATTACAATGTATCATACAGTACCCGATAAAACACACAGCAAATTGTTCGCCGTGTGCGACACACGGCGAACGGCCAACGGCGAACAGGCATGACGGCGATGCAATCTTTGCTGTGTGCCAAGCCTGGAGCACAGGGCGAACTCCTTCACCATCTGTTTTTCTGCCACACGGCAAAAAAAAAAAGGCGACGTCAACGGAGCACGGCGTGATGGCAGCTTCGCCGTGTGCCGACGCTTGACACACGGCAAACTTCTGCGATTAGCCATGTGCCTGGGCCCACGGCACACGCCGAAGCATGCTTCAGCAGCGGCTTGAAGGCAAGTTTGCCGTGCGCCAGGACAAAGGCACGCGGCGAAGTGACCATTTAAACAACATTTTATGGTCGCTTCGCCGTGTGCCTTTCTCCTGGCACACGGCGAAGTGAGCTTATGTTTTATGTTTTTCATTGTTTTTCGCATTTAAATGTCCCCGCTCAAACAGAAATTCACATATAAGCATGGATTTATGACAAGAAGCATTTCAGGTAGCACATATAGCTGAACCGACAGTCCGATCTGACAGCAATAATTATAGTTCGAGTTCACAACGACCATAGGTCGATCGCACAACAATAATAGTTCATGTTCACAACAACAACGATGACAATATTACTGAGGCAGGTCGGAGGGTTCTTGGTCGAAGGGCAGCATTGCATTAGGCTAAAGTGGGAACAGCTGCACCGGAGGGAACATCGGTGACATGCCAGCGGGCGACCCGTTTGGCACATTCGATCTCGTCGATCCCAACTATGTAGAAAGTAAAACATTCAAAATGACAATGAGATATCAAAGAGATTAAAACTTTATCTAAGTCTCTAATTCTCAAACTGAATGTAGAAGTATAGCTCACCTGAGGAGTTTGCGGAGATGAATGCAACAACGGTAGCATGGGTAGGGGTGTTCCTGCCAAAGCTAATTGAGTAGTGATGCTTTGAAGGTAAGTCATCACAGTGCTCAACTTGGCCTGGCGCATCCTCCTCTCTTCCGCTATCGCCGTGTCGTGTGCCGCCACTTGCGCCGCCATTTGGACCTAAAATTTTGAATCCAAAATGTTATAGTGCAGAGCAATTATATGTAGAAGATGAATTAATGGGTAATAAAGCAGAAATTACCTGAAGTGCCTCCACTTGCAATTGTGCCATGTTTTGACGTGCGTGTACGGGAGGGGCGTTGGGCTGATGCCTTGCACGAATCTGGGAGAGAGTGAGAGTATTGGCCTCATCAACAGTGTCATCGCCTATGAGCAACCTATCATGCTTCTTGCCTCCTTCCGCCCTCATGATGACATTGCCATCAAGAGGTTGGGCGTTGAACCCACTGTGGCCCATGAACCTGACGTCCCACCTCTGTGTACGCCATCAAGCGGTTGTAGGCCGTGGAATTGTTGTACTCTGACGGCCCATCGTCTGGGTTGTAGGTGACCTCATAAGCCTTGCCCTTGTGTGCCATAGCCCATCCCACAAACTCGGCACCATCAGCTCCTTCATGTGTCTGGGACTGGAAGAAAACAAGTGATTAGAATTTTATAGAGTTAAGCGTCATAAGAATAAAGAAATGAATCCTCATACCCATCTAGCCATATACTCCTCATTGGTAAGGCTCCCTTGAGGTGTGAAGGACCTAGGATTAGCAAACGCCTCTCTCGGCCTTTGTCATGCAATTCCCGCCACTCAGGCATGAACCACTTGTCCACTATTGTTTCCCAGCATTGGAAATCGCCACGGCACCACCACGCAGGCACCTACACGAGATCATGTGTGGCTGACATGTAAGAGTGTAAAATTAAACAATGCACTAAATCAGAGAAATTCGCATTCAATTTACCTGCAAGTATTGCTCCTTAGTCAGCTTGAACTTTCTTGCATCTTTCTTTTTGATTTTTTGGCCAAGGAAAGTGGCGTTGTAGTTTATGACACATTGAACCTGTGCCTCGTAGTGCATGTCCTTCACTAGCTTTTTGCATCGCTTGTTAATCACGTCCACTACATCTTCCTTGTAACCCGGCTCACACCTATAATAATCCTGCATACAAAAACGACGCATTCATTCATTGTTACCAAAATGTATAATAAATTAGATGTATTGAGCAGTGCACTACGAGAAACACTTAACCACAGTTGTGCCTCCACCCGATGCGCCTTGCTAGTGAAGAGCCTATCAAGTGAGTCCCTTTGATCGCTTGCGTGGCGGTAGTGTGCCCATGTCCAAGCCGGCTCCAACCATTTACCAGGGATTCGGACCATGCCGGGGAAGTTGTTCCTCACCAGAAGTCCCAGGATACAGTTGACCTTGCGCTTCTGAAGACCTAGGGTGGCCACGACCCAACTCCTGTGAAAAGTGAATAAGATAAAATATTAGTTTCGTTTAGCATTTCTAAGTAACTAAATGAAAAGGTACTCATAACATCTCAAGGTACTTACTTAGGCTTAATAGGGCGAATCACCGGTCGTCCGGTGGGAGGTATCGCCCTGTCCGAGAGTCGCGATGGGCGTCACAACCAGACAATAGGAAGCTGGGCGCCCTCCGCCTCCTCCTCATCATCATCATCATCCGATGACTCAATAGGAGGTACATCGTCATCCTCATCGCCCTCCTCGCTGACCTCCTCGTCATCCTCCTCGCCGACCTTCTCTTCCTCCTCGTTCTCCTCTTCCAGACCTCTTCCTCATCCATGACCTGGTCCTCCCCCTCCTGCGCCTCCTCCATTTGACGCGGCTCATAATCATCATCCTCTAGCGACTCCTCAAGGGTAGGCAGCTTTCGACCCTTGGAGCCACTCCGGCCTTTGGACGAACTCTGGCCTTTGGAGGCACCCTCGCCTTTCGAGGAACTTTGGCCTTTTGAAGACCTCTCCATGATTCTCTTGCAAACAGACACACATTTCTGCACTGCTAAAGAGCCCACCATCATGGACAAATCACCCTGAAATAAAAAATAGTAAAACATTCAGAACATATAAATAGAACCAAATATTACAGGAAAAAGTAAACAAGCTAGACATGATATTACAAATAGGAAATAAATAAGTCCAAATCATACATGTGTTAGAAATAATCATCATGGTCGGGATTAGCTGGATTATAAGTCTCATCATCACTATCATGCATGTCGAGTTCACAATTAGGCACGTGCTCCGGCTGAGGAATGTCCTCATCAATCCCTAATTGCAATCATTCAAGTAATAATAAGTTTCTAGGATTGGAAACCTCATCTCCAACATCCTCGTCATCAACCGTTTCATCATCCTCATGTACTTTGATTTCGCCAGTTAAATCTATCTCAAAAGACCCTTGTAACCCATCTTCTTGAAAGAACTCTCCGTGGTATGTGTTTGGGTTTATATTATAACCTTCATTGTTTGGGACGGGTAGTCTACCGTGCGGCGATACCTGGAACACGACCTCCCAACCCTGAAGACGTTTGTGGTTTTGCACGGGTATGAGAGATAATAAACTTGTGTCCCTTGTTGAGCCACAATATAAACATCATCTCCTGTATAGACTGATGACGGACAAATTTCAATTAGTCCAAGATTAGGGGTCCGCCGCACTTGGTTAGGATCAAACCAATGGCATCTGAATACGACCGCCTTAAAAGGTTTGCAACCGTCAAACTTGAGTTCGTATATTTCTTCAATTATTTCATAATATTCGACCTCGTCTTCACCTTTCGTACAAACTCCAAAATTTGTGGTTCTCCTATTGGGTCGACTCTCATCGTGCTTTTTTGTGTGAAAGAGATATCTATTCACATCACAACCGGCGTATGACATTACCCTATAGTGGAATCCATTTGCCACCTATCTCAACTCGGGACTCATCGAGACATCCTTATCGGCTTTTTGTTTGAACCAAGAAATAAAATCTGGCGATTTATGCTCCGCACCCTGTTTTAGAAGGGTATCAACTTGATGTGGAGTCGGTGCCCTATTGCTCCGCCAGAATTGTTGAGTAAATTCTCTGTATGAATGAAAAGAAGGTAGAGATCGGTTAGATGGAAAATAGTGACCATACGCTAGAAGTAATCGATAAGTAGTTTATGGAGAACTTACTGAATATACAGCCGCACTTCGGTAAGGTTGGTCAACACATACATCATGATAGTGCGGAAATCTAAATGTGTCAAGTTCTTAGCATGACCAACACTTGCACTTCCAGTTGTCCTACGAAGAGGCTACGGTCTGATTCATTTTAATTTGCATTGTAACGAGAGAGTGGATTATGCACGCTAGGAAGGGTGTCGTTATAGTATGTTGTGAAGTTTGACACCTCCTGAGAACAGTATGCCTCTGCCATGGAAGCCTCAATTTTGCACTTGTTTTTACATTAGGTTCGAAGAACCTTTTGTTGTCTTTCAACGGCATAGCACCATCGGCAATGCACAGGACCACACATCCGTGCCTCATATGGGAGGTGCAGAGTCATATGCTCCATCGGATTGAAAAATGCTGGTGGAAACATCTTCTCCAACACACAAAGCAGCACGGGAGCACTTTTTTCAATTCTGCAACCACAATACGAGATAAATCCTTGGCACAAAGAGTGTGGAAGAAATAGCTTAACTCTGCTAGCACTAGCCACACATGGTCCGAGAGATAGCCTCAAACCATCACCGGAAGAAGTCACTAAATCCATATGTGGTAGTCATGACTCTTTAGCCCGTTAATTCGCATAGTTTCTAAGTTGACCCCCCTCCTTAGATTTGCTGCATACCCGTCGGGGAACGTTAAAGTTTGAAACCATACTAGTACTTACTTCCTTTGGGACCTCTTCAGGACATAATCGGCAGGAGGCTTTTTCCATCGCTTACCGTCGGTGGAAGGAGGAATGTCGAGCTTTGGCCTATCACATAACATAGCTTGATCCACTCTAGCCTTAACTTGTCCTTTGTCTTTTCAGGAATGTCCATTATTGTACCCCACTCTGCCTCGGTGACATTCTTTTCAGTGTGCATCATATCAAGATTATGTGGAAGAAGAATGTCATCCATGTAGGGGAGACTACACAAGCCTGACTTCTGAGTCCAGGCATGATCCACATTATATCCCACAAAACCATCACATGTTGCATTTGGTTGGAGTGTGTCCAACTGCTCACGAACAGCAGCACCTGTCAACATCAGTGGGGGGGGTCTTCAACCAAGACATCTTTTGTAAAGTTCTTTTTGTCTTGCCTGAATGGATGGTCTAATGGGAGAAATTGTCGATGTTTGTCGAACGAGCAATACCTGCCACCCTTCTTCAACCAAAAGAATTGGACAGCTGACTTACATACTGGGCATGGGGACCTCCCGTGGACACACTAGCCACAAAATAACTCGTACGCCGGATGGTCATGCATCGAGTACATGTACCATACTCTAATGTTGAAGTTTCTCTTTTTAGCTCAGTCATATGTCATTACACCCTCATTCCAAGCTACGAGCAGATCATCAACCAGAGGCTCTATATACATACTCATATTATTCCTCCGGTTTGCAGGAATTATCAACGATAGGAATATGTTCTGTCATTGAAAGACGACACTGGGTGGGAGATTAAGAGGGATCACAAACACGGGCCAATAAATGTATGGGGCAGACGACATTCCATAAGGATTAAACCCATCTGCCGCCAGCACCACACATACATTTTGAGCCTCATCATGTTTATCAGGATGCCGACTGTCAAAATACATCCATGACTCAGCATTGGCTGGATGTATCATCTTATCAGGATGGTATCGTTTGCCCTCTTTGTGCCATGTCATCTGTTTTGTGGATTCCTCAGTCATGTAAAGGCGTTGGATCCTCAAAATAAACAAAAGGTACCGTAGGATTTTGAAAGGTATTTCAAGCTGCCTCTTCTAACCATCACCCGAGTCTACCTCCAAGTACCTAGAGGAGCCACATTTAGGATAGTACTTTGCATCCGCGTATGCTTTCCTAAATAAGATGCATCCCTTAGGACAGACATGTATCTGCTTGTATGGCATCTTAAGTTGGCGCAACAATTTCTGTCACTCATACATGTTGCGTGGCAGACTATGACCCCCGAGAAGCAGGCTACCAAAAACTGTCAACATTAAGCCTCCGTGGCTGATGCCAAGCTGAGACTTTAGAGCCATTTAAGTGCCCGACAGCATCCAATTGTGAAACCTGTGTATGCTCGTGAAATGGTTTTTGTGCCGAAGACAACATATCATAATAGGCCTTTGCTGTAGGCTCTGGCTGATCCTCCCCTACATGACTTGGTCCTTCATCGTCTTGTGCTTGATTAAAGTCATCTAACATATTTGTGCACCCGACATTAGCATCATATTCATCTATGTGTTGCCTCACGACTTCGTCTCTCAAACGAGAGGGTTCGCCATGACAGATCCACTGAGTATAGTTTGGCATAAACCCATCATTGCAAATGTGTTTACCCATATCCAACTTTGAATGCAAAAACTTGTTTGCACACTTCCTACAAGGACACGGTGCTTTACTTTGTCCTAATTCAAATGCCTTTTTTAAAAATTCATCAACCTTATAAATGAATTCTGTGGTCCAGTCACATTTACCACGCCAGCCAGTGTACATCCAATCACGGTTATCCATCCTTTAATATACAAGCAGGTGTTATAAAAATGAATTGCAACTACAGTATAGCTATCATACTCTAATAGGTGAAGATAGGTCTTAATCCCACCCGGGGATGTGTACACGGGGTTAGTTTCCATGCTCCACCCCTATCCGAGATAGAATTTCGGCAGCACCTCCTTGTTGTTCTCCAAATACACGTCCTCGTAAGGAGATTGTGTATCCGGAGAACAACAATGAGGTGCGCCCAAACTCTGTCTCGGATCAGAGCAGACCATGAAAACTAAACCCATGTACACATCCTCGGTTTGTCTAGAAAACGTGGACAATTCGAAAGAGATATGGTTATACATATGCAAAGACCAGCATATTTCCAACCATATCACTTTCGAACGGCAAGCGCCAAACTAGGTTACGTGCTCTACATACATGATACAAAAAGAATGGGTTTGTTTTTTGCCTCACCTTGCTGTCCGCCAAAGGGACGAGTCGAGGATTGTGTGAAAGCCCTCTCTCCTGAGACAAAAAAATTGTTAGTGTCAGTTAAAAATTTCGGCAGCGCCACCCCTACACGGTGAGGTTTCTAAACTGCGCAAATTATAAATGGCACGATGGCTGACAACCACATATTCATTACAATTCAATATACCGCTTCATACATATAATCCAAATTTCAGTACAAATTCGATTCTGTCATTCAATGTTTCATTCAATGTTGTTATTCACATATCATCTATGCAATACTATTTTCAAGAATTATTACCTTAACGATGGACGGCGCGAGATCCTCCTTCACCTCCTCCTTCTCCTCCTCCTGCTCGGCCGGCTCCTCCTCATGGCCACACGTTCCTCGCCGGTGTCGTTGTCGTCGTCAACCTCCTCCTCCCACCTCCTCCTCTTCCTCCTCTCCTTTTCCCTCTCCCTCCTACTCCTCCTCCTCCTCTCCTTCCCCCTCCTTGTCTCCCTCTCCCTCCTCACCATGCGGTAGTGGGCGCCGGCAGGGCTGAGAGCCGGCCGCCGGCGAATTGGGGCGGCGGCTCGCCCTCTCCGTCTCCCTCCTTGCCGCGGCGGCGTGGGAGGCGGGAGGAGTGGAGGGTGGCTGGAGGCGGGTGGCGAGAGGAGGGGCCGGCGGTGGGCCGGGGCGGCGGCTCGATGGGGAGGCGGCGACGCGATGGCGGGGCGGTGTGGCGGCGTGTTGGTGTGAGTGCGAGTACGAATGAGTGAGTGAGAGACATAGGAGTTATGACAGGTTAGAGGGTTCAAAACTTTGCCTTGTGCCCAGACCTACGGCACACGCCGAAGGAAAAAATGAAAAAGAATAAAAACCCTTTCGTCGTGTGGCCAGATACAAGACACACAACGAAATAAAAACAAAAAAAATTTGAAAATCCCTTTCGCCGTGTGCCGAGAATTACACGGTGAAGTTAAAAGAAAACGATTAATTTTAAAAAATTATCACATGGAACCAAAAATTACAAAAAATTAACATTAACCAAGTCATGTTGCATAATGACTATAGAGAAACGGTTTGAAGCCAAACTCAAATTCGAACATTACTCGGCTTTAAAACCTAACCAAACACTTCTCTACTCTATAGAACTTATTCTCGGAAGGTTTAGTTTTCAAACAACGTACATGGCAACATTTGCGAAACCTTCTCAACTATTTATCATACACTTCACATGCGATGAAATGAGTTGTCATCGAATCTTGTGATTTTTCAACATCATTTGGATTTTCTATAATTTTTACAGCATTCAGCCTCATGTTGACAACAAAATTTGTTGGATATGAATTTCATAATTTGATTTGAACTAGTGGATGAGGCCTTAAAATTCCTTCAGTATAATGAATATTATTTTTCCACTTATTTTACTATAACATTTCATCAAGTTTCTTCAAATTTGGTAAATACGAAAAAAGTCTTTTTAAAGAAAACAAATACTAAAATATAGCAAATAAAACTAGAAATTCACCAAACTAAAACATGCAGTGACAAGCAATGTAGAAGATGCGTACAAAAAGTTTGGACTTAAAAATCGATTTTTTTTTACAGTTCGTCATGTGCCGAACGCACATTTCGCCATGTGCCTATGCTTAGCACACGGCGAAAGCACATTTCGCCATGTGCCGTTGGACAGCACACGGCAAATCTGGCCACGCCGTCACGGCACCACAGTCGCCGTTAACGGCGCTCTCAAGGGAGGGGTGGGTCTCGTTGTCAGGTGTTCAACGTGTGTCTGGTGGATAACACACGACAAAGGCCATGTTCGCCGTGGGTAATTACTTCGCCGTGCGCCGTTGTCTCAACCCACGGCAAAGGCCATGTTCGTCGTATGCCCGACGTTTGGCGCACGGCGAAGGTTTTGGCACACGATAAACTTTTAGTTTTTAGTCTCCGGTGGTGATACATGTAACTTCAGCACAGTGTTGCATGCATTATAAATTGCTGCCTTTGGAACCGCACTAATTCAGGAAATACAGTGGTGATATTGCATCGTGTACCTGTGTATGACTGTACAGGCTTCAGACTTCCCTGTACATGCGAATGCAGAAAACAGGGCTCCTGTCATGTTTTAGGATGCATTGTGCAGTGGTTTGCATTGGCCATTGCGCACCAGGTATAATTTTACATGTTGCAGCACACAGACACAGGAATGTCTTGGAAAGGGAACACAGCGGTTTCAAAGCGTGCTCGGACCGGACGTTTAGAAAACGAGCACATAGACATGTCTGTTGAACAGACTCTGTTGGATAGCCAAATACAGTCCGAGTGTGCTGACCTGATCTGCAGAGTTTGCTTCAGGTATGACAAACTGCAAAATTCTATCCGTTCAGCGCGTCCAGGAAAACACACGTCGAGCGGTCGAACATACAACATCAAAAGAGGCCTGCACGGAGGTTTGGAGGCACAAAGAAACACTAAAAAATATAAGTTGCATCGAGCCATCGAGGAAATGCCGGGCAAAAGCCAAGTTGGGTTGCCCCTGCGCCACCGCATCTTTTGGACGCTGCTCGCTCATACGCCGGCGGGAGCGGTGGCAGCCAGGTGTGCGCCCCCGCGGACTGCGCGCCGGTAGGCCGCCGCTGGACCTGAACCAGAACCACGAACGTACATCCGGGTCGCCTCGCTCGCAGCCTTTCGCAGCAGAAATAAAGCACACAGCTATAGCCCTGTCATCTGGTGGTTAACCTAACCCGGGCCACTGGTCAGTCCCTAACCCCAGCGGTTAACCCCGTGGTTACCCCCGGTCAAAGCGCACATGCGGTGCAATCTAATCGAAGCAGCGCGTCATAATTACACACGCGCGTCCGCTCGTACGTGCGTCCCGTTCATACGCATCCACAGCATACTCACGTCGCGCCTTCCCATGAGGCTTCACGCGCTCTTTCCCTCTCTCTCCTCTTGTGAGAACCCCAAGGCGTCCCGCTAAGCACGCACCAAGTAGAGATTTAATGATTCCATTTCCCTAGCCTCCCTTCCTCTCTCTCTAGTCTCTATCTCTCTCTAGCTACGACTCTATCTACTGTGTGTGACAAGAGCACAGCAGCGACTCCTACGCCTGCGCGAGACTAGCAGCAGGAAGGAAGAGTCTATCTAGGGCTTGCAGTCCATAAAGGCGACAAGAGCCACCCCTCTCTCTCTCCATTTCTCTTCCCTAGGATCAGCAAGCAAGCACTAGTGCTCGCTCGCCGCGTTCCAAGATGGGTTCCACTTCCACCAACAACTGGCTGGGCTTCGCCTCGTTCTCCGCCGCCGCCGACGACGCCGCCATCCTGCCCCCGCTGCCTTCCCGAGGCGATGAGGCGACCCCGGCGCCCAAGCTGGAAGACTTCCTCGTCGGCATGCAGGAGTCATCGCCGGCCGCCGCGGTGGCTGCCGGAAGGCCCTTCGCGGGGACAGCCGGCGCCGCCGCGAGCTCCATCGGGCTGTCCATGATCAAGAACTGGCTGCGCAGCCAGCCAGCACCGGCGGTGGACGACTCCATGGCGCTTGTGGCGGCGTCGCCGGAAGGGATCGAGAAAGTGGTGGTCCATGGCGCGGAGAGCGGCGGAGCTGCGGTGGTGGACGTGGCGCAGCAGAGGAAAGCGGCGGCGGTGGACACCTTCGGGCAGCGGACCTCCATATACCGCGGCGTCACAAAGTAAGTTCTTAATTTTTAATTTGTTCTTAGCATCAAAGCTTCTTCAGCACATATATAGTGTTGTGCTTGATTTGTGACTAGATGCATGCGATACAGGTGTGGGTAGTGCGTTCATGTTGCTTTGGGTGTTTCGGCGCTTCATTTGAATCGACAAGCTATTTCCCCCACTTTTGGGACTAGTAGATTCATTTTACTACTTTCAATTATATATCAGTGTGTTCTTGCTTCAGGAGTAATGTTTTTCCTTTCAGAAGTTTTATAGGACTACAACATTTCTGTTGATTTTTTTGTTCTAGCTCTTGAGGCCAAGTTATTAATTTTATGAACTGTTTCCATCTGCTGTTTGAAAATATAAATTCATCACAGCCGGAATGCATCGAAACCTGTTTTCTGCTCCTCAATTTGATTCCTGTCTACACTGTAAATGATTCCATTACATTTTTTATTGTTAGATTGCTATATTTTTAGGTTAGTCAGATTGCTATTTAAGCTGTAATCAGGTAGAACTTTTGTTTTCATTTGATTAGATTGGAGCAGTTAAACCTTTTGTTGTAGTCAATTTATCATCAGCATTGAATGAAGTATTTTAATCTAGGACTCGTGTTCTTGATTTTACCGGGTGAGTTTACATGTAGAAGATATTAAAAGTGTTTGTAATTGATACTTCTTATGCTTACATCACCTCTTTATGCCTGTTTCCTTATTCAGAACACCCAATCTGCTTCACATTAATTTTCTTTTTCCAATGTTGTCATCTTCCATCTTTGTGGATATTAATTTTTATTCTGTTCTCCATAGGCATAGATGGACAGGAAGGTATGAGGCCCATCTTTGGGATAACAGCTGCAGACGGGAAGGCCAGACACGCAAAGGTCGTCAAGGTAATAATTATAACGAAAAAACATTTAATTTTCTAACTTGTTTCATATGATTTGTTTATCATTTCAATCTTCCTGAGCTAATCTAACCTGTTTTTTGTATTGGTACTTGTAATCTCATGACACTCCATGTTAATTCAGTTTATCTCGGTAAGTATTATCTATTTACAGTTGCAGTTATTGTAATTATTGTTAATTAAGAGTCATGTTTATATATGTTATTCATGAATTGAAGGTGGATACGATAAAGAAGAGAAAGCAGCCAGGGCTTATGATCTAGCTGCTCTCAAGTACTGGGGCACTACAACGACCACCAATTTTCCAGTAAGACCTATGATTCTATGTTTTTTTTGCTCGCTCTAATTGTAACTTTACTTTTGACTACATATCATGAATGGATCTTACAAGGTTTTTCATTTATGTTTAGATGAGCAACTACAAAAACGAGTTAGAAGAGATGAAGCATATGTCACGACAAGAATATGTTGCTTCCCTTAGAAGGCATGTGCTAAAAAATTTGTTCCTTTATGGAAGCTGATCCAGGTTGACAAATGGATTGACAAAGAATATCTGTCGTGTTACAGGAAAAGTAGTGGATTTTCTCGTGGTGCGTCGATGTACCGAGGGGTTACTAGGTACAAAATACTAATTTTCTTTTAGTTAGCAAGTGTTTCTTAGTTTTCCTAGGGGAAATTGTACAAATTGATCTCTTAGGAATTGCTCAGTTAATTTGCCTTGTTAGCTAGTATTTGTTCTGTTCCTAATAGCTGTGGCAGTTGATTTACTACTGTTGACAATGATCTTAAGAGGATAATATTATAGTTTTTCTTGCAAAGATGGCATGCCATGCTTCTGTAACTTTCAAGCATACATATGAAACAGGCACCATCAGCATGGAAGGTGGCAAGCAAGAATAGGAAGGGTGGCAGGAAACAAGGATCTGTATTTGGGCACATTCAGTAAGTCAAAGCCTAATATTTTAATTCACCTCTGTTTTTTTGTCATGGGAAATGGAAACATGAATAAAAAGCATAAAGCAATTGCTGGTTCATGCTGGATCACCTTTTCTTTATATCTCCCTCTTGAATATAATATCATGTGCCATGGCTGACCTCTGTAGGTACCCAGGAGGAAGCTGCAGAGGCTTACGACATTGCCGCAATCAAATTCCGAGGTCTTAATGCTGTCACAAACTTTGACATGAGCCGGTATGATGTCAAGAGCATCATTGAGAGCAGCTCCTTGCCAGTTGGCGGCACCACGAAGCGTCTCAAGGATGTGCCAGATCAACTTGACATGGGCATGAACGTTAATGGTGCTGATTCAGGTGGTCATATGACTGTTACAAACCTTCTTACTGATGGCATTGGTAGCTATGGCCGTGAGAGTTATGGTTACAGTGGATGGCCGCCCTCTTCCATGACGCCAATCCCCTTGCAATACAGCAATGGCCATGACCACTCCAAGCTGTGGTGCAAGCCAGAGCACGACAGTGCGGTTGTTGCAGCAGCACAAAACCTGCAGCATCTGCAGCACTTACCTGCCCCTGGTGGTACCCACAATTTTTTCCAGCCATCGCCCCATCAGGAGGTGACCGGCGCTACAGATGTTTCATCGCCGTCAGTGGACTCTAATTCGTTTTTGTACAATGGTGGAGTTGGTTATTACCCTGGAGCCATGGGTGGTGGTTATCCCTTGCCTGTCGCCACACTAGTGGATGGCAATCCTATGGCCAGTGGCTATGGAGTTGAGGAAGGCACAGCTTCTGACATCTATGGTGGGCGGAACTTGTATTATCTGTCCCAAGGTTCACCTGGTTCCAATATTGGAAAGGCAGATGCTTATGATCAGCAAGGTGTCGAGTATGATAGCTGTGTTCCATCTGTTCCGGTGATATCTCAGAAGCCTTCGTCCAATGTGACTGTTTGCAGTGGCACGCCCCTATTCTCAGTATGGAAATGATCCTTGTAGATGGAAATCTAGTATTAGGTCATCAAGTAGTGATATTAACAGTTTCTGGGATGAAAAAATTAAAATTTTAGGTATACAAAATCCAGCTTTCAAAAGAGATTTGGTGCTTAGTCACTTGTCAGCTCCTGTGGGAGTCCGGGAACTATGAAAAATCTCGTTTACTCGACTAAAGCTTAGTAATGTTAGCTTGGTGAATGACAAGGGCATAAAAGCTTTGTTGTTCTTTCTAGATGTTTTCTTCATCAGCAATTATATGTTTTTGTAACTTTCTATAAAGTTAGATGCTGGTACATAATCGGTATCCTCTTGTCCAGCAGAGATAACCTCAGAAAATCATGCATACAGCAAGTCCAATAAATTTTCTAAATTCTCCGTACTATGCAAGAAATAAAAAAATTGATAATAAGCCGTACACTAGCATGAGAAAGCGTAATATGCAACCTATTTTCATTTTCCGTCTATCGTGCTGGCGCCTATAGTATTTAATATCAAACTAAGAGCTAAATTTATTTAGACTTGAATTATATTGGTTGCATTAACGTCAACTGAAGTATTACCTTTAATTTTCAGAGGTTGATTATATGCGAGTCCAGTCAGTCCTCTAGTTGTTACAGCCAGAGTAGAATATGCTTGTGTGCACACGGTGAGTCGTGAATCTTGACTACACACTTTGGTTACCAACCCAATCTGTAGGACCTTTTCTTTTACACGGCCATGGCCATCCCATTTGCACATGACATTTGTTTTCTACATGCAGCACTACCAGAAATTGTACTGGTAGTTTGCCATCTGTCAGAGGCTTTGCTTTCAATTTTACAAAATTGATATCTTTAACTGACAGAAATAAAATGTCTTGTTGGATTGTTGCAGTCAATATATATGATAAAATTTTATCTTTATTTGTCAACATTTCATGTGTTTTTTTTGAAAAAATATTAGATTGTTCTTTTTGTATACCGTTGTACATTATTATTTTGGTTATTATTGAGATAGTATTGTGTACAGTTGACTGGTCAAGAAGCTAGGGTTAAACTGCCAACATATTCAACTCTTGTTGGCGTCAAACCCTGCAGTGTACACGGTAGTATCTTCTTGGTCCTCGTTTCATGGACAATACATTAACTAGCAAGTAAGATTGTCAGTACGTTTGGACTGGTAATTTACTCCAGCGTACTGTCAAGGGTGTCGTTCAGGGCAGTAACTGTCAAATTGATCTCTGCAGAGTAGTGTGTATCATCATCTACTTTTATTCATACGATGTTTTTTACGGTTCTCCAAATGTTCTCACGGTAACTCATCAGATTCTCTTGGTTTCTGTTCACCGATCATCTTACGCAAGGATTCTCTACTTTTCTTATTACTCGATTTCCCTCACAATCGGTGAAAAGGTCGTCCAACCCTCCACATGTGGACCGGTCATTCCTAGTTTTGTTTCACAGTTTTTAGGTGTGACACGTCATCGGAATGAGTTTTGCTTGGTGAATGAACGTAGTTCGGTTTCACAGTTTCATAGGCAAGTCATAGTATTTAATAGCGATGTACTAGATTGGTTGAAATGTGATGAGATAAAACCATTTAACCCCCAATAGTAGTTTAAACATGCAGCATTGGAAACAATGCATACCAAGTTTCATCCTGACGAAACTCATCTCCTTTATTTCATCATAAATACCATAACATGTCATCGTTTTTGTCTATGCGGTACCTCATTTAATGTCTATGAAACATCTATGAAACTCCCCCGGTGGGAATGGCCTTAGCTAGGCTGTTATGTTATCAGCGTTTCATCCCAGGAAAAGCACTATAGGGTGTTCAGCTAGGGTGCGAAAGCATGTTGGTCCATAAGAATTGCAGCCATACCAAGGCCCAAAGAAGAAATCGGATATCACAGTCACTTGTCACCCCAAATATGCACCATAATGGTCCAGTTTTAAGCAACCCGCACCCCGGCCGGGCTGGTCCGCAACCTGCCAGCCTGTAGGCCAAATGCCCAAGCCCACCTTAACGGCTCACTGGCTCAGCAACATGTCAAATGGCCTTGGTCAGTCAAGCATCAACATGCCCTGGCAGCCCTTGAGAAAGGGTTTTAACACGAAAGACTTATCCCCTCTCCAGCCTCCAACATGGCTATACCATGCACATTGAAAGAAATTGATGCTTACCATGCATCCTAATGAGAGAGAGGATGAGAAGGAATAATTGAAGAATAGATCCAACCCACTTTGCATATTGACATATGTAATTTTTCCTCTTCACACCTATACTGGAGAAAACAAAAACCCAACCGGAATGGTTTATTGAGCTTGGAAACTGACTTTAATATAGTGAACTCGAAGATTTCCTAAACATATGGTCACAATGCAAATTCACAAGCAACAATGATTGGAAGCTAATCTCAAGTGAATTACACATTTATTTCAAGCAACATAAAATTAAACTAGACAAACGGAAGTGGCCTAGACACTATAAAAATCTGTCGGATGCGAACTTGCATGGGTTCCAAAAAAAAAAAGCAAACTTTTGTGATCTGATATGTTCGGGAGCTGGCACCATAGTTGGATGCAGAGTTTGAGGTCAACCAAAATTTCAGAACAAAGGTGGTTTTGGTACGATTTTGAATTTTCACATAAAGTTTGGATCTAGATTCTCTCTACAAATGTCTTTAGTAAATATCATAATCATTGTCTATAACAGTGTCGGTGTTTAGACTGGCGATCCTACTAGGGGTAGCCCAAGTAGTGTAGATCTAATTGAGTAATGGGGAAGACGTCGAGAATAAGAACAAGATGGTGACAAGGGACACGAGAGGCACGATTTAGACAGGTTCGGGCCTCAAGGTGAGGAACCCTACATCTTGTATGTTGGTGTATCTAGTATTCCTTGTAGATTGGATCTATTGTGAAGATCTTAGGCGCGTTGAGCCACTAGCCTTTTGGGCGTATTGAGGTGTGTCGATCTAGGGATTTCTACCCTCCTTTATATATCCCAGGAGGTAGGGTTACATGGAAAGTATTCTAGTCGGTTACAAAATAGAAAATCCTAACTAAAATAGGAAACCCTAGGTTATCTGGTTATCTATATCCGACAAACAGTTTGACAAGTTGACTAGATTCATGAAACTAAAACTCAAATAAGGTACAACTAGGTTATGACCATTTCTTTTGTCTATTATTAGTGAATCCATATTTTAGGACGTTGGAAGTTCTGTGTTCATGTTAAGATCACAGTGCAGATGCTGTTGTGGGACTACCATAGTATTTCTTTGTTGCTCATGCTCGACTTTGTTTTCTTTTTACTATGAAGCGCATACGAGACAAAATTCAATTGCCCGCATTTCTCATGATGGGCAGTGATACAGTGAATGAATAGCGAGGCCTATTAACGCTGCAGTAGCAACATGGCTTATGGATATAGGCCCCGTTTAGATTAAAAAAGTTCCCCAAGAAACCACTATTCATCCAACTTTTTCCTATTCATCCCATCACTTCCACTCACAGAACACTATTCATCTACAGTGTTTTTTGTGAACAGTGTATTTTCGAGGAATCTTTCCCCAATCTAAACACACCCATAGTAGGCCAAACAGGGCCCAAATGTTTGTTAAATTACTCGTACCACACAAATTAAATTATGCTAACATACCACATCATTACATCTGGGGCGACCCTAATAATGCTTAGTATCAGTCCATATATAAATTACTCAACCACACAAATTGAATACGAGTATACTAAATTTTAGATTTGAACCTTGCGTCGATTATTTGAGCACCACGATGGCTCCGAATAAAAAAGATTTGATTACAAAGTTGTATATCTAGTCGAGATCTACAACTTTTATATAAAGTTTCTCTTTATCTGTTTCTAAATGAATTAGTTAGTGTGCTGTCAAAAAGAGAAATTTTGTCGGTTCAACCGGGGCAAGTGTGCTACAGGATACCTTCCGCCACTTCACTTGGCTATAGCCACAATGGCAAACATATAGATTTGCAAATTGTTTGATTGGGTATTTATTTTTTAAAAAATATAAAGTTAAAAATATAAAATAAAAAAATCATAGTTCTCGGCGTGGTTGCACCACTTGCCCCCTTTGTCTTCTGTACCAGACTGGCGCGCACACACCCTGGAAGCAGATGGCTCAGTAGCCAAACTCAAATGATTTATTTCTCTTTTCTGAGAATTGCTCCGGTGATCCCTTCCAAAAAAATTAGCACAAATCCTAAAGCACATTTATCTTTTTTAGAACAAAAGGCACATTTAACTAAACAATTGATTTTTTTGTTTTGGGGTAATCTTGGCCCAGCCTCCAGCTCATCCCAACAATCCATCTTAGCCCAGTTCAGTTTCTGTTCGGTTTCTGCTGTGGCAGCTCTTTTATCGGCGTCGAGGCTCTCTTCTTCCCGTCTATGCCGCCGGCGCAGTTACTGCCTGGCTGCTCCACCACAAACGAGGGCACATGCCGGCGCCGCCGGAGCAGTTCAAGCGTTTGCATGTTTCTACTCATTTTCGTTGACCCAAATGCGCTATTCTCCAGTCTCGTTATTATCACAGCATCCATCAGAATAAGTATAGCTAGCTGATAGTAGTGAGGAAGAAACTATTAGTACTGCTCAACTTCATTAGGGATAGGAATAACCGGAAGCTGCAAGGTCTGCGCCATGTCGACACGTTCAAGTGATCAAAACAATTCGATTCGCCGCTGCTGGCTAATATAGCACCCCCATCTAATAATCATGGTAAATTGGACTAAGATGGATTGGTATATGTCCATACCTCTCTAATTTTGGAAACCCAGAACTCGCAAGTTGCAAGTCAAATGGGTATTGGAAAGAGCAGATATACTGTGTCAGTATGTCATTACGCTACTGAATACCTGTGGTAGCTAATCCTAATTAGTTAAATTACTAGTTGCTTGCTATCACAAATTCAATTTGCACATATCAGTGATAGAACCCTATATTGTCTTACTCAATATTGATTCTCAGACACTCCAATTTCAGTTGATTTGTTTTCACACAATAGATTCTTCAGACACTCCAATCAGTTGACCTTAAATATTTACCCAAGCACAACATATATAGGGTACCGTTTCAATATATTCGTGGCCGATTCAGTTCGATGGTTCAAAACAAATAAACTAGTTCCTAATAATATTTGAACCAGTTGAACCTTTGAGCCAGTGGTTCAAAGGTTCAACCACTTCAACCAGGTCCTAACAGTTCAAAAACAATTGTAAGGTCATTGTGCTAATTGCTAAATCCAGTTTGTGATTTCAATTCTCTAAAATTTATTACCACAGTTTCAAGTCATGGTCAAGTATACGTATGAATTCATACGGTTGTAAAAAAATCACCCATCTAAAATTTTAAATACCCACAAAGCCAAAATCCTGGGCCTGCCTGCCATGACACGTTGGAAAACGGTTTGCGTCGATTGCAAGCACTGAAGCACCACCAGTCCACCACTGCAGACCCCCTATACAGATACGACTTGCACTAGAAAACTAAACTTGATATCCAACTATAACGCAATGCATGGATGCCATATAATGAGCCATGCACCGATGCACGCCCTCTCGCACTTTTTGCCAAACCGGATCGAGCAAGCACTCGTTCTTAGGTTTGCCGCAGCAAAAGTAAACTTGTCTGGTTATGTAAAGCACCGGATGCGTTTTGCCGAAGCAAGCATGATCGAGTAGCACCACTTTTCCTTCGTTTTATCTGTTGTGAAAGTGATCGGTGGTCGAGTGCCAAAGTGGATTCCCTGGCCCATGAGTCAAAAGTGATTCTGCTAAGGCCAATGTTCAGATTTCCAACTATTCACTATTCATTCCAACTTTTCACTATTCATTCCAACTTTTCTCTATTCCTTCCTCACAAAACACGTTTCCCAACGCATGCTACAGTGTTTTTCTTATGCTACAGTGTTTTTTCCTACAATCTAAACACACACTCTTTTGTGTGGACGACGGACACCCAAACTGTCCAAATTAATGCAACTGTCAACAGTAAATGACGAAACTGTAGACTGAGGATTATCACTGCTGGCTGAATCATATAATAAGTGGTTCTCGGTGAGCTTTCATTTAAATAACTTTATTCATATTTGTTTGCTTATTATTTCATTATTTTTTTCACGTCTTAATAATTTTTCGTTATTTCGTGTATATTTTAAATACAAATAAATATCAAATATATCTAAAAAATTACTAACCTTTAAAAAAGACCATATTATAGTGTCTATATCATATACACAATATTTTTAAACTCAAACTCAAACTTAACCTTCACTTTGACTTCAAAAACTAAAATCACTTCTCATGTTCATGAAACTTTACGGATATTTTCAATTTTGTGCATCGTACGAAACAAACTTATGCGAAACCGTGTCAAACCTTCTCCACAACCAATGTGTCTGATACCAGTAGACATCCACAAATTTTATGGTTTTTAGACTTTGTTTTGATATTTTTAAATAATTATGAAACATATATTTGCCGTGAGCTTTATAGATGCTCACGGCAAAGAGCCTGTTTGCCGTGAGCATACAGAAAGCCCACGTCAAACAATGCCTTTGCTGTGAGCATAAAGAAAGCCCACGACAAACAATGCTTTGTCGTGAGCTTTACAAACCTCACGGCAAACAATGGCACTAACGGCCGTCAGTGCCGTTACGGGAGGCGACATTTTAAATGATTTAAAATAATTTTGCCGAGAGCCTTGTTGTTTTAGCCCACGGCAAAGAGTTCTTTTGCCGTGAGTTTGTATTTGACGTGAGCTTCTCTTTTTAAGCTCGCGGCAAAGGAAACTCTTTTGCCGTGAGTTTTTATTTGCCGTGAGCTTCTATTTTTAGGCTCACGGCAAAGATGGATTTTGCCGTGAGTTTTTGGTTACCGTGAGGTACCGGTTTTAAGCTCACGGCAAAGATGTGTTTTCTGTGAGCCCGATTTTTGGCTAACGGCAAACATTCCTACTCACGGCAAACATCAATTTTCCGGTACCGACTAGCTTGACACAGCACTACTTGGCTTGATATCTATAGTAAATAGGTTGATAACAAACAGTTAGTGTCAGCCTTAGTTCACTGAATTTCTTGTCTTCTTTTTTAAAAAAACAGTTCAACCATAAAATGTACTTTGGAGAGAGTTTTCAAGATAAACCCGATCGATCTTCCAAACTACACAGTAGAAATTTCTTTCTGACAGATGGGTCCAAACTGACATGCATGATCACGTGCTACTATCGTTTTGCATAAGAAGAGACCTGTGAATGAGCCCTCTGCCTGCCGCCCTGCTTGTGCCAGCAGATCCGATCCATGTTACGGAAACTAGTTTGCAGCATTTTCCGGCAATGCATGACCGTGAATGTTCAACATAAATTCAACATTGGAAGGGTGCCGCGAGATGCCTACAAAAGAACTGCCTTCACAAGGTGGGTACGTACAAATCTAATGGACTTGCAGGGCTGCAGGCGGCAGCTCAGAGGAAAATGGCAAAAAAGACGGCAGTCATGGCCATGCTCCATGTCTGGCAGGAACGCACGATGGACGTGTACATGAATCTGTCTACTTAGTTTTCTGTTCTTTACCTGCTTGCTGTTGCTATGCAGTTAAATATAATAAATTGATTATCACTACCTAACAAAAGGGCGTCTTCTACATTGTTGCCTTCCGATGTCAAACGCGAGAGGAATCCCTCTCGCACTACCTCTTACCACCCGTGTCTGCGAAAATGTGACAAGCTATGGACGCAGTAGTGTACCTCCACTCATGCACACTTTGTACATATATGGCTTGTTTTAGCATATATTTGCGAGTGTGATTCTCTCCCAGAAACGCTTGTAAGATAGATAGTAATTAGGCATAAATAAATAGGTACCTAGTACAACTAGGAAAAAAGACTCTTGTCCAACCCATCGTGCCTTTCTTCTTGTCCCACATTCTTTTTTCATTTTATTTAAATACATGATCCGTTTTCTATGTCAATTTTTTACAATGTTTTAGACACTTCATCTTTCAACTTTTCATTTTACCCATCTTACATTTTTAGCACACTACTTTTTACAGAATTTGGTCTCTAAATTCAAATCGAACCATTTCATTCAAGTATGTATTATGATAGAGTATCTTAAACAATTTTTTTTGTTTCTTCTTTTCTAACCAAAATCCATGTATTTTTTTAGATAATGATATCTTCATAACCTGAGTCGGTGCTTCTAATATATTATTTAGCTAAGTGTTTTAACAGCATTATATTTATTTTGTACCATGTCTACACAACAATCATTGCAGGCAAATTATTTTCCTTTCTACTCAAGAAAATTGACGGCTAGGATTAGGGATGAAAGTGGTATGTATATTTCTCGTCCGACCGATCAAACACCCTCAGGCCTTAAATGGTACAGTCCATATCCGGAACCGAAAAATCAATATCCGTGTGTATTCGTATTTGCATGACAAAAGTTGAATGTCTAATGTATATATGTAACGTATATTAATATCCGATACATATCCAACATATTTTGTATTGTCCATATCCGAATCCGATCCGATAAAAGAATAAATATCTGTATTCGTATCCGTCCATATCCGTCCGTATCCAATCCGTTCTCATCCCTAGCAAGGATCCGTTTTGTTGTATCATTCAGTATGTTAGATAATTAAGGAATATAATAGTGGCACCCATTCTTCACAGAGATCTCCATAACCATAGCACTGTACTAAAGTTAGCATTAGTACCACATCATTATGTGTCCGGTATATTTGCGGTAGATGAATGCTCATTTCCCTAGTAGGGCTAGCACATGTCTAATAATAATAATCAGTAGCACATTCTGCACTTGGTAACAAGTACCAAATGAAGACAGGTAGGTCGTCTCTAATTGTATGTTTGTCCATTCCATATCGATAATCTCATAATAATCCCAAAGATTCACCCTACAATGCAATTCGAGTCGCATCATCAATCCGCTTAATAAGCATGCAGCCACCGACTACACACCAAGGCAAAGCAGCGCGTTATTGGTCTGGCGGTGTGCATCACTAATTGATAGTATAGGTAGCCTAATGACCCTGTGCCACGGAACGGATATCTTCGTGGAACGGAAACATCGCCCGGCACGCATCGACCCATGCATCTCCATTGAAACCCCTCTCTTTCCGGCCGGCCGAAAGGGCAAGAGAAGCATCTCTGTTACTGCAGACATGCTCTCTCCGATTCCTCTTGATGGCTACTACATCCCTCCCCTCTAGTCCTCTACCAGTAGGAGCTACATGATCGATGTGCCCCGGCCGTGTACAGTACAGTGCACCACACGCGACGCCTGTGATCAGACACGCGGCGGGCTCCGATTCGCCGAGGCTGGCTATTTAGCCCGGCAGGCGCCGGATGACCTACACGCTCTCTCGTGACGAACTGACGATCGACAGCGCTAGCTAGCTAGCTACCTCCTCCATCCCGCCATGGCCAGCAGCCTCTCGTCCTCGAGTGGCGGCCGGGGCATGGCGGCGCTCGTGCTTCTCCTCCTCCTCGCCGTGACGGTGCTCCAGCAGCGAGCAGCGGCCGTGACGACCCCGCCGTTCTCGTGCGGCGCGTCGTCGCCGGAGTCCTCGCAGGGGTACGCGTTCTGCGACGCGACGCTGGGCCCGGCCCAGCGCGCGGCGGACCTGGTGTCCCGGCTGACGCCCGCGGAGAAGGTGGCGCAGCTTGGCGACGTGGCGCCGGGCGTGCCGCGGCTGGGCGTCCCACCGTACAAGTGGTGGAACGAGGCGCTGCACGGGCTCGCCACCTCCGGCAAGGGGCTCCACTTCGACGCCGCCGCCGCAGCGGGTGGCGGAGGCGTCCGCGCCGCCACCAGCTTCCCGCAGGTGCTCCTCACGGCCGCCGCCTTCGACGACGGCCTCTGGTTCCGCATCGGCCAGGTACGTACCGTACGCTAGGCTTGCAACAACGACACCGGGCGGGGTATGGGCACACGCACGCGCGCGCTGGCCACCTACCTACTCATGGCGCTTTTTGCCGTTACGGGGGTGGGTTGGGATGCGATGCGATCGATTGGGTTTCGCTGGCACGGGGTAGTTGGTTGGGATCGACGCCATGGCATGCATGCACGGGCCGGCGCCGCGCGCTCCATGAGCTTTTTGCGCTGGTGTCGTGTCATCGTCCGTGACACGGGAATGGGAACGAAAGGGCAAATGGGCAATGCCAAGTCGTAAGTTAGGGTCGACAATGGACCTCACGAAAAAGGTTCGGCAATGACGGGTCGTAACACAAATATTGCCCAAATTGGAGTCCGACCAAACATAGTACGTACTGCTGTGTCGTTGAACTAAAAGCCGTTACCACTTTGCACCGAAACCAGATTGAAATTAAGCTAAAGATGCCGCCCGTGCCGTGACACAGGCGCATGTCCGGCCCGTGCCGGGAAGAGACGAGCCCGCAGATGGATCGATTGCAGAATGTTTGCGTGGGAAAAAGTGGCACTTTTTTGGCTCTGGGACGTCACGTGTGTGTAGGTGCATGTCTAGGATCACGGTCGTTTGGATTGTGCTAACCTTTTCGTTGTCCGTTAGTACGGCGTGTCCACCCGTGCTGTAGCTTGGGCTGTCAATTAGGCAGCAGGTCCAATCGAATGAATGCACGTACTGAAAACTGCTTCCAATCAGCGATGTGAAAAAAAAAACTGCTAATGCTGACGTGCACGCGCGCAGGCGATCGGCCGGGAGGCCCGGGCGCTGTTCAACGTCGGCCAGGCAGAGGGCCTGACGATGTGGTCCCCGAACGTGAACATCTTCCGTGACCCTCGGTGGGGCCGAGGCCAGGAGACGCCCGGCGAGGACCCCGCCGTGGCGAGCCGCTACGCCGTGGCCTTCGTCCGTGGCATCCAGGGCAACGGCAGCGGCGTGCTGCTGCAGACCTCGGCGTGCTGCAAGCACGCCACGGCCTACGACCTCGAGGACTGGAATGGCGTGCGCCGCTACAGCTTCGTGGCCCGCGTCACGGCGCAGGACCTCGAGGACACCTTCAACCCGCCGTTCCGCAGCTGCGTCGTCGACGGCGGCGCCACCTGCGTCATGTGCGCCTACACGGCCGTCAATGGCGTCCCCGCCTGCGCCGACGCCGGATTGCTCACTGACACCGTCAGGGGAGACTGGGGCCTTGATGGCTACGTCGCCTCCGACTGCGACGCCGTCGCCATCATGCGCGACGCGCAGCGGTATGCTGCCACGCCGGAGGACGCCGTCGCCGTCTCCCTCAAGGCCGGTGCGTCTCGCCACTCTGTTCCCTTGCTCCTCTGCTTTTGTTTGTTTCCTCTGCTCGTGCCTACTCTGCCTGAACTCGCTTGGCTACTCTGCTTATTTGATCACTCTGTTTCTCCTTGCAGGACTGGACATCGACTGCGGGACCTACGTCCAGCAGCACGCCACGGCGGCGATCCAGCAGGGGAAGCTGACAGAGCAAGACATCGACAAGGCGCTGACGAACCTCTTCGCCGTGCGCATGCGGCTGGGCCACTTCGACGGCGACCCGAGGGCGAACGCGTACGGCGCGCTGGGCGCCGCGGACATCTGCACAGCAGAGCACAAGAGCCTCGCGCTCGAGGCGGCGCAGGACGGGATCGTCCTGCTCAAGAACGACGGCGGCATCCTCCCGCTCGATCGGTCCGCGGTCGGTTCAGCCGCCGCCATCGGGCCCAATGCCGACGACGGTGGGGCCCTCATCGGCAACTACTTCGGCCCGCCATGCGAGTCCACCACGCCGCTCAAGGGGCTCCGGAGCTACGTGGGCGACGTGAGGTTCCTGGCCGGGTGCAGCTCGGCGGCCTGCGACGCAGCCGCGACGGAGGAGGCGGTGGCGCTGGCCGGCTCGGCGGACCACGTGTTCATGTTCATGGGGCTCAGCCAGCAGCAGGAGAGCGAAGGCAAGGACAGGACCAGCTTGCTGCTCCCGGGGATGCAGCAGAGCCTCATCACCGCCGTCGCTGATGCAGCGAAGCGGCCGGTGATACTGGTGCTCCTCTCCGGTGGCCCCGTCGACGTCACGTTCGCGCAATCCAACCCCAAGATCGGTGCCATCCTGTGGGCTGGCTACCCCGGACAGGCCGGCGGGCTCGCCATTGCTAGAGTGCTCTTCGGTGACCACAACCCCAGCGGCAGGTTGCCGGTGACGTGGTACCCGGAGGAGTTCACGAAGATCCCCATGACGGACATGCGGATGCGCGCCGATCCGGCAACCGGCTACCCCGGCCGGAGCTACCGGTTCTACCAGGGCGACACCGTCTACAAGTTTGGCTATGGGCTCAGCTACTCCACTTTCTCCCGCAAGCTGGTGTCCCGGACCACTATGCCGGCGCTCTCCCAACACATTCTCGACGGCCTAAGGGAGACGGTGGCAGAGGAAGATGGCACAAGCTACCATGTCGACGACATCGGTACCGACGGTTGTGAGCAGCTCAAGTTCCCGGCTGTCGTAGAGGTGCAGAACCACGGCCCCATGGATGGCAAGCACTCGGTGCTCATGTTCCTCCGGTGGCCCAACGCGACCGGCGGCCGGCCGTCGAGCCTGCTGATTGGGTTTCAGAGCCACCATATCAAGGCAGGGGAGAAGGCCAACCTCAGGTTTGATGTCAGTCCTTGTGAGCATTTCAGCAGGGTGAGGGAGGATGGGAAGAAGGTGATCGATAGAGGGTCTCACTTCCTCATGGTTGACAACCATGAAATGGAGATCAGATTTGAAGCGTGAGTTTTATTTAGATGGCGGGGAAGAAGAATAGCTAGCCGAATACGTCGTGTCATTCTTGCCTAGTATGATTTAGGTCGTCATTGATCGTTCACGCCATAGAAAGTGAAGGAAAATGTTCAAGGTGTTGTTTAGTTTTTTCACTAAAAATACTAAGGAGAAATAAATTACGGTGACTAGCCTATCAACCCGTGCTCGCGCACGGGCTAATAAAAGTAGTTAATAATTAAAATTATCCATCTCACGCTCTTTTTCATCTACGAAATATTATATTTTGATAGTACTCTAGAGATAATTATTTATTGTACATAATTGTAATAATTGTGATAATAATAATTCACTTGGCCTCACACTTTCATATGTGTTTGATATATGTATTTAATTGAGCTATTTGGAAAACATGAAAAAATTTATTCTTATTCCTTCCCTCATACATGAACATATGATGACAAATATTATGGTAGGAAGAAATGTTCGTATACAATTTATCTGACCGATACATTAAACTTGTACCTTATACTATAAGAATTCATTGCAGTTCTGCATCCACTGCTGGTCTCACAGATGCACGAATAGATGGGAAGACATGAACCACTATATCTGCATGTTCAGTGCTGCTTGCACATAGACTTGTCTGCATGATTTTTATCAATCTACGTTTTCTTAATTAATCCATCTGCTTGCATTGTATAATCAATATCGATTGGCAGTATCATTTCAACTAAAATAAAAAAAAAATAGTAGAGACATATATGAAGTTAGGATGGTTACCAACACACTATCTTTGCATCTAGCTGCCCAATGTGTTGTACTACTGCTATTCGTACCGGACGTCAACTCGATCACAAAACTTACGCACTCATCCAAGGTCATGGACTCATCAACTCGTGCTGTCATGCTTGCTTCCATTTGCATCTATAGTCGACGAACCATCCAGTCTCGTCTCCGGCCTGCTGCACCCTCAAGCTGTGTTGCATGTGTGTGCCATCTGCTATACTGCAACCTACGTGCTCCTCTCCATCCCGCAATGCATCCTATGTCGCACGCATGCAGCAGCCCTGCTCGTGCTCCGCCTCTAGAGATGCGGAGGTACGACCAGCTCAAGCTGGCAGCTTAGCTTGATGCCTCGACTTGTGTTAGCACCGTATATATCAGCGCGCCGTTTGTCGCCGCCGGCGAACACGATGGATGTGGGACCCTCATCGTGCTTGGTGATGGAGGGGGCCTGCTCGTTTATCTTCATTGATGACACATACCTAATCATAGATGGGAGTTAGGTTTTGATGGCTAGAGTTTAGAAAAGCTTGGTCTGGTGGACGACGGGATCTTTCTAAAGAAACGAAGAACACGGATGAGTTATACATTGGTTGGTTACAAAAATATTGAGTACTTAAGGAGTACATAGATAAATTTTCTTGAGATGCGATGAGTAAATTAATGGATAATGATGTCTTTGTAGTTTTCTATCGTGGAAGAGGCGGTTACTTTGAAATTCTATTTTTACAATGGAAAAGTGGGTAATTTGTGAAGAAAAATAGATCAAATGGTGTTTTGTTAGTTGCATCAGATATATTAGATTAATTCCAGCATTAGATGTGATTGTGCATAGGAAATTTGATGTTTACCGTAGAGGTAGTTTAGATATATATACATAGGGGCTAGCTCATGCTTATTATTTGTAATGGGTAATTATTAAATAAAATACACCGATGTCCACATAGGATTCTAGGTGGATGTTTTGTTCTTTTTGAGAGATTTTCTAGGATTTCTCTATTTTTCAAGGGTGTCCACCTAGGATCCTAGGTGGTATCACCTGGAGCCTTTAAAAAGAGCCTCCAATTAATAATAGTAAGATAGATAGTGATATGCATGATCAACAAATTTCATGAAACTCCACCATTTTAGTCATCCATCTACTATATATCACGGATCACCATCAAACAACAAACAAAAGATGCATGTATAAACTATTTAACTGGGGCGAGTCGAATTTAAAACTACGATCTAGCCCTGGTAACGAGCTTCAGGCTTTGCCCGAGTAGCAAACTATTTAATTTGTTCGGGTTACTACAGATCAAAACAGGCTGTGTGCTTCGTCAACTTTTTTTATGTTGTTGCTTGATGGGCCAGATTGTGGATACACGGCCCGTGGACATGTGGCTCGTTTGTGTCATGGTGGAGTACTTGTTTTTCGATTTCGTTAGCATCGTAATACACATCAGCTGATCGGCACGTTTTAATTTGTACGAATTTGACTTTGACAACAAACACCAGCCAGAAACACAACTGTGGCACATATAATCTATTTCAAACTGAATATACGGGATTCTATTTTACCACATTCTCTGGTGCTTTTAGCCGCATATCTGGACGTGCAGTAGCATTGCGACGTCCCTCGTTCTCACCACAGTCGACAAGCCATATTGTCATCAGTTCATCGCATATGCACGAATATCCGTTTCTGCAACATGCAACACATCTCTCTCTCGTATCTCTCAACACAGTGCTACCACTACTCAGTACTCACATCCGTTGAAGCAACTTCCTTTGGACAAGAAGTAAAGCAACGCATGCGTGTGGACCACTAATTACGTACTCCCTCTGTTCATGTTCCATGCGATCAATCTCAAAAAGTTCTGGATATACTTAGCATGGAACTTGTCCACCTCAGGCCATTCCCAACCCAAGACACTAGTTATAGTGTCCATAAGATCCACACCAACAAGAAACTAGCACTAGACACTACCCTTTCAATGCAAACACCACTAACCAATACTTAAATTTAATGCTACCCATCTCTCATTATGTCTTGGATGTTGTGTAGAAACCATGTCTCATGCAAGACCCAGTTTCCTCCTCTTTCCTCATTTATTTCTTTGCCACATCATCTTTTATCCTAGGTGGCAGCTCATTTAATTCTATGGACACCATCCTAGTCATTGGGTTAGGAATGGCCTCATAAGTCAGTCCATAAATAGCAGGTTTTGCCATCCTCGATCTTTTAAATTTATCCAGAAGCTTTAAAATATCTCTGCACCGAAATGAGCCTCTCTTGATGTGATTAGGCAGCTTGCCATTACTATTGTGCTTTTCCCAAACCAATTGGACCCAAGGTAGATCATCCCTGTTAAAGAACTTGTCCACATATTGAGAAGTAAAGTTTCATTCTGTGTTTGCAAATTCAAGACACACAGACCCCTCCTCTTTTTGGTACACAAACCATTTCCCAAACTGTTTTTGGTGGGTTTTTTTTTTGCATTGATATCACCACCTCTCCAAAGGCAAGGTTTTATTTTTAAGATTCAATTTAATATTCCTAATTAATATCCAGCAGTCGATATCAGCACCTCTCCATTTGCAGACGTAGTTGCCAAGGGCCAACTTTTCTAAACCCATGCTCTGCACCGCAACACGAAGCCAAAACTGAGCATGAGGGTGGTGTCTGACCACCAGAGTGGACTAGAAAAGGCCGGAATGAAAATAAGTTGCTCTTGTGGCACCACATTAGTAGGAATCAAATCAATCTTGATGAACCAATCTTAAACTACATTTCTATGGTACACTTATTTTATGTCATAGATACAATATATTTTTTATAAGAGAATACTCATAATAATTGAAAATAATGAGAATCATCCATCTACAAAATATTAAGGTGAAAAAGGTAGCAAGTACAATTATAAGTAAATGAAAATACCAAAAAGTACTAAATAAGTGGGACTAAGTAACAAAAACAGTGGGCATGATACCTAATTTATTTTTTAATAAATAAGGATATTAATTTATTTTGTATATTATGATTTTTCGACCGGTCTAAAAAAATTGGGAGGAAAAGTACCTCTAAGTGCCTACTGGTACTTAACCATCACGGTAAACGATCTGTTTTTATAAACATGGCCAAAAACCTGGGATAAGTTGACTCAATAAAAATAAAAGTAGCTATATTGTGTAAGAGTATATATATTTTGGGATGGAGGGAAAGAAAAAAAAAACATCAAGCTTCGTATATCATCCTGCTAGCTCATTAACACGTCGTGTCATGCCGCTAGTCGCCTACTCTGCCAAGGTCCAAAAGGTTATGTCGTGATGGCCTAGAATTGACACGGCCCAAACTGGGGCCTCTATCTCTGAAGCATATGCATCCACGGGGAGACAGATCATATGGCTCGATGTTCTCGTGTATTTGATGGAGATCCTACGCTCCCATAGTTCATAAACTCGATCTTCAGCCTCTGCTGTGCCGACTCTCCCAATAACCCGCCCAATTCCACATGATGTTAGGTTTGCAGACCGTGGGAGAGGTTCGTTACACGAGCTGTACGTACAGCTACCACGAACCAACATCCCCAGGCATGCAAGAGCACGGCGACGCATGGGCATCGATGTGATGACCTCCCAATGAATCCAAGCCGATCGGAACGGAAACGGCACGCATCGCTTGCATGCTTAACCCGCGATTCGCCTTGATGGCTACTAAAAATAGCGCGTGGTCTAGTGCATCACACGCAAGAACATCAGCAGCAGTGAGCCGCCCGCCGAGCGACATGCGGCTTCGGTATAGCTCCCACAGTTGACCACCCCCAGAGCTAGCCTCTATATAAGCACGCCCTCGCCACCCCTAAGCCTCTCACTCCTTCCTGACTGCTTCCCTTCTCCCCCCGCCATGGCCGCCTCCTCCTCTTCCCCTTTCCATATAATAAACCACGGCATGGCAGCGCTTCTAACGCTTCTACTGCTGGGACGATCGGCGGCGGCCGGGGCGCCGCCGTTCTCGTGCGGCCCGTCGTCGCCGTCGCGTGGGCTGCCGTTCTGCAACACGCAGCTCCCCGCGGCGCAGCGGGCGGCGGACCTGGTGTCGCGGATGACCCCCGCGGAGAAGGTGTCGCAGCTGGGTGACATCGCGCCGGGTGTCCCGCGGCTGGGCGTCCCGGGGTACAAGTGGTGGAACGAGGCGCTGCACGGGGTGGCCATCTCCGGGAAGGGCATCCACCTCGACCAGGGCGCCGTACGCGCCGCCACCAGCTTCCCGCAGGTGCTGCTCACCGCGGCGTCCTTCAACGAGAACCTCTGGTTCCGCATCGGCCAGGTACGTGCTGCTGTGTTGCGCCCGTGATATATCGACGTCTGGAGTCTGGACTGGATGGACATGTGGGTTAGTTGGGGGCATGGCGTCCTCCTCTCCTCATGATGCTTATATGGCCATGGCGCGCGTGCTGTTATTATGAGACGTGTTGCGATTGCGATATGTTCACTGGATCGCATTTCAGCTTTTTTTTTTGTCATTCATTTGTTTGCATTGATCCGAGATTTGCAAAATTCAGGTCAGGATTCACGTAACTAGCAACGACGGAACACATATCTTTAATAAAACAATGTGACGGTAAACCCCGTATTTCTAGTGACACTGATCAGGAACCTAGGTAATTCAAAAACGTTGTGTTTCCGGAGCAAGCACTGATCTGACGATGCATTTTATATGTGATCAATGCTTAATTTCAAACTGTTTCTGCTAAAACTGTCGTCGAATTCTTATATACCAGTACTCCCATGCAGTCATAAAATTAAACGCAAGGATTTGATGTAAATTTGTGCTGAAAAGTATATCGGCAATGCCATAGTTTCGTTGTATTATATTTTTTCATATTTTACTCTCTTTTTTAGAAAAAATGGGATAATTAAACGGCTCAAGATGAATTAACTTGTGAGCAGTGTTACTAGCAGTTTGAGAAGTGAGTACATGTGTGCAGTTACGTGATGGACAACTTTAGACGCGCAGGCGCATTCATTACTTCCATAAACTCCCTTAACTCTGAAGTAAACTAACACTAGTTCACAAAAGGCTCTTGACTCGCTAGAAATCTACGTTGAATTTTTAGATCCCCACTACAAAAAAGCAACGCTAGCATGTTCATTAGATCTCCACTAATGTTGTGAACTTTAACACAAGTCACCCTCAGCATGTTGTCACCATTCACCAAGTGTGTAGTGCAAGCATCCACATATATGATGTGTGTCTTCGTTACATACATATAATAAACAAAATCACAGCAATAATTTGGCTGCCACGTGAGCTCACCTGAGTGGATCGATGACGTACGATACGCGAATGCAGGCCACCGGCAAAGAGGCCCGGGCTCTGTACAACATCGGCCAGGCGGAGGGCCTGACCATGTGGTCCCCGAACGTCAACATCTTCAGGGACCCGC
Source organism: Digitaria exilis (assembly GCA_015342445.1). Taxonomy (NCBI): domain Eukaryota; kingdom Viridiplantae; phylum Streptophyta; class Magnoliopsida; order Poales; family Poaceae; genus Digitaria; species Digitaria exilis. The sequence goes on from JACEFO010001803.1 coordinate 952,468, forward strand.
GGTGGGGCCGCGGCCAGGAGACCCCCGGCGAGGACCCCGCCGTGGCGAGCCGCTACGCCGCCGCCTTCGTCCGCGGCATCCAGGGGAGCGCCACCAACACGCGGTCGCCGCCGCCGCCGGTGCTGCTGACCTCGGCGTGCTGCAAGCACGCCACGGCCTACGACCTCGAGGACTGGAAGGGCGTGTCGCGCTACAACTTCAAGGCCACCGTCACGGCGCAGGACCTGGCCGACACCTTCAACCCGCCGTTCCAGAGCTGCGTCGTGGAAGGGAAGGCCAGCTGCGTCATGTGCGCCTACACCTCCGTCAACGGCGTCCCCTCCTGCGCCAACCCTGACCTGCTCACCAAGACCTTCAGGAACAGCTGGGGCCTCGACGGCTACGTCGCCGCCGACTGCGACGCCGTGGCCATCATGCGCAACTCCCAGTTCTACCGCCCCACGGCGGAGGACACCGTCGCCACCACGCTCAAGGCCGGTACGTCAAAGGCCTCTTCGATTGATCTTCGCTGTAGATTTTGTAACGTTTTAGAAGTTAGAGTGACAAGTTAAATGGCTGTCAACTTGTAGGACTGGACATCGACTGCGGCCCCTACATCCAGCAGTACGCCACGTCGGCGATCCAGAAGGGGAAGCTGGCACAGCAAGACGTGGACAAGGCCCTGAAGAACCTCTTCACCACCCGCATGCGGCTGGGCCACTTCGACGGCGACCCCAAGGCCAACGTGTACGGCAACCTCGGCGCCGCACACATCTGCACGCCGGAGCACAAGAACCTGGCGCTCGAGGCGGCGCTGGACGGCATCGTGCTGCTCAAGAACACGGCGGGCGTGCTCCCGCTCAAGCGCGGCACGGTCGCCTCCGCCGCCGTCATCGGCCACAACGCCAACGACGTGCTCGCCCTCCTCGGCAACTACTGGGGCCCGCCGTGCGCGCCCACGACGCCACTCCAGGGGATCCAGGGCTACGTCAAGAACGTCAGGTTCCTGCCCGGCTGCAACTCGGCGGCCTGCAACGCCGTGTCCACGCCACAGGCGGCCGCGCTGGCGAGCTCGTCGGACGCCGTCATCCTGTTCATGGGGCTCAGCCAGGCACAGGAGAGCGAAGGGAAGGACAGGACGAGCCTGCTGCTCCCGGGGAACCAGCAGAGCCTCGTCAACGCCGTCGCCAACGCGGCGAAGCGGCCGGTGATCCTGGTGCTCCTCACCGGCGGGCCCGTGGACATCACGTTCGCCCAGTCCAACCCCAAGATCGGTGCCATCCTGTGGGCTGGCTACCCCGGCCAGGCTGGCGGCCTCGCCATCGCCAAGGTTCTCTTCGGCGAGAAGAACCCCAGCGGGAAGCTGCCGGTGACGTGGTACCCGGAGGAGTTCACGAGGATCCCCATGACGGACATGCGGATGCGCGCGGCCGGTGGCTACCCCGGCCGGACCTACCGGTTCTACAATGGCAAGACCGTCTACAAGTTCGGCTTCGGCCTCAGCTACTCCAAGTTCTCCCAGCGGATTGCCACCGGACGCAAGAACCCGGCGTACAACACCAGCCTACTCGCCGCGGGCGGCCTGATGGCAACGACCGAGGACAAGCCGAGCTACTACGTCGATCACATGGGCGACGAGGTGTGTGAGCAGCTCAAATTCCCGGCCGTTGTCAAGGTGAAGAACCACGGGCCCATGGACGGGAAGCACACGGCCCTCATGTTCCTCCGGTGGCCGAACGCGACCGACGGCCGGCCGGCGAGGCAGCTGGTCGGGTTCCAGAGCCAACACCTAAAGGCAGGGGAGAAGGCGAACCTGAGGTTTGAGGTGAGCCCGTGCGAGCATTTCAGCTGGGTGAGGAGGGACGGCAGGAAGGTGATCGATAGAGGGTCGCATTTCCTCAAGGTTGGGAAGCATGAGGTGGAGATTAGTTTCGGGGCATGAGTATATGAATTATTTGATGGAGGGAACAAACATAGGTCAATACGATGTAATTCTTCATAGTGTGATTTACACTTCATTTTATTACTACGACCACAGAAAATATGGTATAAAGTTCCAAGAAAAATATATGTTTCAACAAGTATATGTATAACCCAATTGCCTTCCCACACAAATGTCTTTTACTGGAGAATGAAACTAAAGGATGCACATCCTAAATTGGTGAACCAGCAGCAAATATACTTCTCACAAGAGTGATGATTGGCTGTTTGTATCAACTTATCAAAACTACAGTAAGAAAATAATACTCTGTACACTTTATGAGTAAATTTCTCTAAAAACATAGCTTCATGTTACAGTTACCTCTGTCCTTAAAAATATGATAGTTTAGGACAGGCAAATTAGTTCAAAATGTCTTGATGTCCAAAACATCAACTCTCTTGCACAGCAAGATGAAACAAAAACACCTTTAGAAGTTGTTGAACTGTCACTATTTATAGTTGATAATTTCAGTTCAGAATACAGCCTCACATGTTACATAAAAGAAAACTGATACCATGTGGTGTTAACTGGTGTATCAAGAGATCATATATGAATGTAACAGTAGCCTTCTATTCATGCACGATGGAGGAGAAAGGAAAACACTACATGAGCTGGGTAACCTGACTCAATTATTCTTCACAAACTCGTCTGTCAATGGACATCCATATCCTTCGGCAGATTATCTGCCATGTCATGCATGAGGAAGACGAACGAAAACAATACATGAGCTAGGTAAAGTAATGAAGTTTTCTTTCAATACTATGATGACGACAGTGATTAAGGCATTAAGCATGTTTGCTGCTGACGACATATCTCCTCAGACATCCTTGAAAAGAAGCTGGAATCTGGGTATCCTCTCAGGTGGAAGGGGGCAAGACACTATCAATTTACCTTTCATCGCACCTCTAAATATTGCCTGCCAGCAGAGAATTGAAGGGATCAAACGAATTACATTCATAAACATTCTCTTCATAAGTAAATAAGTAAATAAGCAAACATCTAGAAAAAGAAAGCAGAAGTTAAAAAGGAACATTGCAAAACACCAGCTGCAAGCTAGGGCATTCTCAAATATCCACTTGCATGTCACTTCCTTACAATCGAACACCTACAAGTTTTATGTGTTTTTGCAACATGGATATGATCATTAGAGCAGTTTTATTTGTTTTTGCGACATGGATATGATCATTAGGGCAGTTAAGTTGCCATAAATTAAGTTAGCCTGCAACAAAATTGTGAGCAAAAGAGTAATAGAGGGGTACTAAATTTTCCATTTAACAGAAAGTGATACTCTATCAAGTACGTTTCTTGGAAAGATCAGATTTAAGAGCAAGGAAGTGGTACAGGAAGCTAACTTACTATGGAAATTAGGATATTCTACAGTCAAGCAGAAGAAAATATTGACTAGGGATTCAAAGAAGAGAGATGAAATTCTTCAAATTTCATGGGTAGAGGAGTATCATAAAGCATGGCAAAATTAGAAACAGTGGCTGCAAAAGTTACTTCAATGTCTAAGAACAATGCAATTAAGAACTAACATCCCACCTCTTAGTTTTTCTTAATTGTTAGCTATTCTATGTTGTTTGATACTTGTGCCAAAATTACATTTCTAACTAACCTATGACATCTGTGCAACTGAAGTGCACGTGTTGGGGCATGCTGAGGAAGTCTGCTCAAATTGACCTATCAGTTGATCAGCTGAATACCAAAAAATAAAAATAAAACTAATACCATTTTCTAAACAACCCAGTCACTGAGGGCCTTAAAATTCAGAAGGCCTTTTTTACAGAGACACACAAATAGAGGAAAATGGCATACTGACAATGCACATTCAGGGCCTGTTTGCTTTGGACCCTAGCAAACCTGCCTGGCGCAGGCAGCAACGCCAGGCGTTCGATTTCGAGTGCCTGCGGCTGGATGTTGCTGCCTGGCGCAGGCAGCAACGCCAGGCACCATCCAAACAATCCTTCAGTGTTCAAATCTATTTGAAAAAAAAAGGTTAACTTATGATTCATGCAGGACAAGTAATACAAAAATTGAACTGTTCTCAAAGAAATGCTGTATCAAGTAGAAACATTGTTTACTTCAAATATTTCCAGTGCTTTTCTAATCAGATATTACACTTATCTTCATGATGGTGGATTTATTGGAAGAGTACTATAGATTTTCTTTTTGTTAACCCAAACACAAAACATTGACACAGTTCTCCTTTTGTTAGTTGGCACACAGTTCATAAACAAAAATGCATTCTAGTCAGATGATACTGAAGATGCTAAGATTAAGTGTGGCCTAGAGGAAGAACTAGCAGTATACTCACCTCAACTACATCAATGAAGTCTTGCTTGCTGCTGAAAGAACCTATCCACTTTGTGTGATCAGGTGTTCTGTACATAGTTATAATAAGTTTGTTATATTCCTGCTACAGCTAATGTATGGCACAGAGTAAAGTTAGAGACACTGAGGAGAAAAGAAGAATGTGAGATATTAATGGCTCATGTTGATTTTCATCTCTAGCCTACCCCGACTTGCTTAGGACTTAAATGGATTTGTTGGTGCTGATTATGGTGAGGAGAAAATAATTAATTTTACAGACGCATGTCAATATGAATCTACTTCAATAGCCGATGTATGCTAGATACCAGTGTCATGAGACAACAAAAAAGCGTGTAACATAACAGTCTTAATTAGTTAAGACAAAAACAAAGAAACAAACAAAAAATCTCGGCCAGTGGGGAAAAGATCGCCCCAAACATTTCACTAAGAAGAGCTCAACCGGAGCTCGGTCCAGAAAGTTTTATCTTACAAAAGACTTGCACTTCATTCAGTAAACAAAACGTAACACTCAATTATGAGCTTATTTTAGATGATTTAATCAAACAAGATTGTCCGAGGCTCTACACCCAAGATGTGTAACTTAATTCTGTATATGGACAAGAACTGTTACAGACAATGCTCGCTCAGCATGATGTGTAACAATGCTCGCTCAGCAAGACAATTCTTGGACAAGAATTGTTTAACAATGCTCGCTCAGCAAGATTGTCCGAGGCTCTACACCCAAGATGTGTAACTTATTCCGTATATGGAATTAAACCACACATGAAGTAACAAAATTGTTTTTGCAACATGGATATGATCAGCATGAGTGTATAATATATGGAATTAAACCACACATGAGTAAAGTTTCATTCAGTTATGAGCTCATATGTTGAAGAACCTAGCATAAGAAAGAAGGCCTCAATTTATAATAATTTTTTTGAAATATATCTTACCCTGAATCCATCTTCATGTGATGGGCATTGAAGAAAAAAATGGTTGCTGGAACCAAAGTAATATCAAAATAGTCAATGTAAACTTGAATCTCCTCAGAATCCATATCAACCAATGCAACCGAAGCAAACTTGGATATGTCCCAAGAAGATTTAGCAAGCTGTTAAAACAGGGTGAATCAGAAGATCAGAACTGGCATACAGAGGCCACACAGTTAACATAGGGAATGATGTCAATAAAAGTCATTAGGGAAAAAAATATACATACATATTAATACACTGCTATTCCTTTTTTTGTGTGTTACAACTTTACCTTTTAATTGCTATTAGCATTTGTGCTAAGAATGATGTAAGAAGTTGGCTGTGTGCAGTCAGAGATAATCTCTTTTCCTAAAAAAACATAATAATACATTATCTTACTGAATAACTAAGATTAAAGGCATTGGGTATAATCCAAATCAAATATCACGCAGTCCAAGCAAACAACAAGTAACAGTGAACTCCGAATCTAGGAATCACCTATTCTGGTCCAAAATTGCCCCACAGAACTAGCTACGGTGGTGAAAGACGAGGGCAGCACGAAGGTTCGCGAGAAGGGAAGGGCAGCTCAGCTCAACAACAGCTCAACGAGGGGGCTGCGGACGGACGGAGGGGGGGTGGGGTGGGGTGCACTCACGATGTCGTCTAGGTGGAGGCAGGCGGCGTCTTCGGCGCGGCCGAACCGAAGGACGAAGACCTTGTCCAGGGTGTCGCGGATGGCGGCGTCCACCTCCCGCTTCTGCCGCAGCGTCGGCAGCAACGCTGAGCCCATCTCCAAGCCGGCCGCCTCTCCTCGCGCCCGCCTCTCCTCCGCTCGCCGTCGGCGTGCGGATGCCCCGGAGACGAGGAACTGGGCAACGCTTACGCTTCAGTGGGGCTGTGGCGCCCCCATAGGAAACTACTACTGAAGCCTGAAGACGGGTTGTTGTGTGAGCGCCAACGCCGTAGGGGTTGCGTGTTTGTGACGAGTGGGGTCCGTTTATAGGAGAGATATGTGGAGGCCTGGAGGGTCAACCTGGCTGGTGGGTCTTGCAGCTACTGTTTGGCTGCAGCTCAGCCCACAATCAAGCAGACGAAGTAAAGATAGGAGGTTTTCTTGCTCGGTCCATCTATATCAATTCGATCTCATTTTTTCACTTTTTTTAAAAAAAAATTCTAGGTAGAGATGAAAATGGTAAATATATCATCCGAGTATTTGTCGGACCGAAGGGGATCGGAGATTGGACATTCAATATCCGTACCATATCTGTATTCGGGTTATTAAAGTGGGGTTTCTGAAATCCGAATAGTACGGTTATCAATATTTGGCGTATTTTTCACTACTCGTATTCAAATTCGTATCCGAAAATAAAATAAATATTATATTTGTATCTGACTATATCCGTTCGTATCCGATCCATTTTCATCCCTAATTCCGGGGCATAATCCCAGTCTGACAATAGAAGCATACCATGTCATTACATCTTAGGTTCTCACGCCCTCCGCGCGGAGTGAAAGGAGGTGAAAACACAGTGTAGAAGCAAGAGACTATCTATCTATTACAGAGTTGTTCCAACACAGAACCGACACCGTGGCCGAACCCAGAAGGTCCACCACCTAGGTGAGGAGAAGTCCGAACTTGCCGTTGGAGATGACTTTTGCTTCCATGAGACTTCTTAGTTCTTCAGCATTTGTTCTGTCGTGAGCATTCTTCAATGGGTTGTTTGTCTCGCCCTCCCGGCAATCTCATAGGCTAAGCACCTCAAATTGCTTAGCTTTCGCTCTAACTCTTGCTTCTTCCCCACTCGACCATAGTACTTTTTGAGCAAGGAGCTCACATCTTCCATGTGCCATTCTGAAAACATAAAGAATTTCTTAATTTCCCAAGCCGCACAGGATGGCAGCAGTGAAAATATTAACTACAACAATTTTTTTATCACTAATCTAATATTTCCCAATTGTTTCAAGGATGCCTCCTGTTGGGGAGACGTCCCTCGAAGTCAAAAACATGTTTTTATCTTCGCAGAGGAATCGAAGAGGCTACTGAGTACCTAAGCTTGGGATTCGAAGTAACCAGAGCGAAGAGGATAGGCGAGCGACTTTCGAGGTCGAATTGTACCAGAGGCCTCGAAACAGGAGAGGCCAAACTACATGGTGTCATGACACGAGGGGACGAACAAGGCTAGCTGGAGCTTTCCTGAGATGAGGCTAAGCCAAGAATTGGCGGGAAGCAACGGTCGTCCGAAGTTGGAATTAGTTCATAGGATAAATGGCGGGAAGTAACGGTCATGTAAATGCACGAGGTTGCCCCCTATAAATAGCGTGTCAATAGTGAATGTACGGGGCATGTAACTAATGAATGATTGAATACATCATGTTGTTTGTGACACGAGGATTTGTGTTACAATAGCTGGCTTCGTCTGCGTGTTGGAATCGAAACTAAAACTCACGATGCCACCAAAGAAAAAGCAACGGGCTGACGACCCGCAAACCTCAAAAGCTCACGAGAACGAAACAGAAAATGATGAACCCCAACTTTCAGCAGAGCTAGCTATCACCGGTGCCCCTCAAAACCAAGAAGAGGCCAGTCTTGAACAATTATTACAAGAAACCGAGAAACTTGAACAAGAAAAGGAGAAGCTGCTAAAGGAAGCAGAGATCCAAAGAAAAGAGCCTGAGAAGGAGCAAAAAATTGCAGAAGGAAAAAACGAGCTCCTCAGACTCCAAAACGAGCTCAACGCAAGCAAAGAAAACACTCAAGACCCCGAAAGAGAATACTCTCTGGAGACAACAAACCACAACACAGGCTTCAGAAGCTACGACGCAAATTCGCCACTATCCCCGGGTCATCAAAGTGCACATTGGCCCACCTCATACAAACCCATCACACTACCCAAGTACAACGGCACCTGCGACCCAAGACAGTTCCTAATGAGCTACGAAGTCGTCGTAGCCTCGGCAGGTGGAAACGAGCTAGTTCTGGCAAAATCATTCATCATAGCTTGTGAAGGACCGGTTCTCACATGGTTCACCAGACTAAGCTCAGGGTCAATATTCAGCTGGAAACAACTCAAGGCAAAAGTACTTCAGAATGTCCAAGGGTTCAACAAACAACTTCTAACCTCGGAGATCTCTTCTCATGTAAATAAGAAGGAAAAGAGCCTCTGGCTCAATACTTCAAACGCTTTGTTCAACTGAAAGCTCAAACAGATGATATACCAGACGCAATAACCATTGATGCATGCATCCATGGCTTAGGCCCAGGGCCGTGCGCGTCTGAGTACATCAAAAACAAGCCAAAGAATCTTCACGAGCTATTTCACAAAATGGAAAAATTCTACAGATCTGACGACGACCATAGAAGAAGAGTCAGCGAAAGAGCCATTCTCTAGAAGGCAAATAGAAACTACAAACAACCTACTCATGAAAGGCAAAACTACAATCGACCGGCACAAGTCTTCAACATAGAAAACGAGAACAAGCAGCACAACAATGAATCAAACGAAACAAAACAAGAATTTAACTCCGCAACCACGAGAGGAAGGGGCGAACGAGGCCAAGGTCGCGGAAGAGGTCGAAGCCAACAAGAAAACCAACCTCACTCTTGGTTTCGCCAATTCCACGAGGAAAACCAAGACCACAGCACAGGAAGATGCCCCATAACTATCAGAGTAAAGCAGAAGACGAATCAAAACAACGCCCAAGCCCGCACAGTTCAAGCAAACTCCTTGCAGTGCACCCCCCCACAACACCTCAAACCCACAATCACAACTCCCAACAAATTCGGAATGCTACTCAACATATCACCAGCCTCGACTAGCATGGCATCAAGCCCAGTCAGAGTCAAACCAACAAGCTCACAGCTCGGTCCAAACTACCGCTGCAAGAAAAGACGAAACCACGATGCAACCCGCTTTAACACAAAATCCTACACCAAACAAGGGTCATATCCCTTCTCGAGGACTGATTTTGCCCATAGCAGGAGGATCTTCGGTCGATTTTGAAAGCAAAAGACAAAGAAAAGACTATTTCAGAAGGGTGCATGCAATATTGCCCGAAGGTCCAGTAATAAAAACACACTGGTCTCATATCCCGATAACCTTCACTGAGCAAGACCTCAAACTCCAATGTTACCCTCACACCGACGCCATGGTCATCGAAACAAATGTGCCAGGATGGGAACTGACCAAGATATTGATAGTTGATGGTAGTTCAGCCGATATTATCTTCGCAAATGCCTTCGACCACATGAACATCGGCAGGAGTTTATTACAACCATCAGAAACACCACTCATTGGCTTCGGAGGAAAAAGAATCCGAGCTCCAGGAAAAACCGAATTACCAATAACCATGGGAGATATGAGAAATCCCAGAACATAACGAGTTAGTTTCGACATGGTCGATATGTACTATCCTTACAAAGCAATCTTCGGAAGAGGTTTCCTTAACACATTCGAAGCCATTGTTCGAAGAGGTTTTCTTAACACATTCAAAGCCATTGTTCGACAAGCATATCTTTGTATGAAGCTCCCAGCAGCAAATGGAGTAATCACAGTTTTCGGAAACTAGCAAGTTGCAAGAGATATCGAACATGGAATTACTCCGGGCGAGAAAAACGTTAATCTCTTGCAGACAGAAACAAAAGAGCAAAGCAAAAAGGCTCAAATAGAATCACTCAAAAAGAACCCACCAGAGACTAAAGTCGAAAAAGGAAAACAAACCTTTGAGGCACAAGATACCAAGCGAGTTTCTCTCGAACCAGGAATTAAAGGAAGAGAAGTCACAATTGGAGCAGATCTCTCCCCCGAAGAAGAAGAAAATCTGGTAGCATTCATAAGGAAAAACAAAGATGTCTTCGCATGGACAGCCGCCGATCTAAAGGGAGTTAGCAGGACTCTAATCGAGCACAGCCTCAACATAACCCCAGAAAAGAAGCCAAGAAAGCAAAAACTGAGGAAAATGTCGGACGAGAAAGTAGAAGGAATAAAATCCAAAGTCGAAAAGCTACTGAAATCAAAAGTCATCAGAGAGGTACAATACCTAGAATGGTTAGCAAACACCGTCCCAGTGAAAAAGAAAAACAGAAAATGGAGAATGTGCATCGACTTCACCACCCTGAACAAGCACTACCCAAAATATGACTTCCACTTACCCAGAATCGACAGCGTCGTCGACGACGCAGCCAATAGCGAGATTCTATCACTACTGGATTGTTTTTCAGGCTACCACCAAATTTGGATGAAACAAGAGGACGAGAAAAAAACAAGCTTCATAACTCCCTTCAGAACTTTTTGTTTTGTCAGAATGCCAGAAGGACTAAGGAACGCAGGATCTACCTTCTCAAGAATGACCAAAAAGTTTTCAAATCCCAAATCGACAGAAACATGCTAGCTTATGTAGACGACCTCGTTGTAAAGAGCATCAGAAGGTCAGACCACATCAAAGACCTCGAAGAAACATTCAACAACCTAAGGCTGTCAAACCTCAGCCTAAACCCAGAAAAATGCGTCTTTGGAGTAACCAAAGGAAAAGTCATGGGATGTTTGGTAACCTCGAAGGGAATCGAAGCTAATCCAGATAAAGTACAAGCTTTAGCATCCATGGAAGATCCAAATACAGTCAAGGAAGTACAACAATTAACCGGCAGGATTGCAGCCTTAAATAGATTCATACCAAGAGTGGCCGAGCGAAGTCTGTCCTTCTTCAAAACCCTCCGACATGCTCAGAAATTCAACTGGGGCAAAGAACAATCGAAAGCTTTCAAGGAATTAAAGGAATATCTCGCAACAATGATCAAACTATCACCACCAGCTTAAGGAAAGGACCTACTTCTATACCTCGCAGTTTCTAAATCAGCAGTAAGCGCCGCAATTGTGCAAGAAATCGAAATCGAAGGAACCCTGAAGCAGCTACCAACTTACTTCGTCTCCGAAGCATTATCCGGAGCTAAAAAGTCGTATTCCGAGCTCGAAAAAATCGCATACGCGTTAGTCATGGCATCAAGAAAGCTCAGGCATTACTTCGAAGCCCACAAAATAACAACGGTTACCGATAGACCGCTAGCCGAGCTACTCTAAAACAATGAAGCTTCAAACTAAATCAGCAAATGGTCTGCAGAGCTTTCCGGATTCAACATCGAATTCAAGCGAAGAAACGCAATCAAGTCTCAAGTACTAGCTGATTTCTTAGTAGACTGGACTTCCCCAGAGCATGAAGTTTCAAATGAAGACAAGAAACAATGGACAGTCTACTGTGATGGCGCATATTGCAACAAAGGACTAGCAATCTCCGCAATCCTGATTTCACCAAACGGAATAAAAACCAGATTTGCATCACGATTAGAGTTCAACGACCAGCGAATCCAAATTACAAACAACGTGGCAGAGTACGAAGCACTCCTGCTAGGGTTACGGAAAATGAAATCATTAGGGAAACAAAACTTCATCGTGAAGATAGACTCGAAAATAGCAAGAGATCACATCGAAAATGACAGCAAAGCTAGAAAGCCAGAGCTAATTAGCTACCTCGAAGAAGTCAGGGAAATGAAAAAGTACTTCAAAGGATTCACAGTAGAGCACATCCACAGAAACGACAACAACATGGCTGATGACCTCGCCAAGAAAGCAGCAAAGAATGAAGAACTCCCCAAAGATGTAATCTACGAAGTCATAACTATCCCTTCAATCAAGAACCAATATCTCACCCACATCCGCTGGGAAGATTGGAGAGCACCAATCATGTCATATCTACAAGATGATTGCACCCCTTGCTCGGCAAGCGAGACCAAAAGAATACCAGCAAGAGCAAAAGGGTATCAAATAATTCAAGGCGAGTTGTACAAGAAGGGAATATCAGCTCCATGGCTAAAATGCATCACAAAAGAACACAGAACAGAAATCCTAAAAAGCATCCACGAAGGGATATGCAGAGCACACATCGGCCCACGAGCCCTCGCAGCCAAAGCAATCAGATAAGGAATATTCTGGCCAACAATGATAAAAGATGCTGATGAAGTAGCAAAGAAATGCGAGTCATGTCAAAAGAATGCAAATCACCAGAAGATCCCATCATCACTACTACAGCTCATAACACCATCTTGGCCACTACAAAGATGGGGAATAGACCTAGTGGGGCCTCTTCCAATTGCCCAGGGAAATTGCAGATTCGTGGTGGTAGCAGTAGAATACTTAACAAAATGGATCGAAGCAAAAGCTTTAGCATCAATAACCTCGCACACAGTTCAAAAGTTCTTTTGGCACAACATCATCTGCAGATTCGGCGTACCCAAAGAGATAACGGTTGACAACGGAAAACAATTTGACAACGAGTCATTCAGAGACTTCTGCATGACAATGGCCACTAAAGTAAAGTATGCATCTGTATACCACCCCCAATCTAATGGCGCAGTAGAAAGAGCTAATGTCATAATCTTTTCAACCATAAGAAAGATGTTTTTCGATCACAAAAAGGGAAAATGGATCGACGAATTACCAATCGCAGTATGGTTACATAACACAACAAAATCCAGAGCCACCAAGTTCACTCCCTTCATATTGCTATACGGAACCGAGGCCATAGTACCTGAAGAGATCAAGGCAAAAACTCCAAGAGTAATCCTAAGCCAAGAAGAAGGCGAAAAAGAAATGGTGGAAAAGGACTTAATCGGAGTCGACAGGCTCGTTGCTTCCCACAACCTCGAATCATATCAAAGGCAGACACTAAAGTGGCGCGACCCAAAGGCAAAAATAAGAGAAATCAGAGTTGCAGATCTGGTAATCAAAAGAAAGCACAACGCAGAAAATCTAGCCAAAGTCGAAGAAAAATGGGAAGAACCTTACATCGTCACAAGAAGCTCAAGACCAGGATACTACCACCTCTCAAACGAAAATGGAGAAGAGTTACCTCACTCATGGAATGTGGAGCATCTCCGCAAATACTACAACTAGAAGAAGGCAAGCAAAAATGTACATAGTCTTTTTCAAGTTTTTAGTTTCTTGTAAAAAGTCCACTTCGTAAGTGTGCAAAACTATAAGCACAAATACGAAGCACCATTTTCTTGCCGCACAAGGGTCGTATTCTTTTCCTCACACAAGGGGCTCCAAGAAATTGGAGGTGAAGTTTTTAATGAGGCAAACCTATGTAAATTCTCCAAAAATCAATAAAGGAGATCTCCTCTAAAAAGACTCGTCTGATAACAATTCTGAGGCCAAGTTAAACTACCTCGTAGAAAGACCTTGAGCAAGATAGCCCGATGTCAAGAAAAGAACCTCGTAGAAAGACCTCGAGCAAGATAGCCCAAGGCCGAGGTCAAGAAAAAGAACCTCGTAGAAAGACCTCGAGCAAGATAGCCCGAGGCCGAGGTCAAGAAAAAGAGCCTCGCAAAAAGACCTTGAGCAAGACAAGCCTGAGGCCGAGGTCAAGAAAAAGAACCTCGTAAAAGACCTCGAGCAAGATAGCTCGAAGTCGAGGCCAAGCAAAAAGACCTCGTAGAAAGACACTCAAAGCAAGAAAGCTCGAGGCCAAGGCCAAGTAAAATAACCTCGCAAAAATACCTCGAGCAAAACAGCCCGAGGCCGAGACCGAGGGTAATTAGAAAAACCTCGTAAAAATCTCACCAACAAGACAGTTCGAGGTCAAGGTCAAATAAAACAACCTCATAAAAAAGAGAAAGATAGAAAGACCTCGAACAAATAACGAAAACCTAGGCAAGCAGAACGAAAAAAGCAACAAAATTTACCCTATTTCGAAACAAAACAAGAGAACGTATTCTTTCAGAAACGTTGCTTAATCAAAAGGAGACAAATGCAAAGGGGCTATCACGGGAGGGGACGCCTTTTTCAAAGGCCAAAAAAGAAGAGCCCCCTTTTGCATTTATTCAATCACGGCCATGCCAAAGCAACACTTCACCAAAATAAATCACCTAATTGTACCTCCTCAAGGATGCCAGGTTAGGTGAAATCATAACTTCAACAACATCGACAGACCACTATAAAAGGGGAAGGAAACCCCGGCTCCAAGAAGAGAAAAAATGAAGCAAAATAATAAGAAACCACCTCTTAGGAACAAGAGGCGACAGGAATTGCAAGGGCGCTTGACGACATCACCTACTCAGACTAAGGACCATCCATAGCATAGGGCCCATGGATACTTCATACAATAAAATCACCATCAGCAGTGGAATCCTGAAGAAGAGTACATTTGCTTCAAAGCAGCCTACCAATGTCAAGTACAACGGCAAATAAACAAGACCAAAGAGAAGCCAAAGATTACTTAAGCGCATACTCTAGAAAAAAACGAATCTAGAGGTCGTGATCTTGTAGAAAGAAGACAAAGGCCAAAGCCTTTCTAGAGAATACCACGCTTACGAGTCTGATGCATACACTCTTGTACGAAATAAAGATCGAAAGCATTTGCAAGATCTATGTAAATGAGCTAAAAGTTGTACTGATTCAAGAAAAACAATATAATCAACGAATACAACAAACAAACGAGTAATCAGCACATCGTCAGCGCAAAAGCCAAAGTCGCTTTAACATCACAATACAGCACTAGAAAGTGTTTATTTACAAAAAAAAATCCCTCTTCCCTCACAACTAGATTTCACCCTCCTCTTGTGTGGATTTAACTTCGTCATCTTCCTGTGGAGATTCCTGGGTTTCCTCCTCGTCATCTCCATCTTCGGGAACATCTTTGTCTTCATCCTAAAAAAAAGTAAGATAAATTCCCAATTCGCACAAATACATAGGAGAAAGAAAAGCTACACAACCAAATATTACCTTCGAAGAAGAGAAATCTTTAGCCATATCACGTGAAGGTGTTCCAGAAATCTCGCAAGAAACGACGTTTCATAGTCTCGACCTCTTTAGAGCTAGGCTGAGACAAATCCCCGAAGTAAGAGAAACGAAACCTAAGACCGGCAACCCGAAGAAGCAAATCTTTATCCTCGTTCTCAAGAAATCTTCCGAAGCCATCACAACTGGAAAGCGTGAAGTTGTCACCAGCTATAGAAAAAACATCCCCAAGACCAGCGAATTCTTCCTCAATCCAAGACAAGAAAGTGTCAACAGTTAACTCATCTGGAAGAACATAAGGAGCAGCCCCAAATTGCTTGAGCGAGTTCGAATAAGAATAAAAAATTCAAGTTATCCTCTCGACATCAAGAACTTTGGAAGAGGCCAAAGATTCCTCAGCATCGCGCAGTTTCGCTTCAAGCGAGGTCACCTTAGTTTTAGCCTCTTTTGCAGCATCGGATTCACGAACCACTGCCTCCCGAAGATTATCAATTACCTTCTGAGTTTTTTCATGATCTTTCTGAAGGGCAACTTTCGTCAAATCTTTTCGAAGCTTATTCCCATTTTCAAGAAGCCTCTCATTCTCTCTTTCCAAGAAAGAAATCCTCTCATCGGCGGTTTTTGACTTCGAGGCACAAGCCGCATTGATCAAGTTAACCTAAGAAAACAGAACGAAAGCAAGTAAGCAAAAGAAACAAGAACGAAGTTGGCAATAAAAGCCAAAACAATCGAAACAAGAAAACCTTGTGAATTGTAGCGATGCTCAAATGAGACAGCTCTTCGAGATTAAGGCCTTCCAATGACGCTTTGAAGGCTGAGAAAGGAAATAGAACGAGAAACAAATATAAGGAGCGAAGAAAAAATTGACACAGGCAATAATACATATGAAACTCCCTTACCTCGCATTCCAACGCTATCATCATCAAGTTGAATTAGAGGAGAAGCTAATTCTTCAACACGACCAGCGGTCGTCTCCTCAGGAATGTTCTTTCCTTTCACATCGTCAACTTTAACCTGGAAATCGAATACAAAATAAAGAACAAGCAACGAAAATAAATCAAACAAAATATGCAAACATTAAACAAGCAAATTTGTTACATTGTGTCCAGCATTGACGGCCTTATCTTCCACTATGTTTACTTCCTTGTTCGTGGTCTCTGTACAATATAAGCCCAAGTTATGCTCTAAGAGCTCAAGAAAGTTTGGATCAAATCCTCTTGGAGGTTTTGAAACCACACTCGATATTGAGCCAACGAGGTCCATTCTAGCACCAGGGCATCTATACTATAAAGGATTGAACAAATTGATGACACTTTTCACCCACAAACACACCCCTTTACCCCTCACAGCGGACCCACCTACCAAGGTTGAACGGTAGGCCTAGGACGACCAAAGGGAGGGGAAGATTGATTTGGTCGTCCTCACCCAGTTAAAAGCTCCCCTCCCACCTCCTTACCCCCAAATTTTTCACTAGCAAATACACTCAACAGCAGAAATAAAATAGGAAACATTCCCCCCGCTCTCACTACATCCCATCCCAACGGCAAGAAAAATGGAAAGCCCCTTATATCAATGAGAGAAATAAAGGAAATAAAAGGAGGTGCTATTAAAAGGAAATAAAAGGTGTGCTATTAAAAGGAAATAAAAGGTGTGCTATTAAAAGGAAATAAAAGGTGTGCTATTAAAAGAAAATAAAAAAGGTGCGCTATTAAAAGGAAATAAAGGATGTTTTATTAAAGGGAAATAAAATTTACCTTTCCATGACCACCGTTTGCTTTCTCTGCATTCCAATGGCAAGAAAAATGGAAAGCCTATAATCTTCTCTTTAACACAAGAAATAAATCTCTCCATGGCCAAAATAAAAGGAATCTCCATGACGCAGTTTATGGACGGACGACGTGGATGAGGATGTCCGTGCCCTCCATATTTTGCCTCAGCCATTACTCCACGTAGTCATCATAGTCGCAGTCATAGCTAGCCCAGGCCTAGGCAGCGGTACCGGGGGTTCCCGCCGCGGTCGACGAAAGAGGATATGGTGCGAGTGATTTTTTTTGCAGTCCTCATATGGACGCGGGGTACCTGACCTCATCGGCGATGAGCTGCCTCCTCTCTTGGCGGCACCTTGCCTCCGGCGCCGTCATCCGTCGATCTGCTCCTCTCGCGTCGGTGCCCAGGTGATACGCCTCACACCCCTACTCGTGATCTGTTCATAAGCCGGTATAATCTCCAGCTCGTGCCGCAGATGGAAGAAAAATATGTAGGAACAACCAGCTTGTGTCGATTGGTGTTCAGAGGTGTCACTAGGTCCTGTGTTCTTGCGGGTTGGAAGTCAGGTAAATCTGGCCTCTACTTCATTCGATTCCAGTGGTCGATAATAAAGCCACAACCTCTTTTTTGCTTGTTTGATCCATTAATGTCTTTCTCCTGCCAAGTCATATATAGTCTAATTTGGGGAATTTCTGTTCGAGTAAAATCTCCTGCCGCCAAGATTTTAACAACATTTGTATATTGATATTGTAAACAAGATGAAACTGAACCATTCAAGTTGGGAGATGGTAAATCAGTCTTTTCTCTGAACCCACACTCGTTGTTGCACCTCCGTACCATCTCAAATTTTAGACCTTTACATGCCTTCTTGAAATGTCTTTTCTTGTGATGATGATAATCATAGTGATGCATATGAAATGGGTTTCTTTCTCATTTAACAACTAATACTATTTGACTTCTGATTTTCTCCAGCTTATAGTGTTTGTTAAACTTTCTCGGCTTTGAGGTTTATTTTCCACTATATAAATTCTATGTATCCATTCTGCTATAGGGTCCCAATGCTTATGGGGATTTTATTTCTGACATATTGAAATTAGTTGTACAATTGACCTGTTAACAACAATACATGTCTCTTTAGGAATAGCTATTCACATGCAACATATCTTTGAATTATCTTGAGCTTTTGTCATCTTTGTTATATTTTTCTATATGAAATTTGTTTATGAACCACATTTTTTTCCTTGTTGAGGTCCTCTATTCTAGGAACAATAAATTAATGAATAGTAAGGTTTATGGAGTATCTTTCCTCTGTTTTGTACTATCTGTGATCTAATTGATTGAAGTAAATTCCCATTTAGTCACTTTTGTCCAATTTGTGACCTGGCATGTAACTTGGCATTAATGGAATTTTTGTGGACGAATCTAGACCCACTGTTCACCCTGTTTGCTTGCTTAATTTAAGTGCCCATCCATTTGAAATATCGCCTTTCTTTGGCTATGGTCGAATCAATTAATTCAATTGTGGTAAACATGAGGTGTGCTAGGATTGAAGGCTGACTATTTGTTAGCAAATGTTAAGCTGTGAAATAATGCATTTCAGAAATGCTTTCTGAAAGCAAATATTATGGGTGGATGTCAGAAACTCAATTCTTTTGGAAATCTTCTGCAGTTCAGATATCATTCCTTCTGAATACAACTGAAGTTGAGAAGTTCAGATATTGTTACTGGGCCTTAATTTTGTGAATATTTCCATTAGGTTTACTGATCTTAATTATGATGCTTTTAGGTTCCTATATGTGTTTCTGTAAGATCTCTTATTTCTTATATTGGTTGTTTTTTTTTACAGAAGATTGCTGTTGCAAGCTGAATCATTTATCTTTTTATTCAAATGTCAAAAAATGCATGGTAACAAGGCAAACTCTACTCTAGATGATCTACCTGCATATCTAGATGTCTACTTAATATGGTTTCTTAATAAAATGATGTTCCTGACATTTATCCATTCACCTATAGCTTATCAATTTGTGTTCATGATTTGATTCAGCAGCTCGTACAACACTGATTTGCTTTCTTGTCGTAGCAGAAGAACATGATGAAGATGGCCTTGTCGTTTGTCTTTCTGTGCCAGGATGAGGTGGTAACTAAATTGGAGGGTAGGCGGCAACGACGAACATGAACACCATGGTAACTAAATTCTAGCTCTATCGGGTTGAATTGAATGTAATTGTTCTAAATTAGTTATTTTTATTTTATTTTTTTAATAGCTACATGCCAAAAGACTATGAAAATAAAATAATTAGGACAATTGTATAATTTTAAATCATTGCATTAAAATATTTTACACTATTCTATCAATTCCGTCTTACCTCTCATGTATATATGATTTGTTTATATTAAATAAAAAACCTTAGCTGTACATGGCTCAATTTAGTGTAATTGTTCTAAAGTTGTTTCTTTTTTTATTCTATTTTCTTTTAATAGCACGTGCGTGTCGCACGTGCCAAAAGACTAGTTTGATATAAGGAACAAACAAACCTTCACCCGAAGCAGTGGAAGTGCCTGCCGGATCCTCCATAAAATTTGCAGAGCCGAGGTCACCGCCAGGCACACCAGCAAATTGCAGAAGTCCACATGCCGCATCAGCAACTTCTTTTTCATCAGCAACTTCAGCTACGGGACTATCCAGCAACGAGGGATCCATCTTGCAAGACAAACGTGGTTTCTTGCTCGTACCACTTCCGGACTGCTGCGCATCAACGGATTTCCGCTTCTGAGTCCTGACCCAAAGTCAACAAAATCTTCGACGTGGTCTTCTTGTATCTTTGAGTAACCCCAACCTTTTCAGACCCAATATTCCCAGGAGCCTTCATCCGCTTTTGGGGCTTTGAGGGTTTGATTTGATCCCCATACTTAACCCCCATCTCTATCTAGGGCCGATTCAAACGGCTCGGTTTCTTGAAGAAATCAATCATTGCTTTTTTCTCCTTCTCGGTGAGGGGACCAACCAATGACTTCGCAGTCTGCTCAACATTTGAAACAAGGTCAGCATCGTCGGCACCTACAGGTTTCACGAGGCCAAAAACTACAAAAGTAGTCCCCAAATTAAAACCAGTAATCTGTCTCTCTTCAAGTTTAAAAGGCTTCTAAGAGGTCCCCAAAGGCCAAATTTCAGCAGCCAAAAATTCCTGTACCACATCACGACCAGTAAGTCGTCGGGTAGCTTGATTAAAGCATGGACTGTTTTTCTTGAACGAAGCTGAAAACTTGTCGAACTCAACGACGGTGGACAAATTAATATCCCCCAACGGACCAGCAAAAAGATATTGAATACCACTCGAATTAGGAACCGCGAAACCAACCTTCA
Organism: Digitaria exilis; assembly: GCA_015342445.1. Taxonomy (NCBI): domain Eukaryota; kingdom Viridiplantae; phylum Streptophyta; class Magnoliopsida; order Poales; family Poaceae; genus Digitaria; species Digitaria exilis. The sequence continues at coordinate 972,631 of JACEFO010001803.1, forward strand.
CATAAACCCAGTGCCTCGGCCAGTTCACATCCCACTGGTTTCGCTGAGCATATGTATAGTCGACCTTGGTAATTTTCAAAGCAGCGCTCTGGCGACGCGAGGTAGACCTGAGCATTTTATGGGTTGGGCCTAATTCGGGCCGGGCCGAGAAAAAGCCTGGTTTATTTCGGGCCAAAAATTTGTGCCCACACCCATCCCATGGGCAAGTTCGGGCCGGGCTCGGGCCGGGCCGTGGGCGGGCTCGGGCTTCCCATCATTTTTTAGTTGAAAAATAAATGAAATTAATCATCTGGGTGGGCTCGGGCCAGCCCGAATTTTTTCGGGCTTGGTTTTCGCTGCCCAATCCCATCCCATTAGAAGCCGTGGGCGGGCCAAAACCCACCGGGCTCGGGCCGGGCCCATAGGCCGGGTCGGGCCGGGCCACAAATGCTCAGGTCTAACGTGAGGTAAAGGTAGCAACCCCAAACTGTCCAACATGCTCTTCACCACCCTCTTCCAAAAAGATAGACCTCTTCTGAAGATGAAGCTCGTTATAACGAGCAAAAGTATCAAGATCAGCTTCTCCCCCAAATGTCTTGACTCCCCAGAAGAATTTCGACAATTGTACGAAGGAATTTGGGGTCAACTGATGCAGCTTCACGTTGAAGCGATCAAGGATTTGTTGGAGCATTGGATCGCAAGGGAAACAAAGCCCTACAGTGAAGAAATCCGAAAAAACCACAGCCTCCCCAAACTGAGGATCAGGAGTAGTCTCGCGGCCAGGGGCTCAACCAACTCCAGCAGGAAAGAAACCATTCTGCTCCTAAGAAGAAATCATATTGGCAGTGACAAGAGACCGACCAAAATGAAGAGTCATGGGCAATGACTCGCCAACAAGCTCATCAACATTAGCCTCGACTTCCTCCAAATCTTCTCTTCCCGGATTCGAGGCCGGTGGGCTCTCTTCGCTCTCTGCATCCGAGGTCGGATTTGCTGTAGACTTCACGCAAGCCATCTCGTCGCTAAAGATAAAGCAAACGAAACTTAAAAACTCACAATAAAACATAAGACGAGGACAAAAAGATTTCGTATCTAACCTCTGCTGTTTTCGAAGATCCCCAAGGAAGAACAAGAAGACGAGTCGAGCGAAAACAAAAACGTTGTTTCAAGATCAATACGAAGGTAAAATAGGAGGGGGGTAACCTCTCCTATTTATAGGAGCGGTAAGTTTTCAAAAGACGCGCCAATTGGAAGGTGAAAGGGCGCCAAAATAACCGCCAAATTTCACTTCGAGGGGACGCCTTTTTGGGGGGTTTTCCGCCCCAGGAGTTCGAGAGCAAAAAGGGGGGGACTCGAATCCAAGGGCGAAGGGGCTACTGTTGGGGGGACGTCCCTCGAAGTCGAAAACACGTTTTTTATCTTCGCAGGGGAATCAAAGAGGCTACTGAGTGCCTAAGCTTGGGATTCAAAGGAACCAGAGCGAAGAGGATAGGCGAGCGACTTTCGAGGTCGAATTGTATCGGAGGCCTCAAAACTAACCACGAGACAGGATAGGCCAAACTACATGGAGTCATAAGGGGAGGAACAAGGCTAGCTGGAGCTTTCCTGAGATGAGGCTAAGCCAAGAATTGGCGGGAAGCAACGGTCGTCCCAAGTTGGAATTAGTTCATAGGATAAATTGCGGGAAGTAACGGTGTAAATGCACGAGGTCGCCCCCTATAAATAGCGTGTCAATAGTGAATGTACGGGGCATGTAACTTATGAATGATTGAATACATCGTGTTGTTCGTGACACGAGGATTTGTGTTACAACACCTCCGCAGTTGACCTCTAGGATGAGAGAAATTTGTCGCCAGTCGCCACATCTCTTTGGCGACGACACATTCAAAGAACTAATTTTTTTCACTTCATGGGCGATCTGGCGACAGGGCCTGATTGGGGGAGGTGGCCGGTTTAGATGGGGGGAGAGGGGGGGGGCAATTTAGCAAGGTGGAACAGAAAGATGCAGTGACTGACCGAAAAAGAAACACTGACGCCACACGGGCCGGAAAAGTTATATCGGTAGAATGATTAGAAAAAAAAATTCATATGAATTACAAGTAAAATGTAGTATTATTGGTGGAGACTATGATACTAAGAATGTGTGATTCAACTGAGAAAATAGTTATGATGGCCAATTGACATGGTATAGAATAAAAGAACCCCATCAATATGATGGGACATAATTCTTTCTCCAAGGCTACTACAAAGCCAAGTTAGACGAGAATCAATTGAGTGTCCTCCGAGTCAGGACAACCACTAAAACCTGATATTCTTAAAAAAACAGATGCTGTCCTACTTCCTACCATTCGGGGAAGATAGCTCAGAGATGTGAAACATACCATTAGATTCTTCCAATATGCCTGCAATAATTCCAATTTCCAATATATGTTGGAGGAAGATTCATCGTGATAATTAAGCATATATGCTACCAAGTATCATGCTGAAAGGAAGATCATCTGAATAATTTGACAGATATTAGGAATCCAAAATTCCCTCCGACTTATAAACGGCTTGTAGTCAACTCCCTTGCTGATATATATATATATATATATATATATATATATATAAAATTCTCTTCTGATAAATTTTAAGGTTATGCACAGATAGCTTAGTAGTCAGTACTGCAAAGTTATGTGTGGAATCCTGCTATGCCGTCTCCTCAGATTCGACACGAGGAGCAGGCCTTCTTTGTGGGATGTCTATCAAGTTTAAATAATGGCGCTCTCGATGCATAACCTTCTATAAATACTTGTGTTTCAGCGACATCTTTTCCCTTCAGGCTTCAGGTTATCAGGTAGCAGAACCACATGCCAGAATGAAAAACACGTCTACATGAAAAGCCAAACTCGGAAGTCGGGGACACACCAATTCCAAATTCTAACTATTGGACCTCCAATTCCGTGAGAAAAGAGAAAAAAAAACAGAAAATCGAGAATAACCTTACCTTTGTCACCGCAAATTCCAAAATCCGAATCACACACGCATCAGCTTAATTCACCACTGTGCACAAATTTGCTGCGGAAGTTGTAGGCAGCCACGAGACCTCTGTCTCAGGATGGGTCCATCTTAAGCAGCGAACATCGGCTTACATGCGATCCATTTGCAAGAACCTACATCGCTGTCATCCACACATACAAGACAAAATCCTACTTCCTTCGTTTCAAAATATAAGTCATTTGGCTTTTCACCTCAAGTAAAACTGCTCGTTTTATTTAAAAAATTATACAAAATATTTTATATTTTATTATGGTTCATTTCATTAATAATAAGATTTCAAAAACGATTTGAATTTAACTATGTTTGTATAATTTTTTTTGAATAAATCAAATAACCAAACTTAAGATAAAAAAAATCAAACGGCCTGCATTTTGGAACGAATAAAGTATACAGCAATGCTATATTGTTCATCATCTCAAGACATCTTTCAATAACGAACGCCTTAGTCTAACAAAGAATCGCTAGCTGCATATCTACATGACACACTTTGCCACGTTGCTTCCTGTGACCAGCTCCACACCGTTGGAGCGACATCCAGGCCAAGGTGGGCCATGGCACCCTGCTACGGAGAAAGTTAAGAAGTTTAATATTTAGGAAAAAGTGTAATTACCCCTCTAAACTCTTACAAGAGTAGATTACCTTCTTGTCTTCTTAAATCGTGTACTTTTAACCCCACAAAGCCTTAAGACTTGTTCCATATTGTTTTCTCGGACTCACACTATCTAGGCACTTCAGGACCACAAAGACTTCTTTGTTTTTGTCATCGTCATATACAATAATAAGGATCCAGACACTTTCGGATCATGTATACTTCCAAAATCACTTCATAATTTCTGACTGACCCCATCTGTGTGCCACCAATAATTAGCAGGGTGCATCCAAAGTTGTTCGATAGTAAGGGAGGGAGACAAGTATCACGTTGGATTATTCATAATGGATATAAATCAATTCGATTACCTGGCTAAGAAAGCACTATTCTATCCATGACTCCACGTCTTCGCGATATAAATCGATTTGATTACCTAGCTAAGAAAGCACTACTGTGTCCACGTCTTAGTTAGGAAAACCAAGATTAATACCACTCCATTTCTTCATTCCTTGGAGAGTAAGATTGAACCAGTCTTAAGGCCTTAGGGGGTAATCTCCACTACTTGAAGAGTTTAAGGTTAAATGTACATGATTTAAGTGTATAAGGGGGTAATCTACTCTTTAGTAACAGTTGAGGGGGGTAATGTACACTTTTTCCTAATATTTATGGGCATAGCTACTACCACATACTATGTAACGCATATTTACAATCTCATATCATGTAGATTATTTTCAATTACCTTGCTAATTAGCACAATTAGTTCTGTTCGCTATGGTTTGGATTGGGCACTTTATATTCACAATGTAATTATTAGATACATGTTTCACAACTTGCACGCTTAAACTGCATTTATAGTCCATACTACCTCTCTTCCAAAATGTAGGTTATTTGACTTTTTGAACCTTAAGTTTGACCACTCGCCTTATTTAAAAAATTTACGCAAACTTAGTCAAATTAAAGTCATCTTAAAGAAATTTTATTAATAAAGTAGGCTATAACAAAAAAAACATGATATTTTGTAGCATTTTTTGAATAAGATGAGTGGTTGAAGCGTCCCCATTTTCGTAGAGACTAAATGTGATACAAATACCAGTCCCAGGAGGCTGATACACATTTATTCAACAGATGGTTCAGTCACCGTACAAGCTCTCTAAGGAGCTGCGAACTTAACAAAAACTAAAATGACAAGTAACCAAGCAACGATGATGAACCAGAGCGCGACCCAGGCCGGGTCGAGGCCTAGTTCTTCAAAAAGCGCCAGCGGAAGCATCTTCTAGGACCACACCACAGGCAGCGTCGGGTGCAGACACGACCACCTACTCGATATCTTCGGCGACAAAGTCTGGATCTTCGTCTGAATAAGCAAGAACAGCAACGGTGAGTACAAAGTACTCAACAAGTCCAACCACACCCACAGAGGGGATAATCACAGAATATGCACATGATATATCAAGGATAAGGCTAGGATTTATTTGCAGCAAAGCTATGTTTTCACACCTGCAAGAGTTCATTATTGAAAAGGGTTTTCACAAAACATTTCTTTGGTAACCATTTAATAGAGTGGGGTTGATCCACACAGGATCCATATTTTAATAGCTACCGGACTCCACATCCACAGTAGCTCACGGCACATCTGCCGGACACTTTCCAAAACAACTTACACCATTATCCCTTTCCCAATGCTAGTTGTGTGTCCAAGCCGTAACTCGCCCAATACCGTGGGTCGCAGCTATTCAAATAGTTTTTAAACTCTGCAGAGGTGTACACTTTACCCACAAGTAGGGTACCGCAACACGATCACCTTAGTGTCAGCGCGGATCCATCAAAGCCATTACCCACCTAAGTTAAGATCGACTAGCCACTACGGGCTCCATCAGGGGTTAGGACCTACCACGGGGAGGTCTAACCAGGGCATAAGTCACACAGATCGAATCCCGTCTCCATGATCACCCGTTGCTCTCAGCTCTCCTAGTGGCCAGCGAACCAACTAGTGGGATTTATGCTAAGCCGTTGCCACATACAACGGTCGAGTGGTTGTACGATAAAAATGGGTTAGGCAAGATGGCACATCACTCGGTCCTTAATTGTGACAAGATGGACATCTTCCATTTAGCTCAACCACAAAGGTACGAGCTCTCAACACCTTGGCATCCCACACATAAATACCCATCCATCTCATCCAGGTTTAACTTTCTTTCTTAATTCTCATAATCACCATTATCCCTTTTGAAACCACGCACGCGTTTTCTTTATGAATAAACACATTGATGTCATGATTGAGTATAGGGTAACCAAGACCTAAGCATTCTTTCTAGCAATGATTATCGTCCAAACAGAGCTAGTCATATTTAGAGTTTAATCTAGGCCAATCAAGGAATAATCATAGCAATCAAGGGGTGGCTACCATGTCTTGCAATAAAATCATATGCAATTTATAAATTAGGCCGATAGGTTGTGTTTATAAAAATGGGTTCAATATGCATCAAAGGATGGGATTGGACTTGCCGTCGTTAAAGCCTTCCGGGAGCTCCTGCTCGCGGTATGGGTCTTCGGGCTCCGGCTCGCGGTACTCACCTCCAAACTCCTCTACGGGTCCTTCGTCGGGCGCAACGTGATCTACGGCGCACACACCAAGCAAGCATACAAACAAACACAATAAGAAAAAGAAATAAGGTTTTTACCGTTGAGCTCGGGAGAGGAAAAATCAACGAAAGTAGATGTAGAGATTATTTCAGAAGAATTATGGGTGGAACATGGCGGAAATATTATAAGATGGAGTGTGGTGGAGTTTGGGAATTTTTGGAGGATTCTCGGCGCATGAAATGATAAGCCGATCGGGTTTAAGAATTAAATCCGGGGCTTTAGGATTTTATCGGGAATTATTATTCAAAAGGAAAAGAGATTATTTGAAATTTGGAGAAGTGTCTAGGCTTACTCTAAAAGGTAAGGGACATTGAAAATAATAGAATATTATCTAATAGGAATTTAGGAAAAAGAATTGATGGAATCGGAATTGTGACGGGCGAGATATTGGGTTTTTATTATGAGCTAATTACTAGGTCAAGGACCTATTTGTGATTATTAAAATAGGACAGGGGTTTATTTGAGATTATTTCAGAATATGGTGGGGGTCTATCTATAATATATTGAAAAGGGTAGGGGGTTATATGTCTATGGACTCATTTGCAATGGATCAAAAGGAATCAGGTTTTCGTTGGAAATTGGCCTAAAGGTGGAAGGGTTGTTTTGCAAAGGGAGTAGAAGGCAGGGGGTTATGGGGAAGTTGGTCATCTTCTTCCTCTGGATCGATCCAGAGCAGGGAGGGGCTGGCGGCCATGGGGGTGGGGGCGCAGGCCAGGGAGGAGGGGAGAGGGGCTGGGAGAGAGGGAAAAGATAGAGGAGGCCGAGGGGGTTCCATTTTGGTAGGTTTAGATGGGGATTGCTGTGGGAAAGGGAGGGGGCCATGGCTGGCCATGGGCAGCGGCGCTGCTGCTCTTGGGGGCCTCGGCTCGAGCCAAAATTGAGGGGGCCGCAGGTTGGGGAAGGTGGAGGACGTCGTGGGGATTCTCACCGTCGAAGGAATTGAGTTGAGGTGGCTCGAGGTGGCCTACCCACGGCGGCGGGCGGAGCTCGGTGGTGGTGGCTATGGTGGAGGTGCTGCGCGTGCAGGGGAGGAAGGAGGAGACCTGGGCGACGATGGTGGTGGTGAACAGCTGCTCGAGGGCCCTTTTATAGGCCGCGAGGGGAGGGGGAGCGGTGGCACAGGGAGCTCGCCATTAATGGCGGCTTTGGCAGCTTGCTGGTGGCGGCTTGCCGGCGCGGCAGCCGAGGCGCTGCTCCGGCGAGGTGACGGCGCGGCAGCGGGCGGTTGCACGTAGCGAGGAGGGTGTGGCTGGTGGAGGTGGTGCTCGGGGGAGTGCTTGCAGGCAGGGCCGGCTCTATGGATTAGAGGGCCCTAGAGCGGAGTGGAAGAATGGGCCCTCACTAAATATTTTTTTCTAAAATGTGAAAAGCAGTATAGTTATATATAATACTAAAAAAGTATTTGTACATACTAATTTTTTAAAAATAGCATAATGAAATTACAAGTAATAATGCTTAATATATAATAATACTTTAGTGCTTGACAAGAGAAAAAAATACATTGAGCATTTTTTATTGCAAAAATCATTCAGGTCATATCGAATAAATGTTGTCCAACAAATTAAGTTTTAGAATCTGAAGATTTAAGAATCTAGTAGTCTAATTGTCTAACACGGTACGCAAAAGCGAATGGAAGAGCAATTGACTGATCAGCACTTAACTTACTCTTAACTAATCGATCGATGCGGCCATGCGGAATTCAGGATGCCGATTTCTTATCTTGATGGCTCATGGTTGATGCAACACAAAGCACAAGCTAAGCAACATGTGACCGGAAGAGATGATGAGCGGACGATTGGATGAGATGAGGGTGTGATTATGTGAGCGACCGATAGCTTTCGTGAGCGCCATCACCATGATGCCATGCCGTCGGCCCTGATTGACGAGACGAGATGAGCTAATTAACCTGGTCGACGTTTGTACGTGGGCGAGTATAAGTGACAACACATATTTGTTGGGCCCCTCTACGGCCGGGGCCCCCGGCGATCGCCTCTCCCGCCTAGGGCCAGAGCCGGCCCTGCTTGCAGGGAGGAGGCGCTGGAGGTGGAGTGGAGGTGCTGCTGCTCTGCTGCTTGGCGTGGAGGTGGCGTGGTGCTGCTGCTGCCCTGCTCGCCGTGCACGCACAAAGAAGAAAGAGAGAGAAGGGAAAGGAAGAGAGAGAAACAGAGAGATTCGCGGCGCGGGGCGGGCGGGCAAGCGCGGTGGTCGGCAGGCACACAGCGCGACACAGGACACGAGGGGAAAAGGAGTTTAGGCAACGGTCGGCTTGACGTCGGAACGATGGAAAAGCCGGGAAAAATTTTCTAGAGATTGGGAGAGAGATTTTGAGAGATAAAGAGCTCAACGAACAAATAGATTTTGAAAACGATTTTTGGTGCGTGATTTAATTTCGATGAATTTTATGGATGTTACAGTGGTCAAATTTGATGTCCTAAAATTTGAATGGATGAACGTAACATGGGCTTATGCTCAGTTGCTCATAAAGAATGAGAAACTTCATCCGGTCTTTTTTACCATGACAAAGGCATAAGCCACAATCCTGCTAGCAGCATAGAAACCAAACTGCCTCGTGCCTTCTTTCGGCGTCATCTCTATTGCGCTAGGCTGCTTAGACTTTATGCTGATACAACCATTATCGATTCTCCTTAAGACCTTGACATATTTGATTGATTTCTCCGCCAGCAATGCTTTTTTCAATCCAATAAATACAATTTGTTTAGCTTTACAAAATATATAGGACTAACACTTGAGTTATCTGCTCTTGAAATTAGGATTTACATAATATATAGGACTATCACTTGATATATGTGCTCTTGAAATTATGATGATATTGCCCCTCTCCCCCCATTAACTTTAATCTTAGCTCGGCCACTATCACGACCAGAAACATGGGCTTTTGTACCGGCTGGTAACCCCTATTAGTACCGGTTGTAGCACCCGATACCACATGCGCACCCACTCACAAAAAAGAAACAACTAAGAAGCCCCCGTGCGCCCATGGGGTCTCGAACCACGACCTCGAAGCCTCGCACGTAGCACCCACTGCCATCTTACCCATATAGCACACGTGACTAAGTGAGGGATGATATCCTTTTAAATTAACATGTGGTGGACAATTTAGTAACGGCTCGTAACACCAACTAGTACTAAATGCCGCCATTTAGTACCAGGTCATGTTACGAGCTAGTATTAAATGGTCAGGGGCCCTCGGGGACCCCTGGGACCATTTAGTATTGGCTCATAACAACAGCTGGTACTAAATGTCACAATTTAGTGCTAGGTGGTGTAACAAACTGGTACTAAATAGTCATGAGAGATCCAGTGCTTATCAACCGGTACTAAAATTGACCTTAATATCGATTCAAAAGTTGTTGAGTTGTGATCCAATTTCAGCACAAGACAAGGTCTACTTCTAACGAAGCGTAGCGGAGGCCTGTCGCTGGAGGCTTGGGCCGGAGCGGAGCGGTACACATTATGTGTCGAGTTAGGGTTTCCACCATTAAATTCATTATTCTTGTAAGCCACCGCCGTTGGCGTTATAACCAGACTCCTCGACATAGTGAAGTTCTTGCTGACTGGTGCCCGTGGTTTTTTCCTTCTATGTGGGTTGGTTTTTCCACGTTAAATCTTGTGTCCCTTGTGGTTTGATTGTTGCTTTTTCAGCGTTTATTCGTTACGCTTATAACAAAAGCAACAGATACTAATGGAAGGTGGACGAATGTGAGTTTTTCTATTGGTGTGCAGCTCTTAGCAACCATGTTCATGGAACATTGGGAAGGAACGCCATTTGATGCAAACATGGTATGGAGAAGGTATACTTATTCCATATGTTCCTACTACAGATGGAACACCTTCCAAGTATTATCGAAATGATGCTTCGGAACAAGAAACTAGGGATATATAGATAAGTATTTCATACCCTCTCAGCTGAAGAACTATTGATCAATAGTGACCATTAAGTAAGCATCATTTTGTACAGATGACATAGCATGCATTTCTTTCTTCATGATGAAGTTCATGTTCGTTCTCAACAGCATTGCATCACATTCTATAGTTTTGGGATGACGTTCCCGCACGTTCCCGTTCATCGTTTCAGGACGAAGTTCCTAGAATGTGAAACATGGCCATGTTTCCGTTCCCTGGCTGCTATGCTGCAGCTCCGAGCAGCCCTCCAAGCTGGGCGGATACAATGGCTGAAGCCAAGGACCAAATCTGGACGTACCAATGAATCCATCATCCATGAGTCAGACAGTAACTCAGCATCCACTCACCAGTCACCAGCAAGCTAGGACGAAGCTAAGCTCTCTCTAGCCGTCGTCACGAGCACATATTCCGGCTGGAAATCCTCTTTGCTGGCATATATTATACCTGAGATCGACGGACCCGAATATTAACCATTTTAGCCAACCAGGATGAGGGCGAATACTTGAAGGTGCCCTAGTGACGCGATCCCCTGATGGTGTATGGCTACCTTTGCTCCCTTGCCACCTTCGCGGAACAAGGTGTTCGATCGACTCGTTGCTCCCGGGGCCTGAATCAGCAAGCTGTACTGTCTGCCCGGCCATGCATGCGTGATGTGGTCGCCGTGCAGAGGTATATGCAAATGCCACCATGCCGCCCTCCGACTCCAATTCGCACACATCACTCACGCGCCAACCACATATTGGATCCGAATAGACATGTACTCCTGACGTGCGAGAGGTATCTTCTTGTTTACTTTCCTAGGTTCGTCGTGCCCGGCCTTGGGTTTCTCCATAAAGCTTTTATATAAGAACCTACCTAATAAATTTAGGAAAAACAAAATCTGATTTTCTCCCTCCAACGAGTACGATATGATAATTCGATATTCTAAAAATAGAGAAATTTGATAAATCTAACAAATTCATAACCGATTTATTTTCAATAAGAAAATATAAACCTGTATAAATTTTTTCCTGAAAATGTAACATATATGCTAGCATTCTCCGTTTGCTCAAGTTCATATTCTTTTATTGCTCCTAGTAATAATGTGGAAAAATTTATTCTATTTGTCGTTTCGTGCTGTACTTTCAATAGGGCACCAAGAGATAGGTTACACATGGCCAATACGTAGACTTATTTGGCTATGTTTACTTGGGTCCATGTACTTAGCCTTGGGTGTCATTTAGATCCTTATACTCTAAAACTACATATCCAACTCAGTAAGCTTTCCTTTGGGTATCACTTAGATCCATATACTCTTTACATACATTATCATTCTAATTCAATTGATAAAGTGTGTGTGTGTGTGTGTGTGTGTGTGTGTGTGTGTGTGTGTCTTAGTTATAGTCAAATAAATTAATTCCAGCTGATGTGTGTATTTAGATGAGTATAAATCCAGAAAACATCACAATGTTTCACTTTCGAGGCAATATATCTCAATTTAGCATGGTAGCTTTGCTTTATGGCCAGAAGATCCTTCAGACTTAAATAACTTGTGGTTGCACTGGCCAAAGTAGGGGCGGTTATGAATATCACTGAATGAAATAGTGAGATAAAATGAAGGAGTAATAAAACCAATTAGAATAATCAATTAGAATAATGGATATAATGGCATACTTAATAATATATATTTTATCACATCATGATTTATTTTTTGGAGTGACACAAATTTTAAGAGTATGTGGATCTACGTGACATATGAAGCCAAGTTTAGTGGTCACAATAGCATCTTTAAAGTATATATGGACCTAAATGACACCTGAAGCTAAGTTTAGGGAGCTAGATATATATATAATTTTAGAGTATAGGGATAGTAGATTTTAACGAACAATTCCTTTTGATTGAGTCGTTTCTAACCATATCTCTTAGTTATGTGTTATGTATGTTAGCTTTATTTCTTTAGTTTAGCTTGAGCCCCCCACGCCCATCATATTCGCCCTTACTTTTGGGTGAAGCTGGAGTAGTTCTATTTCCCTTTTACTCCTTCCGTTTCAAAATGTAGGTCGTTTGACATTTTCAGCTCCAACTTTGACCACTCGTCTTATTTAATTTTTTTTGCAAAATATCATATTTTTTGTTATAGCTAACTTTAGAAATAAATGAATTTCATGAATGACCTATTGGCTATATTTGCACAAATTTTTTGAATAAGACGAGCGGTCAAATTTGAGGCTGGAAAAGTCAAACGACCTACATTTTGAAACGGAGGGAGTAGCTCACAAACTAAGTGCTCCTTCTGATAAAACATCTTCATTTAATCGGATAAGCATGATCTGATAAATCCTCTAAGGGACAGGGTTCACATGTTTCCTAATATTCTACTTACTAGAATTTGATCAAACGGAATGATGTATTCAGCTTCCTAAAGATACGTATCACCTCAGGTTTTCTCCCAGTGCAATCTTCGTCGGTTCCTCTCGATGCCGTATTCGTATTCCCTCGCCAACTCGTCGATCGCCCATGCGTAACTCTCCAAGTCCAAACCACTATATATACGGCACGAACTAGCCCAACACATTCACAGCGACTTGAGCCCCTAGCCTTAGCACATACAAATACGTCCGGTCCTCTCAGGAGCGCGCATCAATGGCTAGTCTCTGGTGCTGGTCGTTGCTCTGCCACAAGCCCAATAAGCAGGTGGCGAGCGAGAGCGTGCACGGCGCGGAGCTCGCCCTGGAGCATCTGGACTGCAGGCGGCGATGCGAGACCTGCGACGTCGAGGCTGGCAAGCCGTGCAAGTGCGGCGGCGGTAGGGTGGCCGTCAACGAGGGACATAGTAGCAAGCCGAACAGCTCTTTTGCGCACTCCGTCATCAACATGGTTGGGATGCTCATAGGTATATACTGTTGGGCTTCTGCTGCCACAATATGCTTGCTTTCACACCATTTGTGCTTACTCAGTCCATAAATGTGGGCCCACGTGTCACTGAGCCACTTTGCAGTAACTTTCGCGTTTAGCTCCATTACATAATGCTAGGTTGATATTATATTAGTTGACATTACAAATATTTGAACTTATAATTCTGGGTTACATTACGTGTTTAGCGCGACACGTAATTAACTGTGAGTGACCATGGGGGGGACAAAGAGTGTGATACCGTGGACCATGCCGTAAAATTAGCATCACCATTCGCCACGGACGGACCATTAGTTGGACGACCTCCCTTGCCAGTTTCGCGTGACACTAATTTGGACTGAAGTAAAATTTTAGAAAGCCACATACAGATGATTTGAGTTTTTTTTCTAGTTAAATCCTTGACCAACGTAACTTGTATAAGCTATATAAATTTGGGTAAAGTTTTTTTGACAAACTAGATTTAGGCTTTATTTAGTTGGCAAATTTTGTAAAAAGTTTGTACATTGGAAACTGTAAAAGCTCGTGACAAACACAATCATTTCAGGGCTTGGGCAGCTTTCCACTCCATACGCCTTGGCGAACGGCGGCTGGGCCTCCGTGTTCCTCCTCATCGGCCTCGGCGTGATGTGCGCCTACACGGCTCACATCATCGGCAGGTGCCTCGCCGACGACCCTGGCTCCAAAACCTACCAGGACATCGGCGAGCAGGCGTTCGGCGTCCGGGGCCGCGTCGTGGCCTCCGCCTTCATCTACCTCGAGATCTTCTTCGCGCTCGTCTCCTACACCATCTCCCTCAGCGATAACCTGCCGCTCGTCTTCCCCGGCGCCCGGCTCCACCTCCCCTGTCTCCACCGCCTCGGCACCACCACGCAGCTGCTCACCGTCATCGCCGTGCTCGTCGCTCTACCAAGCCTGTGGCTCAGGGACCTCTCCTCCATCTCCTTCCTCTCCTTCGCCGGCATCGTCATGTCGCTGCTCATCTTCGCCTGCGTCGTCTGCGCCGCAGCGTTCGGTGGGGTGGACACGGACCACCGCATCCCCGTCCTCCGGATCGAGAGGATCCCCGCCGTGTCCGGCCTCTACATGTTCAGCTACGCGGGCCACATCGTGTTCCCAAACATCTACACCGCCATGAAGGACCCCTCCAGCTTCACCAAGGTCTCCGTCACGAGCTTCTCCGTGGTCACCGCGCTCTACGTCGCCCTCGCGTTCGTCGGCGCGAGCCTCTTCGGCCCGTCCGTGAGCTCGCAGGTCACGCTCAGCATGCCGCCGCGGCTCGCCGCCACCAAGGTGGCGCTGTGGGCGACCGTGCTCACCCCGGTGACCAAGTACGCGCTGGAGTTCGCGCCGTTCGCCATCCAGCTCCAGCGCCACCTCCCGGCGGCCATGGGGCCCCGAGCTCGCATGCTCGTCCGCGGCGGGGTCGGGTCGGTGGCGCTCCTGGCCATCCTGGCGCTGACGCTCTCCGTGCCGTACTTCCAGTATGTGCTCAGCCTCACCGGCTCGCTGGTGAGCGTGGCGGTCTGCGTCGTGTTCCCCTGCGCGTTCTACCTCAAGATCTGCTGGGGCAGGGTGTCGCGGTCCACCGTCACGCTCAATGTGGCCATGATGGTCGCCGGCGTAATTCTCGCTGTGGCGGGCACCATCTCGTCGGCCAAGTCACTGGTGCAGAGTATCCAGAGTGGCTATGCGGACTAAGAACATATGAAGAGTGTGTTTTGGATTGCCACACTACGTTTCTCAGCTCCACTCCATGGTGGATCGGAGCAGCTTGACCAATGTCTGGAGCGAGCAACCCTGTGTCTGTTCCACCAAATGCATGCACCAAGATTAAATAGGAGAGGACTTAAAGCTCCATGGATCGGATCGGATTGGAGTTGGATGTTTCATGATTTGTTCTCCAGCTCCATGGATGTATCTGCGTGGACTCTAGTGGTCTCAAATAGCCTGTAAGACTACACAACAATTTCTAATAGGTGTATCACGTATATGCTGCATCAGTAGGTTCTTACCAACAAATAGGACTAAATTAAGGACACATGTTATGGTGCTGCTAGCGCTCGGACGTCCGATTAATTGGGACGTCTCATATAGGACAATCCCTACAACATCCGAAGACGTGTGTAACATAGAAACAAAGTGTTTGTAACATTGAAAATAGATATGGGTGCAACGCTAAGGAATATGCAAAAAGTTAAAGTGACTGATTTTTGGAGGAAAATTTCCATCACTAAAATTACTATGAATGTGGAAATAATAGTTGCAATATGGATATTAACTATTGCCACATGTCTTCGACGGTCCGATTTTTTTTATCAGACGTCCTATTGGTAGCATTACCATAATGTTAAGGTTAGATTCCTCCTACTTAACACATTGTCATTATAATTTTGGCATCAAAGGTCTCTGCCCATTGACACAATTTTTTCCTTCATGTATGGAAGGAGCAAATGTAATGCACAAGTATGTGAAAGCTTTGGTTTTCATGATTGAGTTTTCCACCACTAGAGTAAATTTTAAAATGGTTCATAGAACAAAACTTTTAAAACCAAAACATCTATGAGCTCTATTGAATATGACCTTTTTTCGATGACATAGTCTTACGGTGAAAATTTTATCAAGTATATAAAAGCACCCAAATAAAAGTACAAAATTGTGGGACCCAAAATCCAAAAATTACTTATACCCTTTCTTTTTCTGCAAAAAAGAAAGGGTATAATTTAATTTAATCTTATTATTAATTTATTTTCTGAAGTACTAACAAGTACCGGCAAAAATACCTACAGCTATTAAGTACTTGCCAATCATTATAAAAAAACTCATTAAATATAACAGATTGCTTTTACGGTTCTGTTACCATTTTCACAAAAAAACGCAGTAGCCAAACAATACCTCACAAATGCACATACTCGATGAGAAGGATAATGTTATCATTTCCCTAATATAATAGTGGCAACGCAAGAGAGAGCATATCAGACATTCTTAATTCTTATCGCTCTCCGCTGGTTAACGGGCATGCAAGTTGACAGCGTACTCTCAAGTAATAAAAATGTGAAAACGAAAAAAAGAAAAAAATATATATTGTCTCACCACTATTTCTTCCGTGGGTCTTTAATTTAATTCAAACCATGTTGGACCTATCCGCCTGCTCTCAAATTTGCATGGCCCACTGTATTTTGTTGGACAGAACGCTTGCGCGTCTAATTTTAAGATGCTCATGAGGCCCATTACAAAAAGTGGGCTGCCGCCTCATCTCTTGTTTCACTTTTAAATTCTTATAATTACTTTTTTGTTTGTTTGAGAGAATTATTATGTCAATTTACAATGTAGGCTTGTACATGCATTCAACGATTTTAAAGCTTTGATCTAACTGATTTAACATTTCATATGAAAATTATTCAAACATTGCCTTGCAATGATTGTGTTGAACTAGTACTAAACTTTGTGTTTGTTGACACCATGCAAGGCAATCAAATATTGGTGACAAGTAAAACAAATAAAGAGGTTAGTAAATATAAAGGCTGTGGTTGAATTCTATATAAATATCTGTTCTATTAATTCTATATAACACATGGTTGAATGAAATCCAAAAATGACTTATAGCTTGAGATATATGAAAGAATACATACCACATCAACTAAAAATATGCCATGTGTCAAGGTATTGTGTATTCCAGCCCACTCCATCAGGCACCACTAATAAAAATATTTGTTGGAAAACGAATATTTTTATCCGCAAAACATAGGACAAACTCTATGGTTCTTACACACAACACCATAGTATAAGCACGTATGTACCCACTCGGACCTATGGATAATGGATGGCTGTGAGATAAAACCAAAAAGGAAAGGACAGATGCTAAATAAAGAATCTTAAGAATCTAGTGTTTTTAAAGAAAATATAATGAAGTGACATGGAAGAGAACATTTTTTTTTTCTTATACGCAATACAAGCTAGGAGTAGAGAAATGGAAACATTTCCTGTTCGGATTCGGACAGAGAAAAAACGAAAAAGCTTATATAAAGAAAAGGGATGTACATACAAAACAAGAACACGAAGGGAATCACATCGTATTTACTTCCGATATTATAAAATAAATCCTAAAACATTACACCATAAAGCAAGCTCTTCATCCCCACTGCCGGCCACAAATATAGTTGGTAATGAAAAGCTGTTGACTGCTGACAGTCTGACAGAAGTATATATAAAAGCAAAGAACACCACACGATCATCTACCCTTGCTACCACCTGCATCGCCAACTGCAGACACTAATCACTACATACCCTACACGCTAGACAACAGGTTGTGGCGACAAGGGCTAGCACGGCTAGTCCCTCATCCTACAGGTACGTATAGGATGAGCTCCTAAAATATTGCTACCTAAAATCTATCACCTAGGCCGGTGCTATTGTTCTTATCACTAGCTTCAGTTTCTAATGACCATGAAATAGTTAAGGGTGGCTTGCTTTTGACACAAGAGGCTTATATGGTGGACTTCCTGCAACGTGACATGCATGCATGTCATGACGTCGGAGAACTCAGACGGTGCTGATCGATGTATCCAACCAAAGCTCACACATCACATCCATAAAGTAAGATAGCTGAAAAGGATGAAAAGCTGATAGCATCTAGCTCGTTCAAAGGCAACAGGGAGAAGGAAACACCACTGGAAAGCTACTCCTCCCAAAGCAATTGTGTGAAGATAACACTATTTAAAGTATATCATACCATGTCTGACAAATATTTTAACCGGCCGGTTACTGTCAAGTCGGGTTCAGCTCCAACATCTCGGCCATTTGTATTAAATTCCCGTAGGGGATGTAAAGCTTGAGATATAACAAGAGCTCGTGTGGATTACACCTAATGCGATGACCCTACCGGATTAGTTGTATCTTGAGCTGATGCTTGACTAGTTTGATGTCCCAAATAGTTACTGTAAAGCCACGACAGAGCTTTGCATGATAAACGGGGGACAGAGTGACCCAATCTTGAATATGTCGACGTGTTCGTTCGAGTGCCGTTAGTTGTGAGTGCTCTGTAGCTTGTTTTATTAGCTTCGTCCACGATAGAAACAAAGAAATCATGTAACCACGCAAAAAAAAAAAAAATCACGAGTAACCATTACAGAATAGAGACAAAATTCAAGAGGGCTAGCATAAACTGCAGAGTCAATACTAGAAAACTTTTAGTTCATGCATGCATGCATATATTTGTACAAACCTTTAAGAAAATTGCTAGTGATTCTTCCTCTAGACATAATTAAGATTTTTATTCTTAAAGTAAAGGTTATAAAAAATTTTAATCCACACCTTTCATTGACGTTGAGCATGCATCTTGTAACTATATAAAGGGTTTCCATGAATTATTTTTCAACTGGTCTTTTAGATAAATATATTAAACCTGAAATTAAATGTCAATTATTGTTTGATACCTTATTATTGTTATACATATACTCTCTCCTATTCAAATTATATACATGACATTTAGGACATTGACATTATCCACTACTACAGAATCACCTAAATCAAACGCCTCATCACAGCTGGTTTTGTTGCAATCGGCTGTGAAGGGGCATCACAGCCGGTTGGATTACCAACCGGCTGCGTTGCTCTTATCACAGCCGGTGTGTATTACCAACCGGCTGTGATGAGGGGTGAGGGCAACGCAGTCGGTTTGTGGCTAGAACCACGCAGCCGGTTGGTGGTTGGAACCGGCTGCGTTGAGGGCTCATCAACACAGCCGGTTCTAGCCACGAACTGGCTGTGTTGCTACTCATCGCAGCTGGTTGGAGCTACGAACCGTTTGTGCTGATCAACGCAGCCGGTTCTATATGCATAGGCACTTGGCAAATACAATTTTTGAAGCCCTAAACGTTGTCAAATTGGAAAGTGTTGAACTACAAAGTTGTATAATTTCTCAAGATGTAAAACTTTTATATTGGTCATTTTTTCATATGACAAAGTGATAGTAAAAGTGTTCACAAATCCTACATCTCTCATATAGGGTTTAGGGTATGAAACTAGAAGAGAGATGTACGATTAGTGAACACTTATATTATCACTATGTCGTATGAACAAATGACTAAAATAAAAGTTGTAAAACTCGAAAAGTTATGAAACATTGTAGTTGACAACATTTTCATTTGAATTCGTATTGTCAACGAAAACCAAGTTTGAAATTATTCAAATTTGAAATTCAAATTTCGCAAACTACCTCGGATGGAAAAATGGACAACATAAAAGTTGTAGTGTTTGAAAAGTTACGAAACTCTGTAGTTGACAAGTTTTTAATTTGAATTCGTTTAGGCCCTCAAATAAGTCATTTACACTCGGGTTCGTATAGTATGTGGTGAATGAAAATGTCTAAAGCTCACATATAGTTGTGTAGCGCAGTAGTAAGAGAGGGTACGCGCGAGGGGGAGGTCGTGGGTTCGAATCCCAGCTACCGCGTAGCATGCGAAAAGTCGCAAAATCTTGCGACTGGGCAAGGCTTGGGTGGTTGTCCGGTGGGGTCCCTCCCCCAATTAAAAAAAGTTTTTGCTATTTTTTCGAGCTCCCATAAGCCATCCTAGACACCCCCATCACAGCCGGTTCTAGCCACCAACCGGCTGTGAGGAATCAAACGATTCCCAAAACCGGCTGTGATGGGGTTTTCCCAACCGGCTGTGATGAGTATTCTGTAGTAGTGATCTCTACTAAATGAAGTTTTGATCGATGATTTCTATGAGAATGTGATGTTTGCAATATTGCTATTTTAATATGTCAAAAGTGTTTTTCATGGTAAAACTAAAATATCTACATTATATTGTAAAAATATACTTTTTTGAAGGAAGTAAAGATTATATTTGTGGCCAAGGTTAAGAAAGTTTGGCAGGAAAGAATTCTAAAACCACCTATATTTTAACTTGAGGGAGTATAATTTTATAGGTTCTGTGACCTAATGGGCGTATCTTCAAAAGGTAAATCAATGTGCTGAAGTCTTGATGTTGAACTTTTGAACCCTTGGACCAATATTGTATTAGTTGGCGGATATAATATCTATCACATCATATTAAGAACTTGTACGTTTTTATATGGTTTTTAAAGTGCACTTTGACAGAATACGGATTAAAGTATTATTATTATCTGACAAAAAAAAAGTTTTGCCCATTAGCACGGAGCCATAGTATCTTTTTTTAAATCAAAGGTATCTCAGTTTATGTTCCATCCAATTAAAGGCTACCAACAATTATCGTACTAGCAGAAGTACATGGAAATATCTGTCCCTACGTGGACGACTTTGATCCATCCCTTGTGGAACGTGCATATGGCGTCAACCATCAATCAAGTAAAATACGTAGATGCATGGACCTGTGCATATTCGTGCAACCCATCAACACTGGTCAAGAGAGAAATTAACGACAAACACACACTTTTTACCATAAAATATGGTTTCGTGTTTCACGAAAGCCGAGAGAATAGCGTAAGATGGCGTAACACCACTTGCATTGCATTGTGCAATGGTCTTCCGCGCTGTGACGAACCGTAGACTTCAATTGTGTGAATACATGGACAAGTTGCCACTGATGGCAGCTAACTGATGCATATCGTTTCTTCATCCGTATGTTCATTATTGTCATCATTGGTGGCCATATTAGTTGGGTGTGGCTGTCGTGGGGGCCACAAGGACTTAATCACTTGAACATACCGTTGCAATGTGGAAATTAAATTGCAGTGCAACAGTGCAAGCTTCCTTTCGACAATTACATCCACCCATTTATACTAATCACAAAATTAATAAGCTGCATCCTAGTACGAAAAAGAAAGGGTGTAAACTAAAAGTTACTCACTGAAAAGCTGGTGTCCAACATAGTAGAGGAGCGGAGGATTTGGACTTCCATGCCACTCGCTATAGGGACGCGGGACTAGTTAGAGGATGTATCCGGGTTTGTCACGGTGGCGCTTGACGTCAATACAACTTTTGCTTCTCTTCTCTCTTTAACGGAAATCATGCTCATGCACGGTCATGAAAAAAATCACTCACTCCTAGGAAATATGGACAGAGTTTACCGGCACCAAAATAGAGACATATCATCAAATCTACGAAAGGTACGGTCCTCTAGTCTGGTTGGTTAGGGGGGATGAGTAGTATGATCGCACAAATAGACATGGGAATTGCAAGAGCGGATTTACAGGACTGGTTTTAAAAAAAATCCCCTCGCCAACTGCCAGGGTTCATAAGTTTGGAAAATGAGTGGGTTTCTCTAGACTCGGAGAAGGTTGTGCTTCTTAATTCAAAACCATTTAGTTCTTGGCCCCATTGGGTCTAGTTTTTCTTTTGAGAGACCATTGAATCTTTATTCACTGGCTTGTTCGCGGCAAACACATATAAACTACAAACACTCTATTGTTGTCTCCAACAGCTCTCCCCTCCTTGTATAAGATAGGCCATCTCTGCACAATATTACATTATACTCATTTAGTTTTTCAGGTCATCAGGTGACTATATTGTGGACGTGTTTGGATTGTTAGGGTAAATATTTAACCCAAGGCAAATGTTTTGCCTTCCCCCATTTGCCCTAGCCCTTGGGGTGTTTGGATGGAAGGGCAAATGTTGGTGGGCGAAGCAAATGTTGACCAGGGAAGAGTTCCCATGGGAGAGAGAGAGCACACTAATTCAGCACCTTTGTGCGGGTGCATCACAAATTTGCCCCATCCCATTTGACCCTACATATTTGGCACCCTTGGGATTAATTTAGGGGTAAATGTGTCCATTAGCCCTATTTACCCCTCCATCCAAATTAGCCCTATTTACCCCTCCATCCAAACACGTCCTATAAAAAACAAAATAATTTATAATCAATCAAAGACTCAAGGTTGCATCACGAGTGTTCTTTTCGTTTTCGTGCCGCCAGTAATGTAGAAAATGATCCGTCTCGTGTCCCCATTTTGTGGTGCAAGGCCAAACACCTCACTTGCAACAGGAACAGCTGCGTTTGCAGTACGACCGGGTAGTACGTGTCAGTTTGCTGATGGGTCTTTGCGATGGTTGTTGTTTTTCTTTCAAAGAAAACGATGGTTCTGGCCAATTTCTGCATTCAAGTATGTGTTGACAAGTTTCTGGCAACAGTGTTTTCTGATACAAACATCTGAGCTTTCGGCACCGTCACATCGCTCAATGATGAATTAAATCCTTCTCTAAAGTCGAATGAGACGGGTTAGATTCGTGCAAAAGCAGGTCCTTGATTATATTATGGATCCGTCTACTATAAATGAATTAAACTTATGGAAATAGCTCTATTTATTTGTTGGCTTTGTGTGAACAATTGCAGCGTTAGATATGTGAGTACATATTGCTTCTTGGTGTACAAAAATTGACTGTATAAACATCGAAATGGTTCTGAAAACATAATTTTGACACAGATAAATATTTAGCGCACTATACATATAAAAAAATAAAAGAAATTTTTAATTGCATGGTTATGTAATGTACAATGCTTGAGATAATTATATATAGAGAGAGACTGTTTTTCCCCATATATTTATTATTTATTTAGATTTTCAATTCAATGTTCCAAAAAGTAAAAATGTTTTTAACTATAGGAGAGTCATATTGTCAGACATCATCTTTTGTGAGTGAATGAAGTACATAAACAAAATTGCATCTCACAACAATTATTTCATTGCTACATCTATTCAGTATCAAAATAAACAAAGATAAGTCATTAGAAATAATGTTATATATTTGCGGAAAATATTCAGTATTGTTGTATGTAACAAGGTTCGTTCTCTCTATCTTCTTTTTATTCATGTTGACATTGATTTTGTATGCACTTTTGCATTCTCCTAAGAGCCCATCAGGGTAATAGATAAATCAATAAAGAATGTGGAATAATGAAAATTAAGGTTCATTGAACTCCATCAAGGAATGTCAACTAAATCAAATCTTCATTCCCTGAATTTAGTTTCTCTATAGTTTTCTTGTAGGGAGAGACATGCAAGGAATGAACTTATATGATCAGGGCCGGCTCTATGGATTAGAGGGCCCTAGAGCGGAGTGGAAGAATGGGCCCTCACTAAATATTTTTTTCTAAAATGTGAAAAGCAGTATAGTTATATATAATACTAAAAAAGTATTTGTACATACTAATTTTTTAAAAATAGCATAATGAAATTACAAGTAATAATGCTTAATATATAATAATACTTTAGTGCTTGACAAGAGAAAAAAATACATTGAGCATTTTTTATTGCAAAAATCATTTAGGCCATATCGAATAAATGTTGTCCAACAAATTAAGTTTTAGAATCTGAAGATTTAAGAATCTAGTAGTCTAATTGTCTAACACGGTACGCAAAAGCGAATGGAAGAGCAATTGACTGATCAGCACTTAACTTACTCTTAACTAATCGATCGATGCGGCCATGCGGAATTCAGGATGCCGATTTCTTATCTTGATGGCTCATGGTTGATGCAACACAAAGCACAAGCTAAGCAACATGTGACCGGAAGAGATGATGAGCGGACGATTGGATGAGATGAGGGTGTGATTATGTGAGCGACCGATAGCTTTCGTGAGCGCCATCACCATGATGCCATGCCGTCGGCCCTGATTGACGAGACGAGATGAGCTAATTAACCTGGTCGACGTTTGTACGTGGACGAGTATAAGTGACAACACATATTTGTTGGGCCCCTCTACGGCCGGGGCCCCCGGCGATCGCCTCTCCTGCCTAGGGCCAGAGCCGGCCCTGTATATGATCAAGCATCGCCAATCAAATCTTTATTCAATGTCAATTGGATTGCTCAAGTGTTTATTACTCTTTTCATGAAGCTTGACAAAATTCCAAATGATACATGAGATATCCATATGTTTTCATTCATACAGAGTTCATGTACAGATTGACACATAATATAGAGGGTTTGCAACTCATGTGAAAGGACGCACCTTAGCAGTTGCAAGTTTCGCAAAATTGCTAGAGAGGTCACTCTTGAAGTTCCCAGTTCATCTCTACTCAGTATTCATATATATGACTACCGAGAAATTAGAACGAAAAGGAGAAGGTGTCATATTTATGTGACCGAGTTCATCACCTCATCATATCCCTATCCATGAAAGCGGTGGCCAAAAGACCAGCAGCTAGCCATAAGCCCATGCCATGATCATGGTAGATCGAGCTGGATTGCTGGAACATGCATGGGTCGACTACTCAACTCATACCAGATAAATTCATATCCCAAGCGCTTGCATCAACTCACCAGCGCGTATAGCTGCCATTTGCCACCTCCACGACTCGAACATGGATGCGACCCTACGACTCATTCCTTCTTCCTCCACTATCAACCTAGAAGGAACAGTAGTGATGTCGTCGGTGCACGTGAGAAGCTGATCGATGTAAGCCTGCAGGTCGTGTACGCAGGCAATGTCGCCAGCCTTGAAGAAATCGAGGGCGACCTCAACGCCGATGTGCACGTAGCACGCCTTGCTCCACGGCATCTCGTACCGCCCGGCCAGAACCCTAGCGCTCTCGTTGAAGAGAACGCCGGGCATCTTGGTCACCGGGTCGTTCACGTTCACGACACGTAGCACCTTGACGCCCAGCTCGCCGCACCGGTTCTTGAACTCGAGGTTCCCCACGCGCGGGCCGGCGAAGGAGAAGACGGTGACGGGGATCGTGCTCGTGCCTCCTCCATTTCCATTGGGGTAGGTGTTGAGGCCGAGCTCGGCGAGGTCGTAGCCGAGGAGGAGCGCGAGGGAGCTCCCCATGCTGTGGCCAGCGAGCGTGATGCTCATCTCCTCGCTCTTGTGCTCGGCCACGAGGCGGGAGATCTCCGAGAGGAGCTGGTTCCGGCAGCTTCCGGTGGTGAACTTTCCGGAGGCGTCGTCGGAGGTGTAGAGCGAGAGGAACCCGGACTCGACCCTCACGTCCGGGCGTGGGTCGGTCGGGTCGAAGCGCGCTGGCGCGAGCGCGCTCATGAAGTTTGCCAGCCACTCTGACCCGGTCACTGTTCCACGGAAGGAGACGAGGATGTCGCGACGGCCGAGACGCGCCGTCTCCATGTCCGACGCGACCGCGACGTACCCGATCCACCGGCTCTTCTTGCTGCTGCTGCACGACCCGATGGGGAACGTCACGTCGGGCGCAGCGTAGATGTACTTGGTGACTACGTACCCGGCGCTGTTGTCCATGCCGAGGGCCTGGAGCATGTGCCTCTTGCCGTGCTTGCAGTTGAGGTAGCGCTTGGAGCGTGGGTCCAGGTCGAACGCACGGTAGCACGCGGCCACGAGCTCGCCGTACCGGACGATCTCGGCGCGCAGGAGTGGGTGGAGCTGCGGATCCACAAGGCCTCGCCAGTCGTCGGCGCCATGGACCTCCCGCCACATGCGCGCCAGCGACGGTGGCGTGGCCATCATCGCCTCGGCACGGCCACCGCTTGCTACTACCTCCTTCGTCGTCGGCATCGACGAGGGCGGCGCTGGAGGAGGAGTGGATAGCTCCTTTTTATGCGTGACGGTGCTGAGGCTGATGGTCACCGGCGTGGCAGACGACACGGCGAGGGGGGCGCAGGCTCGGTGGCGCGTCGGCGTCGGCGCCACGGCGAGCTTTGCGGCGGCGGCGGCGGCCATCAGCGCGCGGAAGCAGGGAAGGAGAAGTGGGGGGAGTTGGAGCACAGTGACCGATTGGCACAGTGGCGCGGTTGCTGGATTTATAAGCACGGAGACGCGGTTGGTTTCTGGTGGCCGCCACGTCGTCCGGAACTTGGCGAGGACGGTGGCGGTTCTGCATGTGTGTTGGTGGCGAAGATTTGACCGGGAAGGAACCAATGGGGGAACGGGGGTGTGAAATTTTGAAGTCTTATTAAATGGCAAAAGTGGTCGGTTGCGGGTCTAACGGGGCGAGATCCGCCATCCATTAAGGGCTAGGTGACGCATCCTGTCTGACGTGGAGCCATGCGTGCTGCCTGCTTCAGTGTTGATAATTTACATGGTTGTTAAAGTCGTCTTAGCTCCATTATTATAATGGATCTACTATTAGCTCTGTTTTCTCTTTATCGGACAGGTGCAGGAAAAAAAATAACATTGGTGGATATGTCATGTGTTCCATTTTGCACTATCACAACTTTAGCAATTTTAGTTTCTGGCTTTATGGTGACATGAATACATGATACATTGAATTTCAAATCTGTAGTTTTGATACTATTAAAATTTGTAGGTTTCTGAACAACATGTATGTCGATTGACTTTTTTAGCCTCAAATTTGACTGCTTATTTTTATTAAAAACAATTTATGGAAATGTAGCCAAATTTTGGCATTTTTGAAATTCATTTATTACTAAAGCTAGCCATAATAAAAATATAATAATATATAAATTTGTTTGAATAAGATAAGTGGTCAAAGTTGCGCTCAAAAAGTCAAACAACACACATTTTTGGAACGGATGGAGTATATAAGAACCTCCTTAAATAAGAATACTGTATTGATAGAGGGCACTGAGTCATTTTTCTAATTGCTATCTCTCGCTAGTACAAGTTGGTTTAATTTAGAAACAGAGGGAGTTCAAAGTTCGTAAATTTACTTTTTTGTTAAAAAATATAGTTTTAACTTTTACCCTAGATTGTGCATTCAGTTTTTCCAAGTATAGTATATAAAAGGTCCCCGTCCTTAACAAGAGCAAAACTTAGTCATTTATGCAAACAATAAACTGACTGCACGAATAAATAATATGAAGCGTAGCCGCTGAACTTTTGGAAATTTGGACTACCCATAACCAATACAAGTTGAGCTTGCTCTTGGTCTTTTTCTATGCATCAGCCGTCCATGAGAAAACACTACAGTGGAATCTCAACATTCTTCCTGTTGCACGGGACTGATGAGCTGCTGCATAATTTGGCGCATCCCGCAATCACACACACAATTAGAACCATCCAGCCAATGCAATCAAGCATTCTATATATTTTAAGTAGTCATACTCCGAAGTAGAACTAGCTAGTGTTCTAAAACACCAGGTCAGCTAGTGTGACTCGACACGCTAGACGATCCGTGTGGCGGGGCCAGCCGACGGGGTAGGTTGTTTATCCTACTCGATCTGTTTCAAGTCAACCGCCTTGCATCTTCCCTAGACGAAACCATGTGAACATGTCATATCACACCAGTTAAAATAATCATGTAGCAGTTGATCTTAATAACAACAAAGTACAAGTGGACAATAGGAAACACCAGTTTCATTCTCGTGTGGTTCTGTGAAACGCCCGAGCAGTTGGTCCCTCAGCAGTTTGGGTCACTGACGTGTGGGCCCAGGTCCACACATTAGTAACAGGGTCAACTGCAGAGAAAATCCGTGAAACACGAACGGACAGGGCATGGCATCCATTTCCAATTTCCATGTAGCTAGTGGAATGATATACAATGCAAAGAGCACAACGAGGATTATTAGTGCAAGAAATTATAAATTTTACAATATATTTTTATTTTAAAACATTCTTGGTCGAACATGATATTGCTAAGCATGAATGGTTTTGTGGCAATATAAAATATGTACATGATGTTTAAATAACAATTTTAACATGAACAAAAACAAGAATAAAAAATGGTTATAAATGTCAGAATGCACATGCTCATATTTCACAACAGAAGAGCCAGAAAATATTCCAAATCCACCCAACGGACGGAGCCATTGTCATTTGCATTGGGTTGTTCAATGTAGTCGATCAAATTTGTTGTCCCTGGAATAGGAAAAAGTGTACTGTGTACATAACCCGACACCTATCTATAGTCCACTACTTACCCCTAACTTATAAAACCAGGTATTCCACACTTCCACCTGTCAAATTCAGACAAATAACCCTGGTTTTGTATTTTTATTTATTTATTGTTAAAACTTTGAAAAATCATAGCAAAATCACTGAAAATCATAGTAAAATCACAGAAAAATCATAAAAATAGAAACTAAAATTTTGTTTGACTCCACATGAGCAGATATACAAAGTGAATATAATATGTTATGCTCTAGTGCAAATTTTTGGTTGTAGAATTGATATATTTTTATGTAATTAAATAGAATAATTCATAATAATACTTTCTATGGTTCAATTGTGGTGAAATTTTTATGGTGACCTAATTAATGCATGCTTGAATTGTAGTAAAAAATTTGTACTCAATAGAACTGTAGCAACTTTTTAACTAAATTCTTATGAAAAATCTTAATTATGCTATCAATCGTCATTAGCATCTCGAATTGAGTCGGTAATCCTCATTAATATTTATAATTCAGTCATCAATCCTCATCAACAGTACCTTGTGATCAACATGTCAAGGCGTATTAATTATTTTTAACTCACACTAGCATTAGTCATGGGCCTTATAATTTTATTCATTTGATTAAAAATAAAATGGACCGAACCCAATTAAATCTAACGCAATGTAGCTTGTGGGACAATATAAAAAACACAACATTAAAATTGTGTGGATTTATGATATATTTTAATTGATAATTTTTCCAATCTGAAATATGAAAGAAATTTCCATGATAAGTATATTCTACCGCATGTGATAGTAGGCAGTTCTTGGCACCGGCGACAGCCTCGGGCGGAGAGGTGCACGAAACATGGTGGAAAAAAAAAGGAAAAACATTACTCCCTTGGGTGTTCGAGCGATAAGTTTGACCGGATTTGTAGAAAAATATGTGTAATATTTAGATCTTTAAATAAATTATATAAAATAAATCCTAGATTCAAATGTCTATCTAATGATATTTTTTTGTAGTGTAAATTTTAATATTATCTATATATTTGGTTAAAGTTGTTTCCAAGAAGTGAGAAAGACAATTATTATGGGCTAGAGGGAGTAGGAAGCAATGAATTAGAAGGTGATGCGACTTTTGGTCAGTAGCTTGTGCAAAATAGGACTCAAGTGGCACCGGTTTTGTTTAGTTCCTGGAAGAAAACTTTTCACGTGTCACATTGGATATTTTCACACTAGCACTGCATGCGAGATCCCTACGGTCCCGGTTGGTAAGGGCCTTTCGTATCGAAAACCCAGCCAGCACTGCCAGGGTGGGACTAAAGGGTCATCCTTTATTCTCGTATATTACAACCTGGACTAAAGGGAATCTTTAGTCCCGGGTTATTACATAGCACGGGACTAAAGGTGGCTCGAGCACGTGCCTGACTGAGGACCTCCTAGGTCCTAGTAGGTTATCACAACTGGGACTAAAGGATACAGTTTAGTCCCGGTTGTGATACCCAACCGAGACTAACAACTCCACGTGCCTGTGCCTGGACGTGGCCTCTTTAGCCCCGGTTGGTGTTACCAACCGGGACTAAAGAGCTTTTTATTTCTTTTTAATTCACAACTGCTATTTGTACCCCCTTTTGTACATGCGAATACGTCAATATTGCCGGCATTCATAAATATATATACATAACAGTAATTATATATACACAGATAATAGTAATTATATATATACATATACATTTATGTTGTTAGCATAATTGACACGTCATAAAAGTTACAAGTTATACAATTTTCTACATATTTACTATTTTAGTAATGTTTTCATTCTGGTGTGTCTTGATGTGACCTATTCGTATGTCATGTCCATCATAATAAAACTCTCCTTTAGGGTTGATCACCTCATCCACCAGAAATCCTATGAGAGTTTCTTGAACTGCCAATAATCTTGAATCCCGCAGGGCTTCATCTCTAAGCCACTGCAATTTGATAATATGTGAATATTTAATACAATTGCATATTTTTAGACAGGTAGCAACACTATTAATTATTGAATAAGTATGACGTACATATTATTAGGCTTCTCTTGTCTTCTCCCCACAAAATGGAACATGTGCTCAAAGACCTAGTATCCACATAAATTACTCCCTGGAACCTGTCTAAAGCACTATCCCAAAAAAAAAATACAAGTTAAGTCCTAAAAATAGTTAATACAGTATATAGATCACGTGAAAAATACGTACCAGGAATTTAAAGTTGAATTTAAGTTCTTCTGTGAATTCCAGGCAATCTTGTGACAAATTTTTTCCATGCCCTGTGAAATAAAATAATGATAAAGGTCAAGAACTATTAGGTGAAAACAATTTTTTGAATGAAGAGAAAGCTCAAGAACTATTACGCATTCAGCACGGCTTTAATTTAAACAAACTCAGTCTCGGGTTTCCTCAATGAATCGAACACAATAACGTTGTTGTTATCTACCGAGATTAAAAAACACACCAGTGCCATCAGCAGACTTCGATGAACATGAGCAGGAAACTTAATTGTGCAATAGAATTTACGATAATCGTACTTACTCAGAGTTGTAGGGGAATAATATGTAACTTTTGTAATGTTGTTTGTCCAAGAAGTTAATTCAGTGACATATTCTTGTGATAGCATTAATTGTTTCTAGTTAATGACATATGGGTCCATGAAACCAATATTATGAATCCGATTTTTGCCACACTTCTGAATTAGCATCCTAAAAGAATTAAGACAATGCAAGTTATTATATGTGACAAAGGGAAACAACATTGAACTTAATTAGTAATAATGTCTGGGCTTTGACTTAGAGAGTCCAGGCACTGATAAGATTGACATTTAAGGCGTCTCGATGTTAGACTTCATAGATATCCTCGAAGACAAACCATAACAACTTTTCACCTTCTTCGAAATAGTGTGTCGGTTTAACAAGAAGAGGGAACATGGAGGTTCCAGAGGCGGCCTCCTTCATGTAACTAGTATATTGCCCGTGCTAACGCTATGGCTTCAATCAAAAGAGACTATATTTTTTTAAAAAAACTTAAGAAAAAATAACATATTATTAAGATTATATTGTATTAAATAACATCTATCAAAACTATTAATTATAGCTTACAAAAATAAAATATCGATACTTGGTTCTCAATGCATTCCATACTTTACATGCAATGTCTTGGACAATCTTAAGGCATCAATACTGAAACGAACTGCTATCAGCACAAATCTAATGGACGGCCTTGTTAAAGTGGTTTTTGTGCCTGTAAGGATAATAGGATGTTCGCTGCATCATATGTAGGCGCCAGGTTTCCATCTGATCACCCGCAATGACTAATGAAAACATTGACAGCAGTAATGAAGCCTGAAACATGAGAACAACTATCACTTTGTGCTAATTTCTTTCTTTTTTTCCATGTGGGTCTGGTAATGTTATGGTGAACTTGATGTGCTAATTTGTTTCTTGTTTTCCATGTGGGTCTGGTAATGCTAAGAGCTTCAGCTGTGTAATCTGAAACCTGCCACTTTCTACTGAAGCCACCTGAAGTCAACACAGCAATCAACACAAAATGCTAATTCTTAGTTCAACAAAGATTTGGTAATTACTTAAAATTGGGTAAGAAAATTGTTAGGCAGTATGGTCCTGATGCACAGCAAAATACTATATTGTCTTTGTAAAATAGCGTCAAAAAATATTTTAAAAAACAAAATCATTATGGTAAAAATAAATACAACATGGCAAGTGGCTCACCAAATGTGATTGCACTGGTTGCTTTGACAAGCTATTATTTTGTCCTTCTTTCTTCCCCTTTCCGCAATTTTCCTACTCAAAGAAGTGATATAATTAAAAGAAACAAAATAAATTATGCCATTGTTTCACAGTAGTTGCATTTCCATACACCTAGGCACCTCTAGGTTTAGTCACATTTTAGTTAAATGGATTCTCTAACTTAAAACCATCAGTCAACTAGATATCCTAAGTTGCGACATCTAGTGTTATTTAATACATGCCTACGATAATAGTGCGAGTATTAACCAGCAACGACATTTGTAACGTTGCTTTATGCCATTTACTTTTGGGTCAGACGCAATCTTGCACATGCAAGCATCCCTCTACAGATGCAACAAACAGGACCCAATTAATCTATAGTATCAATATCCTTTTTCTATAAGACTAAAGCAAGCTCCTAACTGAAATTTGTGGCTTAAAAAAATCCATAGAACCCAATTGTAGTTCAATCTAGAAAAAAGAGAAGAAATAAATCTCAGTTCAGAAGCGTCCCCATAATAAGGAATTCAATCCAAGATGATACATGTTCACCTGCTGCCTTTTCCCTATCGTATCCCATGGCAAGCCTCGTGGATGGAGCAAGGGAGCAGGGCGCCTACCGATGAGGGAGCGGTGAAGTGGAGATGTGGTGGTCCTCACCGGTGGTGCCTGCACTGGAGCGCTCCCTGCAATACCAAAATAGATCAGGAATCCAACCAAATCTGCAGCGGAACTCCATGAGTCCAAGCAAGAAATCTTACTAATGCCCAATTTGTGGTGGAATCGAGGGATGCATTAGTTGGTACTCGTGTCTGGCAGGTTCGGGAACTGCAGAAGCTGGCACTCCTCGCTGGCGTTGGTGGTGGTGCGGCGTTGACACAAACTCGGATTTATTGCTTCTTATCACCAGGCTGGAGTACCTGCAAACACAGGACAACCATGGCTAGGGTTATGGATTCCGGCACTGATGCTCCCAAGTGGCAGCAAGGAACTCTAGCATCTGCACAGGGTACCTGTACGGGGGACTGAGCGCCGCCGCCGCCATGGTTGTGACGATCAGGAGGGAGCGGAAAGGTCGAGGGGGTGGGAAAAGGCTACGGCGGCGACCAAGGGAGGTGCGTCGGCGGTGGTTGCATCACCCGGCATCCAGGGAGGGGCATGGGAGGTGGCGACAATTTTTTTTATTTTGTGATTCGCATTCACACTGCCCGTTTCTTCATCGGGACGTTCGGGCGCGGGGGAAGAGCTGGACGTGGGTGGAGGTGAGGGAGGATTGTAGATCCAAATAAGATTAGCCCTTAGATTTGAGTGAGGAGGGGTTAGAGTATATCTGAATCATCAATTTTAATAGAGTTAGTTTTCTGGGTACACAAAGCTGGGTGAGATTAGGAGACCTATCTCTGTTGGGGACACAAGGTTGGGTGGACGTAAGAAAGTTTGAAGTGGTGTTTTTAAGGGGTGGAGATTGTTATGGAATCATACAATTTCATTGAGTGGCTCTTTATTAGTTCAAGCCTGAGTAGAGGCTTGCCAAGCTCAACCGGCCATTTAGCAGGTATGAATTCCTCCTGTGGTGGTTCGTCGTCTTCTAACCCTACACAATAAGCAGCTGATTTACCGGTTTCTTCCATACATTGCACAATGGCCAATTGTCTGTCTACATGCATAGAACTCATAAGTTGAGTAACTTTGTTTGCAAGCTCCTCATCATTTTTGTTCCCAACACTAGACGATGAACCTCCTTGTGTTGACTTTGTTTGGAGATTGTACTTTTAAAGGCCGTGTTGGTCATTTGATGTTAGTATACTCTCTTCTGGGCCTCTTTACTCATGTTCTTGAAGAAGTTTAGCTTAAGTTGATCTATTGGCTTTGGCTCCTTCTCCTTGTCTCTCCTCTGTTTGCGAGCAGACACATAAAAATGTTGT
This sequence comes from Digitaria exilis, assembly GCA_015342445.1. Taxonomy (NCBI): domain Eukaryota; kingdom Viridiplantae; phylum Streptophyta; class Magnoliopsida; order Poales; family Poaceae; genus Digitaria; species Digitaria exilis. The sequence goes on from JACEFO010001803.1 coordinate 1,006,121, forward strand.
ACCTCTTCTTGCACTATCTGGTTTAGTTCCTCCTCAGACCTCTCGTATGATAGCTTCTGAACAGGTTTAGACTTCTTTTGTTGTCTCGGCTTCTTTGGCTTGGTTGGCATGGAGAACTTGTTCATATGTGTTGTTGGCCTCTTGGCTGCCTTTTCTCTTGGAGGATTGTTTTCGTCGTCATTGCATGCACCTCCATCTTGCATTGATTATGGAGACGGTGATCGAGCATGATGCGGTGGAGATGAGGGTCCTGGGGGGTAACGGTGGTCCTGGAGGAGGTGGATGTAGTGGAGATGAGGGTCCTGGGTGTAACGGCAGACCTCGAGAACCAAGTCTCGAGCTCTGAGCAGATGGTTGCCGCATAGGATCTTCGACAACAGGGATGATTATGTAACGCTTGCGCCAAAGAATTATAACGTGGACTGCATCTCCTAGCGTCCTTTCCCCGTCACCTCGCGGGATGTTGAGCTCTAGGGCTTCATATTGACTATTGCATAGCTCTTCCACCCCAACCGTCGAGTAGCCAGGTGGAATTGACATGCCATGGCTCGTTTGTCCAGCTAGGACTAGTAAAGCACTTCCATATGCCACCGGAAAAAATGACAAAGCCATATATTCATCATTGAGTAGTCAGGTGTTCTAATTATACAAGGAACCATATTGTCATTCATATACCTTGATTTTGATGTTGCCAAATGGTTTGTATAACTCGCATGAGGTGCGCTGCGTGATGTGGTCAATAGGGTGATCCTACAGGTCCACATCAGGGGCCACGTTTGAAGCAACACTGCTTGGGTGTTGAGAAGGTGGGCTAACTATGATCGGGATTCGAAAGTCCTGCACTTTGGGCCAGGTTAGAAACCGCCAATGCAACTTGACGATTGATTTCTTCCTGCATGATATTATGTTGCCCATGCAATTCATCTTCCATCATCTTCTGCCATCGAGCCTCTTCCTATTCCTTTCTTCTCTTCCATCTTTTGTATGTGTCGATATCTTTACTAAAAGCTAGCTTCCACGGGACCACTCCAAACCCTCTGCAGCGTCCTGGATGTTCGGTATTCCCAAGCGCTAAAGTCAACTCATTGTTCTCTCTATCAGGCTTGAACTTTCCTTCTTTAGCATCTTGAATGTTTTTAACAAGCCTCTGGGCAGCATCACATACTTTTTCATCGTAAAGAAGTGTCTGATCATGAGGATCAAGGGTCACTCCGTGAGCAAAAAACTATTTTTTTCTTGATCGGGCCAATTCAATGTCGTTGGCACGATCCCATTTTTATGTAGCTCTTCTTCCATCTTACTCCATATGGGAATTTTATCCATGTAACCAGCAGGGCCAGTACGATGATGGTACACCTTAGCGTGCGAACTGTTTGTACACATGGCTACCCTTTGCGCACTAATTGTACTGCTCTTGTATTCCAAAAAAGATTTCCAATGATCTTTTAACTTTGGGTATTTTTCAAAATCTGGAGTGAGTCCGTGCTTAACATACTGATGATATAAACTTTCTTAAGGCTATCTCCAACAGCATAGGCAAAATGTGACCCAAATGAAAAATAGGTCATGTACAGTGGTTTTGCATCTCCAAACCATGCTCCAACAGCAGACGCAAAGGGAGTACCCATTTTGCCTACCCACCGCGACGAGACGCAAAGATGCTCTCCGATGGAGGACGACGCAAACCGAGAGCATCGTGGCTGGGCGTGACGAGGTGGGACCGGTGGGTCGAGCTCCCCATGGCCAGCGTGGTCGAGCTCCCCATGGTCTGGCTTGGGGCGTTGATTTGTTGGCCAGACCATCGATTCTTGCTCGCGGCCTACAGGCGAGCAAGCACGCGGCTGGCGAACGCGGGCTCTCACAGTGAGCTCGAGGTGCCGGTGCTGCGAATCGAGCTCCGACGAGGCATCCTCCATCACGCTTGCGGCCATGAATCAATGTCCTCGTCGGCTCCATGGACTCGCGGTGCCGGTGCTGCGAATCATAATCGTCGCGGACTCGCGGTGAGCTCTGACGAGGACTTCGGTGCCGGTGCTGCAAATCATCATGGTGAGCTCGAGGTGCCGTCAAGCATGTGGCGTTTGATTTGTTTTCTGGTTGGAGCATCAACTGACACTTTGATTTGCTGGTTCGGGCAATCGAGGCTTGATTTGCTTGGCAAAATTTTGATTTGCCACCCGGCCGCCGTCCCAACTCCTCTCGGTGGAGCTCACGTGCAGCCCCGCGGCCCGCAGAACTCGCGTCCGGTGCCCGCGGCCAGCGAGCTAGCCGGTAGAGCTCCATGGTGGCGCAACGGCTGGCCTCGGCGTGCTGGAGGAAGGGAAGAGGATGGGTCGTCTGTTGGAGAAGAATGTTTATGGGTCACACAACTTTTCACTGTAGGTAACCCAAATTGGTAGATGGTCTCTGGTTTAGGTCTCCATTGTTGGAGATAGTCTTAAATGACTGAAATTGGGTTGCCATCTTGCCTAGCATCCATTTTTTTACCTTGTTAGCATCAGCCTCTTGAGGAAGTATGAACCATTCCAGCACGTCGTTCCACATCATATTTTTCTCTGACAATGGGAGCACGTGTGGATCGCCATCTTTACGCTTCCATTCTTGGATGCTGATGGGGACGTGCTCCCTTACAATAACCCCGCACTGATTCACAAAATTTTTTTTGCAACATTTGCTGGAGCTACTGGTCGATCTTCTACATCCTCGTGGGTGATAAGAAGCTTTCCTTTCATTAGGTTGCTATGACCTCGCACATTCTTTTGTTGCGTCGATCCAGTTCCTTCTTCTGTTTGGTCCTCGTCACTTTCTTCGCCCTCACATTGTTGGTGCTCATTCAAGTCACAATTGTCATCAGCATCCATGTTGAGGAACATGTCTGCCTGGCTATTCTCAGCCTCGATCAATGTTCTTGAACATTTGAGTGACTCCCACCAGCAATAATTTGATTCATGAGATCATCATTGTATTCGTCAGCCATTTCAACAAATATTTACTTGAAATAAAAAACCTGAGTAAATACATATGTTTACATGATAATAATTAGGCATTCCACTTGTAAAAATTCAAAACATTTGTACAAACATTCTATAAATACATATTCCTACATTTGTACAAATTTATATAAATATTACAACTAAATTCCTAATATTTCTACTGAATTCCTAATATTTCTACTAATTCAATTCCACTTGTAACAATTCAAAAATTTGATAATAATTAGGCATTTCTATCAATGTTTGTACTAATTTCCTAATATTTCTACTAAATTCCTCATATTTCTACTAATTCCATTCCACTTGTAACAATTCAAAATATTTGTACTAATTTGCTAATATTACTACCAGTTCCCTAATGTTTCTACCAATTTCCTAATATTTCTACTAAATTCCTAATAAATCTATGAATTCCCTAATATTTCTACTAATTAGAAAAAAGGCCTACTAATGCAACCATACAGGCGGTTGCGTCAGCAGGCCGCCATGACGGAGGGCGCGCGACCGGAGATGGCGGAGGAGGGCGTGCAACTAGAAATGGTGGAGGGGCGACCCGTCGTGATGCCGTAGAAGGCGGAGATGGTGGATGTGAAGGATCTAGGCCCCAAGCATTGTGCTATGGTGAGTTTTGGTGATTAATGACAACCGGATGTGCGGGACTAACTATTTCCATGAGATTGTATGGTAGGTTGAGTTCCGTCATCAAGATGAAAATGTTGATATTTCATTGGTTGAGGATGAACAATTTGAGGATGTGAATGAAATGAACATCATGAGTTGATGAAGATCATCAAGGGGAAGAACTTGGGATGTTGATGATAAATAACCATGGAAGAATTTGTTGAGTTGATGATCAACATAGTGATCAAAATGAGAAAGTGAATATATTGATAATGTGTGATACAAAGTGGTTCTGTATGGCAATATGGTGAAGGGTAAGCAAGGCTCGGCTGCGATGGACCATGCAAGGGTGAAGGGCAAGCAAAGGGCTTGGCGCCGATGAACCAAGGCAATGGTGACGAGTGAGTAAAGGCTTAGCGCCGATGGACCATGCGAGGCTATGTGAAGCTATGGATTATCCGTATCAATTTTATGAAGAATGAAGGAATATATGGAGTCAAAGCAAATGACATACTTCATGTGGTGAAGGACTTCATATTGCTTAGAGAAATAAAAATGGAATTATATCATGTGTTGATGATTGTCATCAAGTGAGAAGATGAAAATAATGGGTTGATCAACATCATGCATATTGATGGAAGAATGGACTTGATATGTTGATGAACATCAAGTGCCTTGAAGAAAATTCATAGAGGACAAAATCCAACTTGCTGCAATCGTCGGGAGAAGGGACATATTGGTAAGAATTGTCCCACGGGCAATATTTCTGAGCCCATTCTTTATAATGATCATTATTTCTTAGAAAGGCTAGAAATGGTTCTATTTATGCTATGGTTGTTAGTTCACCAAAAGTTAATGCAAAGGCCATTTGGGTGCCTAAATATGTTGTGACTAACATCCAATGACCCAACTCAGTTTGGGACCACCAAGTGCTCAAGTTGCTTGATAAGTACTTGGAGAGGCATTGGGAGTTAGCTCATTTTGAATATTCCATTCTATATATATGATATAGAATGGAATATTCAAAATGAGCCAAGCCTCTAATGCCTCTCCAGGTACCTGTAAAGCAACTTGAGCACTTCGTTGTACCCAAACTGAGTTGGGTCCTTGGATGTTAGTCACAACATATTTAGGCACCCAAATGGCCTTTGCATGAACCTTTGGTGAACTAAAAACCTTAACATAAACAGAACCATTTCTAGCCTTTCTAAGCAAATAATGATCATTATAGGGAATAGGCTTAGATATATTACCCGTGGGACAATTCTTACCAATACGTCCCTTCTCACAATTGTAGCAAGTTGGATTTTGTCCTCCATGAATTTTCTTCATTTCATCCTTTTAGCCGATTGGCCTCTTCCTTAATGGGTTTGGCTTCTCATCAAGATTGCTAGGACAATTTGAGGCAAAGTGCCCCATTTCCGTGCACTTGAAGCACTTGATGTGAGCAAGATTTCTCTTCTTCTTTTCTTTCTTGCTCATTTTATTGGCAACTTGATAATTCTTTTGGTGCATTTTATTATGCCTTGTTCAACTATTTTCATTCTTCTTCGTGTATAAACCAAGTCCACTTTTATCTTCATTTTCTCTTTGATTGCATCATATATTTTCAGGAGCAACCTTTGAGTTGTAGCATCTTTGCAACTTGTCATTCAATTTCTTGACCTCATCTTCTAGCTATTTGTTTTTTTCTACAAGATTAGTCTCAAAAAGCATAGATCAAGAACAAACATCCAATTTTTGACAAGATATATCATTTAAATCATCACAAGAAGTGGACATATCAACCTTAGATGGTAGTTCATCAATTAAATCACATGATATGTTTATGTCCACTTTGTCATTTTTGGATGCATTGATAACAAAAGAATCATAAGCCTTTTTGAGTTTCTCATGAGCTTCACTAAGATTATCATGACACAATTTTATTTTCTCATGAGATTTCTCAAGATCCTCATGAGACCGCTTTAACCCTTCACATAAATCATTTAAAGCATAATTTTTCTTCTTCAAAGTACTCAACTTAGATTTACATTTTTCAACATATTCTCCCATGCCTTCTATAATTTCAACAAGTTCATCATACGTATACTCATGATTATCATCATCAAGTTTTACCTTGTGTTAGCTTTAGCCATAAGACAATATGGTGATGATGATAGACTTGTAAATTCATCAACATGAGCATGAGAGAATGTACCATCACATGAGCTTGTGACAGAACAATTATCGACATTACTTGATCTTGAAGTAGAACAATCATCCAACATGACCGAATCATTTATGCAATCAATACTTGTCATATTTTAGTCGTCATATATTTCTTGAAGTTTGATCCACATATCATGAATGCTCTTTAAATTGCATATTTTGTAGAACACATCTACACTCAAAGCACTAAATAAAACATTAGTAGCTTGAGCATTGAGATGTAAGCATTGAGATGATTATCCAAAGCATGAGAAAAGCTCACATATACAAACCACCATATTTTTTAGCTCATGGCACAAAAATAGCTAGACATGAGAATTTTCCAAAGAGCATAATTTGTGCCATCAAAAATAGTTGTGTCACCGATGTCTCTTATACAACTAGTGGCCATCTTTATACTCTTGGGACGATTAAGTCCGCCAAAAGGAGAGACCTAGCTCTAGTACCACTTGTAGGATCAAGGAGGCTGACTAGAGGGGGGTGAATAGTCGGTTCCAAAATTTCTATAGGATGCGACCGCAGACGGCGAAGACGGTGGAGAAGGCTGAGGCGACCGGAGATGGAGGAGGAGGGACTGGAGATGGTGGAGGTGACCAGAGATGGCAGAGGCGGAGATGGCGGAAGTGACCAGAGATGGCGGAGAGGGCGGAGGCACCGGAGATGGCGGCAGACAAGACAATGGTAGACGGCGGCCGACAGGGCGACAACAATAGCTGCGAGGAGGCTGATCGACTATCTCACTAAGTGTTGAGAGGATAGGGACGCCAGGATTATTTATCCCCCCACCCTTTACTCCCGAGTCATCTTTAACCTCCAGGAATAAAGGGCCTTTAGTCCCGGGTGCAAATAAGACCCGATACTAAAGGGTCGACCCTTCTGTCCCGGTATTAGTATTTCTTAGGCTTTAGAATAATATTCTGCAAGCACATATAATAGCCCAATGTAGCATTTCACCTTGGAGTATTCCAGGGTATCGTAATTTTCCTCAGGAAAGCAAATAGGATAAAGAATATTGATTAAGATTGAATGGTAAGGCGATATAGAAATATCACACTATCTATAGCGATAAAAAGGGGATAACTGGATAATGGTCAAGCCTAAGCTATGACCTATACAGGCTCTAGAGCAAGCTATTAGAAGGTCACGAACGACCAGTGACATAGGAGACTCTTAACTAGGAGGAAAAGGTATGGATACTGGGAGCACAAGGGACGACAAGATTCCTACGACACTTCTAAACTCTAGAGAGATCTACTCTAAACTTAGCCTAGAACTTTACCTAGTTAGCGGGAGACCAAAACTTATTTCGACGGCCGGTGGGAAGGATCTCAGACAGGGATGAGAGGGGGATCCAACGACAGCCAAATACTACTGTTATGAAAACACCCGAACGTGGTGGACTACAAAGGACGGACAAGGCTGTCACCGCCTGCCGCCTACCACTGCAGTACCGTGGGGGTGGAACACACTTTCTAGCTAGTACCAAGCCAGACACCACGTTTGCACACAATACTAGGATTCCTCTCGAGACTTTCGAGAGAAATCACCCTCAACCTAGAGAACTAACTTGAGCACTCTAGCACTTTCTAGTTAATGGGAAAGAAAAGAAATGGGACGCTAGAAAGGATCAAAGAGGAAGGAACTTCAACTAACAGAAGATCGGGTGTGAGGATTCAAAGCGCTCCGCGTCGGCTCTTATAGAGGCATCCATGGTGGTGGCCGACCGGCTGGTGAACGGTGGCGGGCATTGTGTGGGTGTCCTGCAGCTGGTGTATCTGGTTGGTGGTGATGCGACGCAAACGGAGGGGAGCATGGGGCCGGCCAGTGGTGTAGCCGTCCGGCCCTGCACATCAATAGGTAGCACACTTGCTCGGTCGTTTAGTGCACCTGCGTGTTAGCTCATTGCCGGGCACATGCACTAGGCCTTAGCTTGATAGGTGGGACTGGCCAGCCGTAGGTGGGGCTGGCCGGCCGTAGGTGGGGCCGGCCGGCTAGCTTTCCCTTGTTTATCTTTTTTCAATGCAAAAAAAATGAATGATAGAAATAAAGGTGAGTGGAAAGGGAAAATGTTGTTGTGCGAGATGATAAAATATGAAATTTGAAATGGAAAATGAGATGGAAATTCAAGCTATCCTATGTGCAAAATGCGAATGGAAATGGAGGATACGTACTAGTGCCTATGATGAGGGCTTGGGTTTCGTGTCCTGAGCTCGACTTTCCATACCTTCCGGTAGTGGCACATCTTTTGGGGGAGACGCTTTCTTTCGTGAAACCTTTGAAGTCTTTTCAACCTTCTTTGGTTCTTCTTCCAAAGCGACCTTACGTTGGATTCGTCACCTTGCATTGATGAAGTAGTGTCGCCTGATCCCTTTTAGCTCCAATGCCTTCATTGTCGCTATTAAGAGTGTCGAGAGTCGGGGCAGACGCAATGTCGTGCTTCGTCTCGGTCTTTTCAGACTGATGGCCTTGACTTGGGCGTAGTGCTCTACCTTCAGCTTGAAGGCAAACTTCTCCTTGCATCTATTGATATTGAGCTGGATTTCTCCAGCCTCGACGTCTATGTTTGCGTTGGCGATACTCAAGAATGGCCTCCCCAGAATGAGAGGTGTCTTGGCATCGACTTCCATGTCGAGGATGATGAAGTTGATGGGGGCGAAAAAGATCTGGATTTTCACCGGAATATCTTCCGCAATTTTCGAGGGATAGCCAATCGACTGACCCGCTAGCCTCAAACACATAGAGGTAGGTGCAAGAGAATGGTAATTAAGTTTGTCATACACTACCTTTGGCATGATGCTGACGCTGGCTCCCAAGTCACAAAGCGCTCTCTAAGAAGTCTGTGTCCCAATTGAGCAAGCGATTGTAGGACATCTTGGATTTTTCTTCTTCTTCGGGATGGGGTTGAGTATAGCTACGCTACACTCTTCCATAAGCTATACTACTTCGGTGGTTGGTAGGGTGCTTTTTTTTCCAAGGATATCCTTGAGATACTTGGCATACGTTGGTACCTGTATCACATCAAGAAGTGGTATGTTGACATATAACTTCCTGATTACCTCAACGAACTTCACGAATTGTTTGTCGGCCACCGACTTCCTCTTCCGCTCGGGGAACGGTAAGGCGGTTGTATCATGGTAGTCTCGAGAAGCCATTGGGACTTCTTCGGTTCCCTCCTAGACAGCTTTAGCTAGATCTACTGCCTCCCTCTAGTCTTCTGGCTCGGTAGTTCTAGCGGTTTCCCGCCAATTACCTGCACCCTGCGGATAAGGTGGGTCACCGCGCTAACATTTTTCTTAAGGGTAGTCTCTGGTTGCCCAGACAATTTCCATTATTGGGGTTAGGACAAGATGCAACTAGCTGAGCTACTTGAGTTTCAATCATTTTATTGAAGCTCAGCTGGTTATTTATGGCAGAATTAAAACCTTCTATTTGAGTGGCCATGCTTTCCATAAGTTTATCATTAGCAAGAAATTTCTTACTAATGCTATCATTAATCTGTTTTTGGCCATACCAAATATCTTTAAGAGAAGGCTGAAAATTATTGTCAGAATTCATACCTTGTTGTTGACCGAAGGGGAGGTTGGGCCCGAACCATGTTCACTAGCCCGATCTTCAGTTCAAACTCTCCCTGCGGGTGCTCGTCATTCAGTCCCAGGAAGCTGCTCCTTGATGGGGCGAAATACTGACGAAGGGTCTTAGCCGCGGGCACGGCCATGATGAGTGGCGGTACTAGTGGAACTGATGAACTGCGATGGCTGAGGATTCTCTATGGCGGGACGACTCTTCGTCTCACAACCCTTCCAATATACTCTGGATAGGATCAAAGTTTGACGGTAGGTTGAAATCGGTCATGCACTGATCTGCAAACGTCAAACAGACACAGAGAGCAATGGTAAGACCGCTAAAGTTTGCGGTGATAAGACTATAAAATCTACCAAACGATTCAATAATATCTTTAGCCAAATCCTTCCCTAACAACAGCGCCAGAAATGCTTCCCTAACAACAGCGCCAGAAATGCTTGTTGGTATTTCCTAGACTTTAGAATAATATTCCGCAAACGCGCAGAATAGCCCGATGTAGCATTTCACCTTGGAGTATTCTAGGATATCGTAATTTTCCTCGGGGAAGCAAATCGGATAAAGAATATTGATTGAGACTGAATGGTAAGGCGATATAGTATTATCACACACTATCTATATTAACGACGAATAATATAGCAAGTAATGAAGCAAGCAGATGATGAAGTGGGATTATTTACAATGCGTTGATGATCGAGCTAGTGTTGCCTCCAAAAAACAGCAAAAAAGAAAGTCAGCACCTCCCTAAGCTTACGGAGGCGTCATTGGAGAGGAGGAACCACGAGCATGAGCTCTCTGTTGTTTGTGCTCGATTGGTCATGAGCTCAACTCGTGGAGGAAGAAGGTATAATTTTATAGAGCTGTGGCCTTTAGACTCGCCTGGAGGACACTTCAAAAAGGCATCCAGACATCGGCCCCACTGTCGATGCAGCCCCGGTTGGTATTACCAACCGGGACTAAAACCCATCCCCGCAATAATCGTGATTGAGGGACCCACTGTCGGTGGTGCTCATATAGTCCCGGTTGGTAATACCAACCGGGACTAAAACCCCTGCTGCAAGAAGTGTGGATGGGGCCCAGCTGTTGGTGTTGGACATTTAGTCCCGGTTAATGTTACCTACCGGGACTAAATCCTTTCCGCTGTTCTTCATGGGCCCGCTCTCTCTGTTCCGACTGTTACCTAGGGCGCGTTTAGTCCCAGATGGTGTCTCCAACCGGGACCAAAGGCCCCCCCATTTTTTTTGGAATCTTGGCGCTTGGGTCGAGGGGAGGGAACCCCATGAGCATTTCTTTTTCACCGTGAGAGGTTTAAGCATATAGTTTTTACATGAGCTAATAAAAATTGAAATCGTGGTATCCAACCATACGCATTACATCATTTACACATGGAAAATAAATTAAACATGGTAAAAAAGATAAAAAGTTAGATACAAATTAGATGCCAGCTAAAAAAAGAGAAATATTTAAATGTCCTTGTCTTGTCTTGATCCATATATTTTCTTGGGGCGGTTCATTCTTTTGCTCTTCCCATTAATTTTGCTTAATGATCGACCACTCTATAGGAGGCTGCATAGAGAGGCACAAGGGCATCGTCAGTAAGTTGGCTACTATATACACTTATTGTTATTATCGAAATCAGGTGCACTATCCACTAAGGCTTCTACTATTGCATATTTTCTTTTTCAAAGGAAGAGGTTGTTGAATCAGAAGCTGGTTATTTGGCATTAACTGTTGAAACAAATTTTGATAAGAGTTTGAAATGCTGTATTCTTCACACATGAGATGTAACGCATTGTGGGTGTGCTCCATCACCAAGGTGCACAACAGTGGGGCAGCCGTACGTCGCGTGCGAGTAGTTCTCCTCGTGGCTCCGCTTCTTAGTGTGCCTGAGCACCTCCATGCAGCTGTACCTGCTGTACTTGCAGACGGCGTCCGTCTCGACAAGCATCTTCTCTTTCAGTTGATTGGTGTTGAGTCTTTTCCCATTTCTTTGGATATTGCAGTAAATATGATTCATCTAGGTCGAGCACACTTTTGTTATCAACTCTACAAAATTACTTAATTAGATAAATTTTTAATTGTTTTGATAACGAAGTTGCTAACTACCATGTAGATGGATGCAGCAAGTTTAGTACTTATTTGTGAGCACCGACAACTCCAAGAAATTAGGAACATAAGGCACAATATGATCAACGCAATTCCCTTTATTAAATCTTGCATGAAAGAGTGATCTCACAAGAATAAATATAAGGAACTTGCGTTGATCATATTGTGCCTTATGTTCCTAATTTCTTAGAGTTGTCAGTGTTAGATCAAACTAACAATACGTAAGCATAAACTTGAACAGGATCTCTAGTCTAGAATAGATCTTGCCTAGAACATGAACTAATGCAGAATAGGGGGTCGCCAGTGAGCTTATACCGACGCTTGTGGTGTCCATGTCGTCGATGGAGGTTGGTGCAGAGGCGACGAAGTCGATGGCGTGGACGGCGTCGGGGATGTAGCGTAGACGCTCCTTGAGGCTCTTCGTGGGGTAGCGTCGGCCTTCTGGACGCCAACGGCACTGGCCCTGGCGAGGAACACGAGCTTCCGAGCCTTCCAGCGCCCTTAGTAATCGGTGAAGGGTGGCTAGGTTATGGTGAACCTAGGATTGCGTGATTGGATCCCTCGTTGGAGGAATTCCTCAGTATATATATAGCGCTGTAGGCCCGGGGCCATGTCCTATAGATGGAAAAGGATTGCCTCCCGATCAAGGCAAGGACTTATAGTTGGAAATCTTAGAGATTTGAGGGATTCGGGGTTATCCCCGTTTCTATCTTTATCTCGGTTGTTGACCGAGGTCAAATCGAAATCCAACATTCTCCCCCTTGACCGAACGTCGACTATTTAAACTTAAAACTCAACTCGGTCAATGTCTTATACTTAAACTAAAGTTCTTCCTCAGTAAATCAGTAAGTACCAGACCAATGCATCGTCAGTAGCGCTACGGCATACTGGGACGGCATTACCCATAGTCTTACTGAGAAACCTTGTTAGAACTCCTTACTCTTATTTGGGGAAACTAACGGCCCTGAATCAGAACCTGATCAAGGCTACTCACTAGTCCCATGCCTAGGACATGAGTCTGAAATTGGGACGGTGATAGACCTTTTGTGAGCGGATCCGCAATATTTGCCTTAGAACTTATGTGCTCAATCTTATATGTTTGGTCCTGATTTCTTTCTTTCACAATACGATATTTGAGGTCAATAAACCTAGATGCTTTAGATAATTTATCGTTTGTGGAAAAGAAAACTGCGGCTTTATTATCGCAGTACATTGTGATAGGTCTCGAGATACTATCAACAACTCTTAATGCCGGAATAAAATTCTTAAGCCATGAAGCCTGCCCAGTAGCATCATAACATGCCACAAATTCAGCCTGCATTGTAGATGCAGCTGTTACACCTTGTTTACTACTGCTCCATAAAATTGCTCCCCTGCTAGCATATAGACATATCCTGAAGTGGATTTTCTATTATCTTCATCGCCAGCAAGATCGGCATCAGTGTAACATACAACCTGAAGATTATCTGATCTCTTATACGTAAGCATGTAATCTTTAGTGCCTTGGCAGTATCTCATTGCCTTCTTGACACCAACCCAGTGAGCCCAACCTAGATTATCTTGATATCTACAAAAGACGCTGACAACAAATGCTAAGTCTGGACGCGTACAGACTAGCGCATACATCAAGCTTCCGACGTCTGATGCATAGGGAACGTTCTCCATTCTTTCTCTTTCTAACTTATTCTTAGGGCACTGAGCTTGATTGAACTTATCGCCCTTCTGAATTAGGACTGATGATGTATTACTCTTATCCATCTTATATCTTTTAAGCATTTTCTCAATATATGCTTTCTGAGATAATCCTAGCACTCCATGAGCTCTATCTTGGTGTATCTCAATGCCAAGTACATACGTGGCATCACCAAGATCCTTCATATCAAAATGAGATGTAAGAAAGTTCTTAGTCTCATATAGCATATTCTTATCATTACAGGCTAACAATATGTCATCGACCCTTTTCTTTAACACTAGGATCATTAACCTTCCACCCTTTTCTTTGACATAGATACACTTATCGACTGGAGTCTCCCTAAATCCGAATCTCCTAATGACTTCATCGAATTTATGGTTCCATTGCCTGGATGCTTGTTTAAGTCCAAATAGACTTTCTTAATCTGCATCCCATATGTTCCTTACCCTTAACAGCAAAACCTTCCGGTTGAGCCATATAAATGTCCTCATCTATGTCTCCATTAAGGAATACAGTCTTAACATCCATCTGATGTAACTCCATATCAAAATGAGCTACAAGTGCCATGACGATTCTCAAGGAATCTTTAGTAGACACAGAAGAAAAGGTTTCTTTGTAATCGATCCCTTCCTTCTGTGTATAACCTTTTTCTACGAGTCTTGCCTTGAATCGTTCGACCTTCCCTCTGGAATCACATTTAGTTTTGTAGACCCATTTACAGCATATTGGTTTGATCCCATTAGGAATTTCTACTAAATCCCAAACTTTATTAGAGCTCATAGACCTTAACTCATCTTCCATGGCTTCTATCCATTTAGTGGAATTCTCACTTTGTAGTGCCTCTTTAAAAGTGGCAGGGTCATTAACTTTCCCAACATCATACATATCTACACTTAAGTATGTTTCATAACAGTCAGGAATGGCCGACTTCCTTTCTCGCTGTGAACGTCTTACTGGTTCATTCACAACTGGCTCAGGAATTGGTTGGGGCTCAACTAATGGTGTCGGCTCTGCTGGTGGTGGCGCCTGCAGCAGAGGAGCCTCTGCCACTGGTGCCTGAACCACATTAGGTGGCGCCACATTCTCCTGTTGAACGATAGGAGTTACCGTGACGCTCTGAGGAACAATTGGTGGTACAAACTGATATACCTCCGTAGGCTCTACAAACTCTGGGTCAGGAAACTCAACCCTTAGTTCTTCAAGACTAATGTCCCTCTTTGGAAAACTTCCACTAATCTCAGAGTCTTCCAAGAATACTGCCTGTCTTGTTTCTATGAACTTAGTAGAACGTCCAGGACAGTAGAATCGATACCCCTTAGACTTATCTAGGTAGCCGATAAAGTGACAACTCACTATTTTAAAGTCTAATTTATTATGCTGTGGATCAAATATTTTAGCCTCAGCAGGACAACCCCATACTTTAAAGTGATTGAGTGTAGGTTTCTTCCCAGTCCACAATTCATAAGGTGTCTTAGGAACTGACTTAGATGGAACCCTGTTGAGTATGTGAGCAGCCATCTTTAATGCTTCCATCCACAGCTCCACAGGCAAGCTAGAATGACTAAGCATGCTCCATACCATATCCATTAGCGTACGGTTGCGCCGCTCAGCAACTCCATTTTGCTGTGGTTCTCCGGGCATGGAGTATTGCGCTTTTATGCCATTTTCTTCTAAGTACTTAGCAAACGGTCCCTTAATTTGACCATATTGAGCATGTTTGCCATAGTACTCACCTCCCCTGTCTGATCTTACTATCTTAATAGAGGTGTTATGTTGTTTCTCAACTTCTAACTTATAAATCTTAAATATTTCTAGCGCATCTGATTGCTTACGAATGGGATAGACGTGCCAATAGCGAGAATAGTCATCAGTAAATGTTATAAACAAATCATAACCATCTACTGATGTTACTGAGAGCGGGCCACAGATATCTGTGTGTATTATTTCTAACATGCTCCTTTCTTAATAGTCTTAGCATATTTTCCCTTAATGCAGTCAATGCACTGCTCTGAATCTGAAAAGTCTAAGTGATCAAGTATCTCGTCCTTAATGAGACGCTCGATTCTCCCCCACGAAATGTGACCAAGGCGACAAGGCCACAATTTCGAAGAGTTCTCATTAAAACGCTTATGCTTACATGAAACATTAGAAACATTCATCACAGAATCATTAAGAGAGAGCATATATAGTTTACCTTGCCTGATAGCAAGGCCCACACTTATTGAATTAAACTTTATCACACACTGTTTGTTGCCAAACTCACAAATATGTCCCGAATCATCTAATGCAGAAACAGAAATAAGGTTTCTCTTTAAACTAGGAACGTAAAGGACATCATCTAAATTAAGCTGGAAGCCGCCCGGCAACTCTAAGTGGAAGCTCCCAACGCCTTCAACTTCGACGACGTTCCCGTCAGCCACTCTTAGGCTTCGCTCCCCCCATCTTATAGTTCGGATCGAACGGAATGCCTGTAATGAATTAGAGATGTGCACAGTGGAACCTGAGTCAATCCACCAGGTATTAGGGGAAAATTCTGATAAGAATAACTCATCAATGAAAGAAACAACATCAAGTTTATCATTACCTTGCTGCTTCAACCAGTCCTTGAAGCCTGCACATTCTTTCTGGAGATGCAGAGGAGACCTGTAGAAATGGCACAACTGCGGCTTTCCTCCTGAGACTGGGTTGCACCTCCACGCTTGAACTTCTTATTGTTCTTGGGACCAATGTTCTTGTTCCCATTCCTCTTGTTCTTCTTGCGGCCCTGCTGGCTGCTGCCTGACTCATGCTGGTTTCTAGCAGTACCATTAAGACTAAGGTTGCTGACCATGTTGACCACATCCTTAAGCTTCTCAGTCTTGAGCCTTTCCTCTTCTTCAACACAGTAGCCAATCAAGTCACTAAGAGACCATATGGTCTTGTTTGTGTTGTAGCTTATCTTGAAGGCAGCGTACTGTGGTGAGGGCGGTGAGGTCAGGATGAAGTGAACGAGGAAACCTTCAGAGATCTCCATCTTCATTTCCTTCAGCTTATTTGCCATATCACACATATTGAGGATGTGCTCCCTTATGCCAGCTTGTCCATTATACTGAGAGGACACTAACCTCATGATGAGGGTGCTAGCATAAGTCTTGGAGGAACCCTTAAAGTTCTCCTCAATCTTAGCCAAGAATTCCTTAGCATTGTAGTCAACACCAGCATCATTCTTAGTCGGAATGGCACCCTTAATGCCAGGACTGATAGTCTCAGTCATCACCATGAGAGCCATACGGTCAGACCTCTCCCACTTCTCCAAAGCAGGGGAAGTCTGGCCAGCAGCAGGAGCAGGAGGCTTGTCCTCCCTCAGCGCGACGTCAAGATCATTCCACGCCAAGTAGGTGATGATCTTGCCCTTCCACTCATGGAAGTTCGCTCCATTGAGCGGCTGAACGTTGTTGAGGTGAGAGGCCACTTGGTTGATGTTGTTAACTGCAAAACAAACATAAAGTGGACTTAGTATCATAATCATAATTATCATATACAATGAAATGCACATAAAGAACATGATAGTAACCCAACGTTGGTTAGATTAAAAGCATGTATTGAAAATCAAGTTGCATCACCGTTGGGGAAAACAATTGAAATTCATCTTAATACTCATGATTAAACAACGTTGGTTAGAATTAATCACAAGTTTACTCTAAACAAATTTCCCGTTGGTTCCATTTATTTAGAGGCATCTCAAAGTATAGTGGTGGATTTAACTTAAACAATAACATCAACCACTAAAATTCATCAACTTTTGCTTAAAACTCATTAATTAAAACTTAAAACAGTAATTCACTTAATCAATCACTGAAAACTGAGAATAAAATGCGAATTTATAGAGAAAATTCGACCCATAACTGAAAATGGCCCAAGAAAGCCCACAAAACCTATCCATTACCCTTACTGTGCGCGAGGCCCATTACGGCCCAGCTGCGCGCAGTAGCGGCCCATCAGCTCGCGCATCGCGCGGCTCAGCGCGCAGCAGCTCGGCTCGGCTCAAACGGCTCGGCTCACCTCGCGGCTCGCACAGCTCGGCTCGCCTCGCAGCAAATGGCCCAGCAGCGCCCACGCGGCCCGCTAGTGCCTAACAGGCCTGAGGCCCAAGGGCAGACGAGCGGGCTGCCATTCTGGCCCAGCTCGCCCCCCGCGTCCGCGCCCGCCTCCATCCGAGCCGTCCATCCAGATCAGACGGACGAGCGTCGGTGGGGCGCGCCTTAAAGCGCGGAAACGCCGGGAGGGGGTGGAAACCCTAAATCATTTCCTCCCTCCCCCGCTCCAAGCGCAGCCGCGGCGGCGGCCGGCGTCACACGCGCCACCGCCTTTCGCCGCCGCCGCCCTGCTGCTCCTCCTCCCTCTTCTCCCCAAGAACCGGCGAGAGAGAGGGCCGTGAGACCACGTCCGTGCTTCCGGTGCCGCATCGCCGGAGCTCCGCGAGACTCCTCGGCGCGCCGCGTGCATGACGTGCACGGGTCGTCGAGGGGCCTCACCGGTGCTCAACGGCGGCGGTGCCGGTTCTCCAAGGCCGGTGGCGCAAGGAGGGCGAAGGCGCGCACCCGAAGGCACGCGCGCGGCCAAGGTAGCCGGCTCAGCTCGGCCAACTGATGGCACGGAGCGAGCTGGCTGCCAAGGCGTCGCCGAGGTGAAGGCGGTGGCGTGCGCGGCCGAGGCTGCACGCGCACGGCCGCCATGACCGAGGTAGGTCATCTGACTGAGGCTAGGGTTAGGGTTAGGGTTTCGGATCTGGGGTTTTGCGTGTGTGTGCTTGATTGATTCGGTGTTTTGGCAAATCCCCTCTTTCTAATTTCTTTGTGTGACATGGCATGAGTAAAATTTTAAATCCGAAACCCTAGAGCTTAGATCTAACCCTAAAACATGACAAAGCATACTTGATTCGTGACTGAGCTAGTAGATCTAGACATGAATGAACATAAAACTTGATTCTAAGCATGAATGTGCGCGAACAGTAACTAAAAACATAATTTTTTCTCAACTTTTCTTCACTGACTTCTTCTAATCTTATCTTATGCTACCCTTATCTCCTCTGCGGCTTAGGTTTGAGGCTAGGGGATCTAATCTGACTAGTGTTAGGCGTCTGATACCAATTGTTAGATCAAACTAATAATACATAAGCATAAACTTGAACAGGATCTCTAGTCTAGAATAGATCTCGCCTAGAACATGAACTAATGCGGAATAGGGGTTCGCCAGTGAGCTTATACCGGCGCTTGTGGTGTCCATGTCGTCAGTGGAGGTTTGTGCAGAGGCGACGAAGTCGATGGCATGGACGGCGTCGGGGATGTAGCGTAGACGCTCCTTGAGGCTCTTCGCGGGGTAGCGTCGGCCTTCTGGACGCCAACGGCACTGGCCCTGGCGAGGAAGACGAGCTTCCGAGCCTTCCAGCGCCCTTAGTGATCGGTGAAGGGTGGCTAGGTTATGGTGAACCTAGGATTGCGTGATTGGATCCCTTGTTGGAGGAATTCCTCAGTATATATATCGCTATAGGCCCGGGGCCGTGTCCTATAGGTGGAAAAGGATTGCCTCCCGATCAAGGCAAGGACTTATAGTTGGAAATCTTAGAGATTTGAGGGATTCGGGGTTATCCCAGTTTCTATCTTTATCTCGGTTGTTGACCGAGGTCAAATCGAAATCTATCTCGGTTGTTGACCGAGGTCAAATCGAAATCCAACAGTCAGTGCTCACAAATAAGTACTAAACCTGCCGCATCCATCTACGTGATTGTTAGCAACTTCTTTATCAAAACAATTAAAAGTTTATCTAATTTTGTAGAGTTCATAACAACAGTATGCTCGTAGATGAATCATATTTACTGCAAAATCTAAAGAAATGGGAAAAGACTTAACAACATTCAACTGACAGAGAACATGACGAACACCTTCTACAAATACAGCAGGTACAGCTGCGTGGAGGTCCCCAGGTACACTGAGAAGCGGAGTCACGAGGAGAACTAATCACACACGTTGTACGACTGCCCACCATTGCCTACACTGATGATAGAGCACACTCATAGTAAATTACTTTTAATGAGGGAAAGAGCCAAATTTTAAACCTTTTTCAAAATTTGTCATAAGAGCTTAATGCCAAAGAAGCAACTATTCATTTATTACCTACCTCTTCCTTTGAACAGGAAAATATCGAACAATAGATGCCCAGTGAATAGTGCGTCTAAGATCGACAGTTAAAATAAGCATTATTTTAGCCAACCTACCCACAGGAGGTCCTCTCGTGCCTTCAATGCAGCATTCTATGTTGAGATTAGTCACAAAAGCTGAATCCATGCCGCCACAAATAAATAGTAATAATTACCATAAACAAATAATATATCTATAAACAAACTACCATCAAAATCCTACCACAAAATGTAGCTCTCTAAATCCATCAAATCTAGCTTAAAAACCTACCATAAAATTTATTAGCTCCCTAAAGCAACTCATCAAAACGTTTATGAACCAAATGAGCCTGCACGGCTGCACAGATCAGTTAGATATGTGGAGAAACTCATTGAATAACAGATGAAGTTTTTTTTTTATTTAGGAAAAACAGATGAACCTTGGCGGTAGGTGGAGGTGGACCTATCGAACTCGCTTGAGTTCGAATTGCGGCGCATACACACGGCCCAATTTAACCTATAGTGTGCAGCAGATGGCCCAAGGCAAAATGGGCCTGACCCATCCAATTGCGAAACAACAGAAAAGAGGTTTTTATATTTTTATATTTTTTATTTTAAGATTTATCAAAAATATATATCTAACAATTTTTTTTGCAAAACTGTCACCCAGCCGCCGTTTGAATCGGCGAGAGGCTCCTATCGCCGTTTGAATCGGCGGTAGGTGAGATGCAAGCCACCTCCCGCCGGATGAAACGGTTGAAGGTACCTTTAACCGTTTCATCCGGTTAAAGGTTCCTTTAACCGTTTCATCCGGCGATAAGTGCCACCACCGTCACGGCCGTTTGCATGCTGGCCAGTTACCGCCGGTTGAAACGGCTATAGCTGTTTCAACCGGCTATAAGCCATATATTCTGTTAAAAATTAATAATCAATAATATATTATACAAAGTAAATATATTTAATGTATATTTTGGATTGCAGTGAGTTAAATAACATCTGTGGCATATTTTACTTTGAATTGAATGATGAAATATTCGATTGAATTAAATAAATATTAAAAATATACATTAGATGGAAAAAATATATCTGAGCTGAAATAATTAGGAAAAATATATATAGCGTTTGGAAATAAATATTAAAGTTATAATTATACCCCCATGAAATAAGATGTCGTCTGCCTGTTTGACAATGAGAATAGGTCATACTCGTATATTTATTTATTTCAATTAAATATTTTATCATTCAGTTCGAAGTAAAAATATGCCTAGATGTTATTTAACTCACTGTAATCCAAAAATATACATTAAATATATTTTCCTTGATTATATTTTTCAGGAAAATATTTAATGTATATTTTTAATATTTATTTAATTCAATCAAATATTTTATCGTTCAGTTCGAAGTAAAATATGCCTCAGATGTTATTTCACTGCAATCCAAAAATATACGTTAAATGTATTTACTTTGTATAATATATTATTGATTATTAATTTTTAACAGAATATATGGCTTATAGCCGGTTGAAACAGCTATAGCCGTTTCAACCGGCGGTAACTGGCCAGCATGCAAACGGCCGTGACGGTGGTGGCACTTATCGGCGGATGAAACGGCTAAAGGAACCTTTAACCGGATGAAACGGTTAAAGGTACCTTCAACCGTTTCATCCGGCGGGAGGTGGCTTGCATCTCACCTACCGCCGATTCAAACGGCGATAGGAGCCTCTCGCCGATTCAAACGGCGGCTGAGTGACAGTTTTGCAAAAAAAAATTGTTAGATATATATTTTTGATAAATCTTAAAATAAAAAATATAAAAATAAAAAAAATTCCAACAGAAAAAATGCGTCAAGAGTCACCGTCATGTTTTTCAGATCGTTCTAAACAATAAAATAACAAAAAATCAGGTTAAAAGAATAACAAAACTGACCAATCGCAACAACGTTAAGGCCACATATAGCCATGACGTTTTTCTTGAACATTTGAATGAAGCACTCCTTCCATGCAAATTGGTGGAAACCAAAATGTTTGTAAAATTAATTGTCTGGACAACCATATTGTCATTAATTCTTGTAAAAACCATATAACATGTGAAAAATGACCTTTCATCCTCAATAAAATTTGCTTAGTTTTAGACCTAGGACTAAAGCCTCAGCTACAAGGCTTGTGGTTGTGGGTTTCACGTACCATGCATGCGCATATTTCGCGTGAAAAATCACGTTACTTGCACATATGGGGGCTCTTGGAAGTTTCTAATTTGTTTTTGGTGCAAAACCTTCTAGAGCGTGCTTGGCCTAGAGTAATGTCAGGATGGGTGACCGACCGGGAAGTCTTTCCCGGATGTACACGAGTGAGGACAAAATGCGCAGAAAAGACATGTACTTGTCTGTGGGAGCATTTTTGGGATTCTAGAGAGCTGTCAGGTGTAAGCGTGCCTGGCCTGCAGTGGCGGGACGTTACATCTAAAGATTCAAATGGGTGCATTAGCTTGTTCCTAAATCCTGTATATTTATAGAAGGCAGCTTTAAAAGGTAAAAATATGTGAGATCTGAAAAAAGAAATCAGTTAGATCTCTATACCTATCACTTGTTTTCCCTAAAATTTTTTGAAAATTGCCAACATAATTCCACACAGCTAATTTGTAGCCCACATTTTGTGATAGTTAACCAAATACACTAAAATTGTTGGCTGCTTCTGATAAAAGTGAATTTTCAGCGTATTTTATTAATTTAGAAAAAATAATAACTGATCAAAGACATCTATCAGCACTGTTATTTCACAGTATCAATATTATCATTTTTTCTTACACACTTAGAAACAATGATTACTGTTTCAGTATTGCAAATAACCAAAATCACACTGCTCATAAAAGATCTGCTTTAATAATTTTACAACTTAATTTATGCCATAACAATTATATAGAAAGCAGTGCAAAATATGTTTCGAAATGAAAGCCATCTGTGTCGGTATCTAAGTTGAGATATTGAAATGGAACGAAGTACACATAAAGAGATGATAATTGTTTCCCAAAGCTCGGCTACAACAGAATTTTGGTTATGTGTCAATTTCAGGTGGTGGTCTCTGTCGCAAGAAAGACACGGCCGTGAAAAGGGCTCTGATCCATGGCTTGGCGCGTGGCGGGTACTAAATCTCCGACCACATGATTAGCTCTGGCTAATTGACCGATCGCCATCAAGCTCGCTTGGCCGGTGGTCGTCGCTTAACCGCATCGCTAACCACGCATAATGCTTAGGCCGTACGGCGCCAGCCGAAATTTTAGAAGAGACCTAATCCAAGTGTTCACATCGTAAGATTTCTTGTAATAACACAGCTAGTCAACTACGAGTATCAGATTTCAGTATGCACTATAAGACGTACGCCAGAGATGCGTAAGCATATTAACTTATACACTTCCCATGCCTGCAAAGAAAATGTACAAATGTTCAGGTTTTCTAATAACTGTCTAATTTTCCAGGATTATGGACAATAATTTTTTATGTCTAGCTTTATTTTAGGGTGAGATCTGGGCTTTCAGCTCTGACCTTAAAGTTCGTATATATGTGCCACATATATGAGTTACAGAGTTTATCAGACTATCTTCTTTGTTTTTATTTGCTGAGTGGTGGTTTACAAGGCACCTTAACGACGACGAACTACTCCATGTGTACAGTACTATCCCAATAGGTAGATATGCCTTTTATTTGCAGATGACATGCTAAAATATTTTTCCATACCGAGCTCATGAACTGCCTAGTACCTCTTTTTCTGTACTACTGTGCGTTACAAATTGACCATGCCAGTCCAATTGTTATGTATAAAATATCGGACTTGCTAGCACCCCGACGTTGGATGTCCGGGCGCAGCAACAGACGGTGAGAGTAAAATATTGGACAAAAAATCTTTGTGAAAGTGAAACATTAGAATATAAACATTGCAACATTGACGGTGAAAGTGAAACGCTAGAGCAGACACATTGCAACATTTGACGGTAAAAGTGAAACATTGGAATAAAATCTTTGCAACGTTGATGTTGAATATAAAACATTGGAAGACAAATATTGCAACATTTACGATAAAAGTGAAACATTAGAGCAGAAATCTTGCAACATTGAAACACTGAAACATATTAACCGTCCGAAGAGACGACGCGCTTCCGGATGTCTGCTCCGTAGCATTACCGATAAAATATGTATACATGTCACTTATTTAACTTGCTAGCTATAGTACGTACCATAAAAGCTAGAGTAAATAGCATTTGGTAAAAACCAAGGACAATTTTTTTTTCGCAGATACTATAAACAGGACCAAACTGTCTCTGATTGATCACCTGCGGCACAGTGACCATGGATCATGGGCTCTCTAAACTCTATAAGCGTCAGCAATTGTTCGCCTTCTTCGATAACCTTTTAGGATTGGGATCAAAATTTGTGTTTGGATAGATGTACTAGACGTAATAATTGTGGACTTACACCTTTGTCGGAGGAGGATGATAGCAGCTGGAACCTTTTCTCTGAATTTGTTACAAACGAGAAAATTAGTATTTGTACAATTCGATGTCCTTCCTGGTCCAGGCTACACTAATCAATCGCCGTCGATGAACTGCAGCAAATGATTGGTGGAGTAACTGAATGAACCCACGCACTCCACGGAGGCGCCGGCCGGATCGTCGTAGTCATCACCGGCCAAAATTTGATTGAGACGACGATCTCACGGAAATGGACCCGAATGAAACATGGCAGATGCCAGATAGTACGTGCAAGAGCTCGAGCGTTGCACTCGTGGGTTAGGTGCACGATCGATTGGTCCTGTGCGCCATCCGCTATTAATCATCACTTACGTGTCACTTGAAGGTAGCACATGTTTCCGTCCAATACAACACGCATGCTTAAATGCGGCGCACCGTCCGCGGGACCTCATTTGGTCCTGGATTCTTCAACTAAAGTATACTAATGTTTTAGCAAATTTAGATCCAAACATCTTTAACTAAAGTTTTGTTTGAACTAAAAAAGCCTTTAGACTTTAGCAAGCTAAGATATGCTAAACCCTGCTAAAACTGTAAAACACTAAAAATACTCTCCCATTAACCAACTGCCTCTCCCTACGATGCACCACTCCCGAGCCCTAGCTTTTTCTCATTCGACTCCCTTTCATTCGACATATTATTTTTGTCCCTTCATATTTAACATGAAGCATAGAGCAATTAGCAAGAAAGAAAAGACTGCAACAAGTATGTAGCAGCAGAGCGTGGCAAAAAACAAAAGGACACCAACACAGCACAAAGAGTGTGGCGTGAACAAGTTTTACAAACTGAGCGTAGCTCGGCTGTGTGAGAAAAATGGCAAACATGATGGATAAAAGACTTGTGAGTAGACAAGCAAAAGATTGCAAAGATCACAGAGGCACCGACTGATTTGGTGCTCTATGCCAAGACCCACCGAATCATTCGATGATGTACAAGATGGTGGAAAGAGAACCTCTCTCGGTATGACCAGTTACTAATTCAGTGGGGTTAACTAGAGGGGGCCGGATCAAGTGGTCGTTATGCTTAGAAAGTACAGTTAGGCTCTGAAATGGACCGATTCATTTGGTGGGGTCAAAGAGGAAGGCACTAAATCAATCTGTGCTAAGTAAATCAGGCGGTGCTAAGTGAATGATCCACTCTGCAAATTTAACCATTTAAGTGGTTTGAAAGGAGTTTTAAATTTTTTAAAAATATAAAATAATTTAATCTAAAATTATAAATAATTCATTTTTAGTAAAAAAAATTATAAAACATTCAACCTTACATGTGCCAATTGTTTCCTAAAAATGTCGGTAAACTAGTTCTTTTTAGAGAAAACAATAAAACACTAGCAACATGAAAAAAATAATACCCCAAATAACTTTAAATAATGTACCAATAGATAGTTTACATTTCTTAGAGAACTATTTTTTGCATCTGTTTCATATTTTTTATTTAAAATAAATTTGTTATGAATTTTAAAGTTTAAATAATATTCTTATATTTTTTCATAAATGTAAAACCACCTTTGAGACCATTCAAAGTTCTAAAGTTTCACAGTTAGTTCGTTGGCTCTTAGTATCAAATTTTGTAGTTATTAGTTCAAAATCATACTTCTAAGGAAGGTGGAGGCTGTAAATCAGACTTTCCTATTTTAAAGCCCATATAGGTATATTCATTATATGTACTTTTCAAGTTTCCTCCCACACTTAGATGTTATATTTCTAGTGCAAGTGCAAGGGCATAAATTAAAAAACTCAAATATTAGTTATGGACAACCTTTAATTGTTTAATCCTACAATGAATTCTTTGGTTGTCAGTAGTTTAACTTCTAATTGTAGATCTGCCGTCACTAAAACCTATATCCCTATAATTAGGGCTGGACAAAAAAAAATTGTAACTCATTAGCTCGCTCGGCTTGATGCCAGCTCAGCTCGGCTCGTTCTGTCTTCCTATCGAGCCTAGCTAATGTTTCAGCTCGTTAGTATATGGAGCGAGATCCAAACGAGCTGAGGAGCCAAATAACCAGCAGGCCAACACACAGTGATTTCAAGGCCCAACAAAGCCCTGGTACCCTGGCTCACAAGCAGCTCGAGCCAGCTCGCGAGCTCGACCGAGATGAACCGAGCTAGATTTCAGCTCGTTACCTTAATGAGCCGAGTCGAGCCGAGCTCACTCGTTTAGATAACGAGCCACACCGAGCCGCTCGTTATGCACCCCTTACCTGCAATAATATATTTCCCGTAGCACAAATGGGAATTACTCTTTACTTATAATCCTTTATTTGCAAACTAAAAATGGCATCGAAGGGACATAATATTTAACTGGTGGCATTCAACTCATATGATTTCTCCTTTCTTGAATGTTTATCCAAAGTCCATCTTGTACGTAAACTAAATATGTCTTACGAGTCCAACAAAAAAACTTATGTGAAATGATTATCATAATACAATGTTTTTCTTTATCTGAATAATTATTTAGAGCAGAAATTGAAAAATATTGCAACAGCTATGAACATTATAGAATATAATGTTTGTTTTCTTCCAAGACCATAACCTAATACTATATTATAGAACACAGGAATTAACAATATGGTGTCGTTCGTGATGTACCGAAACCGGGCCCTAAATCATCCCATCGTGTAACTGTCAGCTTCTGTGGTACCGTGTGCAACTAGTGATATGAAAGCGACTTAGGCAACAAGTCTTTCACAAAATATTTTGACAAGTACAAAAAGGAGCTAGGGAGAGTACAATTGACTAGACTGGCCGGAGAAAGTGCTTCTATGACTTGTACCACTGCATACATAAGAGAGCAAAGCTACGGACCGACGGCCATCGTCCGCCGTTATTCATGCCGACCACTCCTTGTTCCCACGTTCAAAAGGAACAAAAAAAAAGGTGCATCTGAAACCTGAGCGCTTGTTATGTACAGTACTGCGTACTGTATGTGATTGTGCGTATCAGTGGCCTCACATCAACCAGTCAGCTGTCAACAAGGGCCCTGAAAGCAACGGGATATGGTTCAGAGTGGTGGGGCCTATTCCTTTTTTATTTTTATTTCTGGAGTAAGTGGGCCTCCAAATGGATGTACTAGAACTGAACTAGAAGTTGGTGGCTAAAATTGTTATTAGTCAGGTAAAAATTGACTGACTATATTATTGTTATACCAAAATTTTCGTTACAAAATTTCTCGTCACCCAAAAGTCAAAAGACCTCGTATAGTTTATAATTATAGGGTTTATTTGCTTGCAGCCCTGGTAAAGCTTGGAAATGAGCTACATAAAAATATCAAAACTATTGAGTGAAGGCGCAAAGGTATGGGCCTTGCAATGGCTACTTATATTAGGAGTTAGCTGACTAGGATTGCTGCATATGTGGCAAGGAGAGAGGATAGGCCAAGACAATGTGTTAGCTGTTAGTCATTTTAGCTCGCGTACTTTCATGTCTAGACCACATGCTCTTATTAGGACCAACCATAGAGACACTATATAAACATTGGATGTACAATTCGCTAATATATGAAATAAATTTTTGTTACATGTAAGGCTCATTGTATGAGGTGACATTTAAGAGCTAGCCGCTCACTTTTTTATGATACACGCCCTAAGTAACACTACCGGAAAATCGTTGTTTGCCGTGAGTAGCAATGTTTGCCGTGAGCCAAAAATCGGGCTCACGGCAAACACATTTTTGCCGTGAGCTTAAAATTAGAAGCTCACGGCAAAGACAAACTCACGGCAAAAGCTTTCTTTGCCGTGAGCTTAACAAGAGAAGCTCACGACAAACACAAACTCACGGCAAAAGCTCCTTTTGCCGTGAGCTAAAATAACAAAGCTCTCGGCAAAATGATTTTAAATTATTTTAAATGCTGCCCCCGTAACGGCACTAACGGCCGTTAGGGCTATAGTTTGCCGTGAGCTTTAGAAAAGCTCACGGCAAACAACCTCTTTGCCGTGAGCTTTTCTAAACCTCACGGAAAATATTATGTTTCTAATTATTTAAAAGTATCAAAAGAAAGTCTAAAA
The DNA here is from genome assembly GCA_015342445.1 of Digitaria exilis. Taxonomy (NCBI): domain Eukaryota; kingdom Viridiplantae; phylum Streptophyta; class Magnoliopsida; order Poales; family Poaceae; genus Digitaria; species Digitaria exilis. The sequence goes on from JACEFO010001803.1 coordinate 1,034,001, forward strand.
ATCATAAAACTTGTGGATGTCTACTTGTACCAGACACATAGGTTGTGTAGAAGGTTTGACACGGTTTCGCATAAGTTTGTTTCGTACGATGCACAAAATTAAAAATGTCCGTAGAAGTTTCATAAACATGAGAAGCGATTTTTAGATTTTGAAGTCAAAGTGAAGCTTAAGTTTGAGTTTGAGTTTAAAAAAATTTTGTATATGGAATAGACACTATAACATGGTCTTTCTTAAAGGTTTGTATTTTTTCAGATATATTTGATATATATTTGTATTTAAAATATACATGAAATAATGAAAAATTGTTAATACGTGAAGAAAGTAATGAAATAATAAGCAAATAAATATGAATAAAGTTATTAAAATGAAATTCCACGAAATAGTTTGATCATTATAGTGACTTTATAAGAAAGAAAAAAATATGAAAATATGTGAAACTAAAATAAAAAGTAGGGTGTTTTCTTGTTTGCCGTGAGTATTTGGACAGGCTCACGGCAAAGGTGATGTTTGCCGTGAGCCTCCACTAGCTCACGGTAAACATTGTTTTTCGGGGGAGAAAAAATAGGAAAAATAAAATTTAGTGAGAGAAAAAAAATGACACGTGGGCAAGGTTTGCCGTGAGCCAGATCTCGCGGCTCACGACAAAGAGGCCTTTGCCGTGAGCCGCCAGATCTGGCTCACGGCAATATACCTCCCTCCCACCCACACACTTCACACACGCCAGCCTCCGCCGCCGCCGCCGCCGCCAGCCGTCGCCGCCACCGGCCGCCGCCAGCCGTCGCCGCCACCGGCCGCCTCCCCCGTCGGCCGCGCCAGCCGCGCGAGTGGCCCGCCGCGCGAGGCTAGGCAGTCGGCTAGCCGCGCCGGCCAGCCGCGCCTCCCCCGCACCAGACAGGCCGGCCAGGCCCGCCGCGCCAGCCTCTGCCGCCTGCCGGCCAGGCCAGCCACGCCAGCCAGGCCAGGGCAGCCGCGCCGGCCAGGCTGCCAGCCGCGTAGGCCAGGGCAGGCCAGGCCGACGCCGGCCCCGAGGTCTGCTGCCCCTGTCGCCGGGCAGCCGTGCACTCGAGGTGACAATTGCTCCTCACAGTGCTTGTTAATTCTTATATATGTTAATTGTGTGAGAATTGATGGTGAATTTGCAATAAACTCTTGTGAATTGGATTCGAAATTGTTAGAATTCATAAAGCATGTGATCTAATTTTGTAAGAATTGATGATGATTGTCCGCCATCGTGCCCTTGGTTTGTATGTTGATTGTTGCGGATCTTAGATAACTCACCATGCAGGGGAGATGCTGCGAAAATTTGCTTTTGACATTGTTATTTTTTTATGTTTAGGTAGAGGCCGCTTTTGACTCGTGACCTTGCACGACGGCGAGGTGAGACATTAAACCCCACCTCTACACATGTTCATCTTTGTAGTTCACCTAACCGAGTTAGGCGTCTCCCGTTTGAAAGAGATACGATACGAAATATGCTGAGATATCTGCATATTTAAAACTGTATCTGTTTCAAATTGTCCATGTTTTTGGACAGCCCGAGGATGCGTCGATGTGGTTAGTCTCCATGTTCTATTTCTATCCGGGACAGAGTTTCGGCAGTATCTCCCAGGTGTCCATGCAACATTTGCAAAAACAAAAAACGCCAACCAAAGGATGTCATGAGTACACATATTTGCAAGAATGGATATGTTGCCGGCTATACACGGTGGAAGTATCATGGTGAAGTCAACGATCGTGTGAGAGAGGAGGTCGTGAGACAACGCGTCATGGATAATGATGCTAAAGCTAGGGTATGGGACATGTTAAATGACTTCGGTGAAGCACACTTCAATCGGGAACCTATGGAGGAGGAGCCGGAGGCAACCGCAAAGGCGTACTATGACATGTTATTCGTGGCTCAACAGCCCCTTCACGGGCATACCAAGGTTTCTCAGCAAGATGGCATTGCATGCCTTATGTCCCTAAAGTCCCAGTAGAATCTTGGGCGGGATGCCTTCGATAATATGTTGAAAGTTGTTGGCAGTCTGCTTCTAGAGCCTCACAATCTGTCTCCGAACATGTATGAGGTAAAAAAACTCCTTAATGCACTGAAGATGCCCTATGAGCAGATACACGCTTGTCCAAATGGATGCATCTTATTTAGGAAAGAACAGGAGAAAGAGAATTACTGCCCAAAGTGTAAATCCTCTCGGTACATAGAGCAAGACTGTGGTGATTGTCAGAAGAAGCAGAGCAAGCTCCCCATGAAAATCCTACGGTATATGCTGTTCATACCGAGGATCCAACGGCTTTACATGACCGAGGAAACCGCGAAAAAGATGACATGGCACAAAGATGGACGTCGATACAATCCTGACAAGATGGTACATCCATCCGACGGTGAATCATGGCAACGATTTAATCAAATTAACCCTGTGAAAGATAATGAAGCCCGTAATGTTCGTGTTGCTCTGGCTACAGATGGGTTCCAACCTTATGGGATGTGGGCTGCCTCATACGCTTGCTGGCCTGTGTTCGTTATTCCTGTCAATCTCCCCCAGCGTCTTATTTACTCGGCAGAACATATTCCTGTCGTTGATAATTCCCAACCACCCGGGGACTAATATGAATGTGTATATGGAACCTCTGATTGATGAATTGGGCCGTGCTTGGGAGGAAGGGGTACTGACATACGACCGAGCTACAAAGAGAAACTTTATAATGCAAGTTTGGTACCACTACTCCCTGCATGACTTCTTAGCATATGGGATATTCTGCGGCTGGTGTGTGCATGGGAGGATGCCATGCCCAATATGCAAGTCAGCTTTGAAGTTCATTTGGTTGAAGAAGGGTGGCAAGTATTCCGCGTTCGACAAACATCAGCAATTCCTCCCTCTGAATCATCCATTCAGGCGAGACATAAAGAACTTCACGAAAGGTCTTGTAGTTACAGACCCTCAACCACACATTATGACCGGTGCTGAGGTTTGTGCTCAGGTATCTGGTCTCCAGGCCAACCAACAAGGTGGTTTTGTAGGATATGGTCAGGATCATAACTGGACTCATAGTTCAGAATTGTGGAGGCTCCCCTAGATGGCAGACATTCTTCTTCCACATAACATTGATTTGATGCACACTGAGAAGAATAATGTTGAGTTTTTATTCGGAACAGTCATGGCCATTCCTGATAAGACAAAAGACAATGTTAAGGCTAGAGTAGATCAAGCAACGTTGTGCGATAGACCAAAGATGAACATGGTGCCTCCCACTAGAGGCAAGACCTGGAAGAAGCCTAAGGCCGATTACGTTCTAACAAGGGCACAAAGGAGGGAAGTACTAGAATGGTTCCAAACATTAATGTTCCCTGATGGATATGCGGCCAATTGGAGGAGAGGAGTTAACTTTGCCACCATGCGAGTCAATGGGCTCAAGAGTCATGACTACCACATTTGGCTTGAGCGGCTTCTTCCGGTGATGGTCCGAGGCTATGTCCCCTACCAGGTCTGGCTAGTGCTGGCAGAGTTAAGCTATTTCTTCCGCCAGCTTTGTGCAAAGGAGATATCTCGAACCGTGATACAAGAGATGGAAAAATTGGTGCCGGTGTTGCTCTGTAAACTGGAGAAGATCTTTCCACCTGGTTTCATTAACCAGATGCAGCATATGATTTTGCACTTCCCGTATGAGGCCAGAATGGGTGGGCCTACCCAAAACCGTTGGTGCTATGCAGTCGAGAGATGTCAGAAGACTCTTCGAAGTATATGTAGAAATAAATGTAAAATTGAAGCATCCATTGCAGAAGCATTCATCCTGGAGGAGGTGTCAAACTTCACAACAAAATACTATTCAGACAATCTCCCTAGCGTGCATAATCCTCTTCCTCGTTACAATGTTGGGCCCAACGAATCAAATCTTAGCATTTTTCGAGGGCAATTGGGCAGTGCAAGTGGCGCGACCAATAAGGCTTTGAACATGTCAGAGTGGCGCAAGATCATGTTATATGTCTTGACCAACCTCGACGAAGTGAAGCCGTACATGTTGTAAGTTCTCAACCTAACTTGTTTTCGAGTAGTAACTATTCTGCATACAACCCCTTGTCTCTTGTTGGTACAGGGAATTTCATCATCAATATTGGCGTCGTTCCAGGGAAGCAACGCCTCAGGAATCTGATAGACTTCTTAGGGAAGGTGCGGGATCAGGAATGCCTGATTTCATTTCTTGGTTCAAACAGAAGGGTGGATCTGATTCTACCATGAATGCCGAATTGAGACAGGTTGCCAATGGCTTTGGTAATAAGGTCAGGTCGTTTACTGGTTATGATGTCAATGGATATCGCTTTCACACAACAACACACGAGTGTAGTCGGCCCAATCGAAGAACACTAATAGTGGAGTTTTTACGATGGGCTCTAATGGGGTCGAGTATTATGGAAGAATCGAGGAAATATATTAATTGAGGTTTCGTGGTCGTCGAGAATTTAATCCTATCATATTCAAATGTCATTGGTTTGACCCTGAACAAGTGAGACGAACCCCAAACCTTAGGCTAGTCGAAGTCCGACAATCATTCGTATATCGAGGAGACGATATCTATATTGTCGCTCAACAGGCCAAACAAGTTTATTTTCTCCAATACCCTTGTAAGACCGACGTGCGTCTTCAAGGGTGGGATGTTGTGTACAAGGTATCGCCACATGGTAAATTACCTATCCCAAACAATGATGATTATAATATAGATCCAAACACATATGAGGGAGAATTCTTTCAAGAAGATGGACTTGAAGGGAGTTTTGTCATAGATTTAGCAGAAACTATTGGAATGGAAGTAGACAATAAAGATTTAGGTGACGAAGACGATGGAGATGAGGTTAAAAATGTGATGGACTTACAATTACTTGAGCGATTGCAATTAAACGATGACAGTGATAACATTTTTCCTTCGGAGCATGACCATGATGATATCGACGCACGTGATAGTGATGATGAGTATTACCAACAAGCTAATATTGATGATGATGATGATTATTTCTAAAAAATTATACGTGCCTTAATATTTCAATTTATTTGTATTGCTATGTTAGTTTAATTTATATTCTCCTTATTTTTCTAATTTCTATAGTATATCTTGTTTATTTGTGCTAATTTGCCTATTCTTTTTATTGACAGGTGATTGAACGGATATGGCGGGCGGGAAGGTGAGGAACGTGAACTCCGTGTACCAAAGATCAAATCAACTACTTGAGTAGGGGCAGGGGTCAGGCGAGGGGTAGAGGAGGGGCAGGGGTCACCCGAAAGGCAGTGGTGAGGGGTCCGGGAGTGGTCAGGGGTCTGGTACAGGACGTAGGCGTCGAGGGTGGAGGTCACCGCCGCCTCTACTTGAGGAGGAGTCGTCGTCTTCTGAAGATGATGACTTTGTACCCCCCGCACAACACCCGGAATCGGAGGACGAGTCGATGGAGGCGGAGGATTGTGGGGATGGGGAGGATGGGGAGGAGGACGATGGGGAGGATGGAGAGGCAGAGGAGGAGGCCGATGAGGGGGTTGAAGGGGCAAAAGTTTTGGTGTTTATTTAGTTTCAGGAGCAAGTGACAGAAAAGAGGGGCAAAATGGCCACAAAACCTGGCCGAACGGCCAATTCTTGGCCGGCCGGCTAGCAACCTTGGCCAAATGCCATGTCATCAATCCAGGGCCAAATTCACGGTTATAAATGCTGCCAATCATGGAGCTATAACTCTCCAGGACGATTATGGGAATGCATTCAAGGCTAATGGCCAAAGACTCAAAGTATTCCTTGAGCCCGAAATGCCGGACCTCGAAGAGATGGATGTCTTCGAGCTATCCGAGATAGAGGAATAAATATATCCTTAGTCTTCGCCGGACTTAAAACGGGCCTTACCCTAGTATAGGATTCCATTCTCTATTTTTTTCTCTATTTTCTTCTCTATTTCTAGCCAACCGACACAAAATTCCATCTGAGGGAAGAGAGGAGAGAACCTTCCAGAAGGAGGAGCCCGAGCCGCGGCTACCCTTGGCCGAACGGCCAGGCCCTGGTCGATCGGTCAGGCGCCGTTCTCCCACGCTCCAATTCAAGTTTCAAACCTTCTGATATCTTATCCCTTCTGAGATTTCGAGGAGCCTCTGATGAAAACATTGTTATAAAATCGAAAGGCAACCACATCGTCTTCCTCAGAACCTCTCGCTGCCTCCTCTCTCCCAAAACCCAGAACCTCTAAGATCCTACCAGCATGGGTAACTTCAAGGACACGTCCAGCCCAAAATCAGCATCCAACGTCGAGGGATCGCCGTAGTCACCCACCTCTCCTATCATGGAGCCGTCTTCGTCGAGCAGTCTACAGATCAGCGAGAAGGTGGCATTCGTGGAGGCCGTCGCCGCGCGACAGGAGGCCAGGGGGCGCCAACCCCGGCCGGCCGGCTGGAAGCAGGCCGATCGGACTCACCCCAAGGCCGTTTGCCTGGAGTTCGTGCGAAGTCCCCCGTAGGGAAGGGCATCATTAGCCCTGAGATGCAGCGGACCAGAAGGCCAACCAAGGGGATCCTTTCTCCTCGAAAGGCCATCACGAAGAAGATTGTCTTCTCCCCCACCGGGAAGCAGGCGATCTCTTCCGTCCCTCGTGCCAAGTCGCCGGAGTATACACCCGGCAGTCCACCGCGCTACCGTGTGACTGGACCTGGCATCGGGAAGGTCCTCATACCGCCACTCAACGCTGTTCCACCGGAGTCGTTGGACTCCACGCCGGGGAGGCTGAGGCGTCACCACTCGCCACCACCAATCCGTGGACCTCCAGGGATCATAGAGTGGTCGGACGACGATGACGATGAGGAGAAGGAGGTCTGGGCACTCCGGAAGCAGGTGGCTGTGCTGAAGATTGAAGTGAACAACATGAACGAGCGCGTCGCCGAGTCCGAGATCGCCAGGATGGAGATGGATGACAAGATGGACACACTGCGTAGGGCACTTAGTGCCAAGCTCAAGCGCCTCGCAAAGGCGACAGGGCACGCAGAAGCCATCCAGATTTCGGATCCTAGGGATTAGGGGTCGGGCTAGGCTAGATTCTTAGGTTTTAGGTGCTTTAGTTTATTTCCCTTTTCAAACATGTATGCAACACCTCCCTAAGAAGATAAAATTTGATTTGTTTAATTGCTTGTCCCATGAGTGGTTGGTACACACTTGTGTGCCAACCACAACCCCTGTTCTCATGTTTACAAAGCGTGCAGAGAAACGCGGCGTACAGGACGTACATGATACACAGAGCAAAACTTGTCGCCAAATGCGCCCATGTCCAGCCGATCGGCCAGGCCACGACCGGCCGGCCGTATTTCACGTAGATTTCCACCGTCGCGAATTCGCCACGTCACCTCATTCAAAGCTACACGCTCCGAAATTTGAAAAGAACAGAACAAAGAAGACTCTTGGCCGAGCGACCAGATCCTGGCCGGCCAGCCACACAACACGATCAAAATCCGTGGCCCGGTTGCCACGCTCAGGTTTGCACATCTCCACCCTGTTTTATCGATTATGCACAGATAATAATTTAACTAAAATGAAATAGGAGATTAGATGATTTCAACCATGATCTCTTTCTCTGCCTAAGTGTAATTTCTTATGCAAGTATCTTGTGCCTTTGGAACTATTATTTTAGGATCATTTTCAATCTACCTATTGGCTCCCATGATATGGCAATGCTTGTGTTTGATCTTATCTGAATTCAATGCTTGGAGAGAAGTTTGTTTCAAAACTTAAAACCACATGGCTTCCTCTTGTCTCAATAATTATCCAGTCCTACCAAAGCCAAATATATACATAACATGGAAAAGCCTGAATTACATGATCTTCATCGACATCTTGAGTTTGCTCAAACGCTTTTGCCTTTAGTGTGGATATCTGTTCTTCTAGCACTTTGGCCATTCACGTACACGTTCACGACATAAAGTCCTGAGGTACAAATGTACTACTTCTTCATCCCCCTTAAAGAAAAGAGATGAAAGACATTTGAGTATCATGCTCAAGCTCTTCGTCTAAAAAAAAGAAGAAAGGGAAAGATGAAGGAAAGAAAAAGAAATACCTCAGAGATGTCGCCATCTTACACTTGCACTTTGGTCATTGTGTGAAAAGTAATATATTCCCTAGAGGCAAGGTTTTTGGTCTTACAATATAGATGGAGATATAGATCCCTGAATATCCATACCTCAAGCTCCACCTTCAGCCTTAGAGATAGGTGCAAGGTTCATCCTGAACCTTAGTGAGGAGATACACATGGAGTGATCGAGAGTCTTGAGACAATTTGAGGAATACCATGATTTCATTTTCAGAATATTATAAAACCTCCAAAGCAGCAAATGAGGAGGAGGATCTTACCTTGTGAAGTCGTTCTGGAAGCCAATGGGCGGACAGGAGATGTTAGCCACCGTGAATCTAAGGTATGAGAGAAAGCTTAGAAATAACTCTTATGCATTGATATGATTTCATGGGCCTAAATTTTGCTAAGTCCTCAGGATATAAATTCTATGTTTGCTCGGGACTAGCAAAGTTCAGGTGTGGGGGCGTGTTGGCGGTCAATATTGATGAGTTTTACCGCCAACATTTCACCAGAATTCATATAATTTGCATGTCACACATATTATAAATTGCTTAAACTAATGAATTCTACAAGTTTCGGTGTTTATTTAGTTTCAAGAGCAAGTGACAGAAAAGAGGGGCAAAATGGCCACAAAACCTGGCCGAACGGCCAATTCTTGGCCGGCCGGCCAGCAACCTTGGCCAAATGCCATGTCATCAATCCAGGGGAAAACTAACACACATGCAAAGCCCCTAAGACGTTCATCAAAGGTCGGTTTGATCCAAAAGACCGAAAGGCATAGCACCTGGATAGAAGGGCCCACCTTGCATGGCCTAACTGTCTATGGTCGGTAACCGTCACAACTACCGACACCAGGAGAAGATCAGAACCGTACCTGTGGAAGGCGGTGCCAGATGGCACCTATCCCTAGCCGATCGGCCAGAGGCCGGCCGAACGGCCAGGCACCGACGCCAATTCGGTTGAGCTTCGGATGACGGTTGCATGGCAAGGTAGCTTACACTCTAAGCTGATCAACCGACCTACTCAAGCTATAAAAGGAGTTGTACCCTTCACTCTCAAGACACACCATTCCATAGGAGAAGGATAGATTCTTGAAGTTGTAGTCTACATATTTGTAGAATAGGGAGAGTGAGGGGTGAGGTCTCTAGCGGAAGCAGAGCCGAGGAGAGGAGTCGAGGAGTGTATCGATCTTCCTCTACTTCTGTAGCCACCCCTGGGGAACAAGCTTTTGAGTAAGTTAAGTTCTTCGTCTACTTTCAGTTTCTCGCTAGTTCATACTTTACTTTTAGTACTTACTTTATCCACTAGCATTTGATCTGCGGGATCCCTTGTCTGCGTGGACATTAGCCTGTCCATTAGGGTTTGCTCTGCATTAGCGCTAGACAGTAGTCAGTATCTTGATAGTGTAGGTGCGGTATCTAGACTTGATAGTTACCTTGGGTTGTGTTCCACCCCACGGAAAGAGAGTGGTAGGCGGCAAGTGGTGACAGCCTTGTCCGTCCTTTGTGCGACCACAACGTTTGGGTGTTTTCATAGCAGTAGTAGCAGGTTGCCATTGGGTCCCCCTTCTACCCCGTCTGGACCCTTCCTCTTCCAGCCGCCGAAGCAGATCAGGTTAGTAGATAAGTTTTTACTAGAGTAATTGTAGGGTATCTGAAAGTTAGGCCCTCTACCCTCGCCATTCTTTTCCTTGGTGGGGTCCGGTTAACTAGATTTAGGCTAGTCGCGTCTGCCGTTCTTTGGATTCGATATCCCAGGTATCACTCCCCTGGTGAAAGGCTACATCGGTCTCTGTGCGCTTGCGGAGTTATTCTCGTATAGGCTAAGGAGTGCCAACAGTGATTAGGCCCTATGGGCAGAAGTAAGCACTTTTGACTCAATCAATACTTTTCATATGATATGTTGTAAATCTCAAAAAAATTAATCACATTTCAGGAGTTGGGAGATTGTGGGCGTAGGTGATCATACACGCCTTGTCAATGGCATACTAGGCCTTTTGTGCAGGGAACACTTCCCTGGCATGGTTTTGCATGCCAATTCGTATAAGCCGGCATTGACTTTTGAACACTACTACTCAGCGGTGGACTAGCGAGATCCTTTGGACAGGCTTTTTGATAACGTGGTGGAGCGGGTGAAGGGCGAGTTATGGGTAAGTTAACCTCACACTACATTACTCTATTCATTGCATTCAGAGCATATAAGCATTGTATGTATATGCAGGATTTCTTCACGTGCGAGGATGGATATGAGGCAGATGCATAGGGTAATGCTCATAGAGCCTGCAAAAAGCTAGTGCATGACATGCATTATGAGGCGCGCATCCAGGCTGTCATTAATTACCACGCAGAAGTGCTTCACACGAAGGTCACCAAAGAGGAGGCAAGAAAGATGACGCTGAACAGGGGGCAATACCTCCAGGTAACTAACAACCTTGAAGACTCTTCTTTTCTGAGAATAAACATGCTTCATTTGATATTCTACGTTCAATTCATGTCTTGCAGGCACCTGTTAGTTGGTGTAATAATCACGCACAAGCCTGGGAAAGAATGGTAGATAGGTGGTGCTCTGCTGAATGGCTGGAGAAGCACAACCTTGCCCGGGAAAAGCATTTGAAGATGCAAGGACCAGTGCACCATCAAGGCAACTGAAACCTCAGGGCATTTGTGAAAACATGGTTAAGCGGATACCTTTCTTTGTTTTGATGCTCGACATAGTGATAAATTTCTAACAACCTTACACTCATTGTCCGCAGTCTGATTCACATGGTGGACAGCCTTGTGGCGAGGTGAAGGCGTACGCTTTAGCGCACATGGGCAAGGCGACGGCAGACATTGACTTCAGCATGGAGACCCCGGCCTCAGCGTGCACCAATCCGACAATCGCCCCACGGCTTAGTGCGTACACACAAAGGGCAAGGGAGGTCCATGGGTCGGAGTACGATCCAAGCACCCAGAACTTTAATGGACGAATCGTCATGGAGGTAGGAGGAGGCAAAAAGCATGGGCGTTACTGGATGGGTGACGGCACGATCAACTTGGCCTCGACGCCAAGACTCTCTGAGATTTGAGCAAGGGCGTCGAGCGAAAGCGATGCCATACGCCCAAGACAAACCGTTGAATTTTAACATATATTACGTTACAGGCCCAGCTACAAAAAGAGAGGAGCCAACGGGAGCAAATAGAGGCCTCCATGAGCCAGATGTACCTTTGGATGCAGAATGTAGGTGCTCAGATCTCTATACCTCCGCCACATATTCAATTGTACCCAACACCTCATCAACACGCACCTATGAGTATATATGAATGCTTTAGTTTGTATGTTGGTAACTTAATTCTTCCCCCTCATGTGCAATATATTATTCTTTGTGCAGGGTCTATCGGCGGCATCAAATGATCCTGCTGCTAATGTGTCGCCTGGTGCTACTATGTCGCCTTGGGGGACTTGGGGATCTCAGCCGACGCCACGAGGCCCACCTATTGTGTCACCTTGGGGGCATTGGGGCTCTCAACCGTCTCAGCCGTCTCCGCCGCCGGATGCAAACCCACAGGATCAGGATCTATCCACACCCTCCCTCTCCAACCCTTGGGAATGAAGGCCGCATTACTAGGTAGTGAACTTGTTGCCGTTTGATTGAACTTGACAGTGTCGTGGTTGAACTTGGTTTGGATGTCGTTGAACTCTATTGTTTGTCGTTGAACTTGTAATTTACCTTTCTCGTTGTGTAATAACTATTAACTATGTGTGGTTGTGCAATGTCTATATGAACTGCCTGTAATGCTCATTGTGATGACTATGTGGTAGTGCAATGTATATGTAAACTGTCTGTGTGATACATTTTTTATTGGGGTATCATATACCAAAAAAATAGAAAAAATAGGGCCAGGTGCCGTTGTTTGCCGTGAGGAAATGACCTAGGCTCACGGCAAACGGCTCCTTTGCCGTGAGCCAGTGGCCCAGGCTCACGGCAAAGAACCATTTCTGGGCATTTCTGGGCTCTTTGCCGTGAGCCAGGGCCCTGGCTCACGGCAAAGGATGGCTGTTTGCCGTGAGTTTAGGCCCAGGCTCACGGCAAACAGCCTCCACGCCGCCCCTTCCTGCTCTGCCAGGTGGGCCAGGAATGCCTCTTTGCCGTGAGCCATAGCCCTGGCTCACGGCAAACATTCTCCCTTTGCCGTGAGCCATATCCAGGGCTCACGGCAAACATGCTCCCTTTGCCGTGAGCCAGATCCGGGGCTCACGACAAACATGCTCCCTTTACCGTGAGCCAGATCCAAGGCTCACGGCAAACATTCGAGCGGGCCCCACTCATGCCGTTGGCTCACCGTCGCTCGCCGTCATCGTTACTTTTTTTTGCCGAAGAGGTGTTTTGGCTCACGGTAAAAGTTTGCCGAGAGCGTGGTTTATGGCTCACGGCAAAGGTCTCTTTGCCGATATGATTTTTGCCGTGCGGTGTTTGCCGTGAGCCAGCTCACGGCAAAGCCTTTGCCGTGAGTTTTGGCCCCTTTGCCGTGAGCATTAGGGCTCACGGCAAAGAAGTTGAATCCGGTAGTGTAAGGTGTGAATGTCGAATGCATTGAAATGTGGTCGCTCAAAAAAAAATTAATTGTTAGATTACTGGTTGACATGGTTATCGTGTCTTGCATCTTTATTATTAGGAACTACTGCCACGTGTTTCATGGTAAAATTTCTTAACAGGACATATATACATTTTAATTACCTGCTGCCCAAGGATGCCTGCTAATAAATAATTTATTCTTGTACCACGTGTTCTCAAACAAGAGAACCCTTGTTGTGAATGTTAGGATACTCAATCCTAGGACGTGAATCTTATTCCCTTATTCAAGCACATCCAAAGGTTCATCTATTTATGAGTGGGGTGGTATTATTCTTTAAAAAGGTCAAGCTATGTGTGAAATCGACTGGAGCAAGGAAGTTCGGATTTAATGTACAAGCAATGCGAATATATAGTTCGTGTTCGTGCTATGCTGATGACGACATGAAGTAAAGTAGTGGCACTGGTCCACACACCTAAGAAATGGGTGTACTCGATCGATTTTCACACGCGCAAAAACGTACATGCTCTATTATCAAATGATCGGCTCGTGCTGACGGACTTATATCCGATTATCCATACATGCATGTTAATCAAATCTGTACTGAATATGGCGTGAAGCGACATGACCCATCTATACTAGTATAATAACAATATCCATTAAAGTTAGTATGTGTGAGAGTACAGTAGCTACATACAAAGTTTTAGACCTACTACTATACCTCCAGCCAAGAATACTGAGGACGTACAAGAAAGGAAGAAGATAACGAACTAGCTTTGTATAGCTTGTCTGAAATGTGTCTGATTTTTTTCTGAGACAATGGATAAAGTTACGGGTTCTTCTTAGGAATCATGTCCTAGTAGTCCTATCCCAGTAGTCCTAGTAGTCTTCAATGGAACGAAAAGACTACAGAAATAGTACACTTTTGGGAACTAAACATCTTCAAAAGATTTAGCCAGGACTACTAGGACATTACCAACATCACAGTGTGCATCACAAGACATCACATAAGGGTACTATTTTAACAATAACGGCGCATAATTAAGGATGGTTTCCAAATTACTGACCATATTCGGATGACTGCTGAAAAGAAGCCATTTAATCATTCACATAACAACACAAGAACCTACATATAACTAAGTGAATAAAATAATAAATCAAAATGGATTTTTGTTACTCAATGTTATATTTCTAATTAGTATTGGACAATGTGGCAATGGACAATTTACTCTATTATTATCTCATTAAGAAAAAATATATGTATGACTTCTTGTGTTATATTGTTCAACTTTGGCTCTGGCACAATCTTACTTCATTTAGAGTCAAGATTTATTGAATTAGATGTATTGTTACTCCCTCTGGTCATTTAAAGATGACCTTTCGGACCAAATTTTTAGCAAACATGCAAGCAATTGTTTTGAGAGCTCTGAAATACCATCTTTAAAAAGTTAATACTATCTAACTGGTTCTTATATTATGCACATATTCATATAGTCATTTACTGTTTTCCTTTATGCACAGAGATGTGATTACAATTCACAGACCATTATTCGGATATTCGATATATGCATATGCACGCCTCTGCATCCATGGGCTCCATAACTTTGCTTTCTGAGTGCACTGGTATTCGTAAAGTATTATTATTAGGCCGTGTGAAAGAGCATCTAGGCCCCTAATTAAATTTTGGAGATTAATGAAAATATGCGGTAATGTGTGTTTTACAATGGTAATATTTAAGTTAGTGCAATGATAAGCTTTCATGGTATTCTTATTCACATCATGTTGGAATTATTGTATCGGTTTAAATGATATGCTCGAGTTATTGTAGTATTTAAGTCGGTGCATTGATGATGAGCTAGTTCTAAGTGTCGTTTAGATGACGAGAGACACTTAGACTAGTTTATGGCTTATTTTCCTTTGGTCGTACTATAAAGAGGGGCTATGGTTAGTAGCTTGATCTAGATGAACCGGCCTAGAGTTTAGGTATGGTGCACACTTGTGAAATTCAGGTAATATGTAGCTTAATGGAAGCTTTGTAAAGGTCAAAAACTCAAAGAAATTAAATTGAACGAGTTTCAACTTCAAAAGTATCAAAAACAAGAAAAACTAAGAGGCAACAACTATTTCGGTGGTTCTTGGGGCTAGGCAGCGAACCAGTCAGTGTTGTGTTCATTTACTGTGGGCATAGGGCACCGACTGATTCGGTGCTTTCCTACCAGGGCCACCAAATTATTGGGTGCCATCATGGCAGAGAGCAGCTAATTTGATGCTCTAAGTGGAACACCACCTAATCAGTTGGTGCCGATGTGTTTGATCTGAGTAGGCTGCTAGTTCTCTGTCACGGAATCAGTTGGTGCCTATGTGTTTTGAATGTGCCCCTCTCGGGTCTCTCTATTTAAAAACATCATTGATTCGGTGCTTTGTCGAAAGTTGGTACCGAATTAGTCGATGTTGGTAAGTAGCCATTGGATTTCAAGTGCAAAGGAGGCATCGGCTGATTTAGTGCTTGCCCAAAGGTACTGCCGAATCAGGCGATGATATTGTGTTAGGAGCAATAACTAGGAGTGTGTGAGGGGGATATTTATATGGCCTCCCACCTTTGAGCTCTCTTGCCACATGAAAATGCAAAGCTTACTACTGTGAGGTGAAGGGCAAGATAGGCACTAGAAGTGACTACAAAGTTCTTGATTGGAAGATTAAGGATATCATTAGTGCTTGGAGAGTAGCAAACATGCATCCATCTTTCTCCTGGGCTAGTTTAGGTCAAATGAAGATTTTTGTTTGTTACTCTTGGTGATCGGTATCACTTAGACTGCTTGGAGGTACTGATCTTGGTGAGCTCTCAAGAGATTGTGAGAAGCCCCAAGAAGTTATGCTCTGTATTAGAATCACCGATCCAGAGTTAGAGAATGAATATCGACTAGAGAGCACGTACTTGATCCTTTCATGGATCAATAGGGAGCTATACCCTTGCGTGGGTAGCTGCATGCTCCAATGAGGACTCGGGGAGAGTGTCGACTCTTTGATACCTCGGAAAAAAATCGGCTTCCTAAACAACTCTTCCATTTCC
Source organism: Digitaria exilis (assembly GCA_015342445.1). Lineage (NCBI taxonomy): Eukaryota > Viridiplantae > Streptophyta > Magnoliopsida > Poales > Poaceae > Digitaria > Digitaria exilis. The sequence continues at coordinate 1,049,698 of JACEFO010001803.1, forward strand.
GCAAGTTTACTATCATGTATTTACATTCCTAGATTTGTCATGCTAGTATATGATTGAACCTAGGTTGCAAAACGCTTTTTAAAGCTAGATAGTAACACTCAAACTTAATTTAGGCATATAGGGTGCACTGCCTTGTTGCTATGTTTGTTTATTTGCAATTAAATTCTGTAGAAGTCTAATTCACCCCTAGGGACATAAAAGAAATTCCCTGTATGCCATCCAATGGTACACAAAAGATGAGTTGTATTTTTCAATGGCATGGAGGTTATTTGCTCATGTACATAACATAACCCGATGATGTACATAACGGAATCCATGAAACTATCTGTCATGTCTTCATAACGAAGCAAGCATATACTCTAGGCCATGGGCAACATGAAGATGAGGTCTCAAGTCTCTTCGATTTTCTACTATGCCGAACCACGATTCGCTCAACAATCAGAAGAGGACTTCCACCTCATATTGTTTCATGCCAAATCTGATGTTGAATACATTGGAAACAAGAGCCCCTATTCATACTTACCATCTGCAAAGGATAATTTTCTTTGGGCAATATGTGCTTTGAGCTTGTTTTTCTTCAGTTTTTTAGAGCTTTCAGAGAATTCTCCGATCCATTAGGATAATTAATCATAGGATAATTAATCTAATCAGTAGATAAATTTCTGTTATATGTAGGTGAGAAAAAAATAGCAGAGTCCAGAACCAAGTTATAATTTTTGAGCCAATCGAATTCATGTTGTAATGGCCTAATTTTGGATTTCCTATTCAGCTAGCACGGTCTACCCTCATTTTCAGATACACATCAACTACAAATGAACGATTATTAGCATAAAAGAAAAAAACTTCATAGTTCAAAACCTCTAACCAAATAGAACCACCAAAATCTAATTGTTGTCTCATCATAGATGGAATGCCATAACGATCGCCACCACATGATCACAGAAACCATAACAGTTTGCATCAGTTAGACATGAGTCAACTAAGTGTAAGTAATGCTAGATTTATGTGCATATATTATCTATCGTAGATTGGCAGTTTTATGTGGAGAAAATTTGAGTGTTACAGCACAAGACTTGACAAAATTATTGTGTGAAAACGATTTGCAAAATTCAATGAACGAGCTTGACCTTACTGACAAAATATTTCTTTTCGTTAATACCATAACATCAAGGTCAGAACATTGACAATTTAAAAGGAAAAGAGGAAGCACTATGATGGACTCGATGCTTTGTGGAATGGTTCAACAAGTGTCCATGCATTTTGAAATATTACTACTACCGACAATAAACATATTCTTCATCCAGGTGGAACTCCAGAATCAACTATTGATGATTCCACAGAACTGCCACTAGCATCTAATTACTTAACAATTTAACATGTAAATCTAATGTTTGGACCGAATTCACATTTTTTAACTTGATGATTGACAATAATTTTGGATAATGGCTAGTAACAAAATATGTCTTGCGTGATAGATTATTACTCGATAACATTTTGTATTTATTGTGTCATATGATTACTTGATCAAATTGTGTACTCATACATTTCTTGAACATTAATGTTTTGTTGATAAACTATGGTCACTTGTAGCATTAATCATTGATCGAACACTTCAAGCAATGCTCACATCATTAAGTTTTAAAATTATGATTGAATCAGCAGAAATACTTCAAGTAATATAACTTGACTAGCTAAGTAATTTCCATCATGGACGAAATCCCTATGAATAAACCTTAATCAGGTAGATAAAATTGGAAATTATATTAACCTCACAAAAATGTCCATTCCCTTCCCAATCTCTACACAGAAAATTCAAGTAGAATTTTAGCCATCCACTTAAAATTTCAGTAAAGCTAGGTTTGCGGTATTAGCTATTTCTGTATTTCATTTATCTGTGATCATCAATACCTATGCAAAGCAAATCTGTCATGTTTAGAGAATTTGAATGTCAAAACATCAGATAACATTGTACAGTTGCGTTATTAATATTCCTTGAACAACGTGTGCCATCAAACTACAACTGGCCATTATTTTCTTGACAGATAGTGTATATGTACATAAGTTAATATCAGTAATTTCGTATCTCTTGAATCTCTTTTATCTTTCATGAAGAATACCCCGTGTTTTGTTTGATTTCTCTCTTCCCTATCTCATTTACTGACAAAAAGAACGAATTTACAAGGGTATCTATGTTTCATATCCCTCAAAAATCATGGGAATGAAACTGAACCCTGTATATCAATCTACATCCCCATGTATTGTACCAACTCACCAACTTGGATCGCAGCCATTTGCCACCTCCAAGCAGTATCAAAATTTTGCCGAAGCACAAACTTCTTGGCTTTGCTTATAAGATCCTCTCCGTCCTTTTTCACCTTTTCTATCGTAGGGCACTTGAGCAACCCTAAGTATGCCTCCAGGTCATGCACACAAGCAGGATCCCTTGCTTTGAAGAAGTCGAGGGCAAGCTCGACACCGACATGCGTGTAACACGCACAGCTCCATGGAAGCTCCAGCCTGCCTCCCAAAACCCTAGAGTTCTCGTTCAAGAAAATGCCAGGCATCTTGGTGATAGGGTCATTGACATTCACCACCCTTAGCACCTTCACCCCGAGCTCATCGCACCGGTTCTTGAACCCCGTGTTGCCGACCCTCGGGCCAGCGAAGGAGTAGACGGTGATCGGCACGGTGTTGCCGTGGCCGTCACGGTTGAGGCCGAGCTCCGCAAGGTCGTAGCCGAGGAGGAGTGCGAGGGAGCTACCCATGCTGTGTCCGGCCAGCGTGATGCTGATCTCCTCGTGCTTGTACTTGTTGATGAGCCGTGTCACCTCGGAGAGGAGCTGGTTCCGGCAGCTGCCGCAGGTGAACCGGCACGTGGCGTCGTCGGAGGTGTAGACGGAGAGGAACCCGGACTCGACCTTCACGTCGGGGCGTGCGTCCGCCGGGTCGAACCTCGCCGGCTCGAGCGAGCTCATCATGTTGGCGACCCACTCCGACCCGGTGACCGTGCCCCGGAACGACACGACGATGTCGCGGCGGCCGAGCCGACGCGCCGCGTCGTCGGACGCCACCGCCACGTACCCGATCCACCGGCTTGGGCACGGTGGGCCCGCCGCGATGTCCGGCGCCGCGTAGATGTACCTCGTGACGTCGTACCCTGCGCCGGACATGCCGACGGCCTCGAGCATCCGCCCCTTGCCGTACTTGCAGTTGAGGTAGCGCTTGGAGCCGGCGTCGAGGTCGAACGCCTTGTACGTGGCCACGACGAGCTCGCCGTACCGGACGATCTCGGCGCGGAGGAGCGGGTGCAGTGGCTCCACGAGCCCGGCCCAGTCGTGGCAGCCCTGAATCTCCCGCCACATGGTCGCTAGTGCCTCGCTGCTCTTCTTCTTCTTCGCCCTCGTCTCCGGCGAGACGATGACCGGCGGCGGCATGGTGTGCCTGACGTTCACGGCAATGGACGGCGCAGAAAGCCGCGTCGTCTGTGGCGCGAACGTGGAGGGTGGCGCGGCCACGGCCGCCACGGCGGCCGCGGTCGTCGTGGCGATGCCGCGCTGCTGGTGCGGCTTGGCGCAGAGCCCGGGAGAAGGTTGGGGCATTGGGAGGTGTACCGCCATGGATGATCAGTAGGCGCTGCTTCTGCAATTGAACAGTTGTATTTTCGCTATGAGATTAGAGAAGAGCAGGAGGAGAGGGGAGCTCGGAATTTGGCTGCTTGGCGTTTTGCAGGTGGCTAGGTGAGGCTCTCGAGGTTATATACATGATGGAGAAGAGTGAGGATGAGCAGCCGACGCGGCTGTGTCCGTTTTCTCGAGAGGCGTGTTGGCTAATTGGAAAGCGAGAGAATGACGGAGCTCAAAATTAGCACGTTCGCCTCGCACGGTGTCGGGCGCGCGGGGATTTGACTGAGCGCGGGAGCAGCGTGGAAGTGATGGCTCCTTTCCTTTTCACTTTACTTTTGCATTGTGGTCCTTCAACTCTGGCCATTTGCATCATATAGCCCTTGTTTTTGTTTATAAAATAATTAACATGGCTTTGACATACTCATTTAAATGAATAAAAATCAATAAACCAAGATGCATATTTTCTAGATTTATGTTTCTTCAAGGTTTTCCTCTGATTTAGTAATTCACCCACCTCATTTCATATATCATTGTCCCAAACTCCCGAACTCCCAATGCCATGCTATCCTAAATAATACTTTCTCCGTTTCAAATTATAAGTCGTTTGACTTTTTTTGTCTCAACTTTAACCACTCGTCTTATTAAAAAAATTATACAAAATATCATTTTTTTGTTATGACTTGTTTTTATTAAAAATTCTTCAATAATGGCTTAAATTTGACTGCATTTGCATACATTTTTTGAATAAGATTAGTTGTCAAACTTGGGGAAAAAAAGTAAAACGATCTATAATTTGAAATGAAGAGGCTAATTCTCATGCCTAAGACGTTAGGTTATAAATGGCACTTAGACAAGTTGAAAGGGATTGTCGCCCTCCGCACACACCATCATCCACTCCGGCCTCGCTAATGACCTGGGTCATAATCCTCAATGGAACCAAGTAATCAAATAAAACAATGATTTTGTATGGAAAATTTTAGACTTTATATATACTTATATACAACTCCCTCCGTCCCAAAAAAGAATACAAATCTCGCTTCTCGAGGAGTCAAACTATTTGATCTTTGACTAAATTTATCTCTAAAAATACTAACATTCATAGTCTAAAATAAGTATCATTAGATTAGTTATAGAATATATTTTCATAATTGAATTACGTAGAAACAAAAACAGTTATAAAATTTGATATAAAACTAGTAAAACATGAGATGTTTTGACTGGCGCGATTCCCACAATTGCATTCTTTCTGGGGCGGAGGGAGTACTATTGAACGAACATGACAAATATGGACAATGTTCCATATTTATTTCCTTTCCTGGGTGAGATTAATATGGAATCCACGACACATAAGTCGGAATAAAGTGGAGTGCTAACTAATCCCCTTCAACCTACTATTCAATGTATCATCCCCGTAGAATAAAGTGTCCCAAGTCACACTTTTGTGACTGCCTTCGGCTGCCTTGGAATATCTTCTATCCAATCTACATGAAACCGTGTAAGCGATGGCATTTCTTAAGGACCATGCATATATTGCAAGCCCCAACAGCTTACGTCTATCCATTACGCCAAAAAACAAACCTTTCCGAAAGAATTAAAAAAAAAGGTGATCGGAATGTTCTCTTCACTAGTCACTGCCACACCAAACCAGCTCGATTGGAGACAAAGTGAAAGCGTACAAGATGCTGCCCTGGCTGCAAAAAGGAAAGAAAAAACTAAATCCAAGATACGTCAGGGAGCCATGTGCGAAAATTCCGAGCCGGGACGGAGTGGTCGGTAGGGCCTTTCCCGTTGCTCCACGTTGCGTTCATGTGCGATCCTAATGGTGGGCCAGGGAGCGTTTTTGTGGGGCCCACGCGAGGAGAATGCTGGTCCCGCTCGTGCTGCAGGAGCGCCGAGCTGCTGCTCGTGACGCGGCACGGCGACGCGAGAGGAGGCCAGGACAGGCGGATCCTCTTGCCCGTACGAAAGACCAGACCGCCGAAATCGTGCGAGAGTGCAGGAGCGTTCCTATTTCCCAAAGCCTTTTTCGAGGTCACGAATCACGTTTGACCTGGGCCAATTGGTAGCATCTCGGTTCTGAGATAGATGGAACTAGCTAGGCGCCGGTGTTTTTATCACTATGACACTATGTGGATTGGAATTAGATGCAATAAGATCGATGGGAGTTTGCTATTGAAAAGAACGATGAAGAACCCGATAAACATTGGTTAATCGAACTGGCGCCCACACACAAATAAATCACATTGTTTTTTTTTACTGGTATATTCAGAGCACAATCTTAAATTCGGTAACTTTCAAGATGAACATGTGGAACTCATATTTAAGGAATTTATGCTCCATGACATATATCAACTAGCAGTTTGTTTTTGTAGCATAGAGAATAGATGTGTGTGTGGCGGGGGTGGCGTTGTAATGGAGCTCCTGAAAGTTATTATACCTTTCAGTCCTCAGTTATTATACCTTTCACTCATGTGGTTACCTTGTGAATCTCAAGAGGCTTAGTCTCTCAAAAGTATTTGCATAAATATGGCCATTGTGGTATGTGTATATGAGTCATGTTGCCCTTATGTACTATGTTTTAAAAACAACTGAGCAATACATGTCACATAACAAAACTATTTTCTTGCAGAATACGTTCACACAAAACTACTTCCTCCGTTCCAAATTGTAGTTTATTTAAATTTTTTAATCACAAGTTTGACCGTTCATCTTATTCAAAAACATTGTATGTTTGCATAAATTTTTTTGAATAAGACGTCAAACGACCTACAATTTGGAACGGACATAGTAATATAGAACAAATGTAGTTGCCTTGACTGTGACTTTGCATGATATTTTATTTCCTTGGAGATGGTACAAACTCGAGTGATCTTCTGAGGATATATAGATCGAAGCTCAAGTAGGCATGGTGCTCAAATAAATCTTTACCAGCCGAGTAAACGCTTAGCCACATAGCTGGGCTGAATAAAATTAGCATTCCCGGTTCCAACCAATCACGAAGCGGTTAGGAATGACTATTATTCAATCCATCATTAGCTCAAAAGCCCTGTAGCTAATCTAACCTAATGTAAAGTGTAAACCAACCCACCACAGTACCCTCCGTCCTACTTCTTCTCCCTGCTGTGCATGCAAAATGTGGTCGTGTGGAATAAACACTCTCGCTTTATGCGTAGTTAGCAAGAACTAAAGCAATAGATTAAAATTACTCAGTGTCACTGTCTGTTATCGACATCTTAGCATAAAATTTTCCTAGCTACGTCACTGGCTTGGCCGGAAGCAAGCAAAAGTGTGACGCCACTCTGGCCAGCTCGAGACGTCACCATCGGCCTCGATAGAGTGTGGGTCAAAGTAATATTTTGCCTGCAAAATGTGGTCCAAGCAGTTTTAGGGGTATCCCCATGTTAGTACACACTTTCGTGTTGACTTGCAGGCTCAATGTTTAGTTGGATTTGATTAACGGCAGCCGCAACTCCGACCAGATTAATTAATCAACCAATGCTTGGGTTTCTTCCTCTGTTGGCCACAGCTGTGAAGTTCAACGCGGGGCCGGAGAGAAACCAACTCAGTGTGCGGCTGCAGCTGAGCCACATGAGGCGTGTGCATACTGATGTGAGATGACATGGCTGTGTGCAATGATTGACTGCTGAAGCGGCCAATATGGAAGTCTAGGTGATCAAATTCCTTATATGTCCTTATATTAAAAAAATGGCTTTGAAGGGATGAAAATATAGAATTCAATGCTTTGAATGGATTCTATATTTTCAACGATACAAAGAGGATAAGTCTAATTTAATTTCCAATGACATACAGAGAATTTGCTCTGTTTAGTGGGACATATGTTTATTTGTGCTCTCCCTATCCTAAAAGAAATGGTTTGCCACATGTAGGTGAGTTAGTGATGAAAATTCACTCAAATGTGTGTTATGGTAGTAATTGCTATCAGATATCAAAAGGAATACCTATTAGCAGTAGTAGTAGTATAAGATAGATCACTTTATGGGTCTCCCATCGCGGCAGGTATCACTACTGGATCTTACTAGTACCTGTTCGAAAATCCATTTCATATGGTTTTAGAACCCATACAACGAAACTAAGACTAAAAGTTTTGGCATTTTATACCGGGTCACTCACCCTGCTAGTAACTAAAGGTTTTTCACCTAAAAAACTTAATTTAAACCCGAAGAGTCAACAAGTCACCGTGAGGACCCCTTTAGTAAAGGTTTCAGTTATTAAAAGTCCACCAATGTTTTGTACCGGTATTAAAAGTGACACGTTAGTACTAGTTGGCCCAAATGCACTGTTTTTTAGAATGATACTAAGGTCAATGTAGTTTCATTGCACAATTACTTAGACCGAAAACTAGGCAACTGTGTCATATGAGTGTCACGAGGATGAAAACTCTTTTCTCATCCAATAAACCCACTCCTAATAATTACCTTGCAAAGACAACAATTTTGCTGATATGTTAAAATTTAGTATCATGGAAATCTCATGAAATCTCTTGAAACTAGCCTAATACTACCAGATTTTTACATAGCTGATACAAATGCGTTCAATTAAAGACCGTTTTCCTTGTGTATTAAGGGAGCGATCGAGCAACTGTGTCAGCTGCTCATTGGCCATAGTCAGAGGTCACCGTGGCCAGCAAAGACAAGTTTGCTTCCGAACAGAGACACGACGCTGTACGGCTGACTTCCATCCCATTTTTCCGTGGACGAATCCATTTTTTTACTTCATTTTGAAGCGGCTGCGTTTTTTTACTTCTTTGGTGTGGAAGAAACCTTAGTTTTACACGGAGTGAAAGTAACGAAGTTTCAGTCTGCACGTTGTTTGTATGCGTTCGATCGTCCGGCCGGACTCCTGATGGTGCAGGCAAATGGGCCGGACCAAACTTAGTTTAGGCCCAAGTCTGTAATGCTTTTGTCGATGATCCATCAACCCATCTCGGTGTCCTAAAACAATATCAACCCATCTCGGTTGTTCCCTTGTCTAAAAAAAAAAATCTCGGTTGTTCCAAAAAAGAAAAATATAATCAAGCCGTCTCGGTAAGCGGATCCATTAGGACTACTCGATTCAATTCATTACTGATTTTATATTCTCCGATGAAAATCTGATGTGAGTCCTCGATAGTAAGAGCCTCACACACGCCTCGGTAATAATTCTAGTTTTTTTCTAACAATGTTTGACCATCCATTTTACTAAATTGATGGAGGATATAGTATAGTATATAGTATAGTCCTGTTTATACCGCTCGAGGAATCCCAGCGTCCTCAGCGGTTCCGTCCGTGGCTTTTTTTTCTCTTTTTCTCTTTTTTATTTTTCCTCTATATATTTTTCCCTTTAATTTCTTAATTATATTATATTATATTATATTATATATCAATATACCGCTCGAGGAATCCCAGCGTCCTCAGCGGTTCCGTCCGTGGCTTTTTTTTTTCTTTTTCTCTTTTTTATTTTTCCTCTATATGTTTTTTCCTTTAATTTCTTAATTATATCAATATCAATTGCATGCCATTTCTCAATGATAGTAGAGAAATTTGCTAGCCTATCGAGACCTCTACGTGGATAGGCCTTTCGTATCATCGGTGCCTATGTTCATAGGAAAATTTGCTAGCATATCAAGACATCCACGCAGATAGGCCTTTCGCATCATTGGTGCCTTGTGAGGAAATTGAAGACAACATTAAAAGCTATCCTTCTATTGGGTGTTTAATTCCCATAGGCTTAAAATAGGCCCTTTGATATCGAATGCATTGATGCTATTTATGAGGACTAGATATAATTTAATTACAAAACTAATTGCATTGGTCCTATACTTTTTCGCGATAGGAATCCACTAAGGTTAATTAACCCATGATTTGTATATGCTCAGTATAGCATCAGATGGGGATCATGTCACAAATAGTACCTCAATATAAGATGTGACTGGGTTTATTTTAAACCCTCAGGGAACCAAAAACCCTCTTACCTCGCCTCTTTCTTTTATGGTTTTATCTCACCTCTCACCGCTAGGAAAGGCGTAACGTAGGAGCGGCCCATCATGCTTAACAATGGACGAAATGTCTATATTTATCATTGGAGTTGTAGATGGAGATGGTGAATAAATGTCATCTACACAATGATGTGTGTTTTTCCCTCACATGAAGAAATCCACAAGTTGGCTCGCATAATTAGGAATATTAAATATAGTTTAATAATAAAAATAATTAGGAAGCTAATTTTTTACACAAATCTAATCAATCCAATTAATGCATCACTATCACATGTTTACTATACAACCATATTGTTAAATCATCAATTAATTATACTTAATAATGGATTTGTCCTAGTTTAGTAATTACTCCAAACCTCAGCGATTCCATACGCGACCTTCTTTCTTTTTTCTCCTTTTTTCTTTTCTCATTTTTATTTTCTCTTCATGCCTTTTACGTTTTCCTTTTCTTAATTGTATCTATATCAATTTACGCCATTCCACAGTGATCGGTAGACAAATTTACATGCTTATCGAAACCTCCATATAGATAAGCCTTTCGCATCATTGGTTTCTCACGAGGAAATCGAGGACGTAATAGGCTCAAAAGAGGCCCTTTCATATTGAATGTTCTTATGCTATTTATGATTTTATCTTACCTATCACTACTAGAGAAAGATGCATTGCACGGGCAGCCAATCATGCTCAAACAATGAAAGAAATGTCTATATTTACCATTGGAGTTGTAGAGAGATGATGAATAAATGTCATTTATGTAATGATGTGGGCTTTTCCCTCACATGGAAAATTTGTCAAGTTGGCGCCCATAATTAGGACTATTAAATACAGTTTAATTACGAAACTAATTATGAGGTTAATTTTTGAGACAAATCTAATCAGTCCGATTAATACATCATTACCACATGTTTACTATACCACCATATTGTTAAATCATACTCGCTCTGTTCCGAAATATAGCTACGTTAAGGGTTCAAATTTTGTGTCAAAATATAGCTACACGAAGAGTTCAACTACAGCTTTTATGTATGAGGTGACCAAAATACCCTTGTTCTTATTTCCTCACTTATCTCCAATCTGGAGAGATTAATTAGGCAGGTTACACTAGATTAGGCAGGTGCGTGATTAGTGGGATGCATGGCTGGGTCAACATGCAACCTGATTTATGAGGGCAAATAAGACTATTTATCTACTTTCTTAATATGTCTGAAAATTTGTTAACGTAGCTATAATCTGGGACGGAGGGAGTAGGTTAATTGGATTTAATTAATGGATTCGTCTCACAAATTAATCTCCATCTATGTTGTTAGTTTCATAATTACCGTATGTTTAATACTCTAATTAGTGACCATTTTAATGTGATACAAACTAAAGTTTAGATATGAAAATAAACATTCTTTAATTATATTTAACCTTTGTAATGGTAATGTCTATAACACAAGGCATTTTTCGTCTTTCCTACCGGCGCGGCGTCAGCGCGCCACTCACCCTAGCACCCTAGTAATAAGAGCCGACAATGAGCCGTCCATCTACGAGAAATCATATGGTGAAAAAGATAGGTAACAAATTACTGTTGGTCCGATACCTAATTTTATTAATTTCATTTTTAATGGTGATTATGTAGATGGATGGTCTAAAGTATTTTAACAGTAAAAGTAGCTCCAAGTACCACCATACTTTACAATCATTGTAAAGAAGCTTCTTAAAAAATATTAAATGTAGTTGTACTTCGAAAACATTTGATAATATCACAACAAAAAACAACGATCTTTACATAGTTTTCTAAATAAAATAAATGGTGAAATGTTACAACCAAAAGTTAAATAATGAGAAATATTTTGACATAGAGGTAGTATTCCACGCCAAAAGCAGGTACCATCCTCTCCGACCCCCCCCCCCCCCCCCAACAGCACACACACCGCCGTCAAAGCTAGCACGGCATCTACTGTACCACATCGCCACCTGCCGAACTGATCTAGGAGTAGCAACATGACGGCCGCAGAAAGCTGAATGGAATGGCGGCCAAAAGCGAGAGGTCGCAGTGGACTCTTGCTTGCGGATCAGAGAACGCGTGTGGTGAAGAAGCCCGGCTAGCTTCCGATGATGACCTGACCAGCAGCGACGACGCGTACTGTGTCCTGTACATGTGTTCGATCTTGCGCTGGATCATCGGAAAATCTCTGTGCGGCGCCCAAAAAGTGGGAGATTCCGTGCGTCCATGTGCATGCACTTTGGTCCTTGGAAATCATGGCCGGTGGTCGCCGATAGCTGCTGCGCCACCGTACGTGTGTGTGTACAGGCCCGTGGTTGGTATCGCTCACGAGCTAGTACTACGCTTTGTTCCGGCCACTCAGTCCTCTGTTCGGTCTTTATCAACAGAGTTCGTGACGTGCGTTGCTTGTCGAAGCACATGTGATTCATGGTGGGGCTTGCGAGAGGTAGCTCTGAAGTCTGAACTAGCATTCAGGTTCAGCCAATCCAGATATATAGCATAATAGCAAATCTTGTAGTACAAAAAAAAACTACAAAAAGCAAAATGGCGTATCTTGTGTAGAGTTTGCATTCTTGCAGATGATCATTTTCTGTCAAGACTATTTTCACCAGCTGATGACCGATGAGTGCGCCGCCCACCGCGACTTGCAGACGGGATGAGCACATTCTGTCATCTACGCTACTTGGCCACAAGTAGTAAGTACCCTTTCTAGCTCCTTCCTGTCTTTCCACAATTAGGCATCGATAAAAAAAAATCTGAGCCGTCATTGCATATTTGTTTTTTTAAAGTCACAGGAGAGTAGAGTTACGTACTTTTACAGTGAGAAGTTGCTTGCGTATTTGTTTTTCTGGCGGCACACTTAATGCATGCTTTACCTGAAGAACACTCGTTGGAAACTGAGCAACGGCTGTTGAACGGCACGCTGGTGTGTACTCATATATACGTAGATCGCAAAATCTCTCACATTAGTCCGGTCAACACGAACGGTGGAAGTGGAATGAAGAGGCTTTTCTTCTTTCGGTTTGATGGCATCGCTTGCCTCGACCGGTTTTACTTTCTGCTTCCAGCATCCACACCAGACGACGACGCGCGCGAGCTGGGAACGAAGAAGTACATGCAGCACCACGACGGCGCGCCGTTTTTTTTAGGTCCGGGCGTTGTTGACACGTCGCTTTCGACGCTTGGATTAGGGTTTGGCTGGTCGTTTTAAATGCGGCAGGGGCCGGTTGTGTCCGTGGATCGGGGCGGATGCTTCCTCCCGGGCGCGTGAGCAACCACCATCTATCGGGTATCGGTCGTGGTCTTTCGAGCCGCCAGGCAAAAGTGGACGATTCACCACCATAAGCAACACCGTACAAATTTCAGCCATGAATTTGATTAAAAAAGGTCAGCCATGAACATAGAGGATTGGATTTTCCTATTTGCGAAACACTGTAGAGCTAGAGGGGTCGTCTAAAGTAAGTCAGGCCTAGATCTTAATTAACTAGCCGGCAGAGAAGAACTAATCAAGAAAAGCATTATGCTACTCGACGCCCCTAAGAAATTCTAGTTCAATAAGTATCCAAAGCCTGGCTAAGATGTGTCCTTAGGCATAGCACAATAGGTTGAAAACAAAAACAATGGAAGAAGCTCACCAGACAAGCACAATTGCAGTTTAGTAAATATTGTGCTAGTATTCACAAAACGACGCTAGTAGGAATCACATGTGTTTTTTATTTTCTTTATTGTGTTATTTTTTGATATTTTTCTCACAACTATGAACACCTGAAAAGGAACCACACAAAAATTGAAGGTCAACAGAGGTCAAATGTGGCTAGAGCAAATCAAACAAGTTTGCCGAAAAGCGGGTAAAGACAGAAATTGAATTTTTTAATTATCTTCCTGAATTGTTTTAGAATGTTTTTAGAAACCACACCCAACATGAACTAGGGTAAGCCTGACAGTAATACCTGAGTCTCTCTGATTACCACTTGATAGGAACTAGGATGACCCAATCTTCAGTTAAGAAAGATAAATTCATTTTTTTTGGTAGAATGCAACACACCGATCCAGCTTCAGATCTAAAGATTCAAACTCCTGCAATCTTAGCACCATGATTCCTTCGGTTATCAACCGTGTCATGATCCGGTTGACCTGGCCAAGAAGGCTAATCCCTGCCGGCGAAACAAAGAACACAAGCAACAAGCCAACAACTCGAAGAACAAAACTCTCAATTATATTGACAATATGTGGATAAAAGATTAAGAACATGACGACTGTTCGAAGACAGAATTATCTAAAGCAAAACCCCCAACCCTATGGGGGGCTGCTGAGTTATAGGGTTTGGGGACGTGATCCCCCTTGAACGCGCCCGTAATTGAGCTCTACGAGATACACAGCCCAAAGGCTGAAAAGTGGTGTCGTAGCACAATGAAATATTCTAGATGCCAACTTATTCGGACGATTCCCGATGACTCAGAATGAATTTGGACCTGAAACCAATGCCATTGGCATCTCTATGTAATTATTTTTCCAACCATATGTGGATCGTCGAGATCGGACTCTGGATGTGTCCTGAGCGTCCAATTTACTTCAGGCTTCTCCTGGACTATGTGGTGGACTCGAAGCTGAGTTGTATTGGGCCTCCACGTGCTTGGGTTTTCCTCCAAGCTCCATGCTTCCCTCCATGTATCCTCTAGTCTACTCCTTGGTTCCTAATCAGAATATAATCATTAGGTAGTAAACCATTCTCAAAACTATTACTAGAAACACTTAGGAGCGAGCTCACTTCTAAATTTAATTGCCGCGCGCGAGCTCTTGTGATCGGACCTTGAATGGGCTGAATGTTCAGAGTGATGTCCTCATCACCCGCAGTTACTCGAATTGATTGTGGGGCTCGTATGAGCTTGGGCGTAATCTTCTGTGCTGAACATACAGGAGGTTGGCTCAATGCTTGTTGCACCTGTGCTTGCACCTACTCCGACACTTCCACACGTACAACATCCATCATTTCCATCTAGCCTCTCGTTGAGCGGATCTCCTGGCATCGATCGTCTTGGAAGGCTATCGCCCATACTACCTCGTGTGCGCCTTGGGTGCTCAGTGTTTCCCAATGCATGAGTCAGCTTGTCAATCTCCCTGTCAGGCACGAAAGTTCATTGAGCGACCTCCTCGTGTGCAGCCTGAATCCTTCGGGCTAGTTCCGCAGCTTAGGGATTAGGAGGGCGAAGTGTGCCATCGGGATTATATGAGAAAATCAAGCATGTAGTAGTGCACTACCATATACCTTGCACTTGCAGCCACTACCATAAATGTCTTGCATTTGCACTGTTGCTACTACGTTGTGCATTGCCAGTCCCTGCTCCGTCCAACCCATAGTCTAGTCCCATGTCCACCTACATTTTACTCGTACGTACTCCCTCTGATACGTTCAAAATTGTAAATCATTCTGACTTTCTCGGGAGGTCAAACCATTTTATGTTTGCCAAAAATTGTAGAGGGGGTCACAAAATTTTATGACACCAAATAGAATTTCTATGGAAATGTGTTTAACGAAGAAACGAATGATACTTATTTGGTATTATGAATGTTATTGTTTTGTCGTATAAATTTAGATAGCTTTAGATGTTTTGGCTCTCAAAAAATTAAAATGACGTACAATTTGGAACTAATGGAGTAGAAAAATCCATGACAAGCAGGTCAGCGGGCTATGACAAAAACTGAAAACAAGTAATAGTTAGTGTGGACGCTCACACCATGTTTAGGGTATGGTGGAGGTATGGAGGCCATACCTTGCCATAGGCGTCCTCCGCTACTGCTGCGTAAGAAGGCGAGCGGGAGGAGGCACCAGTGCTGAGGAGTCGAGGTGCAGAAGCTACTAGTAATGAAGAGGTGGCAGAGGGGATTTTTTTAGAGTTAAAAACACCAGCAGCCCTTGAACTTGTCCGTGTGCCACTTAGGTCCACGAACTTGCAAAATCGAAATCTAGCACCCCAAATTTGTTAAGTTGTGTCACTTAGGTCCATACCCCTTCAAAATCCGATGTGGCACGGTCACGTGGCACCACCTAGGACAAACATATGCAAAAAAACCCTTAATTTTTTATCTTCTTCTACATCTACATCCCCCCATCTCTCTCCTCTCTCTCCCCCACCGGTGCCACCCTCTCCGACCGCTATCAATCCACCACCACCCACCGCCACCCTGGTCCGCGCCGCCGCATCGGAGGAGAGGAGCATGCCGCTCCCTGGTCTGCACCACCGACCGGGGAAGTGTTTGCTGCCGCTCCCTGGTCCACATCACCGTGTTGAGGGAGTGGAGCCTGCCGCTCCTGGTCCGCGCCGTCGCGCCGGGGGAGTGGAGCCTCTCGCTCCCTGGTACACGCTGCCGCGCCTGGGGAATGGAGCCTCCCGCTCCTTGGTCAGCGTCGCCTGGAAGGCACATGCCTCGAGTCCGCGCTACGCTTTCGTCGAGCGCCGCCGGTCAAATCGGACCGAAAGTTGGGGCGCCACCGGGTAAATTACGGGAGAGAGATGGGGTTGGAAAGAGATGAGATATTTTTTAGAGGTCTTGTTTGCATATATTCATCCTAGGCGGCGCCACGTCACTGTGCCACGTCGTATTTTGAAGGGGTATGGATCTAAGTGACACAACTTAAAAAGTTCGGGGTGCCAGATTTCGATTTTGCAAGTTCGTGGACCTAAGTGGCACACCGTAACAAGTTCAAGGGCCGCTGGTGTATTTAACTCTTTTTTATAAAAAAAAAATAGCGCCCTTTTAATACTCGTTGCATTGTTTTGGCCATTATCTTGATTATATAATTCTTAATCTCGACCCTACAAGATCTGGACCATGCATGTAATGCAATTTGATGAAAATTAATTTGTTATTGGCGCTGTCATCTTCAAACATCTAGTGTTGATTTACTGGGTATATCAGATTTTGTAGACTTAAAGCAACTGCATTTGTGTCGTCTTATCGACAGTGTTGCGCATTGGCATGTAATCTTAAAACTACGTAGCATTCAAAATATTGGACGTCTAGTTTAAACCAAAAAAAAAAACTCATACAATAGTGATAGAGTTGTCGCATATTCCTAAAATTTAGCGAGACAATTATTTCACGAAACAACGATCTCTTTCTGTCACCTCACTCTCTCATTGACATCAGAAACGTAAGAAGGCTGCTGACGTATAGTAATGTAACCTTGGTGTTTTTAGTGGCGTCACACAACTGCATTGCCATGACCCTGATGTCACGAATCTGAGACGTACGTATTACGCGCCTCGTGCCTTCGCTGCAGCCGCAAAATGAGGTCTTCGGTCCCGCGTGGAATTTCGCAGCCATGCCTCGCCACAGATCAACGAAGAGAAACCAAGAATTGATTGGTTAATAACCTCGCAATGGCGGCTTCCAGCACGGAGCCAAGGAGTAAGTACACAATCGTTTTGAAATTCAATTCAATTGCTTTATTGAGTTAGCAAGTCAACAGGCAATGTGTGTACTAACAAGGGGGTGGATCTCAAAAAACTCTGAGGCAAATCATTTACTTTGACTTTCCATGTTGACGTTTGGCGTTAGCTTGCGACGTCAGATTTGCTACAGAACAAAAGAGAGTGATGTAAGGCGAACAAACTACGTATAAGTCAACAAATTAAACAAATAAGAGAAACGTCCAAATGTGTCTCAGTAAAAATATATGGTTAGAAGATCATAACTACACTGAACAAAAATATTGCAATATACAAGACAGTAGCTTCCTGGCAAAATCATTTAGAGCAGTCCCTGTTGTTTAGAGCAGTTTCGACGTTAGCACACTGTTAATTAGCTCAGGTAATTACAGGGCATTAATTGCAGACCTGCATGAATATTCGTTGCTGCGTTGCTTCCTAGCTTTAGCTGCATGTTGCGGAGCAACGGGGGCTTGCTGATATTTGTGGGCCATATTAGATGTCCAAAGCTACAGTGACTTGTTTTCTCAGATAAAATGCGAATCATAATGTGAAAACAGATCTTATATGTTGACGCCTTCTGGGTCAACACATGAATGTGCTAGATCGCACGTCGTTGAAATCTCCTCGCTGGAGCTCCTGGACGCAGCCGGTCATACCGCCTGTACATGCCAGTCAGATCTCCTGTAGCAGAGGCGCCACGAAAGCCTAAGATTTCCGCCTCGGGAGGGACCCCGTCAGAGGCGGCGAACTTAGGGTTGTTCTAAGGTTGGCTAAGACCACTTAGAACGTCCTATAACACCATAGAGACGAAGAAGGAAGCAAAGGGGTTGGAAAAGCTAGGGTTTGAAGAAAAAAGTAACAATCAAATATGTTATGTATGATTGGGTAGGGATCCTCAATCGGCCACAAACCTTTATATTTATAGGGTGGAGAGGTCTTGCCACGCACGAAATATTGTTTGCAGTTCAAATCTTACAAAATCCTTAATTCTACTTGGACTCGGGGCCATGCGGTCAGACTGTCTATGACAGGTGGTTAGACCGCATGGCGCATTGCCAGACCGGCTACAGGATCCAGCCGGTCTAACCGCATGTTGCAGGCGGTTAGACCGGCTGTCCAAGCCAGATCGGCTCTTAGCCATTTTTATGCCATCAACACTATAAAACATTGTCTGCTCTCTCTGTCTGTGCGTGGGATGGAGCCAGGGAGGGAGTGACATGATCAACTAGAATTTGTTAGGGGGGTTTTTTAGGGCAAATCATTCGGGCTTATATTATAAAGGAAGGGTTACAATCAAATGAGAGTGCATCCGATAGGAAGTTTGGAATGGTACTCTCCCAAGTACAGAAGCTATCAGGTGGGTTTGCAAATTTTGCACAACAGTGAGCTGCACCATTTGCTCTCCTGTTGACATGGCTGAAAGAAATCGAATCAAAACCCTTATGAAGCTCGTTGACCTCATGCCAAACACTCACTAAGACTGAGCGTGCTCCATCCTAAGTCTTCATCAGGTTTACCACCGAGATGTTGTTAGATTCTATCCCAATTCTGCTTGCCCCGGTGTCCTTCGCCATCATTAGGCCATCACGGATCGCCAAAGCTTCCACCATAAGTACATCTTCTAGATTCTCATACCATCTTGCCATAGTGCGAATAAATCCACCAGCCTAATCCCTGATCACCGCTCCTGTTCCTCCTTTGAACGTAGTGCCATCGAAAGCCCCATCAGTATTCAGTTTTAGGAAGCCCGCGGCAGGTGGTTTCCATATCGTCGTCTCCCTCTCGAGTGTCCTCTCCTCCTTTTGATGAATTTGTAGAACATCCTCTACCATCTTTGTGACAAACCTTGCAGTGGCATAAGGACTCCAGCTCTCATTGTCATGCCTTCTCCTATTTCTCCCTGTCCACAGAGACCAGCAGCAGCAGACATACAAAGCCGCATCGTTGGCCTTACAAAGTTGCCCTACAAGCAGGTCTTTCGCCCATGTGTCAGGGTGTAGTCGTGGCGGCTTCAGGCCTGTTATTTCCTTAGTGCAATCCCAAAACCTGTGAGCATATATATGAACACTCAAACATGATATGGGAAATAGATTCAGAGGAGTGTCCACAGTCATGAAAATGACCTTGCTTCGCAATGTGGCGTCGCAGCAGCACCGCTTTGGCCGGTAAGAAGCTATGAATCGCTCTCCACCAGAATATCCTTACTTTCGGCGGTATTTACATTTTCCACAAGTGGCGCCACCACTGTCAGGGACCTTCTCAGCTTGCCGTGCCCCCCTCTGCATGATCAGCTTCCAACATTTGAATATCTTTTAGTAGCTTCTATGCACAACGCATCGAGTACATGCCATTCTTTTCAAAGGGCCATGCATTTAGATCATACAATGGGTGTGAGCTCAGTTTGATTTTCAGAACAACCTCAATATCCATCACACTCATATTCTCCTTCAATTTGTCAACATCCCACACCCGTGTTTGTTCTGTTATCAGATCAGCTACAGTAACAACTGTTGCCATATCCAACCTGACAATGAGTTTCATCGACATAGTGCCAGGAATCCAATTATCAGACACACATCAATTGATGAACCGGTGCCAACTCGCTTAATAAGTCCTCTTTTCAGTATGTCACGTCCATGTAGAATTGACCTCCAAGTCACTGTACTTCTCTTTCTCCTCGTGGCCTTCATAATATCCGAGTTGGGATAGTATTTACCTTTCATTACTTTGCTACATAGCGACTCTGGAGAGCTCATCAGTCTCCATCCTTGCTTCCCCAGCAAGGCTTGGTTGAACAATTTCATCTCCCTAAAACCCATGCCACCGTTATCTTTCATTTTTGTGATATTCGAACACTTCAGCCAATGAATCTTGTGATTGTCAATAGAACTCCCTCACCAGTAATTGGATATGTATGAGGTGATTCTTTGACATAACATGGCCAGTAGTTTGAAGCAGCTCATAGAATAAGTTGGGATGGCCTATGCACTGATTTCAATAGAACTTCCCTTGCAGCACAACTCATATGCCTTTTGCCCCAACCATTCACTGAATTCCTAATCTGATCACCAATGAAATCAAAAACCCCATCCATTGATCAATGAACGGCAGTTGGGAAACCTAGATATTTCTCACCTAGTGCCTCAGTTGATATATGTCCAGGATGGAATGAATCTCCTCCTTATACCCGGGTTTGGTACTAGAACTGAAGAAAATAGCCGACTTATGCTTATTCACCAGCTGTTCAGACCCCTTATGATAATCATCCAGGATCTCTGCTATACGTCGTGCACCTGTGCCTGTAGCCTCAAGGAAAACCAAGCAATCATCTGCAACAGGAGATGGGATATCCAAGGTGCATGACGACTAACTCTCAATCCTCGAGCAATGTAATTTGGGCTGCTGCTCTTGAGCATAGACGTTAGCCCCTCGGCGCACAACAAAAACAGGTATGGCAATATGGGATTTCTAATCACTTCTTGCAGGGGCCGAGCGCTGCGCCATACCTCGAATTTTCCACGAGGACCGCCCCCAGAATAATCCTGTTCCATCGCTCCATCTGTCCAAGCTACAACCTGTTGAGTGAGATGCGCAGGACGATGAATTGGAAAGCAGAAGGTCAACCTGGGACGAACTAATGCCGATTGTTTTTTGGGCCCCTTCTGCTGCTTAATGGCCCAATACGCTAGCCCATCGTCTAGTTGCCCATGTACCAGGACGGTGGCGCGTGCGCAGCGAGCCAGGACGGTCCCTGGCGGTCAACCGTTCTTTTTAGAGTGAGTTTAGATAGGGAGAGAAAATATTGTAGATTAAAAAAACACTGTAGATCGTGTTAGGAAGCATGTTTTGTGAGTCGGAGAAATGAGTTGAATATGGAAAATTTGGATGAATATTGTTTTTTGGTGAACTATACGCACCCTTAGCTTTTCGTCGCACGGCCACAGACGACTTCGTATGCAGGAGAAGACAGCCAAGCCCATGCAGCGGCGGCTTGGCAGTGCGGCCGCATTGCACACTAAGGTGAAGTGCAAGCAAGGCACAAAGAGCAGCCGTGCAGCGTGCTAGTGTCTATCGGTCAGCATGCAGAAACAGCAAACAGGACAAGGATGCAGCGCAAAAAATAAACTGGATTAAAGGGCAAATTGAATCCTTGAGAGGTATACATTGCAAGTGTTTTTCTGGGAATTGGCGGATATCTATGTGCTTGGGTTGATTTCACTCTTATTTCTTTTGTTTACTCTACTGAAATGTTAGACAAATGTAACTTACATATATATGTTCAAACACTACTAAAAAGGGTTTTCGAAGGCGGGCAAAAGTGGATTTTGGATGCGGGCATACGATCCGTCTCTGAGCTGGAGCTTCTGTTAATCGCATGCTAATGGAGGCGACCGCCTCCGTTAATGTGCATTAAACTCTGTTACTTGTATTTTACCTATACAACTGTGCCATACCTTAAGTTTATTCTGTCCTCGGTCACCAATTCTTGTGTGTGTGGATAGAGGGAGTGACATGCTCAATTAGACTTTGTTATCCAATTAATCATTGTCCTTTTGTTTTCCAATAATGCTTGGTTTTATTCTGTTGATTTATCCAAACAGCATGAATCACTGTTATTGTCAACCTTGTATTGACCTTGAAATGTGTGAGGAAGCATGTCCAAATATGTTCTTATTTTTTTTGCTAAACATATGTAAATTTCTGTTAGGCTCTGGTTTTCAATTGCACAACTTGTGTCTCGTTTCCTTGACTGCATACAATTGACCTAGACTATCTTATCTGTTTGTATTCATATAGTGCCAAAATGAAACAGGAAACATTTTTTAAAAGTAATTAAGGAATAATTTAGGGAAAATTGTTGAAATGTAACAGGGAGCAGTAGTGGCTTCATTTTTGTGGGTGCAATGCAATATTTTAATATTGTGTTGGCCTTTGTGTTTTGTTTTTCTATCTGAAATATCACATCGTGTTTTTAGGAGGGGTAGGGGCATGTGCTGTCTTATTGTTATATTTTTATGTATTTATATTTTTAGTGAGTTAGTAAGTTTTTTAAAAAACGGCATGTCTTGAGCAAACTATGATTTTGGGTTATACTTTCATCCAATAGGTTACAGATGAATATTTTCACTTAATTGTATTCTTTTCATAAAATAGATTTGTTGACGACCAAGATGGACTTAGGTAGAGAAAACCAGAACTTCCGGGATTGGAAACCGGAACTTCCGGGTGTGGCAGGGAGTCCGAGAAAAATTAGGAGAATTTGTTAGATTCGCATTTGTAAAACGATTTCTTGCGTGGCATGATCTCCCCACCCTATAAATATAAAGGGCCACGGCTGATTGAGGGTATCGAATCGATAAAAAACACAACTTTTATCTTTTTTTATCTTTTCTCCTTGCCCTAGCTTTTCCAATCTGTAATTTGTTGTTCCTCCTTCGTCTCTACGTCGATTGAGGGCGTTCTAGGTGGCCTACCGACCCTAGAACAATCCAGAGCGTGCCTGCCCCGACGGGGTCCCTACGAGCGGACGTTCTTTGGTTTCTCGCTGGACTACTGACAGAAACCGAAGGTTTTGGGTTCTAAAACTAGAAGTTCAGCTTTTGAGGGTTAGTGCTGCAATTTGAAACCCTGCTCGCTGCACGTGCTAGTGCTCTCATGTGTTGGTACATAATTTGCGCTAACATATTTTGGCGACTCCGTGGGGAAGAAGGAAGGTCAATCGGCTGCCATGGCCGGTAAATTACCTAAACTTGGTGAGGTTTATGCTAAAAATATTCAAAGGCCGACGATTGAGCAAATGTCGGCCGAGGATCAGAAGGCATTTGAGGAAATCTGGAAGAAGATCCATGAGCGCAAACAACGTGATGCTCGTGAGTTAGAAGAAGAAGCCGTGAAGCAATATATATCACAATACTCCATGGATCGTCAAGGGCATGTCAAGAAGGACAAGGATGTCATCATTGATGTTTCCCAACTTAAGGTATAATCTGATTTATCTCCCAATGTTAATTCAGATATTGCAAATCTCATTGATACAAGTGTTGCTACTCCTATGAACAATAAATTTGATGCTATGAATGAGAATTTTACAAAACTTGTTGGTCAACTAGATGCTAAGATTAATTCATTGGTTTCTAGCAAAGGTCCTAGTCCTTTTACTTCTAATGCCGAAAACAATGAGAATCTGGATACTTTTGCTAATCTACATATATCTAAAGTTCCTATTGGTGCTTCGCCAGAAAACCATATACATAGCCGTACTACCGTTGGTGCTTCGGCTTGTGTAGGAAGCACGATGGGTATTACTAATACAATGATTCCCCATACGGTTCTGTCTAGCGAGCCACCTATGAGTGGATATGTTCCTTTGTCTAATGGTTTGTTGCCACATTTAAGGCCGAATCAAACGCAAGCTCATGCTACATATAGCACAACACCTCCGAATGATTTTGGTGTTCCCAATTAAGCTTTTAATCAACCTATGTGGGTGTAGAGTCCTGACGGACTAAACAATCCTGGCGGACCACCCTGTGGGCCGGCCCACGTACAAGACTTGACGCACAAGACAAGGATTAGTCCTAGTCGGTTTGGATAAACTGTATCAGGGAATTAGAGATTAACTTGTAAAAGTCTCCTAGTCCTATACGGTCTCCATGTAACCCTGCCCTCCGGACTATATAAGGGGAGGCAGGGACCCCCTTCAAAACATCTCATCAATACAAGATACACCATACAGGACGTAGGGTATTACGCACATTGCGGCCCGAACCTGTCTAAATCGTCTCTTGTCACCTTCGGCTCTAGATTCTCGACGACTTCTCCCTAAACCCTTCTCTCGGGGCATCCCCTTGAGAACGTTGTCAGTATAATTCGCCGACACTTTGGCGCCGTCCGTGGGGATCTACTCGCCGAGAACTCGCTAAAGAGTCGATGGCCTCGTTCAGCGCCTCCATCGTCACCAAGTTTGAGGCAGGCGCCACCTTCGTCTTCGGCTCCTGGTATTGCATCGCAAACCAGGAAGGCGAGCTTCAACACCAACTGCGCTACGTGGTGGTTGCATCAGCTTCGCCACCCGCGCAAACCACTCCGCAAGGATCCCGGAAAACCTTAAATTCCGACACGATCTCTGGATCGTATCCTACTCGGAGGAGTACATGGCGCCCGAAGCAGATTCAAGCTCGGGCCGACCACGTCAACTCGACCCCTGTCAAGCGGCAGGATCAAGCCACGCGTCCACGACTCCCTGGCGGACTCCAGATCACCTCCGTCTTCCGCCAGGGTTCAACAATCAGGACCGTGACAACAACCCCACGGGCATCCAGGAACTCTGGTTTCGATTCCCGTGGATCGAAGACTTCATCACATGGATCGCGCGCACCTCAGTTTCCCTTCGGGCTAACGAACTCAGCCGCGATTCACCAGAATCACCTGAAGAGGAAGTTTCGGCAACCTCGCCGGACCACCTCGGATCTTCTCACGACCACAACTCCCTTGGGGGTTATCGTTCATTGGCCTGACATGGACCCCGAGGTGGCCCTCCACGAAGCAAACGTACCCTCCACGGTACGGGACATTCTACCTCTGCTTCCCTTCCAGGAAGGTAGAGAACTCCCTGTTACCATGAGTAACAGAAAAACTGGGCCTAACAACCCCGGCCGCTAGTCCTATGTCATCCTCAATGATTACAGCGACGATGAAGTTGTCTCCGACGACGCTCCAACCGTTGATGGAGAGACCGATGCAGACCGAGAACTCCGTGTCGAGCGCAACCGCAACCGTGCCCTCCGACGTCGCTTCATTCAAAAGAAAAACCTCAATGCTGAGTTCGACAAGGAAGGCATCTTCAACTCCCCTGTGGCCAACATCATGTTCGGGGTCAGCGTCTTCGAGGGGTTCCAAGCTACCCCTGAGATCGACCTCGCTAAAGCCCGCCTAGAAGCCGCAGCGGTCATGGTTGATCGCTTGGACGGAGGCCGTTCCGCCTCCAAAAGCAAGAGTTCTTTGCGCCACCAAGCACCGTCAGCTAAGCGTCAGAGCAGCCACTACGGCAGCTCCGCCGGAAGAACAAAGGACATGGCCAGGCCTCGTGAGGAAACCCGCCGTCCTCGCGAGGAACCCCCCAGGTCCAACCGCCGCGAAGAACCCCGTCCGGCTCGTTCTCACATTACACCGAACGATGCCCGCAATGAAATCCTCCGGATCCGGGAAGGGAGAGCTACCTCCCACGTCGCGGATTCTGCGGGAGGATATGACGTCCCCAACCCCGATGCCCTGCCATGCTACACACGCGCCATCCGCGTCAGCTCCTTTCCGCGAAAGTTCAAGTCGCCAGGCATCACCAACTTCGACGGGAAGCAAGACCCCAACATCTGGCTACGTAGATACTCTTCTGCAATCGAGGCATCGGGGGGCGACGACATCTCCAAGATGCTGTACTTCCCAGTTGCGATGGAGCAAGGTCCACTCACCTGGCTTGAGTCCCTTCATCCAGACTCCATCGACAGCTGGCACGCGCTGAAGAAGGCTTTCGTCTCCAACTACCAGGGTTCTTTCGAGCGCCCTGGCAGCAAATATGAACTCCGCGCTTGCAAACAGAAGCCAGAAGAGTCCCTGCGCGACTACAACCGGCGATTCTTCGCCATCAAGGCATCCTGCGTTCCCATCCCCGATTCAGAAGACATCGACTATTTTCAGAAGGGATGACCGACCGCAGCCTCTTCCGTGATTTCGGTCACAACCGTCCTCGTGACCTCGAGGAATTCCGCGCGCTGGTGTCCAACTGGATGGACACCGATGATCAAGAACGGGAGTGCTACGGCAAACGGTCCGCCAACCCTGGTCGCAGGAATCAGGAAGACAACAGGGATTAGCCGCGCGACTCCTTCCAGCGTAACGGCAACAACCCACGAAAGCGACCAAACAACATGGTCTCAACCGTCCAGACCGTTCGCGCCGCTAAGTCTCCGCAGCAAAGAAGGGAAGAATTCAACAAACTTCTCAAGAAGCGCTGTCCCTACCATCCCGACAGCAAGCACACCATGGGCGAGTGCACGCTCCTTCGGGAAACGTTCAGCACGCCCAACAAGAAGCAGAGGTCGGATGGGGACGGAGACGACAAGCACGACAAGGGAGACAGCGGTTTCCCAGATGTCACCAATACTGTCAATGTCATCTTCGGAGGCATGGCAGTCAGCGACACCTCGCGCAATCGCAAGAACGCGCGGCGCGAGGCCTACGCAGCAGAACCTGCGGTGGTTACACCCCTACGGTGGTCAGACACCACCATCACCTGGTCCAGAGAGGACCAATGGGCGGAGATCACCTCTCCCGGACGATATCCTCTCGTCCTAGAGACCGTGGTGGCGAATAGCAAGCTCACCAAGGTCCTGATTGATGGGGGCAGTGGGCTCAACCTCATTTTTGCCAAGACGCTGAAGTCCATGGGGCTAGACACAAGCACGCTACAGCCGGCAGATACTCCCTTCTACGGCATCGTACCTGGGAAGGCTGCCATCCCCCTCGGGCAAATCACCTTGCCCGTCACGTACGGTACTGCATCCAACTACCGTACAGAGTTCATCAAGTTCGAAGTTGCAGACTTCGAAACATCATACCACGCCATCCTCAGGCGACCAGCATTGGCCAAGTTCATGGCCATCCCCCACTACACTACCTGGTGTTGAAGATGCCAGGGCCTCATGGCGTTCTTTCCCTTCGCGGTGATATCAAGCGCTCCTACCTCTGCGATAAAGAGGCAGTGGAGTACGCCGTCAGAGCCGCGTCCACCATAGATCGCCAAGAGCTCCACCCCCTGGCTGCCACCGTCATCGAAGAAGACGGTGATGCCCCAACGCAGAAGAAGACGCGAGCCATCAAGCCTGTAGATAAGGTAGCCACGAAGACAGTTGATCTCCAAACAGGAGATCCAACGAAGACAGCGGTGATTGGCTCCACCCTCACTCCTGCCTAGGAAAGCGCGCTCGTCGACTTCCTGCGAGCCCAGGCTGACATCTTTGCTACAAAGCCTTCCGACATGCCTGGAGTTCCCAGAAAGTTGATCAAGCACAAGCTGGACCTCAACGAGAGCGCAAAGCCCAAAAAGCAGCGCCTCCGAAGATTTGCCACCGAGCGTCGGGAAGCCATCAAGAAAGAGCTAGCTAAGCTATTAGCAGCCGGCTTCATCAAAGAAGTCTTTTATCCGGATTGGTTAGCCAACCCTGTTCTTGTAAGAAAAAAGAATTCAAATGAATGGAGAATGTGCGTTGACTATACTGATCTCAACAAACATTGCAAGAAGGATCCCTTTGGGCTTCCTCGTATTGATCAAGTCATCGACAGCATCGCTGGGTGCACCCTACTCTGTTTCCTCGATTGTTACTCAGGATATCACCAGATATCGCTGAAAGAAGAGGATCAGATCAAAACCTCATTTATCACGCCATATGGCGCATATTGTTATACAACCATGCCTTTTGGCTTGAAAAATGCAGGTGCCACATATCAACGGGCGATACAGGGTTGTCTTCAAGACCAACTCCACTGAAATGTCGAAGCCTACGTTGATGATGTGGTAGTCAAGACAAGAAACCCCGAGGATCTCATCGCTGATCTCACCGAGACGTTCGACAACTTGCGCAAATGGCGGTGGAAGCTTAATCCCGCCAAGTGTGTTTTCGGCAAAATCAGGAAAGCTCCTCGGGTTCATCATCAGCGAACGTGGCATCGAGGCTAATCCAGAAAAGATAGCAACTATCATGAACATGGAGCCGCCGCGTACCGTCAAGGATGTCATGAAGCTTACGGGCTGCATGGCTGCACTCAACCGCTTCATCTCCAAACTTGGAGAACACGGGACTGAGTTCTTCAAGCTACTCAAGAAGCAAGACAGATTCCAGTGGACACAAGAAGCTCAAGTCGCCTTCGACAAGCTCAAGCTGTTCCTGACTACACCACCTGTGCTCACTGCACCGCTCTCGGGCGAAGACCTCTTGCTCTACATTTCAGCAACCACCAACGTCGTCAGTGCCGCCATTGTTGTTGAACGCGACGAGGAAGGTCATCTTCAGAAGATTCAACGACCTGTGTACTTTGTGAGCGAAGTCCTCTCGGACTCCAAATCAAGGTACCCTCAAGTTCAAAAAATTCTATATGCTGTCTTAGTGACATCCAGGAAATTGCGGCACTACTTTGACACCTACAAGATCATCGTGGTTACCGGATATCCTATTGGCGAAATTCTCCATAATCAAGACGCTACAGGGCGTATCGCCAAGTGGGCTGTTGAGCTCGAAACATACAGCATAGAGTTCCGTTCTCGCACGGCCATGAAGTCTCAGGCCCTTACTGATTTCATATCGGAATGGACCGAGCACAATCTTCCAGTCGTCATCACCAAGCCTGAGCATTGGATCATGTACTTCGACGGTTCACTCAAGCTGGAAGGTGGAGGCGCTGGAGTCCTGTTGATTTCACCTCGAGGAGATCAACTCAAGTATGTTCTGCAGATTCAGTTTGCCGTCACCAACAATGCTGCAGAATACGAAGCACTTCTTCACGGATTGAAGATGGCCATTACCCTCAGTATTAAGCGTCTGCTGGTGTATGGGGATTCAATGTTGGTCATCAAACAAGTCAACAAGGACTGGAATCGAAATCATGAAGACATGGATGCGTACTGTGAAGAAGTTCGCAAGTTGGAAAAACACTTTCTCAGCATCGAATTTCATCATGTCGAGCGAGATTATAATGTCGCTGCAGACGTCCTATTAAAGCTGGGTTCTTCCAGAGCAGAGGTGCCTAGTGGGGTGTTCGTCAATGAACTCTCTAAGCCATCAATTTCTGCAGCGGCAACTTCTGACGATACAACCTCAGCCCCTGAGGTTATGCTCATTGACGCTTCCTGGAGCGCTCCAATTATAGATTACATCTTGCACGACAGACTCCCTGCCGAGAAGGCAGAAGCTCAGCAAATTGCTCATCGCAGCAAGTCCTATATTATAATTGGAGACATACTGTACCGACGTGGTGCACGCTATGGCGCATTGATGAAATGCGTCTCACAGCAAGAAGGAGTCAACATCCTGGAGGAAATTCACGCAGGTGAATGTGGCAATCATGCAGCTTCCCGCACTATCGTGGGCAAAGCTTTCCGTGCCGGGTTCTATTGGCCTACAGCTCTACACGACGCTGAAGAAATTGTTCGTCACTGCAAGGGTTGTCAATATTTCGCTCATCACTCACATCAGCCTGCGCACAAGATCAAGTTGATACCTCCGTCATGGCCGTTCGCATGCTGGGGGCTTGATATGATTGGGAAACTACCCAGGGCGCCTGGTGGATTTGAATACTGTTTTGTCGCCATTGACAAATTCTCAAAGTGGATAGAAGTCTTTCCGGTTATCAAACCAACCTCTGAGAAAGCAGTCCAATTCCTCCAAGAGTTGATTCTTCGCTTCGGGATACCACACCAAATCATCACGGATTTGGATACTACCTTTACAGGCAACAAGTTCCGGGACTACTGTGAAGATCGCAGCATCGAGGTATCCTATGCCTCTGTTGCTCATCCTCGTGCCAACGGACAAGTTGAAAGAGCCAATGGCATGCTCCTTGATGGACTTAAAGCTCGCATGGAACGAACTCTGAAGAAAGCAGAAGGCCGGTGGATGAAAGAACTCTTTCCAGTTGTCTGGGGCCTACGATCTCAATCCAGTAAAGCTACAGGGCAATCTCCTTTCTTCCTGGTGTATGGATCTGAGGCTGTCCTACCTGTTGATGTCGTGCATGGTGCTCCTCGCGTTGAGGAATTCCAAGAAGCCATGGCGGACGAACAACGGATGATGGAGGTTGATACGGCTGAAGAAGTACGACTGGCAGCCTTGTTACACAACGCTGCCTATCTTCAGGGTATCCGTCGTTTTCATGACAAGAATGTGAAGACAAGATCATTCCAGATTGGAGACTTGGTGTTACACCGAATCCAGAATACAGTCGGTCATTCCAAGCTTACTTCACCTTGGGATGGTCCATTCATTGTTTCCAAGGTCCTCAAGCCAGGCACCTACAGACTTCAAACAGAAGATGGTGTGGATTTACCAAATCCTTGGAACATAGAACATCTACGCAAATTCTACGCATACCTCCTTCACTGCAACAGTGCTTCGGCACCGCAAGAACCAATTGCTTCGGCATCCAGAGTTCTTCCGTAAACATTGCTCCGGCAATACATGAACTGGTTGCTTCGGCATCATATGTTCTTTTGTACCGTTGTTTCGGCAACGAGATATATTTCAACAAAGTTCCCTTTACTGGGTTGTTTATTTTGTCTTCGTGACATCATTCAAAACTTCCGTGTTCTTTCTAGACTCGGACAGTTTCCTCTTCGTACATTCGGAGCCCATAAATGAGGTTTATCCGGGTTCCTTTGGGGGCCGAGAACGGATCTATTCCTTCAATTTCGCTACTTTGCGATAATTTCCAGCTTAAAGCTGCCGCTCCGTGGGTCTTACTGGGTTCTTGCTTCGGCAAACCACATACAGTTTGTTCCCAAGTATCCTCCCGGGGTACACTCTAAAAGATAGCTTATGCTATAAGAAATCTCCCTGGGTTCCCTCGGGTCCTTAAACAGGGCTGTTTTTCAACAGTTAAAATCTACGCAATGTACATTTTGACTAAGTCCTAGTCATTGACACAGGGACAACCCAGGAATTCTTAGAAATTCTTGGTTTTTTTTGCTTCAAGCATGGAATTAACATATTTCATTGCATAACATTTATATTACAAGAATATTTGTTCAAATTACAATTAAGGCTCTGAGCAATTGCCTCGGCAACTAGCTCGGCCTCTTGTTTCAGGTCCCTGAAGGCGGCTTCAGTACAATTTGGCTCTGCGCCTTCTACAAGCTTGCCTATATCTACTTCAGGGTACCTAGACCTAATTACAGCAAGGACATGCACAAGACAGGCTTTTGATGATCTCTTGATGTAAGCCTTCAACTGTCGTGGCATGCCCTTCAGGCGTTCCAGGAAAGATTGCGGCGATGTAGGGTCTTTCGGGACTAAGGCTTTCACCACCGGGTTCGCTGCTTTTTCCAGCAATGATATCCGGTTCAAGGCTTCGGCCAGGTCGTCGTCTGACTTCTTCATCAGCCGCAAGGATTCTTCAAGCTCTGACATCCTCCTGGTTTCCTGCTCAAGCTTCTCGTCCAACGCCTTCTTGTCAGCAAGATTCTTCCGCGCCTGGACGAGTTCTTCGGATAGCTGACTCTTCTCTTTGCGAGCGTCTTCAAGATCCTTGGCAAGCTTCTTTTGCTGCTCAATGATTCGAATTAACTGCGCGTCAGCATCCTTGCGTTGTTGGACTGCTACTCTGAGTTCTTCCTTGATGATATCGTGTTCAGCAGACAGAGTCCTCAACGCTTCTTTATGGCGGTTGACCAAGTTGGACCAATCCATCATCTTGCTCTGGGTTGTCTTCAACTGTTGTTGCACCCCTGCTCACACAAGACAATAACAGAATTGTTATTCTACAAAAGCAAGGGATACTTCGTTACAAGATTCTGGCAGTAACAGAGTACCTTTGAGCTCTGCTTTGGCTACGGTCAGCTTCTTCGTCATGTCCTCCTTCTCTGCGACCAACTCCTTGGTTCGCAGATGCAAGGTACGGATCATGTTGGCATCTTCCGCCTCCTAGAGTGTGCGGTCTTCACGTTCACACTCCAGCTCCTTTTGGAGACAGTCTGCCTTGGCGTGCATCAGCGAGATGTTGTGGATATATTCCGTCTTCTTCCTCGATGCTTCGTCGACGGCCTGCATAAATATTGTTTTGAGCTATACAATCAAATGGATGACAAGTACAGGGTTGTTTCACAGACCTTGAAGTAGGCTACTGCTCTCTCGGCGTGGTACAGTCCCCTGTCAATATGTTCCTCATCTTCCTCCGCGTCCAAGATGTACTCGAAGGCCTGCGGATTTGGATTCAGCATCGGATCGTAGCTCCCGATGCGGAAGCTACCGATCTCCTCTTCAGTACCAGTACCTCTGGGTACTCTGGGGATTTCTTCAATAGTTTGCTCTTCGGTTGATGCTTCGGCTTGGTTACCCCTTGAGCACTCTGCTTCTGGAACTGCTTCTGCCCCGATCTGGGTTGTCTCCGTGACGCTCGGGGGCTCAGCAGTGTTCTGGTCGCGGCGTTCAACTTCGGTTTCTTCAATAGCCGCCTGCGTGACCAGTTCATCAATGTCCGCCAGCACCTCGGCAATCGTTTCTTCAACTTGTGCCTCTACAGATGCTGGCGGATTTGATGGCGTGGCTGTTTGAACCTCTGGCAGGGTTGTTTCTGGTACTTCCCTGGGTTCTTCGGGCACTATGGCCTCTGGTTCTACAGCCGCATGATCAATTGATGGCTCTTCCATGGCTTTTGATGGAATTTCTTCAACTCTGCATCCATAATTTTCTCAGTCACCATGGATTGTTATGAATGTTTAATCTGTATACTGCGACAAGATATACAGGGTACTTACATGGTGGAAGGCCGCATGGGGATCTCTGGCTCCCCCAAGGTGAATTCCTCCTCAGTCTCCTGTTCTAGAGCTGACGGTCCAGCTAGACAGGGTTCTTCAACCATTGAGATTGTCCCTTCAAATGGCACGGCGACAGGATTCAAGATGTTGTGCAGAATTTCAGCTTCAGATAACGGTTGTTGTGCAGTTGGGCTAGGCTGTGGCCTGCTGATTCCAATTTCTCCAATAGCTATCCCCACTGATGATGGTGTCTTGAGTTGTGGGGATACCTTTGCCCTTTCATCTGGGATCACTCTTGCCCGGGGCTTGGGCAGAGTTCGTGCTCTCTTGGGCACAGGTGCTTGTAGTTCTGTCGTTGCTGGCCTCTTGGCTTCTTCACCTCTCTTGGAGGTTGCCCCTGTTTTGCCTTGGGGTTCTTCAAGCACCTGTTGTTCAACATGAGCATGTGGCTCGTCAGGTTCTTCAGTTGCAGGTTGCTTGCGTTGGCGAACCTGATCTCTTACCCCTGGATCCACACAGCGAGCCAATAAAGATGCTTCTTCGGTGTTGGTTGGGTCCAGGGGCGGTAGACTCACATAAAGTGATCGCCGGGCTTCATAATGTGATGATCAAGACATTAGTTCATAATACGCTTTCAACAATAAGGCAATATATTGCTTTCAGATATGGTTCTTACCTCAGGTGTCATGGTGATTGCAGAAATTTCCATTATCTCTGGAAATTGTTCATCGTTGACCACCAGAAACTTCTTCAAGAGTTGGTTAATCCTCTTATCTGACATGTCTCCGGTGGCATTCCTTGAGGGGTCAGATTCTCCAGAGTACAAGTACCCTGGATTGCAGCGTTGTTTGCATGGTTGGATTCTCCTCAGCAGGAATGAACGATACACCATGGCTCCTGTCAGCCCTTGTGCTTTCAGATCTCTGATCATATTCAGCAGCTCAGGGATCTGCATTGCTTGATTAACTCCAATTGTTTCACTCCAGAATGGCTTCATTACTGGAGGATTTCCTGAGCGGCTAGGTAGTTGTGGCTGGTGGTTCCAAGCGTAAAACCACTCCTTCTGCCAGTCCTTCAGGCTTTCCTTGGTCGCATGATCCAAATATACTGGCTTTATGCCCTGACGGAACTGGATAACTACCTTTCCTACTACTTGCAATGGTCCGCTTGAAGTCTTCACTCTGAATAAGTGGCGGAACAGAGCAAAATGTGGATCTATTCCAAGAAATGCTTCGCACAGATGGATATAGATCGATAGATTCAAAATGGAATTGGGGTTCAAATGACACAATTCAATTCCATAGAACTGCAAGACTCTACGGAAGAAATCGCAAGTTGGAAGACCAAAACCAACTTCATAAAATGCCTTCCATACCGTCAGCTCCTCGGTTTCTTCAGTAGGGTACTCATGCCCGTACGCGCACCTCCATTGACTGATCCCTTGGGCTGCTAGGAACTCATCTGCTTCCAGAGTCTTGATATGCTTTTCCTTCAGATTGCTGGTTGGCCAGTCACTGATTGGATCTTCAATGCTTGGCATGTCCCCTGTGGGTGCTGCTTTCTCGGTCGTCATGACCTCCTTCATGGCTTCTGCTCTCCTCTTTGTGCCCTTGTTTCGGCTGGATCCTTCACCACCGGCCATCGCGGTCTTTCGAGACTTGGTGTGGATTGGATTTGGGTTGGGGGAAGATGTGGAAGATTTTTGCGTGGTCTCAGGATCGCAAGCAAAGAAACTGTCGCAAACCCTAGATCTGTTTTGCCAAAGGTGTGCAGAAATAGGGGAGGCGAACGGTTTATATTGGCTTTTCGAAGCGACACTTTGGTACTTTTCAAATTTGGTCCTTTCTTGATCCTATATTTGAATTCGTTCAAATTTAGGCTCGGGGGCTGTGGACATATTTTCAGAAAATATTTTTCTTCGGAAATTGATTCTCTTTTGGTTCGGACTTCGAAACAGCCTCGAATTTCTTCTTCAAAGATAAACGAGGCTCGGGGGCTGCCCAATTGGGCGCACCTAGTCGGTGCGCACCAATCCGAACTTCGAGAAGACTTATGAGCACATCGTTACCTATTGAACAGCATGGTTGCAACTTCCAAAAGCAAAGAACCCTGTGGGTCTCAAAGAACCCTGGCGGATTTCAAAAGAACTCTGGAGGACCTCAAAGAACTCTGTATTTTCAACAAGGCTGTTCTTCAGGAGATAAGGTGCTCGGGGGCTTGTGGGTGTAGAGTCCTGACGGACTAAACAACCCTGGCGGACCACCCTGTGGGCCGGCCCACGTACAAGACTTGACGCACAAGACAAGGATTAGTCCTAGTCGGTTTGGATAAACTGTATCAGGGAATTAGAGATTAACTTGTAAAAGTCTCCTAGTCCTATACGGTCTCCATGTAACCCTGCCCTCCGGACTATATAAGGGGAGGCAGGGACCCCCTTCAAAACATCTCATCAATACAAGATACACCATACAGGACGTAGGGTATTACGCACATTGCGGCCCGAACCTGTCTAAATCGTCTCTTGTCACCTTCGGCTCTAGATTCTCGACGACTTCTCCCTAAACCCTTCTCTCGGGGCACCCCCTCGAGAACATTGTCAGCATAATTCGCCGACAACCTAGGTCTGATGTAGAAGGTTTGAGAGAGGGGATGTTTGAGATGTTTAAGAAAACGTTTGGTTGAGATCCTTAAGCCACAAAAAGAACATATCAAAAGCCTTACCCGTTAACTTATGAGTGTGTGAATTTTCCACAAGGGTTTAGGATTCCTGAATTTACTAAGTTCACTAGTGATGATAATAGAACTACATTAGAACACATAGCACAATTTGTTATACAATGTGGTGAGGCCAGCAGCCAGCTGCAATGATATTTATAGGATAAGATTATTTTCTTTATCTTTGTCCGGTGCTGCATTTACATGGTTTGCTTCATTACCACAAAATTATATTCATAGTTGGCCTGATTTAGAACAAAAATTCCATGACTATTTCTTTACCGGTGAATCTGAATCGAAGTTGTGAAATCTTACAACGGTTAAGCATAAGTTATATGATACTGTTACTGATTATATTAGAAGATTTAGAGATACTAGGAACTAATGTTATGGTTTGACAATTGCTGATGGAGATTTAGCTGATCTAGCTTTTTATGGTTTACTTGATTTTCTGAAAGAAAAGCTAGAAGGGCAAGAGTTTCTAGATGTTAGTCAAGTATTACAAAAAGCTCTGGCTAATGAAAGCCGAGGTAAAGACACTAGAAACTCACAAAAGGCTAGTGAGAAAGCTAATCGTCCTATTGTACTATTGAGTGTTGTGATTAGAACGATGGAAGCAATGATGTTTATTCCACTGAATTTGCATGGTCACACAAAGAAAAGCCTAGTACTTGTGCTTATCTAAAGCCGATCCGAAAGATTCGGCAAGAAGAGATGAAATTCACTTTTGATGTAGCCAAGTGCGATAGGATTTTTTATGAGCTGTTAAGGATTGGAAAAATCAAATTATCTCATACCATGCCACAACATGAAGAATTAAAGAAATGTGATTATTGCAAATTCCACAATTCTTATTCTCATGCCACTAATGATTGCAATGTGTTTCGTAGGCAAATACAATCGGCTATTTATGAAATTCAATTAGTTTGTAATGATATGCAGGTTGATCATAATCCTTTTCCTGTAAATGCCCTTATGAACAACATTGAATTGACAAACCCAAAAGTGCTCATTCGGCTGGATCAAGCCGAAAAAGCCAAGGGAAAGAATATCATCATTGGAGAGGAAAGGCCTGAGAAGAAAGTGCCACTGAAGGAGACTCCTCAAGTTGCAGCAAAAGCTTCGACGCTCGGGGGGCAAGGCAAGAGGAAGGAGACCGATGCTTCAAACCGGTTTTAAAACTAGTACCACTGGTTTA
This sequence comes from Digitaria exilis, assembly GCA_015342445.1. NCBI lineage: Eukaryota > Viridiplantae > Streptophyta > Magnoliopsida > Poales > Poaceae > Digitaria > Digitaria exilis. The sequence goes on from JACEFO010001803.1 coordinate 1,086,171, forward strand.
TCCAGGGACAGCAGGGCTGACTTCAAAAACAAGGTCAAGCCAACCTTTGTGGAACTCTTGGCCAAGTACAAGAGCAGAGGAGCTAACCAGAGACAAGGAAGTCGGCCAAATAAAGGCAAAAGGTCTAATTTTTCACCTAAACATAAGGAGCAACCATTCTTTTATGAATCTCAAGTTAATTATGTTTATACACCATATTCATATTTTGGTTCGACGACATCTTGGTCTTGGTCATATCCTTTCTATTATTCACCTTTGGATTATGGTTGTTCGTATATGCGTTCTTATAATTTTTCAAAAAAAAAAATATGCATTCTTATATTGTTAGCAAGTTTATTTTCCACATTTCAATTCCTAAACTTGCCATGCTAGAGTAGGATTGGAACTAGGTTGCAAAACTCGTTTTGATCATTAGTTAGGGATAAACCACACTTGGTAGGCACATGGGGTGAATTGGCTTGTTGCCTAATTCACCGCCCCCCCCTCTTAGGCATCTTGATCATTTCAAGTTTGACATGCCATTTCATCATATGCCTCGAGTGCAAGACACAGAAGTTACCTCAGGTGCGTCTACAGAAGCAAAACATAGGCATGGTGGCCATAACTACTGACCAGGGCAACGGAGAGCAGACGCCTGGCGGGTCTAGGAAGCGGACCTGGTACCGCTGCAACGCCGGTGAACCCAAGGGTAGGGCCGTAGAGGGTGGTTGGGCGACAGGTCACGAAGAGGCTGAAAAGGGGTGGTTCTCCAGCACCAAGAAAGGATCGATGAGCTACAGCTGCTATTGTTGGCCGTCCCTATCCTTCACCTACCGATTCCCATGGCAGGGAGCCTCGCGGGCAACCAGATTTTGGATGATAAAATAGGGATAGAGAAAACGTGATGAAGGAACTAAAGAAGGGGAGGACAGGAGGCCAAGGGAGAGGTTGGCCTCACCTCTACCTCGCAATCTTCAGAGGCTGGCGGCTGATTGCGCTAGATTCTGGTGACGGTTTAGTGGCGCGAGCGGTGTGGGATGGCGAGCGCGGGGGCGACGCGAGCTGCTGGCACCAACCGTGCAGAGGCGGCGGCGATTGGAGTCCACCGCGCGGCGAGCGAGGAGCCATGGACAGATGGAGCTGAGGAGGTGATTGGGTAGTGGCTGATTTTTTTACCAAGTCGAGGACGACGGTTGACTCCCGACAGTGCGGCGCGCAGGCCCAAGGACACCAGAGGCGATAGGCGCCACCACCACCAAGCCTACCATCGACAGCGACGGCGGGAGGTAGCCAGAGCCACAGGAATGGGAAGGGATCGGAGTGGCCACGTGCATGGTGCGGCTGCGCTCATAGGCATCGATGGAGCACGAGGGCGGGCGGTGCGGCAGCTGGGCTCGGAGGCATCGACGAAGCAGGAGGCAAAGCAGGGAGGTCGATTTCTTGGGCGAAGAAGGATAGGTCGTAGGTCTTACGTGGACCTTTCTCCCGCGGTGTGTCGAACAGACGTGACCAATGGATCGTCGCCAGTGCAACGTGGGGGCCACATGGCTAGCGCCCACGCGAAGTGCTCTGAATGGGTAGCGAAATCCTCACTTCTATAGCTAGGATTATTATGTGTCCCTATTTTGTAGGTTATTCATTCAGTTGTTCTGCATGAAAAATGAACGAACAAACGACGAAGTAGACAAGGTCCACAGAGCCAAGAACTGTGGGCAACGGGTAGCAGCGGTTGTATCGACTATGCATATTGTTGACGACCAAAATTGATAGGTTTATGACAAGAGGTTAGACCTCCCGTCACAACCAGTCTAGACCAGCTGTGTAAAGTCCTCCAAATTCATATTGGACTTCGTCAATGGATTCCTCTCGTCGAGTAGATCAAAATTCATACGTAGAACGTCCGATTTGGAGTACGGACGAGAGAGTTATGACCTTGGAAAGTTATGCATCCTGAGACAGGCGGTTAGACCGCCCGAACAAGAGGTCAGACCGGCTGTGCCTAGGTAATGCGAGTTAGGAATTGTAATTTGATAGGGTTTCATTGTACTTTTGATTCCTTAAAGGCAAGACCTCCCCTCTCCATAAATACAAGGATAAAGTCTATTTTTTATCATCCAACTATGGCCCGAGTTTAATTTTAGCCATGCAACTCTAAAACCAACCGGTTATTCCGTTCATATATAGCCATCGGATGGTTTCGATGAGTGGTTTTGAGGACGTGGACGCCACGTGTCTGTGGGACCCACATGTCATTCCCCTATCTCAAATCTCTCTCTTCCCTCTGTCTGTGCGCCGCCGCAGCCCGCAGCAGAGGCCCACGGCCACTCCAGATCCGAGCGCGGTGGGAGGCGGAAGTACCAGGCAATGAGAATTGAGGGGCCCTGCGAGGACTCCAGCGCCGGGCGCGGCGAGCAGCGAGAGCAGTAGAAGCTTCTGCTCCATGGGTAAATGGGGGTCCCGAGTCCATTGAGTTTGGCAAGATCGAATTGAGGTCCCGATAGGCTCGATTGAGGTCCGGCACCGGCGATTCCCTGTACAGGAAGGCGAAATCATGGTCGACAACAGACAATCGAGATCCTACGCGGCCAAACGAAGTGGCGGAGCTCTGCAACGAGTTCATGCTACCTATTGTAATTCACGTCGTCAACAGCTCAATGGGCTAGGCAGCCGCCATGGCCTTTTCTTCACGTCCTTCAAGCTCACCAAATTGAGGTCCGGTGCCACCAAATTGAGATGCCATGCTGTCGATTTGTGGTCCTACATAGCTGAATCGAGCTTCGGCGCCACCAAATCGAGGTCCCATGCTGTTGATTTGAGATCCCACACAACTTAGTTAAGCTCTGAATCAACCTCCCACCACCACCGCTCGGCCTGTCGCCCAGGAGGGCCGGCCACCGACGCTCGCACAACAGCATCCACTTTGGTGGCTTCGCGCAGCTCAGCTCGCCGCTATCTGGCGCCGGTCAGGCGCGCCGATCCCCTGCTGCCGCCGAGCTCAGACCTCCGCCGCAGCCATCGGTGAAGACAGAACATAGAGGAGAGAGGAAAAAGAAAAATAGACTAACATATGGTCCCAGTCAACAAAACCATCTGATGGCTCAAAATGAACGGTTCTGAGAGGTGTATAGTTAAATCCAGTTTTGAAGTTGCATGGCTAAAATCAAACTCGGGCAATAGATGAATGGTCAAAAATAGACTTTATCCTAAATATAAAGGGTCATGTCCGATTGACAATATCACAATCGATGAAACCAATCTATCTTTTATCTTTTTATCTCTCTTTGCCCTAATCTTTTCTAACCCCATGTGCTGTTCTTCTCTTTTCTCCATGGCAAGAGAAAGCGCTCTAGCTGGCTTGCCAAGCCTAGGGCAACCCTGCGTGCGCTTGCCCTGACGGAGTCTCTCCTGGGTAAGCGTTTGTTGGTTCATCGTCGGGTTGTTAGAGGGAGTCTGACCGCCCGTCACGGAAGTCTGGTCTGACCACCCACCGCATAGGGGCTGCAGCGAGCCCCTCCGTACCCCACCCCGCACGCTCGAGTGTGTCGGTGGACTGATAAAAAAGGCGTCAACACATGTGTACCGTGAGATCGTGTTGTCATTGGATTCTTCATTGTTTATGCTGCTGTCTGCTCGGGTGCTCACCATGCAAGCTTTGTTTAGAAAACCTGGGTGAGTTTATTTGCAGAGTTAGAAATAAGATAGAAGGCCAACAAAATATTAAATTGAAATATATGTTGTGTTGTTTAGATGCACCCCATATTACTCGTAAAAACACAGCCGCAAGTAGCCAATCATGGGACAAACTGTGTTGAACATGGTAAAATGTGGAATTAGACGCCATGATTTTCTTCTGTCAGCTCAAGGTCACGGTTCTGGACAGCCATGACAGCCACCCTCAGTAAGCCAGCCCACGTGCTCCTATGAGGCTTCATCTTCACGTAGAATGGTGACAGTGCCAGGTTCTGGAATGTGATGGACAACACAAGCACAGTCACAACCACAACCACGATTCCATCGCATTCCAGCCCATTTTATCTTGGAACTACACAAGCACAGTCACAACCACGATCTGTAAGAATCCCACAGACACGTAGTATCAACTGAACAAGCAGCGGAGAGCACGGTCGTTCCTTGCAGTGTCCCAGTGTGCAATCTGACCCTCGGCGAAGGCCAGGCAGCAGGGGATGCCCCAAGCGCCATGAAACCTGGAGAGGCAAACAGAACAAATAGCTGTATTGGAGCAGCCGAAGTGCAGCCTTGGTTCGGAATGCCGCAATCCGGCGGCGTCAGACGTGGAATCACTAAAGTCAAGACCAATGGGTAGTCCCCTGTATCGAACACGTAAAAAATAATCAAATGCAAGAAACTTTCAGTTAGGGGTGGGCATATTTTTCTCGAAAACCAAAAACCAAAAACCGTAATGAACCGAACCAAATTGTCGGTTTTTTTGTTTTTCGGTTCGGTATCGGTTTTTCTATCTGCTCAGATCGGTGTCGGCTTCGGTTTTAGCCGCCCACCAAACCAAACCACCGAATCACCGAAGTTCACGTCTTCCCGACCTCATTCCGCGCGGCCCAGTAGGTACTTGGTGCTCGGCCCATCTTGCCTGTTGGCCCACGAGCACACACTGCTTGCAGCAAACCGCACCAACCCTTCCATCCCTGTCTCTCTATTCTGATCTGAGTAAAAATTCCCCTTCTGTCTGTTCTCTCCGGCTCTCCAGTTGCTTCCCTCGCGCCGCCGCCATCCAAATCCAACGCGGCCGCTGGCGGCCGGGCGACCGTGCGGCCGTGGCCACCTGCCAGGCGCAGAGCAGTGACAAGCCACGCGGCGGGCCAGGCGCGGCGGCGATGACGCGGGCGGCAGCTGCGCAACAGCGCGGGGCAAGATCAACGCGAGCGCTGAGCAAGTGGCTGGCGGTCGGCGTGGGGCAGCATGGGCCGGGCAAGCACGCGATACTACCGTCCCCAAACCCCAGCTAGGCGTAACGCTGTCCATTCTTTGCTTCTTGCCTTGTCTTTTTGTTCGATCCAAATAAGTGTCTCAAATTGATAGGCGTCCATCTGGATTGGCTTTTCTATGCTTGATTCATGTATGTTTTTTTTATTGTTTGCTTTTTCATTGGATCCTCGGTTCAATTGGCCTTGTTCGCTACGTCTATTAAAGTTCGGTGGTGTTCGGTAAAAACCGATAACCGATCCGATTTAGGAGACACCGAATTTGTCGGTTTTTCATTTTGCCAGGAACCGATCGGTTATGAATCTTGAAACACCGAATTTTGTTATAACCGAATTGTCGGTTTTAACCGAATGCCCACCTCTACTTTCAGTGGTTAAAAGGGCCAAGGGATTTTATTTTAAACAATAAAGGGCCAAGGGATTGCTCAGTGCGCTTACATTGGGCAGTAGAAAAAAGTGTGTGTCACCATGAGCCAACGACCCAACAGTGTGTCAGACACAATAGCTCCGCACATTGGCAAGAAATTTGCGGCTGCAATGTACACGAAGATGATAATAGCACTGTTTCAACCTGCGTGAGAAGGTCTTCCCTCTTAAACGAAAGACGTGGGGGCGGTCTTACCCGCCGTCGATTCGGGGGACTTCTCCAATACCCGCCGTCGATTCGGGGGACTTCTCCAATGTCCTGTAAAGACGGACGCCATGTTCAAGGTCATGTGTGCACATGAGTCCAATCGAACCCAACTTTGTTTTGTCTAAATTTATAACCTTTTGTGCCTATTATCTTTTTATTAAAATTTATTTGATGATTTAGATGATTTTATATTGTTGTCTACTATACCATACAGAAATAAAGATGCAGCGTGCATCGACCGAACGCACCTAACACAATATAAAAAAAGACACGGAACACGAGAATAAAGGAGTGTACACCAAATTTGTGCCCAACCTTTCATCAAATTAAGTGTTTTGGACACGAAAATCAAGGAGTGTAGCATGTCCATATCCATGCATGGATCTCAAGCTGCTTCAGCTTTGGTGGCAATCGTCACTTTCGATGTCATTGGTGCACAGCACACAAGATCTGACTCTACGGAGGGAAGTCAAGAGACACTGTTGGCACTACATCGAGCCTCCGATCCTTAAGCTAACATCACTACTACCTCTACGCTCCGCTTGCTGCGGCCCATGACAATGGGGCCTCCAGTCAGGCGTAACCCCTCAGAATTATAACTTTTTGAGCCTATTATCTTTTAAAAAGTTATTTTCATTTTTAAATATTTTTTTTCCAAATTAAAGACCCAGTGTCCACTGGGGGTGAACACACCGAACACATGTACGTGGTCTGACTTACCGGAATTGTATACCGATTTAGGGTTCAACCTCCCATCAAGAGAAGCTTTATTGGGACACAAGAGTAAAGGACCCATGCACATTCTTGATTTTAACGAGGGGAATGTTTAGTAAGAGTCATCCTCATGCAATTTCTTTTTTTAACAAATAATTAAAGAGCAGCAAAAAGCATGTTTCTTGCACGCGGAGAAGAAAGTGCTAGCTATATTCTTCACACAACAATACCAGTTTCACACATATCATTCCAGAAAAGTTGGAGAGCCTAAACAACAAAATAATAATAATACAGCCTGTTGCAGTGTCCTTCCCACTGAACCAAAGCGAGGTCTCCCCTGCTGTGCCTATCTATCCACCATCCCTCCCTCTATATAACGAGATGCCTCATCAGTTCTGTCCTCTGTCACAGCATGGTGCCGGCAGTCCCTGAGCGCTCTACGCCTACCACCTTCGCTTCGAGTGCCGGTCTCACCATCCCAGCTGATAACTGTGAGTAATCCTTTGTTCTCGGTTTACCCTTTGAATTGAAATTCTGCTGTAAATAGGGGAAAATCCAGCATTTCAGTATAGCTCCGACGTGCAGAATACTCCTTATTAGATTCTATAAAAGAATGTCTTTTTGCCTTGTTCCAGACACACATTTAAACCTTTTTCCCTAACTTTTGCACTATCTTTCTGGATATCGAGTGAATTTACTAGGAAATGGCCATGGTATTGCAAGATTTACCTGAAAGTGTCACTAGAATAGAATACTTAAGGTACAATTTCTGTCTGACAAGAAAGCATCATCCCACATGCACATGTCAGCAAGCTTATATAGTTAGTAAATAAAAAAAATGATTTTTGTTTCGTTCGATACATATATGACGAGGCCATGTAAAAATATTCTTACCAACTTTGCATGTGGACATGGATTTAGTTGTTAGTTAATAATAACCAGTCAGATGCATGATAGGATATTTGAAAGAAGACCCACTTACGTATTACTGTGATACTATCATGCCATCCAAAATATCCTGCCACCTAGGGGTAGGTGTTCCTCAACAAACAGTGGCAGGCCAAACTCATCCGACAAATTTAACCAAACCATTGTCCAAAATCACTACCATCTATCCATGCCAGGGGCACGACTGCACGAGTGCAGCCACGGCGTCCTCGCAGATGCAGATGTCCCTTTCTGGGGAAAGACACAGTGCCAGCATCCACCGACCGCATCTTCACTCCACCCGTTACTCGGCTCAAGCCTAAATCAATGCAGCATTGGTCTTGTTCCTCACGATTATTTTGTATTTTCCAATAAGCGTCACAGAGCCCCTCAAAAGTTTAATAACTGCTACTACCATGTGCAATTTTTTTCTTAACTCTATTTTCTTCTTTTCCAAATAATACTTCTAAACTTTTCAATTGTCGTGCGCACCTCTTTATATAGAAACTAACAAGAGAACTTTTGTGGCCAGAGTATGTGACTTCTGCTGGATTTTACATGCCTTTTAATTGTCTCATCACCATGAAGGCAGCTGTAGTTGGATTGTTTTCGCTAGTGCTCATGGCTTGCGGTATGAATGTTGCCAATAGCAGCTCCGCTGCTGGAAATGAAACAGATCGATTGTCACTACTAGAATTCAAAAGGTTGATTAGTGTTGGTCCACAGCAAGCCCTGGCCTCATGGAACGACACCACTCACTTTTGAAACTGGGAAGGTGTCGAGTGCCGGATGAAACGTGTCACTTCTCTTGGTCTTCCTAACCGACGTTTAGTCGGGAACATCTCCCCGTCACTTGGTAACCTTACATTCCTAGAGTATCTTGACCTTTCGGACAATAGACTCACTGGACAAATCCCTTCATCCCTTGGCCAGCTGTCCCGCCTCCAAGTCTTGATCCTGAATAACAACACGTTACATGGGGCTATACCAACGTTTGCAAACTGTTCTGATCTGAACGCACTATTTCTGAGAGGCAACAATCTAGTTGGAGAATTCCCTTATTTGCCTGTTCGCCTTGAAGCATTGGATCTTTCATCCAACAATCTTTCTGGAACTATCCCTTCTTCTCTTGCCAATATCACAACGCTGCAAGCATTAGTTTGTGGTTTCAATAATATTCATGGCACAATTCCAGATGAGTTTGCAAAATTTCTGAATTTACAGACGCTGCATGCTCATGTCAACCATTTGAGAGGTAGTTTTCCACATGCCATCCTGAATATTTCAACTATTGTCGAACTTAGTCTTACGGAGAATCGTTTCACTGGTGAGTTACCACTCAATATTGGTAGTGCATTGCCTAAACTCAAGATGTTCGCAATAGGGAACAACTTTTTTCATGGTCACATCCCTTCTTCATTGGTAAACGCTACCAATTTGGGCATGGTTGATATAGCAAATAATAGTTTCACCGGTGTGGTGCCTGAATCCATCGGCAGACTTCACAAACTCTATTGGCTGAATCTTCGGTTAAACAAACTTGCAGCTCGTAACAAGAAAGAATGGAAATTTATGGACAGCTTAGGCAATTGCACTGTGCTGCAATACTTGTACTTAGCAGGAAATCAGCTAGAAGGGTCTGTACCAATTTCCTTAGGTAACCTTTCCATTGAATTGAAGGACCTAGATTTGAGATTGAATCAGTTATCAGGTGGTTTTCCTTCTGGAATTGCAAACTTTCAAAAATTGATTCTGTTGGGGCTTTCTGATAATCATTTTACAGGCCAGATTCCAGAATGGCTTGGAACCCTAAAATATTTACATGCTATTATATTGCATAACAACAGTTTCACAGGAGCTTTTCCGGAATCCCTTTAAAACTTGACTCAATTGACATATCTCTATATTGATTCCAACCAATTGGAAGGTCATTTACCTGCAAATATGAAAAACCTTCAAAATCTTGAGGAACTTGATGTTTCCAACAATCTTCTTTAATTCATGGTGGTATTCCTAGTCAAATTTTTGGAATTCCAACAATTAGGATGATTAATTTATCCGTAAATAACCTACATGGACAACTTCCGTATGATATTGGCAATGCTAAGCAGCTCACCGATTTGTATATTTCATCAAACATGCTCTCTGGACATATTCCAAACACTCTTGGTAATTGTGAGAGTTTGGAACACATTGATTTGCATCAGAATAGGCTTGAAGGAAGCATCCCCATTACACTAGGCAACATACGTGGCCTACAGACTCTGGACTTATCTCACAATAATTTGACTGGATCAATACCTATCAGCCTGGTCAATCTAGAGTATCTAAAGCAACTAGATTTATCATTCAATAGCCTCAAAGGTGAGGTTCAACCAAAGGAATCTTCAATAATGTAACCGCTATACATGGAAATCTAGATCTTTGTGGTGGGGCAGTGGAGTTACACCTGAAAGCATGTCCTCCTGCCATACGTCCAGATCCAAGTATGCACAAGCAATATAATCTTAAAAAGTTGGTGATGATCCCCTTAGCCAGCATGGTGTCACTTGCCATCATCGTATCTGCAGTGTTGATATGGAGAGTAAAGCAGAGGAGAAATCCGGTAATACTACCATCATTCGGTAAAAAATATCCCGATGTGTCTTACAATGATCTTGCAAGAGCAACAAAGAATTTCTCCACATCCAATTTAATAGGCAAAGGAAGTTTTTCTTCTGTATATCAAGGAATATTGTTCCAAGATAGAATCAAGGTTGCTATCAAAGTTTTCAGCTTAGAGACAAGAGGAGCACAAAATAGCTTCTTTGCAGAATGTAATGTTCTGAGAAATGTGCGGCATAGAAATCTCGTTCCTGTCCTAACGGCATGCTCTAGTATTGATTCCAAGGGAAATGATTTCATGGCTGTAGTCTACAAGTTTATGCCAAGGGGTGACTTGCATGTGTTGTTGCACTCGATTCAAAATGATGAACATACTTCATCTCTGGGCCGCATTACACTAGGTGAAAGGTTATGCATTTTAGTGGATGTTGCAGATGCATTGGAATACCTCCACCATAACAACCAAAGAAGAATTGTTCATTGTGACATAAAGCCTAGCAACATTCTTTTGGACGAAAGCTTGACAGCACATGTTGGAGACTTTGGCCTCGCAAGATTCAGGGTTGATTTCACAGCATTATCTTCCACTAACTCAGGTTCAACTTCTTGAGTTGCTATCAAGGGAACAATAGGATACATGGCACCAGGTAATTGATGTCAATCTTCATATTCATTTGTGTCCATACACTGTCAAGTGTTCACTTTGAACTCAATCATCCTTGGATTGATCTACAGAGTGTGCAACAGGTGGTGATGTTTCTTGTTCTGGAGATGTCTACAGCTTTGGAATTGTTCTACTTGAGATTCTTTCACGGAAGAGGCCAACAGATGATATATTCACAGATGGGCTAAATATTGTAAAGTTTGTTGAGACTAACTTTCCTGACAGGATACTTCAGGTTGTTGATCCGGAGGTACTAAACTACCACCATGATTGTTCTGTTTCACAAGAAGTGTCAATATCCACAATAGAACGAGCCATGGAGGAGTGTTTGTATTCTTTACTTCGTATTGGACTCCACTGCACTAAGTCATCACCAAGCGAACGCATGGACATGCGAGATGTGGCTGCAAACCTGCATAAACTAAAAGATGCATATCTAGAGAAAATTTAGGTAATACTTCCAGTCTATCGATTCCATGATATTGTATTCTTCTAATCATGTAATCAAAGGATAATAACATGAATAAATGCATGAACTGGAACTGATCGAGCCTCTTTTGTAGATTCCATAATATTTTAGCACATGGTTCTATATGTTGTGCTTTTATGAAGCTAAATAGTTCTTTTTCTGTAGAAATTAACTCAGAAACAACATCAATAATATGGATTCCAGAGTAATCAACCTGGTTATTGTTGGCTTAGTGCTACTGTAAGGAACATTTTTACGACAAGTTATGATTTTTAAGAATGAACAGGATATTTTGCTATAATTGTTTTGGTTGTGTTGACGTAGAAAACCAACACTCAGGCTCGAGGACGTTGTGCCAAGCCCAAACCGTCAGCCGAGGTGACTAGGGCGTGCCATACAATTTGACCTGTAAATTAACAAGAAAACAGTACAAACGTCAAATACGAGAGCTTATCGGCTGGATTTCCGAAGGTCTCTCATAGGTCATATCGGCTATCATCAGCCGATGCAGAAAACAACAAGAACCAGCCTAGTGCAGCCGATTCAGCCGATCAGATCTAGCGGATCGGTAGGGTTAGTGCCATGTGTGCAAGATTAACGAAAACTACAAATGTGCAACGTGAACGTAATCGTGTACGTTTTAGACAGGTCTTATCAGTTTTACAATAGATTAGGCAATTAAGCATAATAAATCATGATCAGATCATCTAAGTGAAGGTATAGAAAACCATTAAGGATGCGAATGTACACCTCTTAACATATCCATACGTGCAACACTTTAAGACCCTAACAGATCTAATAGGCTAGATGAGAATATAACATGAAAAGCATTAATAGCCGATTAGATACTCTACAACCAGGATAAAAAACAGGCAAAACCTATATATCTAGCAAACACAGATTAATTATGAATAAATCTAAATGAGATAATAGCGATGCGCCCATATATCAAAGTAAATTCAATAAATTGTGAATAAACCTAGACGAAGCAACAACAAACAATTTCCTAATTCATCAGCACATCACTGGGAATCTGACCAGGATATTGCTCATCACTTGAATTGGGTGGGTTTGCTAGCAGCTTGTCAGCATCATTTGAGGTAACAAGCACTTCAGCCCAAACACACCTTCTCTTCCTAGGATGATCTTCCAGCGGTAGTGTTTAAATCCGTCCCTGGTCTTGTTCTGTCTTAAACTGCGTCTGACAGAGGAGTCTTCCAAGCATGCCCAAGTATGAGAAGCAGGAACCACTATGGGAAGGCAACAGCTCGAGAAGGAGGACTGCTCTGCTCGTCAGATTGGACTATTCGCATCTGTTCATCCTGCACAAGGATCATATCAGAACTCTGAGATTGCATCCGAGTGCTATGGTTAGAGATTGCTGCATTTGGAGCCTCCATGACCTGTTGTTCCTGTGCATGGGCCCAAATAGTAATCATCACCGCATGTAAATTGGGCTGGTAGGTCACAATAGTAAGCCTTTGATCCTCAACCTCCACATGATCCGGTGCATCAAACATGATGGCTGGTATGACAATAGGACGTTGAATCATGTTGGAAGGCATAAGCTAAAAGGCAAATCTCTCTGCAATCTGAAAAGCAATACTAGTGGCTGAGCTCTGTACTTCAGGATCTGATGAACTCGAAGACGAGGATGAGGAGACCGAGCCAAAATTGCTAGACAAAACATCTTCCACACGCAAGACAATGCATGGGCCATGAGCTTGGATATAGTGTGTTGTGGAGCGAGACTGATCAAAAGATATGGAATCTTGTGGATGTGCGGGATGCTGTGTAAAACCATGCTCAAGTGGACCATCAACCTCCATCTCATGACCAGCATCCCCATGTTCAGGAGGAGGTAATAAATCAGCTTGGGTCTCGTGCATCTGATCATTGTTCATGCCAACATCAGCATGCATCTCCTATGCTGTTCCGGCTACATCATGATGCCAGTGTTGAACAACATCGGGGTTAACCACAGGAACTCCATGGATAGGATGAGGATTGCCATCAACTGGAACGGGATCTTCTTCAGGAAGAAAAGCATATGGGAAGTGACCATCTAGAATGTAGCATGCAGCTGACCAGGACTAACCATTACCCCCCAAGACTGAACCACGAGAGACAACAACACTATGTGGTACACGATCAGAAGCAATGATCAAACAGTGAGCTAAGACTCTGGTTTTGTTGGGCCCTCATACCAGTGGAGCAACCGGCCAAAAGGAGCAACCGTTACCTTTAGGAAATCTGAAGTCCGGTAATCTAAGAGGAAACCAAGCAGCATGATCCAGCATTGACGAGTGTAGTTACAAGTGTTGGCACTCCTTAGCCATTACAAATTACTCCGCAAGTAGACAGAGACCATTGTAACCTTTCACTAGGGGAATGAAACCTGGGTGTCAAATCCAAGGAACGATAGACGCGACTAAGCCTAGAACTATTCAACCAGACCCACCAGGGGAGAAGAGGTACGAGGGTAGAGGGTCAAATTTTAGTTAGTCAACTCATTACCCAGATATTTTGCTACTCCCTTACATGATTTGCTTCGACGGTTGGTGGGAAAGATCTCAAAAAGGGGTGAGAGGGGGATCCAATGGCATCCTGCAACCAGTGTTATAAAAACATCCTAACATGGTGGAGTATGATGGACGGACGTGGTTGTCAGCACCTGCCGCCTACCACAACAGTACCATGGGGTGGAACACAACCTAGGATGACTATCAAGCACAGGCATCACACCTAATCTATCAAGCTACTGGCTTCCACCTCACGTTAAGGCAAGAAGAAACCTCAAATGAGCAGCCTTGCTAACTCGAGTAGACAAGGGATCCCGTAGATCAATGTAAGCTAACATACAAATTACAGGAAGTAATGAGAAGGGCTAGCGAGACACTGAAGATAGACGAGGAACTTACTAAAAGGAGCTTCATTCCTCTGAGGTGGATACATCGTTGGAGTTGAGCCGACAATCCCAGCTCGGCTCCCTGTTGGAGTAGAACTGACAAACTCGGCTCTCCTCCCAGCTTGACTCTCAACCAAGCTCTCACCTCACACTCTCCCTATTCTACAAATGAAGTGGAGCAACTACATCTTGGTTTCTTCTTCTCTCCTTGGAATAGTGTGTTGTGAAGTGGAGTTGTCCTTTTATAGCAATTTCCAGATGGTTTGGGGTAGCAATCGATGTAGGAAACCATCACTCGAAGTTGGGCCTGAGAAGCCGAGATAGTGGGACGGCCAGACGGCCTATGGGCCAGACATACATTAATCTCTGTCGGTTCGCACCGCCTTTCGCATTGATGCTCCAGATGGCCTCTAGGTGCTGGTTCCGAAGGCGGTTGCTCAAGTGGAGGCAGTTTGCACCCGAAAGGTTGGTCACCCAATTCCGAGGTTCGTTGGATGAACAACCTCCAACTTCAAGGCTCAGATGGTTGCATATTTTATTTGTGTGCACACAACTCAAGGATGTGGTATAAGGCCGAGGTGGACGGCCGGTCGGATGGGCGTAGGGTTGGCCGGCCGAGCCTCTAGCCCAATCTAGCAATCTCTGTTGTTAAACAAGTTCACTTGGCATTGTTTGCACACTGGAGAAAGATGTCCTCGAGTGGCCTTGGTGCACAGCCGGTCGGCTGGGGTTAGGGTCCGGCCGGCCATTTTCTCCAAAATGGCCGACTTTCCTCCGTTTTCTTCCTATACTCAAATAAACATCAAAACTTGTGAAGATTGCTAGGATAAATATATTTTCCATATTTTAGCCTTTGGAGGTTGTATTTTAGTTAAAATATTACTGAAACTTTAGTGATGAATTCGGTAAATAATGTCCGCCAAAACAAACTCTAAAGTTCCTTGCCTCATCCTGTCGTTCCACAATGATCTCACCACATGCAAACTGAATAGGCGATGCATCTAAAACTGCCACACACTAAACAATACTCTCAAACTCAAAAAGCCCCAAACCGAGAGGAGAGGGAAAAGCGGTAACTATACGAACCAAGAAATCATGTTGAAGCATCGCAACAATCTCATGAATAAGCTCTAGAATATGTGCTTGTACCTCCGGCGCTGTCACCAAGGAGAGGATGGCATATTGTTCATAGAGATGGGGTGGTTCGCCACCAACAGCCACCCGAGAGTGAGCCACGGGGTTCCAACCCTGCACAATGTGCATTCCCAGGGGGGACATACAACATTGGGTTATAGGGCAAGTTAGCCATGTTGGTGGATGCCGGTGGAGACTCCGGCGAGGGAGGTGGAGGCAAGAGGGAGGATTGGCACTATTGGTGGGGGTGTAGGGGGCCAGGTTTGTTCTGTTACGGGATTTGAGGAGTCACCGTTTGGGAATTCAGGATCGGTCACCAAAATTTCTAGAGCACGACGAGGATTGGGTTTGATAACCCAACGCTTCATGGGCTTAGCCACCGGAATGATCTGGCGCTTAGGTGAGCAGAATATGGCAATATGTCCAAAACGGTGACAGAGGCCACATCTAATTTGAAGCTTACAATCAGATTCCAATGACCGATCTCTAAGCAGCGACCGCAAAAGGCTCCAAATTTTAATTTTTCAAACGACCACAATAACTCCATGCCTGACGATGAACCAATCGTAAAAGACTGAGCATTAAGATTCACCGAAGAATGAGCCGGCTTTTTAGGACATACATCTTTGGGATTGAGACTGGATAGAATTCTACCAAAAACAATCTCTGCTGGAACATCCAATTGACTCCTAACTGTAGCATCAGACTGATCAGATCCCAGTAGCCCAAAGATGCAGTTCCTTGCGAATTGATCAAGCAAAACAGCAGTATGAAAAGCACCAAAATTTAAACGAATTGGTAAAGGCTCTGAAACAACTTTTTGATAGGCGAATCTTGCCCGAGTTTATCAGCAAAGTGAACTTTTTTCACTGCCTTCTTCTTAATCCATTTGGCTGTATTCACCGATCGGACTCGTTGTTTCTTAGATGGGACGGTTATCCATTCATTTTCTTGCTCCATTTCCCAATGCCTCTGATGGCAACACCATTGTTCCAATGCCTCCACCGCCCCGCTGCCGCTGCCCACCAGGGCCGAGCACCTCCGGGCAGAGAGGTGTTGATTCGGCGAGGCCGCGAGGCAATTCACCGGCCAGGCGTCGAGCAGAGCGGTCGCCCTCGCTGCCTGGGGCGACAGGGGCGGAGTCAAGGCGCGTGCGACGATGGTGCGAGCGAGACCGAGATAGAGAGAAGAGATACACGGGGAATGGAAAAGGCCAGCTCCGTTGGGCCAATTTGGGCTTTTGCATGGGAAAGAAACGTTGAGCCAAAATCAATCAATGGCCCATTTAAGTTGGCTGCGCTCCTCAGACGCCGCAGAAGCTCGTCTTCAACCTTTGGACATTCTCAGCACCTCCTATCTCCTCTCTCATGGCAGCAAAAAATTATGTGGGGGGGCGAAGGGGGCTCCAAGCGTTTTCTGGAGGTAGGGGGCTCTAGCCCCAGCCGCCCCACCGGTAGATTCGCCATGTCCGAGTGTGCGATCTGATCCTAAAGCGAAGGCCAGGCAGCAGGAGCGGACCCCACTTGCCCCAAGCGACATGAAACATAGAGAGGCAAACAGAACAAATAACTGTACTGTAGCGGCTGAAGTGCAACCTTGGAGTACATGGGATGGGCGCTCCAAATGAAATGGCTATGGTATATGAAAATTAAGAATGATCGTCCCTGAAAGGGATTGGAGATCAAGATCTACCCTAACGTGGTCGCTCTATTCAACATCGGCATAACCACCCAAATTGGAAATGGCAGCTCGACCCGCTTCTGGCTGGACAGATGGTTCATGGGATGCTGTTAGTCGGACCTTGCCCCTGAGGTAGTGGCGTCTGTCCCACCAACTATCCAAGAAAGTACTTTCACCTTTGGGATGCCTTGCATGATCTGGTTTTGGAGGATGGAGAGGACCAGCATCGCTGGCGATTGGACAAATCAGGGCAATTCACGGCCAAGTCAGCATACCGGGCGTACTTCAATGGGGCAATTACCTTCGAACCCTGGAAACTGATATGGAAGTCTTGGGCGCCCGGCAAATGTAAGGCCTTCTTATGGCTGGCCATCCGTAACAAGTGCTGGACGGCCGATCGGCTCTAGAAAAGAGGCCTCCCCCACCCGAACTCTTGCCCCCTGTGTTTGCAAGAGGATGAAACGGCGCAACGTATGCTAGCCTCTTTCGTGTTTGCCCGCGAATTTTGATTCAGAATCTTGTCGCTAATGGGGTTTGCTGCAAGGTCTCCAAGCCTGCAGGAGGAATCCTTCGCACACTGGTGGCAGAGGGCAGCAGCACGGGTATCTAAAGAAAACAGGAAGGGCTTCAATTCAGTTGTCATTTTAGGCGCCTGGCTTCTTTGGACACAACGGAATGCCTGCGTGTTTGAGGGGGCTAGCCCGAGCATCAACAATTTGGTCAAGCAATTTGAAGATGACCTTCAGCTTTGGTGTATGGCTGGGGCTAAGGGCCTCTTGGCACTTGGTCGTAGTGTGTCGTAGGTCTTAGCCTAGCACCCCTGGGTCAGGTCCACCCTGGTGTTTCTTTTTTCTGAAACTTTGTTGTATGTTCTAACCCCTCACAGCCCGGTCCGGAGTGAGGTGGGGCTTTGTATGGGACCGTTTTTTCCTCTCTATTAATACAAAGATACACAGCTCTCATGCGTATTCGAGAAAAAAAAACAATCCGGCGGTGTCAAACGTGGAATCACTGAAGTCAAGACTCAAGACAAATGGGTAGTCCCCTATATGGAACACGTAAAGAATAATCAAATGCAAGAAACTTTCAGTGGTTAAAGGGTCAAGGGATTTTATTTAAACAAGAAAGGGCAAGGGATTGTTCAGTGCTCTTACAATGTGCAGTAGAAAAGTGTGAGTGTAACCATGAGCCAATGACCCAACAGTGTGTCAGACACAATAGCTCCGCACACTGGCAAGAAATTTGCGGTTGCAATGTACACGAAGATGATAATGGCACTGTTGCAGCCTCGAGGTGGTACTTGGTTGTGAGGTACTCCCCCCATCCTAAAAATAATACAATTCTCGTTTCTCGAGGAGTCAAACTATTTGAATTTTAACTAAATTTATCTCTAAAAATACTAACATTCATAGTATAAAATAAGTATTTGATTAGTTAAAGAATATATTTCCATAATTGAATTAGTTACAAACAAAAATAGCTATAATATTTGATATAAAACTAGTCAAACATAAGATGCTTTGACTGGCCACAATTGCATTCTTTCTGGGACGAAGGGAGTAGATGATAAGATTTACTAACAAATGCGCTCCAGATACTTCGTTATTAATAGATTCAAACTATCATACGATATGATGTATTACCAAATCCAGAATATGGATTAAATGTTAAAGTGTTTGGCCGGATACTTATTTTCGAAAAATCATGCAGGAGGGGGGAGACAGAATCTTTCCTAGCGTAGGTACCCATTATTCTACACAAAGATTTTACTATATGTACTTATGCAGTACCAATACACATTAAAATTCATAATATTGTTCATTCTAATATAGTTTATATAAAGGTATGAGCATAAATTACATTTCTCTTATTTTTATGTTGAACTATATGACCCTGTTTGGAATATCAGAACTAAACTTCAGTCCTAACTTTTAATGCTGATTAGAAGGACTAAATAATAATAATTGAAAAATGAATTGCTTAAGTCATGACTAATTTATGAGCAGAATCTACTGGTCTTAATGAGTACCAATGTTCATTGTTTTCACAGGATTATAGTTATTGTAAATTAGCTGCGACTTATGCAATTACTTTTGCAATTAACCCTTTCTAGTCCTTCTATTCGGCGTAAAAAGAGGACTACAGTTTAGTCCTGAGAATCCGAATGGACCTATGTTGTATTGAAAAAATCACAATGAATACTTGAGCTCAAATTTCGGGTTTTCCCATGATCGACACAAGTTGAACAGTAAGCACAAAAACAAACGGGTCGGTTTCGTCCCTCAACTTTTAAACGTAGTTCCTCAACTCTTTACTTCGGATCGAATTTATCCATGTGCTGATGTAGCACTTCATATTGGCACATGGCTAATTAGAAAGGTCCTATATAACCTCAGCTTAAGAAGCAACCATAAGCTTGCAGCGGCAGCATAAGCTCCCATTTCTCCTTCAACGTGAAAGCAAGCAAGAACAAAAAAAAGTACAATGTACAAGCATGTAACAGGCACCCTCTGTATCTTTTATCATCAGCACCGATCGGCAAGCAAGGATCAGTAATCAGTTTCCCCGCTGCTCAACTGCTCAACTCCAATTTCTCTCAGCAAGCAAGTCACAATTAGCAACATTCAACAACATATCAATCACATTCCCACTGTAACTCATCCATGCAAATAAGAGTAGATTAATAGCACCAACAACCACACTGATGCTTGAGACCGAAGTTAAGGTGGGGAAGAAAAGATAAGGGCAAAAGGACTTTTTGCATGAGATTTCATGCTAATATGGATGCCCACATCAATATAAGGACGAATTTGACCCAAAATTAAGACTTGAGGGATTAAATTGGTTCATTTGAAAGTTGAAGGACAAATTTGACCCTTGGAGAAAAGCATGCCTATTTTGCCAAAAACAAACAATAGGGAGTATAACAAACTATAATCATGGCCATGATAAGTTCCTCCTAGGATTATTTGTCAAGGTACAAATTCAAAAGGCCAAGGACATTACCTATGGTTACATGAATCAGTCTCAGGCCTTTCTTCCCCAGGACATGTGCTTGCTGTTGTTCCTCATGAACGCATTCCATCGTTCCCGATCTGATACTCAGTAGAACCAAAAGCACCACCGCGATAGGAAAAATTGTGCTATACAGGTTTTTGAGACTTTCCAGACCTACAAAATGCCAAGAGTGTACGAGCATTTTATCTTTTACAGAAGCAAGGATATGTACTAATAGAGGTGCCATTTGTCCTTGTAGTCCTCTAGGCTCTGGATAGCACGCTGCTTGCCTTTCACTCTATATTTAATTGAGTGATAACTGTCCCAAAAAAAATGGAACCTACAGATCTTAAAATTTGAGATAAGCAGAATGAATATCTCTAAGATTTTTGAATTAATTTCGTATCGCTGAGATTTTTGCATGAGTTTCGTATCATAAATACATTACCCAATAAAACATTATTAAAAATAGCCTAAATTATAATAACCCTACAACAATATGCATGTTAGTTATATGCACTTGTCCATATAAAAGATATACTAAAGTATGCCAACATATGATTCAAAATTACATATGCCTATCATTGGTAATATGTAAATACTAATTTAAAGTATACATGTATGATGTAAAAAGCAATGGTAATACTGCGACATCCCTGATGTTTAGAACCTTAAAAATACACTAAAAACAG
Organism: Digitaria exilis; assembly: GCA_015342445.1. NCBI lineage: Eukaryota > Viridiplantae > Streptophyta > Magnoliopsida > Poales > Poaceae > Digitaria > Digitaria exilis. Next base: position 1,106,531 of record JACEFO010001803.1, read on the forward strand.
GGTTAAAGGGCAGCAATGATCTTAACACACTTAAGTTGGCTTTTAAATTTGAGTTTGAATTCCAATAAGGCTAAATCGACACCCGGCTGAGATCTCAAAAATTTCTTACTAAACTTTAAAATCTCCAAAAATAAAAGTTATTTGTCATCACAAATAAAACCTAGTTACTGTTGGGAACTTTTCCAAATTTTGCAGTTAAGCCCCTCAAAAACCCTAAAAATCATACAGAACACCTGTTCAAAAATGGCTTGTTTGAGCTTAAAAAATTGGAAATTTCAGGTTCACCCCAAAAAGAAAGTTGTGTCCCACATTTAAAACTCCAACTTTTGTGTTTGCACTTTTTGAAGTGTAGTTCAAATTTTCTGAGAGAAACGTATTTGAACCAGGGAGCTCCACGGGCGCTCCGACCTCAGCCCGGGCGTGCTCTGCCCGAGGCCGGCAGAGGCCGCCACGTGGCCGGCGAGCGGCGGCGACCCGGTCAGGCCAGCCAAAGCCGTGGCAGCCGCCCCTCTCTTCCCCACGAGCACGCAAGCGCCTCCGCTCTGTCACTTCGCGCGCTGCAGCGCCAAGGGCGAGCCTCGCCACGCGGGTGCGCCATCATGGCGAGCCTAGCTCCGCCATTGGCCGTGGCCGCGCACGTCGAGCAGCGCTGCCCCGCGGCCGGATTCCCATCCGCTCCGTGCCAAGCACCTCTGTGGCGTATCTTCCCTCGCCCACGCCATGATCCTTCACGCCCAACCGCACGCCAGTGCCCTGCCCGAGCTCGCAGGCCATCAATGGCGCGGCCCCGTCGCCCAACTTCTCCCGCGCACGCTCCCAAGGCAGCTCAGCCCACTCTAGCGTGCCCCAACACTTCACCGAGCAACCTTGCACCTTTGCCCAGCCAGTGACATAGCCATTCCCTCTCCTCCGCGCTCGCGCACCCCTTCTTCCACCTCCGACCGCGTAGAGCAGAGCCCGAGCTCCTGCCGCCGCGAACCAAATCCCCCACATTCCCCTCCATGTTTTCCCAATCCCCGCACCCAAAGCTTCCTTATCCACCTAGCTAGCACCTCGACCCTTTCCCAGCTCGAATCGAGCAGCCATCGACGGGAATCGAAGCTTTCCCCCGCCGCTCGGCCATTCCCGGCGCGAGCTCCACCTCCACGTCGAGCTCTACCCTCCGGTCATCCCCGTCGCCGCCAAGCACCTCAACGAGTTCCGCCTCCTCCCGGTGAAGCTCTCAAGCCAAGCCGCGCGCCGCCTCGACCCCCGCAGTTGGCTACCGACGTCGCCGGAGCAAGCCGCTCCGCCGCTCACCGTCGACGAGCCGCGCCGCTTCACCACCGTCCACGAGACCTACCCCAAACGACTCGCGGTGAGCCCCTCGTCGTTTTGCCCAACTTCCCCCGCACTGGTTCGCCGTCTCCTCGCCGGAGTCCGGTCGCCGGCGAGCCAAGGACCCATATGCGTTCCCCATTTTAGTTCTAGGGTCCTCTGTGAAAGTTTCAGGGACTTGTTTGCAAGGTTTTAAAAAGTCTAGGGTCCCCGGCGTAAAAGAGATTCTTAAACCTAGATCCATTTTTCTGATATCTTATAAAATCCACTAAAAATCATAGAAAAAATCAGAAAAATGCACAAAAATACTCCCTGGACTCGTGAGATTGTAAACTCCAATCTCATGTTGGCATGTATATACTTTTGATGAATAGTTTTTGAATTAAAATTCAAACTCAGTTTTTAGAGTTTTGTGCACCATTTCAAATACTGAACTCTTTTGGAGCTGAACCTTGGATATGTTGTTTGTGTGGTCTGTAGAAGCTTTGTGTCCAAAGGAGACCTAAAAATATGGCCTGTAACTTCAGAGCCTTTCTTTTACTCATGTCTAGCTCTGGTAGAGAAATCTTCTGTTTTGGAAGTAGTTTTGATTTTATATGAATTAATTTTGTTTCTTTTGAGCAACAACTTGTACTATTTTTAATAAATTCTGTGTAGCTCGGTTTTAGCTAAATTTTGGAGTGAGCCTAACTCTTATACTCCAGTAGCTGTCATAAAGTTTGTGGATAAAAAGGATGAACAGAAACAAAGAAACAAAAATGAGAAGGAACTAGAGGGAATTGAGTTTTATAAAAAAAATAGATCACTTTTGATAATTGAAGTAAATAGGGTGCATGTGAAGTTGAAATTCCAGAACTGCACACTTGCATAAAAATAATGGTTTGAATTGTTTTATATCTGTACACAATCACCATCATAAAGGCATAAAATTTACACCACACACCTTCTCTAATTTGGTGAAGAAAAGAATAGCTCACTACTATGTCTAGGTGAATATGGCCTTCAAGGCCTTGCTTTTAGATCACATTAGGCAGCCACATTGAAGTTGTGCATCTCATGTAGAAGGCGCTCTCGCTGACGGCACCTACAACCTCGTCCCCGCCAACGAAGAAGAAGCTCCCGAAGGTGGTGCCGACGTCATCGTGATTGACCCAGAGTCTGACACCGGCGTAGCCCAAGAAGGCAAGCCCCGGAGCATAACCTAGCTTTAAATTGTGTAACTATGAATTATTTATGCTTGTGCATTTACGTTCAATGAGTGTTTGAACACCCTAGTTGCATGATTCTAGTGCCTATGTCTTGAAATACTAGTATGATAGGGTCGGTAGAGCAATGCCTTTAGAACCGTTACAAGTCGAGTGATTTCCTGTCACTCGCGAGATATAGGAGTTGCTTGTCTTTACTTATGTTGGAATCATAAGGATGGACGGGCGGGATGGTATGTGTAGATCTCCCGTCCGTGTATGATAATTGGATTAAGGTCGAAACGTGTGGTTCTGTGTGTCAAGTTTTTGAACGTACCACGCACATGCCGACCTATAGGAATCAGTAAGCCCGGTACCAGATTGAAACAGCTAGGACCGATAGTCATCTCTTCTTGGAAATATTTTGTTTCCCTTGCCGTGCACATGTGGGTATATGCGTGATGCCGTGAGTGAAGCGGTAAACCTTTATCCTAAGGGAGTGGACCCGGCGCCGAATTGTGGATTGATGGGAAAGGTTGGGAAGTGCTTGTACCTTTTATAGCAAGCATTATCCGTGTGTGTTGGGTTTCCCTGGCCAGGTAGCAAAATTCGGTTCGAACTGTCCGCTTCTCGCGGTTAATGAGACTGCTTGACCGTTGTGCTGCATTGAGTAACAAGTGGAACTATGAGGATGATGAACTTGCTGTATGTACTAAATTGGATTGCACCACTTGTATGCTTAGAGAGGATGCTAACCTAGAATTGTTAACTCTACTAGAATTTGATGCTAAAATCATGAAAGTAAGGATCCACTCTTAGTAGCTTTCTGGCAAATCAAACCCACCAGCCAAAAGCCTCTCATGTCTAGAAGTCAGTGATGTAGTTTTCACCCGACGGGTAAGCCTTGCTGTGTATTAGTATACTCAGCCTTGCTTGTGGCTATTTATTTCAGGCACTACTTTGGATGAGGTGGTGAATTCCATCACTTGGCCTACCCAGGTTCCTCCTGACTGGCACGTCGAGTGGGTTCCGTCCTCTGCCGAGGATCGGTAGGAGTAGCACCATGGCCGGCTTCATTATGGTGTTGCTATGTATCGTCGATAGTTTATTTTTCCGCTGCAATGAACTCTCGCACTTTTATTAAAAATTCAGACTTGGTAGTAATAACTTGATGAGACTATTTATGTAAGTTGAATTTGTGGAATGTTGTAATTTCTGGGACTCACCTTCGTGTGGGCGCGCGTGTTGTTTCGATCGTGAAAGTACGTGGTTAGTCGGGTATAATCCGACGGCGCTCTAGTTTATTCTGGATTAAGTGTATGATTACTTGATTAGTGGTCCGTGGGTACTTAACTTGGAATAATTTCAGAGTGGTCCGCCACAAATACTAATTTCAAATTTAATAAAAAAATCAAATTGACCACAAGTACAAGAGAAATGCAAAGAAAAATGAACATAATGAATAAAGATGAAACTGAGTATAGAGTAAGTTCCAGTTAGAGTTGAAACCAAATGAATATAGGCAAGTTGCTATCCATATGGGTATGTACTAGAATATTCAACAAATATGGAGAGTAAGGTCAATGATTTTAATTATTTGATATATAATACAGCCCCGTGTTGGTTTTGGTACAAACAAAATGGTAAAATGTTTGGGTCATGCCAGTGCTAGTGTACAAGCACATGACTTCTTGTGGCCTTTCGAGAGACCTACACCCACTTTGATTTGTTTCATGAAAAACAATGCACTTACTTTCTTATGCAGTGTCTATTTTTAAATTAGGTTTCTTGTGATGAGATGTACAAAACAAGACCCATGATGAATTTGTTTTGAAATGCTTTCCTCTTAAACCTGTAGCTGTCCTTGCAGCCATTTGTCCTGCCACTTGTTGGCATTGCATTTCACCAAGATCCATACCTTTGATCAAACCTTGAATTCACTCGTGCATCGTGTATCATGCCCTTTCTAACCATGGAACCCTATTTTCCTCCGTGTTCCCTATTAACCTATCGGTCTGATCGCTAAATCATTTTTTCCACAATGTGTCATATTTACTTGCACACCGTCATTTGTAACACCATAATTTTAATTTTTCAGTTAGTTTATAATTTTCTAGCAATTTTGTAGAGCTGTTTAAATTTAAATAAATCGAAATCAAGGTATAGCTGGGTTGTTGCATTCTTGATGTCTTGCTCTGTTGAATGAAAATGAATTTGTATTTCAAAATTCAATTTTGTTTAAGTTTCTATAATTTTTTACATACTAGAAATATTCAAGCTTGAGATGGGCCCCAACCCACTTAAAACCCAGACCCATATCCTTTCTCCCCTCTGTCTCTTCTCTTGTTCACTCGGCCCACAAGCCAACTGAAACGGGGCGATTCTAGCATAGTCTCTCTCAAAAAGATATAGGTACTTGGGGGGCCAACATCAATGCAAGAAAGAGTCAGGTCGACCTAGGTCAACCTACTGACGAAGGATTCGGATTGGGTAGTGAAGGACAAGCCTGAAGCCCTAGGCATCCTGAACAGGTCAGAGGTTGATGTGACCCCTAATACATGCAAGATTTCATGTTTTCTAGGATGGTTATTGTTTTTAAAAGATTTCTAGGACTATTATCACTCAATTAAATATAGAGTGAAAGGCAAGCAATGTGCTATCCAGAGCCCAGAGGGCTACAAGGACAAATGGTACCTCTATTAGTATATATTCTCACTTCCGTAAAAGAGAAAATGCTTGTCCTCTTGGCGTTTTGTAGGGCTGGAAAGTCTCAAAAACCTATAAAGCACAATGCCAATATATGATTCTAAATTACATACGCCTTTCATTGGCAATATGTAAATACTAATTTAAAGTATACATCAATGATGTAAAAAGCAATGCTAATACTAATTTCAAATTTAATAAACAATCAATTAACCACAAGTGAAGGAGCAATGCAAAGTGAAAATAACATAATGAATAAAGATGAAACTGAGTATAGAATAATTTCCAGATAGAGTTCAAACTAAATGAATATAGGCAAGTAGTATCTAGACTTTGAATGATCTAACTTTTGGGGTTAGAGGTTGCCTAAGGTTGCTAATGCTTCATGGAATAGACGTGGAGGTCGCCGAGTTAGTGGCGGTGGTAGAGGAGGTGACCAGGCTATCTAGTTCCAAGTGGTTCTTTTGGGCAGAGGTGGAGGATGGACATGGGAGCATCGTGCATTGCTTTGTCTGGGTGTGATGCGATGGAGGTTGGGGGTGCCATGGTTGAAGATGAGTATGGATAGAGAGGGGAGAAAGGGGGCTACCCACGGGGAGAAGATGAGTATGGATGTAGTGAGTTTTTGGACAATTTGTGTGTTAGGGCCTCTTTCGTAAAGCTCTATATGATTGTGATGCAAAGTGATTGTCTGAGAGAAGTGATTCTGAGTTTGAAAGTGATTCTCTAAGTTCAATCCTAAGATCAAAGTGAGGATCAACAAGAAGTGAATAAGGAGAAGCTACTTCTTTCAGCTCCCAGCCCCGTAGCACATGTCATACAATCACTTCACAGAATTAGCCCTGAATCACTTTGCTAAAAAAAAACTGTTTGGCAGAGATGCTCCTTGATGCCAAGAATATGCTCAAGGAGCTCTTCAAAAGATGCCATTAGTGTGTTAACTTGCAAAGATTCTAAAAGTAATTGCCTTGTAGTAGCCACTATAGGGAGCCGATGAAACCATCTATTTTGGTTTTCTACTTTCTACTTGTTGGTCTTTTAAGGGCATAGCTAAAAAAGTCAATACGAGACCAAAGAAATCACATACCACCATAGCTGAGGCATGGCCTCATGAGGCGCCTCTATGTACTACGCGTCACGACATCAGATACACATTCAGGCTCACCACAGGGCTCTACAGTCCCTGTAGGCGGCATGATGAGTTGTCGGCACGCAAGCCATCAAGGATGGCTCCCTTGTTTGCCGGCCAACCGACCCTCATCTTTATTCTCTCCAAGTTGCCTCTCTCTCTCTCTCTCTCTCTCTCTTGGCCCTCTTTCTTCTTCTTTCGGACACCACCAACCGAACTCGAGATCAGCGTACTATTGTCGGCCAAATCTGCCTGTTCTCCTTCATGGATCCCAGGTCCCCTGCACTAGAAGCTCACCAACCTCCATAGCTCCCTCCCAGAACCTCCTACACAAGCTTTGATGACTGCCTGAAGGATCTAGGCCCCTAACATTGTGCTATGGTGAGTTTTGGTGATTAATGACAACCGGATGTGCGGGACTAACTATTTTCATGAGATCGTGTGGTAGGTTGAGTTCCGGCATCAAGATGAAAAGGTTGATACTTCATTGGTTGAGGATCAACAATTTGAGAGTGTGAATGAAATGAACATCATGAGTTGATGACGATCAAAAGGAAGAATATGTTGAGTTGATGATCAAGATGGTGATCAAAATGAGAAAATGAATATATTGATTATGTGTGATACAAAATGGTTTTGTATGGCAAGATGGTGAAGGGTAAGCAAGGCTCGGCTGCGATGGACCATGCAAGGGTGAAGGGCAAGCAAAGGGCTTGGCGACGATAGACCAAGGCAATTTGAAGAGCGAGTAAAGGCTTGGGCTGATGGACCATGAGAGGCCATATGAAGCTATGAGTAATCCATGTCAATTACATAAAGAATAAAGGAAGATATGGATTAAAAGTAAATGATATACCTTATGCGGTGAAGGATATCACATTGCTTAGAGTAATAAAAATGGAAGCGTGTTGATGAGTGTCATCAAGTGAGAAGATGGAAATAATCTGGTGACGATATCAAGCATATCGGTAAAATGCAAAGAATGGATTTCATATATTGATGAGTATCAAGTACCTTGAACAAATGATGGTGATGGATATACTATACATATGAGCATCAAGTAAGACCCAATGCAAAATGGATTTGCGCAAGACAAAGGTATGAAATGTAGGGCATTTCATTTTGCCGGTCTAGGTGATTAGTGGAGAAAAGACCAGATTGATAAGATAGAATGCCGCACTATTAAGAGGGGTCTTGATTATGCTTGGGTCATTGCTAGGTGTTGAAAAGCTCAATCTTGCATATGCATACTAACCTTGGCAAGAAAACGATAGTTTGTAAAGTTGCTTAACAAATAGTTGATGGTGATGGTTGGTGGTGGATCTTGGATTGCAATACTGCTTTTATCTAAAGAGTTTTGGGTCAAGAATTCAGTTGGGATGTGTGCTCCTCTAAATAAGCTTTCCATAGAGTCCAAGATCACCTAATTTGGACATCGGAGTCAAAAGTTATGAGCGTTTAACTAAGTGTCGGTTCTGCTGAAATTTGATCTGCGGATGGTCTGCCACTGATGTGCAGACAGTCCACCTTTATCACTTCTGACTGGTTCGATCGGACGACCGTTCTGTGTAAAAATTGCGTGAAGGGCAGACCATCCGGCCCTTGTGAGGCGGACGGTCCGCGAAACCTCTAACGGTCGTCTCCGAGGAGTGTTTCTTGACCATATAGCTGTTGGTTTTGAAATGGCGGATGGTCCGGCCTTGTGAGGCGAACGGTCCGGCCTTGTGATGCGGACGGTCCGCAAAAACAGAGAGTTTCGGGCTGTTTTAACATAACGGCTAGTTTTGGAGGAGTGGGCTATATATAAACGAAGTGTTGCAGGTTTGAGCATGTCTAAGGGTCCATTTAAGCATGCTTGAGCTAGAGAAAGTCCTTCCCCACTAGTTTGTGCATGTGTTGCACATAAGAGAGGGTGAGAGGCAAGATTTGAGTGCATTTGCATATGTGATTGAGCTTTAGGCACTTGGTGAAGGGTCAAGTGAGTCGGGGCTTGTTACTCTTGGTGTTTGCCGGCACCTAGATGGTGTGGAGGTGCTGTGAGCTGGTGATCTTCTCAAGTGAAGCTTGTGAGAAGGCCCAGTGTGCTTGTGAGAGGTTCTTGTGCTTTGCCTTACCGGAGCGGTAAAAAGCAACTCTAGTGGAATCGAGGTGTGGAGAGGTTCATTGATTCCAAGCCGGCTTATAGACCAAGTGGATTCTTGGTAGAGGAGCGGTTGGAGCTTTGAATCCACCTCAACGTGGATTAGGGATGACCGGTAAGTCACCGAGACCACGGGAAAAATTTGGTGTCTCCATTGTGGTTTGCTTTCTTGAGCTCATTCTTTGTGCAATTTATATTAAGTAAGTTTACATTCTTAGAAATATTTCTTGCTTGCTTGTCACCCTAGGAATGCAAACCTTGACTTAGGCATAGGGTGTCGGTACACATAGTTGAGAATCATATATTGGGGGTGTAGTTGTGTCTTAGCCGATAGTTTTAATTCCGCATATTTATCGGTTAAATTTGCTAAATATTTTTAGACCTGACTATTCACCCCTCTCTAGTCGGCCTCCTCGATCCTACACTGCCTCGTCAAGAATCGAAGATTCCCCAGCGACCAGCTCCAGTACCGCCCAATCAAGACAATTGGACACGACCAGCAAAAAGAATTCGGAAGGAGCAATTTCAAAGGGAAATCACACTACTTGAGCCAACACAACGGTAAGACAATAAGACCATAACTGAATCAAGAGAGATTCATACTACAGAGATGCCCGACTTTCGTGCCATGACACTGACCATGCCAAGTTCATCCTCGCCAATGTTAAAAAAAAACATTGGGCGCTAGGCGAATGCTAGCCTAAAGTTTGGCGCACAGGAAGAGTAAACGTAGATTAAACGTGATTAATATTTTGTGAATTTATTACTATTATCCATAATACATATTATTTTTTGGATTTATAAGTGGAAAAATTATGTTACACAATCATTTGGGCCATTTTCGTACCAATTCAGCACTTTATACAATGAAAAGGCCAATCCATAAATTGACCTTGCACTACATGAGTTGCAATATAGGCCCATCCAGCCCATCTCCACCTCTTATTTGCCCAGGCCCCCACGGCAGACCACATCCAACACAGGCATCTACAGCCGCCGCTCTATCCCCATCTCATCTTCTTCCTCCGGGGCTGCTCTCTCCTGTGCTGCCCGCATCCCCATCGATGGTGCGCACAGAAGCCCACCCTCTCCGAAGCACCAGTACTCGCCCTCTATGGCGCATCACCTCTGCTCAAGCTCCATGGCCTCCTCCACTACATTGTAGCGGGCACGACCCAGTAGAAAATAAAGCTACAGACGGGCAAAATCGAGCGACATGGGTCCCATGAAGTAAGCCCATATGGAATAACAGCCCCAACAAACCATTTTACAATCCCAATCTCATCTTCGCCCTTGTTTTCTTCACGTTTTCTCGCCTCGCCATGTGGTTACGCGTCGGCGACAGCGACGGCAACTCCTCCTGGGGGCTTGGACTCCCTGTGGTGGACCTCCTCCCATGGATGTGGCGCTCCGGCAGGGGACAGTTGTGTGCGAGAGGGGCAAAAGTGTCTTTTGCAGTGACCATTAACACCGTTAGTGCCCAAAATTGAAGGAATGACATTTTTTGGATGGAACATAAAACCAAGGCCATATAGGGAAGCAAAAAAATTGTAGGGCCAACAAAGGAATTTTCTCCATTTTCAAATGATACATATATAAAGTGATGTAATTTTATGTCCAATCAACCTAAAGCGAACCCTTGATACAAAGAAAGTGGGTGCAACCGGCCAACCTTATCTCTAATTAAGCTATATGTATGAAATATTGCATAGAGGATAAGATCCTACATGGTCCGAAACCAAATGAAAGGTCTGGATAGCTTCCATGTGGATGGATTGATTTTCGGCAGCCTTGGTCAATTTTGGTCACAAACAGTTCCAAATTCTTAAGACAGAGATAGGCTCACAAGGCCACGACGCTCAGTGCCACCTGTGCCAACTGCCAAGTATGTCAGCTACGGGTCCTAAACTAGCTGATGAGATGCAATATACTCATTAATTAATTACTGCGCTCTGAAAAGCTAGCGCACAATTATGCCGGCGGGTTAGCTAACTAATCTGACAAGTTTGGTGACACATCCCTGACAGTAAACAACATGAAGGAGAAAACAAACAGTCGAATAAAGAACAGAGAAGCACCAATTATCTCACATTCTACTTTAGTACCAGTTTTACCATTTGGATATGGACTGGTCGGCCGTCGCCCACTTCGGAGGTCAAGGGATCCGGGGGCAGACGGTGCTCCGCTTTCTCCGGTCTCAGGTGCCGCAATGGAGTCCGGCGAGCTGCTACCCCAACCCGAGCCGTCCGCTCGCTACAAACCCGGTCGCCGTGGCGGCTGGCGTGCCGCTTTCTTCCTCATCGGCAACATCATGGACTCTCAATTACTAGTTTTCACTTCTTGTAGTAATCAAGCAAGATATTTTGTGTTTTCGACCACACTGATGCTCTCTGACTCGACTGCAGCAATGGTGTTCTTTGAGCGCATCGGCTTCTACGGCGTCCAGGGCAACCTCATCATGTACCTGACCGGCCCGCTCCGCATGTCCACGGCGGCCGCGGCAGCCGCCGTGAACGCCTGGGAAGGGACCGTGCTGGTGCTGCCTCTCGTCGGCGCGCTCGCAGCCGACTCGCGGCTCGGGCGGTACGGGGCCGTCATGGCTGCCAGCGTGCTCTATCTGCTGGTCAGTCTTGAATTCTTGATTGGCTATTTCCAGGCCTTTATGTACCCAATTTTCGTATTCACGAACAGGAGAACAATTTTCATTTGTTGGAACGGGCATTGTGACAGAGCTTAGGAATGCTGACGGCCTCATCCGCACTGGAAGCATCCCAACCCCACGCACCGCCATCGACGACGCCTCCTGCCCGTCTCGCCTTCTTCTACGCCGCGCTGTACCTGCTGGCGCTAGCGCAGGGCTTCCACCGGCCGTGCGCGCAGGCCCTCGGCGCGGACCAGTTCGCGCCGGGTGAGACTCAGGCCGCGTCACGGAGCTCCTACTTCAACTGGTTCCACTTCTTCGTGGCGTGGGGCTACGCCGTCGCGGCGGCCGGGATCAGCTACGTCGAGGACAACGTCGGTCGGGTTCGGCGCGTGCTGGGCGTCCATGGTGCTCTGCCTTGCTGTCTTCTTGCTCGGCACGCGGACGTACCGCGCCGAGGAACCCGCTGCTGGCAGACGGCTCGCGAACGCCGTACGGGCATGGGCAGCAGGCGTGTTCCACGGCAAGGACACCATTGGCAGAGAACGGTGAGCAGAGCAAGCTCCGAATTTGCATTCTCTATTGCACGAACGCGACAGACAAGTGCCCCGTTGTTTGTGTTAGAAGTTAATTTATATTCTTGTGCAAGTACAAGTCATATTGAATTTGACTACCTTTAGGAGCATACATGATCACTATAGTTGGATCATGATGTCCCTAGATTTCTAGGTGTTGCTTAGTTGTAAAGTTGAGGTTGTACAAGTAAATTAGTATTTCACTACTAGCTAATGTTTAGCTAATGGTGAGTTGTCATGGTGTATGATGGTTTGTAAGTCCTATAAAAGGACATGTACCCCATAGTCTATGTAACCTTTGTGAGTGAATAAAGAACATATTATTAGCTTCCTTGGTTCCTCTCCATTGCATCATACTTCCTGCCCAAACTAGATAGGTTTGCTCTAACAGTTTGTCACATATAACGGAGGTCAGCTGCCTATGTGTGCAGGCTCTTAGATCAAAAGGCCGAGGAAGGAGCAGGGCTAGTCAGCGTCAAGCTGCTCCCGATCTGGCTGGCGAGCACAGTCTTCGCACTGGTCATCTCACAAGTCTCCACCCTGTTCACGAAGCAGGGGGCCACGATGGACCGGCGCGTCGGGACGGCGGGCTTCGCCGTGCCCCCAGCGGCGCTTCTATCCTTCATCAGTGTCTCGTTCGTGATCCTGGTCCCGGTCTACGACCGTGCCGTGGTGCCTCTCGCACGGCGCCTGACGGGGCACCCCGCGGGCGTCACTGCCCTGCAGCGCGTCGGCTCCGGCATCGCCGCATCCTGCCTCGCCATGGCCGTCGCAGCGGTGGTGGAGGCCCGGAGGCTCCGCGTGGCCAGGGACGCCGGCCTGGCAGACCGGCCAGACGCCATGGTGCCGATGAGCCTGTGGTGGATCGTGCCGCAGTACCTGCTGGTGGGCCTCACGAGGGTGCTTGGCGTCATTGGGTCAGGGTTCACAAAACCGAACCGGAGGCCGAACCGGAGGCCGGCAGTAGCGGCTAACCGGTCTGGTTCCCGCGGGAACCGGTCAAAACTGGACAAATTCAAATTTTGAATTCAAAAGCATATGAAATCCTAGTTCAATCGGTTTGAACCGGTAAGCCGTCCGGTTTGACCGGTAAGCCGAGCGGTTTGGGCGGTAAGCCGGCCGGTTTGGACGGTAAGCCGGCTCAGTACATAATTTGTCATGTTTTCAAATTTAACTAAAAATTTAAAAAAATAAAAGAAAAATTCCTAAAAATATTTCAAGGTGCGTAGAAATTTAATGGTGTCAAAATTTTTCAAATATTAGTGTATTTAGTATTTTTTGTGTGCATTAGAAGTTCAATGAGCCGATTTTTTTTTCTTTTTCTTTTTTTTGTTGAACTTCTAATGCCTGCAAAAAAAAATCAAATGAGCAAATATTTAAAATTTTTTGACACCAATAGATCACATATACCTTGAAGTATATTTAGGAATTTTTTTTATATTTTTTTATTTTAAATTTAAATTTGAATATTTTAAATTTAACCGGTTTGAAACCGCCCAAACCGCTAACGGTTCGAGGCGGTTTGACCGGTTCCCGCGGGAACCGGTCGGTTTTGAACGGGACTGCGAACCCTGCATTGTTAGAGGAGTTCTTCTACGACCAGATGCCCGCCGCGCTCCGTAGTGTTGGTGTCGCGCTGTCCCTGAGCGCCATGGGCGTCGGGAGCTTCCCCAGCGGCGCGGTCGTGTCTGCGATCGACTGGGTGACGAGAGGTGGCGGTGAAAGCTGGTTCTCGGACAACCTTAACCGCGCGCACCTCGACTACTTCTACTGGCTTCTGGCGGGGCTCGCCGCGCTTGACGTGGCCGTGTTCTTTCATTTTGCGAACCGATACGTCTACACGAACAAAGGCTAGCTGTGACTGATTCGATTCATGGAACTACAGCGACCAGAAAAGATTTACTTCAACGAAAAATGTGTACCGATTCCTGTCCGATTACTTATTCTGTCATTCCTCTTGGTACGTATGCCCATGGCAGTGTTGTTTATGGCCAGTTTACATCCGAATTTGTGTCAGTGCATCTCGTTCAATATTGTGCCGATGCACGTGTTGCGAGCCTAACGTTGCGGCGGTGAGAGTGTGAGACTCCGGAACAATCTTTTGTCACGGGAATTGCCATTTGCAAAAGCATCTAGTGCGTGCAAACGTGCAATCTTTTTTAAAGGTAGGATATTTTTGGCGCAAGAAAACAAATCGGCACCAGCATGAGCTGTCGTTTCCACTCGTCACTTCGGCGGCCAGCTCCGCCTGAACACGGCGGCGCGCGCGGACACTTTCCCTATTTCCTTGGTCCGCCCGCGACTCCCCGTTTCGTAATCCTTCATGGTCTCCCTGCTCCCTCGAGCGCCCTGCCTCGCCTCCCTCTCCAAGCCCGCCCCATCCTTGCTGCGGCAGCCTCCGCCCGCCATGTCGTCCTCCTCCGTCGCTGCTCCCGCGGCCGCCTGGGCGAATGCGACGGGTCGGCCGAGGAAGCTGCCGGTGCTGCTGTTCGATGTCATGGACACCCTCGTCCGGGATCCGTTCTACCACCATATCCCCGCCTTCTTCCAGTTCCGTACACCCCTCTCGCCGCCGGGTCTATATGGTTTGGGATGTGACCCTCGGGTGTTTGACGAAATGCTCGTTAGGTTGTAGATCGTAGGCGTTGAAGCTGTAATCGTTGTTTCCATAGGAGTCTGAGCTAGGTTCGGTTTTGGTGGATTTCAGTTCTGAAATCTTAATGATTTCATTAGGAATGTGTAGCTGTGATAGACATAACTATTTATTAGGTGTAAGATTGCAGAATTCAGCAGCGAGGGAGGTCTCCCAGGATACACCTAGGATGTTTAGATGGTAGGAAAAAACACTGTAGCATTCGCTGTGTAACGCGTTTTGTGAGGGAGAAATAGTGAAAAGTTGGAATGAACAGTGGAAAGTTGGGGAATCTGAACAGGGGTCTCTCTCCATCCCTATTTTGTTTAAAAAAAACAGCAGAAGACCACGCAGGGGGGCAGGGGGGGGGTGGGGATATGTTGTTCTTATATTGTATTATTTATCAGTGATTTATGAAATAGCTTGGATTGAAAACGATTATGTTCTGTATTTTTTTGCTTGTTACCCCCTGTGCTTTCTTCATGTGATGAACTGTGGTTGAGTCACTAGCACAGAGGCGTTCATGTCTATGTGGTGATCTTTATGCCCCTTGCATTACATTCTCAGTCTTCCCTTTTGTTTTTGGCAGAATGTCCATGAAGGAACTACTAGAAAGCAAGCATCCAACGGCATGGTCAGAATTCGAGAAGGGACTCATCGATGAGGTACATGTTCACAAGCTTGACTTAGGCCACCTCCAACAAGGTGAAGTAGCTCATAGGCGTCCACATTATCATTTTTATTACATGGAAGAAAGAGAAGGTGAGGAGAGAGAGTGCACTACCTCTTCTTCAAGAGCTAGCTCATAGAGAGAAGTGTGATTCATACTTTATTGATGTGAGAGGGTGTGACATCAAAATGCTATGAACAATGTGCTATAAGATAGATCATTGGAGAATCAATCTTTTTACTATCACTTCTATAAGGTGGACATGCTTATAGCTAATGCACTAGCTCAACTGTTGGAGGCGGCCTTAATGCTTGGGCATATGATGTGTAGTGTTTTTATTGTTGGTACATGTGATAATAATTTATTCTCGATATACATTTGATGTTATGATGGCTGGTTTAAATTTCTAATTCTTGTTATCGATTGTTGTTGTGCATAGGCACAAATCATTGGACTATGCCTCCTTGAAATGTCTTGTGTTTTCATAATCACAGTTCTGAAATATTGTGAAGAAGCATTAAAATTTACAAATTTGAATGGCATTCTCTAATGAAAAGGGAAAAAAACTATGCATATTTGGAAGGAGAAAAAGAAACTAAAATAATGATTGACTCTGTGTTAGGCAAATTTGTTTTTGGCATCGACAATATTACAGAAGGATATGTGAGGTATTATGGTATTTTTTTAGCCAGCAGAACCTATTGTTCACGTTGCTGCACTATTCAGATGCCAAACATTAGTACTAATTTTAGGGAGCTTTTATGTTCTTTGATTCTGCTAGAGTGAAACGAAAATTTGATTAACCTGTTTTTTTTTTCTAGTCACCTTTTGGTACACCTGCAGAGTCACAGTAGTGAAAACAATAATGGAAACACAGCCACACCGGAATATCTGATAGTTTCATCCTTATGTGCTCTATACGTAGCTGAAATTGTGGCTAAAGGATATGCAAAAAGGTTGCTCATAGTTTGTATACTCTCAACATGTTTTGCTGCCCGCATTTTACTCCAAGTTCTCACCATAGAACATGGAGATCACATGTTTATCATTCTATTTGATGCTTTCAGGATGAGCTGGCCAAAAAGTTCTTCAATGATGGTAGATCTTTTGATTTGGAAGGTGAGAAGGTCAAAAATAGAAGTAGCGCTGTGCGTACAGATTGTTCCTGTTGTAACCTGCTTCCAATATTATGAACTAACAATAATGCATCTTGACTTTATACTTGCCAACATTTACTATGAACTAGATTTTTTTCCTCAAATCATGGTTAATGATCTTGTTTTTGTCACTTAAACAAAGCGAATTTAATTTCTTGCAGGTCTCAAAGAGTGCATGGTGAGAGCATATGAGTACATTGATGGCGTTGAAGATATTCTTAGCTGTCTGAAGAAAAATAACTATGAGATGCATGCGTTTACAAATTATCCAGTATGGTGAGTTTATCTTAATATCTTATGTTAGCACATTGTTCACATTACATGATTCTGAGATGTGTTTTACAGGTATCAATTAATTGAAGATAAGTTAAAGCTATCAAAGTATTTGTCCTGGACATTTTGTTCTTGCCGAACCGGTAACACTCTGCTCTAATCTTCTTAAGTGAAATTCATTAACAATCTTTAAACTTGTCCCACATTCTTACAATAGGTCTGTGAACTCATAAAATGCATCTCGTCTTTAAACTTGTAACTGTACCACTAATGGTCCAAAGCACAACAATTTGCTTACACACGTACGTGGCATGCTGACTATGAGAGAGAGCCAGGACCAGAAGAAATAGGTAGCCCCCTGACATTTCGACCTAGATACTAGGTTCCATATTGTTGGTACCGTCAGCATAACTTGTAGGCATGTCAGAACTAATCAGTGCAATTCGACCTTGAGTGGTACAGTTAGCACGCTTAGGGGCACATATGTGCATTTTGGAATTTATGAACCTATATGGGATTATGGGAATATACGAAAAGTTTAAGGACTGTTCGTGAATTTCACTCCTTTTTCATCTGTCATATATGAAATGCCAACATTTTACGAGATGTGTTTTCATAGAATCAGTAACTTAAGCATCCTGTTTCTACAGTGATACTAGAATGAGCATTGAACTGTTTCTGTTTCTACATCCCAATGCAAGTTTCTGTTCTAAGACCAATTGTTGAGTGTGACTCATATATAGACAACTGGAGTCGCACTCAACAATGTCATAAGTAAGTCCTTTACACCATATATGTATATAAAGTGCATGTTTTGACCGTTAATTTTAGGTGGGCAAGTGAGTTGTTCAATTACCTTGAACACACAAGCATATCCTACTCAGAACATATAAATAGCTATATGTAATGATGTTCTGCAACTATACAATTCATTAACAATTTAATGACGGGAAATAGGCTAACCAGTATGCAACTTAGTGACTACTAAGAAGCCTATAATTTTCCTCACAGCAAAGCTCAAGTGGAAGCTATGTTGATGTCTCTTTCTATGGCATCTTGCTGGTCAATAGAAACCTTTCATACATTTGTATATGTGCATGTATCTGATTTGTTTGAACTGAATTTAGAGTTTTTCTTAAATTTAAATTAGGAGATGGAATACAGATGGTTAATGAATAAACTAGTTTTGCACTTCTAGTATTACCTAATCATCTAAGCAGTAGGACAGTAGGATATTATCTCACTGTTATTTTTCATCGGTACACCATTATAATCTTATGCTGTGTCTGCTTAATATAAATATATTGAATGAAAATGCTTCCTTTGTTCTTGTGGAGTTACTTTATTTTCATACCCATTCAGGAAAACGCAAGCCCTCACCTGATTTTTATCTTCAAGCTGTGGATCATCTCAATGTTGAACCAGCAAGCTGCATTTTTATTGATGACAGGTTAGTAATGTGCTGATGTGTCTCTAATAATGCTTATCGATTATGTAGATTGCTTATCATGTTTGTATATTTACCAATGCAGAATGGTAAACATTGAAGCAGCTCTTAGTGTAGGAATGGTTGGGTTGCAGTTTAAAAATGCTGAGGCTCTAAGGAAGGACTTGTGTGCTCTGGGAGTTGAATTATCTCCTGTTTGTGAAGGTGAAGCGCAAGTACAATAAGGTTGCATTGAGTCCTATGCTTAATAAAATCACAACTCAAATGTACATATATATTAATTGATGATCCTTTTCTTTGTGATCTATTTCAATAAATTAATGTGTGATCTGCTTGTCTAATTTGTAATTTTCACATATGTCCAATATGCTGATTGTAAATATTCTCTCGGTGAAAAATATCTTGTCTTTCACCACTAACTATAGGTGTTAAGAAAATCTTCATCACAAAGCTGTGGTATCAAACACCTCATCAAAATAAAATTCACCAACACTACAAATATCTTGCCAGCCAAGAAAACTAGTTTACTTGGCAGCCATGGTCTGCCAAGCAAAGGTGTTTTCTAAGGCCGCCAACAAAAGTAGTTTGCTTGGCAGTTGAGGCCTACCATGGTATGAAGTTTACTTGGCGGTCGAAAGTAGCCAAGGAAAGAAATTTACTTGGCGGATGTCATTGTTTTCTTGATGCGTTGTAAATCTTAGCATTAACCTAGTTACATTGGTGGCTAAACAACCAAGGAAACAATCCTTGTCAACCAGCCGCTAAGTATATCGATTTTCCTTGGCTCTTGGCAGATTTTGCTTGGTGATCGACCGCCAAAGACTATTATTTTCACGGTTTTTCTATATTCCTTGACGATTTTGGTTGAAGACAATTCTAGTTTGGTGTAGTGCATCCTTCTCCCTCGGCCACCTTTTCCATCCTGCCGAACATAGCCTTCCATTCATTATTTTCATTGCTTTTGCTTGGGTTTAGAATGTGTTTACTCAACTATTATGTTCCAACTTCTTACCCATACACGTCTGACGCGTGCACCAAATGTGGTAACTCGGTATTGGTCATTTTTACATTGCGCTAGTTCTGATCTGATCTTTCTGAAACGGTGAAGCTAGTGATGCAAAAATCACTGGAGATTCCTATCAGTTAATAGCTTGTCTGACAATCTGTCGTGGATCCTGAATTATTGAACTACTGCTAAGAACCCATCCAGTACGTGATGTTGAAGGCGATGATATATTATGGCAAAAACATGTACGCATCACAGTCCGCCTTGTACACAGATGCATCTTTTCCGTCGCTCTTTCCTCACCACCCACTTTTACAGGATATGCATTTGATCCGCCACATTGCTTTCTGTTTTCTGCCTCCTGATGAGATGGATTGGTTTCTGGCTGTCTACACTTGTGTTGCTGTCCGTTCACTCTTTACGGTGGTTCAAATGATGCATGAGCCTGTTCTCAATTTGCAAATAATAGCTGGGAGTCAGGTACAAGCTATGTAGCGGTGCACGAGTAGGCAGAGATCGATCTTGTCTGATGATGACAATGAAGGCAACCGAACTCGCAATGATAGCTTTTGACAAGTTTGTGAAGAAACTTTGGAAGCTCTCAGGCGTAGAAACAAATCTATCTGTAAAGAAACTTCGAAAACCCATTGGATTATTTACTTCAAAGCTGAACGCTCCTCCCTCTTTTTGTTGAGTAGTGCTGTCAGTATACCCTTTGGGGCTACACTGCGTATATCTTTTCGGATCGTCATCAATGAGCGGAGTGAACAAGGCCCGGCAACGCAACGCTGGAGCCTGTGGCATTGAACCGTGTCTGGACGAACGTTTGGTGTGGCTTTGATGCCATGAGCGTCGGCGAAATCCCTGTGTCAGCTATGCTGACTTCTTCTTTTACACGTGCCTTATTATTAGATGCGCATAAAAATGCTCTGTATAAAAATAATTTATAGTTAATCTTTCAAAAAAATCGTTTATCGTTTCTCTTGAAGGTTTTACTTGGAATTTTTTTTTGTCTTAAGTGCTTACCTGAACAAAAGTTTTAATAATTGATAAAAATACACTCGCAAAAAGAAAGTTTTTAAAATAAAAAAAAGGGAGGACCATCGACAGCAGGCCGACGTACGAGTTGTTTAGATGGTAGATATTTACTATTCCTCCTATCACATCTATCCTATCATTTCCCATCCTTTCCTCACTATTCATTGCTACAATACATATATGCTACAGTAAATCTCCAACTATCTCCACCAGCTAACACCTCCGTAGGCGTGCTCCACTGTTCCGTGGCGTCCTGCGCGGGTGGGCGCGCGGCGCGATCCGTCCAGCAGCCCTGCGAATTGCGATCTGGTTAGGTATGGAACCGAACAGAGAGAGTACGGCTACGGATACACCGGCAGTCGCCGCAGGCCGCAGCAAGCACCAAACAAAGCACCGAAGCAAAACGATCGATCAGAAATTTGAGAGCCCGATCGGCCCTCATCATCACTCCGCCAACTCTCGGAAAAGCTTTTCCTTCACGCACACCAGCTCACGCTCCACCTCAGCTTTGCGTCCCTTCTACTCCCCTCCACCGCGCGCACTCGAATCCCTCCCCCGTTCCCTTTCCCTTTCCTCCCAGCCTCCCGTGTCCCTGCCGCCGCATGCCATTCTTCCTTCTCGCCGCATGCAATGCAACCACCAACCCAATCACAGTCACACTCGTAACAAACTCCTCACTACCTCGGTCATGCGCCCATGCACGAATCCCCCTCTCGAAAACGAAAGGCTAGGTACCTAGCAAACGCCCTTGCGCCCCTTCACTGTGCCCGCCCTGGCCAGTGGCCACCGAGGCACCGACCCCGTCTCTTATGACCGAGGCGCGTGGGGCCCAGCTGCTGCATGGGCCGGCCGCGAGGAAGGAAAAGGAAACAAAACAATCATGCGGCGGCGATGCTACCACCGCGCGTGCGTGATTGTTTGATGCACAGTGAGTGTGGTGTGCGAGCAAGCAAAGCACTGTGTTTAGTACTTAATCGATGCCGGTCACTCCACATGATTGCCAATGTGTCACTCTCAGACCCTTAAATACGCTTCTTCTTTCTCCCCAACCTCAGTCTCTCACTACACAGCGACACCATTAATTCCTCACTACATAGACACACGAAGCCATTCCGGTGACCTGGCCGCGGAGCCAGGGACACCGCTCCCACAGAGTGTCGTGTCGGTGAACGCGGCAAGGGCGTCCGGACGGATGACGACGAGGAGCGCGCTGCACGCGCTCGGGATCCTCCTCCTCCCGCTGCTCCTCACACTCCCGCCTGCATCGGCCGCTCTGTCGCCGGACGGGCAGGCGCTTCTGGCGTTCAAGGCTGCGGTCACGGACGACCCGACCGGCGCGCTGGCGTCCTGGTCCGACACCGACGCAGACCCGTGCCGCTGGGTGGGCATCACCTGCGCCAACGCCTCAGCCAGCGGCGGAGCACGCGTCGTCGGGGTGGCCGTCGCGGGGAAGAACCTCTCCGGCGTCGTGCCCCCCGAGCTCGGCAACCTCGCGCTCCTCCGTCGGCTCAACCTCCACGGGAACCGCCTCACGGGCACCGTCCCGCCCGCGCTCGCCAACGCCACCTCGCTCCGCTCGCTCTTCCTCTACGACAACCGCCTCTCCGGCCCGTTCCCGGCCGCCACGCTGTGCGCGCTCCCGAGGCTGCAGAATCTCGACCTGTCCAGGAACGCGCTGGTGGGGCCGCTGCCGGAGGAGCTCGCCCGGTGCAGCCAGCTGGAGCGGTTGCTGCTCGCCGAGAACCAGCTGTCCGGGAACATACCGGCTGGCGTCTGGCCGGAGATGTCTGGGCTGCAGATGCTCGACTTGTCTTCCAACAACCTCACCGGCGACATCCCCGTGGAGCTCGGCAAGCTCCCCGCGCTCGCAGGCACGCTCAACCTCTCCCGCAACCACCTCTCCGGCGGGGTGCCAACGGAGCTCGGCAGGCTACCGGCCACCGTGACGCTCGACCTCCGTTTCAACAACCTTTCCGGCGAGATCCCGCAGTCCGGGTCGCTCGCCAGCCAGGGCCCCACCGCGTTCCTCAACAACCCTGGCCTCTGCGGCTTCCCGCTCCAGGTCCCCTGCCGCGCCGCGGCTCCGTCCTCCTCGTCGTCGTCCCTACCACCCCCGTCGTCGTCCTCCGCCGCGTCAAGCGGCGGCACCGGAGGTGCCAAGCAGCCGATCAAGACAAGCCTCATCGTGCTCATCTCGGTCGCCGACGCGGCGGGCGTCGCGCTCATCGGCATCATCGCGGTGTACGTGTACTGGAAGGTCCGCGACCGGCGCCGGGCCGCCAACAACACCAAGGACAAGGGCGTTGACGACGAGGAGGAAGGGCGCGGCCTGTTCCTGTGCTGCCCGTGCATGCGCGCCGACGCGTCCACGGACTCGTCCTCGGACTGCTCCGACGACGGCGACAATGGCGGTGGCGGTGGCAAGTGCAACGGCGGTGGTGGGGCAGGTGAGGCCGGAGGCGAGCTGGTGGCGATCGACAAGGGGTTCAAGATGGAGCTGGACGAGCTGCTCCGTTCGTCGGCGTACGTGCTGGGGAAAGGAGGGAAAGGGATCGTGTACAAGGTGGTGGTGGGCAACGGGACGACGCCCGTGGCCGTGCGCAGGCTGGGCGGAGGCGCCGCGGCGCCGGAGAGGTACAGGGAGTTCGCGGCGGAGGCGGGCGCTGTCGGGCGGGTACGGCACCCCAACGTGGTGCGGCTGCGCGCGTACTACTGGTCCGCCGACGAGAAGCTCGTCGTCACCGACTTCGTCAACAACGGCAACCTCGCCACGGCGCTGCGCGGTGAGTGCTCTGCGCCTCTGCTCCCCCACCCCACCCCCACCCCTGGTGTCTCGCGCTTGGCGGTTACTCTGCTTTGAACCTTGCTCTGTTTTCCTTTCCGAGCGCTGTGTGGTTGGGCCCATCTGTCGGTGGCACGTACGGGTGGGAGTGCCACGTCGTTTTGGGATAGGATCTAATTCTACTGGCCTAGAGTGTCGGTACGTAACTCAGTAGGCAGACGTGAACAAATGGAAGCATGGCAGGCTGTATACATTCTCTTGGATCGGGGCTTCTCCATCACGATCGATGGAGACAAAACCCATGGTCATGGAAGGGAGTGGACGTGGTCATCTCCTGTTAGGATTTAGGAACCGAACAAGCATTGCTCCTACCTCTTTCACCTTGTAATTTTTAGGTAAAATAAAATGGGGACAAAACTTCTTGTTGGACGGATTAATTCGCTGATCATAAAGATCGTGTGAAACAAAGAAACGATGTCTAGCATATTGCGTCGTTGCCAACCGATACGGGAGGCCCACCGGTCCCCCGTCCCCGCAGTAAGAATACAAATTACAATGGGCATACCATTGACACCTTGCTGGGGTCTCTGCAAAAATGTTTGTGCCCTGTCCAGTAAGAGCCATCAACGTCCGTCTCCTTTCTGTTCTTGTTGTTAGCGAACAGATTCAGAGTTCTTTAATTTGCAGGGTCCATGACAGTACGGGATAGACATAGATAATCACAATCATGTGATAATCTGGTATGGAGAATTGCCATTCAGCAAGGTGCGGTTAAAGCGCATTTTCTAGGCTGCGGGAACAAACCAGCAAAATACCAAAAATAAGGGCTGTTCCCGCGTGTCTGCCCTTTCACTATACTATTTGGAAAGCCAAATACTACAGGGGAAGCCACCAAAAGGCAGCTGCGTTCTGTGCTCTTTTTGGCCAGAAAAATCATGCAGATGAAGTCCTGGTCTCCAATCCTGCAGGCCCAGTCTAGAGTCTAGATGGCCTCTAGAGCTTCTTGGAAAAGCGTATGCGGGGAAAGGTAGAAAAACGCCAGAGGAGGTTAGTGGCGCGAGAGGAAAGAGGTTACAAGCGTGCAATATTATATTTGGTGAGCATTATTTCTCTATTTATCAGCAATAATACAAATACGTAGCGCAGATCTTGCCAAAATTGCCAAGGTTTCATATGAAAACGAAATCGAGAGGTATTTCAAATGTTTTTGAAGATGAAAAATAAATCGGGAGATTTGGATTGGGCAAGGATCGAGTTGGTGCCAACTGCCAACTACTAGGAAACGGAATAAACCCCCGCACCGCACCGATCACATCCAGCGGTCGGAAATAACCAGAGATGATCGATGTGGTCGACTGTGGTGACTTGGCCTTGGATTCACCTTGCGCTGGTCTGCCGCGCCTGGTGCCAAAAGTTGAAAACTTCCAAACCGGCCAGCCGGGAGCAGCTATGCAATGGCTATGGCCCATGGACCACCGAGCCCTCCCTCCATTCCCTGCAAATGTTTGGGCGCTGTCGCCACGTCCAAGCCTGCTGCGCCGCTGCATGCCGGATGGTCCACCGGTCACTTGGTCCTACTAGTCGCTGCCCTGGCTCGGCCGCCAGTGTCCCTGTCGCCTTCCTGTCCCTGCTCTCTCTCCCGCTGAACGAATTCGACCAGGCTTCGGTCGGCAGACCATGCGAGCTCGGTAGGCTAGGGTAAATGCCGAAATGGCCATCAAGCTGCGGGTAACTGGAGTTTATATATATACTTTCTAGGCATTGTTATGATATGGAACAAAACACCCAGAATTAAGGGCTCAAGGAGCAAACGAAAGAGGGGTTAAAGGTGGTCTTGTTCTTGTCCGTCAACTGGCTGACCCCGAACAGGGGAAGCCTCAGCCGATGTGCCGAGTCCTTTTTGGCCCTCGATCACCCAACTACCATGTCGATGTAGGACCATGGCCTGCAGGCTGCAGCAATCATGCACCTTGCAGCTGCAGAGCAATGTCCGGAGTCGTCCTCAAAAAGGCGGTGATGGGAGCAGGCAGACAGGCAAAAGGTGCCCACAGGGAAAAGCAAGAAGTGGAGTATCGAGTGGTGAGCAATGACATTGCTCATTCGATGAGTTATACTATTACATGAGCAGGTCAATTAGGGAAACGTAAGCCAAGAAATTAGGGAAACCTATCACTGCTTTTCGCTCGTAGGGTGCTCAGCCGTCAATCAGTGTATGCCGACTATTTTACAAAAAAGATGTGCATGTCTCTAAAGGCCAAAGCTTAGGTACGTTAGACCCTCTAGGGGAGAAAAAAAGACCATCATCGTAAGTACTTGCTCGTAAAAAGTGACAATGTCCGTGCAGTAAAAAGCTTTTCTATGCCTGTTAAAAACATGGCAGTCTTAGCTTAGCAGCCCACAGCAATGATCTGTACGACAGAATTCCTGGTTCCGTGTCTATGGGGTCATGGGGAGACAGGGTAGTTCCCCTGCGTCGAGGTGCAGCTTTCTGCCCGGCACGGCGGTACTGCACGGCAGATTCCCTCCGAACCTCCGTACTCATCAGCTGACCGTACATGTAGTTTTACTGCCACTGGGATCTTCTACATGCAGGAATCCATAGGATAGGATTACCGTCCTGCATGACAACAAAGATGCATACGTGCGCGTGCTGCTCTATTGTTGCTGTAAGTAGCGAGGTTTTAATGTGGCCGCCGCGAGCTCATATTCATGGCCGTAATGATGAAGTACCTACTTTTGTTCTTACCACCCCAATCATCTCCAGCCATAAATCGATCGATTACAAATGTTTGTTGGGTTCATCAGTGCAAGCATGCGACCTGGGTTTGAGACAAGCACCCAGGTTGGAAATGCAACTTAGCATTTGATGATCGGGGAGCACCGAAATGGTTGTCCTCTCTGTCTCGGAAATTCCAGATGGAAGTCTAGAGGAAGTTTGGATATGGGGTTTCTAAGAGTGAGGCCTCATCTAAACAAGTTTACGTTAAAAAAAAATAGAATTCTCAATACATGGTTTCATTTCACGATCCCGTTGGCATGTCATACCATTTAACTGTGATGCACAGAATTGGATAATGTCAAATGAAATGAAATCTTTTAACATGAATAGCTAGTTTCATTGTGAACCCTGTTTGGGAAGCTTTACGGTAACACGCTTCTGTCCACCACCCGATTTCTAGAGAAGCCGATGTTGACATAATCATGTCAACGAGAAGCATCGCATTTAGCTCCCATTTTAGAATTGCGTTCATTAGAGATACCACCGGCGGCACTCACCACCACGGGCTGGGGCAGAGCTCGGAGCGCTGGAGCAGTTGGAACAGAGCTCGGGCGGACCTCGAGGCTGGGGCGACCGAAACGGAGCTCATGAGCGGACCCTGGAGTGGGGCTGCTGGAATGGAGGTGTGGAGCTCCGGCCTCCGGCTACTGCCTAGACGCACGCGAGCACATGGTGGGGCGGAGCACCGTGTTGGTGCTCGTCACGCAGGAATGGTGGACCGGCTCCGCCGCGTGCATGGGCTACTCCAGCCGGGAGAGGGGCTCCTCCGATGGCAACGATGGGGGATGGCCTCGGCTCCTTCGGGAGTGAGGGCGGGCGACCTGGGAATTAGTTGCGTCGGTAGAAATCGAGGATGAGGGTAGAAATCGAGGATGAGGGTCGATTCCGCGTCATAGGCAAAACATGGCTTCCGGAGAAATCGAAGCAGAGAAATAATCCAGGGCTGTTTGGCTCCTGTGACCCATTAATTTCAATGGAATCGGCCCATAAGCTGTCCCAAACGGGCCAATGTCACCAGAAGTGCGCTGAGATGTGTTGGTGCTTACCAAGTCATTGGACTTGGGCTGCCAGAGCTCAAAGAGATGTGGAAGTTGCTGTTGTCGATGGATTTTGCTTGCTCGCTTTGGCACTTTAGCACTGAACCAATTTTTTTCTCACTTTGGGAGTCCTGAGTCTATGAACAACGAACCCCAATAGTGCCCATGCATGTTACATACTTCTATGCTTTGAGTCCAAATAAAAAAAAGAACCATGATCAAAATGGTATATATATTCTACAATTTATATTTGTGTTTGTGACACATAGTTTTCCTCCGATCCTGATCTTAATGTAGAGGTGTGTAAAATGATATTCATCTTTAATTCTTTTTATATGTAATTTATTTAAGAAATTAAACATGGTTATCATTATCAAGTGTCCACGTGACATAAAAGTAATCACCGTAACACATGATCTGTGCAGGGCGGTCCGGGCAGCCGAGCCTGTCGTGGTCGCTGCGGCTGCGGATCGCCAAGGGCGCGGCGCGCGGCCTGGCGCACCTCCACGAGTGCAGCCCGCGCCGGTTCGTCCACGGCGAGGTCAAGCCGTCCAACATCCTGCTCGACGCCGACTACAACGCGCTCGTCGCCGACTTCGGCCTCGCGCGCCTCCTCAACATCGCCGGCTGCACCGACGTCTACTCCGTCGCGGGCTCCGGTGGCATCATGGGCGGCGCCCTGCCCTACGCCAGGCCGGCCACGCTGGCCGACAGGTCATCCGGCGCCGCGTACCGCGCCCCGGAGGCGCGCGCGCTGGCAGTGGCGGGGTGCGCGCGGTCGTCGTCGCCGCCGAGCCAGAAGGCCGACGTGTACTCGTTCGGCGTCGTGCTGCTCGAGCTGCTGACGGGGAGGGCGCCCGAGCACGGGTCGCCGTCCGCGTCGTCCTCCTCGGCGTCGTCGTTCTTGCCGGGGCTCGGCGGAGAGCAGCAGGAGGCCCCGGAGCTCGTGAGGTGGGTGCGTCGGGGGTTCGAGGACGCGCGGCCGCTGGCGGAGATGGCCGACGAGGCAGTGCTGCGGGACGCTGGAGCGCGGAAGGAGGTGATCACGGCGTTCCACGTCGCGCTCGGGTGCGTCGAGGCGGACCCGGAGCGCCGGCCGCGGATGAAGGCCGTGTCGGATAGCCTCGACAAGATCGGGGCGTGACTTGTCACTGCTGCTGGGTGAAAAATGGTTCCGGAGTTCTGTATTTTTTTTCGCGTAATTATGCCTAGCATTATTGTTCTTCTCTGTGCTTATTTTTCGTTTTCTCCTCTTGATGCACTGATTGTAAAATATATACGGGAGCGAATGTGCTTTGATATGTTCAGTTTTGTGTAGCTGTACTTGCATTTCGTATGAGTTGCGAGCTTCAGTAGTCGTAGCACCTATATATGCTTCCAGATCGAGACAAACCAAATCAACCCACCCAACGTACCATGTAACCTGATTTCTCGGCCTTGATATAATTTGCGCATTGCCTTGCATTCAGGATGAGAAATGGGTGGGGACTGAGGAATGGTGGCGGAGAGCGTTGAGATGTTATTTTTTTCCTAGTCAAATACGTAGGAGGAAAGGACGCTAAAGAGAATCGAGCATTTGTCCCTCACACGTTAGTACTGGTTGTCTTAAAACCCGGTACTAACGTGTCGCTGGGCGCTCCCGAGGGCCCTCGGACCATTTAGTACCGGCTGGTAACACCAACTGGTACTAAATGTCGTTATTTAGTACCGGTTGGTGTTACCAGCCGGTACTTAAATGGTCCCGCGGGTTCCCGAGGCCCCCGTGCATTTAGTATCGGCTGGTGTTACGAGCCGGTACTAAATGGGTCTGTGGGGTATAGTTCAAAAGGAAAGCATATCCCACTCAATCATAATTGATGCATAGGTGGGATGGTAGAGGGGGTTACGCGCGAGGCCAGAAGTTGTGAGTTCGAATCCCACGAACCGCGCACGCGCATTTACGCGTGACTTGTGCGAGCGTCCTGGTAAGCTTACAAATTTTTCTCTTTATTTTTTTTGGCTCGAAACCCGTTAGTACCGGATGCTGCAGCCGGTACTAACTGGTCCGCCCCGCCGACCCTGCGGCCCCGTTAGTACCGGTTGCTGCAGCCGGTACTAACGAGGCTGCCCATTTAGTACCGGGAGCTCGATACCGGTTGCATAACTGGTTCTAACGTGGCTTTTGGCCCGGTACTAAAGATCGATTCTCCAGTAATGGGTTCTTGATGGGGGATTAGGGTTCTATGAAATTTAATCGTAATTAAACAATCCAATCAATAAGTCAATTCACTCCATGCATGTGCCTAAATCAAGGTTACGTGTGAATATCTAGTCGTTAAACAAGTTTTGTAACATAGGTCGAATCCAATGCTACCGTTCTAATTTAAGAAAGTAAGTTGCTAGAAATTAAATTCTTGGAAAGTAAAGAGAGGGTCAAGACGTTATTTTTTTCTAAGGTATCGAAGAGTCGGCACTCTCCCCTAGTCCTCGTTGAAGCACACTCACAAGGGTGTCGCTTTCCTTGATCCGCGCAAGGATCAAGTGCTTTCTAGTGTATATCCATTGTCCAACTCTAGATCAATGGATTTCAAACCAAGCACAACTTCTTGAGGCTTCTCACAATCTCCTTGAGAGCCTGCCAAGATTACCACCACCAAGTCAATTAGGGGATGCCGATCACCAACAATAACAAGGAAAGATCTTCGCTTAACCTAAACTAGACCATGAGAAAAACTGGTACATACTTGCTACTCTGCAAACACTAAAGACATCCTTATTGTGTAATCAAGAACATTGCAACTCACTTGTACACTACTAAAAAACCATTTTCGGAGGTAGTGAAAATAGTTTTCTTGGAGGCATTTTTACGTACCACCTTTGAGCCGAGGCTTGTGTTAACGAGGTATTTTTGGAGGCGGCTATGAGTTCGTCTCCGTTAATCGAAAAATATATATATAAAAAAATCAAAACCCTAGGATGGGCCTGCCAAGCCCATCCAAGAGTGCTGTCGTCCACACCGACGCATCGGCCGTGCTGTTGAACTGAAAAATCCTAACGGTGCTCATTCGACTGGATCAAGCCAAAAAGGCCAACAAGAAGAATGTTATTGGAGAAGAGGGGCCTGAGAAGCCCCTAGAGTTGCAGCAGAAGCTTTGATGTTCAGGGGGGCAAGCCAAGAATAAAAAGGTTGGCATCACCTCAACTGGTTTCCTAGACGGTCTCACTGATTCCTTGATCGGTCTAACTAGTTCCTAGATGAGTCCAATCAGTTCCTAGGCCGGTCTGACCGGTCTCTCCAGTGAAGTTGGGTATTCCTTCAAGTACAAGAAAAGGGCAAGGCCAAGTTTCAAAGAACTCCTGGGCAAAAATATAAAAGGAAGGGGGCAAATTAGAAGCGAAGAAATCAGTCAAATGGTGTTAGAGGGGCACAAGCACCATGGAGACCTAGAAAACAATGAGGTTTGCACCAACAACAAGATAAATTCTAGTTTTGCACTATATTGGTTTGTTGGATTAGTTATGCCATGGTATTGGTCGTATCCATGCTATCACTCTCCTGTTGATTATAGTAATTGATATATGCAACCACACATGACTCAATATCCTATTTCATATCCAAATTGTGGTGCATTACAAAGCAGTCGCTTGCATTAGCAATCTTATAAAAAAATATTGTACTACCGTTGGATAGTGTGAGAGTAGCAACAAGCATCAATCCAAGGGTATGCAGCCGGTTTAGCCCATACTCAAAAGAGGAACCTGTAACTTAAGGGAAGCCAACTAAACCGACAAGGATCAAGGAGTTGAGGCCAAAGCATGTACATACAATGTTGATTTGAGAAAATCAAGTATGATGGCCGATAAAATGTGTTGATTATCATAGTCGGCGGTCAATTTTGGTCTAGATAACTATTTTTTTGGCTAGTACCATTTGAAAAAAACAGGGAGGGGCAAATATTGACGATCAAAATTGGCATTAACCTGATCAGGCCGGACACACTGGTCAGACCAGTGCCCAAAGGCGGTCTGACAGGTCTAGTGTTTTTGTAGGCGATCCAGCAATGCGAACCGGTCTGTCCGGTTGGTGAATTGGTCTAACACTAGTCTGAGAAGAATTATGGAATCCTTGTATATATACTATTTGCAAAATGGTTTCCTTGCAGGATAATGAAACACGTTTCCACCCTATAAATATAAATATAAAGGCCACGGCTGACCGAGGCTACTGAATAGAGAAAACACAAGCACATCTATTTTTTTAATATTTTCTTTTATCTCTTTGCCCTACCTTTCTCAATCCAATCTGCTATTCTTTCTTCATCTCGACGACGTTGGAAGAAGTTCTAGGTGATCTACCGATCATAGAACAACCTAAAATGTGCCAGGCTCACGGTGAAACCGGTCTAACTGGCCGGCCTACGCTTAGGAGTCAACACATTCACAATTTGGCAGCGGTTCCACATCGATTGGGGCTACCACCGGACCTTAATTCTTTTACGGCTAGAGTCATATGGAACCGTGGAGGTGATCTTTTATTTCATATATACCTTCTGAACAAGGTGTACACGTATACAGCACATGGAAGTTTGGAAAGATAAAAAGAAAACGAAGCCCGGTCGTTGCCACTAATAGTACAATTATTCTTCCTTGTAGTCCTGATTGTTGTAGGGCGAGAAGAGCTCGGCGAGCCAGCTGCCCTTGCGGTACACCCTGTTGTCCAAGTCGGCGCACATACCGTCACTGTCGTGGATGCTGAATGTAGAGATGCAGTGGCGGCGGTAGAAGCGCGTGGTGCGGCGCATGACCTCCGCCTCGCTGTCGACGTGCCCCAGCATCTCCTCCACGCCCGGCAGCGCGAACAGCCCCTCCAGCAGCCCCGCCAGCCACCGGCACCGCAGCTCCGATGTGTGCAGGCTGGACACGCTCTCCACGTACCCCACGAACGCCATGCCCGGGATCAGCGGGTGGATCGTGCCGCTGCAAAACCAGCAATCGTAGGAATATGTATCAAATTAGACGCTCTATTTTCCACAAGGATACATATTATTGAACCGTGAGCTAGCAATCGACGCACCGGTAGAGTGGCATCATGCCGGACTTGTTGACGATGAGGCCGCGGAAGGGCTCCGGCAGGATGGCGCGGAGCTTGTCCAGGCCCTCGAAGCCGGTGGCCAGGAAGACGAGGTCGGCCTCGACCTCGGTCCCATCTTCAAGGACGACGCCGTTCTCGGAGAAGCACCAGCTGGAGGCCCTCTCAAACCGTATCAGGCCCTGGTCGGCCATCTCGAAGAAGCCGTCCGGCAGGATGGCCATCTGGCAGCTCGCGTAGCTCTCCAGGAACGGGTGCGGCGGCTTGAGACCGTACTTGCTCAGCGGGAGCTTCCACTTCAGGTACGACTCGATGAACTTGGACACCCCTACCCTCTGTTCGATTGAAATTAAAATTATCTTCATTCCTATCTGTATTGTCGCTCGAGATATCACAGTGCCTGTGTTTACAACAATACATACCAGTGGGGCCATGAGGCGGCAGAGGAGCCATCTG
The DNA here is from genome assembly GCA_015342445.1 of Digitaria exilis. Lineage (NCBI taxonomy): Eukaryota > Viridiplantae > Streptophyta > Magnoliopsida > Poales > Poaceae > Digitaria > Digitaria exilis. The sequence continues at coordinate 1,138,568 of JACEFO010001803.1, forward strand.
AGCAGACCTTGGTTGGGTCGATCGTAGAGCAGCTGGGAGAAGCGCGTGGAGTAGAAGAGGAAGAAGGGCAGACCCCAGATAGAGTAGGACGGCAGCATCCACTGTGGGGTCCTCACCACCATGGTGCACGTCCCGCCTCCCTTACCTGCGTATGGCTATCCAGACAGTCAGATGATTGTGCACTTCGACAATTAACAACAGTTCTATGCTAGTTGCGTGTGAACTTATCTATGACGACACATTTCCCTTTCTTTTTATGACTCTGTAATACTAGTAGTATACATTTATTATACATGCCTAATTGCTTGCATACACTAACTAGTTAGTTGCATTGTATATACATGTACACACCTTCAGTCATAAACAAGATCGACATACAATGTGCGTATATATATTCCATGAGATACAAGGTATGTCCGTAGAAACTATGCCACGGCGTTTGGACAACATGATTTTACAAATTTCAAATTCTTCAATCAGTTCAATTAGAAGCTAACAAAGTCTGATTGGAGATACTTGATACTGAAAAACTGATAAATGTATCCAATCTTTGGACCAAAGGTTATACACCCTGATTTCTATGACTTGTTTATGTAACCCGATATCTTTTGGAAGTTATAACAAAACTTTTCTATAATATAGTACAAATATAACTGATGTATTTTAATAGAAATCTAGACATGCTGAAAAACAGAAAAATTGGACCGGATAGATGTAGGTCTAAATTAAAACTATAAGTCACACACACAAACCACAGAAAATCGGTACCCCGTGAGGCTGCCAAAAACATGGCACAAGAAGTAATCTCGACTTAGCATGTTTAGTTCAGTAATAGGAGTTTTTCATGACTGTGCCTTAGCACGTAATTCATTAAGAGAAGTTCAGCAATATAGGAGTATGTAACAATGGTTAGTCAGTGATAGCGTGATTCTTGTACGAAGTTCACTAGTTTCAAGATCTACCGTACCGTAGCGCTTTCTTAGGTGCTCACACACAGGTGTAGGTCATTCATGCGTTTATATAGCTATATGAGCGTGTATATTTGTGATAGTCTATGTGCTTAGCATAGCTCGTGTAAATAAAAGGATGAAAACGGTACATGGAACTTTTACCTTGGTTGGCTACAGCGCATTCAAGTGCCAAATCAACAGCGCTCTTCCTGTAACCAACCACCACAACCTTCTTGCCCGTCACGAGCTCCACGGTCTCCCTCTCACTGAGCTTGCAGTACTCCAGCGAGTGCATCACCTTCCCCGTGAACACCTCCGGCCCCTTGCCCGGTGGGAAAGCCAGCATTCGAGGCACATCGCCGTACTTGCCCGTGCACATCACTACAAACTCGAACTTGTACCACTGCCCATGCATGCAAGTCGCATACGGACCGGATTATAACAACGGAGTGTTCGTGAAAGAGTCCATCGACATAGTAATAACTAGTAGAAGCTCACGGTTTATGGAGCTTGCAAAGCATGTACGTATGTGCACAACCTGAATGGTGTCGGAGCCCACGGTGGCGACGCCAACCTCCCACATGGGATCGCCGTTGAGTGGCCTAGTACCCGTGCCGCTCCAGAGCCCGGCCGTGAACCCGTCGGCTGCGCCGCCGCCGAGGAAGTTGACGGCGACCACCTTGGTGCCGAGCATGACGAAGCGCCACAGGTCGAACCTATCGGCGTAGCCTTCGAGGTAGCCGATGACCTCGTCGTGCGCCGGGAACGTGGGGCCGTCGGGGTCGCCCCACGGGTAATCGGAGAACCGGAAGTTCCGACGGGGCGTCTGCAGCCGTGTGGAGTGGTACACACAGTGCTTCCACACCCCGCCTACGGACGGCGTGGCCTCGAACACCACCGGGTCGTGCCTCGCCAGCTGCTTCGCGGCGGCCAGGCCGCTGATGCCGCCGCCGATGATGGCCACCCTCGACAGCGGGGGCACAGTCTTCCTCGTGTGCCGTGCCTGATGCTGCCCTGCCATTGTCGTGATAGGAAGTGGTGGTGGTATTGTCTCTTGTACGATATCGTGCTATATATACAAGTGGAGAGGCCTTGCTGGTGCCGCATTTATTGGAAGCAAGCAAAGGGTTTGAGCGTGTGCGTTTCCATTGCGAGTCCTACAGAATTAGTATTGCGTATAGAAGAGACGTGTCATACACTGGAACCGAATTTGACATGGAAATTAGGCGCTGCACAATGCACAGAGGTGTATCACTCTAGGAGGTTAGGGTCTCCAAGAGGTGGCCTTGTACGTATTGAATAATACACGTCGATTTGGATGAACACAGTAGTATAACAGGCCGGCCAGTTGTCTTAAGCTACAGGAGGTTCATGGCGCAGTACATACCTGCATATATTGTGGTAGACATAAGCACATGCTGATTGTAGGCAGTACATCTTATCCTAGATAATAATTAACTGACCGTCCATCGTTTAGCTTTTTATTTGATCATCAATACTTCTATTCTATTAAGCAGAGTAACGGTTGATCGAAGCATATACACAGCATGTAAACAGGCTAAATGGCTGTGCACTCATCTACAAGCATCAGTTATCATAGTACAACGTAAGTACAAATTGGAGCAGCTCTATAAGCAATGTTCATAACGAGCCGAGCTGGCTCGACATCCACCCCTGCCCTACCAGGTGTATCAGCTCACCGTTGGTCTTCACCAAGCCAAAGGATATGTACACCACTATCCATTCTCGTGAAGCTCGGTATGAATGTTCTCTTTTATCAGATTTGAATGTTTATTTGAGGGTACATGTTGAAAGCACCCAATTATAGTCTGTAGTTTCTCTTTATGAGATTTGCAAGTTTATTTGTGGTGCCCGCTGAAAGCATCCAACTATAGTCTTTAGTTTCTCTTTATCAGATTTGAATGTTTATTTGAAGGTGTCAATTGAAAGCATCAGATTATATTCTTTAGTGTTCACGTCAAAAATAAAGTCTTTAGTGTCAGCTAAAATCTCATGATCGGGTATTTACATCGGATGCCTTTTGGCCTCAACAAAAATTTCGTTTGAGTGTCGGCTTAGCCAGAGGCTTGTTACGATACTTGTCGCTGCCTGATTTGGTCACACCGGCACTAACTAGTGATTGCGTTGCTAACCACTCGCTCGGATGGCAAACTTGCAGGATTGAACTCGGGACGCAAGGGTTTATCCTGGTTCCGGCCGCGCGGCCGTACGTCCAGCAGTGGTGCGTAGCACCGAGTTTCGTGTTGCTCGTAGTAGGGGATTACAAGCAAGGCGGGAGAGGGAGGCGGGCTCCCAAGTCCCTGAGTCGGTGGATTGCAAGTGTGGTGTTCTTATGTGGTGAGTGTGCGTTGTGGTCGAGTCTATAGAACGTGTCCGCGTTGCATGGGCTTCCTCCCCTTTTATAGACTAAGGGTGAGGAAAACCGTACATGTGAGATCGTGATGCTGATGTTATAGGATGCACTGTGCCATCCATGCCGTGCACTATACAAGCGGGAATCGCGCCTTCCAACTCTTGCTGACGGTATGGAAGTCACCATCGTTAACTTCTTGGCAGTCGGCCGTTGCTTCGAGGGACGTTGCTCAAGGGTAGGGGTGACATCGTGCCTTTCCCACCACTCTTCGGGGTCCTTCCTCGAGGCTTTGCGTCGTACTTCGGGAAGGGACTGGGCGTGGGGTTGTTGGCACCGTGGTACTGTCTGACACCAACCCTGTTCGCATAGGACTTGGCCCAGAGCCACAGTGCCTGGCTCAGTCGGAGGCGACCGGTGTCCCATCCGAGGCGTGGTGAAGTGGAGCGTGCGGTCGTGTCCCGCATTCAGGGCATCTGGTACTGGAGTCTTCGAGGCTTGACCGGTAGCCTCGACCACAGAGGGGTCGAGCGTGACGGAGATTCCCGTTCGAGGGTGAGGGGTACCCTCGAACAAGACGGCGATTCGTCCTGCTGCGGGGGCGGAATCATGGTGGACCTTTAGCGGGCTGCCAAGTTTCAGTCGCGCCTTTGTTGCTGACGCGGCTTTCTTGCTGGGCCGTCTTGGGCCGTTTTTTGGGGTACCCCTTAGTTTGGTACCCGACAGTAGCCCCCGAGCCCCCGAGGGTGTTGAAAATCAATCCCGCGGGGGTTTGTTCGTTTTTACGGGTTACTGAGTTACCGTGGGGGCGCGCTAGCGCACCCGCGGGTGTAGCCCCCGAAGCCGTGGGAGGGTGTTTGGCACTCTCTCAGGGCCTTTGTTTGTTGCTGTCGTTACTCGAGGATGGAGTCCTTTGAGATTGGGTTCTTGCCTGAGGCAGCCTGAGGCCATCTCGAGGCTCCTTCTTTTGCCCCTCGTGCTCCCGTCCGAGGGATCGAGGGGGAGGTGAACCACGCTACCCACGGTTTTGGGTTGAAACGCGGATGCTCGGGTGAGCTAGTAACGGGAAGTTCGAGTGGACGTCCATGCCCTATTCGCTGGGGGTAGGCTCGTGGTCTTAGGACACGCCCATGAGAGCTTTTTGCAAAAGTATGCTAGACGGGACTCGACCTCGTTCGATAGAGGTCGAGGGCTCGATGCTTCCCCTCGTGGGGTCCCTCGATCTAGGCACTTTCGTCCAGCCTCGAACATGCTTGACGGTTTTCCTCGAGCGCATGGGATCGAGGCCTTCGTTCTTTGGTACCGTCGAGCGCCCCTGACTCGGTCAATCTGGGGTGCCTGTCGAACCCTCGATGGGCCAGGGCTCGAACCCCTGATCAGTAGAACGATGACTTCCTCCCCTCGAGGGGGGAAGCCTTCGGGTGTTCCCTCCACGTGTCCCACTCCGCGCGGGGGTAATGATGAAAGACGTGGAAGTCATGGCCGGCGTGGGGGGCATAGTTATTAGGACCGGATCGGATATCGAACCGGCAGACCTCTCGGTTCAGAGGGTGATTGGGTCAACCAGTTAGACCGCCGGTTCAAAACGGTTCAAATAGATTAAGTTCAGTTACTAAAACAACAACATCTGCATAACCTAGTGGTATAGGTCCTCCACTGTGAGCCTCAGGGCGTGGGTTCGAGCCCCGTGGCTGCCCTTTTTATAGGGTATTTTTGCTACTTTTCATAGTCCGGACGTGATAGACAAGTGTCAGCAATGGCCCGCTCCGGTTTAATTGGGCGGTATTTCAGCGAAACCGGCCGGTCGGACCCCATTCATGCGGTCCATTAACGGTTTGATGGTAGGTCGGTCTTTTACACGAACCGAACCGGTGGAGGCTCCGGTTCCCGGTTGAACCGGCCGGTCCGGTCCGGTCCTAATAACTATGGTGGGGGGAAACGTGCGCGCCTTTTCAGGCGGTGCGCGGGACATGGCCTGGGCTAAGTGACCGCACGACTGCGGCGCCTGGCCTCCTTGATTACTGCAGATCGGTTAATGCGTCCCGCGTCGTTATGTCTCCTAGGCCTAGCCGTCAGCCTCGTTTTCACAGCCGAAAACCTGCCCCACTTTTCCCCACTTGGGGGTATAAATAGTGCGCTAGGGTGGCTGTCATGGGATATGTTCCCATTGCCTCGTTTGCTCCTTTTCTTCTTCGTCTTCTTCTTCTTCTTCCTGCCGCCATGGTTCAGCTTGTAGACCCTGCGTCGTGGAAACCATCGACGGTGATCACACACTATTTGGAGAGCCTGGTAGTGTCCGGGGAGTTGCCTCCAAATGTCGATGGTGAGCCGGCGGTTTGGATCTCACCGGGGACCGACGCGGAACCCGACCCTCTGGAGGGCTACGTCGTCAGCCTCGCGCACATCCATGAACGGGGGTTCGGTGTGCCCCCGAGCCATTTCTTGAGGGCGTTGTGCTTATACTATAAAGTAGAGCTGCACAACTTCTCCCCTAACTCGATCTCTCAGGCGGCGGTGTTCGCCGCCGTGTGCGAGGGTTTCCTGGGCATCGAGCCCCATTGGGACCTATGGCGGCATCTCTTCCGCGGCGAGCTCCACACGAAGAGCGTCACCAAGGGTGTCCGTCGCCCTGTTCGTGCTGGTGGCCTGGTGCTCCTGGTGCTCCACACGGAGAGCGTCACCAAGAATGGGACAAGAGATGGTTCTACCTCCGCAACGACCGCAATCGCCTCCCGGCTTACACTGGGAGGATCTTGATGCAAAAGCTCGATGTTTGGGGCTATGGGGTGTTGCCGCCGGATCGGCAGCAGAAGCTCGGCCCCCTCGTCGAGGCTCTTCAGCGCCTTGCAAGGCACGGCCTTACCACGGGTAGCGTCATCGTGAACTTCCACCGGCGGCGGGTGCTTCCTCTCATGGAGAGAAGGCTCTTGCTGTCGGAGATGGTTGAGGGGGCCAACACCGAGGGCGTGGTGCTGGCGTCGGAGCCGTTGAGTGAAGTCGTCGCGGTCCAGCGGGCGCGTCGCGCCGTCGACTGGATGTCGGGAAACCCATGGGCGGTGCCCATGAGGCCCGAGGACGGGTATCTAAGCTTCGTAAGTGTCTCTTTTTGGCCTCCGTATTGCCTGTTGTTTGACTTTTGTTTGCCGTTTGACGTTGTCGTTGTCGTTCTTGCAGGGGCTCTCCCGTGGCCACACCTCCCAGCCTCCCCTTCCGGAAGACAAGGCGGCTAATCACGCTCGCGCTGACCAGGCGAAGCAGAAAATGGACCAGAAGGAGGAGAAGTGGAGGCAGAGGGAGCGGAAGAGGAGGAAACTCGAGGAGGAGAACCGGGATAGGCGGAGGCAAGGCCTCCTGCCACTCCTGCCACTGGAAAGCTCTCCGGGCCACGATGGCGAGGACTCTGACGACGGGGCCTTCGCGGCGAGGAGCCCATGCCCTCTCGAGGATCTTCCGATTCCGGTACCTTGCCATCACGAAGTTGCTTCGGCGGTCATGGCGGGATGTGAGGGCTCAGGGCCCGTCGTCTCTATGGAGCCGCACGTGGGTCCGGGTGTGGCTTCTGATGTGGCGGAGGTCGGCGCCCTTGAGGTCCCCGTGGAGTAGTCCGCCTGCTCACGCCGCCTTCTAGAGCTGTCGACGTGGTGCTCGATGTTGCACACGACGGCACCTTCGGGGGTCCCGCTGAGCGATCTTCCGTTGTCGCGTCGTCGTCTGAGGCCACCGACGTGGGGCTCGACATTGCAAACGACGACACCCTCAGGGATCCCACAGGGCGGTCTGCCGCCGCTGCGCCGTCGTCCGAGGCCACCGACGTGGCGCTCGACGTTGCAGACGACGGCACCCTCGGGGTTCCCGCGGGGTGATCTGCCACCGCTGCGCCATCGTCTGAGGCTGCCGACGTGGCGCTCGACGTTGCAGACGACAGCACCCTCGGGGGTCCCGCGGGGCGGCAGCGCACAACCGTCTGAGAGCGTCGCGCCGTACTTGCCCTCGAGGAACCCCCGAGGGGAAGGCCGGCACCCGGTGAGGCGGGTGAGGCCGCGCTAGAGGGTCGTCGTGGTGGTCAGCCACGTGAAGAGACTCCCCATGCTGGGGTCGATGCTTCGGCGGGGGGCGTCATGGTTCCGAGTGCCGCCCCCGCCTTGATTCCGACGCGGAAACGGAAACTGCCCGTTGTTCGGTAAGCCTCTTGGCCGTTTGATCGCTTGTCGAGGCTTGATGTCTCAGATAGTCTCTGCTCACTCGTCTCCGTTTTGCGTAGTCGATCCGTTGGGCGGGTTCCCCTTTCTCTTGCCCCGACCAAGGCTCTCAAGATTGGGGCAAGCTCGTCGCCCCACTCGTCTTCGCAGCTTCTGGGCCCCACAAACGAGGTGGTGTAGGACTTCTTCACCTTCTTCAACGCTAGAGGGGCGCTGGAGGACGAGCGGCGGCCGCACGAGGAACCACCTCGCCTTCTCGAGGGGGTGGAGTCTAGGCCCTTGGAGGAGGCGCCGTGGAACCTCGAGGGGGGTGTCGAGGTGCACCGTGAGCCTAGCCCGGCTCGCGGTCGTGAACCCCCAGCTGCGGGAGTGACTCGAGCTGACGAGGCGCCACCCCCGCCGCAGGAGGGTGCGACGGTAGTGGACTCGGCGCGTTCCAACGACGCGCTGTCAACCTCGCGCGTGGAGACCGACGCTGTGCCGACCGTCCCACACGAGGAGGTGGCGGCCGGTGCCGTTGGTGGTGAGGCCATCTTGGCTGGCGGAGGTGGGTTTCCCCTCCTGTCGGAGTTGGCGGAGGCCTTCCAGGTGCGAGTCCTCGTGCTGCAGGAGCGCGAGGACAGCGAGGCGGTGCCGCTAACCCTGTCTACGCTTAGCGTAGGTCGTGTGGTAGGCGAGTTTGGCGGGAGGTGTGCTCGTGTCGACGAGCACGGGGTTCCCGTCCATTGGCAGTCGTATGCCGAGCTCCCCCAGCCGTTTATCGGTGACGCTGGAGCATGGCCGGGCGGTTGTCCGGGCGTTGAACGACGCCCTTCATCTTCATCAAGATGCCGGCAAGGTTCCGCATGTGGGCCCCGCTTTTTCTTGCGATCAACGCTAATTCTCCTTAGCTTTTAGCTTGCTTCTGGTGTGGCAACCATCTCTCCTTCCCCTTTCGTGCGTAGGAACTCCGCAAGGAGGCGTATATGAAGAATGATCAGATCACTGCCCTGCTTACGGATAGCCGCACCTTGAAGGGGAAGGTAGAGGTCCGAGACCACCAGCTGGCCGACCTCGCGGCCGCTCGGGACCGCGCGCTCAACGAAAGTCGGAGGAAGGGCGAGGTCATCACCTGCTTGGACGACTCGGTCCAAACCCTGCGCGACGAGCTCGCCACTGCCAACACCTGGTTGGGACGTGAGCGTGTCGCGCGTACGGCCGCTAAGTCGTCATTGGAGCAGGAGAGGCGCTTGTTGGTGGAGGCTCGAGACCAACTCGAGCAGGAGCAATCGGCTCGAGAGGGGTCCGAGTCTCGGATCCGGGAGAAGGAGACGGCGCTTGAGGCTACCAAGGGCCAGGTCGAGGCTTCCCAGAAGGAGGTCGAGGGTGGGTTTGTTCGCCCATGCCCGGTCCTTGTTTCAGCTTAGTTTCTTTTTCTGATCTTTTTGTTGGTGTAGAGCTGAGGCAGGCACTCAAGGCTGAGGCGGAATCGAGGGAGGCTCTGCTGGTGGCTCACGCGGCGACCCAGCGCGAGCTTGATGACCTGGAGCAGGCTGCCTTGGCTGCCTGCAACAAGATTGCTGGAGCCGACGCGCAGTCCGGCAGCTCCCTTGCCAGTCGTCTCCGAGTGCTTAGGGGGCATGTCACCTCGCGCGTGAAGGACGCCCTACTAGTGGGCATCCAGAAGGCGCTCGGAGTAGTGACGACCCACTACCAAGCGGGCCTCTCAAAGCTCGCCGCCGGGTACGTCGTCGCCGATGACCTTATCGACGAGGGGGCGATGGCCGTCATTGACGAGGCCGATGCCACCGTGGACGAGACGACACGGGTGTTGGCCGGCTGCTTTGAGAGCGTCCTCTTCCCCGGCGGGGATGATGGCGGCTGGGACGACTTGGGTGGTGGGAGCGGTCCTTGAAAGGTCTCGGGCCATCGAGCCCCAATGTAAATAATAGTTTAGAGATTTATCTTCTCTGTTTGTTATGAACAATTTCGTTTGATCATGAACATTGTTTTCGATTTGCCCTTTGGGTTCTTTCTCGCGGACACCTCGTAGGTGCTGGCATTAGGATCGTTCGCGGAAAGCCTAGGCTTTGGGGGACTTTAGCGATTTCGTATCCCTTTCGAGGGAGTAGGTACGCGTTTCGTGCCTCCTACCATAGCCGTTCACGCGCCTAGCGCAATTCTCCAAAGGTAGTCGCGAAAAGAAAGGGCAAATGTTTTGTGCAGAAAAAATCAATAAAGTGATAAACTTTTTCGGGGGTTCGTCCCCGTTGTAGCCCCCGAGGGAGGGATGGTCCTAGCAAGGGTAGGATCGTCCCTCGCTCAGGTTGAGGGTGGACTCGTTGTCCATTTGATTCGTGCGCCATTTTCGAAGGCTGAAGCCAACACTAAGAATATTTGTACAATCGAAAATATGTACAAAAAGATTTGAGGGCCCGAGGGCCTCTCTAAGGGTAGAAGCGACGTAGCTGTTGAATGTTCCAAGCGTTTGCTAGGATCTGCCCTTCTTCATTTGCGAGCTTGTATGTTCTAGGCTTGAGCACCTCGGCGATGATGTACGGCCCCTCCCATGGGGGTGTGAGCTTGTGCCGCCCTCTGTTGTCCTGCTGAAGCCTTAGCACAAGGTCGCCCTTGCTGAGGTCTCGACGCCGGACCTTTCGGGCTTGGTGTCGTCGAAGGCTCTGCTGGTACCTCGCCGAGTGGAGTAGGGCCACGTCCCGTGCTTCGTCGACTTGGTCTAGCGAGTCCAATCGTGCTTGCCGATTTTGTCACTTTTGATACGCCTTGAGTCTGGGGGACCCATACTCCAGATCCGTGGGGAGGATAGCCTCTGCCCCATAGACGAGGAAGTAAGGGGTGAACCCTGTCGCCCTGCAAAGGTTGTCCTCAGGCTCCAGATTAAGAAGGGCAATTCTTCACCCATTTGCGCCCAAATTTCTTCAGCTCGTTGTGGAATCTTAGCTTGAGGCCTTGCAGAATCATGCCGCTGGCACGTTCTACCTGGCCGTTTGTCTGTGGGAGGGCCACCGCTGACCAATCCACTCGAATGTGGTAGCTGTCACAGAGCTCCAGGAACTTCTTGCCCGTGAACTGCATACCATTGTCAGTTATGATGGAGTTTGGAACCCCGAACCTGTAGATTATATCGGTGAAGAAGAGCACCACCTGCTCGGACTTGGTCCTGTTGATGGGTCGAGCCTCGATCCACTTGGAGAACTTATCGATGGCCACCAGTAGGTGCGTGAATCCCCCTGGCGCTTTCGCCATTGGTCTGACGAGGTTTAGGCCCCATACGGCGAAAGGCCATGTGATGGGTATGGTTTAAAGCGCATGGGCCGGGAGGTGTGTCTTGCGTGCGTAGAACTGGCACCCTTCGTAGGTTTGTACCACCTCCGTGGCGTCGGCCACAGCGGTGGACTAGTAGAAGCCTTGCCGGAAGGCGTTGCCTACGAGAGTGCTCGGGGCGGCGTGATGCCTGCACACTCCCGCGTGGATGTCGCGGATCAGCTCCTTTCCTTCGAGTATCAGGATGCAGCGTTGCAGAACTCTTGAGGTTCATCGCCTGTATAGCTCCTCCTCGATGATGAGGAAGCGCTTGGCTCTTCTAGCGATGCGCCTCGCCTCCGTGCGATCGGAGGGCAGGGAACCTCGCTCGAGCCAGTCCAGATACGGACTCCGCCAGTCTTGAGGTGTTGGAGCCTCATCGATTTCCATGGCTCCGGCGTCGTCTCCTGAGCAAGCCTCGTATCCCATGGGTCGTCCTCTCCCGTCGAGGGGTCTATGCTCATGGGTTCGGAGGTAGTCTCTCGGGTGTCTGCCGCCTTCGAGGCTTCGGTCGGAAGGGTGATGGTAATCGAAGGCTTGCTGATGTCCTTTGTGAACACGTTCGGAGGGACAGTAGTTCGCCACAACGCGATCTTTGCCAGCTCATCGGCCTCCTTGTTGTATCTCCGGCGATATGGTGGAGCTCGAGGCCTTCGAAGTTGTCCTCGAGGCTACGTACCACCTCGCAATAAGCCGCCATCTTTTCATCGTGGCAGCTTGACTCCTTCATCACTTGGTCAAGGACCAGCTGGGAGTCGCCACGAATGTCCAGGCGCTTGACACCGATCTCAAGGGCAATGCGTAATCCTGCGAGTAGCACTTCGTATTCTGCCATGTTGTTGGATGCGGGGAAATTGAGGTGCACGGCGTATCGAAGGTGTTCCCCACGGGGTGAGATGAGAAGCAGGCCGGCGCCTGCGCCCGTTTTCATCACCGATCTATCGAAGTACATTTCCCAGCAGTCGGTGCTGACCTTCGAAGGAGGGAGCTAAGTGTCCGTCCACTCAGCCACGAAGTCGGCCAAGATCTAGGATTTGATGGCCTTTCTTGGTGCATAAGTGAGGGTCTCCCCCATCAACTCCATTGACCACTTCGAGCTTCGACCAGAGACTTCCCGGTTCTGAATAATCTCGCCCAGAGGGAAAGATGATACAACGGTCATCGGGTGCGTCTCGAAGTAATATTGCAGCTTGCCCCGGGCCAACACAATGGTGTAGATCAGCTTCTGGATGTGGGGCTAACTCGTCTTGGTCTCGGCCAGAACTTCGCTGAAGTAGTACACTGGGCGCTGAACAGGTAAGGAATGCCCTTCCTCGACCCTTTCTACTATGACAACAACGCTGACGACCTGGGTGGTCGCTGCGACATAGAGAAAGAGAGGTTCGCCCTCCCGTGGTGAGGTGAGGACCGGTGCGTTGAGTCAATCTAAGGCCTCCTGAGCCTCCGCGGTCCAGGTGAAGCGCTCAGATTTTCTCAAGAGTCGGTACAGAGGGAGTCCCTTCTCTCCTAGGTGCGAGGTGAAGCGGCTCAAGGATGCGAGGCACCCCATTACCTTCTGTACCCCCTTTAGGTCTCGAATTGGCTCCATTTGCTGGATAGCCGCGACCTTCTAGGGGTTAGGCTCGATGCCTCACTGGGAGACAATGAATCCCAGCAGCATGCCTCGAGGCACACCAAAAACACACTTCTCGGGGTTGAGCTTTACTCTGTGCGCCCCGAGGCAATCGAACACGATTTTAAGATCGTGCACTAGGTCGTCCGCCTTCCTGGTTTTGACAACAATGTCATTGACATACGCTTCTACATACGACCTATGATCTCCAAAAACGTGGAGCATACAGCGCTGATAAGTGGCCCCGGCATTTCGAAGGCCGAAGGGCATCATAACGTAGCAGTACATGCCGAAGGGGGTGACAAAGGAAGTTGCGAGCTGGTCGGACTCCTTCATCTTGATCTGGTGATAGCCAAAGTAGGCATCAATGAAGCATAAGAGTTCACATCCCGCGGTGGAATCCACTATTTGATCTATGCGTGGTAAAGGAAAAGGGACCTTTGGACACGCTTTGTTCAAGCTAGTGTAGTCAACACACATCCTCCATTTCCTATTTTTTTCACTAGTACAGGATTGGCTAACCACTCGGGATGGAAAACTTCCTTGATGAACCTAGCCTCCAGGAGCTTGCGCACCTCCTCGCCAATCGCTCACCGCTTTACTTCGTCGAAGTGGCGGAGCCGCTGCTTGATGGGCTTGGAGTGGGGGCGGATGTCAAGGGAGTGCTCGGCGACCTCCCTCGGGATGCCTCGCATGTCCGAGGGGCTCCATGCAAAGATGTCGGCGTAGGCGCGGAGACAGTCGATGAGCACCACTTCCTATTTGCCGCTGAGGGTGGAACTGACCGTCAACACCTTGCTGTCGTTGTTGTCGGGGTTGAGGGGGATCGTCTTGGTGTCTTCGGCGGGAACGAAGCCCCCGTCCTGGTGCTCGTTAGCGTCGGGGGGCATGTTGGTAATCGCCTCCAAGTCTGCCACGAGGGATTCATCGAGGGCAAGCGCCTCGGCCAGCTTGATGCTCTCGACGTCACCCTCGTAGGCGTATTCGACCGTCGGGCCGACGGTAATGTTCCTATGAGGCCCTGGCGTCTTCATCTTGAGGTAGGTGTAATTTGGGATGGCCATGAACTTGGCGTAACACGGGCAACCCAAAATGGCGTGGTAAGCCCCTTTGAAGCCTACTACCTCAAAGTTAAGCATCTCCTTGCGGAAGTTCGCCGGGGTGCCGAAGCAGACGGGCAGGTCGATCTGCCCGAGGGGTTGTACGCGCTTTCTAGGCGCGACGCGGTGAAATGACGACTTGTTGGGGCGCAGCTCACTTGTGCTGATTCCCATGAGCTCCAAAGTTGGAGCGTACATGATGTTGAGGCTGCTGCCCCCGTCCATGAGCACCTTAGAGAAGCGCGTGTTGCCGATGACGGGATCGACAACGAGAGGGTACTACCCGGGGTTCGGGATATGGTCGGGGTGGTCCTCACGGCTGAACGAAATGGTCTCCGAGGACCAATCGAGGTACGACGGGGTCGCTGGCTGGACCAACAAAACCTCCCGGTGCTCTTGACGCCGTTGTTGGGAGGACATGTTGGCCGCGGGGCCTCCCACGATGAAGAACACATGTTCTACCTCGGCATAGCCGTCGTCGTCCTTGTCCCCGCCTTCCTTTCTCTGGTTGCCATCCTTTCGGGGGATGCGGTTATAGTATTTCTGTAGCATCTCACACTGTTCGAGGGTGTGAGCGACTGCGGTCTTGTGGTACGGGCATGGTTTCTTGAGAAGGTCATCGAAGACGCCCCCTCCACGTGGGGGCCTCGAGGTCCCTTGTGGTTGGGGTCCCCCCGAGAGCTTCGTCATCGTTATCTCCCTTCTCACGTGGGGTTCGAGCCTTCTTCCCTTTCTTGCCGTGCTTTTGTTTCTTCGAGGGGTTCTTCGGCTTGCTGCCCTCTGCGGGCGTCTCTTTGGGGCGCTTTCCCTTCTTGTCATTGAAGATGGCATTGGCCGCCTCCTCCCCCGAAGCATACTTGGAGGCTACCTCCAACAGCCGGTTTGCATCGGGGGGAGGGTCCCTTCCCAGCTTGCATACCAGGCTGTAGCAGGTGGTGCTCTCGAGGAATGAGTGGATGATCTGGTGATCGGTGAGGTTGGGGAGCTCTGTGCAACGCCTGGAGAAGCGCCGGATGAAGTCCCTCAAGGATTCACCAGGCTTTTGGTTGCACCCTTGAAGATCCCAAGTGTTTCCGGGGCGTACGTAGGTGCCTGGAAGTTCCCCACGAAGGTCTCGACCAAGTCGTTCCAGTCATAAATCTGGTTGGGGGGCAAGTCCTCGAGCCATGTTCGCACAGAGTCCGCCAAGTAGAGGGGCAGGTTGCAGATGATCATGGCGTCGTCCGTCGCGCTGCCGAGCTAGCATGCTAGGCGGTAGTCGTTCAACCATACCCTGGGGTCCATTTCCCCAGAGTACTTGGTGATGGTGGTAGGCTGCCAGAAACGAGGGGGAATCGGGGCCGTACGAATGTCACGACTGAACACGCGCGTCCTGGCTGGTTCCGGTGCCGTATCCCGGTCCCGCCCAACGTCGTTGCGACCGTCGTGTCGTGGCTGGCGGGTCCAGGTTTCCTCTCGTTGCCTCATCTGGTTCAGGATGTTGCGGGCGTCGCCATCGTCCAGGGCGCCTCGGGTGTCCCGGAGGCACGATCTCACGGGTACCCTCGTGGCAGGTGGCTCTGCTGCAGGTGTGCGCGGCTCGTCGGCGCGACGTGGCGTAGTGTCCCGGCGTGAGTCGCCCTGGGACTGCGCCTGTATCTCGTCGTTCTGTCAGGGTGAGCGTACCGATGACTCTCCTCCTCGTTCGCCCTTCGAGGCCAAGGAGCGTCGAAGGTGGGAGGCTGAGCTCTCGGCTTGCTGTCGTGCGGCGTTCTCGACCAGCTTCTGAGCCTCGAGATGCAGTTTTCGTCCTTCGGGGTAGCCGGCTTCGGCATGGCTCGGAGCAGCGCGGCCGCCGCGATGAGCTTTTGGCCCGTCCTGGGGACGAGGTCGTCATTTTTGTCTTCGGCGAGGATGCGGGCGCGAGCCACTCGCCCCGCATGCTGCGCGTCTGCGTTGCGTCCATCATCTTGGTTGGGCGGATTGTGGTTAGAGTGCGCTGGCGGGTGACACTGTAACATCCGTAAAATTACCCAAATTAAGTCACGCGCTAAAAATTTGTTTTCAAAATCTTTTGTTCGTTGAGCTCCTGATCTTTTAAAATCTTTTTCTCTCGGAATCTTTCTATGTCAAATCTCCTAAAAATCTTTCCCGACTTTTCCGTCATTCCGAACATCAAGCCGACCGTTGCTCATCTTCTTTAATTCCCTCGCTCCGTGTGTCGCGCTATTTTTCCAGCCGACCGCTGCGTGTGCCCGACCGTCCCTCGATCGGTGCCGCGAATCTCTCTCTTTCTCCCTCCTATTTTATTGCAAGACATGGTTGGATAGCCACCCCTTGATTGCTATGATTATTCCTTGATTGACCTAGATTAAACTCTAAATATGACTTGCTCTGTTTGGACGAAAATCATTGCTAGAAAGAATGCTTAGGTCTTGGTTACCCTATACTCAATCATGACATCAATGTGTTTATTCATAAAGAAAACGCGTGCGTGGTTTCAAAAGGGATAATGGTGATTATGAGAATTAAGAAAGAAAGTTAAACCTGGATGAGATGGATGGGTATTTCTGTGTGGAATGCCAAGGTGTTGAGAGCTCGTACCTTTGTGGTTGAGCTAAATGGAAGATGTCCATCTTGTCATAATTAAGGACCGAGTTGATGTGCCATTTTGCCTAACCCATTTTTATCGTACAACCACTCGACCGTTGTATGCGGCAACGGCTTAGTATAAATCCCACTAGTTAGTTCGCTGGCCACTAGGAGAGCCTGAGAGCAATGGGTGATCATGGAGACGGGATTCGATCTGTGTGACTTATGCCCTGGTTAGACCTCCCCGTGGTAGGTCCTAACCCCTGATGGAGCCCGTAGTGGCTAGTCGGTCTTAACTAAGGTGGGTAATGGCTTTGATGGATCCGCGCTGACACTAAGGTGATCGTGTTGCGGTACCCTACTTGTGGGTAAAGTGTACACCTCTGCAAGGTTTAAAAACTATTCGAATAGCCGTGACCCACGGTATTGGGCGAGTTAAGGCTTGGGCACACAACTAGCATTGGGAATGGGATAATGGTGTGATTTGTTTTGGAAAGTGTCCGGCAGGTGTGCCGTGAGCTACTGTGGATGTGGAGTCCGGTAGCTATTAAAACTTGGATCCTGTGTGGATCAACCCCACTCTATTAAATGGCTACCAAAGAATTGTTTTGTGAAAATCCTTTTTCAAAAATGAACCCTTGCATGTGTGAAAACATAGCTTTGCTGCAAATAAACCCTAGCCTTATCCTTGATATATCTTGTGCATATTTTGTGATTATCCCCCTCCGTGGGTGTGGTTGGACTTGTTGAGTACGTATGTACTCACCCTTGCTGTTGTTGCTTATTCAGACGAAGATCCAGACTTTGTCGCCGAAGATATCGAGTAGGTGGTCGTGTTCGCACCCGACGCCGCTTGTGGTGTGGTCCTAGAAGATGCTTCTGTTGGCGCTTTGTGAGGAACTAGGCCTCGACCCGGCCTGGGTCGCGCTCTGGTTCATCACTGTTGCTTGGTTACTTGTCATTTTAGTTTTTGTTAAGTTCGCAGCTCCTTAGAGAGCTTGTATGGTGACTGAACTATCTGTTGAATAAATGTGTATCAGCCTCCTGGGACTGTTATTTGTATCACATTTAGTCTCTACGAAAGTGGGGACGCTTCAGGTGGTATCAGAGCCGTCGTTGGCTGTAGAACGCGACCCTTAGGATCGGAATGCCCTTTTGACCAAAATAAAAGTTTTACAAATTTTCTACTCCCCTATGCTCTATTGCAAAACTAATTTGTACCCTGGTTCTCTTCAAATGGCCGAAGAAGGATGGGTCAACAGCCACTGCTTGGAAGAGCCCGGTTTCCCCAAGATGTTGTTTGCTTGCATGGACCGGCTCGGCACTTATGAGCGCCCGGAGTACACCAGTAGGGAGTACGAGGAACATGGGACCCCCAGGTGTGAGATGATCATTTACGTGGGAAGGAGCACCCGCTACCCCAACGTTCAACCATGGAATGTGACTGTCATTGGTTTTCGTCATGAGGACACTTATCAATTGGCAGCACGGAAGGCATTACGTTGCCTATGCCAGATTTATGAGAAGCACATTGGTCGCACCCCGATGAGATTTTTCCCGCCTGTCACAAAGAACCGCCCAGTTTGGATGGCCCAGATGAGAACCTTGGAAGGACGTGGACAGCGCGAGGATGATCCCACCATGCTCCACATGGCAGCCTACCTTATCACCTTGGATGAGCTGTATGACAAGCAGCGGGCGAAGCTGAAGCAGCAGATCCGCAGAGCCAAGGATGCAGAAGTCATGGTTAGGCGACTGCAAGTAAAGCTAGCAGGCGCTGAAGCCCGTGCTGCAACCGCCAAAAGCAATAAGGCAATTGCCGTTGAGGCCCTTAAGGAAGCCGAGGATCGACACTCCAAGGAACTCAAGGAAGCCCACCTTGTGGGGCGTGCTCGAAGGAGGATGCGAGCGATGGAGGATGAAGAGGCCCCAATTTTGGACGGTGTTCCTTTGGCACAGGGATCCGACAAACGAAAGAGCCTTGACATCCTAGCTGCACCACCCCCTACCGAGGATTCCCGCGATGTCTGTGATGCAGAGACTGTCGAGGAAGAAGAACAACTAGCACTGACCCAGCCAGGACTAAGAAGGGAAGTGAGTGTCCTTCCTGCTCTTTCAGGAGAGGAACCCGCACAAGAACACAAGTCCGCCTCATGTTAGTTGGCCGCCAAGGAATGAAGCCATCCCGGTCTGAAGTCTAGAGTTGTACCCTTAGTTGTGCGTGTTGTGTCCGGCCGTGTAGTGCGTGTTTTGGCATTGCCTCAGTGTTGTACCCCCACCCTTGAAAAAAAATAAAATTGTTTGTGCTTGATGTTTGTTAGTCTGTGTGCTTGTCGGCAGGAGGTGGATTCTGCCTTTTCAAAAATACGAAGTAGAAAACTTAAACATCACTTAAACTCAATCCAAGTCTCATAAAGGTCCTCTCAATCTGAAGAAGTCTTCCAAATATGCCCCAGAACCTCCCCAAGTCATGATCAACCAGACTTATCTACCAGAAATTTTGACCAAATGTTATCACCTGCATGAGGCTGGTGAGCAAAAGATGGATGAGAAGTTAATGGATTTTTTCCAGACCAAGCCACTTACTTTTGGACAAACACAATAACCTGCAGTACTACAAAAGATACCCCTAATAACCCGAACGCCTGGGCGTGACATACAGTGTCAACAAGGTTGTTCTCGGGTATGGATCACTTTAAGTGGGGTAGAGTTCTTAGCAGAACTCATAGTACTAAAGTCTAAGGGAATAGACATGATCCTTGGCATGTATTGTTTCAGCCTACATGATGGCCTAATCGGATATGAAACCAAGGTAGTGCACCTAACCAGCCCTGAAGGTATACCAGTGACCTGACACACACGTGGGATTGGATAAGACCCTTTGGTTTTTAGTATGGAAGCTAAAGCCATGGAAGAGGTACCCATAGTAAGGGAATACCCAGATATGTTTCCAGAAGAACTCCCGGGAATGCCACCAGGCAGAGATATAGAGTTTGTCATTGACATTATCCCTGGAACCTCTCCCATAGCCAAGAGACCATATCGGATGGCTGTGGCAGAGCTAGCTGAACTAAGAAGCAACTAGCAGAGCTTCAAGAGAAAGGATTTATTAGACCCAGCTCATCCCCGTGGGGATCACCAGTCCTTTTTGTAAAAAAGAAAGATGGAAGTATGAGAATGTGCGTAGATTACCGGTCCTTGAATGAGGTAACCATCAAGAATAAATACCCTTTACCAAGGATAGATGATCTCTTTGATCAACTAAAAGGAGCCAAGTTTTTCTCCAAAATTCACTTGAGATCAGGGTATTATCAACTCAGGATCAGGGAAGGTGACACCCCTAAGACAGCCTTTGTCACAAGATATGGACAGTATGAGTTTACAGTAATGTCCTTTGGACTAACCAATGCCCCCGCATATTTTATGAACCTCATGAATATAGTATTCATGGAGGAGTTATACAAGTTTGTCGTAGTTTTCATTGACGACATACTTATCTACTCTAACATGCCCAAGAGCATGAGCACCATCTAAGAGTGGTTATGGAAAAGCCAAGATCACATAAGTTGTATGCCAAATTCAACAAGTGTGAGTTTTGGCTTCAGAAAGTAGCCTTTATGGGTTACATCTTGACTGCGGAAAGAGTAGCAATTGATCTGGAAAAGGTGGAAGCAGTCTCCAACTGGCAGCAACCCACTAATGTGAGTGAGATTAGGAGTTTCCTGGGACTAGCTGGATATTACCGGAGGTGTTTATCCAAGGATTTTCTAAGATCGCTAGACCCATGACAGAATTACTCCGAAAGGATAAGAAGTTCACATGGACGGAAGCATGTGAGAAAAGCTTCCAAGAGTTAAAGAGAAGGTTAACAACAACACCTGTGTTAACTCTACTAGACATTCAGAGAGACTTCGTCATATACTGTGACGCCTCAAAACAAGGGTTAGGATGTGTCCTTATGCAAGATGGGAAGGTAGTATCATATGCTTCACGCCAGCTCAAGCCTCATGAGCAGAATTACCCAACTCATGATATGGAGCTTGCAGCTGTGGTACACGCCCTCAAGCTTTGGAGACACTATCTGATTGGGAATAAGAGTGAGATATATACGAATCATAAGAGTTTGATGTACATCTTCACCCAACCATATTTGAACCTAAGGCAAAGAAGGTGCTTAGAATTGGTTAAGGATTATGATGTGGAAATCCACTACCACCCCGGTAAAGCTAATGTAGTGGCAGATGCCTTAAGCCAGAAATCCTATGGACCAAAGAATACACAACTCAAAGAAGAGATGGCCCAATTGAATGTACACATCATTCCCCAGGGTGCCCAACGCGAGTTGCGTATCCATTCGACCTTGGTGGATAAGATTAGAAAGGCCCAGAGTTCGGATCCGGATTTAATGAAGATCCGCAAGCATACTGGGGAGAACAAGGCTCCAGACTTCAGAGTTGATGATAAAGGAACTTGGTGGTACAAGAAGGATAGAATTTGTGTGACTAAGGAAGGAAACTTCCGACAGATAATTATGGATGAGGCCCATAACTCGGCATACTCCATCCACCTAGGAGCCACCAAAATGTATATGGATTTAAGGCAACAATATTGGTGGAACGGAATGAAGGCAGACATTGCCCAGTTTGTCGCCCGTTGTGATACCTGTCAACGGATCAAAGCTGAGCATCAGAAGCCAGCAGGATTATTACAACCCCTGTCCATCCCGGTTTGGAAGTGGGATGAAATTGGTATGGACTTTGTGGTTGGATTGCCCAGGACCAAAAAGGAAATGATTCCATATGGGTGATTGTCGATCGGCTAACCAAGTCGCCCACTACTTACCCGTACGAACCAACTATGGTGGAGAAAAGTTAGCTCGCCTCTATGTGGATAACATAGTAAGGCTGCATGGTGTAACTAGCAGAATTGTTTCGGATAGAGGAACCCAATTTACCTCTAAGTTTTGGAAAAGTTTGCATAAAGCCATGGGTACGAAGTTGGATTTTAGTTCGGCCTATCATCCCCAGACTGATGGTCAAACTGAGAGAGTAAATCAGATTATGGAGGATATGCTACGAGCATGTGTTCTCACCTATGGCAAGGATTGGGAACAGAGTTTATCCTATGCAGAGTTTTCATACAACAATAGTTACCAAGCAAGCCTAGGCATGTCGCCCTTTGAGGCTCTTTACGAAAGAAAGTGCAGAACCCCTTTAATGTGGTCAGAAGTTGGAGAGCGTACTTTAATCGGACCAGCCCTCATAAAGGATGCAGAAGAGCGTGTGGCTGAAATTAGAGAGAAGTTAAAAGCAGCCCAATCTCGTCAAAAGAGTTACTCCGACAAAAGGAGACGAGAGTTAAGTTTTGAAATTGGAGATTACGTATACCTCAAGGTCTCTCCGATTAGAGGAACTCGTAGGTTTCAAGTTCATGGGAAGTTGGCCCCTAGGTACATTGGACCGTACCAGGTGCTAAAGAAGGTTGGAGCCGTAGCGTACCGTATCCAGCTGCCCGAAGAAATGTCGGACATACACCCGGTGTTCCATGTGTCTCAGCTACGAAAATGTTTGAAAGTTCCGGAGGAACAACATGTACCAGTGGAAGCAATTGACCTACAGAAAGATCTTCGGTACCAAGAAGTTCCTGTTAAAATCCTGGACACTGTTACCAAAAGGACAAGGAGCTCAGCAGTACGGATTTGCAGAGTTCAATGGAGTAGGCATGGCGAAAAGGAAGCCACTTGGAAACGCGAAAATGCGTTAAAGAAAGAGTTTCCCCATCTCTTCAGGACTCAGTCGAATCTCGAGGACGAGATTCCTTTTAAGTGGGGTAGGTTTGTAACATCCGTAAAATTTACCCAAATTAAATCACGCGTTAAAAATTTGTTTTCAAAATCTTTTGTTCGTTGAGCTCCTGATCTTTTAAAATCTTTTTCTCTCGGAATCTTTCTCTGTCAAATCTCCTAAAAATCTTTCCCGGCATTTCCGTCATTCCGAACATCGAGCCGAACGTTGCTCATCTTCTTTAATTCCCTCGCTCCATGTGTCGCGCTATTTTTCCAGCCGACCGCTGCGCGTGCCCGGCCGTCCCTCGATCGGCGCCGCGAATCTCTCTCTTTCTCCCTCCTCTTTTTTTTCCTCTCCTTTTCCTTTTCCCTAATCTTTTCTCTTTCTTCCTCCTTCCTCCTTCCTCCCTGCTCGACGCCAAGCACAGCAGCAGCAGCCAGTGCCTCCACCAGCGCCACCTCCCGAGCACCACCTCCACCAGCTCCTCCCTCCCCCGCTACGCGCCACCACCCCCCTGCCACGCCGTCACTTCGCCGGAGCAGTGCCTCGGCTGCCGCGCCCGCTCGCCGCCACCAGCAAACGCCAAGCCGCCATTAATGGCGTGCTCACTGTGCTCACCGGCCGGCCACCCGCCACCGCGCCTCCCCGGCCTATAAATAGGCCCCTCGAGCAGCTCTCCACCACCACCATCGTCGCCCAGGTCTCCTCCTTCCTCCCCTGCACGCGCAGCACTGCCACCATTGCAGCCACCACCAAGCTCCGCCGCCGTCGTCGATTCCCCTCCACCGGGCCACCTCGGTGCAATTCCTTCGACGGTGAGCATCCAAACCACGTCCTCCACCTTCCCCAACCCGCGGCCCCCTCAATTTTGGCTCGAGCCGAGCCCCCCATGAGCAGCAACGCCGCTGCCCATGGCCGGCCATGGCCCCCTCCCTTCCCAACAACAATCCCCGAAGAAACCTACCAAAATGGAACCCCCTCGTCGTCCTCTCTCTTTTCCCCTCCCTCCCGGGCTCTCTCCCTGCCTCTAGGGCCGGCGCCCCACCCCCATGGCCGGCGCCCCCCTCCCTGCTCTGGATCGAACCAGAGGAGGAAGAAGAAGGGCGATTTTGCCCAAAACCCCCCTCCGTTCTCTCTTTTCTATAAAGAGCCCTTCCACCTTTAGGACAATTTCCAAAGAAAACCCTGATTCCTTTTGATCCATTGCAATGAGTCCATACACATATAACCCCCTACCCTTTTCCATGTATTATAGATAGACCCCCACCATATTCTAAAATAATCTCAAATAAACCCCTGTTCTATTTTAATAATAACAAATAGGTCCTTGACCTAGTAATTAGCTTATAATAAAAACCCAATATCTCGCCTGTCACAATTCCGATTCCATCAATTCTTTTTCCTAAATTCCAATTAGATAATATTGCATTATTTTCAATGTCCCTTACCTTTTAGAGTAAACCTAGACACGTCTCCAAATTTCAAATAATCTCTTTTCCTTTCGAATAATAATTCCCAATTAAATCCTAAAGCCCCGGATTTAATCCTTAAACCCGATCGGCTTATCATTTCATGCACCGAGAATCCTCCAAAAATTCCCAAACTCCACCACACTCCATCTCATAATACTTCTGCCATGTTCCACCTATAGTTCTTCCAAAATAATCTCTACTTCTATTTTCCCTTGATTTTCTCTCTCCCGAGCTCAACGGTAAAAACCCTATTTCCCTTTCTTATTGTGTTTATATGTATGCTTGCTTGGTGTGTGCCGTAGATCACGTTGCGCCAGACGAAGGACCCGTAGAGGAGTTTGGAGGCGAGTACCGCGAGCCGGAGCCCGAAGACCCGTACCGCGAGCAGGAGCTCCCGGAAGGCTTTGACGACGGCAAGTCCAATCCCATCCTTTGATGCATATTGAACCTAATTTTATAAACACAACCTATCGGCCTAATTTATAAATTGCATATGATTTTATTGCAAGACATGGTTGGATAGCCACCCCTTGATTGCTACGATTATTCCTTGATTGACCTAGATTAAACTCTAAATATGACTTGCTCTGTTTGGACGATAATCATTGCTAGAAAGAATGCTTAGGTCTTGGTTACCCTATACTCAACATGACATCAATGTGTTTATTCATAAAGAAAACGCGTGCGTGGTTTCAAAAGGGATAATGGTGATTATGAGAATTAAGAAAGAAAGTTAAACCTGGATGAGATGGATGGGTATTTCTGTGTGGAATGCCAAGGTGTTGAGAGCTCGTACCTTTGTGGTTGAACTAAATGGAAGATGTCCATCTTGTCACAATTAAGGACCGAGTTGATGTGTCATCTTGCCTAACCCATTTTTATCGTACAACCACTCGACCGTTGTATGTGGCAACGGCTTAGCATAAATCCCACTAGTTAGTTCGCTGGCCACTGGAGAGCTAAGAGCAACGGGTGATCATGGAGACGGGATTCGATCTGTGTGACTTATGCCCTGTTTAGACCTCCCCGTGGTAGGTCCTAACCCCTGATGGAGCCCGTAGTGGCTAGTCGGTCTTAACTAAGGTGGGTAATGGCTTTGATGGATCCGCGCTGACACTAAGGTGATCGTGTTGCGGTACCCTACTTGTGGGTAAAGTGTACACCTCTGCAGAGTTTAAAAACTATTCAAATAGCCATGACCCACGGTATTGGGCGAGTTACGGCTTGGACACACAACTAGCATTGGGAATGGGATAATGGTGTGAGTTGTTTTGGAAAGTGTCCGGCAGGTGTGCCGTGAGCTACTGTGGATGTGGAGTCCGGTAGCTATTAAAACTTGGATCCTGTGTGGATCAACCCCACTCTATTAAATGGCTACCAAAGAATTGTTTTGTGAAAATCCTTTTTCAAAAATGAACCCTTGCATGTGTGAAAACATAGCTTTGCTGCAAATAAACCCTAGCCTTATCCTTGATATATCTTGTGCATATTCTGTGATTATCCCCCTCCGTGGGTGTGGTTGGACTTGTTGAGTACGTGTACTCACCCTTGCTGTTGTTGCTTATTCAGACGAAGATCCAGACTTTGTCGCCGAAGATATCGAGTAGGTGGTCGTGTTCGCACCCGACGCCGCTTGTGGTGTGGTCCTAGAAGATGCTTCCGTTGGCGCTTTGTGAGGAACTAGGCCTCGACCCGGCCTGGGTCGCGCTCTGGTTCATCACTGTTGCTTGGTTACTTGTCATTTTAGTTTTTGTTAAATTGGCAGCTCCTTAGATAGCTTGTACGGTGACTGAACTATCTGTTGAATAAATATGTATCAGCCTCCTAGGACTGTTATTTGTATCACATTTAGTCTCTACGAAAGTGGGGACGCTTCAGAGACGTTGCCACCTCCTAAGTCGTGGGGGTGGGCAGCTCGCGGCTGGCGACGCGGAATGCTGCTCGTCCTCCGAAGGCGAGTGTTCCAGCATGTCCGGGGGTTGTGTGCCCACCGGATCTTCGGCGCCGTCGTTATTATCGTCTTCGTCGGTAGTGTGCCCGTCGCAAACTTCGTTGTTGATGACGAAGCACTCTCGGGTGTAGTCGTTGTCGTCGTCGGAGTCGTCGGAGCAGGTGAGGCAGTAGTCTGCCGTGGCTTGAAAGACCAAGAAAGCACTGCGATCCCGAAGGCCAGAATAATCCCACCCGGGATGTTCCGACTTGGGAGTGCGTTCCTCCTCTGTCTCTGGATAGGAGTCGTCGGGCGTTGGAGCGACGAGGTTTCGTATTGAAATCCAACGATGGCCGGGTAGTCCGTCGTGCACACCCATGCTCGCTCTCACCGATGAGGCGTAGACAACAGCAGTGTTGCCAAGCCCCTAAGGGAAACGCGGCGCTGGAGCGGATCGCTCCACGCTCGTTGGGGGCGAAGAAACAACCTCTATCCCTGAGATAGAGTGCTGCAGCACACCTCCGTCCCCTGTGGGAGAGGTGTGGTTGGTGATGTGGACATCGACTACACTACGTGTACGACAACAATAGACACGGCGCTGGAAGATCAGGCGCTTTTGGCTCAGGCACCTTTCCCTCAGGAGCCTCTGGTACAGGCGCCTCTCCCTCAGGCGCCAGAGGCCCAGGAGCTTCCTCCACTTGGGCCGATTACGCGGGCTCGCGCAAGAGAGTTGAACTACATCATGGTACTGAAGAATGAAGGCCCAGGAGAATAGACGACCAGCCACTTCGAGGCCCGTGGCTATGGCGGCCCAGCTAGCGGCATCTAGGGTTTTCCAACCCTAGGGCGCCACCTTCCGTAGCCGCCAGGGGCTGCGTCCCCTCTATTTAGATTAGACTACTCTTTTCATTCGAACTTGAGTTTTGTTTTACGATTAGCCACTGCTAAACGGATCACGCGCAATTACACGCTGACCTCTATTTAGATTAGGCTTTGCGTTGTTGAATTTGTGTGCTTCACGTGTTCATTTTGTTGCTGACCAGAGTCATCTCGTTCGTCGCCATATCCCCACCATCGTCGCTTCGCCGCCACCATACCCCCACCATCAAACCCTAGTTCCCCCTTGTCTGCGCAACACCCGACAGAAAACCCCCCTTCGCAAAACCCCCCACCAGATCCACCGTCCATAGCGCAAAACCATCCCACCAGATCCCGCCGCTGCGTTCGCTATCGAGTTGTGCCGCCGAAACCCTGGCACGAGGTACCTTCAGTAAAACGGGCATAACTTTTCGCTCGTAACTCTGTTTTGGCTCAATTTTTACAGCAGATTCCCAACTCCGAGACAGGCCTGCCCACACGGACCATAGGTCGGTGTGGTTTCTCAAAAAATTCAAAAAAAATTGGGAGCATAATTAAAAAAAATTGATTCCTGTGTTTGGACCTTCTCCGGCAAACACGTTTGCTTTTCTGTAGACCACATCCGGTCTCTGTTTCAGTTGAAACTTGTTGTGGTTCCTATTCTTGTGCTCCTGGTTGTGAGCAAAAAAAATATAAAAAAAAGAACATTCAAATGACCTGTGATTCCTACTAGTGCCTTTTTGGTGAAATCTGTTGTACTATTTACGCCACTGCCATTGTGCTTGTTCTGTGAATTTCACCCGTCGTGCCTGTTCGTGAATTCCTACTAGTGCCTTGCTGCCGCATTTACACCCCTGCGTGATATTTTGTTCAGCAACAAGTTGTACCGCGTTAGCACTATAATTCGGCTTTGCATTATTGTTTTGATTGTGCTAACCCTTGGATTGAGTGCAGCCTACCCAGAACTCCATATATTTCTCCGACGAGCGGATTTCAGGGTTTCCAAGCAATCGCTCCTCCAATCTCTCACTGGTACTCCTTGTTGGTGGCAGGTCCCCTCTGTGTGCTTGGTAAGAACGAATAAGAACTTGATCACAGCACGATAGTTGAGCGCCTTGTGAGCCTGTGATACACCTTGTTATTTTTTCCTTGCTGCTGCGTTTTCTCTAACCATGGCAGGTGACGAGGAAAAGGATGCCAAATTGCTAACCATGCAGGCACAGGTTGATGGCCTCACCACGGACATCCAAACGATGCACGAACGTCTGGATTCGACGATCACTTCGTCCACCGAGCGGTTCGATCAGATCGACCTCGCTCAAGCTGCGACTCGGCAAACCCTAGACACCATCATGGCTCGCCTCGACGGCCTCACCACGTCGCTCACAGATCTCCAGAAAGACTACGGCGGTGACTCCGAACAGGACGGTAATCGCCCTCCTCGTGCCAGTCGTATTCCACGTCAGCCAGATTCCTTTGCTAAAATTAAATTCAAGATTCCGCCTTTTACTGGCAAATATGATCCTACTGCATATCTTGATTGGGAACTAGAGGTAGATCATAAATTTGCATGCCATGATATTCCTGCTAGTTCGCAGGTTAAGGCTGCTATTAGTGAATTTCAAGAATTTGCCTTGTTCTGGTGGCGTGAGTTTAAGCAAAAAACTCCTGCTAGCCTTCCGACCAACTGGGCACAATTAAAAACTGCTACACAACGTAGATTTGTGCCGTCATATTATGCTCGTGATTTGCTTAACAAAATGCAGTGCTTCCAACAAGGCCAACAGTCTGTGGAGACTTATTACCAGGAGCTGCAGAAAGGTATGATTCGCTGTGGCCTCGTTGCGACGGACGCCGCCGCCATGGCACGCTTTCGTGGTGGTTTGAATCGCGATATTCAGGATATCCTCGATTTTACAAACTATGATAATATCACCACCCTGTTTGAATTTGCTTGCAAAGCTGAACGACAAGTGTAGGGACTCCGTTGGAAGACCTACTCTAACTCTTTTGCAGGACGTCGCCCTTCCTCTAGCGCTACACCTACTACCCCTGCACCTGCACCTGCACCAGCTACACTGCGCGACCGCGCAACGACGTCTACAGCACCTACGGCCACCGGCTCTACTACTTCGACCGCCCGTACGCGCGACATCTAGTGCCACCGCTGCAAAGGTTTTGGACATGTTTTTCGGGACTGCCCCAGCAAGCGCACCCTGATCATTCGCGATAATGGTGAGTATTCTTCCGCTAGTGATTCAGAGGAACCTACACATACCTTGCTTTCCACTGACCCTGCAGCTAGGGAGGAGGTTCACGTCAACCCAGGCGATGCTGATCGCTACGAAAGCCTTGTAGCACAGCGTGTTCTGAGTACGCAGGTTGCCACGCCCGAGAAGAACCAGCGTCACACTCTGTTCCACACGAAGGGAGTTGTTCAGGATCGTTCCATTCGCATCATCATCGACAGTGGCAGCTGCAACAACTTGGGAAGCACCGTGATGGTCGAAAAGTTGTCCTTGCCCACTCGTAAGCATCCGAGCCCCTATCACATTCAGTGGCTTAATGATGGTGGCAAGATCCGGGTCACACAATCGGTACGCGTTCCTTTTTCCATAGGCACCTACTCTGATTTTGTGGATTGCGATGTTATACCTATGGAAGCATGCTCGTTGTTACTTGGTAGACCTTGGCAATTTGATACTGATAGCTTGCATCATGGTCGTTCAAATCATTATTCTCTCATGAGTAAAGGCCAGAAAATCATCATTCATCCCATGACGCCTGAACAAATTGTTAAAGATGATATTGCTCGCGCTGCTAAATCAAAACCTCAGCATCCGGCACCTTCTTCTAATTCTGAAATTAAGTTGCATGCTCCTGTTTTGATGGCCACCAGATCTGATTTTGATGAACTACACGCGTCACAGTCACCCTGCTGCTATGTTCTCGTGTGCGCTGGCTTGCTTGTTTCATTTGATGATGCACCACCTTCGGATATTCCCCCTGGGGTTACTCACCTTTTGCAGGAGTACACGGATGTTTTTCCGAAGGACTTGCCACCAGGTCTTCCCCCGCTTCGGGGCATTGAGCACCAGACTGATCTCATTCCGGGTGCACCGCTTCCGAACCGCGCACCGTACCGCACCAACCCGGAGGAGACAAAGGAAATTCAGCGCCGGGTACAAGCGCTGCTCGACAAGGGCTACATTCGTGAGTCTCTCAGCCCCTGTTCCATTCTGGTATTACTTGTTCCTAAGAAAGATGGTTCCTGGCGCATGTGTGTCGATTGTCGTGCTATTAATAACATCACTATTCGATATCGATATCCAATTCCTCGCCTTGATGACATGTTAGATGAGCTTAGTGGTGCCATTATATTCACGAAGATTGATTTGCGTAGTGGCTACCATCAGATTCGTATGAAATTGGGTGATGAATGGAAAACGGCTTTTAAAACGAAATTTGGCTTGTATGAATGGTTAGTTATGCCGTTTGGATTGACTAATGCACCCAGCACATTTATGCGCTTGATGAATGAAGTTCTCAGACCCTTTATAGGCTTGTTTGTTGTTGTTTATTTCGATGATATCTTGATTTACAGCAAGTCTATGGACGGACATTTGGGTCATTTGCGTGCTGTGTTTGATATGTTACGTGCGGCTAACTTGTATGGCAACATTGAAAAATGCATGTTTAGCACACAACGTGTCTCGTTTCTTGGCTATGTTGTTACTCCACAGGGCATTGAGGTGGACAGCAGCAAGATTGATGCCATCCGGGAATGGCCAACGCCGACGACGGTCACGCAGATTCAGAGTTTCCTTGGTCTTGCAGGTTTCTACCGACGATTTGTGCGTGATTTCAGTCCCATTGCAGCACCTCTGCACGAGCTTACAAAGAAAGACGCGCCCTTCATTTGGAGCGATTCACAAGAGGTTGCTTTCTGCACTCTTAAAGATAAGCTCACACATGCTCCTGTCTTACAATTGCCTGATTTCACTAAAATCTTTGAGCTTGAATGCGATGCCAGTGGGATTGGTTTAGGTGTTGTTTTGTTACAAGAGGGTAAACCGGTTGCTTACTTTAGTGAAAAATTAAGTGGTCCTAGCTTGCGCTATTTTACTTATGATAAAGAATTGTATGCTCTTGTGCGTACTTTACAAACATGGCAGCATTACCTGTGGCATCGTGAGTTTATTATCCATTCTGATCATGAAGCTTTAAAACATATTTGAACCCAAACAAACCTGAATCGTCGTCATGCTAAATGGGTTGAATTCATTGAGTTCTTTCCGTACATTATTAAACACAAGAGTGGGAAGGAAAATGTCATTGCTGATGCTCTGTCCCGCCGCTATACTATGCTTTCACAACTAGACTTCAAAATTTTTGGCTTGGACACTATGAAAGATCAATATGTTGATGATGCTGATTTCAGAGATGCTTTTGCTCATTGCTTGAATGGGAAACCATGGGGTCAATTTCATCTGCAGGACGGGTTCCTGTTTCGAGCTAACAAGCTGTGTGTTCCAGCGACCTTGGTTCGTCTTTTGTTGTTGCAGGAAGCACATGGCGGCGGCCTCATGGGCCACTTTGGCGTCTTCAAGACGCACGAGATCCTGTCCGCGCACTTCTTCTGGCCCCGGATGCGCCGTGATGTCGAGCGCCTTGTTGCACGCTGCACTACATGCCAGAAAGCTAAGTCTCGTCTGAACAACCAAGTTTTAATGTTGCAGATTTGACACCATACGCGGGCGAGGCTGAGGAGTTGCCGTCGAGGATGACTTCGTTTCAAGAAGGGGAGGCTGATGTGGACATCGACTACACTACGAGTACGACGACAGCAGACACGGCACCAGAAGATCAGGCGCCTTTGGCTCAGGCACCCGCCTCTGGTACAGGCGCCTCTCCCTCAGGCGCCAGAGGCCCAGGAGCTTCCTCCACTTGGGCCGATTACGCGGGCTCGCGCAAGAGAGTAGAACTACATCATGGTACTGAAGAATGAAGGCCCAAGAAAATAGACGACCAGCCACTTCGAGGCCCGTGGCTGTGGCGGCCCAGCTAGCGGCGTCTAGGGTTTTCCAACCCTAGGGCGCCACCTTTCGTAACCGCCAGGGGCTGTGTCCCCTCTATTTAGATTAGACTACTCTTTTCATTAGAACTTGAGTTTTGTTTTACGATTAGCCACTGCTAAACGGATCACGCGCAAATACGCGCTGACCTCTATGATTCAGGACTCCACCTTCGAGTGATATTAAGATTGCTCGCCTCTAGTTCTTGTTTGTTCTTCGATTGCAAACAGGGATTGATCTTCGTGATCAGGCCGACCCTGCGCCAGCAAGTTCGGTAACCACAGGGAGTTGGTTCAGCGATTGCATTGGCGCCTCGAGTTCGCTCGTCGTAGTCAGATCGTGAGGGTCTACTTCCGCCCAAGTCAAAATTATCTCCACTCACCGAAAGATTGGGCACTCCGCCTCTATCAGTTGGCACCGGCCACACACCTGGCGGCGCGTGCACGCCGAGTGCGTGGTCCCGGACGTCTCCTCCGTCGAGGAGCTGCCGTTGCCTGTGGCGGAGCTTCACGATGGCTGTGGGATTCTCCTGGGAGGATGCACATGAGGTAG
This sequence comes from Digitaria exilis, assembly GCA_015342445.1. Taxonomy (NCBI): domain Eukaryota; kingdom Viridiplantae; phylum Streptophyta; class Magnoliopsida; order Poales; family Poaceae; genus Digitaria; species Digitaria exilis. The sequence continues at coordinate 1,170,347 of JACEFO010001803.1, forward strand.
CCATTGCCGGTTGCTTGGAAACGGAGGCTTCCGAACCGGATCTTGTATCCCGCTAGGAACGGATCGCTTGATCCCATTGGGAAACGTCCTTGGTCGAAATCCGCCATCAGGATCGAAGCGAGAGTTGCACGATGCAATCCCCTACCTGGCGCGCTAACTGTTGGTGCCTGATTTGGTCACACCGGCACTAACTAGTGATTGCGTTGCTAACCACTCGCTCGGATGGCAAACTTGCAGGATTGAACTCGGGACGCAAGGGTTTATCCTGGTTCCGGCCGCGCGGCCGTACGTCCAGCAGTGGTGCGTAGCACCGAGTTTCGTGTTGCTCGTAGTAGGGGATTACAAGCAAGGCGGGAGAGGGAGGCGGGCTCCCAAGTCCCTGAGTCAGTGGGTTGCGAGTGTGGTGTTCTTATGTGGTGAGTGTGCGTTGTGGTCGAGTAAGTAGAACGTGTCCGCGTTGCATGGGCTTCCTCCCCTTTTATAGACTAAGGGTGAGGAAAACCATACATGTGAGATCGTGATGCTGACGTTATAGGATGCACTATGCCATCCATGTCGTGCACTATACAAGCGGGAATCGCGCCTTCCAACTCTTGCTGACGGTATGGAACTCACCATCGTTGACTTCTTGGCAGCCGACCGTTGCTTCGAGGGATGTTGCTCGAGGGTAGGGGTGATGTTGTGCCTTTCCCACCACTCTTCGGGGGTTCTTCCTCGAGGCTTTGTGTCGTACTTCGGGAAGGGACTGGTCGTGGGGTTGTTGGCACCGTGGTACTATCTGACACCAACCCTGTTCGCACAGGACTTGGCCCAGAGCCACAGTGCCTGGCTCAGTCGGAGGCAACCGGTGTCCCATCCGAGGCGTGGTGAAGTGGAGCGTGCGGTCGTGTCCCGCATTCAGTGCGCCTGGTACTGGAGTCTTCGAGGCTTGACCGGTAGCCTCGACCACAAAGGGGTCGAGCGTGACGGAGATTCCCGTTCGAGGGTGAGGGCTACCCTCGAACGAGACGGAGATTCGTCCAAGCTGCGGGGGCGGAGTCGTGGTGGACCTTTAGCAGGCTGCCAAGTTTTGGTCTCGCTTTTGTTGCTGACGCGGCTTTCTTGCTGGGCCGTCTTGGGCCGTTTTTTGAGGTACCCCTTAGTTTGGTACCCGACAATACTCATATCAATTTCGTCCACATCATGTACTTTTGTCCTTATGTCTATCAGCTAGAGGCTCGTTAAGATAAGTTTGTCAATAGAATCCTGAGTTGATAGATTTTATCATACTTATTGTACTCAACCACTCATTTCTCCGTCCACAAACATAAGGACTTCTAGTTTTTATAATAATCTAAGCAAGGAGGGAAAAGAAGCATGTACCCCTTAATTAAATACCTAGATCACAGAGATGCAATTAAGTCCTACACTAAGTCATATCGAACGTGTATGGTCCACCGTGTCCCTTTCTCAACCACAAAGTGCACAATTGTGGACGCTAAGTTCCAATATGGGATGTAAAGATCACTTATAAATTGAAGTATATATGTTATAATAATAATAATAACAAATAGAACTTTTCATTTATTAAAACCTACTAAAAATATAATTCTATACCTATATAACTTAAGAGTAGAAAATACGTTTGTTTCTACTCAAAAAGTCCATGTGTAAATACTTATACAGTTGGTAATTATCAATCAATCTATAAATATCATGATCACCATCTTGAATAGCAGCCCAATAATTTAAGTGCAACCTGCTATACCAGCCGCTAACCCCAAACCCCAAATAGTAGCCAACAACGACCGCAAAGTTTCAATCCATTATTCTAGAGATGCTACGTCATATTGCGGCCGCTAGCACTGCTACCTTGGTTGCGATCACCTCTTCCATGGTGCACACATATCTCTTCACGATGTCAGGCCTCAGGTAACCCTTCATTTTATTTTTATTAGATTTACTCAATGTTAGGATGTTATTTTCTACTCAAAGTTACGATGTTATTTCTCTCACGCTAAGTGTTCACCTAAGTACTTCTAAACTATCATTTACACACGTTTAAACTATAAATGGAGTCCGGGTATGCTTGTAGTTCAGGGCCTAGTCACCAAAGTAAGTAAACGCTAAACTCGTGTCGATGATCAACTTGGTAAAAAAAAACAGTGCAAACAGTGAAATTAAATGGGAACTAAACATGTTTACACAGATAAGGACATGTTTAGATGTAATAAGGAACATGCTTAGCTGAGATAATTGGGCATAGGAAGAGAATATTGGGCCGCAAGTACGCGTTGGAGAAAATATAGGAGTCTAGCAAGTATGTGATTGTTATATGTAACTAGCAGAGAAGCACATGCGACACGCACGTGATACAAACAGAGTTATCCTCCCGGCTCACTGTCCTATATTAAGTATGTAAAGGGTTATAGCCGGCGGGTAATGAAGTGAAGCGGTGAGAGAAGTAATATTAATGGGTATGCATCCCTAACACCTCCATGGGTAGAGGTGGGTTATTTTAGCACTCATCCCACCCCAATCCCTTATTCTGCTAGGATACGTTGTCTAGATAATAATACTTGGTGTAGGTAACTATCTCATTGAGTAAAATGCATAGGCAGTACCTAAACTTGTTCAATTGTGTCATTTAGGTCCTCAAAATCTGAAACTGCATATTCAAGTACCTAAACTTGTTTTAGTGTATCATTGGAGTCCAAAACTGCCACAGTAGCCTTCCAGACCCCACGTGGCTATGACGTGGCTGCCACCTCCATTCTTCTTCGAGTAGTGACGCACGTCAACTCTTCACGGCCCCGGCTTTCGTCGTCCCGCCGGCCGCCGTCTCTCTTGTCGCCCGTGCCCAGGTCAGACATCACGCTCTGCCTGCTCATCGTCTCCAGCACCTTCACGTACGTTCCGGAGTTGCGTCGACCACGGCCGCGGCGCAGCTGCGCTCTTCGCAGACCTCAGGCTAGCATACGCGTGCGCACGGGACTCCCCCACCCATCTGCTAGCTGCTGCATAAACAGCTGAGCCTGTTCGTAGCCGTGTCAGCGTCAGCGGCGAGGAGGCCAGCATGCGCAATGCACAATAGCGCTATATATGAGGCTCTCTGCTCCGCCTTCTTCTCCCCTTCTAGAAGCGCTGAGGCCTGTAAGCCTGTTCAAGCGACAAGCGCATCTGCTCACCCATGCCGGCATGCCCACGCAGCACCAGCAGCTCGCGCTGCCTTCCAAGTCCAACTCCAGCGTCTCTTGCCCTGTCCCCATCTCTCCTACATAGCGAACTCCTCCCGTCACCACTGCTACAACCAGCAACTGGGCAGCAACAAGCGCTACTCCACGCCTCCGCCTACATGCTCGACGACAACATCAAGCGCGTCAAGTCAACCAAGGTGTCGTCGTAGCGACGTGGAGTTGAGCAGCGGCCTCCCATGGTCCCATGCATCGTTGCCCAGGAGAAGGGACGAGCGTCCCCAATGGCCCAAATGCCTTGGCAGAGAGACAACAACGGAGGTGGAATTTGGAAGGCTATTATGGCAGATTTGGATCTTGATCACAACTTGAACAAGTTTAGGTACATGAATCTCCATTTTTTAGAGTTCGAGGACCTAGATGACATAGCTGGACAAGTTTATGTGTCTCCCATACAATTTACTCTATCTCATTTGTCTCTTCTGTGCGTAACTAATAAGCTATCTAATTAGGCTCTCTGCATGCTGCAGGCTTAGATGTTCTTCCTCCGACCCCCCATCATATCGTAACGGACTTGCTGCTCGCCCAAGCACATGGTTCGTGGCCTCTCCCGCGAGACGCAGCCAGCGGCAACCCGCTCCGCGGACGACAACGAAAACCCAGTTCCCTTCACCCTTCAGCGTGCGCGGCCAGTCCAGCTAGCTGCGGGCCTGCGAGAGTGCGCCACTGTGCCCCGGCATGCCCTGGCGCGGTAGGCGACGATGTGGATGCGGTTCCCCGTGTGCTACAAATGATGACGCCGTACTCGGGGGCGGGGGGGGGGGGGGGGGGGGGCGGGAAAGTAAAAAAAATAGATTTTGGTGGGTAGAAAAACATGGGTGAGAAAAAAAATAATTTTGATAGAAACATTTTCTAAATATCAGTGTTGGTCGGTTTGACCCTCTTCCCACCTCTTTTGACCCTTGCAGGTGGGTCCGCCGTGAGGGGTATCATGAGCCCGATTTGGGTGAGAAACGTTTTCAATTTTACTGGTTCTTGTTTTCAATTCTACTCGTTATTTTATAGGTAGATGTAAGAATACTTTTGTCATAAAGTATTGGTGGATGCCTCAAATCTCTATACCCGGACCCAAACCGAGTGATCTTATCACGCCATGCCACAATATCTCGGATGTAAGATCAGCCACATCGATGGTCTAGATCAGACTTTTCTCGGTTTGGGCACGTGACCCCACATGTGGGAACTGCTGATCTGGCCCCACAAGTGGGCCCCTCCATGGGACCCGGTGATATGGCTCCCACAAGAGGCCCCCACCGTGGATCCATGTGACCCGCAAGTAGGTCCCACAGTGTGTACATGGGAACCATGTAGTTTTTTTAAAAAAAATATGTAACTGGGTCCCAATGGTGGCTCCACCATGGACCCACGAACTCAATTGGGTCTCACCATATGTGCGCTCTACTAAACCCATTATATGTGGATGCACTATATTTTTTAAAAATAAATTATATAATCATTGTTTAAAGTTTTTTCAAGACGTTAGTTATAATAGTTCTTATTTTGTTTCCTTAATATAACATAAACTACTTTTGAATGAGTTTGGTTAAATTAACATAATTTTGAATGATCTAATACATAAATTTATAACTAATCTTTTTTATTTTTGGTGTAACATATACTAAATGTCTAAGTACATGTAAGTTCTCATGTAAGAAAATTATAGAGCATATTTTAAGTCAAAACGTTTCCACAATTCATTTGCAGAAAAGCATTGCAACTTTTCAAATTAGAAGTGTTCAATACAAAAAAAAATACTCAAAATTTGAAAACCTAAAGTTTTGCTACATAAAATTTCAATTTCAAAACTTTTTAATGATTCATTAGCATAATGTTTATATGCTATCTGTTGCCCCTATGATTTGGACATTGAAATATCTTCAAATTATAAAATATAGATTATTAGTGTAGCTCATAATTTAAAAAGAGTAAATTACATCCACCATACAAGAACTTGTGAGGTCGTATCATTTTAGTCCAACAAGTAGAAAACTGTGCAAATGGATACACGAACTTATCAAATGCGTGCATATATGGTCATATGTACTCCAAATAGATGTATTTTAACCGTTGTGGTACGTAACCTGAAGGGTTTTATGCATGTAACCCCCTGTATTTCTCTCCCCTTCTCATTTAAGTCTTAATTATGCACATAACTCTTTTTCAATTTGTGGGAAGATTAAAAAAACAACTGATGATGTGTGACAAGAGAAAGTGTACTGCAACTTACATGTTGATCTAATTTTAACCTCGTATATGTGTGTTATATATATGGAGCCCCAAGTCAGCTTTTTAAATTCCTGTAATTTTCTGTAGTTGATTATAGTAATAAGATAAACCTTAGTACTAAGTATATTTGTAGCATTTACATTTTTTTGAAAAAAAATCCTTTACTTCTATGTAGGCGGTAATATTTTTGGTTCCATACATCATATTATTTATCAACATTTAGAGACTAACACAAATTTCTTTTTATATTTTACTTCCAAAACAAAAAGAGCTAATAAAGTGTATTGTGGACACAACAACTTTAAAGGGACTTTCTCATCGAACTCTGATTTAAAAACTAGATAAAACACCTTTATTAAAGTTTTAAAAAATAGATGAGAAGATGGGATGAAAATAAGGGGCCACATGCATAAAAGTACCCACGTCATGTGCTACCATGGCAAAATACATCACAATGGCGTATTTGTGATCGTATACGTACACATTTGACAAGTTTGTGTATCCGATTGCACGTTTTTCTAGTTGTTGGACCAAAATGATATAACCTTACAAGTTGTTGTATGATGCATACAATTTACTCTTTTAAAAATCAATAAATGATCCGTAGAGCAAACTTTAACATCCAAAGCTCTTTTTCAAATCATTTGTTAAATCTGTCATCTGGACAACGAAACCTCTACAAACTTAAAGCTTTTCAACATAAATATTGCTCCAAATTCCAAATCCTTTTACACATAGCAAATTTTAAAATTCAAAGCTCGTTTATAATCTCATGCATGATCTTTCACATTTCAACAGAAGATACATTTGAAAGGAAAAGGCACTACATATTCCAACATTTACAACTTTCTACATAATTTTCAAATTTGGCGTGCTTTGACAATTTATTAAAGAAAAATATTATATGGCCATGGTCACATCCACTCGTCTCCTGCGGCAACGCCGTGAGCTTTTCTAGTTGGGAGTGAAAACTACACAATATGAAATTTATAATTTTATTTATATATTTTCTATCTTGCAAACTATGTAAACCATTTAATTGTCTAAACTGTTTAAACGCTAAATGGAGGGTGATTCACTATTAACTGTCTATCATAACGAATATATGGGCAGGGGCCATTATTCTTTTCGATGAAAGAATTAAAGCATACATTTAATATTAAGAGTTAATATGGTTAATCCCGTACAGTTAGTTAAAGAGGGTCTCAACAGAGAATTGTGATAGGTACCTCCCTTGTGAAGCCGGTAACAAAAGATTGATGAGAGACACGCGTGCTCGCTCACGTCGGCGAGCCAAGGCCGTGGGTGTGGCGTGCCTGACGTGATGTGCTGCGTTGCAAGGGGCAAGATCTACACCGGTGAATCTATTCTATGAAATGAATGCCGTACGTGGAGACGTGGAGTCGATCGCCATGATACGATGTTACATAATTCAATTGCAACTACTCCGTCCATGTGCATCCTCCACGAATCCATCCAGGTGTAACCTCCCGTCTCCTTATCTTCTACTATAAGTCAGGCTTCGCTATTCCTATTCTTCCCGAACACATGTGAACCAGAAACACTTCCTCCCTTGGCTGCTCCCTCTTTCTCCCCATCGCCAGCCTCTGCACGCAGAAGAGCTTGCAAGAGAAGGTGCCTACGAACCTCTGCCCGTTTCAAGATCCTGTCCGCGGTAGCAGGAAATCAGGTTTTTAGGAGCGTATTTATGCAACTGCTCGCTTATAACCATATTATATTCAATGGCGCACCATTCACCGCCACCATCCTCTGCGCTCGCGCCGGTCTTCCACCTTCTTTGGTGTTCTCCACGCCCATGCCGACACAGCCTTCCTCACGCGCAACATATGACTACTTCCCAATATACCGTTCATGGTCTGCATTGCGAACCTCTTCCTGCACTGATCTCGTAAGTATCAGGATACTCAATAGTATCGTTTTTCATATGGCAATATCGGATCGTAGTGTCCAGATTCTATCGAATTCTATAAAATATTTATTTTATATAAGCTTTATAATATATTGTATATATTGAAGTCTAAAATATCGAGTTTCATCAATTTAATTATCTTTTTACATATTTTTCAATGGTCTTATTGATATTATTTTTCAATGCAAATTAGTTTATATAATAATCATTGCAACTAGATCATTAAAATATTTCAGTTATATCACTGCTTGTATAGTATGGTAGGATCAGGATATTACAAAATCTAGGTAGGATAATGTAGAATGCCAACGTAGCATGGGGATACTTTGAAATTAACAGCCTGTTCGGCCACTGGGCCCACCTGTCAACTCCTCAGTTTCAGCCAACGCTGGCTTCCAACCAGTCAGCCGAACAGGTGGTAAGATACTACTCTTTCTCCGTCCCAAAAACGCAAGTCATTCTAGATGTCCTTTTGGCTGTCTATATTTATAGTTTCTTTTATGAACCTAGAAAAGTAATTGTCTAAGTTCATGGTATTTTCAATGAATCTAGCCAAAGGCTAGAGTGACTTGATTTTTGGGACGGAGGGAGTATGTACGATCGGTGTTGTTTTGATCCGGTCGGATCCTAGTATTGTAAGATAGTACAATACGTATCGGGATACTGACAACCTTGCGTACAACTACGTCCAGTCAAGTCGTAGACATGTCTACTCCAGCTAGTGACGATCCATACAATACGTATCAGGCTACTGACAACCTTGCATACAACTACGTCCTGTCAAGGAGTAGACATGTCTACTCCTGCTGCTGGTGACGATACATCCAATGTCCCCGGCATCGGTTCAACCTTTGAGTATAATCCGCTACCCTACTATTTTATTTTTTTCAGTGTGTTCATCTCTAAATTTGTGTTAATCATGAGCACATGCACGTGCTATGGTTCACTCACCAAAGTTATATTTGGAATTAAAATGTGTCCGAAAATGCCTAAATCAATAACAACTTGCATTTGATTTCTCTTATCTTGCCGTTTGCAAAGGTGCTCTCGCTTAGCATCATCTGCTCGGTGGTCTTCTGTCGACTGTCAGAGAGCAGCGATTTCAGAAGCTCTTGCTGCGGAGTGCGGACTTCTTGCAAGGATAGATGATCCTCACGTTTACAGTAACGATGCTCTTCTCAAGGTTCCACAGAGGCTTGAGGGCAAGTGCGAAGATCCGGAAAGTCATCTCAGGGATTGCCCATGAGAGGGAAGAGTCACTCTTGCAGGAAGGGCATGTCAACTTCTTCTTCTTCTCAGTAACGCATGGCAACGCTTCCAGAACTGACTTGATCACCTACATGCTCATCCTGGTCCAAGGGCTGGAGGACATTTCGGTAATACAATGGCCATGTTGATCGCTGCGACTGCCTGACTGGAACAACCACGGTTCTTATCACCTTCATGATTTGGTTCCTCGCAAAGGAGCCACATATCATTGACAAGGTCGCGGCAGGTGGGAAGTCCTGCTATGTGTAAATGTTGAATCCAATCAGTTTGTTTATGGGCTGATGACGAAATGCAGTCTTCCACGCTTGAACGAGATCAGATTGCTGGAGATAAAGGGCCAAACGATGCTTTAACTTGCGATGACATTGCAAGTATGAAAGCGGCAATGGAAACGATGAAGGGAACGCCACGGCTACCAAGGACATCGAATACCTGGGTTACCGCATCCGAAAGGCTGGAAAGTAAGTACCTAGGCGACAGATGGCAGGTCTTCGTGGCGAAGTGTTTTTCTCTGAGCCAGTAAAATTCGATGCAGCACGGTTTGGGAGCCACTTCTGCCGTACTGGTTTGTTCCATTTGGGGGAAATCCAAGAATGTGCCCTGTAAATGAATTTGCAAGGGCAGAAACAAAGGTGGCTATGCATTACCTTGAAATAACACATGAAGCATTTCAAGCTTATGAAGCATTTCTTTGGGTTTCAAGTCGAAATCAAGTTGAGAAGTCCAAGAAATCCATGTAAATGCGGAAGCTTGAAATGCTTCGTGTGTTATTTTAAGTAGGGTTGACGAAAAGCTCGTAACTCGCTAGCTCGCTCGACTAACTCGTTAATGGCTTGGCTCGAGCTCGACTTGTTCTATAACAAAACCAGCTCGTTGTATAACGAGCCAGCTAATTATAGCAAATTTAAATTGGCTCGACCCATTTGATCTAGTGGAGCAAACAATTGCTTATATGGTTTTGGATGTTTTATTTTAATGTTGTTTTGTTTCCTAAAGTGTTAAACAATACTTGTTAGTATTTGAACTGACATGTGGTGGAAACTAATTATTTTCGGTTACTTTGATATGATGGTTGGGCAAAACGAGCCGAAAAGAGCCAAAACAAGCCAAACTTTGTGATGATGTGTTTGCATATCTTCTCTCTACATTAGCTCGCGAGCCAAACGAGCCAGCTCGAGCTCGCTAACGAGCCGAGCCGAGCTGCTGGCTCGTTAGTATAACGAGCTAACCCGAGCCAATATGTTAACGAGACGAGCTATAACGAGCCTAGCTGGCTCGACATCCAGCCCTAATTTCAAGCGAATAAGACTGTAAGAATACTTGATACATGACATATGCTTCATTCTTATCAGCTAGTCATGAAGATTGACGGGATACAAACTGTTAACCAATGTAATTCTGGGAGTCAAACACTCTAGAATCATTTGAACGTGTGCTCCCAGTGTTCAAAAAGCACAGAAACCACAAAGGTTTTCTTATAGCAAACTTTTACTTCGACATGCTTTCATAGCCGATAGTGATTTGCCCGTGATCTTTGATAGCGCATCCTCAATCTTGAAAACTGCTTCTATAAAATAAATATTTGTTGGACTTGATAAAGATAATCTAGCTCATAATGGTGATCAAATGTTTACAGAAGAGATGAATATTCATGTGCAAAACAGAGACAATTAGATAGACTGTTTTGTGATCTTATATATGCAGGATGGAGTAGGACTGTTACACAGCTAGAGCATCCAACTGTGCCCTGATGCCTAAGCACAGTTGTTAACTTCAGCAAGTACAAATACAAAGATATGAAATTAGAAGTCTCAGAATGCTGAAGAAGCCTTCATGTTCAAAATGGAGGCTTAGCAACGAGTAACCATATAGATCTACTCTGACCAGCGTGCGAAATATTCATAAGGCCCTACCTCATGACAATTGTTTTTGCCAGACAAAAGACCAAACACTTGAAGATACAATATTCACATATTTACACAAACAAAAGACATCCTGCATATTTTCTCTACTGGGTTCTGAATCCTCACCTGGTTAACTTTAGTTCGAAAGGTTCGTCCTCCAATGTTGCAAGGACAAGCAGCAGATTTACACTAGGGAATATAGCTTCAGGATCAGGCCTCAAGCTCATCATTTACCTCTTCGTCTGTGGTTGAGGCCATCTCCTCTGATGCATTCTTATCCAGGTTAACACCCTCCTCGTATCTATCTAGCTGGGATTCATTTTGTGCCATCTTTTCTCTTAACATCGTCATCAGATCTTCCTGGGCACCTCTGTTCTCAGAAAGATAACGTTTGATACCATCTTTGCTTTGGAAAGTTTGCCCATTCATATGATAGAACACTCCTGATTTTGTTATGAATTTGTGTTTGCAACCTAACTCGATGAGCTCTGATTCACGGCTTAAGCCCTTACCAAACTCAAGCTCAAGCAGTGCAGTTTTAAATGGAGGAGCGTGTTTGTTCTTCACAATTTTAACTTGGATTTGCACACCAATAGCCTGTTAAGTGGGACTAAATTGGGTTAGGGAGCGTCTTGTACTGTTCTCAAATAAGGTAAAGAAACAACAATGTCATAGCCACTACGTGACTGGTGCAATCTTATGACTTAACAGAGTAACAACTCATCATTATGCCTTCAAAGTACTCTTAGCATGTGTTTGGTTCCATGGACAATGTGGAATGGGATGGGTTCATCCCATTTTTAGAGGTGTTTTGTTGGGAGATTTATAGGATACAGACGTCCCAGCAGAACAATATTCCTATTAGATCCTGGATGACTCCCTGTCCCTCCAAAATGAGCGGACAGGCCAGCACTACCCCTGCTCTCCGCTGTCCCACACCCCACCGCCGCCCTGCCTCAGCCATCACCGACCCTGCCCCTTCTGAGCCATCGCCCCTCCTGCCGCCGCCGTTCCGCACCCCTGCGCTGCCCCAAAGCTCCAACCCCGACGAGCTTTGTCGTGATGACCCGAAGCTCTGCCCCAGCAAGCTCCGGAGCAGTGAGCTCAAGCTCCACCCCCACTGGCGAGCCCCATGGCTGGCGTGGCGCCCCTAACTCCCCAAACGAGGTCCGTGCGTGCCCCTAACTCCCCTGACGAGGTTCGTGAGTAGCGAGCTTGGGCTCCACCCCATAAGCGAGTCCCATGATCCGTGTGGGAGCTCAAGCTCCATGCCACGGCGAGCAGCATGGGTGGTGTGGGTGAGCTCGAGGCTCGAGCGTGACAGCCGGGTAGGAGAACCGAGCTCATGAAGGAAGATAATGTTGAAGAACAAAAAACAAAAGAAGGGGGGAAAAGATATGTGATTGACATGTGGGACCCCCTAGATGACAAATGGGGCCCGCTGAGCAATACTTCTAACAGTTTAAAAGTCATCCATACCCTCTTGACCCCCAACCAAACAAAAGCCAGGGATGGACCCATCACACTCAACCAAACACTAAATGAGACGATTCCATCCTAGAAAACAGGGACAAGACTGTCCCATCCCACATTGTCTCACAACCAAACACACGCTTAATTCCTGTTTTTTCACCATTACAAAAAATTATAGTTGGCCAGAACAATGGTGTGTATGAGGTCATGGCAAAATAATATTTTACATTACTAGACGCCCTACTAACTCTAGAAGCATTTCCTAAGTTCAACACTATGTTGGATCCATAGCGAAAGAACACAACACGCTGGGCAAAGTTCAAGCAGTACCATGATGCTTACCTCTTCACACTTTTTTATAAGACCTATCCTTTTGGTGTTCATGCGAACAGAAGCATAAAATTTCAAGGCATTTCCTCCACATGTTACTTCTGATGGTACTCCAAACCCACTAAATGTGCTTAGCTTTGATCTTACCTGTACACATGCCCAAATAAACTGTTATCCTACACAAATACGGGTAATGAACTAGGACATAATGTTTAACAGATGAGTAAATTTGAGGAGTGGATGTATTTGGGTAAACTAGTAAGGAACAACACATTTACGAACCATCTTCACAAATCCACCTGATTTAGCGCAAATTGTTGTGTCAGGCTACAGGTTCTCACATATGTATTAAGGTGTATGGCATCCTGGGGATGAAGTCTTCAAAACACAATTTTGACAACTTTTTGTCATAGTATATTTATGTGACACATCAAAAGCATATTTTTATGAAACTACTTTTCGGCACAACACAAATATACTCATATCATCTTCAAATATCCAAACGCAAAGCACAACAAATAGTTTGTAATCTAATTCCTAAATTATCGAATTAATATACCCAAAAAGTCACTTATATGTGACTGGAGGGAATAATTCCTGGCTACTTAGCAAAATGGTTAGCTAACAGGTTTTTTTATTACACTGTTAAGATGAGATACCATGACAACTGGCCTGTTAGAATGGAAAATCAGGGTACATGCTCTGGAATTCTGGATAGTAGTATGCACTGGAACTTGTATAATTATAATAAATAAACATAACTATGGCTTAGCTCTGGACTGGAAAAAAAATTAAGAACTGTAGCGTCTTAGTAGGGTGGAGTGGGCAGTGTCTGCAAGTGTGAAGATTGACTGAATCAGACCCAATTCGTGCATTGGATTTATTTAACATTAAGCGAGGATAGTATGCAAGATTCCAAAGCAACTTTATTCAGCATGAAACAGAGGCATGTACGTAAATTATGAAATAATTCATCAGTGTCATTTTGCTTATCAAGAAGTCTGTTTCATTAATACTAGCTCAGTGTAAATAAATAGCCAACCTGATTAATGAATAAAAGGATTGTCCTGGAACGAGAGAGAGAATGGCTCAACTTGCGAAGTGCTTGACTCATGAGCCTTGCTTGAAGTGCAACATGTGCATCTCCCATCTCACCATCGAGCTCAGTTTTGGGGACAAGAGCTGCTACCTGCACATATAGTTATGATGTGAGTGTCATCAGTAAACAACCAGAACAACTGTCATAAATGCAGTTTTATACTTTTATTATGGGGTGTGCAGCATTAAGTTATTTTGGTAGGTAGTACATGATTCTAGAGTATCAGTACTGGAGTTTATAAAAAAAGTATGACAACAAGGAAAAGTCACATGACAACAAAGAGCATTGATGTTATCAACTACAGAAGTCTGTAAGGAGATATATTTTTTAATCATTTTTATTTAAAAATTGTGAGCTTCAGAGCCTATCAGTGTATCCCAAGCACTGGAACACCACGCAGTAGGCAAAGGCAACACAATGAGCTGCAGGTACTAACATTCTACTCACACTGTCGACAACCACAACATCAATAGAGCCACTTCGGATTAGGATGTCAGCAAGGCCAAGAGCCTGTTCACCACAGTCAGGTTGAGACAGTAGCATGTGTTCTGCCTTCACACCTATAGATTCTGCTAAGGCTGGATCCAGAGCATGCTCAGCATCAATAAAAGCACAGTTTCCTGAAAGAACATAAAACATTGGCCTGAAATATAAGCATGATATAGAAAACATGTCCTCATGGAGCCTACAGGGATTTTTAAATATTGATGCAGCACCTCTCTTTCGGGAAAAATTAATTGTCACCACAAATATATGGTGTTAGCCTCTCCATGAACCTTAGAGAAAACTCAGGAAACAACTTGTCTATGTATCTCTATGTAGCCTCATCGACTATTAAGAGTATGGGCAAACAATTATGGTGCTTGACTACAAGTTTTAACTGTTTAGATTATATGTCATTTTACTGAAACAATATACATAATGTGTTTCTTTAATATACAGGTTATACATGTACATGACAGAAGTGAATTAATTATGTGCAAGAACTGTTTACCTAACTACAAGAAAAAATTGCAATTAGGTTTCACAGCGTAATTATTTTATTTTTTGCCAGTTAGTAGTCAATGCATCAAATCCCTGTTCATTTGTTACGAGTTAGCAGAGAACAAATAGTGGAATTTCTCATCATCTGTCCAGCGAAGCAAATCAAAGGATATTAATAAGTTGTCATAGTATAACAATAGGAATTGTCAGAATCTCACACCAGAATGGTAACATTTAACTTGCATATTGCATCCTCAGCACCCAATTCTGAAAAACAATGCAATTTTACATGATTTTCCTCAAGAGTAGGCTGTTTCCACATGAATGCTAGATAATATATGGTGTTAAAACATGAATGTAGTACTCCAAATGCCCATTCAACATGATTCATATGCAATGTCCTCAAGAATGCCACACTTGTCCTGTCATTTCCATAGCAATTATCTCTAATAAAAGAGATCATAGTATGATATAAATCAATGGAGAATGTAATCTCCTGTAGCGAATTACTTATTCACAAGGCTTTTTATAGCAAAACATAATCCCATAATACTTATTGTAGGAGGCCATCCAGACTTTCTCCTCTTTGGCGATGCGCTGCTGGGTGGAGTACGACTCGCAGCGGTTGAGGAAGACCAAAGGATCAGTCTTGCCGTCGAATCGAGGAAAATCGAGCTTCTGGAATCGTGGTGACCTGTCGCTGTGGTGCTCGCCATCGTGGGAGGACTTGGGCCCCGACGCCGGCCGTTGGGTCTTAAGTTCCTCCAGGGGGACCTGCATGGTAGCCACGGTGTCCGCCAGGGATTTGACCATGTTGACTAGATCGGAGAGCTGGGGGGCGGCCATCACGACAGACGCCAGCACGACAGTTGTGGTCGCAGGAACGCCTGGTAGCTGATACCAGGTTGTCAAGGGCCTCCTTGCCCAAGGTCGGGGGTCCCTTGCTGCGCAGCTCGTAGCCCGGGTCGGTAGTATCCCTGGGGCTTTTGCCCAGGTGATCAATGGTGAAAGGGGTAAGATTAAGAGGTAGACGAGGTGAAAGAATAAAAGATTGATATTGCTTAATTTCTTTTCACGTACACAGCCTTTATATTTATAGGCCCCTCTCCTTTCCCTTTTATCAGGCAATATAAATATATCTCTAAGACTCTAACTATATCTCTAACTAAAGAGACCTAGCCAAACGAACTAGATCAGGGGAACCTATCCTATGCGCCTACAACTGGTGCTTAATCACCTCCTGACGTGTAGGGCGCCGGCGGCGTCCATGTGCCGCCCCACATGACATTACCCACCTTCGTCTTTATAGTTTTGAAGTCAAAGAGGTCTCCATGGTGCAAGATTGTTAGTAACAGATGCTTAACACTGATGACTCAGCCATTAGCACTGTTTCTATTACATTCTTTTTCCTTTTCCATTCATGAGAACTCAAGAAGTATGCCTCAGATAAAAGGGAAAAAAAAACTACGAAAGGGCAATAATGTGTTTCAGGGTCAGCACTTCACAAAAGATCAGATGTGAGGAAAACCAACTTACCTCCACTCTTCTGTGCTTCAGCTATGACATGAAGTGCTAAAGTTGTTTTCCCTGAAGCCTCTGGACCATAAATTTCAACTACCCTGCCCTGCCCATAAATGTAAAAGTTAAGAATGTGAAGAAAAGAGCTTAAGTATGCAAAATAAATAGTATTGTGATTAGGGAAAGTTTTCAGAATTGTATCACTCAACTAAAAGCATAAGCAAAGATATGAATACCTTTTGCTAGCTGATCATACTTAAATATTCATGTATGGTATAGCTTAAATCTTAACTCAGTGACATCTAGCTCGGGTACAATCACTGTGAGTGAGTGAGACATGAGTGGAATCCAAAATGGCAAGTGAATCATGCAAAGTCATAACCACCTACTTCCTATAACTAAACCTTATTCTGTGTGCTTGAACTTACATCTCAACTTAGTAAGGTTGCAGGTTGTTGTGAAATTACAACTTATGTGGGTCCACATGAAGAATTAGGTCAGTAAACTGAAAAGTTATCTAATAATATGGGTTCTTTCGAATGTTCTGAATGGCACATAAATTATGCAGGTAAAATAATTAACATCAGCAACTGACCTTCGGAAGTCCACCAATTCCTAAAGCTGTGTCCAATGCAAAGGATCCCGTGGATATGACAGGAACTTCTTTACGACCATAAGCATGGTTTAACCACATTATTGACTCCTCACCAAATGCAGATGTAATTTGGTCAAGAGCTTGCTGAAGTGCAAAGTCATTTTGCTTAATGTTTTTCTCTCTATAATCATGTTCTTCTGGATTTGATTGTTCTCTCCCTACCAAGTAGATAATAAAACATTGTGTCAGTGGAAAAATCCTGACTGAAATAATCAATAAATCCAATGAAAAGATGACACATGTGATCCTTTGTGTTATTTCAAACTTATCCACAAGCAAACATTGGCATCATACAAAGTTTCACAGGGTATAGGAGGTGAAATAAATAACCACCAGTCCACCACCAGCATTGCAAAGTATAAATAGAGATCTACATTCAAGAGAAATTGCAGAGCAAGTAATGTTAGCCCAAAGAATTTTAGTAACGAAAATTGCAATCAAGATTTGGGGGATTTGCCAGCTTCGCCCATTTTTATGCCTAATTATGAATAGCAGTTACTCCCTCCATTCTCTTTTGATAGTCCTATTTTCAACACTTAAATATTTACAAATGATAGTCCTATTTGTTGATAAGAACCATGCAAATAAATAGCATCAGTAACAAGTAGTTCCTAGCAGTGTCCTTTTAACACCATAAGATAATTTGCTCATACTCGAACATACAAAAAAAAAGAAAAAACTCAAAGAATGCTGCAAAAGTGCCTCTGAAAAATATCATTTACTTCAAAACCTTGTTTACACCAGTTAACATAATAATATGATACAAAAATATTACAGATGGAGAGAGTAGATTAGTAAGGGTAACATATATACACCTTCTGTAGACAAGCTTCGCAGCTGAACTGCATATGGCACATTTCGATTGCAGCATCCCTGAAGAAACAATACAAAGAAGATAAAATATAAGTACAGCTGATACATTAACCAGTCATTCTTATGCTTGTTGAAAACTTGGCTGAAAGCCTAGCATTATAAGAAGCAAGGATGGTCACAAATTAGCAAATACAAAGGATTACGTTTGCCCCCACTTTTGCAAATAAGAAGCAAGGATGATCAAATTTACTTCCTCCATCCCCAATAATACATCATTTTGGGTTTATTAGATTCTCAGAATTTATTATGCTCTTAGGTATACCCCATGTCTAAATGCATAATAATATCTATGCATCTAAAAAAGCTAAATAATTTGGAACAGTGTAGTAGGCAAGAGTCACTGCTTAAATACCGTGATAGTCATGGCATCAACAGAATATAGGAAAAACAGGAACTATAGGATTGTCACGAATCAAACAGAAAATATTACAACGGGACTATTATTGGAGCAGTACAACCTACAAGTCAACACAACCACATGTCAAGACAAAACGCATGAATGGAAAATCGTTGTACTGTACAAAACAAAAATATAACTTGTACACTGATTTAAAAATCTAAGCTACTACACTGATGCTCAGCACTATAATTGTCGACCTGCTTTCAACATGTAATACAAGTTCACAGTCCAGAACTACATGGTACCAACACCAATCTTCATTGCAAACACATCTGCACAGTACACACAACCGTGTTTGGGTGGGACCCAACCAAGGAGCTTCCGATTCCAAAGAAAAGCCACCAGAATAGAGTTCCATCGAACAAGCCACTTTGCCTTAAAACCCTAGTAGTAAACAAACACACAATGACACAAATCTAACGATACCTGTGCCCCATCCCAACTCCCCAGGACCGAACCAGATACAGGGCTCATCTTATCCCCCGGAACCGGAAGGAGCGGCCAAATCAACAAAACCGAAACTGGACCCAGCCCCCATATTTTCTTGAATTGAATCGAAAATCAACTCGTCCCGGTTTGACATCCTTGGTTGGGGATTGGAACTAAAGAGAAGGGAAGCGTGGTGTAGGGATTTTAGAAGCGTAAGCGAAGCGGCGAACCAGCGCGGAGGATGCCGATGAAGGGGAACGGACGGAGAGGAGTCGGCGGAGGAGGGGCTGGGCACGCCGGAGAACCGTCGCCATGACTCCTGCAGGCCGCAGCGGCAGGAACTGTCCCCCAAGTTCCAACAGTGCTCGCAAGTTCCACCAGGCCACCAGAGCTAGCAGCACGACTCCAGGCTAGATCGGGCCAGGTCCTGGGATGGATATGTTTCTCGTCTTTCCTCTCCATCCGTGCTAAAATAATTATCACTTCTCCAAAAACATAAGTTGGCCTATTATATATAAAAAAATATATTAAAATTTTGTACAATATAGATATAATTAGATAGGTATTAAACTCGTGGCACGGACATCAAAACGATCATAATTTTAGGACAGAGGGTATAGACTGATTGTTTGAGCTTTCTAATAAATTATTAACACGAAAAAGCTACAACTGAAACACGGATTTCATGTGCGGCTTTTAGAAGGTTGGGAGCTCAAAAAAATAAGTTTATATTGGAAACTGGAAAGCTCAATTTTGTAAGACTATTGTAGCTTTTTTTGGCCCAAGAAAGCTAAATACGCCATCTAAAAGCTAGAGTCCTTTTCAGTAAAAAAAAAAGCCAGCAACAGTTTTTCTCACAAAGCTGAAAAGCTGCAGCTCAACCGCACCTTATTTTGCATGTACAATTGAACACAAGAACAATGTCATATCCACGTTATGCAAAGTTTCAATGAAGAAAATGAAAATTGCCCTACAGTTTTGTCCTTTTAATGAAAAAAAGTGACTGTCTATTAGTCACCTAAGTGAAACTATCACTCTCATCACTCAAATTACTGGGCCATTGGATCCAAAATGAATGGCTTAGATCCAACCCATCTCTCCTGCTTATCCAGGCCTGGTTCTGAGGTTTTAGTGGTCTGGGGCGAGACTAAGAAGAGGGGGCCTATAATAATACATGCTTTCTAATTGACATGAGGATGCTAAAATTTTTTTGAGGAAAAGGTAGCTGAAATTTCGAACAAGACTATTAGCAAATAGATTTTAAATTAACTTTGAAAATTAGTGAAAGGTTTGAGTATGTTCTTACCAGCTGACGTGGCCCCTGGCCTCCAAGCTCGGGGCTGCAGCGACCAACGTTCATCGCATGGCGCGGCGTCGACATCGCATCGTTCGGTCAACGTCAGCTTGCCGCGTCAGAGTCGTGCAGGCCGCATAGATCGATTTGATAGGGCACAAGAGAAGGGCGTTGGCGCTTGCCAACAACTTAGGATGGATCAACCAATGTCGATCCGATCAGGTGGGCGTGGGAAGACGATGAGTTGACGGCTCGACGTGACGTTCCGGCGGACGGGTGGAGAGCCGGAGAGGCTAGGGCCGCAACATTTTTTTTACTGTGGGGCACAGGGTTTTTGTGAGCGATAGATTGAAGCGTCGGCCCATGTGAAGTATACGTGCCTATGCCTTGTATGTAAACGTATACTATAGATGTACCGAGAGGGGGCCCTCTGCTTTCTGGGGGCCAGTGCGGCCGCATTGGTCGGCCCCCCTTAGGGTCGAGCCTGTCCTTATCTTCTCCCTTCCCCATAAAAATGGGCATGGTGCGATCCACGAACCAACCCCTAAAAACGATCCAAGTGTTCCCCTTATCTAACCCATAAAGAGGCTTAGGTTCAATCAAAGGATAGAGGGGTTCAATCCATCCCTTTGACATTGTGGGCTCAATAGTAGAGCAATGACAATGGTGTTCACGGGGTTGATGAGGATGGAGCGAACGATGACGTAGTTAGAGGACGAACGGAGCGCATTGTCCGCTGTTAGAGGCAACGCGAATAGGGCAAAAGATCTCACCTATCGTCACCTGGGACCACACAGCCAGGGCGGAGAAGCTCGTCAGCCACTGTCATGGGCTGCACGGCTGAGGCAATGTGCATTGGACGCTGCTACAGCCCTCCATCATAGGTGGACGCGGAGGTCGGAAGGCCACGTTGCGGCGAAGTAGCGGGTAGAGCAGCCAGGCCACCGGTGCTCGGGTGGAGGTGAGGTGCGCTCGATCCGATGGTGATGCATCCAAACATGGTGGGTAGAAATGTAGGATGATAATGGAGGTCCGCCTGTTGCCACTGTGACGGTCGTCGCTCCATCCGGTCGCACAAGCCGCACTGGATCGCTCGCCAGTCGCATCTTGGAGAGGGATTGTTTGCTAGTCGTGAGATGAGGGATGGGTAAGAAATGTGTTGGATAAGGAGGAATCCTTATGGCATGCTGAAGGCCATTTGATCATGTTTGACCGTCAATATCTCAGGAATAAATAGAGAAAACCACACCATGTTCCATACATAATTTGCTTATCACTAATTAATTCTACAAGTTTTGGATGAGGTTTTGCTCGTGGGTACATAAAGGTCAAAGTCTAGCCAAAAGTGGTGAAAAGCCAAGCCGTTCGGGCACTGTTGACTGTCCTTAAGTGCTAAATATTCCTTACAACATCTCAATAAAAATACTACTTTGCAATCATAATTTGTTTAGTATGTTTTGGTTTCACTTGTATTTTGTCTTTGTAGTGTGATAATTGAGAAAAAGAGAAAGAAAAGAATAAATAATATCCCATTTTGAAAATGCCTAAAAGTTGATGAAAGGCCCGAAATACAACTCCAACAGAAGCCATCGTCAACTTAGAAGCGAATGGGCCTTCACCAAAACCCACCACGCAAAGGCAGTGGCCAAGAGGTGGTGGTAGGGACCCACTAGCCCCCTGGCTGACCGGCTCACCACTATGGTTCCCCTTTGGTAAGGCGGTTGTATAATGGTTCTATATGTCGGTTATGCTGACTACCATACTTAGAAGCACCCCAACCGACCTTGCAGGCCTGTATAAGCAGAGGTAGACCCCCCTACTCATTCCTTCCACTTCCACACATAGTTGGGATTGGACAAGCAAGTCTCTAGTTCTCATTGTAACTCTAGATCTAGGATTAGAGGAGCCAAGTCTAGTTTCTCATCTTGATCAAGTTGTTCTTCAAGATCTTTGAACATGTTATGTGAAGTTTGTGCTATATTTATGGTATCTTTCTTTATATCTTATGCTTTCGTGAGTTATTTCTACTCTATGCTTAGATTAGCCATACATGCTACTATAATACTCTAAAGTGCTTTATACTTCATTCTAGTCCTTAGCTGACCATCTGTAGGGTGGGAGTCATCGGTGGGATTAGAACAGTTTTTCAGTATGCAGGTGTGGTGCTTGGATATAAGAATTCCTTCATATATCTATTTTCTATAGACATGTGGGGTAGGCAAATAGGTGTCATAGACTTGTTTGTCCGGCTTAATATTATAAGTTTAATGCAATCCACCATGCTAGACTTCGCAACAGGAGTTTTATAGATACTTGGGCCAATGAGATGAACTGGGTATTCTCCCTTTATGATAGGTTTTTAAACTCTGGTTTGATTATATGATTGACTTAACCTTTACTAATATCGTTATGTTCTAAGGACATTCTTTTAGACTTGCTCCGATTATAATTTTATATTCTAATTTATTATTTCATGAGGTGGCTTTGCCATTTATCATTTATCATTTATTTTACTATCACTACATATTGATTATCAGGATTATCTTTATCTTGTGACAACTCACCCCTATTATAATGCGTAGTTGACTATGACCTATGAGTTATTTAATAGTTTATAAATTGTTCCCCTGGGATAAAAATATACAACAACAACAACAACAACAATAATGATGATGATGATCGTCATCATCATTTGGTTTACTCCCGACTGAGATGCTACAATGGTATATCTGTGCGGTTATGGATAAATATTTGGTCATTGTTAGAATATTTTAATAAGCCTTACCATACCATGATTGTCTCTAGGCATTGTTTTCTAAGCCTTGTGCGCCAATAAGTAATAACTTAGAGATAATGTTAAGAGATGTCAACAAGCACCCCCCCTAAAACCAATTGCCATGTCATTGATCCGAGGAACTACAAACACAGACGTGCACTTCATTTTGGTTCAATCCGAGGGACGAAATGCTTCATGATAGATTGAAGGGCCTACTTACTTGGTAGTTTTGGATAGCTTCAACCGAATGTGATGAATACCTACCTTAGGGCAACAACCATAGTGACCACAAGGAAGTTGGTGCCAAGAGGCACACTTCCCAGGCCAGCCAAACCCCTGCAGCAGCTTCATGCCACCATCTTCATGTGAGAAACTCCCCAGGCACGTGGTGTGCCAATGACGCCGACTACCACCCTTGGAAGGCAACAAAAGGAGGCCTTCGGTCGAGTTTGACTTGGGGTTAGCACCAATGACGTGGTGTGTCAATGACGCCAGCCACCGCCAAGTCAAGTTAGGGTTTGAGTCGAGGTTGACTTGGAGTTCCAGAGGCTTCGGAGTTCTAGTAAAGCTCTTATATCTTTACTTCGTTTTCCTGAACTTATTCTTATCAATAAAGTTATCTTCTATAGTCTTGAGTAAGCTTTACTTTTCTGCTTTACATTTATCCCTTTTGATCGTCGATCTCAAGTTATGTGGAATAGTCTTCCCTTACCTCCTTTAGTTTAGCTTCATAGTCTAGTTAGCTCTGTCGGGAGCATATCTTGTGGCTTTTCTCGCCTGAACCAGGGGCTCTCGCTAGTTCCCTGGGTTGAAGGGGATTTCCCTTGATAGTCCTCAAGGAAAATCCTAATGTTGTGATACGGGACTCACAAAGGTATCAACAACAGATATGTCAACTTTATTTCTCAAGTCAAAGATTACATGCCCCTCAAGCAACCTCTTCTACTATTTATAGGGGTCAACCGCACCACGACCGTTACTTCCCGCCATTACAATCTAAATACAACTCACAAAATCAATCATTGGCTCCTACCACAATGATTCTATATAATCATTTCTTCGCAGTAAACCATTGCTTCCCGCCATTGCGAAGTTATATAAGAAGATTTCCCCCGTACATGGCTTTCACCGAAGCTTCTTTCTCCAAACTTTGGAGATCTGACAAAGCTTTGATCCATATTCATCGAAACCTCACATGCTTGGTTGAAGCTTCGATTCTCATCCATAAAAAATGGCCCATCGTGCGTTGTGTTTACAGTTCTTAACATTACTATAGATTTATTCTTAAGCATGAGACACAGATTTAGAAAGTAACATTAGGAAGCAATCATGGTAAGATATAACTTGTTAAGATTTTATTAATATGAAAACCAAAAGATTTATTTTATCAGCAAGCTCACAAATCATAGTATTAATTTATCCCATGGGAACTCATAACAAGTATAAATAAAACTATCATCTGCATAACTTAATTATCCATTTCGTAGATCGTAGTCAAATCAATTATATGATCTAACCAATGTTTAAAGACATATTAATAAGGGAAAATATCCAGTTCATATTACCCATATATTCGAGCTCCTATTCCAAGGTTTACTAGAAAGAAATGCTAGGACCAGCAAGCCTGTCAGAACTTTTTGTCTTCCTTTTTAAACTGGTAAAGAATGGAAATATCTGAAGGAATTATCATATCCAAGCACCATGCTTGCATAATCAAAGACTATTCTAATCCCACTCGTGTCTCCCACTCTACGGATGGTCAAGTTAGAGACTAGAAACATGCACAAAGCACTCCAGAGCATTATAATAGCATAGATGATTGATCCAAATATAAAATCTCTAAGATTCATGATAGAACAATGTATGAAGATATATCATAATTATAACACAAACTTCATATAACAGTACTTGACAAAGATCCAACAAAAAGGATACAACGTCATTACCAAAGATCATTGATGATCTTGAAGACCAACTTGATCAAGTTGATGAACTAGAATTTGGCTCCTCTAATCCTAGAACTAGAGCTAATTAGAGCTAGAGGGATTTCTAGCTGAATCTGGATTTCTCAACTATCAACTATGGTAGTAGGTGAAACCGACATGTTGAACCACCATACAACCGCCATGTCAAAGGGGGGCTTCACCCGTCATACTTGGGGGCCGACCGGGCCCACTCTGCCGCGTCTCGGGCTCGGCTTTCTGGAGCTGGGTCTTGGGTCTCCTCTTTAGATCGTTTTAGCTTACAAAGGCCTTTGTTGGACTTTGAAATTTGATGAATCCCTCTTGCGAATTTTTCTAGGATGGAATATTCTTTATTCTTTTATGCTCTTTTCCCTCTAATCTCACCCTATGTTCCTGAAATCATACAAAGACAAAATACAAGTGCAAGTAAAACTAGACAAAATATGATAGTAAAGTAGTATTTTTCTTGAGATGTTGACGCCAATCTTTAACACTTGAGGACCATAAAAATATTGCACCTTCGTTTAATGCTTCGGAGCTTCAAGGCATCTTCGCTCGTCACAAAATTGCCCCCCCCCATTAACTTTGATCCTGTAATGAAACTTCAACGAAACTCCTCAATTCCTTGGAATTCTCATGTCTTACCTTCATTTGATGTGTGAAGGTCTGCATATAAATTCTTCATTTGAAGCTCAGTAAACTCTCTTCAAATAATGTTTTCCCTAACAGTAGCCCCTTCGAGCCTCATCTTGAATCCTCGCATTAAAATCTTTCGAGGCAAGCCTCGGAACCAAAAGAAAGTGTCCTCCTCATAAAAGTTTGGCAATACACATGTTAGGCTCTGATTAGTTACCCGATTGAATTCGTTCGGCGTGCATGTCAAAAAAATATTCCATCTATAAATACCGAGGGTTATCCCCCCCCTTTGTTTCACCTTCATTTCTTCTTTCCAAAAGTTTATGTTCTTCGTGTTTTAAGGGTTTGGTCGAGGCTTTCGCATCTTTTTCTCTTGTGAGGTTGGTTCCTAAAATTCCTCATTCTGTTTTATCTACTTTTTTTATTTTTCTTATATTCATGTTTTTTAGCATTCGTGCTTTTGTCTATAGATGGCTCGCATTAAAAGTACTGTTGTGGCTGACCTTGATAACATTGAAAGCCACATATCTTCCAAAGAAGAACATGTTGGAATAGAGTATTACGAGGTTGAAGTCGAAGTTGTTAGCGACGATGATCTTGAGGATATCGATGCAAGTGTGGATGGACTTGCTGATGACGAAGATTCTATTGAGCCTACTTACGAATTTGGTCAATCATTGGTGACCTTGTATTTGATCAAATCTCATGAAAATCTTCATTATTTTCCATAAGATGATGGTCATGCACCTGGTAATTAAAATGTGCCAAGACCCAACCCAGGCGAGGTTATCGTCTTTCTTGATTTCTTACTACTGGCTTACGCTTCCCTTGCGATCCTCTATTAGGCGAAATTCTTGATTGTTTCAATGTACAAGTCCATCAACTTACTCCTAATGAAATTGTTGAATTATCCAAGTTTTTTGGAGTGTCAAGACTTTCAATGGTGAAGTAAATGTTGACTCTTTTGCTTGATTCTATGAGCTCCATCCCCAAAAATGCACCAACAGACTTATTCTCTACTCAATTCAGCATCTGCACATTCACTGCTCATCGCAAGAGTGGCAAGCTAAATATAAAAAAGATTGATCTTTCTTATGCTCAGAGGAACTGCTGGGACAACATTTGGCTTAAGATTGGTTTTTGTCGAAGTTGGAGTTCCTCAAGATAACAATATGGATCTACGATATTCTTTTTCTTGCCAGATGAAAGTTGTGAGAGTTGTATGACTGTTGCGGACTTTACCACCACTAAAGCTTGTAAGAAATGCAATCGATCTTTTGAATAGGCGACCATGGCCTATATCGACTGATATATTATGGAAGAATGACTAGAAGCTAATATTTGGCCCCTAACTCTGAATTGGAAACCCCAAAGGATTGAGTTTGAAGAAGTTCCAAGAGCGCCAAACCCATTCTGTTGCCAATTTTTGGTTTGAAGAAACCAGAAGAGGGAGACGACAAATATGTGATCAAAGAAGTTAAGTGCCGTTCTGACGAAATCCTTGGTCCCTATGGCAAAAAGGAATTCAACTCGAGGGTGAAAATGTTTGGGCAAGAGATTTGTGTCAATCGTGTGCTTCATGAAATGGGGATCCAAGTTTCACTTCGAGGTCGGTATTTGAACTGTGAAAAGAATGCAACCTCCCGACAATGTAGGCTCAGATTTGCCTGTTGTGAAATGCAAAGAAAAACGTGTTTTGTTTAATACCAAGCGCACAACAATGTCTTGATGCTCCAATGACCAAGCATTTGGAGAGAAAGAAAATAAAGAGGGCTCCGCAAGAAAACATCAAGCAGAATCTGGTCGAAGTAAGCGTTCAAGGGTTCTAACTTTGATGAACATCTTGGAGAGTCCTCATGCATCTTCTGATGAGGACATGAACAGAACAAAAGCTTCTACGAAAGGTTTTCTTAGGTTCACTGGAATTCCCTCCCAAGACTTAGGCTCTCGACTCACTTTATGAGTGATCTGGTTGCTACCACTGCTTCCACTCATGAAGGTTTTCTTGAAAATTCTTCAACTTGCCTAGCAACTGTGAAATATATTGGTTCTATGTCATGGGTGATGGGGAGATCCCCTCGACCCTTCGACCCCAACTTTGGTAACCATTTGCGACTAAACTTAATATCCTAATCAGTTTCCACCAAGGACGCTGAAATTAAACTCTCGAGATTCCTCCAAAACTGTAGTTTTTGCGGATGTAAGTTTTTATCCATTTTTTTATCAGATGCAATGGAAGTTATATCTCCATATTACGGTTATGATTCTACTTGGAATTTCAGAATTCTTCAAAATCTCAAGAACCGCTCCGAGGCCAAATTGGGTGCCTTCGTCCTGGCTCAACTTCATGTGACTAGGACCTGATTCCTCCTTTGATTACCTTTTATCATGAAGGTACTATTGCTTTTTGGAGATAAATTTTCTTTTTATTATGAACGATTACTTCATGCTTTATGATTTTATTTCACATTTTTGCTTTGATCTCGCAGCCTTTTGGTCAACATTATGATGGTTTGAGGCTTAGAGAACTGAGTATGCTTTGAACTACTACTTGCTACAAGATTACAGTTTTCTCAAAGATTTTACTTACTCACCTTTTGTATGATTGTCTTTTGATGGTTACATGCTTTGATATTCTCTTTAGGCTGCCCTTATTGAGGAAGAAAGTGTTAAAAGAGCAAAAACTATTGAACTTGATTCCTTGTAGAAGGACACAGAGATTTCATCGATCCCTTCGACCACACCTTCGACCGCACCCTCAACGGCTCTTCTGACCACTCCTTCGATGGCTCCTTCGATTCTTGAAAATGATCAAACCCTGGATGTACCCCTTCTCATGTCTATTGGTCAACCTTCTACACTCCCGCAATTTCCAAAAAATCACCTGTGTTAGCCATGAAGAAGGAGAACTTGGCGAAGAATAGTTTTAGGGATTTGAAAAACTTTGTTTATTTGAAATAGACCTAAAACAATGAATGTAGTATTATTTTGCCTTCTTGTGCAGGTTCAGGTTGGTGATATAATCTTCTTCCTTCAGGGATATCTGATGATACCCCGTGTAGCAGTCGAGGAAGTAGAGGAGGGTACACCCATTGGTGCTGTCAATGACTTCATCGATGCGATTAAGTCCGAAGGAATCCTTTTTGTAGTGTTTATTAAGATTAGTATAATAAACACCCATTCTCCATTCATTATTGCTTTTCTTTACAAGAACCAAGTTACCTAACCAATCCGGATAAAAGACTTCTTTAATGAAGCCTACAACTAATAGCTTAGCGAGTTCTTTTTTAATCGCCTCCTTGCGACCAGGGGTGAAATGTTGGAGGCGCTGCTTCCTTGGCTTGGCATCTCGTTGATGTTGAGGTCATGCTCGATCAACTCCCTAAGAACTCTAGGCATGTCATCGGGCTTGGTGGTGAAGATGTCAAAGTTAGCTTCGAGAAAGTTGACGAACTCGATTTCCTATGCCAGAGGGAGGTTTGTCCCAATGACTGTTGTCTTGGAGATCGATGGTCTTGGTGGAAACCTCGATGGTGGGCTTGATGTTGGCCGCCTTCTTTTGCGTTGGGAGGTCGATGTCTTCATCAATGACTGCGACAATGGCTTCGATATGGGCTGCCAAGGCTTCATCCTTCATTGCACACTCGATGGCCTCCTTGTCGCAGGCGTAAGAGCGCTTGAGGTCTCCCTTGAGGGAGATGACTTCGTTGGGGCCAGGCAACTTCAGCGCTAGGTAGGTATAGTGTGGGATTACCATGAATTTTGCTAGCACGGGGTGACCAAAGGATGGCATGATAGGAGGTGTCGAAGTCAGTCACCTCGAACTTGATGAACTCAGTGCGGTAGTTAGCTGCCGTACCGAGGGTGACATGCAAGGTGATTTTCCTGAGGGCTATCACGGTGTTGTCTCGTATAATGCCGTAGAATGGCGAGTCTGTGGGCTGCGGAGTCTTGACGTCTAGGCCCATCTGTTTGAGTTTCATAACAAAGATGAGGTTGAGGCCACTGCCTCCATCGATGAGCGTATTTGAGACCATGTTGTTGGCGACAACAAGCTTCAAGACCAATGAATGCCACCCAGGGAAGGGGAATTCTGTACATTGATCTGTCATGGAGAAGTAGATCGGGAAGTTGACCCATTTGAGGGGTGTCGGGATCACCAGTCCACGGCGAACACCTCGATTCGTGCGTTGTTTTGGTGCTTGGAGGTGTCAGAGATGGCGAGCCTGCCAAAGATGACATTGATGGTGTTGTAGACGGCGGGGAAGACACCGTCACATTATTTTTCCTTGCCGCTACCCGACTTGTTATGATCGTCGGGCTTGTCTTGCTTCTTGGCACCCACGGCACATATTTTGGTGAGGAGGAAACAATGGCCCATGGATTGGGAAGCGTTGGGATGTAAGGGTCATTTCTCCTTTAGGAGCTTGTTGAATTCCTCCTTTCGGCTTTCGCTGCTTGGGGCTTACGCGTGCGACCGTATTAAGGGTAGAGATAGTGTTGCGGGGCCTCGTTTCTACGAATTACCGCCATTGCGGTTGTAGTTGTCGCCATACTAGTTGCACCAGTCCCACTGCTGCTTCCGCTCTAGGTTGTTGGACCGCTTGTCGAAGTGGTTCTGCTCCTGGTCATCGGTGTCCAGCCACCTGCCCACCATGGTGCGGAGTTCTTTGAGGTTGTTGGGGCATTTCATGTCGAATTGACGATAGTAGTCGCGATCAAGCATCCCGGTCTGGAAGGTTTTGACGACATCAGAATCAAACGGGGGGGATCGCATGTTGGCTTCTTTCGTAGAAGCGTCGGTTGTAGTCCCATAGGGACTTGTTTGGCTTCTACTTGATCGTCTGCAGCTCATACTTGTTACCAGGGCGGTCGAAAGAAAATTGGAAATTGGTGACGAATAGGGCTGGACGAAATGCTCGAAGCTCGTTAGCTCGCTCGGCTCGCAGCCACCTCGGCTCGGCTCGGTACCAAAACAAGCCGAGCCGAGCAGGAGTTTTGGCTCGTTAAAAATAACGAGCGAGCCGAGCCAGCTCACGAGTAGCTCGTGAGCTATCGAGCAGTCGACGGCCCAACAAAAGCCCACAAAAGAACCCTAACCGGCCTCAGTAGCTACCGCATTCCCCATCGCCCAGTCGTCCTACTCGCCGCCGCCGCACACTTCTCGCTTGCTCTATGACTTACCTACCTCCCTCATCCGTCCCTCACTCCATTGGCTTCTGTTCCACCTGCCATGTCTGGTGCCTGGCGGTCTGGCCAAGGGCATAACACTGCTTGAGCTCGCATGCGTTCCGCTGCTCATCCCTCCCCTAGCCTCTGCTGCAGTTGCCGAGCGCCACCACATTGGTGAAGTCTTCAATGAAGCCAACAACAGGCGCACATGGAGACCTGCTTCCTAGAGCAATCGGCGTTATGGGTGATGCGTGGAGTTTTGCAGGGAGCTTCTTTCTTCGTGATTTGATTTTTAATTTTTTTTCCTATTTATTTGGTCACATGGATGCTGGTTCAATCGAATCTTCTCTCTTCCTGTGTTTGTTCGTGTTACTTGCTGGTAATTGATTGTTTAGTTTTGCGGATTTGAGGGGAAACTATACGAGATTCAAGAGGCTTGTTGATTCGTGAGTGAGGATTTACGTTGATTTGTGAAATTTCGGAGGGGATTAATCTGTTTGCTTTTTTACAACGCTGGCTCGCGAGCTGCTCGAGCCAGCTCGCGAGCTGGACCGAGCCGAGCCGACTTTTCTGCTCGTTACCTTAACGAGCCGAGCCGAGCTAGCTCGTTATCTTAACGAGCTATACCGAGCCGAGCCGGCTCGCTCATTATCCACCCCTAGTGACGAATGCCTTCTTCAAGGCATGCCGGCTGTCGATGGAGTCCGACAGGAGGTTCTCCAGCCCAGTGAGTGGAGCCTGCTCCAGGACGACAAGGAGGTAGAGCATCTTTGTGTAGTCACTGCCGCCGGCACAACTAGATCATCTGGTCCATCTTCCCATTGTAGTTGTTCATTTCGGATGGCTTGAACTTTCATGGGAAGTTGTGGGTGCATATGTGTCGTATGAAGGCTGGCATGAAATCACACTTGTCGCGCGGCACCATGAGTCCTTGCACTCTCGGCAGTCTACTTTGTATGGGAGCACTCCACCCGTAGATCGAGGATACAGTTGTGGGCATCCTTTGTAGGGACATTCTCTCATGCCGGGCACGAGGGAGGCCTGTTGGAGGTCTGCGGTCGAGTGTCGCATGCGAGGGTCGTTGATTGGAGCTGCCGTAGTGACTGCTCTCCTGTTGTCGAGGGGGCACCGAAGGGGCCGTTTGCCTTGAGGCGGATCGGGACTCGTCGAACATCGCACTGGAGGGCTACAACCTCGAGTTGAGCCTTTGCCTTGTCGATCTGCGGAGAGCTTTCAAAGATGTCGAAGATGCGAACAACCGCCATGATGTTTGCCATTGGTGACCTGAATACGCCTTCTTCGTTGAAGTTGTTGAGGAGGTTGCGCTGGAGGATGCGACGGTGTTGGAGGGCACGGTCTTGGTTCTTCTCTTGGTACATGCATCGATGGGACATAGTTTCACCCTCATAAGAGGGCTCGTCGTTGGAGACAAAATCGTCTCCCTTGTCCTCATCGTCGCTAGTGCCTACGCTCACAAAGACTTCACTCCGGGTTTGTGGTTTCCAGAGCTTTTCTCGGTGGAGGTGGTGTCGGGGTCGGTGAGTACCCCGTCAACAGGGAGCTCCCTACCCGCCTGGTAGGGGAACTCCCTCAGCTCTAGAGAGACGAGCCTGGAGTTGTGCTCGTCGAGTGTTGTGGCGAGATCATCGTCAGGCCAGTGTACGACAACCTTTGCGGGGGTTGTTGACATGATGAGTCCTTGGCTAGTACCTGGGAGCGGGGTTGTTGTGCTTTCCTGGAGGGTCGAGACCTCCTTAGGTGAGTTCACCCCATGAAGAGCCTTCTGGGTAGTCGATGCCGACTTTGACAGACCAAAGGGGAACATGGGGAGCCCGAACGTGCTGGTGAAGCACGATCCGAGTTCTCCATGTCTGTCGCAGCCTTGTCCCCGAGACATGGGGTTATTTGAGGCCTGACCTCTCGGGGTACGGTGGCCATGGTCCTGGTGACAACGTCCTGGCTGACGCTGGCAGTGATCTTGAGCCCAGAGTTGAGCCCGGAGGGAAACCAGGCATGGTTGTGGATGGGTTGAGACTCCAGCTTGGGGATAGAGTCACCAAGGGCATCACATGTCGGAGTAGAACTCCGCTTCAGCCTCCAAGTGCTCCTCTATGTCAGATACGACCCCGAGATTGTGTCGGGGTTGGAGATCTTGGACGGTGAGCGTGGGGTGGCTCGCGCGGGTGGTGAAGGTGCTTAGGCTGCACTGCTGCGTCGTGGTGGAGCTCGCGATGGAGGTCGCCGTGTTGATCGGCGACGTAGAACCAGGACCCAAAGAGGAAAGTTAGGCCTTCTTCGAACTTGGCGAGGATTGGTCTAGAATCCCATGAACGATGATTTATGCTGACTGGATCTCGAAGCGATAACCCGAGAGAGGGCTTTGGGAACTAAGTCGTCGAGATTTTTAAGGCGAAGGTGATAAGAGACGAGTTTAGATAGATTCAAAGCATGAATTGCGTAATACCCTAGGTATATTAAGGGCTTGTTTAGTTTCTCAACTTTCCACAACTTGGCACATTGACAGTTATACTGCTCTCACAGAAAACACCAACTTACCACCAATTTTCACCAACTTAGCACGAACTTTTCAAACTAAGGGCTTGTTTAGATGAGGGGCGTAAAGTTGGCGAAAGTTGACGAAATGTCACATCCATCCTTTTGACACTAATTAGGAGTACTAAATATAAACTAATTATAAAACTAATTACACAGATGAACTCTACATCACAAGACGAATCTATTAAGCCTAATATGTGTCGTCATTAGCGCATTTTTAATGACGGGTTACTGTAGCATGACAGTGTCTAATAACGGATTAATTAGGCTTAATAAATTCGTCTCACGATGTGGAGTCCATCTATATAATTAGTTTTATTTTACACCTATGTTTAATACTCTTAATTAGTATCTAAATATCCGATGTTTAAATATCCGATGTGACAAGTTAGAAAAAATAAGTCGGCGAAAGGCGTAAACAAACGCGAACTCAGGGCATGTTTAGATGCAAAAGATATTTTGCACTTACTATTCGTTCCCCTCACAGAACACGCATCCCTAAAAATTCCTTTTTCACCTTTCCTATTCATCCCCCTCACATAACACGCATCCCAGAAACAAAAGATCTTTTCCCTTCATCAACTAAACACAGCCTCAGCGGTGTCCCAATTCTGGCATCAGAATCCACACGGCCGGGCATAGGCACTCGAGCTCAGTCCCAGCCCCAGTGTGGTGTCGAGAAGCCTCGTGTGCATCGTCGCGGTCAAACGGAGGCTGCCAGGCGAGCAGCATACGCCTGCTACACGGCTTACCCCACCGTGGCGTCGCCATCCTCCACCCACGTACCCTCCTGTCAGCCCCGTCGTTTCACCACTCCCGCTCCACTCCCCCACGCACTCTCGATCGGCATCCGTGTCGGCCGCGTGCCCCCGCAGCATCCATCCGGGCCGTCCGCTCCAACCGCCTCGGGACCCTCCCACCACCGCACTGCACCACCATTAAACCCCCTCCTCCATCGCTGCTTCCGCCTCCCTACCCCCACACCCTCGCTCACAGTCACAGAGTACGGAACACCACGAACAAGAACCCCCCACGAGCTCCAGATTAGCTGCTCGATCGCAATGCCGCGCGGCCGCCCGCGGAGGCGAGCCCGGGCCCGCACGGAGCTAGGGGACGAGGCGGCGGCCGTGGAGGAGGAGCCGGCCCTGTTCCCGGTCGGCGCCCTGGTGGAGGTGCGCAGCGACGACACCGGATTCGCTGGCTCCTTCTACGAGGCCACCGTCGTCGGCTACCAGGGCGATGGCCTCGACTACGTCGTCGCCTACTCCACGCTCGTCCGGAGCAAGGACGGGAGCTCGCCGCTGCGGGAGCCAGCCGCCGCCACGGACGTGCGCCCGCGGCCGCCCCCCGCGCCGCCACGGCAGTTTGCGGTGCACGAGATGGTGGAGGCGTTCCACAACGAAGGCTGGTGGGCGGGCGTTGTCTGCGCAGTGCCCGTACCGCCGGACTCGGAGACCGCGGAGCGCCCCCCGGGGCGGGTGTACAAGGTGTGCTTCCCGACGTCGCGAGAGCTGCTGGAGTTCGAGGAGGCGGCGCTGCGACCGAACCGCGTGTTCCAGGGTGGGCGCTGGGTCTCCGCTGCAGAGGCAGTAAGCGATCTGGCTCCTCCTACTTTGGCGATCAAATGTGATTAGTATTTCGTGCTTGTATGGAATGTTAAAGGGGCTGTATACCCAACAACCCGGGTGATTCAGCCATTGGTAACTACTTGAATGTCGAAACTGTTTCTCTTCTTGTATGCTGCTGAAAGATTAAATTTTGACACGTCATTTAATTTCTGTTTTTAGTAGTCCGGTGGTCCCATACCCTGACAATGAGGAAATTACCGTAGCATAACTTATATGTTTAAACTAAAAATGGTTTCACAAGCTCCCCGCCCATGCACATTTTCAGTAAACCTGCTTTGTCATTTATGAGATGTAAAATGCGTTTTTTTTTTCCCGTAAGCTGTGATTTGTCAAATTAAGAGAAACGGTACAAGAAGGAATGTAGCATTTGCTCTATCCAGATTTCACCGATGTGGGCCCAGTCAATAATCGGCTGCAGCAGGTCATACATGGACACATAGCCGTTCTCTTAAATTAAATGTTTGTATAGTTGAAATGGGCACATGGATTTTCTTGAGTAAAAATATTTCAGTTATTTTAATTAAACTGGGGCATTTTTTTTGGATAAGGAAGTTTTATCAATTTCAAGATTGTTACATCGAGATGATACAAAAATCTTGGGGCATGAAGGCCAAGAAAATTTTAGTCCTTTACAATCTGCATGCTCTTAAGGATTGTTAATTTAAAGCCTGAGATGATATGTTGTAATGACCTAAATTCTTTGTAATGACCTAAATTCTACCTAAAGAAGAGTGTTGTAATCACAAAGGAAGCTGAAGTATGTACGTTCTAATGCCCTTTATTCTGTGCAGGAAAATGGAATGCCGCTATTCAGAGATGGAAGCCAAGTCGAAGTGAGTCGGTCTGCCAAAACCTTTGGCAAATACTGGAGTCCAGCTATTATTCTGAAAGTAATCGGTGCCACAAGTTTCTTAATACAATACAGAAATGTAAGGGAGGATGGGGAACAGCTTACTGAGATTCTAGATTCTCAATATATTCGACCAACACGGAACATCATTCGCATGGACTCTAAGTACAGATTTCCGCCATATTCTCACGTGGAGGTCTTTCATGAAGGTAGCTGGTGGACAGGTGCTGTTTTAGAGGTTTTGGATAATGAATCTACCAAGAAGTATGTTATTAAAATCAAGAACGAAGAGACAGACATGGATGATGTGGAATGTGTGGATTTGTTGACTGTTGACCATACACAGCTTAGGCCAAAGTATAACTGGTATCATGGAAAGTGGGTGCGCTCCTTGCCTGAGGTACATATTAATCTATATCCTTTTTTCTTTACTAGTTTTTGTGTGATCTGTTTGTCTTCTTTTAAATATGCTTGATGTTTTTTTACTTAATGAATGATTGAATGTGGTTAACTGTTGCAAGGGTATTTAACTAGCTTCCTTGGAACATTGTCCATTTGCTCAAATGTACCTTTGTTCATTGTTTGTGCTATGTTTGACATCTTCCATCTATTGTCTGATCTCATTAATTGGTTTAATTTAGCTTGCACATGCTATATGTTTTCTTTGTACGGATCAAACATCTTAATTAATAGTGGGGACATTTAATGCTTTTTTCAACTCATCATTAGATTCTTTTTCTTCTTTTAATCAAGGTTAAAGTACTTTATTCTTCCTTCATTCATTTCAATTACAATGACCTCATATAGTTATCAGTTCAACCAACACAAAGTATGAGCTTCCAAAATCCTGGAGCTCTGGTGTATTGATGAGTTAATATTTTTTTATGAAGAATATCTCATTGGTGGTGTGATGACATTTCCATTTCAGAAACCTGCTAATAGAAGGCCTCAATTAACACCGCATAAAAGTCCAATTTCTACTACCTTGGCATCATGTAATGACATTGTTGATCTTGATGCATTGGCACCATGTAATGATAGTGAACAGATCAGAGATGAACCTGGCTCTTTCCTTAAGAAGAAGGTTAGTGATGAAGATGTAATATTTAAACAAGTCTCTCCTTTCAGTTCAAGAAAACAAGTCCCTCCTGAGTTGCTGGTGTGTAATGGAAATGATCAAATTAATTGTATGCCAAGCTATTTTCCTGAAGAAGTGGTGAAGCAACAAAACACAGTATTATCATTCGAGTCCCACTTGAAAGTTCCTTCACAAAAATCAGTGACAGGATTTTGTAATTTGAAATATGATCCTAATCTATCTCTAAGTGGTCAACTTGAACTATCCTCTTCTCAAATGCTTAGCATGCCCTCTTTACCACATACTGGACAGTTGCAAGCTTCCTTGTTTGGAGCATTTGGACAACTAAGGCCTCTCCCACAGGGCCCACTTTTTGGAATGCAATCACATATCATAGATTTTGGCAGCATTGTAGGATCAGCTAAGGCATTTACTGATCAGAGGAAGCAAACAAATGATAAAGGTCATAATCTGATGACTGGTTCTAAACAGAACCTCAAATTTGGATCATTTTCTCAAACTGCTCTGCCCACGAAAAGACTATTTACCGGCCAGGGAAAGCAAGCATATAGTGAAGGTCATTGTCTGATGACTGGTTCTAAACAGAACATCAATTCGGGATCATTTTCTGGAAGTGATCTACCCAGGAAAAGACTGAAGGAGAGTGTCTCTCCTCAAACACCAGAGCTATTAGGAGGGACCCCTAAAACTGTGAGTTTTTTGATTCATTGGAATAATCTCTGTAACTCTTTAAATCATAGCACAGACTATAATTAATCTTTTCTATTATTCCATGATTGCTCCTTACATCTGTAGATGCTTAAAAGGAAAAGGTTGGCTGGTAAAAAAGTTAAGGGAGGCACCAAGCTTGCAGCTATCTCTGAAGAATGTATGTCTTGCACTACTAGCTTTCCACATTTTCTTGCTGAATAAATCTCTAAAATTAGCTAACTAGAACAATTTCACAGCCACTGAACTGAACAACGACGATGACAATGAACTGCATAAGAATGTAGATCTTGGTTCTGTATTACATTCAGAAGGAAATATAGTGACTTGCATTGACCCAAGACGACTAAAGGATGATAAAGGTATATGTACTACTTTTACATAGAGATCAGTAACGTCTTGATTTACTGCAAATTCTTAGATCACGTGCATTCCATTATTTCAGGTTCACAGGAAATTAGTGTTTTTTTGAGGGAGAGTAGTGTTGCAGATGAGATCATACCAACTGGAGTTCCAATTGGAGCAGACACATTTCACCAAGAGGATTGTATTAGAGGAGCACAACATGGTGCTACCAAAGTTAGTGTTCTAATTGAGGAGTCAGCATTATCTATCACTTCGACATTGGACAATTCAAGTCAGGCACATGTGTTCTCTTCATATTATTCAACTCGCTGTGAAAACAAGGCAGCCAATGCTGAGAAGTCTGCAACAATCATGGAGCAAGGCACTTGTGAAGAATTTTGCCAGCAGTCTTCTGTTTTGGGCGATGATGCTAATGTCCATTTGCTACCTTCAGTGGAGAGTGGTGAGGATACTAGGGGAAAAGATTGCATGGAGGCCATGATGGAGTGTGTCGGAAGTTGTGTTTCGACTGAAAACGTCTCTATTATGGGTGGTGTGGTTCCAAATCTGTTGCTGTCAAGTGAGAATTGTGAGGTTAGCAAGAGGTATGGTATGAGCAAGGCGGTTCATCAAGAAAACATCTGTCATATACCTGATACTAAGAAGGCCAGTGCTACTGGTCTTTCCTCAGCTATTTCCTTACCCACATTGAACGATTTAACAGATCATGAACAACATGGAGTGTCACAAAATAGTTTAGCCATGGTAGAGTTTGCAGCTGAAGGTAGCCAATCCATCAAGAATTCAGGAATAACTCCATTCTCTTCTATCAGTATGAGCAACTCTACTGAAGGAGAGCAAGGTGACACATTGATTGATCCAAAAGATTCTGAGCGTACGCCAGTGCCCAAGTATGTTCCAAGCAGAACACAGGGCGCTTGCCTCTCCTTGTTGCAGAGATCTCGTGATGTCCATGAGAGCATCATGTCCTATCCACCAACAGAACCATTGGCTATCGGGAGTGTTCCATTCACGAAGACCTCCCCGATGTGGGAACAGGTTGAAGCAATGGAAGTTTTCCGTAACATGCCGCAACGACCAAATTTTTATAAGTTCAAGCAGCATGTTCCAGAGTTTCGAGAGGGCATGGCATTGGGTTTGATGCTCTCTTTTGCCAATATGGCAGAAAGCATAAGGCGGCTGAGTATTCACGGCGATGATGCACTTTTTGAAGAGAAGATGAAGGGACTTTCTTCGTTGGAGGCGGATGGTTTCGACGTCAGGCTTCTGCGATCACGGTTGGAGACACTGCTGCACATAAGGAATGGCACTGCTGGATTTCAAGGTGCCATTAGAGACTTGGCGAAGAAGATTTCTCACATAGAAGCTGATGATAGGCACCTGGACACCCAAATTGATATTCTAAATATGACTGTCCGTCAGCTTGAACTGCAGGCTTATCTCTTCCGCTGTATAATGCGGTCTGCTATCTCACAGAAGGTGAACTATGCTTCAGAGATCGTAGGGCTCAAAACAGAAGCTGGCACACTTGAGGCGTCATATCTGTCTGCTGAGCAGCGCTTCAGTAGTGCTGCTGCAGCACCGTGGTAAATCTTCCTCCACCAACCGGTCAGCTGTACTCCATGGTGCAAATACTAGTAGTAGCAAGTGGAAATTCCCAGGCCTTTTGTGTGCATATCTTCCTTCTGTGTAAATATTTGGTACGGCTGCCCTGGTCTAAACTAGTGAACCTATGCCTGTTGTTTTGCTGGGATGTCCCCTTACCTGCACTTCTATGTGAAATTTATTACGGGTCTAAGCACTGTGTGTTTTTCATGTTCTGAGCGATTCTGTCCAGGTTATGATTCGCCTAGCCTGAACAATGTGGACATGCTGCAGATCATGTGCGACTGTCCTATTTCGGGTGACATGAGCTATAGCACCTGTATAGTACGTGGCAAGATGGAGCTGTCCTTACACATTGTCTCTTCCAGAACATTTGGATTTGTTAAACTAATGAATCAATCTCCTTGGACTGTCTTCCAACAATAGGACTCAAAATTGGAGACCTATTTGTGATAGAGAAGTGCTCCGGTGGATCTTTCCTAAAAACCTGCACGAATCCCAAAGCAGCTTAACTCGTTAATCCATATCATTTTGTAGTGTACCCAGGTCCAGCCCTGACTGCCAAGTCCAGCCCAGCACTCCAATCCGAACTGAACAATCCATATCATTTTGTAGTGTACCCAGGTCCAGCCCTTACTGCCAAGTCCAGCCCAGCACTCCAATCCGAACTGAACTGGAACTACGATAACCCAATTGACATGGTAAACCGCCGTTATTTGCACCGCCGCAGGCTCGCAATTCCATCATCTGATTCCCCCAAGTGGCCTCATCAACGTATAATAATATCTCGGCTGCTCTCGTCGTCAATCCTACAACCGCCATGGCCAGCATGACGAAACTGGTGCGCACACCAGTGAGAGAGGTTCAATCTTCTAGAGGCCAATGCAAGGAAGACTAGACACCGGACCGCCGTCGGCGAATTTTAATTTACTTCGTATTCCATAAAATTGCAAACATAAAGTTGTGAATGGTTGTTTTGACCATATACATTCGCAAAGTTTTTTTTTAAAAGGATCATTCGCAAAGTATTTCGTAGAAAGATTTAGATTCAATCAATTGACGCGCAACCTACGTTGAACGACTTCCTCTAATGACCACCATGGCAGAATACAAGTATGGCCAAAGACCGAAGGAGGCGTAGCATATACGGATGGCCGAAGACGAATGGGGGCGTATTATTCTCATGATGGTACCTGCCGCTGCCACACAACTAGGCACGCAAGCTCAGCCACCTGTACTCGCCGCCGCCGCCGTCATAATCGAAACAGAGCGTCCAAACTGGATGCTGGTCTGTTGGGCTGGACTGCCGACTGGGTATATCCAAATGAAATTAATTATGATTTAATTACATAAGTTTGCTTTGAGATTGGTGTAGGTTTTAGAAAAAGGTCTACCGGAGCAGAACTCATTTGTGATATGGGTCTCTGTAAATGAAATAGGTTACGTACCTTTTTTTTTTAGAAACCGGGTTGATTTCATATATTATCTTGATACTTACATTTTCAATCTTACAAAGACATCCTTCAAAGATACAAAAATTACAATCCAATCTTTGCAATAACAGCCCGGTCGTGCTCGTCGCCAGCTATTGGAGCATCCTACTGCAACTTGAAGCCGACCCCCACTCAGATGAGACACCTAAGAGTTTGATTGGCACCAGCATGTCGAAACCAGCGACGTACCATACCACGCCGCAAGAATCGCCAGGAACCCGTCACAACGAGCAAAGGCACTTCCAGGAGAGAAAGCAAACCACCAAGAAAGGTGGGATTGAAAAACCAACCCAAGACAAGTTAGTAGATGAACCTGTTGCAGCCACCACTGACGAAGGTCGTGAAGCCACCTGAGATGTCGATGGAGGTCACACCCAAACAGGATCCGCTCTCTTGACATCGACGACGTCGCCCACGAGATCCGCTGCAAAGGTAATCAACCCTTCATTCTGCAGGTTTATTGAAGACGATGCTGCAGCAATAGGACTTTCCTCACCCTACGTCGGAGATCCGATGCCAGGACGGACCAAAAGTCCCCAAACAGCATATCGCTATGGGGAACCCTGAACCTAGCTTATCAAGCTATAAAATACAACTATATGTAGTAGATATGGACAACCGGCCACGATTCGTCACCGATTCAACTCCTTCCGAGGGCACCGGAGGGAAAGAATCGGCAGGATCGGGCCGGGATCGAGATTGCTGGTTGTTCACCTTGAACAAATGTAGCGAGGGGAAGAACGCTCGAGAAGCTCAACTGTTGCTAGTTTTAAATAGGTTACGTACCTAAAAGACCTCTTCGTCAACAAAGAAGGCAAAAGGGAAGCCCAACTGACCCTAAAAGACATCTTCGCCAACAAAGAAGGCAAAAAGCGAAGCCCAATATACGAACAGTTTGTTTCAAGGTTGGGTGAGAAAGTTTTCATAGGAAACGAAAGGGAAAGGGAGGCTTTCGTGCATACAGCTACCGTGGAATACAACATGGTGAAATGCTACAGTGGAATATTCTGTACGCTTGCAGAATATTATTCTAGAGCCTAAAAAACACCAACAGTGATAGAGACTCAGCCAACTCTAGAATTCCTGAAATTTGGCAGCGGACCAGCTGAGCATTGGTTGTGGACCGTCCACTGCTGGCAAAAAATTTGATGGGGACAGAGATGTACGTGATGTCTGTTTGATATAAAAAAAAGAGGGGCGAACCATCCGCTAGGTGAGGGCGAACCGTCCATGGTTCATAAAATTCCGAGAAATACTATGGCCGAGAGGAAGATACGTTCTAGCGGCACTCCGTTTTAGAGCATGATAACCAAAATTATTTTTTTAACCAAAATTAAATTTCGACGTGAAAAGTTTAAGATGTGTACCACAAGATTTTACTTCTCTGACCTACAACCCATATGATATCTTGTAAATGTAGGCATGAAACTCATGTAGCTGGTCATAGACTTCACTGAAAATTATGAAAATTAAGTTTCAGTAAATATACAACAAAGACCACTACAGGAAAACGGCACGTTCGTCCCATGTCTGTTAGTACCGGTTGTGTTACCAACCGGTACTAACAGGCAAACCAACCTCGGTAGTCGGGGCCGGGAAGATTTGGTACCGGTTGGTAACACCAACCGGTACCAAATGGCTCACTGGGACCCGCGGGCAACAGTTACACCCACACGTGACACCATTCAGTACTGGTTGGTAACACCAGCTGGTACTGAATGCATGCAAATAGTACGGCCTGGTGGTTGCTACCGGTTGGATTTACCAGCTGGTAGTGATTGGTTGCATTCAGTACTGGCTGGTTAATCCAACCGGTACTAACCACCAGCTGGTACTGTTTGTGTGAATTTAGTACCGGCTGGTGTTACCAACCGGTACCAACACGCCTGCTATAAAAAAGGCTTCTTCCTTCTCCGACCGACAGCACAGAAGCTGCTTCCTCATTTTCTCCGAGAGCAATGGCGTCCTAGGGAGGTTATGCTCATTTTTTTCATCATTTCATGGAGATTTTCATGCATCTAAGTGTATCCAAGGTTTGTAGCTTGATTCTCCTCTCTTTATACTTAGAGAAATTTGTGAATTTCTTAGATTGAGGTTGAATAGAGAGATATTCTTGATTTGTACATCTTTTTTAAGAGAAATCACAAATTATCACGTATATTTAGTTATAGAATATTATTTGATTAGTGTAATAGTTAGTGAAATTTAAGGTGGGAATAGCTAATTAGTGATATCTTTAGTGAAATTTTAGGTTGAAAATTAATTAGTGAAATAATGTTAGGTAGTTAATAGTTTTGAGTGAAAACATATTAGGAAGAATATTATTTCACCATGCATTATTGAAATAATTATTTTAGCTAGAGAAAAAAATTAGAGAGTAATGGATACTTCATTATCTATTAAAAAACAACCCGTTAATGTCAATGACTATGTATGGCTATAATTCATATATATATTGAATATAGGAATACTATAATGTTTTATTTCTAATAATAATAATAATAAAGTTTTGTTATGTATTTATAAATTA
Source organism: Digitaria exilis (assembly GCA_015342445.1). Lineage (NCBI taxonomy): Eukaryota > Viridiplantae > Streptophyta > Magnoliopsida > Poales > Poaceae > Digitaria > Digitaria exilis. Next base: position 1,213,347 of record JACEFO010001803.1, read on the forward strand.
AAAGTGTTGTCCAAACAAAATGGCTTCTGCTGCTGGAGGTGGTGGTGGTGGGGATCATCGTGGGAAGAACAAAGATCCAATAGAACCGACTGGGTATAAGCCGTCTAAAGTTTGGTTGAGAGCCCAACTTTGTTATTTAGAAGCAACTCATGAAGAATATGTTGCAGCGGGAAAGGAACCTCCTTTTGATATTGAGAAAATAAGAGCGTAGTACCTTGCATCTTCTTCTACTGCGGGGAAAAAAAGTCGACAAAGCAGTTGACTGTCCTACCTAAAGATGGTTGAAAAAAAGTCGACAAAGCATGTCTTATATGTTATTTAATGTTGCATGCTTTGGAATTTGTGTTTGTCGTGGATTCTATTTTGAATATGTATGGAATGATAATATTGTATTCGGATTTTGAAACAAATTAAATATTCTATATTTCCTACCCTGGTTATAGATGGACCGACAATGGAAGTACGGTGATCGTTGCTGCATTGCATGGATCAATGGCTTAAAGGAATTTCTCGATGCTGCTAAGGCCAACCGTTCGGCAAAGGGTTTCAAGAGTTGTCCTTGCAGAATTTGCCAGAATTGCAAAGAATACTCAAAGCGAAGCACCCTTCACGCCGATATTTTTAGCGAAGGTTTCATGCCGAACTACTATCTCTGGACCAAGCACGGTGAACCTAGAGTCGGGAGATGAAGAAGAAGAAGAACAACAACTTCCAAACTGGGTTCACATGCATGAAGCCGGTGCCTTTAAGGATGATGACCAAATGGACGAGAAGAGGAAGCACCCGACGAGCTTCGTAAGGTTTTGCTAGAAGCCCACAGAGAAAGTACAACTGCATTGGAGGCAAAGAAGTTTGAAAAGATGTTGGAGGATCACAAGAAGTTGTTGTACATGGGATGCCTAAAGGGTCAAAAGAAACTTCGTAGCACACTTGATTTGTTGCAATGGAGGGCAACCAATGGGGTTAACGACAAAGGATTTGGGGAGTTACTGACAGTAAAGGATATGCTCGCCGTAGATAATGTTCTGCCTTCAACAACATACGAGGCTAAAGGTGTTGTTTGCCCTCTCGGACTAGAGGTCCATAAGATCCACGCAGGATCTCTTGTATGGGCGAGAATGTGTTCCAGTCGGGGCAACCAAAGTCGAACATACATACGACGATCTTCATGCGTGAAGGGACGGGAGGATGCTTTAACAACTGTATCTTGTACCGCGGCGAATATGAGAACCTGAATGCTTGCCCTGTTTGTGGCACACTATGGTATAAGATTAAGAGAGATGACCCTGGTGATGTTGATGGAGAACTTGTAAAGAAGAGAGTTCTTGCTAAGGTGATGTGGTATTTTCCGATAATTCCACGTCTGAAGCGTTTGTTCAGAAGCAAGGAAAACGCTAAGTTGATGAGGTGGCACAAAGAGGAACGCAAGCAAGACGGGCTGCTTAGACACCCCGCAGACGGGTCCCAGTGGAGGAACATTGACATGGAGTATCCAGCCTTTGATGCGGAAGCGAGGAACATAAGGTTTGGCCTAAGTACAATCGGAATGAACCCATTTGGTGATATGAGCAGCAACCACAACACATGGCCTGTCACCCTATGTATATTCAACCTACCTCCATGAATTTGCTTGAAACGCAAGTTCATCATGATGCACGTGTTCCCGAAAGAACCTAGCAACGACATTGACGTGTACCTAAGGCCATTGGTTGATGATCTTTTAAAACTTTGGAATGAAAGAGAAATTATGTGGGACGAGGACCAACAGGAGGATTTTGTCCTTCGAGCTTTGCTTTGCGTAACAATCAATGATTGGCCTGCACTTAGTAACCTGTCGGGTCAGAGTAATAAGGGATAACAGGCCTGCACTCACTGCTTAGATGATACCGACAACATATCATATATTTAAATGTATACGAGCCATCGTTGGTTTCTTCCGCAAACCACCCGTTAAAAAAGGATGGGAAGCATTTTTTAAGGGAGCGTGAAACGCGTACTAAGCCCTTGCACCGAAGTGGAAAGCATGTGCACTCCATGTTATGGGAAGTTGAAGTAGTACATGGCAGGGTCCTGGTAGCAAGCCTGTTCCTAAAGGTGACGACGGTCGAGCACCAATGTGGAAGAAGCCTATATTTTGGGTGTTTCCTTATTGGAAAGTATTAGAAGTTCGCAACTGTATAGACGTTATGCACCTGACAAAAAATTTGTGTGTTAACTTGCTTGGTTTTCTTGGTGTCTATGGAAAAGCGAAAGACACATGGCAAGTACGGCAGGACCTGAAACATATGGGGCTGTGAAAAGAAATACATCTAGAAAAGAGAGATAACAGACGACATTACTTACGTCCTGCTCGCTACACTCTAAGCAATGAGGAAAAGCAGAGCATGTTTGATTGCTTGAATACTATTAAGGCCCCGTCCGAGTAGTCTTCCAATGTTAAGGGAATAATTCAGATGAAAGAAAACAAATTCACAAATCTCAAGTCACACAGTTGTCATGTTCTGATGACACAATTGCTTCCAGTTACATTGAGGGGTATCCTACTAGAATTTGAGAATGGCAATCGTAAAGCTTTGTGTGTTCCTCAATGAAATCTCTCAGAATGTAATTGATCCATGCAAACTAATGAGGTTGCAAAATGATGTAGTCCAATGTCTTGTCAGCTTTGAGATGGTCTTTCCTCCTTCATTCTTTAATATTATGACGCATCTCCTCGTTCACCTAGTAAAAGAGATCTCGATCTTGGGTCCTGTGTTCTTACACAACTTGTTTCCTTTTGAGAGATACTTGGCAGTCCCAAAGAAGCACGTTCGCAATCGCTCCCACTTTGAAGGATCCATCGCCAAGGGCTATGCAACCGAGGACATCATAGAGTTTTGTGTTGACTTTATTGATGACATTGATCCGATCGGACACCCTATTTCACGCCACGATGGCTGATTAAAGGGAAAGGGAACACTTTGCAAGAAATCTAATATGCATATCCCTGAGTGTGATATCCGTCAAGCCAACTTAACGGTTCTGCAAAATTCCTTTGTTATTCTCCATATATTGAAGAACACATGAATATTGTTCGATCAGAAAATCCAGACAAGAGTGAGGCGTGGATCACATGTCATCACAAGGAAAATATCGCCAGATGGCTTCGACGTCATCTTATGGGTGACGACACGGTTGACAAACACCTTCATTGGTTGGCTAAAGGACCATCTATCACAATGTTGCAATACCGAGGCTACGATATCAATGGGAACACATACTATACGAGAAAACAAGATGAAAAGAGTACCAACCAAAACAGTGGTGTACGTATAGATGCATTTGACAATAACCGGAGAAAGGAGACGTATTACGGTGTTATCGACGAGATTTGGGAACTTGACTATGGACCTTTGAAGGTTCCTCTATTTCGCTATCAATGGGTGAACAATGCTGGAGGAGGCGTAACGGTGGATCGTTATGGAATGACAATAGTCGACCTAGCCATGATTGGATACAGAAGTGAACCATTTGTTCTAGCCAAGGATGTGACACAAGTTTTCTGTGTGATGGATATGTCAAGCAAACCAAAGAAGGGCAAGTCAAAAGGCGTTGAGCCAAAACGCCACATAGTGCTTCCTGGCAAAAGGAAAGTCGTCGAGGTTGAGGACATTACGGACAAGTCAGAAGATTTTGATCAGCTTGATGACCTCCCTCCATTTTCAGTTCAGGTTGACCATAGCATCCTATTTATCAAGAGAAAATGCTCCATACTTACGACTCGGTCAGAAGAAAAAAATTACAAATGTTCAACTTCAATTAAGTGATGACGATGACGTGTAACTTTTCTTAAAAATGTCACTTCATTGCATTACGTATGCAATTCGTATTAAAAATGTCACTTTTTGTTGGATTATGTATGTCTTGTATTTTATTTTGTGAAATCAATGTTCAGATGATTCACTATAGTCTAGAAAAATAGAAAAAACATATCCATTTATTAAATTATATTAAAAAGATATCAATTTATTGAATTAGAGTAATATAAAGAAATATCTCATAACAATATTGGAAACATAGGGTAGATCATTTCACCTAATATTAAAAAATATTTTTGCATGTTTGAAATAAAATAATTATCTATTTTTAGTGTATTAATTACATATTATAGAAATTCTATAAATCAATATAGAATTGAAAATAAAAAAAGATGGAAGAGAATTGGGTGGGAAACAAAAACGGGGTCCATTTAGTACCGGCTAGACACAACAGCCGGCACTAAATGGGGCAAAACCCATTTTCCCACCTGGAAGGCCCATCGGTACCGGCTAGGGTTACCAGCCGGTACCGATGGGAGCCATCTATACCAACTGGTAATCCTAGCTGGTATAGATGGGCGCCTATCGGTACCGGCTGGTTACAGACGCGCAATCTGTACCGCCGATAGGCGTTCCTATATAAGGAACAGTGCCTCCCTTCTTCTTCCTCCCCCTTCTCCACCGCAGTGCCGCCTCGTCCTCCCCTGCCTCCACCACCATGCCGCATTATCCTTCCCTGCGCCTCCGCCTCATCGTCGCCGGCCTCTATCGCGCCACCATCGCTGTCGCCGTAGCCACCTCCGCCTCGTCCTCCCTGCCTCCGCCGCAGACGCCACCTCGCGTGCCTCCTACTTCGTCGCCGTTGCCGCCTCCTCCTCTTCTTCGTCGTCATCACTCGCGTCATCGTCGGCCTCCTCACCGTCGTCGGGCTCCACCGAGCTTCGTCCTCGGTGTCGTCGGCCTCCACCGAGCTCTCCGCCTCCACCTCCGCCTCGTCGTTGACGGTCGGCCTCTGTGACCGGCCACCACCGCGCGCGTCGTCGTCGTCCGCCTCGCTCGTCGTCGTCTGCAGCGCGCCCTCAGCCTTGCTCGTCCTCGCGCGCCTCGCCGTAAGTGCGCGCCGCCTCTAGCCGACCGCCGCCTCCTCCCGTGCCATTGCTGACGTCCGTTCTTCGGTGCTGACGTCAGCAAGGGTTTTGGGAGGTTTTGTAAATTTTATATATTAGCCCCTGAAATCTGTAGTTATTTACCTTCCAGTCCTTGTTTTCTTACAAACTAGCCCCTAAAATTTTTGTATTATTATGAATTAGCCCCTATCAGCTTGTATTAGTAACTGTTTGCAATACTTTACTAAGTAAAATTATTACTTAGACTTTTTAAACTAGTATAGTATAATATCCTTTACAATTTTATGAAATAGCTCCTGAACTTTATAGTTAATTACAATTTATTCCTTGTTTTCTTACAAACTATCCCTTAAAATGTTTGTATTATTATAAATTAGCCCCTATCAGCTTGTATTAGTAAACTAGTATAAATCCTAAACCCCGAAACCCAACAACCTTAAATCCCGAAACATCGAACCACGAACCCCAAAAACCCTAAACCTCGAAACCCCAAACCCCGAAACCCTGAAATCCCGAACCCTGCAAACCCTAAACCCTGAAACCCTGAAACCCCGAACCCCGAAAACCCTAAACCCTGAAACCCTAAAACCCCAAACCTTGAAAACCCTAAACCTCGAAACCCCAAACCTCGAAAACCGTAAACCCTGAAACCCCAAAACACCGAACCCCGAACCCCGAAAACCCTAAACCCAAAAATCTAACATAATAATTTACTTGGATCTGCTGGAACAAGAAGTACATCAAGTTTGATGGCCCTATACTGTCATCGTCGGCGTTGATGAGCTCTGTGGGCCAAACCGTGTATCCACCACCACCTCAGCATGAGCCTCCAAGGGATCCAACAACAACCCCAGGTCCTGAGACTCCAATGGATCCAACCCCCCCACCTCTTGATCCTCCAAGTGATCCGGCCCCCTCACCTCCTCCTCAAAAGAAGAGAAAGGGGAAGGCTCCGAGGAAGGGACCGTCACCTCCTAAGGACCTTCCGACTTGTGTTACTCGACAACAACTGGGGGAGTTTGTAGCTTCCAGAACTCAAACCCCCCTGCAAAGAGCCGATGACCGACTACGACCGCTCGATCACAAAGTCCACACTTAGCATGAAGCGAGGAAAGGCCATTTCGCAGCTTGGCACACAGGCGAAGCAGTCAATCCCTCCCCTAGTGGTGCTTTCGAAAGAGCAACAGACTATGGTGGACTTTGTCAAGGAAACTGGCATGACGAAGGCCCAACTGTGAGGGGAGGATCAGGTGATTGGTGACCATCTGGATGGCCCAATCAAATAGGAATTGGGAAAACCTCTGGCTGGCCGCAGCTGGTGAAACACCTGCCAACCAAGATGTTCAAGCTACATCAATGGTATCTGCAGGAATCTGCACAAGATTTTATAATACTTGGTTTGCGGATCAATGACAAGCATTACTTTCGAGGGCCGGATCACATTATTCATTTATTTTGAGGACTTGTGGTATTTATTCAATCAAGATGCCCTAGACAAATCACTCATTAGTGCATGGTGCCTGTAAGTTCATTTTTTCAACATGATTCTATGTCCAACAAATTATGCTATTGTTCCCCATCACATTCCCATCTTGTTTGACTTTTTATATTATGTAGAATGGAGATGTAGATGTGCAGGATAGAAGGATGGAATATCGTTGGCTTCATGGACCAATATGTGATTCACGAGAATAATGTCAGGGACAAACCAAAACGTACCACAAAGACTATATACACCTTCTTGGATAAACATGAAGACAAGAAGTTTATACTGCTGCCGTACCTCTTTCAGTAAGTACTATCAACCATTCTTGTCCATATCTTAAGCTATGCAATAACAAGTAAATCTAACATTACGTGCATATATATATATATATATATATATATATATACAGCTTCCACTGGATACTCCTAGTGATAATGCCCGATCGAAGCGGGGTCATAGTGCTAGGCAGTTTGAGAAAGGAGTAGAAAGAATTCCAACCCATCATCGACCTACTAAACAAGGCATGGGGTCGCTACATCACATGACACCCTAGATCCTTTGAGGCAATGCTGGATATAAAGTTAAACTTTCCGGTACGAACTCGTTTTTGATATATAATACAATAGTGTCATCTTGATATTGAATAACATGCATGTTACAAACAGTGTGCGAGACAGGAGCAAGGGAACAACCTATGTGGCTACTACGTATGTTCATACACATGTTGGTAGGGTCTAACGAAGTGACATAGGCTGAATTTAAGTAAATGCATATATATATCTATTATTTGGCTATTGAATCTGAGCAAGACATGTATATAGATAATGCATTTAATATATATATTTATGTTTCAACTCTCTCATAGGTTATGAAAGTGAAAGAAAACTTCCTCCCAACGGACAGGCTAAAGGCAGTTCAGGAGCAGCTTTCTGGATTTTTGTTGGATGAATTAATCACTCCTGGCATAGAGTTCTACGATGACGGGAAGTATAATCCTGGGCGGGGTGATGAGGACAAGGACGATGAGGATTGTTAGGATTGATCTAACAGTTTACAGGAATTGTATATGATACTTGTCGACGATTTCGATATATATACATGCATGTGTTTGTATCTATAGCTATTATCACATGCATGTAGCATATTATTTCTTTAAGCGTTGTACCAAAAAAATATACGAAAAGAAATACATGATATAGGCCGATAGTACGGATAGGCTACGAGTACGGATAGTAATGAAATACGAATTGAAATACGTATATATATCCTATAGAAAAAGGAAAAGAAAACAAATAAAAGAAAAAACAGAAAACAAAACAATTAAAAAAATTAGTAGTTAGTACGTATATATACCCTATACGTATATATACTAACCGCGTCGACCCACGCGCAGCGGTGGAACGCCATTCTATACCGGTTGGTAACACCAACCGGTACAGATGGCGCTCATCAGTACCGGCTCCTCTAGCCGGTAGCCCATCAGTACCGGAAGCCAGTGCCGGTTGCGTAACCGGCACCGATTGGTGCCTACGAACCGGCACTGGGGGGCATTTTTCCTGTAGTGGACAGACATGCAAGCATAAAAATAACCTTACAACGGCCTGATTATAATCATGTAATAAATTTCAATTTGCATCACCGATGGGTAAAAACAAACGAACTATATAATTAAACTCGTGATCAAATCAATGATGGTCAATATTAATCACAAGTGTACTTTAAATAAACTTCTCGATGGTTCTATTTAAATAGAGAGCATCTTAATTGTATGCTGGTGGAAGTCATAATTCTTAGCGAAACAGTTACTAAATAGCAAGTTTAAACATTAGTTAACTAACGGAAAACATGTGAAACGAGAAAATCTTAAATACTAAAATCATAATTAATATGGGCCTGAAACCGTAAAACCGACCCAGTTTAATGTGCGGCCCATCTCGGCTCATGCACACAGCGCGTGCAGCAAAGCGTGGCTCACCCTCCCCCTAACCAAATGAGGCCCAGCTTACGGCCTAGTCCGCTTCCTCTATCCCACTTCGCAAACCCTAGTGCGGCGAAATCACAACCATTGAGCGAGATTGTGTGGTCCAGGTCCACCGTGCCAAGCATAAAAGTCGGTAGGAGATCCTAGCTGGCCGTCACTGTTCTCCTTTCTTACTCATCTCTTCTTCTCCTCGCCATTCAGTCCGGCGCTACAGGCTCCCGAACCTCAGCCACCACGGCCCGCGTGCCGCTCAGCCAGCACCATCTCAGCCAGTACCTTATTGCTAATGCATGGTCAATTTTGAGAATTGAGTAGTAACTTTGCACTGATTTATAATGATAGTGCTAATTTGGGGGAAACGGTAAACCCTAACCTTAATCTGTCATAATCATAAGTTTGGGCTTAGTTGCAAATAGTCTACTAACTTAGGTAGACAATTAAGCATACTAAGGTCTTACCGACATGAATTAGCATAGCAGATCATGGATTGCATAACACTAAGCCAGATTGAATCTTAATTGCACATGTGACTTGAAAACTAATCTGCATGATTCTAATTGCATGAAACAAGTACACGTTGCATCTAATTTGCACGCAATCATTAACCAGAAGCTAATTGCATCTTTAAACCCGATTTAATTCGACATTAATCATAAAGAGGGCCATCGTCATGGATTTAATCTTAAGTGATCAAACATACTTGGACTAAGATGGCTCTGGTTACCAACTTTTGATTCTGGTAATTAGACATAATATAAGTAGCACATGAATACATGATTTTATAGCTAAAACATGATGATATACTAATTATATTGCAGAATATGGTAGGCTTAGATCTTATACCAGGGTTGCTGGTCAACATGAAAGTCTCTGGAACCGATATAGATGTCATAGAAGCTGCTGCAGAGGTAGCTGACGTGATGCAGAGCGCCGATTCCAGAACATGAATTCTTTATTGGCTACCCGAAGATGACTTCGGGTACCGCCGACCTTCTGGATGCCAGAGACACACCCCGGATGGTGCAACTCATGGATCTTGAGCTTCTACCCCCACCAGCTCCCTTAGCAATCGGTGTTTTAGGTTTTGGTTGTGTTGGTTTAAGCCATGCCTCTTCAGATATTTATATGGAGCTGTAAAGGCAGTACCAATAATCCTAATTGGAAACTAAGGTACACCAGCCGATCATGGTACAAAGTTAGTTGGATATATGCCTAAAAGCCAATTAGATAGGATCCACTAAAGGTCTAAAAGAGATATTGATCCATGATGGATTATCTAATGGGTCTATGAGATTGAAACCCATTAGTACCCCTATATATATGTGTGTGTGGGAGGGGATAGGGGCGTCATCCGTCAAGAGGCAGCCGCCACAGCTGCCGACCCCCCACGCCCACGCCGCTCGTTGGCTTCACGGACCTAGCAGTCTGGATCGTGACACTTCCTCCTCATATGTGTGGATACCTCGAAGGTGCTGCATTTGGAGCGCAAGGACGAGCCAGACGTGTCGGGCATAAGCAACTCCTACATCAAGACAGTTCTACTGCATCCGCGCGTCTATTGGTAACGATCTATGATCACCTACTCGCAAGTTTTCTGGATGTGCGCGGTAGATGAAAAATTGTTTTAGCTATTGCAGCATACCTGAATCCTTACAGAGTCCTTATTGGTCACGAGATGGAAAACGTGGCCCAATAGGACTCCTAAGAATCCTCACGGTTGAAATGTGAAGATCACAGTTAAACTAAAAAATTATTTCCAACAAACATATAACACCAACAAGGATTCATCTTAGAAAATAAATTGTATCCAATAAGAGTCTCTCTCAATAATTATGTTGTCACTCGTTCAGGAAAACCACAAAATGTAACGTATGGTCAATGTCCTTACATCGTGCTTACCTTGACGATCAAAACCAGCTGATTAAATAGAGCCACTCAGATTGTTAAAAAGGTAAACAAGAATATAAAAAAATATTATAGTTCGTCTGGAACAAAGTTTGGAACAGGTTCCGATCATCTTAAGATTATGCTACTCACACTACAATCACAACATATTTATACATGCTTGCTACTACAAAGTGACGCCTATGTCTATTCCTTCTGGAATTATACATATGTCTGCAGATGAGAACCCATCTCGCAAATACATATCCTGGCTCTCATAGGCCTAGTTTTGATTGATCAATTGTTTGGCAGCAGCCACGCATGCTCTTATATTAACCAGAATGGATATATAAAGCATTCCAAGCATCAGCGGTTGAAGGGGGTCTTCTCCACTCCAGTTCTACTGGAAGTCCGAAAACAGGGGTAGGCTTTGGATCCTTCTTGTAGGTTTCTTCTTTGAAGCACAACTTCCACCTGAACTGAGTCACAAGATAGTGCATGGCCACCATTGTTTCCACTCTCGAAAACTCAGTTCCAGGGCACATTCTTGGACCTCCACCAAAAGGCAAGAAGCTATAGGGTGGGATTGACGATCTGTTATCAAATCGGGCTGGATCAAATTTGGTAGGATCATTGAAGAACCTGGAATCCAAATGTGTAATGCTTTGCGCTGCAAAAACCTGTCATGTTACGAGACAAAAGCATGTTACAGGACATCGACAAAAGAAAGACTGGGTTGCTGAAAACCTGTGCTGTTAAAAACGCATACTTTCCAGCCTTTGGGGATGTCGTATCCCTGATATTTGATATCCTTGGCAGCGGTTCGGAAGCTCCCAAAGACCGGAGGAACTGTGCGGAGGGTCTCCATTGCTGCCTTCCATGTGTACTTCATTCTTGAAACATCTTCCCATGTCAGAACATCCGCTGTTCCTTTGTTATCTGCTATCTCATCTTGCTCTGCATCACATAGATGATGGTATATGGATATCACATTGTTTTCATCGAAAGATAATGGAGATAGATTATGTTAAAAACCAGACGCACTACAAAGATGGATACTAGTAGCACTTACCTTCAGTGATTTTGGTGAGGACATCTGGCTCATTTGCGAGGTGGCGGATCATGAAGGTGATAAGAGCAGAGGTTGTACCATGCGCACCTATGATAATTCCCATGACATTGTCAACAATGTCCTCTAGTGTGAGAGAATGTGCACCCTGGGACCGTAGAATGAGCATGTAGGTGATAAACTCAGTGGTGGGAACAGCATGTCTTTTCTGCAACAGTAACTCTTCCTTCTCCTGGGCAATCTTTTTATGGCCTTCCGGATCTTGGCACTGGAACTCATGCCCTTGCCGAACCTGGTGAAGGGAATGTTTACTGGAAATGATAAGATTGCATCACCTAGCAACTGGAAGTCGGCAGCAAGGGTTTCTACTATGGTGGCTGCTTCTTGGCCGAAAACAACCGAGCAGATCACAGCAAGTGTAAGACGTCTTGCCATTGGCAGGACCTACATTTAGCATCAGGAAAAATAAATACATGTTAACCATAACTATATCCAGGCACCGTTTAAATAATGTTGAATTTAGTTGCCGTGATGCTTTCAAGTATTAAACGAAGATGATATATAGCATTCATACAATGATACAAGAGAAAACTAAGTGTCAGTTAAAACTTACACTGACAGTCTCGCGACCAACCCAGTTGAGCTTGATTTGCCTCCTAACCTCCTCGTCCATCGTTCCCACGTACCTTCTTACCATCTCGGGCCTCAGGTATCCTTGCAGGGCACTGCGCACTTGCTTCAGCTCATCGCCATTCAGCGTAAGTATGGACCGCCCGAGAAGGGACCGCAGAGCACGCGTTTGCGTTAGGACAAGGCTCTCGTTGGTGAATATGAAATGGTTCGCCGCTGGACCAGCAAGTAATACCGTCGGTGAGCCGAGCACTGACATCTTTGACACTGGACCGTACTTCTTTATTCTAGTTCTAAACCATTGGTCATCAGTGTTGCTGCGCAGAGAGTGGAGGAGGGAGAAGGTCTGGCCGACAACTGGGATGCCAAAGTCTCCAGGAGGGAGGTTGTAGATGCAGTAAAACCTGTGATTTTTTATGATCAGGTGGACGAACAAGGCAAGTAGTGCAGCAACGAGCACAATCAAAGCCATTTGAAATATAAGCAAGGGTTGAGATTCGTGATCCTTGAAGGATTGAAGGATGCAGATATATAGTACTTGGCATGGGAACAGGGGGGTGTTACTACAGGAGGAAAACATATGTATTGTTAACATAGCTACTAGCTAGTACGTCTACCTCTGAAACTATATCACGTCAAACACGTGAAAAAACAGGTGATTATGACTTACTGAAAAATTTTACAGCATCCTCCGAGTCGTAATCAGTTCAGAAAATAACTTCCTTTGGTGCAACGAATAAAATTGGCAACCTTGTATTGCATTGTGGATTAGTGTCCCCTACTTCGATCCAACGGTGGAAGTGACCAACTGGGACCGCAGAAAAATCTGTGGTAGGAAGCATACAAGCACATAAAGGTGGTGAAGACGTGCCATGAACTCATGACCACGAAAAATAGTAACGGGAAGGTACCAGTACCATAAAGCGTTAAGACACGGATGGGTATGGGGATTTGTCAAAATCATCGCCCCAGCAGACATGGGTTGCTCTCCACGTTTTTCATGTGTATATCATACCTTGCTGTTAGTTGAATAGAGCTTGATCCCATAGAGTACGATGGATTCTCAGATACGAAATAAAACAAGGAAAAAAGGACTAGGAGGAATATTAAATTTAGATACGAATTAAATAGGATATGAGTCATTCCATCAGGACCCGCTTCGAGTCCTAATATGCCAAGAACGGCTTCAACAAGAGAATTAACATTGAAGTGAATAAATCATGGAGAACAAAAAATTTCATTTAGTATTCTACACCAATTATGCATAGGATTTGTAAGGAACGAAATCCTTACTGTAACACAGCCTCTATTTGGTTTTAAGATGTGATGCTTTAAAGGATCAAGAAATCTAAAAGGGTGAAATAAGCTTCCACAAATTTTCGCAAGATAAAATGTTTCACCTTATATAATAAACATTGAAAAGTGCTTATATTTCCATAATCGAATTTTATCGCACCCGAGTTCCAATCATATGATAACATAGAAAATTATGGGAAATGAAATATGTAATTAAATTTGTGAGGTATTAAAGAGTTGGTACTCTCCGCTATTCCTTCTTTGAGCACCCGCAAAAAATCTAACTATGTACCCCTTAATCCACTAAGGATCAAGTGTTGTCTAGTTGATATCCATTCTTCAACTCTTGGGCCTTCTGATAATACTCTCGTTGACCACACACCAATCACACCACTTGACCTAAATTGCTAAGAGTAACAATATAGTAAGTCACTTCACCTAAACAATCCGTTTAAGTTGTGCCGATCTCCAATAGTAACAATAAAGACACTCACTTGACCTAAACAACCCCTGGAGATGTATGGATGCACACTAGCTACACTCTAAACACTATGCCCTCAATCTTGATGGAGTAAGAAATTTGCAACCTATTGTGCTTCTCATTATCTTGATCTTAACTATGGCTATTAGTAACCTTGTTGACAAGACGGGTTCAATGGGCGATGACGAACATGTATAATAGACACCTTGAAAAGAACTAGCCATTGCTATGTCGTCATTCACCAAACATACTGACCAATTAAAACAGACCTTTAGTACCGGACGCAAAGCCGTGTTAGTACCTGTTATGCTCCCGGTACCGAGCTTCTGCTACTAAATTGGCAGCCCCGTTACTACCGGCTGCAACAACCGGTACTAACGGGGCTGCAACAACCGGTACTAACGGGGCTGCAGGGACGAATGCTCGATTCTCTTGTAGTGTATCAGTAGCTGCCATCTTTTCTTCAAACTTCAATGGCTACGGACAGGATCACCAACTAATAGTACAGTGGTTTCACACCTCGAAATTTCTATTTTGGATTGTGAACAAAATCATAAAAAATATCTATGTTCAATTTTTTCTAAAATTAATAAGCTAATAAATTTTTAACCAATTTATAAAAGGAAAAGTAATAATTTCTAAATCAGTTTGTTGGCAGTGTTGCATTTATGTTGCCTTTGCGTGGTGTTTATCTTTGACAAATGAATTCAAGATTTGAGTAAAATTGATGTGGGCCTTTTGTCATCCTGAATCTTCAACCATGTTTTCAGTATCGAGGACCATAGACATGGCTGCATGCCCACTTCCTTGTAAGGGCTTCTCCAGTGGGAAAAGCGACCCCTCATCCGAGCTGGCACATGCAGGAGTCATATCAATTGTTGGAGAAAGAGAATCTTGAAGGAGAGAGAGATGAACCGATTCATCTGCATGAGTCCATTCATGGTGCATAAAAATGATGAATCAGACCCACCTAATGAACTCAAGGTAGAAAGAGATGCAGCTTTTTACTATTCTCATCTGATTTTTCACTATGCATGGGACCCATTGTTTGAATAGCTGAGAGTTTGACTCTAGCAAATATTGTGTGTCAGCTTTTTCAGTCCATGAACCGACTTGCCATTGGCGATGCTCTAAGTGCTCACCAGGTGACACTTTCCTTCTCTACAACTCCAGTAGGACTACTTACTTACCATGATCATGTGTAGAGCCTAGTTGTGTGCAAAAAATATTTCTAGGCAAATTTGAGAAAAAACATTAAGTGTCCAAAGATTCACTAACCTTCACTTGAGCTACCTAATACTACAATTTTATTAATGTCCACTACACATATACTTTAGTCTGGTGTTGACGGTGAATAATTCCAATTGACTGTCAACATCTCGGGAGTAAATGAAGGTTTTTGCATAAGGTTCCATGTATATTTTACTTTAAACTAACAAGTTCCATAAGTTTTGTACAAGTTGTAAGTGCAGGGACGAAATGTCAGAAAACCGGGCCAGTGCCCGGCCGTCCGGCCATAGCCCGGCCGGCCGCCCACCTCGACCTCCCTGCCACGTCTTCGATCCACGTGCAAGAAACATAGATTCAAGCCATCTTAGACGGGAGATTGAGGTCGGTTCATCCGATGGACCCCCGGAAGGCCTTGACACGAATCGAGGGGCCCGCCTCTCGGTCCAAGCCGACTCTGAGTCAGCAACGGCCAACACTACCATCACCAGGGCACGATCTAGAGCGTTCACGAGCAAAGGAGGTGGATCGGACGCTAGAGGGCGTCCGGCCGGCCGGTCCTAGCCCGGCCGGCCGGCCCAACACCGAGGCGGTTTTGGCCCAGATTTGGATGGCGGTTACTACAGTCGGTTACCATCCCAACCGACCTAGCCATCGCTATAAAAGGAGACCCCCCGGCTCAGTCCTCTACACACACTGCAAGGAGCTCTTCTTCCATTTCACTTTTCCATTTTTAGAGTTAGGATTAGAGTTGGGAGTAGGGTCGAGTCAAGCTTCTGCTCAGAGGTTCCGGAGTTCTCGGAGTTCTGGTAAAGCTCTTGTATCTTTTCCTTTACTTTGAATATTTATCAATATAGTTTTATCTTCATGATCTTTTGAGTTAAGCTTGAGTTATTTACTGCTTTCCTTTTACATTCAAGTCCTTGTGGCTTAGTAGCGGTGTAACTTCCTTCTAGATTAGTTTAGAGTTTATCTTGTCTATCGGGTTTCTTCCTTACGGGTTTTCTCACCCGGACTAGAGTGCTCAAGTCAGTATTCTAGGTTGAGGGGGATTTCTCTTGAAGGCCTTGAGAGAAATCCTAGTCTCGAGTGCAGATGTGGTGCCTGGCTTGATTCTAGCTAGAAAATGTGTTACACCCCACGGTACCGTTGTGGTAGGTGGCAGGTGGTGACAGTCCTGTCTGTCCCTCGTAGTCCACCACGTTCGGGTGTCCTCATAACAGTAGTTGCTGGCTGCCGTTGGATCCCCTCTCATCCCTTTCTGAGATCCTTCCCACGGGCCGTCGAAGTAAGTTCTGGTCTCTCGATAACTAGGTAGTATTCTAGGTTAAGGCTAGGGTGTGTTTGCTTAAAAGGTTAGAAGCGTCATTAGGAATCGAGTTGCCCTGTCTTCCCAAAAGTTTATCTTTTTCCTCTCTTGGAGTCTCCTGTGTTGCTGGTCGTTCGCGACCTTCTATCGGCTTATCTTCCCGACTCGCCAGTATCGATCAAGCTTTGCTTGGTCACCCTTATCGGTTAACCCATTTACCCTCACTAGAGGTAGTGTGTGATATTACTAGAAGGACTTACCATTCATTCAATCAATATACTTTGCCATTGCTTCCACGAGGAAATTCTGGAATACTCCAAGGTGAAATACTACATCGGGCTATTCTGTGCACTTGCGGAATATAATTCTAGAGCCTAAGATATACCGTCACACATTCCTAACATCATCTAACAAGTGACGCTAAGGAGTGCCAACATCTGGTCAGGGTCAAACTACCACACTTG
Source organism: Digitaria exilis (assembly GCA_015342445.1). Classification (NCBI taxonomy): domain Eukaryota; kingdom Viridiplantae; phylum Streptophyta; class Magnoliopsida; order Poales; family Poaceae; genus Digitaria; species Digitaria exilis. The sequence goes on from JACEFO010001803.1 coordinate 1,230,098, forward strand.
TGTATAGTATGAATGAAAAATTAATGACCTAACCGATTGGAACAATACATAGATAGGAGTAGTCACAACATTGTATAAAAGGATGCCTGTTAATCCTGATGTATATATCAATACCAACATCAATATTTTAGTTCCTGTCATAGTGTTTTCTAATCACAATACATTTATTTAATTGTCGATTAGGGTTTAGGGTTTATGCATTGATAGACAACATATTGCAAACTATGTAAATAGATAAACAGTTCGTAGGTATTAGTTAACAAAGCTACAAAGTTGGATACATGATTTTAGGGGCACATAAGAGTTAACTATGCTTATGAGGCACACATAAATTAACTATGTATATTACAAGTTTCTAGTTATTCAACATTATGGTTAAAATGTACCAATAAACTATTTTGTTTAACAAGAACTTTTATGATGTAAATATATATGCTCTAATAAAAATAAGCATCTCTATCTCTATAATATGAATCCTAGACCCAAACCAAGCAACCTCCGTCGGATCAGCCACGCCGATGGTTTAGATTAACCTTTTTCAATTTCAGCAATTCTAAGGCGCGTGACCCCACATGTGGGGCTCGTTGCCCCACTGCGACGTGGGTCCCATGGTGGCCCCACCATAGACCACATGACCCAGAAGTGGGTCCCACCATCTGTGGGCCCCACTAAACCCATTATATGTGGGACCCATAGTAGTTTTTTTATAAAAAACACAAATATTATTTAAATATTTTTCTAAATTGTTATGTTATAGTAGTTCTTATTTTGTTTGTTCAGTATAATGTCGTAGTACGTTATACAAAACATTTTTATTGTTCATTTAAATGAACATGTTAATTTGTTAATGTTCTAATACAATTATTTATAACTGTTTATAGCATATACAAAATATTTTGGGTGATGGTGTAAACAATGTACCTTGCAACATTTCAAAATATACAACTTTATTAAAAGACATCCAATATCAAATTTTGTCAAAATATCAAAATCTGTAACTTTATTATAAATCATATTTTTAAGTTTAAGATGCTTACACAATCCATTCGCACAAATCTTTACTTGCGATCCATCATATATATGATTCGATACCGAAATGTCTTCGAATTAAAAAATGTTCAATACAAAAGTAGCTCAAAATATGAAACGTAGAATTTATTAAATAACAATATTTCAAAGTGTTTCATAATTCGTTCGCATAATGTTTATATGTGATGCCTTGCCCTTACGATTTGGACATCAAAAATCTTAAAATTAAAAATATTAAATTTTAAATTACCTCAAAACTTGAAAATCTATAAATTTGTTATAGATCATACTTTAAATCCAAAGCCCTTTCCAATCTACCCATTAGACCTAACATCCAAACAGTGAAACACTACTGAATTAAAAAATATTGAATACTAAGTAGCTCAAACTTCAAAATATATAATGCTAAGTATCACACTCAAAATCCAAAGCTCGTTCCAATTTGCTCGTTAAATCTAACATCCAAACACTAAAACTTTTCGGCGTAAATGTTGCTCTGAATTCCAAAACCTTTTATACATAGCAAATTTTAAAGAGTGAACTTCACAGTAGGTCCTTAAACTAATGTCGAGATCTCGTATAGGTTCATGAACTAAAAAAGTAGTCTTCTAGGTCCTTAAACTTTTACTGAAATCTCATCTGGGTCCATGAACTAAAAAAGTGGTAATCTAAGTCCACGATCAATTAAAGAGTAGTCATCCAGGTCCATGAATGTCCACAGAATCACTATTGGCCTATGTGGCAAAAATTTTGTAAAAAAAACTCTCCATGAAAGAGCACATGACCATCGAAACGTCCCTCCATGGAAGAGGAGACCTCGGTAATAGTTGAAGGACCTAAGTGAAATTCAATCAATTTTAAATTTCAAAATTCATCGCTAATTCCCTTGTACAAATGTTCACATTTCAATAGAAGATACACTTCAAAAGAAAAATACTCCGCAATTGAAAATTTGAAACGTTTCTACATCTAAAACGGTTCTATAGAGTGGATTTCTAAATTTACTACGCTTTGAAAATTTATTTTAATTTTTTTACAACCACAAGCATTTCCAATTACCACGCGTTGGTATACTAATGGTCGGACCAACAAAGAACAATTGTGCAATTAACGAGAACAATAATTATTTAGTTAAACCAAACTAGAGAATAATATGGCTACGAAGAACAATTGTGCAATTAACGAGAACAATAATTATTTAGTTAAACCAAACTAGAGAATAATATGGCTACATGGGATGCAAATATATTTTTGACATGCCAATAAAATCATGAGGAGCACAACAAAGCATATCCTTTTAACATGCAAATGATATTATGAAGAAAACAACAAATTTTATTCACAATGGTAAAACTATGAATAACTCAGAAAGTTCCTGATAATGGCATTTCCGGTGATTCCGATGACCGATTGTTGCGGGATAACTCAGCAAGCTTCTGTATTTTATGGGAAATCAGTTTTAGTGCCACGGTGACATGCATAGAGGTTTAGGACACATGCAGCTTCAAAGGGGATGAATGGCCATGGGAGCTCATGAATGTGCTTGCAATGGCGGAACAAAGAGGGGGAAACGGCCTGGGGGGCCTCACCAAAGACGGGGAAGAATAATTTAGAGAGCCGCATCTTGGAGTAGAGCGGTGGTTTAGTAGATCGAGCTGGACCTTCTTGACCGAAGTTGGCGAAGATGAATAGTCTGCTACAGCACCGAGCATCTCCAAGAGCTCTTGTATCTAAGCTAGCTAAATATAGAGTTTATAGCCCTTTGTAAAAATAAAAAGGCCCCTAATTTAGTGAGGGAATCCAAGAGACTAGGTAAAAACAGGTTAGCCATATCCAAAACCGGTAGCCACGTCACGTTCTGTCATATTCCGATCCACGGGGGACTTCCTTGCCGATGCCGCCATCTGCAGAGACCTGGACGCTGCGGACTATCGGCGACGCTGGAACCAACACAGATCGCTAGCACCGTACCTCACGCAAACTCTCATCGCCTGCACACGCAGCTTGGACGCCTGCACATACAGCTTGCTCTCGTCGTCACTACCTGCACTTTTTTGAACATCAATTGAAATTTGAAAGTGACACACCTGAAACTGACACATAGTTCACACTCAAACTGTAACACACTCCTAGTTCACACTGAAACTGAAGGATGCAACCCATAACTACATTTCCAGCAGTCCTTCTGCATATGATGGAATTCTAGAGAGCATGGATTTACATATGGAATCATTAGAATATCAAATTGAACATTTCATCAGACTAACAGAAAGTGGTGTAAATTTCAGACTGTGCTACTCATCTAGACCATGCATTCACCATAGAATTGCAAACATATATGACTAGCAAGTTCTGAATGCAGATGTTGTGCTGCAGAAAGCAATGACTGAACTAATTCAACCAATAGCACAACTCAGGTTGGATAATATACTACAGAGAGCTAATGGAGTATCTCTCAGACTATCAGGGCGACAATTAATGAATGAATGAATCTAACTTACTGCATCAATGTCTAATCCAGGTTGTTATATTGACTGAGATACGCAAGCAATGGTGGGTGACTGAGATACACAAGCAAAAGCAATGGCATGCTCGTACTAACGTTGATCATACCGCCTCCTGGAAATCGGGAGCAATGCAGCCGACCAACAGGCCAAGGCCAACTACTACCAGGAGATGGCCATTCACCACTATTTCCGGCCAGCGCTGCACGGGGGACGTGGTGGCCGGAATATGGAGACTGTGGAGGCGCAGAGGCTTCGTCAGTGAGTATGCTTCAGCGGCGCGGAGGCTTCGCCGGCGCGGAGGATGCGGTGGCGGTGCCTCAGCAGATAGGCATGCACGTAAAATAGGAAGAGCGGGCGGTGAAATCTCCGTGGATGAGCGCCAGCGCGCGGGAAGAAGGGCCACGGGCGCGTGCGAACGGGCGTCGGCGTGCGAGAAGGTGGGGCGCGGCCGCGCGCAAGCGAGGATGCCTAGCGTCGGGGCTAGGCAAAGAAGCCGAGCCGAGGAGGCCTGATAGCTAGCCTGGATAGATGAAGAACCATTACCTAAGCTGTTGGATGGGGTTTTTTTTATCCCTTTCTCTATTTTTTAGTTATACAAAACTGAATACAAGAGCTCTTGGAGATGGTGCGTGGGGGATGGAGCTCGGGGATGGGGGATGGAAGCAGCTCACCCATGCCCTAGTCAATGTCGAGGCCAAGGTCGGGCGGCCTATTGCTGGGCGACGGTGCAGGGGCGGAGGAGGAACGCTCGAGGTCAAAGGAAACGAACGGGAGGGATGGGGGCGGACTGAAAGAGAGAGAACTGGAGAGAAGGGAAGGGGAGAAGGGAGGAGGGGCGCTGTTTCTCATAGGGGAGGGAGACACCGTGAGGCTCGGACGCACAACGCGTGGGTGTAGGCGCGTGGCACAGGCGGAGGCTGCCTCAACTCTCTGGAGAGGGGAGATGTGTTTGGGGTTAGTTTTCTTGGGTAAACAGAGAAGTTTTCGTGAACAAACGCTTTTATCTATTTCTCTACCTCCTAATTGAGAAAAGGTTATTTAGATATCTCCAAAATCATGAAAGTTTTTTATATAGGTGTTATAAATCATGTGCGGCACATTTTGCTTGAGTTTGACTAAAAATCTAATATATTACTTCATTTTAATTTATAAGTCGTTTGACTGTTTTTGCTCCAACTTTGACCATTCGTCTGATTCAAAAAAATTTACGAAATATTAATTTTTTTGTTATGACTTGCTTTATTAATGAATTTTCTTCAAGAACGACTTAAATTTGACTATATTTGCACAAATATTTTGAATAAGACGAGTGGTCAAAGTTGGGGTCAAAAAATCAAACGATTTATAAATTGGACGGAGAGAGTAGTTTTGAAATGAAAATTCTTCCCAGAAAGACATTTTTGGTTTTTCGGGTAAGCTGTTTGGCCTCAAAATGGTTTCAAAAATCCTGGAAAAATCATGTCAATTCTTGTTTTGAAAAGCACTATTTTATCAATATATCTCCCAACATAAGTCTTATGGTGAAAAAGTAAATTTCTTCATAAGGCATGCATTTTTACTTTATTCAATAATGCAGATAAATATGCATATTCATTCAAAACAAAGCCCAACTATTTATATTAGGACACAATAATGTCCATGATGTAATGCTCAACAGGTATTCACATGTAGGTCGTTACACTGTAACTCCAATATCCATCACCCAAGGCACGGCCCTGGAGCAAGCTCAAGTGAGCAACTGCTTCTCGGAAATTAGCTTAACTAAAACCTATCCAAAAGAAGATGTCTAAACTCTGCAAAAACAAAACTTCCTAGCATGCCATGCAATAGGTAGGTTCTGTACTTCTGTAATACATTGATTACACCAATTTGCAAGCCAAGTAGCACTATGAGTCTGCGAAAAATATCAAGTTCATGGAAATATCAATATTCAGAATCCATATCATCACGTGGGGTACATCAATAATAATCATGAGTTTACCAATAACCTATGGTGCATATTCTAATGGACATATTCATTCTCTGAAGTCTGAACATAATGCTAGTGACTATTGCGCGAGAATTGCAACAACTATTACAGTAATACATTTCCATCACAAATACTGCAACCAGATTTGATGAGAAGTGGTAAGATTCTTATCTGAATGGAAGGGAAAAGAAAACTGATGGCTAGAAGGCTGACTTGAGCACCTGGCTAATATAAAGCTTCAAGGAACTTGAACTTACAGCACTATTGTGTGCAGTCTAACCTAGCTCTAAGTAAGCTCCTTCCCTATGATTCTGTCTGCTAGTTAGTAAATGAACAAACATGCACAGCTAACATGCAACTTAAACAATGTATAGAAGATTTGAACTGTGAGGAACCTCCAAGCTAAACCCCGTTAATTAGATCACCATCCATTGATCAATCTAATTAAAAAGACTTAACCCCGGTCGTCCTTGAGATGTGTCCCAAACAATGCCCAGGACGACGCACCTCACTAGCACAAGTTAAACATCTTCATCACACATAGCATTGCATACATAGAGTTCACCACACATGAAAGTATTCAAGCCTTACAAACCAAGTTCAAGTTTCATGTCTAAATACAAGGTTTTGCAGCGGAAGGTTTAAACATCGCTCTCATAGATATTACAACAAAATAAATGAGTTCACTCTCATGCCACAAGTGACTCATTAAATATAGATAAACATTGGACAGCTACTCCATGCCCGCACCTCCGTCAGCGGGGTAGAAGCACCCAAAGACGGGCTCCGAAGGCACCTCACCTGGAATCAACTTAACGGCAGCACCGTTAGCACATTGCGTACTAGCAGGACTTATCCCAAAAATATACATTTGGTGGATGCAAGGGATTATCAAGTTTTATTATCCAACTATGAAATAGCAAGCGGGTTTTGACAAGTGAGTAAGCAAGAGACATAGCACCTATCCCTAAATCATACAATAATACATTTGCATAAGTAAAGTGATCATGTATCATCAACCATGAGCTCAATCTTTCATAAGCTCTTTCCGAAACTCTACGTTAAAGTCCAAGTAAATGAGCGTGTTCATATCCGAGAACGTGGCTATTGCAATAGATTAAAAACCCTGCAGGGGTGTACAACTTTTCCCACACGAGGTACAAGACCAACGACCATACCCTCGGCCTAGGATAAGTGTTAATTCATGCCCTCAACCATTCACATACCCACACCCGGCGATGAGAGGGCGGCCGGAGATGTATAGGGGTAACGGACGCATGCCATCTACCCCTCATCACACCCCGTGTCAAACCGTCCCATAGCAAGGTTCGGCTTATGGTACTTGGCTTGCCCAACCCATCCTAAGCATGTGGTTTGTACGAGGAGTGCTCAAGTATCACAGCGATAACGTCTCGGTCCTTAATCAATTCAAGCAAGCCTAACCAATTCAGCTCCATCTCAATATGGCCATACATTACTTGCTCAAATCTCGACTCATATTCATGGTTGCTCATCTTTAAAACATTCCAACTATGTGAGCATGATTAAGATAAAATCCTATATCTCGCGAGAGGTGATGCCCTTGTCATCTCTCGACTTCTACCGGCTAAGCATGGATAAGCAATTAAATTCGTCAAGTCTAACAATCATACTTGGCTAAAGAGTTGGTCTAGTTCCAAAGTACATGACTAGTAGATTCTAGTCCACTCAAATCACATGAGCTAGAAGAGGGTGGCTTATGCACAAATAAGAAGCATTTTCCATTCATAAATAGATTAGAAAAAAGGGTGCCTGCCTTGTTGCTCAAAGGTCGCCTCCTCAACCACGGGATCCGGCCCGTACTCAACCTCTCCCTGATCCGGCGTCTCGATCTCTACACGAATGCAATGATACTTTATAAATAAATATGGCATGAATGAATTTGCAATATGAGATGCAAAAGATGTGACTAAATATGCGTTTAGAATGCCTTAGAATCATACTTTAAGTATCACAGCGATAACGTCTTGGGGAAGCTTCTTGCTTGGGGAAGATGACGACGTGGTGGTGGTGCAGCTCGCCGGCGTCGAGCTCCGTCGACCCTCCGGCAAAGCTTCGATGAGGTGGAGTGGTGGAGTGGAGGAACCTTGGGGTCTCCTCGCAACTAGAGAGAGGAAGAAGTGAGAGGGAGTGGAAGTGGACAGTGAGGTGGGAGAAGGGGAGAGCTGCAGCTCAGCTCCCCTTTGGACAGGTGGGATGACGGGTAGGACCCATGGGGACACGTGGCAGCTGTGCAACTGTCGATGTATCAAAGTGAACTACCAGATTTTCTGACTCGGAATCGGATGATCCGAAAAATTATCATTTTATTGGTAAAAATATTATTTAGACCAACTAGAGGCCTTCTAAAAATAGGAAACAATTTTATAGATGCCAAAGATGATGCTTATGAATGCTTCATGTTATGCTTAGAAATTTTGTGTCGTTACAAATCTACCCCGCTAGAAGAATCTCGTCCCGAGATTCAAGCATAGTTAGTGAAGAGCTAAAAGATGGATAGCAGATTTGGAAACTCACATATTGCTGAGGAGATTAGGATATAGTAGTCGAAGTTGGTCTTGTAGCTCCCAAGTTGCCTCTCGCTCGGAATGGTGACTCCATTGCACTTTGACAAATTTGGTGGTCTTGTTTCTTGTTTTCCTCTCGGCTTAATCAAGAATTCTAATGGGATGCTCTTGATAAGAGAGGTTGGGTTGAATTTCTAATTCTTCAACATTGATGGCCTCCGTGGGCACTCTCAAGCATTTCTTCAATTGAGAGACATGGAACACATTGTGGATGGAAGATAGAGATGATGGAAGATCCAATTGGTCTGCTACCTTGCCTCCCTTTGCTAAAATCTGGAATAGGCCATCATAGCGAGGAGCCAACTTGCCCTTTTCCTAAAATCTATGGGTGCACTTGAAAGGTGTGACTTTTAGGTAAACATGGTCACCCACTTCGAAGGACAATTCTCTTCTCTAACGATCGGCATAATGTTTTTGGCGAGATTGGGCAGCCTTTAATATTTCTTGAATGATCTTAACCTTAGCTTCAGCCTCCATGACAATATCCGGGCGAAAGTGGAAACGTTCTCCGGGTTCAGACCAATTGAGGGGAGTTCTACAATTTCTCCCATATAGTGCCTCATATGGTGACATGCCAATACTTGCTTGATAACTATTGTTGTAGGAAAATTCAGCAAATGGCAAACAAGTGTCCCAGCTTTTCTCATAAATGATTGCACAAGCTCTCAACATATCTTCAAGAATTTGATTTACCCGCTCAGTTTGTCCACCGGTTTGAGGATGATAAGCCGTGCTAAAAGTGAGTTCGGTGCCCATTGCTTGGTGAAGGCTTTCCTAGAAACGAGCAGTAATTGAGGGCCTCTATCTAACACAATGGTCTTGGGGATTCCATGGAGACATACAATTTTTGTGAGATAGAGCTCCGCATATTTGATAACAGTGTAAGAGGTCTTGACCGACAGAAGATGGGCGGACTTGGTGAGACGGTCCACGATGACCCAAATTGAATCATAACCTTGTAAGGTGCGGGGTAGACCTGTGATGAAGTCCATAGAAATGTCTTCCCACTTCCAAGACGAGATGGGGAGTGGTTGAAGAGTTCCCGCCGGCTTGAGATGTTCGGCCTTCACCCTCCGGCAAACATCACACTCGCCCATGTAATGGGCATTTTCTCTCTTCATGCGAGACCACCAAAATCTCTTTTTCAAGTCTTGATACATTTTATTGCTGCCCGGGTGGATGGAGAATTGGGACTCATGAGCTTCATCAAGAATTTTCTTTCTAAACTCAAAATTCTTAGCTACCACTAGCCTCTTCCCAAACCAAAGAATACCTTGTTCGTCCAATCGGAAGCATCTTCCCTTCTTTTTGGGTAATATCTCTTTTATGTTATCAATGTACTTATCTCCCCCTTGGGCCATCTTAATTTCTTCTATGAGGTCAGATGTGATCATTAGAGTAGCAAGTGACCCATACTCCACCATAGTGAGATTGAGCTTACGAAGATCTCTACAAAGAGTGTCAACTCCGGAACGGACAAGCAAACAATGGCATTGTGCCTTCCAACTCAAGGCATCAGCAACCATATTCGCTTTGCCGGGGTGATAGTGAATCTCCAACTTATAATCTTTAATTAATTCCAGCCATCTTCTTTGCCTCATGTTGAGCTCAGATTGGGTGAATATATATTTGAGACTTTTATGATCGGTGAAGATATTGCATGGTTTGCCAAACACATAATGGCGCCAAATTTTTAGAGCATGCACCACAGCGGCAAGCTCAAGATCATAAGCGGGATAATTCTCTTCGTGGTGCTTTAATTTTCGTGAAGCATAGGCAATGACTCGACTCTTCTTGCATGAGAACGCAGCCAAGACCAATTCTTGATGCATCACAATATATGTCAAAGGTCTTGGTGATATCCGGTTGAGGAAGAACGGGAGCGGTTGTGAGCTTGGTCTTGAGAGTTTCGAATGCTTTCTCACAAGCCTCGGTCCACTTGAAAGGAACATCCTTCTTGAGTAAGTCAGTCATAGGCTTGGCAATTTTAGAGAAATTTTCTATGAACCTACGATAATATCCGTCAAGTCCAAGAAAACCTCTTACTTGTTTCAAAGTTTTGGGCTGCTCCCAATTTAACACATCTTGCACATTGCTTGGATCAACTTCTCAGATATTATGTGCCCAAGGAAAGCAACATTTTTAAGCCAAAATTCACATTTGCTAAACTTGGCATAGAGACGATGATCACGGAGCCTTTGAAGAACAATGCGGATATGCTCGGCATGCTCTTCCTCGGTGTACTCATAGAGTCCATATCTAGTGGAGAAAGCCGTTTTGGGAATATCTTCCTTGCGGATCTTGATTTGATGATAACCCAAACGGATATCAATCTTAGAAAAGAATGTTGCACCCACTAGTTGATCAAAAAGGATATCAATCCTAGGAAGGGGATATTTGTTCTTCACCGTCACTTCATTCAAAGGACGATAATCTACCACCATCCTCAAACTATGATCCTTCTTCTTCACAAATAAAGCCGGACATCCTCAAGGAGAGGAGCTCGGTTGGATAAATCCCTTGACAAGTAATTCTTGTAGTTGTTTCTTCAATTCAACCAATTCATCCGATGGCATTCTATATGGTCTTTTAAAAATAGGGGCCGTCCCAGGGAGTAAGTCAATGACAAACTCGATGTCCCAGTCGGGAGGCATCCCCGGTAATTCTTCAGGAAAGACGTCCCGAAATTCACACACTACCAGAATTGCCTCTAACCCCGGCATGACAATAGCATTGAGTGCATAAATTTTTGGACCATCCCTTTTGTGTATAAAGAGAGCCACCCGTGCTCCGGTGGGGTGAATGAGCTCAATGGAGCGGGGATTGCATCTAATAACCCCATGATTTTTGATCAACCAATTCATCCCAATTATAACATCCAAATATTCCAATTCAATGACTAGGAAATTTATAGGAAAGGTGAGTCCCATAATTTCAAGACGAGCTAACTGACCACCTCACTAGTAACTAGAATTGCCCCGGGCACATCAATGTGAAATTTAGTGGATACTTGTTCAATAGGAAACTTGTGCTCTATGGCATATCTTCTACTCATGAATGAATGTGATACACAGAAATCAAATAATGCTCGGGTATTAATGGAGTTGATGGAAACCATACCAACAAGCACTTGTTCATCCTCGTGGGCTTCCTCGGCCGAAATATGGTTCAATTTTACCTTCTTTGGAGCTTGATAATTTTTATTCCCTTGCTGGTTTGGTTGAGGTGGGTTGCCTTGATTGGGAGCATTAGAAACTCCATCTTTCTTCAGGGAGGGGCAGTTCTGGCTGACGTGTCCCTACCCCCCCACAATTGTAGCATGGGCCACAGGACACAAAACTACAACCACCACGACCCGGCTGCCCCGCAGAACGCTGTGCTTGATGTTGGGGTGCCAGAGGGCGACGAGCCATCCACATAGGCTGGGGAGCCCCAAATCCAAGAGCTCGGGGTGGAGGGGGAGGTGGTCCTGTGCGAGCTCTTTGATTGGAGCCACTGGCCCCCGAGGAAGGGGCTACCCTCTTGCGTTCATCCATCTCACACATCCTGTTGCTTGCCTCTTGGGAAATAGCCTTGCTCACAAAGTGATTGAAATTTGGGAAATCATGAGCATCGAGCAGGCAATGGAGTTTTAGAGTGAGGCCCTTCTTGAAGAGATATTGCTTCTTGGCATCGGTGCTCACTTCCTCGGGTGCATAATGAGAGAGGTAGTTGAAGGCATGCACATAATCTTGGACCGACTTGTTGCCTTGGGTAAGCTTAAGGTACTCCTCCCTCTTTAGAGCAAGCAAGCCCGTGGGGATATGGTAACCCCGGAAAGCTGCAACAAACTCATCCCAAGTGATTTGATGTCCTTGCTGCACTTGCCTCTTATAATTCCTCCACCAAAGCCCCGCACTATCTTGAAGTTGATGAGCGGCAAAGGTGACCTTCTCCTCATCATTTGCTTGTATGAGTGTCAACTTGTCGGTTATGGTCCTTGGATCCCCTGAAGGTGGGTGGGTTGGTGGCAAGGAAAGCGGAATACCCCGGGCGTTAATTACCACCGCCACCGCCACCCCCTTGTTTGTGCATGTTGTTGAGGAGGGCTTGCAGGATTTGGTTTTGCGTCTCCCGGCTTTGTTCCGACCTTTGCAACATCTACCTCACAAAGGGGTCCAAGGGAGGGGCTGGAGGCAACCCATCCCCATCGGAACTGTGCTCACCCGGTGCAGCCATCCTGTCACCATTCAAAAGGTGCATTAGTGACAAGAGGAAGAAATTGATACATAATTGCACTTATAGTGTACAAAAATGATATATCAACCACAATTGTCCGAAATAAAATAGTACATTACATAGGCATGATAGCTAATTAGTATCTCACATAGTCTCACAAATTATCTATTTACGTTACATAAAATAGGCGGTAATCATGAAGCAAGTTCCGCCATGGTTTACATAAAATTTTTTAATAAGGACCATAGGATGCTCTCGCGAAGAAGGGAGGAAACACATTAATTTGGTATAACCATGTTCAACTCATGGATAAGAATAAAGCTCTAGGATAGGTAAGAATTATATAAGCCCGAGAATATCCTTAGAAAAATTAAATTTTAGTAAGACTCATTAATGGTGATCTCCAATTTTATTTTTTCTAACGTGCCTCACATAAAATTTTATTGTGAAAACTATGCATGGAATGCAAGACCTAGCTCTGATGCCATGTTGTGAGGAACCTCCAAGCTCAACCCCATTAATTAGATCACCATCCATTGATCAATCTAATTAAAAGGACTTAACCCCGGTCGTCCTTGAGATGTGTCCCAAACAATGCCCAGGACGACACACCTCACTAGCACAAGTTATACATCTTTATCACACATAGCATTGCATACATAGAGTTCACCATACATGAAAGTATTCAAGTCTTACAAACCAAGCTCAAGTTTCATGTCTAAACATAAGGTTTTGCAGCGGAAGGTTTAAACATCGCTCTCATAGATATTACAACAAAATAAATGAGTTCACACTCATGCCACAAGTGAATCATTAAATATAGATAAACATTGGGCAGCTACTCCATGCCCGCACCTCCGTCAGCGGGGTAGAAGTACCCAAAGACGGGCTCCGAAGGCACCTCACCTGGAATCAACTTAACGGCAGCACCGTTAGTACATTGCGTACTAGCAGGACTTATCCCAAAAATATACATTTGGTGGATGCAAGGGATTATCAAGTTTTATTATCCAACTATGAAATAGCAAGCGGGTTTTGACAAGTGAGTAAGCAAGAGACATGGCACCTATCCCTAAATCATACAACAATACATTTGCATAAGTAAAGTGATCATGTATCATCAACCAGGAGCTCAATCTTCCATAAGCTCTTTCCGAAACTCTACGTTAAAATCCAAGTAAATGAGCATGTTCATATCCGAGAACGCGGCTATTGCAATAGATTAAAAACCCTGCAGGGGTGTACAACTTTTCCCACACGAGGAGCAAGACCAACGACTATACCCACGGCCTAGGATAAGTGTTAATTCATGCCCTCAACTGTTCACATACCCACACCCGGCGATGAGAGGGCAGACGGAGATGTATAGAGGTAACGGACGCATGCCATCTACCCCTCATCACACCCGTGTCAAACCGTCCCATAGCAAGGTCCGGCTTATGGTACTTGGCTTGCCCATCCCATCCTAACCATGTTGTTTTTACGAGGAGTGCTCAAGTATCACAGCGATAATGTCTTGGTCCTTAATCAATTCAAGCAAGCCTAACCAATTGAGCTCCATCTCAATATGGCCCTACATTACTTGCTCAAATCTCGACTCATATTCATGGTTGTTCATCTTTAAAACATTCCAACTATATGAGCATGATTAAGATAAAATCCTATATCTCGCAAGAGGTGATGCCCTTGTCATCTCTCAACTTCTACCGGCTAAGCATGGATAAGCAATTAAATTCGTCAAGTCTAACAATCATACTTGGCTAAAGAGTTGGTCTAGTTCCAAAGTACATGACTAGTAGATTCTACTCTACTCAAATCACATGAACTAGAAGAGGGTGGCTTATGCACAAATAAGAAGCATTTTCCATTCATAAATAGACTAGAAAAAAAGGTGCCTGCCTTGTTGCTCAAAGGTCGCCTGCTCAACCACAGGATCCGGCCCATACTCAATCTCTCCTTGATCCGGCATCTCGATCTCTACACGAATGCAATGATACTTTATAAATAAATATGACATGAATGAATTTGCAAAATGAGATGCAAAAGATGTGATTAAATATGCGTTTAGAATGCCTTAGAATCATGTATAAATATACTTTAAGTTGACTCAAAATATCGGGTCATCCAATTTTACGTAGAACAGAACCGGGTCTTCCGGGCATAAAATCGGATCTTCCGGACAAGGACTGTGTAACACCTCTAGTGTTTAGTATCTTAAGGATAATACAAAGAGGGAATTAAAGCCTAATTAAATACTTAATGAACCTTGATAAGAAATCAACACCAAAGGATTTTTCAAAAGTCATAAGTATTTGTCATAAACTAGATATGAGCTGTCAACTTTTCGCACATGTTAATAGTCCTAACAAATGCACCATGTCAAACAATTTCACTTAAATGCTCCCAATCAAACTCAAATGGTATAAACTTGAGATGAAACGCACAGTGTTACATACCCATTTTTATAGAGTTTACTTGATCAATGAATAAAATAATATTTAAGTGCTTCTCAAGATTGTTTAATGAAATAATTGCTAATATTGCAATTAAGCACATGAATGAATAAAGGTTGTAAATATTAAAATACAAAGGATGTGATTTAATTAATATTTTAATACATATCAAGTTTGCTTTATGACACAATTAAAGTTTAAACACGCGGAATAAATAAGCTTTTAACCTCCATGTGTACATGTCTTCACTTTAAGTTAAAATAATAGCTTACTCACAAAAAAGGAGGTAGAACTTTAAATTGAAAAATCTCTTTGGTTATGATATCCCTGATGTTTAGTGACACTAATGAAGGGTTAATAGAGATAGGAGAGGTTAAACAAAGTAACTACTAAAAAGGGTTTTGGAAAATCATAAATCAATAATACCCAACAATGAAGGCTGATTCGGTTTTAACTTTTGAAAGCCTAAAACTTCAACACGACTCAAAAATTTGTCAATATAAAGGTTTCAGTAAATTCCAAACCTGACAACCTACTTATTTGTGGTTTTGTCCAAAAATAAAGGGAATAATGTCAAACCCCCCCCCCCCCAAACAGATCTGAAAACACATTTTCTTCTTTCAAATTTTCAGTGCTCTTTCTAAATATTATCAAATTACTCTTGATTCCAGAACACAACTTGAAAATCTCCAAAAACAAAATTTGTCATAAATTTCATAACAAACATCTGCCTTCTTTTGATTTTGGGCCAACTTTGATCGGAAGAGGGTTAAAAAGCCGTGTTTCTGTCAGTTTTCCATCCAGTGGCAGACCAAACTTCCTTGCTCGCCATAGCCTCACCCATTCATCTTTTCATATGTCAAACCTTGCCAGAACAAAACTTTGAAGTCCATGAAAAACTTTTGTATATGGTGTTTCTTCTTTTATGTCCAACATATTGACGAACGCAGCTTGCCAACTTGGTGGCCACGCCATGCCCGCTGAGCGCCAGAGCGCGCCAACTTGTCTGCGCGTTCCCACGGCCCCCTATCCCTTGGGCCGCAAGCTGCTGCATGCGTTGCCCCTACGCGAAGCCTTGCCCCTGTGGCGCCTTTAGAAGGGACTCCAGACCCTGCAGCTCGCCCCTTTCTCTCCTTCTTCCTTTCTTCTTCCTCGCTGCGACAAGGAGAGCGCGAGCTGCTGCCATGTCCGCCGGAGCTCGTCTCCTCGCTGCGCCCCTCCTCCTGGCCCTCCCCGACGCCAATAAAGGTCTCGAGCATTTTCTATGCCCTCCACTGAACCTTCCCGAGCTGCAGCCCCATCACTCCGGCCACCACGATTGCCGGAATCGAGCCGCCAGCCACCATTGGCGCCGCCGAGCTCGAGCTCAACGTGGCCAGCCACCTCCGCCAACCCAACTGCCAAACCAAACCCACGGTGAACTTCCCCGCACACCACGGATGCTCACGAGCCCCTCCAACCGCAGCCACCGCCGCCGTCCTCGCCGGAGTTGAAGCAGAGGCGGCTGCAACGCTGCTGCTCATGCCACCGCCCATCTCCAGACCTCCTCCGACCTCTAATCCGCTTCAAACCAGTCTTTGCTGAGTCCCTCGTCGCTCCCATGCCCTCACCCCGGCCAACCCCGGTTTCCCCTTGCCGGAATCGATCTCGCCGAGCTCCCAGTCTCCGCCAGGGACCTGATTGCGAGTCGCGACTTCTTTTCAGGGTTCCCAATGCAAAAACCGAGGACCTATATGTAATAGCCGAATTTCAGATCTTTGGTTAAAAGCTGTAAACTTCAAAATTCCACTAAAAATCGTAGAAAACTCGGAAAAATGTAAAATAAATTTCTGTGGTCTCAGAATTTTGTCCTTTTTAACATGGTCACAGCATGTATATACTTTTGGGTAATATTTTAGGCTGCAAAAATTAAATTTGATGAATGAAGTTTTGTTCATAACTCAAAATCTACAGCTACTTTGGGTGTGATATTTGGATATGTTGTTCCACTTGTAGTCACTGCTATACAATATCAATCTTGCACTGATTTATGTTTTGTAGCTTCATATTTAAATTATTTAGTTTATCTCTGCTGAAATATTGCTTGAATTTTAATAATTAATTTATCCAACAAAACTTATCCAACTTGAACTGTAGTGTATACATGTTATCAACTATCTAAGAAAAATACCAAACCCCCTGTTAAGCTCTGGTAACATGCTTAAATAAATCAGAGTATGAAAATAAGGTAGCTTTTGTTTAGCCCATGTTTAATTTTGAAACTGAGTACCCACTAGATAGATGAGCTAAACATGACTTCATTTTGCTCCTATAAATAGTTCACCCTACTTTTCTGTGTATTTATCTTTCTAGGATTTAAATTCATCTCCTAGCGGCTGAAATTGTTGAAATTGTAGGAAATCAAAAAATTTAGATTACTTAATAAAATATGCTCAACCTTTCTGCAGCAAAATAAGTTTAGTGACCTGAGTTTATTTATAAAGTTTCAACAGAATTCGAATTATAATAGGACAACAAATTGGTGTTTGAATCTTGCTTAAATGAAGAAAAAGAAAAACAATTCTTTATCACATGCACATGAAAGTAAAAATTTGGGGAAAAATTATAAATAAAGACCAAACAGAACTGAGTTACTGAAATGAAGAAATAAATATGAGGATTTTATATGTGTACACAATCACCATCGAAAGAAAAAGAAAATTAAGCATATGAACCACCTTTCTTTTGAAGAGCTAGAATTTAATAATCCTTGTCTAGGTGAATATGGCCACTCTTGCACGCTATATTTCTGTTGGGGGGAAAATGTTTAAAGTTAAATCATCATGTTTTTGCATCACGTGTAGAAGATCAAATTGCTGACGGGAACTCCAAGTTGGTGCCGGACGTTGACAAGGACGTGCAGGGAGGAGAATTGAACACCATCGTTGTAGAGCAAGCACCATCTCACGAGGCAGAGACTAGGGTTGAGCAAGAAAGCAAGCCCCGGAGCATAACCCAAGTTTATAACTCCCTACAATTATTTGTTATGTTTGTGCATTTACGTTTTTAGGAGTTGAATGAAAACCTAGATGCATGACTCTTATTACCTATGTTTTATATACATGATAGGTTCGCTAGTTGCATGCTTTAAGGACCCGTTACAAGTCGAGTGATTTCCTGTCACTCGCGAGATATAGGAGTTGAATGTCTTTCTTTATGTTGGAATCATAAGGATTGACGGGCGGGATGGTATGTGTAGATCTCCCGTCCGTGTATGGTAATTGCTTAAGGTCGAAACGTGTGGTTTAGTGTGTCAAGTTTTTGAACGTACCACGCATATGCCGACCTATGGGAATCGGTAAGCCCGGTACCGGATTGATACAGTTAGGACCGATTGCCTTCTTTCCTTGGAAATTTATTTCCCTTGTGTACACATGTGGTTACACGCGTGAGATCGGTCGGCATGTGTCCGCGAGTATCCGATAACCGTGTATCCTAAGGGAGTTGGACCCGGCGCCGAATTGTGGATTGATGGGAAAGGTTGGGTAGTATTTGTGCCTTTTATAGCAAATATTATCCGTGTGTGTTGGGTTTCCCTGGCCAGGTAGTGAAATTCGGTTCGAACTGTCCGCTTCTCGCGGTTAATGAGACTGCTTGACCGCTCGGCTGCATTGAGTGACAAGTGGAACTTGAGGTTGATAAAAATGATGATTGTATCAAATTGTATTGCACTACTTGATTGCTTAGAAAGGATGCTCATCTAGAGTAATTAAATTACTAGAATTGGTTGCTAAAATATTGAAAATAAGGATCCATTCTTAGTGCTTTTGGCAAAACAAACCCCTCAGCCGAAAAGCCTTGCATTTCTAGAGGTTGGTGAAGTAGATATCACCCGACGGGTAAGACTTGTTGAGTATTAGTATACTCAGCCTTGCTTGTGGCTAAATTTTTCAGGTAATGCTTTTGAGGAGTCAGTTCTGGTGTTAGTTGGCCGACCCAGATTTCCTTCTGGTTGGTCCGTCGTTTGGGAGCCATCCTCGGTGAGGATCGCGTGGAGTAGCGTCATGGACGGCTTCATCATGATGTTATTTGTATCGTCTTTTATATCATCATTTACTTTCTGCTGTTTTGAAAACTAAAATTTTATTTATGTCTTTCGAACTTGGCTTGTTATAATTTGAAGTAAGAATTATTTAAATTTAGACCTCGGAATGTTGTAACCTCTGGGACTCACCTTCGTGTGGGCGTGTTGTTTCGATCGACAGTACGTGGTTTAATCGAGCTAGACTCAACGGTGCTCCAGCTTAATCCTATTTAAGTGTACGGATGCCTCACGGTGGTCCCTGGTGCACTTAAGTTGGATTAATTTAGAGGCAGTCCGCCACAGACTGGAACTCAAAATTGGATCTTCCGGCTCTTTCCCAGATCTTCCTAACAGCGCGGCGACCGGGAAAGAAAAGTTCGCCGGCGGCGGCTCCGACCTCCGTTTTGGGTGCTGTTTGTTTCTATAGGTTCGTGAGAGTGTCAAGATTCTATTCCAAGTGATGGATTTGACATGCATTAAGGTTTATAAGCTCGAACTCATCAATGGTGGTTTTCTTCCAAGAAACCCCAAAACTCTAAACCTAGAGCAATGGGGAGTGGATCGAGAGGGGAAATGGATCACCAGTGATGTGCACAACTCCAACAAGGGTCGCAGGTTGGTTTAGGGCGAGGAGGAGTGAGGCTTGCCTTTTCTTGACCTTGAGCTTGAAGAGGGGAGCAATGGGGAGGAAGGAGGAGCTTGGGAAAGCTTCTTGCTTGGGGAAGATGACGACGTGGTGGTGGTGTAGCTCGCCGGTGTCGAGCTCCGGCGAAGCTCCGGCGAAGCTCCGGCGAGGTGGAGTGGTGGAGGAGTGGAGGAACCTTGGGGTCTCCTCCCAACTAGAGAGAGGAAGAAGAGAGAGGGAGTGGAAGTGGACAGTGAGGTGGGAGAAGGGGAGAGCTGCAGCTCAGCTCCCCTTTGGACACGTGGGCTGACGGGTAGGACCCATAGGGACACGTGGCGGCTGTGCAACTGTCGATGTATCAAAGTGGACTACCGGATCTTCCGACTCGGAGTCGGATGATCCGCAAAATTAATATTTTATTGGTAAAAATATTATTTAGACCAACTAGAGGCCTTCTTAAGATAGAAAACAATTTTATAGATGTCAAAGATGATGCTTATGAATGCTTCATGTTATGCTTAGAAATTTTGTGTCGTTACATGAACCATCGTTTGGTACAAGTAATCTTCAGGTACCTCCACAGCAAATGAGATGCTCTATCTTGCCACTGGTTCAGCAAAGGAAAAAGACACAAATAGAGATGTGCAAAAAATAACCTTGTCGGCAATCACTGCTACAAAAATCATTTTGTGGGACACACCAAAATAGAGCTCGGAGTGGATGGTAAAAAAACGCCTCTGTTAATAGGGAGACGGACATTTTTTTATGTTTGGAGGTAGTTTTTTTTACCGCTTCTAAAAAAATCGATTAACGGAGGCGGACATTTTAAGATGCCTCGGTTTATTGATTTTCAGAGGCGGACAACTTACACAGCCCACTTCCTAAAATCCTCAGGCCCAAACAGCCTATCTCAGCCCGTTTAAGGCCAGTGGCGGAGCCAGCAGTATGGCGAGCCATGGCGGCAGACTCCCCTCAGCCCCGCCCTAAGTTCTTGCAGAGCCGGCGTGCGCCATGGATTCCTGAAGGCTGGAGGTCGGTTTGTCGAAAGGAGGAAGAAGACCAGAGGCAAATAACGTTTCGTGAGTTTACTAGGCCTTTAGAATACTAGTCCAGCCCATGAGGCATCACTTACCCACCGGCCACCACAAAGCCCACACATCAGAATAGGAATCAACGCTGCAATAAGCTTGGGTGCCGTCGCCGTCCGTCGCAGCTCCGCCCTCGTCTCGGGCACTCGGCCTTCGTGGCTTCTCCGTTCGTCGCTATCCAGGAGTCCAGGTCGAGGCTGGCCGCGGCCCCTCCGCCACGGCACCACCGCGCGTAGGGCAGAGAGACAAAGCGCCAGACGAGAGGAGAGACGAGTACGTGATGCCGTGAGCTCGTGAATCATGATGGCGTCGGACGGTGCGGACGGCCAGCAGGGTTAGCGGCGACGCCAATTCAGATTCTAATGCAACCAGGATTAGGAAGAAATTAAAAGTTGCTCTTTAAGAGTTCGTCATCTACTGAAAATTAATTCAGCCCTATTTGCATTTGTTACTATTATACTATATCATATTTTCAAACAAAAAAGTTGAGCAAGATATTTGCAAATTTTGGTATATGTTTCATTCAATCATTTATTTGTTTCAATGTTTTCACTTTTCAGTTGTAAGCATAAGGAGTTTTTTTTTTAGCACTGCTCTTGCGGAAGAGATATTTAAAGGACCTGATGATAAAATCATGAAGCGCTTTGAAGCCTTGAAACATAGGAGGATGAATCTTCCTCGGCCAGTACTTAGTGCTTGTACAATATGTTCATCTAATTGTCTACTTACCATGCCTATTATTTTCATACAATTGCGAGTCATGCCCTGAAATTTATGCATATCGGATTACTATATATACATATGTATCTATATCTATGTATATTAAATTATGGCCTTTGCTCGTGCTTTTTAAACAAATATAGGTAGTGTAGGTTCGCCATAGCTAAATTTTAATCCTGGCTGCGCCACTGTTTACGGCGATTGCCATATATGTGAGTTCCTTTGGTTAGGGTTTCATTTTCCCTCCTCTCTCACTTCTATTCCTGGAAGCACCTCCCTCCCCTCTCTCCCTCTCCGCGCCTCTCCCTCTAAGCTCTCCCTCACCCGCACCTCCTCTTCTTTCTTGGCGCGAGCCCCGAGCAGCGGTGGCTGCGGCACGGGCCCGAGCAGAGGTGGAGCTCCGAGCTGTGGCGGCGGCAGAGCTCTGCTCGAGGCGGAGCAAGCGGCGGCGACACGGCTCTGCTCGAGGCGGAGCAAGCGGTGGCAGCGCGGCTCTGCTCAAGGGCAGCAACTGGCGGCGGTACGACTCTTCTCGAGGTAGAGCAGCGGGCGGCGCGGGGCTCCGAGCAGCTAGGCGGCTCTTCTCAATGGTTGTGGTGCCAGGTGAAGCTCCAACCATCGAGCAACGGGCGGCACGGATCTGGTGTCCCTGGTGCCGGATCCGGTGGCAGCGAGCGTCAGATCCGTCGGGGGTGGCGACGATAGCCGCGGATCCAGCAACGGCGCCCTGGATAGGCTCGGTGGGCCCGTCTAGGGTTTTGATTTTTTTAAATTTTTTTAATTTGATTAACAAAGGCAGGCAGGAATCCACCTCCAGAAATGCCTCATTAACAGAAGTGCTAGTTCGGAGGCGGATCCAAAAACCGCCTCAGAAAATCGATTTTGCCCGCCTTTGAAAATGATTTTTGTAGTAGTGAATTTATCGAACAAATGTTCTGCAATAACCATAATCAGAGGTGATGTTTATTATGCATGCTGGGGCAGACTCCAGTCTCCAGCAGGGGAGGTAACCAAGATGCCGAAGCCGCCGTCCTCTTCAGCTTCATGGATGTATGAAGCACATTAGGATCAATCAGATCGAGTAAGGACTAAGGACTGCAGGCAAGTTGGACAGGTGCTGCAGAAAACCTAGATCGAAAATCAAACAACCGTATTACCTTGGCCATCTAATTGTGGTTGTGTGGATCCATGCTGCCCCTGGTGTCGACATTCCAGAGGTGGTGATCCAGATGCACCACGCAGAAGCGGGTCTCCGAAGTCCAAAGCATCACTTGTTAGTTACCAAACACATGATCTGAATTTGAGTTGGATCCAATTGAAATTCAAATAAAACTCAAATAATCTCCAAATTCATACTAGCATTTAATTTTCCTTAGCAAAATAAAAACAGTTTAAATGGCTTCTAGGAATTTTAGAGGAGAGAAGAAGTCACACTTATGGTTTTTGACATTTGTTTCATGCATGTTCGCACAAAAAGTTTCTAAAGTTCATATTTTTTAAACATCCAAAATTCAGGGCCGTTACCAAGTTCACGGAATAACCGAAATATACCTGTAAGAGGACAAGGAATAGAATATGTATCGGAGATACAAAATTCAGTTCGAAAGAACCGATTAATAAGCTGATACAGATACACGAGTTTTGATCATGTTCATCATCATTTTGAACTTTCGTCACAACCAGAGCATCGAATCACCAACATATATAAATAATAATCCTCCACGAAGTATTCTGCGTTTCCATGTAGAATGAAGGCGAACTTGAATTTTATGGAACACTGAATTAGAGCTAGTAATATAACTATCATCAGCTGCATGGAACAGGAATGGCTTTATTTATTTCCTTTCGAACCTCAAAGACAGATAATGCATGAGGGCATGCATATTGCATACCTAGTACAGGCACACGTCGACCTCCACAATCCCACCCTTGGCCAAGTCATAATCATAGCTTCGGCTCAGCGCGTAGCCTCGCGCGAATCGGAACTGGCCGGTGCCACCGACGATCACCGATTCGCGGACGGCCAAGTCGGTGTCGACCCTGCTGTTCACCACCAGCGAGCTGCCCGCGTACTCGCCGGCGTCCATGACCAGGTGCATGCTCAGGGCGTTAACCGAGCCACGCTCCGCCACGCGCACGGTGAACCCCTGCGCCGTGCCCACGCGTGGGCTGCCCCGCTTTGGCCCCTCGGTGAGCGCGTTGTTCATCACGGCGATGTCACCGAAGCGGCGCGACGATGAGGTGCCTGTGGCGTCGGGAAGCGGCGTCCTGCCGGGCACGATGAGCGCTGCTGTTGGGTTTGGGCCCATGTACTCATCGTGCATGAAGAAATGTAAGTGGATTCTTGCGGTGACGCTACCATCGGAGCTTCCCGCGTCATGTCGGAAGTAGACGACCGCCGCAAGGACGACGGCGGAAACGAGAAGAAGTGCTGATGTCGTGCCAGCCATGGCCTCCGTGCGTACTTTGTCTGCGCTGCGATAAGATAACTATTGATGGACACGTAGAATGATTGATTGTCTCTGAGAAGGAAACCAAATCTAGTCCATATTTTGTTGCTCTGACTGCATAAGATTATATATATGCTAACAGAGCAGTGCATTGGCCAATGAAGAGTGAAGACAAGAGGCGCAATAGCAGCAACCATTGGAAGTTTGCAGCGTGGAGTAATCGGACCCACGCCTCGTGTCTTCAGTCTTGGAATGAAAAGTCATACCCTCGTGTTTGGCGTGGAAATGAGCTACGGGACTGAGAAGATGCGACTGGTGTGGGTGTAGGTATTGGTGATAAGGTTCGTGTGGACTAAATCTTTTGTGGAGTGGAGTTGCTGTTGATTTGGACATCAGATCGAGTGGCACAGGTTATGCTTTGTTATCCAAAACGAGTTTCCGTCGTAACCAATGTACACCTTCGCTTCTCAGGAAATATAGGTCACTTGCTTTAATGCTGGAACTCTAAAAACATGTTGTATTTCTGCATCACACATATTGCTGTAAACAAATGGATCCCAGCAATGATATTGGTAGAAAACAAGTAAACAACTGTCGTCTACATTCCTGGTGGTTGCGATTCCAGAATCGAACAGGAAGGCGACAGCAGCAATATAGGGAGCAAGACGGCCGTGGAGAAGAGGCTGCGAGACACTGGTGCTGACGTCATGATGGCTTAGATCCATAGCAAACTGCGAAGATACCTGTTCGATGGCCAAAATTGACACATAGCCAATTCAGAGAATCTGGCAGAAAGAAAACCGGATCTACCTGTTTTGTAAAACTGGAACTACCGGTTTTGTTAGGAGTCCGAGGAGAATTAGGGAATTCGACTGATTCTCGATTTTATTGTTCATGAGAAGAGCATAGACATAGATCCTAAAAGAATTGATGCTATTAACAAGGTGGAGGCACCTACATGTAAGAGGGAGTTACAAAAGTTTTTGGGCAAAGTGAATTATTTGAGAAGATTCATTTGTAACCTGTCCGGAAAACTAAGTGCTTTTTCTCCTATGCTTCGGTGGAAGAATGAGATTGATTTTGCTTGGGGGCAGAATAGCGAGAAGCTTTTGACAAGATTAAAGAATATTTGTCTTCGCCACCGGTTATTAAGGCACCTACAAGGGGGCTTCCTTTCAAATTATATGTAGCAGCCAAGGATATTGTTATTGGGGCTGTTTTGACTCAAGAAGCCGAAGGCAAGGAGCATATCATTGCCTATGTGAGTAGAAGATTATTGGATGCTGAAACAAGGTACACACTCATTGATAAATTATGTTTGTCATTATATTATGCTGTACTAAATTGAGGCATTATTTATTATCAAGTTCTTGCATAGTGGCATGCTAGACCGACATAATTAAATACATGTTGCACAGACCCATTTTAAGTGGATTTTATTGTAGTGGATTTTATTGTAGAGTATCGAGTTGATAATAAGCTTGAATTGGATGTCGGTCTTACTATTACTCCCTGGAAATTGCATTTTCATAGATCGTTTGTAGAAGTCGTTGTGCAGTTGGCATTATCCTCATATCACCAAATGGTGTAGTTTTTGAAGCACTTAACCGACCGGAAGTTAAATGTACTAATAATCAAACCGAATATGAGGCTTTATTATTTGGATTGGAAATTGTGCATGAGATGGGAGTTAGGCATATAGAAGCATATGGTGATTCCTTACTGGTGGTACAACAAGTTTCTAAGACATGTCAATGCTTAGATGGAATTTTGAATGCTTATCTTGATAGATGTTTAGACATAATATCTTGCTTTGATAAATTTACTATTTATCATGTACCATGAGAGGAGAATCAAGAGCTAATACTCAGGTGCAAGCATCTGGTTACAATGTTCAAACGAAAAATTTTCATGAAAAGAAACCGATGATTTGTGGTGCTGAGAGTTTGTCTGTTGGAAAAACCAGTACTACCAGTTTTTGTAAATCGGTCCTACCAGTTTGGGTACAAAAAGGCTGATTTCGCTGTCTTGGCAAAACTGGTAGATCCAGTTCTTCAAACCGGTATTACCGGCTTTCTTGTTGAGAGTGCTACTTCAGATATTATTGCTACAAAAGTAGTGAAGGATGAAGTTGGAGATTGGAGGATGCTTTTGGTTGATTATTTGCATAGTCCTAATATGAAGGTTGGTCGGAAAGTCCGGCTATGGGCATTTAAATTTACTTTGGTAGATGGTGAATTATATTGTCGGACAACTGATGATTTTTTATTGAAATGTTTGGATAATGATCAAGCGAAGGTGGCCATGGGTGAAGTTCATGAAGGTATTCCAAGGGCGTGCTTTTATTGGCCTAATGATTGCCAATTATTTTCGTTACTACAAAGGATGTGAAGAATGTCAGAAGTTTGGAGATATTCAGATGGTTCCTGCTGCGTTGATGCATCCTATTATCAAGCCATCGCCATTTCGAGGATGGGGATTAGATTTTGTTGGGAAAATTCATCCTTCATCATAAAAAGGACATTGCTTCATGTTAGTGGCTACTAATTATTTTACTATGTGACCAAAGCAATTCCTTTGAAGAATATGATGCATCAGGAGGTAATTGAGTTTATTAAATAGCATATTATTCATAGATTTGGTATTCCACAAACTCTAGCTACAGACCAAGGTGCGTCTTTCATATCTAAAGAAGTACATGAGTTTGTTGGGTCTTATGATATCAAATTACTCAATTCACCTCCGTATTATACTCAAACTAATGGTCAAGCTGAATTTAGTAACAAAATTTTGATAAAGCTCATTAAGAAGAAGATAGAAGAAAATCCTAGATATTGGCATGAGTTGTTATTTGAAGCTTTGTGGGATCATAGGATATCTAGACATGGTGCTACTAAAGTTACCCCTTTTGAGCTCGTATATGGGCAAGAGGTTGTTTTGCCTATTGAGGTGAATCTTGGCGCATATAGATTGGCTAAGTAAAATGATCTTGATGCTATTGCTTATCATGACTTCATGATGGATAATATTGATAAAGTTACTGATAAGAGATTGGAGGCCTTAAGGGAGATTAAGAAGGACAAGATCCCGGTTGCTAGAGCATACAACAAGAAGGTGAAGTCGAAGGCTTTGCAAGTCGGTGATTTAGTTTGGAAGACCATCTTACCTTTAGGGGCAAAGAGCAATAAATTTGGCAAGTGGGCTCCAAGTTGGGAAGGGCAATACAAGGTGGTGAGAGTAATGTTCGTAAATTCTTATATGCTATAAACATTGCAGGGTCAGATGCTCCCTCGAGCTCTCAATGGGAGGTATTTGAAAAAATATTATCCAAATGTATGGCAAGATGCTTAATGTGCTATGGCCGATGGATATGAAAAATTGCCCTTAGGTCAATTCTTGTGGAAACATGTTTTCTAGCACACAAACTATACTAAAAAAATAGGGGGCATATGTTGATGGACAAAATTGACACATAGTCAATTTAGAGAATCTGGCAGAGGGAACATCGGACCTACCAGTTTTGTAAAAACCGGAACTACCGGTTTTGTTTGGAGTCTGAGAAGAACTAGGGAATTTGATAGATTCTCGGTTTGTAAAATGATTTCCTGGAGGGGTAAGACCTCCTCACCCTATAAATATAAAGGGTTATGGTCGATTGAGGATTTGTCACAACACAATAGATCAAATACTTTATTTACTTTTATCTCCAAACCCTAAATTTTTTCCAACCCCTTTGTTTGCTTCCTTTCGTCGTCTCTACGGTGGCCGAAGGCGTTCTGAGTGGCTTGCCGATCTCAGAGCGACCCTAGGCACACCATCCCTGACGGGGTCCCTCCCGGAGTGGTGATTCTAGGTTTTCTGGTGAACCCCGACGAAACCGGGCCTACCGGTTTGGCCTAAAACCAGTCCTATCGGTTTTGTGCTAGAGTTCACCGTGAGGATATTCCGACGACTGCGCAACCTAAAGCTTGCTATGTGTTGACCAGATTTTGTGTCAACAATACCACACAAGAATTTTTCATCCATCTAGTACATTTGTCCTAGCCATTGTTCGACTCAATACTAACATTGACATTAGTAGGCGTAACAGTATTACCAGGCAACATTGGTGAGTGCTGCCTGCATTAGTAAGCTTTGGATAACGCCAAGGGATTATACTGCTTCTTCATCCTGGAGTCCAAGCCAAGAACAAATGGGTAGAGAGTGATGAGGACATCAACCATGACACACAATCATGTGCTGAACAAGATGGCAATGTCAACAAGGGACCATGACTCGATCAAGGATGCAACGACTGAAACATGAGGTGAACTCACTCCTTGTTGATTATGAGCATGCACTTACTAAGAATTGTTTACTACATAATAGTGATTCATTACTTGTGCTCAGGCTTACTCAGGAAGATGCAACTCATCCGAGTTCTTTGGACATGGGTCGGGGTTCTTTCGAGTACTCTTCCTTATGAAGAGTTCTTTTGAGTACTCTTCCTTATGAAGAGTTCTTTCTCATCCAAGTACCTGGAGGCAAACTTCAGAGTTCTTTTTCTCCTGATTCCCAAAGGCTATGGAGGCCCATGTGTACTTGATGGAAAGCTTATGAAGTTCACTTAACAATTCATCAAGTTCTGAGTTCTTTTGAACTTTTATTGTGGAGATCTGACTACATTAATGAAGATAGATCAGAAGGTTCAAAGCCCGCTTGCTCGAAGATTTACGCAGGGTCAAATTGTCAAGCAAAACTGTACCGATCTGCCAGGATTCATTATGCATGCTATACATGGTTGGAAGTGTATTAAAGTCTATTTTCCAACGCCACTCACGGGTCGTCATTTGGAGTTCAGGTAAGGCATCGACCCAATCATGTGGTTGGGAGAAATCTTTGTCACATGTGGTTGTTCGAGCAGTTGTTGGTGCCTCGGTTGGTCCCCAATCCTACACGAGAAGATCGGGCAAGCCCCCGCATCCTCTTGGTATTTAGAGCTACAGTTTACTCGGTAGGATCTTTACTCTTATTTTCCCCATTAGTTTGGTGTCCTAAACTGAAAATACCAAAAATTTCCACTACAATAACCCGATCTGAATTTTCAGTGGGTCTGGTTGATTTCTAGTCTAATAGATCGAGTTTGATTGCTGAATCCTTGTGTTCCTTGGTATTTCTTCTTATTTTCCGCCTCTGATTTGTGTTTCCCCTTGTTTCTCCATCTATATTTGTTTTTTCCTATTCATTTCTTGTGTTCTTGGTTTAGTTAACTTTCAGCCCGAATACATTTCGCGGCCAGATTCGAAGTTTGAGCACAATACACTAAAACAAGCATAACTTTTACAACTAAAGTCTGTTTTTAGTATTCTTGTACTCGTTGGAAAGCTTGTTTCGAGGAACATCTTTTATCTTCAGACTTGAATATGTGAATAAGTCGTCCTGATAGAGTTTTAGATATGTGAATGTTGCAGATCTACTGTTGAACAGAGTCTTTCTCAGCTAAAAGAAAGACTAGATACCTGTTGTTGCTCATAAGCTTTGTACTTTATTGAATCTGAGAATATCTTTGAACAAAAGAAATAATTTGTGTACAAGTTGATGCGGACATCGACTACACTACGAGTACAACGACAGATGACCTGGCGCTAGAAGATCAGGCGCCTTTGGCTCAGGCGCCTCCCCCTCAGGCGCCTCTGGCCCAGGCGCCTCCCCCTCAGGCGCCAGAGGCCTAGGAGCTTCCTCCACTTGGGCCGATTACGCGGGCTCGCGCAAGAGAGTTAAACTACATCATGGTACTAAAGAATGAAGGCCCAGAAGAACAGACGACCAGCCCACTCGGAGGCCCATGGTTGCGGCAGCCCAGCTAGTGGCGCCTAAGGTTTCCCAACCCTAGGGCGCCACCTCCCATAGCCGCCAGGGGCTGCGCCCCCTCTATTTAGTTAGACTACTCTTTTTATTTGCAACTCGAGTTTTGTTTTACGATTAGCCTCTGCTAAACGGATCACGCGCAAATACGCGCTGACCTTTGTAATTCGGAACTCCACCTTCGAGTGATATTAAGATTGCTCGCCTCTCGTTCTTGTTTGTTCTTCGATTGCAAACAGGGATTGATCTTCGTGATCAGGTCGACCTTGCATCTGCAAGTTCGGTAACCACAGGGAGTTGGTTCAGCGATTGCATTGGCGCCTCGAGTTCGCTCGTCGTAGTCGGATCGTGAGGGTCTACTTCCGCCTAAGTCGAAATTACCTCCACTCACCGAAAGATCGGGCACTCTGCTTCTATCAAGTGGTAACAGGATTTCAGGTTGATCGGTGAGTTTATCGAGTGTTTCCACTCTCCTATCGTCCACAAAACCATATACATATTCAGGTTTTATCCCAGCACTTTTTGAACCGCTCACTTTCATTCGATAATTTGCATTGTTGAATTTGTGTGCTTCACGTGTTCATTTTGTTGCTGATCTGAGTTATCTCGTACGCCGCCATCGCCGCTTCGCCGCCACCATCAAACCCTAGTTCCCACCTGTTTTTCCCCTGCGCAACACCCAACCGAAACCCCCCTTCGCAACCCCCCCACCAGATCCACCGAGTAGTCCATAGAGCAAACCCCCCCACCAGATCCACCGAGCAACCCACCGAGAACACCCCCCCACCCCACCAGATCCCCCCGCTGCTTTCGCTATCGAGTTGTGCCGCCGAAACCCTGACTTGAGGTACCTTCGGTAAAACGGGCATAACTTTTCGCTCGTAACTCCGTTTTGGCTCAAATTTTTACAGCAGGTTCCTAACTCTGAGATAGGTCTGGGCACACCAACTGGTGTGATTTCTCAAAAAATTCAAAAGAAAATCGGGAGCATAATTAAAAAAATTGATTACTGTGTTTGGACCCTTTCCGGCAAACACGTCTGATTTGCTGTAAACCACATCCAGTCTCTGTTTCAGTTCAAACTTGCTGTGGTTCCTATTCTGGTGCTCCTGGTTGTGAGAAAAATATCAAAAAAATAAAAAAAGAAAATCTGCTGTACTATTTACGACACTGCCATTGTGCTTGTTGTTTGAGTTTCACCCATCGTGCCTTGTTTCGTTCTGTGATCCTTGCTGCCACGCTTACCTCCCATGCGCGATATTTTGTTCAGCAACAGGTTGTACCATGTTAGTACTATAATTCAACTTTGCATTATTGTTTTGATTGTGCTAACCCTTGGACTGAGTGCAGCCTACCCAGAACTCCACATATTTCTCCGACGAGCGGATTTCAGGGTCCCAGGCAATCGCTCCTCCAATCTCTCACCGGTATTACTTGTAGGTTGCATGTCACCTCTGTGTGCTTGGTAAGAACGAATAAGAACTTGATAACATCACCATCGTTGAGCGCCTTGTGAACCTGTGATACACCTTGTTGTCTTTTGCTTGCTGCTGCGTTTAATCTAACCATGGCAAGAGACGAGGAAAAGGATGCCAAATTGCTAACCATGCAGGCACAGGTTGATGGCCTCACCATGGACATCCAGACGATGCACGAACGTCTGGATTCGACGGTCACATCGTCCACCGAGCGGTTCGATCAGATCGACCTCGCTCAAGCTGCTACTCGGAAAACCCTCGACTCCATCATGGCTCGACGGCCTCACCGCGTTGCTCACGGACCTCCAGAAAGACTACGGCGGTGACTCCAAACAGACGGTAATCGCCCTCCTCGGTAATCGCCCTCCTCGTGCCCGTTGTATTCCATGTCAGCATGATTCTTTTGCTAAAATTAAATTCAAGATTCCACCTTTTACTGGCAAATATGATCCTGCTGCATATCTTGATTGGGAACTAGAGGTCGATCAGAAATTTGCATGCCATGATATTCCAGCTAGTTCGCAAGTTAAGGCTGCTATTAGTGAATTTCAAGAGTTTGCCTTGCTCTGGTGGCGCGAGTTTAAGAAAAAACATCCTGCTAGCATTCCGACCAACTGGGCACAATTAAAAACTGCTATGCGACGTAGATTTGTGCCGTCATATTATGCTCGCGATTTTCTTAACAAAATGCAGTGCTTCCAACAAGGCCAACAGTCTGTGGAGACTTAATACCAGGAGCTGCAGAAAGGTATGATTCGCTGCGGCCTCGTTGAGTCGGATGACGCAGCCATGGCACGCTTTCGTGGTGGTTTGAACCGCGATATTCAGGATATCCCCGATTTTGCGACCTATGATAATATCACCACCCTGTTTGAATTTGCTTGCAAAGCTGAACGACAAGTGCAGGGACTCCGCTCAAAGGCCTTCTCTAACTCTTTTGCAGGACGTCGTCCTTCCTCTGGCACCACCCCTGCTGCCCCTACGCCTGCACCTGCACCTGCTCCACCGTGCTACCGCGCGACGACGTCTACAACACCTACGGCCACCGGCTCTACTACTTCGACCGCCCATACGCGCGACATCCAGTGCCACCGCTGCAAAGGTATTGGACATGTCTTTCGGGACTGCCCCCAACAAGCGCATCCTGCTCATTCGCGATAATGGTGAGTACTCTTCCGCTAGTGATTCAGAGGAACCTATATACACCCTGCTTTCCACTGACCATGCAGCTAGGGAGGAGGTTCACGTCAACCTAGGCGATGCTGATCACTACGAAAGTCTTGTGGCACAACGTGTTCTGAGTACGCAGGTTGCCACGCCCGAGAAGAACCAGCGTCACACTTTATTCCACACGAAGGGAGTTGTTCAGGATCGTTCCATTCGCATCATCATCGACAGTGGTAGCTGCAACAACTTGGCAAGCACCGTGATGGTCGAGAAGTTGTCCCTGCCCACTCATAAGCATCCGAACCCGTATCACATTCAGTGGCTTAATGATGGTGGCAAGATCTGGGTCACACAGTCGGTACGCGTTCCTTTTTCCATAGGCACTTACTCTGATTTTGTGGATTGCGATGTTATACCTATGGAAGCATGCTCGTTGTTACTTGGTAGACCTTGGCAATATGATACTGATAGCTTGCATCATGGTCGTTCAAATCATTATTCTCTCATGAGTAAAGGCCAGAAAATTATCATTCATCCCATGAAGCCTGAACAAATTGTTAAAGATAATATTACGCGCGCCGCTAAAACAAAAAATCAGCATGCACCCCCACCGGCACCTTCGCTAATTCTGAAATTAAGTTGCATGCTCCTGTTTTGATGGCCACCCGATCTGATTTTGATGAGCTACACGCTTCACAGTTATCCTGCTATGTTCTCATGTGTGCTGGCTTGCTTGTTTTACTTGATGATGCACCACCTTTGGATATTCCCCCTGGGGTTACTCACCTTTTGCAGGAGTACGCGGATGTTTTTCTGAAGGACTTGCCGCCAGGCCTTCCCCCGCTTCGAGGTATTGAGCACCAGATTGATCTTGTTCCGGGTGCACCGCTTCCGAACCGTGCACCGTACCGCACCAACCCGGAGGAGACAAAGGAAATTCAGTGCCAGGTACAAGCGCTGCTCAACAAGGGCTACGTTCGTGAGTCTCTCAGCCCCTGTTCCGTTCCGGTATTACTTGTTCCTAAGAAAGATGGTTCCTAGCGCATGTGTGTCGATTGTCGTGCTATTAATAACGTCACTATCCGATATCGATATCCTGTTCCTCGCCTTGATGATATGCTAGATGAGCTTAGTGGTGCCGTTATATTCACTAAGATTTATTTGCGTAGTGGCTACCACCAGATTCGTATGAAATTAGGTGATGAATGGAAAACGACTTTTAAAACGAAATTTGGCTTGTATGAATGGTTAGTTATGCCGTTTGGATTGACTAATGCACCCAGCACATTTATGCGCTTGATGAATGAAGTTCTCAGACCCTTTATAGGCTTGTTTGTTGTTGTCTATTTCGATGATATCTTTATTTACAGCAAGTCTATGGACGAACATTTGGGTCATTTGCGTGCTGTTTTTGACACGTTACGTGTGGCTAACTTGTAAGGCAACATTGAAAAATGCATGTTTTGCATACAACGTGTCTCATTTCTTGGCTATGTTGTTACTCCACAGGGCATTGAGCTGGACAACAGCAAGATCGACGCCATCCGGGAATGTCCCACACCGACGACGGTCACGTAGATTCGGAGTTTCCTTGGTCTTGCAGGTTTCTACCTCAGATTTGTGCGTGATTTCAGCCTCATTGCAACACCTCTGCACAAGCTTACAAAGAAAGACGCACCCTTCATTTGGAGCGATGCACAGGAGGTCGCATTCTGCACTCTCAAAGATAAGCTCACACATGCTCCTGTCTTACAATTGCCTGATTTTACTAAAATCTTTGAGCTTGAATGTGATGCAAGTGGAATTGGATTAGGTGTTGTTTTGTTACAAGAGGGTAAACCGGTTGCTTACTTTAGTGAAAAATTAAGTGGTCCTAGCTTGTGCTATTCTACTTATGATAAAGAACTGGATGCTCTCGTGCGCACTTTACAAACATGGTAGCATTACCTGTGGCATCGTGAGTTTATTATCCACTCTGATCATGAAGCTTTAAAACATATTCGGACCCAAACAAATTTAAATTATCGTCATGCTAAATGGGTTGAATTCGTTGAGTCTTTTCTGTACATTATTAAACACAAGAGTGTGAAGGAAAATATCATTGCTGATGCTCTGTCTCACCGGTATACTATGCTTTCACAACTAGACTTCAAATTTTTTGGCTTGCACACTATGAAAGACCAATATGTTGATGATGCTGATTTCACAGATGCTTTTGCTCATTGTTTGACTAGGAAACCATGGGGTCAATTTCATATGCAGGACGGGTTCCTGTTTCGCGCTAACAAGCTGTGTGTTCCAGCGACCTCGGTTCGTCTTTTGTTGTTGCAGGAAGCACATGGCCGCGGCCTCATGGGTCACTTTGGCGTCTTCAAGACGCACGAGATACTGTTCGCGCACTTTTTCTGGCCCCGGATGCGCCACGATGTCGAGCGCCTTGTTGCACGCTGCACTACGTGCCAGAAAGCTAAGTCCTGTCTGAACAACCACGGTTTGTATATGCCTTTACCTGTCCCTTCATCCCCGTGGCTTGATATTTCAATGGACTTTGTTTTAGGACTGCCTAGAACTAAGAAGGGGAGGGATAGCATTTTTGTGGTTGTCGATCCTTTCTCTAAAATGGCTCACTTTATACCTTGTCATAAAATTGATGATGCTAGCATGGTTGCTGAATTGTTCTTTCGAGAAATTGTTCGTTTGCATGGCATTCCAAATACAATTGTCTCTGATCGTGATGCTAAGTTTCTCAGTCATTTTTGGAGATCACTGTGGAATAAATTGGGCACTAAATTGTTGTTTCGTACAACATGTCATCCTCAGACTGATGGACAAACTGAGGTGGTAAATAAAACTTTGTCTACCATGCTTAGGGCTGTTTTAGACACGAACTTAAAACGTTGGGAAGATTGTTTGCCTCATGTTGAGTTTGCTTATAACCGTGCTATGCATTCTTCGACTAAGATGTGCCCTTTTGAGGTGGTTTGTGGTTATGTTCCGCGCGCCTATTGATTTATTTTCTCTGGATGTTGCCGATGCTTCCCACTTAGATGATGTTGCATATGTTGAGCAAATCATAACATTGCATAATCAAACTCATCAAAATATTGCTGCTACGAACGCTCGCTATCAGGTTGCGGGTAGTAAAGGTCGCAAACATGTTACTTTTGCACCTGGTAATTTGGTTTGGTTGCAATTGCGCAAGGATCGCTTTCCTACTTTACGCCGTTCTAAATTGATGCCTCGCGCCGCTGGTCCTTTTAAAGTGCTAACCAAGATTAATGATAATGCTTATGTTCTTGACCTGCCTACGGAGTTTGGTGTTTCCACTAGTTTTAATGTTGCAGATTTGACACCATATGCGGGAGAGGATGGGGAGTTGCCGTTGCGGACGACTTCGTTTCAAGAAGGGGAGGATGATGCGAACATCGACTACACTACGAGCACGACCACAGAAGACACGGCGCTAGAAGATCAGACGCCTCTACCCAGGCGCCTCCCCCTTAGGCGACAGAGGCCCAGCAGCTTCCTCCACTTGGGCCAATTACGCGGACTCACACAAGAGAGTTAAACTACATCATGGTACTGAAGAATGAAGGCCCAGAAGAACAGACGACCAGCCCACTCGGAGGCCTGTGGTTGCGGCAGCCCAGTTAGTGGCGCCTAGGGTTTCCCAACCCTAGGGCGCCACCTCCCATAGCCGCCAGGGGCTGCGCCCCCTCTATTTAGTTAGACTACTCTTTTCATTTGCAACTCGAGTTTTGTTTTACGATTAGCCTCTGCTAAACGGATCACGCGCAAATACGCGCTGACCTTTGTAATTCGGGACTCCACCTTCGAGTGATATTAAGATTGCTCGCCTCTCGTTCTTGTTTGTTCTTCGATTGCAAACAGGGATTGATCTTCGTGATCAGGCCGACCTTGCATCGGCAAGTTCGGTAACCACAGTGAGTTGGTTCAGCGATTGCATTGGCGCCTCGAGTTCGCTCGTCGTAGTCGGATCGTGAGGGTCTACTTCCGCCTAAGTCGAAATTATCTCCACCCACCGAAAGATCGGGCACTCCGCTTCTATCACAAGTTAGTGTGCTGGACTCTGTAGCAAAAAGAAAGAAAGAAAGAAAGAAAACAAAGAAAATGAAAGAACAAGTGCTGAGTTCACCACATTGATTGTTGGAATTAACTTAATATCTTGGAGCAATTTCTAATAAAGCATACATTCTTAACTTGTGCAGCATTGAGGTTAATTCTTGACTCATATTTTTCACTCTATCTCATTTCCTTTTTATTGCAATAAGTTTCTTATCCTTGTGCGTGAGTTGCTAAACATAATCTATCATTCTCTACTTTCAGTTTAGCAACTAGACTTTGCTCTTGGTTGGATTCTTATTTAACTTTACAATAGCTTTAAGTTTCAGATTGTATCATCAGTTTACCACATACATAACCTTTCAAGCTCCACATATAAGCCTATGTTTAGGATACATTATGACTTTGATTTCGCTTGATCTATCACCTTTGTTGTGCCTACTACCATCAAGGTGAGTGCAGCTCAAAAATTCAGCAAGGAGGCATAAGAGCTTCGGTGGTAAGAGAAGGTGAGGTTGAGTACTTTCCACCAAGCCACATATTTTAGAATTATTGTTTTGTTCTTCTACTAACCATGGCAGATGATGAAGATGAAGATGAGCCACATTATATCACATAGGAATTGATGTATGACTTCAATGAGCAACTCAATACAAGTATGAAGACAATCAAAGCCGGTATGGTTGCTGAAGTTGTTAAAGCTTTGAAGCCAACTGGTGATGGCAGCTTTCATGAAGAAGAGCTAAATGAAACCGATGAGGAGTATGCAACTTGGTGGGAGGGGTCCAACCCAGCTGGGAGGTATGTTCATAGTATAAATACTCCTTATAGTGCTTGCGGAAACCCTAACCACGAATTTGAGATAAAGAAAATAGAGAAGTCAAGTCCTATTGTCCTTAGGGTTGTGCCATAGCTGCCCCTTAAGGATTGGGAGTTTTTTCTACCATTTGTTCTTGTGTGTTCCTTGTGATTTGCAAGAGCATCGGCTCTACCTTTGCGTGGTTCAGGTAAGGCATCAACCGAAGCGTGTGGTTGGGCAAAATCTTTGTCACAGGTGGCTGTTCAAGCAACTGTTGGTGTCTCAGTTCGTCAGGTTGCACGGGTAATTTATTCCCTACGATCCTACACGAGAAGATCAGGCAAGCCCCGCATGAGAGAGTGCTCTCTGTTCATGAAGCTTATTAGGGGCCACATTTTCGATTGTTTTTTCCATATTTTCTTCAAATTTTACTTGTTGAAGTACATTTGAATGCTAGTAATAACTTTATCCTCTCATTTGATGTGGTTAGAAACTTGTGTTTCTTGCTTTCGTGATAGTAAAATTTGTGATCTTTTGAGAATGAGACAATATAGTAATTTTTGAAATACTGCTCTAAGTGATGGCTCCAATATGATTGCCATGCTGGTTTTTATATATGCTGATTGTCATGGTGGTTATTATAGCACGTGGTAGACATGACCCCTTCAGTGCTGGCCCCAATGTGTTTGCCTCGGGGTGTCTGGTATATCTTCGTTAGGTTCTTTTTTTACCTTTTTGTTACTTTGTAAATATTTTTCCGTATATCTAGTAGCGCATCCTGCCCCACCTATTACATATAAAAATCACAAATGATTGTTTAATATATCTGGCACCAACACCCGAGTGTAGCACCATGGCATCCATCGGTTGCTATGTTTTAACCTCTGCAACATCTTAGCTCTGTTAAAATCTCCTGAACAAATATTCTTATTGGGCTGCAGCATTGAATTTTGCGGAAAACTAATTCATCCCGGCATCTTCATCCTTATGGAGCAGAAATAACACGATTGGTGTGTTCTCAATTTCAAGTGGAATTGTGTGAATAGAGGCTCTAGAGAACTAACAATTACTCTTCCCGTCCTCAAATCAAATATATGTCATTCAGAACAAAGTTCATAAACTTGTTTGTCTATCAAAAGACATTCAAGATATGTAAAAGAAACCATTCAGCTAGTCAAACGGGTACTCAACCGAAGCATACCGAGGCACGTTTTGTAGACAGATGAGGATCCAAACAAGAGCGCTTGCACAACCATGAGTACCACAGTATTTTCCTCAAGTTTCTGAACCCACGTTTCACATACGATGTATGTCCTACCTACATAATTTCTGCAACATCTCATCGCATCTAATGCAGCAAAAGGCATTGCCACTCCATGAAAACGAGCAATAAACGCTGTAATAATGTAATTTCTTAGTTGTGCAAGTATGCACCACCCACTAGACAGATGTCAGTATGATCTTCCAGAAAACTTCAGGCTGACCACAAGGATGTTCATCTATCATGAAAACATGTCATTTCTTGCCTTTCCTTGCAAGGTAGCGCTCTCGAGCTGCCTGGATTTTAGTGTCCACCTCAGATTGCTTAACATCAATGGCTCTCTTTGCCGAGATTTCTTGCTTATCCGTCAGAGGTTCAGAATCTTTTGGTGCACTGGACCCTCCACTGCAATGATATACATAAGGCTATGACATTAGCTATCACAAGGGTTTGTTGGATCATAATTCAAAAATATGCTTTTAATCCATAAACTTCTTAATATACCTTAATCTGTTTACATCCAATTTCTCAAGCTTCTTCAATATAGGCTCGACCCAGGCCTGATCGACAGCACAGATGTTTCTCATGTATGGACGAGTTGTACTTATCAGCTCATGATAAACAACGTACATCGGAAACTTCCCGTACTCATCACCTTCCAGAACAGAAGATGGATGCACCTGCAAAAGTTCACATTCAAATTTCCGAACTACACAATGTGCACAAAACTACTTAACAAGCTCATCAAGAGTAGCATAGATTAAATATGCCATTAGAAGCTTCATTTTTATTGCACACCGCTAGCCCTGTTCATTGGGTTGTCCAAACCGGCTACCGACCCGGACCAAGCCACAACGGAACCAACATCCAACGCCTAAATGGGTTTGGGTGGTTTGTGGGTTCTAACAGAGATAAAAACAAAAGGTTAAGTTAGAATCCTCTCATTGTATAATATACTATCTATTATTACATTTTGGAACCATTCGGCTCACTCACTGCAGCTTTTTCTATAGCATATAAGATGGGAGCTGGGATTATATATATCAACTATGCTAGGTCAATTGTATAATGGATAAGTTACTAGTTCTTAAAATTAATTAATATGAGCACAAATTCAATGTTTTTGTTTGTTTGTAGTCCTATCCTTTGTTCACCTGCATCCACAATCACATGCATAGCTAAAGCCAAGAAACCTTGTTTTCTCTGATTAGGTAGTAGCGGCTTGGGTCCCTAACTAAAGCCGCTATGACCAAACCATGAAAAAGGCTAATTTTAAACCTGTGAATCTGTAATGAGTTGTCTCAATGGAACAAACTTATATAACTTTTATTTTTTGCTGCAGATTCTACTGAGTTTAAAGTATAGCATTTCAATGCAATTTTGCAGTAATTTTTTTGTTTCTTACCCAAGCAGTAACCCACAGAAGTGATTTCTCCTTGGTGTGTCTACATGAAGGATGAAATGAGATTATTTTGTACAAATAGTTTTTTTTCCTCGAATACGCAGGAGAACTATGTATCTTTGTATTAATAGAAGGAGAAGAGTCTTACATAGACTCACAAACAAACACACTTGCGCACACACCCAAAACTCACCCAAAGCCCTTCCCAGCACACCTACCACATGTCTCACTACTCCTCTTGCAGCTCCAGGGTCAAGCTGTTTTGTGCGAATAGTATCAGTGGTAGATACTTGTTGCTAATTTTTGGGATGTACAGAAGCGTTGCTTTTGAATCTTGCGGCAGACTACCAGTAGCCGGATCACGTGCAATTAAAAATAGTCCACATCATCATATTCAATTATCCTGTTAAGTTTGTCCGGATCATGTCAGCTATATAAACTGTATTTTTGTTTGACATGTCAAAAACATTGTACTATTAGTAGGTTATTATTATTACTCAGCATGGTAACGTTGTGGTCTGAACATATGGACTAAGCAACACATGGTAAACTGTTCAAATCAGCTAAGCAGCCAACCATTAAGTAATTAGACCACTATCAACCCGTGGAAAACCAGCCCACACCAGACCAGCACGTCTGCCACGGGTTGGTTTGGAAGCAAAGTAGAAACTGCTAAACCCGGACCATGAACAGGGCTACACACCGCATAGTATTGCTCATATATGATAAAAGTCTTAACACGAACAGCCAAGAGACGGACTGTGGCCCAAGCACTAAAAAGTAGGAGTTGGTCACGTGATATCAAGGGAGCTCTTACTGTGGAGGTTCTGCTCGAATATCTTCGCAATTGGGATTAGGTAGATGGCCTAGTTCTACAGAAGAATGTACCAGACCAGTATAAATGGAAGTTTACTCAGAATGGCTCCTATAGCAGTAAGTCCGCCTATACGGCCTTCTTTGTGGGTTCCATCAAGTTCAGTCCGTGGAAAAGGATTTGGAAAACTTCTGTGAACCGTTTCCTAGGGTGGTGGAGGAAATCAATTGCAGCAGCCCCAAAAGAAGCACGTAAGGACCTAAATTCATAGATAAATTCGTGGCTTGGGAAGTGTGGAAGCATCGTAATGCCTGTGTATTTGATAAGAGGAGGCCAAACATCCAAGAGGTCCTTAGATGTGTTAACTTGGAAGGTGGTCTTTGGTGGGCCTTCAAACTCCAAGAGCTTGTGACCAGGTTGCTGCCTTTCAGAGTTTAAAGGTCTGAGTTTTGGGTCGTTTTGCTCTGTTCCATGGCGCAAATGTAACTTTGTGTTTGTTAGGGTGTGTGTGGGTGTGGAATGCTGGTGCTGGGTTGGTCTTTCTAAGACCCGTGTACTCGTTTTTACCTTAATGAAATGACGCGCACTTCTCCTGCATTGTTCGAGAAAAGAAATATATGATTAAGTCTGGTATGTGCTCTTCGCAATAAATTGTATAATGTTTTTGGCATATCTAAAGTACTGTTCTGCAAGAAAGCATAATAGCTAGCAGCATCCCTCAAGACATGTCACCGTACAAGACAATTTAAGTAGCTATCAGCAGTTTCTTTGGGCTTTGGCTTCCATGTGCAGTAGAAACAGGGGACAAAAAAGCATAGAAATTTGGTGTTGCTGAACTTGCAAGTAAAATGGCTATTCCATTTCCCCTTAATTATTAGGAACTATAACATTCTACAAAGAATTAAATCTGATAAAGATATCGCACAATTCAATACCTGTACAAGTTGGCTTCTATAGCCAACAGTATGGTAACCATTGTGATGCAGCATCCTCTCAGCTAGCTGGTTACCATATCCTACACAGAGAGCTCTCCTCAACTTTCTATAGTCGGGATCACTTTTCCGGCTTTTCCTTGCAAGCACATCAGTGGGACCTAAATTTAATAAAAATTACATTAGCTTGCCCGCTTTCCCACATGTCCATAGAGGCTAACTGGAGGTTAGAAGTTAGGACAAATTAGTGCAATCCCCATAAGTGACAACTTAAGATGCATCATAAAATATAATGGACAGTTTCTAGATATCACATTTTTGTGTATTCTTTTTAGTATCTGGCAGGCTGACCTTGTGCTTACTTTTCAGTAACATGCGAACCCTAGTTATATGACTCAAAGAAATATCAGACAACTAAAGGTGAGCTCTGGGTGCAAAAGACCAATTCATCAATATTCCAGAGTAATCACTTGTTACATGTCCTTGGTTCCTGTTTCCATTTATAAGACTTTAAAAAAAAAGTTTCAAGAGGACCTTCAGAATCCGGACAAATTTTAAAAACTACAGTATCCTAGATTCCACTAAAATAAGCGATCGACAGCGAGAACATATGCTACATAAACTGCAATAACTAAAATATTGAAACGCCTCTTGTAGGTGATCCATAATATAAAAACTGGAACTTCAAATTAGCAAGAGGATGAAGGTCGAAAGCAGTGCCAGCATTAGGGTTGAAAGTTTTGCTTCCTCTGGGTCAGTGTCAACATAAAACTCGTTCAATTAAACTAATCCAGATTTCAAAACAACAGAAGTGGGATAAAAATAAATAGCTATCTGATCCACTAGACCACTAGTAGTACTACGTACTGGTTTCACCACTTACATCTAGTCAGCACTTGAGCATATTTGAAAAGTGATCCACTTTATCACTGACGTTTTAAAGGGATCTGCTTTATCATTTGTTTAAGGACTGGGGAGAAAAAAAAGCTAAAGAATTAACCTTTTGCAATTTTTTGAATAATCTGACATAATTGGTTCCTCACATCTTTGCTCAATTTCATACCCCGCACCTGCGAAAGACATTCAATATAATATGTATATGGTGTCAAACTAAAATTAATTGAAGGCAAATAGAATTGCGAGGAATAATAGATATAAAGGTAGGCCCCTGGAGAGGTTTACAGGAACACCACCAATCAACAGGCCTGCCGCATAATCATCTAGGGTGTCGATCGGCAGCTGCAGCCGGCCGGCTAAACACCACTACGCCCCAGAAGACGGTGCAAAATGTAGCAGGCTTCATGATACGGAAAGTCTCGTCGAAATCAATACCTAGACGCTAGGTTAAGCCACGGAAAACCGGCAACGCTCCAGTGATCTATCAACCTTGTATTTGTGCTTGAATACCCCATGTCCCCGGTGATAATAGGAAACCAGATCCCACGTGTGATTGCTCATAAGAGCATCAAACTTCTCCATGGCATGGCACCACACCAATTGGGATCGGCG
Source organism: Digitaria exilis (assembly GCA_015342445.1). Taxonomy (NCBI): domain Eukaryota; kingdom Viridiplantae; phylum Streptophyta; class Magnoliopsida; order Poales; family Poaceae; genus Digitaria; species Digitaria exilis. Next base: position 1,273,115 of record JACEFO010001803.1, read on the forward strand.
AGAGTTTGATGACTGAAAAGGCAAATGATTATGATGACCTAGCTGGCAAGCATGGCATAGCGAGCTAGGTGCTTTATTACAAAGCGGAATGTCCGAGGCGACCTTTGCTAAAACCTCATGACCAGGGCGACAGAGATGATGATGCCACAACGAGGGAGCAGCGGCGACTGCGAGAGCATGAGCCGTGGGAAGCTATAAGGGATACAATGAACAGAGCAATTGCGCTTGACGATCATCCACTGTGTTCCCAGATCCTTCACAGAACCAGCGGGGTCAAATTCAACAGAATAATTGTTATCAGAAGAAAACAAGCGAACATAAATAAGATTTCTTAATAAGTTTTGGAGAGAAGAACATTATGAAGAGTATAAGTGGTGACGGGAAGCAAAGAGCCATCCCCTAACAACAACAATTGATAAAGGAAAAGGGTACTGCAGAGGTAAAATATGGGAAATAGTAGCTGGGTGAGAAGTGACACCTAAGTCGAAGTACCAGTCGGTCTTCAGGGGTTGCTGCAGCGTCATGTTACTGAAGGATGAGGCGAGCGACTACTGATCCTAGGACGAAGGGAGGCCGATCGACAGCCATCCAGGAGGAGCGAGCATTGGCACCCTTGCTCCTCTTGGCCATGAAGATGACGAGGTCGCTGGAAGGGTGCCGTAGAGCGAGGACCGAATGACATAGTCCATGCCTGTCCAATCCGGAGAGGCGGGCGCAAGAGCGTCTTGAAGAACGTGCACTTGAAGGGAGTACATGCTGAGGGTAAGAAGAAACTGCTCACGTCATCGGGAGTAACTCCGGATGTTTTGCACGGCACCAGCCTCGGCGTTCAAATTGAAGAGGGTGGCGGCTTCGTGCCATCGACCACTTTAGGGGCGAAGGCATTGGAGTGGTTGTCGTCCTCAGCGAGGGCATCGCGATGGCAGGAAGCTGGTGCGAGGTGGTGGGCAGTGACGGCCGAAGACGCCGATGCGGTAGCTAGATGCGAGAAGATCGTGAACGGGCTTGGGTGCAAATCGAGATCGGAGAGGCCTCGGTCTCTTGGTACCATGAAGGCAAATAGAATTGTGAAGAATGATTGATTAGGTCAAGGGATATGTAACATGTATAGGTGTGCCTTTTATATTCTCTCTATTAATACAACAATGGCGCAACTTTTCTTCATGTTCGAGAAAAAAAAAGTACACGTAGTTATGATATTAGCACCCTTTTGAGGAAGACAAGTTGAAGTGGTCAAGGGAGTACCATAAATATGGCCACAGAGTGTATGTTGTTGGCCCAAACACTAGAACCAGCAGGTGAGGGACTATCGGAGTTTTGCTCCAGCAATCTGCAAGGGGATAACCCCAAGGATAGATTTTAGGCACGGGATAGTGGAACCAAGAGCACAATGGTGACACGGAGGAATAGAGTTGTATGTGGGCACCTTGTCGATGATGTTGTATGTATTGCAACCGAGCCACCTTGCAAGGACTCCAATAGTGTGGGCCATAATGGACTCCGGGGTATCCATATCCGTCAAGGACTCCACTATTTAACATGGTTTCCAACAGTGTGGGACTAATCCAATAATCCTCCACTGTCCTACATCATCGGTGTCCCTAAGCATTAACTAACCCAATACAAATACTATGGTCTAATAGGCCTTGGGCCTACACTGTCTAAGTATAATATGAATCGATATTGCAGACCGGGCTCCGATACCGATTGTTGGCCCATTAAAGAAGACAAAGTCTTTCTACATCCCAAAAGTAAGCTCAAGTGGTGAGGGATTCCCCACTATTTAACTTGGTTCAACTCTCCCCGGCTCCCCCACAACCAATGTGGGACTAATCCAACATGAGTCTTCCGTAGATATAAAATAGTTTCATAAATATGTACAAAGCCAAGCTTTAAAGCGCTATAAAATACATTATACTTCTATTTGAATAGATAACTGAAAATTAACCCTATAATCATCTTAAAGATTCATTCATTTCTACACAACATTTTCCCGAATCTTATGAACTTTGTGGAAATAACCATTCCTAGGGTATTTTGTGGAAAAATTCAGGTTAAGGTGATATTTTTCCTTCCTTTCTGTCTCAGTTGATCAAAGACAGTTGAATTTACTCACTAACTATTCTTTTTAATTAAAAATATTACATTCTTTTTTGTCACCTGCAAATCATGATCAGAGCACCATTTTGGATCATATCCTATTTGGTCCCAGCTTTCGAATATCTGAAGCAATTGTATATGGTCACCCCAGCCAGAGCCATCAGGAAGCTCCTGTCTCTTCCTCTTTCCATCCATGTCCTTGCTGAATATAGTACAAGTTAACGGACAGTAGAGTGCATGAGAGAAGGAAGAAGAGGGGGGTCACCTTCTAGTTGATCGCAATGTGATTTCCGCTGACAAAACTGCAGCAACTGTTAATGCCTGAGATAGACACCCCAGTTCATTGGCTTCAATCAAAGTCCTTGAAAGAGAAGGCTCGAGGGGGAGTTCTGTACAAAATTTTATCCTTAGACAACCAAATTAAAAGATTATCCTTGGACCCAAGCATATTGATCCTACAGAGTCCACGTAGAAGCTTATATGGTGCATAATTCCTATTCCACATTGTAGAAAAGCACATTCTACAACAAGACATAAATGTTTTGTGATTGTCACCAAATTGAATCTACTAACACAACTAAGATTAAATGCACACTTACGTATGTGAAGTTATCGTGCTAACCTGTAAGCTACAATTTCATTATGTACAAGAACTTGCAGCATATATTAGGAACCTACAAACCATATTATATACATCATTGTTACGCTCATGAGATAATCACCCTTGCACAGAGCACAAATCTTAGAATCAGATGAATTACAAAACATGGAAACATGTCAAATCGCAGTGACATGTTTCTGATTGAATTATTTTAACCATTCAATTACTAACTAAACGTGTGCTGATAAATATTGCATGATAAAAACATGAAACTACGTTACACTGCACATCAGAGATTAAAAAGAACAATCTTATGTCAAGAATTCATTGTAACATTTCCATTTTTGGTACATACTATCCATGTTGCTCAATCAGTACGATAGCTAAAGGCAAACTGAAATTACACAATGGATATAATGAAGCTCACTACAAGCATATCCGAAACTCAAGATGATAGCATTGTATTATAATAATAATGTCAGGTGCAGCTTGTACGGCTTGATCTTCAAAGTTAAGGAATATTTGATTGGGTTTGCCCACATTTCATATTAAAAGATGTTAAAAACAGTCTGCAAATAAGCTCAAAAAGATTTTGAATAACCATTTAATTTCAATAGCAGACAGATTTTATACCTGCCATAATGCGTCCATTATCTGTTATTTGCCCATTTTCATCAATTGCATCAATGAGGTATAATTGCCTCAAAGCATCTTCTAATGATTCACCTGCAGACAATTTGTGAATTAAAAAAGTAGGTTGGAGATAGAACATAATTTCCATTTTGGCATTGCATTTATTGCACGCAATTACTCCCTTACTGGCCACGGATGTCTTTTTTTTATAGAAGAAAGGAGTCATGCATAGACCCAAGCGCATACACACACCCACTAGAGCAATCAATGGGCTTCGTCTATAGCAAGACACAGATCTGTGCCAATGTTTGGGGCAGTACCATTGTAAACACAATCATTATGGTGTTCCAGATGCTCCAGGCGCAAAGGATAATGAGAGAGTTTAAGCCATTACGTGCAATCACTAGCTGCTTCCACCCTTCCCTTACCCGCCCTTCATCATAAGAATCAATAGCTGTTCTATGTTCTCTTCCTGTCCAACCATGGATGTCTTTTATAAGTAATGTTTTAAACGTTTGTGTTATGGGCATAAGGCCCATGGGGCAAACAGTCAGCACGATCCAGAGGCAGCAGACACCACACAACCTACCAGTTGCAGATACCAGAGGTGCTGCCACTCAGCAGCCTCCCTTCCCATCCAAGTGGGGCCCAACAACATGTTATAGTTATCAGGAATGTATAGCCCTACCAAGGCCAGCAACCGATAAAGCTCAGCAGCGACAACCTCTGAGAAAGCACATCCTCCAACCAGCCCCATAGCAATCGTCCCAAAAGTAATTTCTTGACATGACTTAATAGTAATAAGAACTGTAAGAATCTGATGTGTCTTACGTGATGGTGGATCTAGAAAATCAAACTTCAGGATGTTGATGTCTGGAAGATTTAATGATTTTAAATATAAAACACTTCCAGCAAGAGAAGAGCGTTGAATTTCAGGAACTGTAGCCTCAAGGAACTCCTTTTGATATATAGACATTGGGTATAGCCTATAGCACTTGCCAGGCCGAGTTCTTCCAGCTCGCCCTGCTCGCTGATCAGCCTGCACTCTAGTTATTCACTAAAATATCAGGGCATGTTGGCAACTAAAACTAGACATATATGAATGGAATTAATATGACAGCAAACAAGATGCAGACAGAAACAAGATCACACATGCCAAATTATTTACCTGCTGATCTGAACTACATCCAGTGAATACATTCCAGTCGATGGATTATACTGGCGTTGCTTTACATAACCACAATCAATCACAAACCTAAAGAAAAAAGAAATAGTATCATTAAAATATTTGTGCAAACATAAACCAAAACAAATATCTCAAGGGAAAAAAATGACAGTCATTTAAAGTTTTCAGCAACATAATAGAATTGAAAAGTTTGATAGCTTTGTTGGGCAGTTGCTCGCTTGCCTCTTATATGTCGACAGCTAAACTTTCCGATATTACTTCATGCATTGGTTAATATCATGTTTCTAGTTAAAGCACTCCCTCCTCATAATCTATCTCATTTATGCAAAATTCATGTTTCAAAATATTAACTAGTGAGGGGACCTAAGGGACTGTTTGGTTGATGACCACATGTTGCACAACTAAGCTTAGCTTATTGGTGCTAAATTATATAATTGAGATTATTGGTTCCACATTATATAATCTCTATAGATTTGTTTGTTTGCCTAGATTATTGATGGAGTAAATGGTTGGTGTAGAAATAATCTGAAATAAGCTCCCCTTGTGTGGCTTATGGGATTATGATAATCTAGGGGTGTAGATTATACAATCTGGAGAATAATCTAAGTTGTTTCTTGCCCACGACAGATTATAACAAATTATATAATCTTGAGTGCAAACAAACAGGCCCTTAGACACATGCCATAATTTTGGTGCACCTAACATGTGGCAAAATCAAGCTGTTTAGTTTGTGGCTATACCTAAAGCAAAATTGGGCAAAGTAAGGCTACCGTTTGGATTGCAGCCATAAAACCTGCAATAAGTTTGTTTAGGCAAATACATGTGGTAACTGTTTGGTTTGTAACCAAACTAAGCTTAATCACCTCCATCTGTGAAGTAGTGAGGTTACCACTTCAAATACACTGTCCCAGTTGGACTTATTGTCTTAAACTATATTTACATATTGGAATTTTCATTATTCTTTTTTTCGCAGAACAATTTTCGTTATTTTCTAGAAAAATAGTCGAATAAACTGTTCTAAAGCAGAAAATGCACTAATCCTATGAAAGACATAACATAAAGCTGGATAGCTAGTCACTGCACACCCAGGTGTTATACTAGACGTCACATCGGATGATGACAGATCAATAGGCTCAACTGAATATTAAGGCAAATTTGTTACACATTTTTATTTAACTGCAATGGTTAACTACTTTTGAAAAAAAAAAATATAGGGGAGTTGCGGCATCCAACCAAATGTTCCCTAAATATCTAATTTTCTGCACACTCTACCACTGCTACTATGAGTGATGTAACATATGTTTAATGACACCAAAATGGATTTAATTCCAATAAATTTGTTCTTAGAGAGTGACACAAAATTTTCATGTGGCTGCAGATTAATTTATAAATATAACCAACAATGTAGAAAAATGGTATGAGTTGTATGAAAATTTATGCCTTCACAGACAAATGAATGCTGTTTTGAATAACATATCTTCTAAATAATCAACTAAATATGCAAGTGTTTCACTTAGCAGAGTAGTCCATGCCACTCTATTCTATTTCCAGCATATTATTTTTTATTATATTATTACAACAGAAAACACCAAGCAATTTTGTTACTCCAATTGAAATACAAGAACTAGGATCTCAAGATGGCCAGAAAAAAAAAACACATGCTCCTCAACTGATTATGTTGCTGCTTACACGACACCATCTACAGTCAGAGAAGTTTCAGCAACATTAGTTGCAACAATGAAGCGTCGACAGTTTGGAGGAGCTGGGGCAAATACCCTAACCTATATGAGAAGAGTACAAGATCAGAAACACTGCAGAGCATGAAAAAAAATGTTTAATAGAAGGAAGAAAGAGAAAATCATATCTCAAGGACTGCAACGCTACCAAATCAAACAATATAAGCATGTGTTTAGTTTGGGGGGTTAGAGTGGGCTGGGATGGGTTGGACCAGATAGACCCATCGGTTGGAGATTCATGTGGGTTGGAGATGGTCCAAAAGGGGGAATATGCTCTATAGATGCAGGCTCAATCCATCCCATCAGAACGAGCAGACAGGGTCAACCCAGTTTGATCCCTTTTACGGCCGTTTCGTTCTGTCCCAAGTAGGCCAGCGGCAGGGAGGCAGCAGCGGCGGTGGACACAGGCGAACGGCAGATGGTCAGGCGGCAGCAGGTGTGCAAGCGAGCGAGTGGTCAGGTGGTGCCGCCGTGCCGGGTGGGTAGATGGGAGGAGTGGGCCCCCGTCAGTGGTCAGAAAAGGAGACGGGGAGTAAATAAGAGAACAAATAAAAAGATATGATAGCGGTTGAAAATGGCCTCCATCCTATCCCATCTCTCAACCTCAAAAACCAAACAAGAAATTGGGTTGGACCTATCCTTTTAAACCAAAGATGAAATAGATTGAACCCAGCCCAAAAAAAAAAAACAGGGATGGGACCAACCCGTCCCACTTGGTCCCCAAACCAAACACATGCTAAGATAATAGCAAAGTTTGGTTGGGATGGTGAAGAACAAATAAAATTGAAGGCTAGAACTTGCCTGCAGTTCAGGTGGCAAGGAACCATGAAGAGGAAGGACAAGAGCATCCATGCAGGAGCCTTCCTGAAGATTTTGAATTCTCTCCTCCAATTTTGAGACCATCTTGTCAATATCATCCTGCAGAAATCTCAAATACTCAATTAATCATAGTTCAGCATGAGCACATAACACATATTACCTTTATACCAAGGAAGGAATCGCCGGCCTCTGGACGGTTTCCTTCCGCGACTTTTCTTCTTTTTTTCATTTTTATTTTTATTTTTTAAGTTTTTAATTTTCCCTTTTTGTTTTTTCTCTTTTTCTTTTAAATTTGTATCTATATTTTATGTAGTCGCAGGAAAATTTGTTGTCCTCTTTGTCCTTCGCGTCTCGCTTGATGACGCGTGAAATTTAACGCGGTAAAAAAAGATGGGCCTCTACTCCAGTTACTGTTCGGGAAATGCACTATGTCCCCTGCAACCTCCACACGAATAGGGCTTTCGCATCATCGGTGGCTCGCGACAAAATCATGATAAAAAAAAGAAGGGCCTCCGCACTGCTTCCTCTTCGGGAAATGAACTGTCCCCTACAGCCTCCACATGAATAGGGCTTTCGCATGATCGCATCATCGATGCCTCCTGACAAAATCGAGGTAGCAGCCCAGGCTGCCCTCCTATTGGGTTTTTGGTTCTGTGGGGCTTAAAATAGACCATTCCATATTGAATGCTTTGTGCTATTTACGAGGACTAAATATAATTTGATTACGAAACTAATTGCGTAAGCCTAAACTTTTCCGAGAGACGAATCTATTAAGGTTAATTAACCCATGATTAGCATACGCTCAGTACATCATCAGATGGTGTAATCATGGCACAGTAAGGCTTCATATATTCATCTCTTGAAAAAAATTAGGGCTTATAAAATTTATTATGTCATTAGTCTATGTTTAATACTCCTAATTAGTATCAAAACATAAGATGCGACTGGGTTTATTTTAAGCCAAGGGGAACCAGCACTCTTACCTCACCTCTTTCTTTTATGATTTTATCTCACCTCTCATTGCCAGAAAAAATAGGTGCATGGCCGAGGTGGTCGTGACGTAATGTCTATATTTATTAGTGGAGTTCTACAGGAGCTAGTGAATAAATGTCTATATTTTTGTATAACTAGCCTTTTGAACTCCTTTGAGATACACTTAGTGCCACTACACCTCAAAATAAGATGCTTTGCGTAAAGGTTATGATAATGTTTTAGAGACCATTTCCACGTAGCCTAGTCACGTATCAGGGTCGTAAAGGTTATGATAATGTTTTAGTGGCAACTTCCACATAGCCTAGTCATGTATTTGTACTCCGAAGATGTGTTGTTGTTGCAGTTTTAAATCTTTTTCTCATTTGCTTTTGTGTTTGTAATATATTATTGAGTAAACTACACCACTGGTCCTCAAACTTATCACCCTGTGTCATCCCGGTCCCCGAACTTGTAAAATGCATATTTGACTCCTTAAAGTTAGCTTCAGGTGTCATTCAAGTCCCCGAACTCGCAAGTTGCATATTTTACTCCTAAACTTAGCTTTCTGTGTCATTCCCGTCCCTAAATAATGCATTGTATCCAGTACCTTTGGGACATCTTATATGTTTAATTTTATTCTGTGCTTGATGCCAGAGCTACATGCTCAAGGACTCGTCGTCCTGATGGGGCCAGAATCAAGAGGGCCCAAAGTAGATATGCGAACGCATGCGAGGTCGAGTTGTAAGCATGCATGTTCAGCCGCTATCGATCATCTGAGCTCGTGTTCTGCGTGAGGAAGTTGCTCCTGCACCTGCTGTCTTTCGTGGACAAAGAAAAAAGGCTCCTGCTGTCCCTATCTGGAAAGGATCGAGCAATAGTTTTGCTAGCTTGCAACTGCTCTTTCTTGGGTCCGTCTCGAGGGCACCGTCTGATGCCATCCGCGACGAACTGTGATTTTGCAGTATGGCGGCAACGTCTAGGAGTATGACAGCGAGGGGAAGAGGAGATCAGTGATTAATTTTAGTGATTTAAACATGTAATTGTATGTTTGGGGACTAAGATGACACCAAAAGCTAAGTTTATGGAGTCAAATATTTAATTTGTAAGTTCGGAGACCGGAATGGCACCCGAAGCTAAGTTTAGGGAGTAAAAAATGTATTTTCCATGTTTCGGGACCGGGATGATACACCGTGACAAGTTTAAGTACCGATGATGCACTTTACTCTATATTATTTTAGGAGAACTATAAGATTATTTATGATATTACTAATATAATATATGTTTATCCATTTTCATAAATAGTAAGGTATTGAAATTAAGATAGACATGATCAGAATATTACTTTGTAAAGAACCGCCTTTCCTAGTAACTAATAAAGGAAAAGAATAAGGATAAGTACGAATAATAGTTATCTTTACATATAATCCAAAAAATATATGTTCCACTATTAATACTACAAGAAAAAGAAACTAAAACTTCCTATATCAATACAAAATTAAATATTTTCAAAATTCAACATTAATATAGCACTAAAACAAAAAAAAGGAACCCTAAATTTTAATTAAAAAAAAGAAAGTGTTGGTTGGTGACGGGGAGGTAACAGATTACATAGGTTTATAGGGTACCATTAAAGCAGTTTGGTTCAACTTAACTGGTAATTGGATACCATGTAATATATTTCCAAGAGTTGCAGTATATGTCAATTAAGGCCATGATGCCAAGGACTACAGATATATACTTAAAAATTGCAAAAAAAAAGGTAGACAAGCAAATAAACAATGAAAGATCGAGGTACTGACCTTTCCTGTCATAAATATTAAGACATCACCAGGGGGCTCCTTGGCATGGACATCTGACAACAAACATTTTCAGTTTCTTAGTGTAATAAATGAGAAATTAAAATTTAAGTTATAACATTGTGTAACCCAAACATTTAGAGAAACATAAAATGTATCTATAACATTCCCCTGTGATAGCATTATGATATCAAAAAAGAGATACAAACCTAATTAATCATACCATGTAAGACTTGTTTCTCGAATGCGCAGGAAATCAACATATCACTTAATGAAAAGAAAAGAAAGGCCAAAATAGTGTGTGATATGGACTAGGAATGATTGACTTTATTAGGTTGTAACTGGGAACTGATACAAGGATGAATCTAATTTGCCCTCCCTTGGAAGCTCTGAATCTAAACTAAACCTTGATTGCCTAACCAATACCAGGAACTTGGGTTATACCCTGCCAATCCCAACAACCTAAGCCTAAACTCACAGGCGCTTAGGGCTCTAAACCGGCGCTTAGGATCAGTCAGCGCCCCACTGAATTACAATCTCCCAAGTGCTCCTATGCAGAACAGGCACGAACGACCTTCGCCTGGGTGGGCAGAGCTCGGGAATGACGAATAGGCAGAAGCTGCACCATATAAGTTGGCAGCACCCCCTGAAACAGCCTGAGGAAAACCACATGAAACACCGAATGCAGGCGGGAGCGTGGAGCTGGATAAATTTGATCGACGCTGATGGATAAGTCTTGCTGCTCTGGCAGGACAGCAGGACAGCATCTTAGTCTGCTGCTGCTCAACCAATGACAGCACTGCATGGTGGTTTGCTGCCCTACGAGGACAGCATCTTGACTACTTTAAGACAGCATCCCTAGCTTTTAGACTAGCATCTAGCATATGGTTGGCTGGCTTGGCCAGCTATAAATATGTATCCCCAACCCCTTGGATTGTTATGGCATTGTGTGAGAAATAAACCCAGAAAATTCCCAAACTTCTAGTGTCATCCGCTCTCGATGAGAGTAAGAATTCAGGTGCTAACAAACCCAACAAAAAGAATTGATATGCTGATTTACTGGTGCAGGAACCAGTTTGGGTCAGTTTCCATCGACATTGATCTCCCTTGTGTAAAACCACCCCATCCAACTGATCCATAGCAACAGATACTCCATCAGGACCTCTACTGAGAAGGCTCCTCTGATATCTGACACCCAGCTCGTATTAAAAAGAGCTTGAGTTACCATCCTAGATTTTATCAGAAGCCGCTTTTCAGTATGCAGGAGTTCCATCCATCAGCATCTTCTACAAAACATCTGTTTGGTTTGGGAAGGATGTGCGATGCCATTGTCCCATCCTTATTTTTTGGGATGGCATCGTCCCACCTTGTGTTTTATTAGAAGGGATGGGTACATCTAGTTCTCTGTTTGGTTGGAGAGACTAGGAAGGATGGGATTGATGGAACTCCTCACACCGTTAGACACCATCAGTTATGGGGCCCACATGTCAATTATTAAGAGCAAAGAACATAGGAGATGGCCCACATGTCATCCATTGAGTTCACCTCTTTTAGAGCCCACAAGTTAGCCATGGTGTGGAAGTCTTCCTCTCTGAACAACACTTGTGAGAAGATAAGGACAAGGACCAAATTCCAGCAGCCGTGCCTGCGCACGAGCTACCTGCTCCACGCGTGCCACATAGAGGTTGCCCCTTGCCAGAGCTTCACCACACCCCTCAGCCATGTGCACCTGAGATCTCGATGGACCTCCTTCGCGGTTCCTAAGACGTCTGCACATGTGTCCTCGGCTCCTCGCCGTAGGGATCCTGCTTCCCCGCGCCTTGAGCTCGCTTGTGCAAGAGACGACGCTTCATGACGTGCAAGCAGGACAAGCCCGTGCCCTTGATTTGGGAGGACGGTTCGTCCAACATCTGACGCAAATATTGGCCGATGGTATGAACCCATAAGAGGGCCTGTCCCAGTTCATCCCAGCAACCAAACACACGGTAAGTGGATTCTGCAGAAGCAGTGCTAAACAGGACCATCTTGAGGTGAACAGGATTCAAGCCCATCATAGATGAGTACGGTTCTAGAAATAAGTTATTTGTTGGTCAACCCCTTCATGGCACATAAATGCGCTGTTGTTTTCTTTGTCAACAATCACTTCCAAACGTCATATAGACACCGTTGTTTTCTGTGTTAAGAGATACTCCCTCCGTCCCATGAAGATTGTAGTTATAGTTTTTTCAGACAAATTAGTGGTGGCATGAAAAGACTCCCATGCCCTTATTCGTTGGCCGCATACAACTAACCAAACTTCTAGGCTAGAGGTTAATTTTGGCATGCAATTCAGAGCTAACCACTTAATTAGACAAGCAGTTGTGATCCCATTCATAGGATTGCAGTTTTTTATGGGATTCATTTCAAATGCCACAATCGCACTTTTAATGGGACAGAGGGAGTAGCGTATCCATTAGATAAACATGGCAGCAGTGTTGTGGATGCACTAGAATTTCAAATGGGGCTAGCACATTCCTTCGTTCTGAGAGGATATATGGAGGTCAGAGTTAATTGAACTGAAGAAAAGCGTACAGGGTTGCATGACCCTAGCATTTTTAATGCCATTCCACATTATTTTACACTAGGCAGCTAAAAGATAAAGAGAATTTCCTCCTTGGCTCTTTCCTTGCATCAAATAATTTCATAGTGGAATAGTGTGTCCCACGTCAACCCAGTTTCCCTCTTACTTAAATGCACTTCTTCATAGCACATATCAAAACAATAAGAGGCCTTTATAAATATTATCTCTATTGACAATCATGAAAGTTTCTGAGTGATAGAACACAGATGCAGCGAACTCAAAATATTGACATGACCATCCCAAAAGTTTAAAACTGCAAAAGGTACACAAAAAGGAAAAAAATGCTTCTTACCTATAGCTGTTCTGAGTGACGATTCTATATAATTTGTGGGGCGCTCCATGCTGTAAAATTTCTCCACAGGGAATAAAGTTCCAGGAATGTTTAACACAGGGCATCCTGAGAAGAACTTTGAAACTTTTAAACCATCAAGAGTCGCAGAGGTGATTAGAACTTTTAAATCTGAAGCTCGGGCCTTGATCAATCTTTTCATCAAACCTAAAAGGATATCACTGCGTATAACCAGATAAATATTAAAATGATCCTATGCAAACAGTTCCCAAAGAACCTACATAACTTAACCCCTGTAACACCAGTCCCAACTTAAGAAAGAAGAGAGCAATACTGAATGTTGGGTAAAGTATATTGGCAGGTTCCAGGGTAGCACAAAGCAGCTCAGCATAATAAATCTATGTGCGAACTATTGAGAATGAGAACCTCAGGGCATATACTCTAGAGCTAGCAGCTATTTTTATTTCATAGCAGATTTCTTCTGTTCTCCACTAATGCCGCTAAGGATCCACAGTACCAAACCAGAAACAATATAAAGGGGCTGTATAAATAAAGGGTATTTTTCATTCCAAGTCCTTCAGCATCAGTTCATTTTATACTAAATACTAAAATTCCTTGGACATTATCATTCAGACAGCTCCTTATGAGTTCAGTTAGTGTCACCTAGAAGAGATATGATTTGGTGGGTATTACCCTGCTGGAAGAGAAAGAAGGCATCAACAAAAAAAATTAAGCTAGATGTAATCTTAATTTAAAATTAATGTTTGTACCATGTGTAATATGTATAGAAAGTAAAAAAACAAACTCATTTGTGTTGAATCCCAAATATGTGGCAAGATGGTGCACAATTTGCTTGTAAGCAACACACGTGCCAAGTGTCAATTCCTTTTTCCTCAGTATAGGTTGGGACTTAGGACAGAATTAACCAACAAAATATGACAAGAACTGATACAACAAAGATAAGCATACCAAATGATCTGTTAGGACCTAAATAGTTATATATATAAGACAATTGGTAGTGAGTAGTGTGTAGCAAACTCTACGAAAAAACACAATTGGTAGTGAGTACTGGGTAGCATCTGTACAAACATTTGGAATAGCCACACTAAATACAGCAGCCATATACTGAATCTTTGATGGAGGTATGTTCTTAACAAAGATGATGTACAAGAAAACAGAGGTATCATATGGTTACAGTAACATAATACATTTACATTTAAGACTTAAGAGTTCAGGTTATAGTAGTTTCTTTTATAAAGTAAATTATAGTGAATGGCACAAGGAAACGAATTGGAAAACAGCGGACACGAAAATTAAAAAAAATACATGCTACTAGTACCAAGCTAATTTTAAATTGACTCAGGTAGATAAGATTCAGATCCACATACGTGTTTAAACTACGCTCATGAGCTTCGTCCAGTATGATTACTGAGTATTGCTTCAAATCAGGATTTGAAAGGCTTTCGCGAAGGAGAACTCCATCCGTGAGGTATCTATAAAACAAGTGAAGAATTTAAACCCACAAAGTAGCACATAGGTATTGAGCAGATACCAAGCATATAGGGTTCAGCTCAATCATTATTTATGATGAAACATAGCAATCATAATTTGGCTACTAAATCAAAATTCAAGAGTTGATGAAGTGTTCGTTTTACACTACCTACTATGCATAGAACTTCAACATCACTCTGAATTACAAGCAACAAGAGTGACAAAACACTGATATGAGGTAGATTAAAACGGGAAAAGCTAACGGGCAGTGTCACTATTTTGAAGCAACCTTCGACTTTTTTTCTCCTTCTAACTGGTTGCTACATCTTTCAATGGACTGCATTATCAATTTCTTTTTCACAAGCTTGATGATTGATGTTGTGCTCAAACCAAAAAATTTATTGCATGGTGCACCTCCAGTGGTTCTTGACCTTGCATGTTTCTGAGGCTTACTTTATGCATGTCCTCTCTGAAGTTCTGTCCTCAAACCGAATTGCATAGCCCACTTCATCGCCGAGTGGGACACCAAGCTCCTGAGCTACTCTTCTGCGAAATAACAAAAAAAAAAAACTGCTCTTGTTAACAAAATATATGTTTTTTCTTTGAAGGCAGTAAGCAACAAGTAACTGACATAACTTTTAACAGTGAGTAAAAGAACTAAAACAGAAGCCCATGCTGTTAAGTTAACAACAGCTCACTGATCAACCAGGAAGAAATCCATTCAAAACTGAGAGTAGTATGTCAAACAGGAACAAGCCCCTAAGAACCCTTGTGTTGCTCCTTCTAAGCTTGTTCTGTGTCAGACTTTTGCTAAAAGAAATGAATGGGCTATCCGACAAGGCGACAAACAGCTCCACTCAGAACTTAGAACATGATTGGGTTTCTGTTATTTCCGCCCATGTTAATTCCAATTGCTTCCAAACCTTCTAATCCGACAGGCTGTCTCCTTTGTAATTAAAAGGTAGTTCCAATCCCAATCCATAAACCCTTCCAGTTGCCAAATTGCAACCCACAAATTGATGGCATGAAAAACCATAACCACCTAGGGTAAGTTCGGGGAGAATTGACATAGGCCAGACAGCTGAAGCAATACTTTGCAATAACAAATAAGCACCACATGATAAAGCACGCGCGTCCTGTGCTGTAACGAAAAAAAACCATGCCCACGAGCGGACAGCGAGAGAGGGAATGGCCTAATGGGGTGGGGAACCTGGAAACGGAGACGGCGGCGACGCGGCGGGGTTGGGTGACAGCGATGGCGCCCCGGCGGGTGTATCCGCGGCGGTGGAGGATCTGGGAAAGCTGGGTGCTCTTGCCGGAGCCGGTCTCGCCGATTACCACTACCACCGGGTTCGCGTCCACAGCGGCGACGATCTCGTCCTCATGCTCTGAGATCGGCAGCACCGGCTGCGCAGGCGGCGGTGACGGCGACGGCATCACCGGCAGAAACGGGCAGGCGGGGGCTTGGCTTAGGGTTTAGGCCCTGTCTGGGTCTTCACAGTATTTGGAAACCGCAGTTTAGTTTTTTAGTTGCAATAATACCAGAGTACTACAGTTTACAAAACAGCTGCTGTTGTTGCAGCCAAACACTTCAAAGTTTTCAATACTATGAAATAATATAAAACTGTAGTATTCTCTCAAAACTCCAAAAATACTTTGTGACGAGGACATCCTTCACTATTACCCGCTGGCAAAGACACAACAAAAAGGGTCCAGTTGGCCCAAGTTGTAGTCGGGCGACGACCGTGTGAGTCTCTGAATAACCCAACATTGCTTAGCTTGGGAGGTGGAAGACACCTTAAAAAGGGAGAGCCACCCTTTCCCTATCAGACTAGTCTTTTAGGGCAATTAGGCCTTTCCCCGAGTGGGGGCGTTGTAGTTGCGGTGCTAAGGTTGCCGAGGTGAAGGTCGTGTGGACCTGACGCCGGACCGGTGTGTCGAGCTTTCAGCAGGAGTTGCGGTGCTAAGGTTGCATGATTCAGGGAACCCAGATCGGTGTGTTGGGCTTTGTTCCACCCCACCTAGGCCAGTGTCACATCATTTGCTGGCTAAGACGTGTCCAGATTAGCAAAGTTCAATAAGTATCCAAAGCACAAGTTACAATTGCTGGCTAACACGTGTTCTAGGCGTAGGACAACAAGTTGAAACAAGAAAACAATAGAAAAGCTCAAAAACAAGCGCAATGGTAGTTTGGTAAATATACGCTCATATAGCACTAGTAGAAATTATAGTTGTTTTTTATTTTCTTTTTTATTTTATTTTTTGATATTTTTCTCACAATTAGGAGCACCAAAATAGGAACACCACCAAGTATCACCTCAATCTGATGAGAGATTGGCCTACAGAAATTCAGAGGCGTTTGCCGAAAAGCGTACAAGACAGAAAAGCAATTTTTTAATTATTTTCCTGATTTTATTTTATTTTTTTTAGAATAGCCTGACCGGCGAAAAGTTATGCCTGTTTTACCGAAGGTACCTCAAGTTAGGGTTTCTGAGAAGCCAACTCGGCAAATAGCACAACGGAGGCTAGGGCACAATTTGCCCTTGGTAGGCGCAGCAGGGAAGTTTCAGATGGATCCACGGGGAGCTAGTAGGGGCAAATCGAGTAATTGGGTGGCTCGACTTGTGATCTATTGGATGGTGGATGGAAAAGCGGCGGAAAACAAACACAGCGACGGTGCGGTTCGACTACGACCACGGACACAAACTACACCAGCAACACGACTGAACCAGGACACAAACTCAACAAAGCAATCTAAAAACGAAATTGCAAGGCTAAAGAAGGCGGTAGGACAATAGAAAGTGTAAATTTTTATGGCTTTTTTTGGACATAGGTCATAAAAACCGAACTAGGGTAAGCCTGGCGGGAATACCTGAGTCTCTGATTACCACTTGATGGGAACTAGGGGCCTGATCTTCCATCTGGGAAAGGATAAATCTCGTTTTGGGCAGAATTGCGACACACCGATCCGGCTTCAGATCCAAAGACCTGAATCCCTGCAATCTTAGCACCACGATTCCTCTGGTTATCAACCGTGTCACGATCCGGTTGACCTCGCCGAGAAGGTTAATCCCTGCAAGTGCAAACGAAAAACACAACCAAGAACTTGAAAGAACGCAACTTAGAAATTTGGTGACAATCTGCGGATGAATAATTAAAGTACACGAGTTGGAGTTTCACAACTGAAG
Organism: Digitaria exilis; assembly: GCA_015342445.1. NCBI lineage: Eukaryota > Viridiplantae > Streptophyta > Magnoliopsida > Poales > Poaceae > Digitaria > Digitaria exilis. Next base: position 1,290,546 of record JACEFO010001803.1, read on the forward strand.
AACGACGACTATTCAAGACAGATTGATTTAAAGCAAAACCCTAGCCCTAACTTTGGTGGTGGCCACTGTAAAATAGGGTCTAAGGTCATGGTCAACTCTCTGGACGCGGCCCCTAATGGGCTTAACGACGATACACGGCTCAAAGGCCAAAAGACGGTGACGCGGCGTCGGAACAGATTCTGGACACCATCTTCTTTGGACGATTGCCGACGACTCAGGAGGAATTTGGGCCTCAAACCGGTGCCATTGGAAGCTCTATGAAATCTTCTTTTGAACCATATGTGGATCGTCGAAAACGGACTCCGTATGTGGCCTGGGCGTCAAATTTACTGAAGGCAGCTCCCGGACTCCGAGGTGGACTCGAAGTCGAATTGTATTGGGCCTCCACGTAGCTTGGCCGTCCCTTGCTGGTCATCCACGACTCCATGCCTTCCCCTATGTGTTTCTTGGTTTTCTCCTTGGTTTCTAATCACATTATAAACAATAGGTACTAAACCATTCTCAAAACTATTTATAGGAACATTTAGGAACGAGCTCACTTGTAAATTCAATTGTCGTGCACGAGCTCTTGTGATCGGACCTTGAATGGTTTCAATGTTCAATGGTTCTTGTATATCAATAGGAGTGATGTCCTCATAATTTTGTATCCAAACAGGGCCTTATGCTTTTTCTGTTTTCTCGGTCTGCAGGGCTCGCACTCTAGACCACTTTGCACTATGCTCCTCAGCTTTTGTTCCGAGAAACAAATTGGTCCTCTTCCTTCTTATGCTCTCGAGCCAGCGATTCTTGCTTGGGAAGACTCCCAACCCACACATTGTAGATAGGTTTTCCGTTTGCAGCGGGAGGATGTGCAGTCAAGTGCTGGATGAAAACAATACGTTAAAATCACATATTGACATTGTTGTTGGGGAAAACAGTGAGCCGGTCCATAAGAAATAGCATGTTAAGGCCCAGCACGGTCACTCCCCTTGGGCGGCCCATCAGGGGTAGCCGCACGCGGCCCAATTGGAGGCAAGACGCCCCATGTGAACCTTGGGCAAGCCCGCCCTTTCACGGGGTAGACTTTCCCTAGCAGGTTTGACAAGGTTCTATAAATATCCACTCACAGGAACCTGAAGGGACATATGAACATCACATCATCTAGTTACTCAGCCCTATAAGTTCTAGAGTCTCTCTAGGCCAGCAAACACTGTTTGGACTACTGTAACCACCAACGAGAGTGACTGATAAGCTAAATGGCACCTAGAACTAGGAAGAAGGGGATGGCCAAGGCGGATGTGGCTGGCACCTTCGCTAGCGCACCTGCAGCTCCGACCCTGCCTTCAGAGGAACCTGACATGCTGGGAGGATTTCCAGAGGGAGAGGAGCGGGACGACGACCAAGTCTCCCTCGCCTCCGAGGGGGGTCCGACCTGGAGGACGACGACTCTGACACCGAAGGAATGCGAGTGCCCCATGAGGACCCCATCCCGGGTGGAGGTCCCCCTTCGGAACATCAAGCATGCTGCCTCGCCGAGGATGCAAAGGTGGAAGCAGCGGAGCTTCCGCGCATCGTCGACCTCACCCCGAAGCCCGCCCCGCACACAGACCTGGAGCAGATCTGAAAGGAAGCCTAGGAGCGGGAGGAAGGGTACCTCCAATGAAGAAGTGAAGCCCAACATCACACATGACAACTGAGGGTCGAACTACATCTACTAGAGGCCAAGAAAGCATGGCAGGAACCCTCCAGAAGAGGCAGCGCCAAAGGGGAGGCGGCCTAGCAAATCGACCAGCGGACCAGCACCCAACCTGCAAGCCGGAAGAGCACCATGTAAACCCCAAGTTGCTGCTATCCTACGTCCTGCAGGCGGCAACCTGGTTTGGGGTCATTCCGATCAGTGTTTAAAATGCCGCTCGATAAGCCCATAGTGCATGGGGTAGTTGCTCTTCCATCCCTTCCCCATAGCGTCAACGGTTTTCCATAGAATATTCTTGATTTGTTTGTTTGACGTTTCTGCTTGACCGCTTGTCTAGGGATGGTATGGTGTAGCTACCCAGTGGTCTACTCACAAGTCGTTGAGACATTTCCTAAAGGTCTTGTCAATGAAGTGTGATCCTCCATCGCTTATCACAACTCTTGTAACTCAAAAGCGAGGAAAGACGATTTCCTAAAACATTTTCTTGGAGTTCTTGGAGTCGCCCGCAACATAGGGAAGTTCTTCAACCCATTTGGATATAAAGTCCACTACCACCAGAATATATTAACACTACTCAGACATGGGAAAGGGACCCATGAAGTCAATCCCCCATACATTTAATATCTCCACTTGGAGTTTTTATTGCAGTGGCATAGCATCATAGGAATATATGTTCCATGTTTTTGGCATCTGGCGCATCGCCGAAGAAATTCCTTAGCATCGCCATACATGGTTGGCCACAAAAATCCACTCTACCAAACCTTAACATGGGTTCGGAATAATCCATAGTGTCCTTCATATGTCAAGGAGTGACATCGCGCGAGAATTCCGTGGGTCTCACAGTGAGGGATGCAACATTGGAGTAGACCATCAACGCACACCTTGAATAGATAAGGGTCATCCCATAGGTGAAATCTACTGAGGTGAATAAACTTCTTTTTGCCTTCTCTTGGAGGTATATATCTAGTTGCCATGAAGTTTACCAAGTTTGCATACCATGAACTAGATGTAGTGATCGATCTGGAGATCCGACCCTTTTACTTGCATTATAGAAAGATGGTCTGCGATTTCCAGGTAAAATTCTTGAAGGAGTATCCAACGGATGAGTCGTGGCTTGGCATCTTTCTTGGTTAGGAGGTACTTCAGTGTGGAATGGTCCGTGGAAACCAACACTTTAGCACCAACCAAATAAGATCTGAAGTTGTCGATTGTGAAAACCACCGCCAACAGTTCCTTCTCTGTTGTGGTATAATTGAGTTGGGCTCCGGTCAATGTCTTGCTTGCATAAGATATAGCATAATATTGCATATCTTTGCAATGACCCAGTACTGCACCAACTGCATAGTCACTTGCATCGCACATGATCTTTAAAGGAACATTCCAATTGGGTGGTCCCGATGTGAGCTGAGACTAAGGCCTTCTTGAGGGTGTAGAAGGCAACGAGACAATACTCGTTGAAGTCGAAGGGTTTCTACTTGGCAAGTATACTTGTTAAGGGTCTAGCTATCTGGGAGAAATCTTTGATGAATAATCTCCTGTAGAACCCAGCGTTCGCACTCCCTTGACATTTGTTGGGTTGTAGTCTTTCAATGACTTCAACCTTGGCACGACCCACTTCTATCCCTCTTTTGGACACTCCATGTCCTATGACAATTCTTTTTCTGACCATGAAGTGACATTTCTCCCAATTAAGGACAAGACCTGTCTCTGCACACCTCTTCAGGACCTTCGTGAGGTCATGGCGGTTGCCGAAGCTCTTTCCATACACCGAGAAATCATCCACGAAGACTTCCGTAATGTTCTCAATGAAGTCGGAGAAGATCACCATCATACACCTCTGGAAAGAAGAAGGTGTGTTGCAAAGACCAAATGACATCCACCTATAGGCTAAAGTGTCGTATGGGGTAGTGAAAGTGGTCTTACCCTGGTCATAGGGGTGAATTGGAATTTGGTGATAACCAGAGTAGCCGTCAATGTAACAAAAGAATGAGTGCTTTGCCAGCCTTTCAAGCATTTCATCAATGAACTGGGCTGACCCATTCCAATGACTGTCCTCTAAGGTATAAGCTCATTCTTCTCATTTTGGACAACTGTCATGCCTCCCTTCTTGGGGACCACTTGAACTGGGCTGACCCATTCACTATATTACACAGGGTAGATTATTCCCGCATGTAGGAGTTTGAGTACCTCTTTCTTTATCACTTCTCTTATTGCATCATTCAGGCGTCTTTGATGTTCTCTATACGCTTTGTGGTCTACTTCTATAGGGATGCGATGAGTGCACAAGTTGGGGATGATCCCCTTCAAATCGTGGAGAGAGTACCCAAAAACAAATTGATACTTCTCTAGAATTGCCACGAGATGCCCAGTTTCACTCTCTGATAGCCTATCGCTAATGACAACTGGTGTACTTCAGTTGTTGTGGAGGAAGGCATACTTCAATCCAGGAGACAACGATTTAGCTCTGGAAGGGGAGGTTGTGGCGTCTCTTCTTTCTTGAGCTCAAAACGATCGCTTAGTTCTGTCTCCTATGTGAAATGTTGGACATTTTCATTCGGCTTCGGATCAACTCAGATACACCTAGGGGTGGGGGGATGTAGAGGGGGACATCAAATAATGATTAGAGTAGCGAGTGTGATTAGAAAAGAGATTATAAGATGATTAGAGAGATTAGAAGGGAGATCCACTAGATCTTTCTTCATACATGTAATCCTTCTTCAATCTTGTAAGTACTTAATATTCAGTTCATGGTTAAGTTATCCATCATTTATTGTTTGCTTGTAGTGTTCGTTCTCGGACGGTTAAGTCTAATGAGGGATCTCAAGGATGGGTAACTAGTACTACATTAGAGTTAGTAATTGACGGATTAGACACGGTGTCTAGGCCTTAGATTACCATTGGTTGCCTTGTATTCAATATAGGAAGGTGACTACCTATGGTCCAGGACTCTAGATATATTGTTGCATACACACTCTGTTTGAATATATGAGTAGAGTTTAAATAGCCGGATGATCTTGAGTTATCTGGGCCGAGCCGGTCTCACTAGTAAATAATACCAGAACATAGTCACCATCTTATGGATGACATTCCTTAGAATCATAATCCATAGACAAACCTCTTTCCTCTATCCTTTAGGGTATTCTAGTTAGAAGATAGTTATACCTCTGTTCCCTGTGGATATGATACCTTTGAATACTCGTAGGTGAAGTGCTACAATGATATTTCCGTGCGCTTGTGCATTATTCTGTAAGACTTAAGAAATGTCAAAATTCATCAACCATGACCTTGTCGTCTCACAGAGGGTGACATGGAAGTAGTTAGCCATGACCCGAGGGCCTCCTCCTGTGGCCTGGATGGCCCTAGTGTAGATCTAGAGGAACTCCTCCGGGTCGATGATGTCGCCATACTTCTATGGCAGGTCCTGACGGAATTTGGTGGGCTAGTCTACACGACGTAGTTTGGCCGTGAAGGCACGACATCCTTCCCTGTAGGGGCCCAAGTCGTCCGCCTGCTCCTGAATTGTTTTAGGAGCAGAAGAGGCAGCGTGTTCTTCCTTCTCCCATTGGCACTCTCGGCTGCGTTTGAGGGAGGTACGGGCGTCCTCCATGGCCTGGATCATGTTGAGGCGGGAGCGGAGGTCCAGGGAATCGGTGGTGGAGCCCCCAACGTGCGGATGTGTCGGCGATTTATGCCGGCAAGGATCTCGAGGGGGTACCTATTGGCTCTCCTTAGCTACACTTTTAGTACCATTTAAGTGGAGTTTTTGGACTAATTCATATAGTAACCCGCCACTTGGCACTTCAAATAACCCCATTTGCGTATATGTGTTTTGTTTTGGAGTATGCTGTGTTTTTGCAGGAAAAACGACCCAATTTGGAGCGTTTATATCTAAAGCCCAAAACCAACTATAAGCCTAAAGAAATCAAGTCAAATGGAGGAGACCAACCAATCATCTAATGGGTCATGTGGGCTTCCATAGCCCAACTCATGGCCCTAGGAGTCCACATCCAACACGAGATCGAGTCAAACTCGGATTCAATTCGCGCAGCCCAGGACAACATGATCTTTAGGTGCAGATTTGAGGATCTAAACGACCTCAAATGACAAAATGTTGAATACCAAAGTTTACGGAATCGTCGAGCTCTTCGACTTAGATCTATGGGTCACATTATTTGGAATACGGAGCTTGGAGATATTACTCAAGAAATACATGCTGCCCGGAAGAGTCCGAATCCAAACGGATTTTGGAAAGACGCAGTTTTGGGGATCTTAACTTCGTTTCCATGGAATGTCTTGAATACAAAATTCCTTGGAAATTCCGTGCTACACAATTTGGAGTTTGAGGTTGCCTCATTTGGAGTTCGAATGTGGGAGATGTGACCTCGATAAAGAAAGGCTGCGAAATAGGAAAATTTGGACGTGGCTGATTTTATGGAAGTCTTGTTTGCTTGGCTTCTAAGCAAGGACCTTGTGGAAGGCAAGGGATGTCACGCCCCCAAAACTCTCATGGGGTATAAATACAACCCTTAGGCACCCAAATAGAGGGTTTGATCATCCATCCACCACAAGAACTCGAAGAAATCTAAAGAGCAAGGTTGGAGGGAGACAACGGCCGCCGCGAGTCCTCGAAGTTGTCTAGGGATGGCCTAGGCCGGCCCTAGCTGCCATGACCTCCTTGCATGGTTGTGTCATAGTGGAGTTCATGAGTAGTTGGAGTCGTCGTTGGTATGTACTTGGTGGTGACGATCCAATCGAATCTATTATGTGAGTAATGTCTTCATGTCATCCGATCTATTTAGCGATCAAGTATCTCAACGATTGGCGTCGGGGAGTACCTTCTTTGTTGATTTCGTTCATTATTTGATGCGCTTGTTTTCAGATCTATTCTCGAGACATATCACTTGGGGTAGTCTTGTAGCCATGATGGCTAGGGTTCATACCGGACATATCAAAGAGGGTTCGACGCTACTTCGTGCCTTGAAACTACAACGCCGAAGGGGATAGTGCCGTGACAGGGTGTATCCTTGTGTAAGGTTGGGGTTTTGGGAGTCAATTTGGAGGTCATGATTTAAAGAAGCTTAGGATGAGATGCATGATGTACTTACTCGATTAGCTTGAACTACAACTAGAAGGCATGCATAGGCTTAGGCATACCTTTGGCTATGCTTTATCTTTATCGATGTTCATGGATGTGATCATCCCGCACTTCATTCATATCTATCAAAGGTTACTCTTTATATGCAATCAATGCTTCAAAATCCCTAGTAAGTTCATTGTCGATCCACAGATTGATAAACCTTGAAAATAATACTCTAAGGGAAAAGCTACAACTGACCCGTGCGCTTGCAATTCATAATTGACGCGGCAAAGGGACATCAACAAGCTTTTATGGTGGCGTTACCGAGGATCGGCAACACGAATCCTAGGGAGATCTATCTAGCCTTTCGGACTAATCCTAATTTTATTATTGCATATGCACTTGTTTTCTTGTTTGTGTCCTTGAAAGCAGGTGAAGAAAAAACAAAAAAACACAAAAAAAGAGACACTAAAGTCAGTCTTTGAGAAGTCCATTATCCGCTCCAACAGTACGATCGAGGGGTTCTCAACATTCGACATGGTGCCAACATGGTATGCCACCGTGTCAATTAATTTTTAGACTAATGTTTTTGGGAAGATTCTCTTGTTCAAGTGATAGGTATGAGGCATGCCCAAACATGATGCTCCAAAGACCGCAAGAAGGTCAAGATCATCGTTCGGATCAACTCGCAAAATGGTGCTGTTCTCATCAATATTATGCTCGAACTCATGAAAAAGCAGCAACATATTTTTGGATATTCATTAACTCCATGAAGTTATAGATCCAACGAATCAAGAATCAAGTCAATCGGAGGTTGCTACAAGCGATTATGACTGAAACACCGAAGGTCGTGTGTTCTGAATTTTTTGGACAACACACAACTCTAAAAATAAAACGGGCATAACTCTCTCGTTTGAACTCCGTTAAGATGAATGACCACTCGTTGGAAAGGTAATTTCATAAAATTTTCAATAGATCTATATTTCGGTATATGTTCTATTGGGTACACAGGAGAGAATCCATGAAGAAGAAGCAGGAGCAATGTGACGAGAACAAGAAAGAGGAGATAACGATGATAACAATGGAGAGGAGCTCAGACGAAGCTTTCATGAAGCGTACATCATCAAATTCAGAGGCTTGGAGAAAAAGAAAAAGACCAATAAAATCGACAAGTGAAGACACAAGCAATCTACCTTTGACAAATGAAGATGTTGAAAGTGAACCTCGACGAATTGCAAAGGGCGACATCAAGCTGCATGGCTATTTTGGATTCTTGCACGAAGGACCATGACTTCACGACAATGAGAAGAGCAATGTGTTTGTTATGTATGACTAAGTGTAGGGAGGATATTGAATGGCAACACTGATTTCCTTATTAAGCAAAGCTCTTGGACTCACTCGAGGACGAGCAAGGTTTAAGCATGGGGTGCAGGGGGTTGTTGGTGCTCCTTTGCTACACCTTATTAGTACCATTTAGGTAGAGTTATTGGACTAGTTCATATACTAACCCCCGACTTGGCATGTGAAATAACGCCGTTGTTGCATATGCACATATTTTTGGAAGATGTTGGTTTATGCAGGTTTTGAGGTATAAATGAGCACATTTGGATGAAGACCGAGATCATGACCAACCACCAAGGATGTGCACATGCAAAGGCTTGAAGAAAACAATTAAATGACTTCGGGATCGGAGGAAATCCAGCAGACATATCAAAGATCCAATCATATCCTGAAGCAAACAACGTCAAAAGGGGCACATATGTGATGGACATAAGTTACCAATTGAGAGAGGAGTTCGCACGCGAAAGCGAAGGCCGAGATGGGCCGAAAAAGGGTTGGGCTGGCCGTCTAGGGGCCCATTGGGCCGGCGGGCCTATGCCCTGTTTGCACCACCTCTGCTTCCCCTTCGAGATAGGGTTCTCTCGGACTATTTAAAGCTTATGTTTTATTGAAACGGGATGCTAATTCCCACCAGAGAGCCGCCGAACTTGACGAAACCTAGAACAACACCGGAGGACGACCACGTCAAGATTGGAGGACGGCGAAGGGCTTCTTCGCCGAGGACTTCTACACCATGAACTCCGTCGCAAAGACTAGTTTTATGGGGTGAAGCCTCGTTTGTCCATAGGGTTATAACGTGACCATTGGTTTGTAATCGCGGACATACTTTGTGAATTTGATTTATCTTATGTGTACATAGATTTTGGTTCCCTAGGTTTGATGTGCTTCTACTCCTAGTGCTGGGTGATGAGTGTGGGGGAAACGACATCGACTTTGGGAACATGATATATTAGATTGGCGCTTTAACTTGGTGATTGCATATCCTAGCGATCCTAAAACCCTAGGGGAAAATGTTCTCTATATCTTGTGTTCTCGCTAACCTAACCTCGCATTCTTAACCCTAGATTTATTTAAATTAAACTTAGTAGATTAGATCTATTCATACAACAACCAAAACCCAAAAAGATTAATAATCAACATAGTTAGTGCTTAGATAAACGCAGCGATCTACTTGTTCCACGGATTGATAACCTTGGGGAATTCTCTAAGGAAAAAGATACAACCGACCCGTGCGCTTGCGGTACGAAATTGACGCGGCTAAGCGCCGTCAACAGTACCCCGAGAGAGAGGTTTAGGGCTAAGTCATCGGGAATCAAGAATCGAAGGTGACAAGACAGGTTCAAGCCGCAATGTGCGTAATACCCTATGTCCTGTTTGGTGTATCTTGTATTGTTGATGTTTTTGAGGGGGTCACTACCTCCCCTTATATATGCTAGAGGGTTGGGTTACATGGAAACCGTATAGGAACAAGATTCCTTTATAAGATAATCTCTAACTTCCTAATACAGCATATTCTAACCGACCAATACCTATCCTTGTCTTGGCCATCAAATCTTGTGCTTTAGCTAGCCCATAAGGTGGCCCAGCCGGGTTGTTTAGTCCATTAGGACTCTACACCGCCAGGATGCGTTGCGGGCGGCGCTTTCGCCTTGCTGGCCCCCTGGTCCTCCTCCTACTGGATTTTTCCTGCATCCAATGTGAGCCCTCCCAACGAGGTCGACTAGCTCATTTGGTACACCCCAAGCCTCGTTTTGGTTTGAAAAAGAAATTTGAGGGTCTTTCATATTTCTCATCTGAAGAGGATTTATTCTCGAAGAAATCTGAGTCCTTATAGAACTCTTTCTTTGTATGGCCCATAAGCCAAATTTTTTTTCAACTAACCTCTGAAGATAACCCCACAGCCCTCGAGCCTAAATTTGAATCGAAATCAAATGTAGGATCAAGGGAAAGAAGAAACTATGTATTGTAATCAAATGAAAAAAACTTGAAACGAGCAATTAAAAGTGAGAACATCACCCAACCTCTCACATTTCAAATTTGATAAAATTAAATTTACTGAAGGACCAAAGTTGAGAAGTACCAAAGTATCGATTCAAAAAGTCAATAGAAACGGTTCGCCTCCCCCTATTCTGTTCACGCAACGTGCAAACAGATCTAGGGTTAGCCGACAGTTGCCCTTTTAGCGAGCCGAGAGATCGAGTAGTCCATAACCACCGAGTCGCAAGCCTACCTCCCGTCAAGTCTCAGCAAACCAATATGGTGAGTGGTGAAGGATCAAGCTAAAGCAAAGGTCTCAAGAAGAAATCAAAGACAGTGAAGGATATTGTATCCAGCGGAAAGAGATCCCCAAGCAAAACTGAAGAAGTCCAAGAGCCATTGCATCCAATCGCAGATTGGCCTTCAACCAATTTAAAGGAAAACCAAATCAAGAATCTTGAAGAGGATGGATTTCAGGCCGTCAAGGATGCTAGTCAGTGGAGATATGCTTATCAACAGGATTATCCTTTAGAAGAAACAAAGGAAATCACTGTATGGAAATCTTATTATGAAGTTGGTTTCGGTATGCCCACTTATCATTTCTTTCACCGTATCCTTGGGTTTTATGTGGTAGAGCTTTTTCATTTGACCCCTAACTCTATTTTGAACATCTTCATCCATTTGTGCGAAGCCTTGTTAGGAATTGAACCACACTATGCCTTATTCCCACACCTTTTTAGGATGAAGATTTCTAGTGGTTCTTCCCAAGTTGTTGGAAAAGTAGTGATTCAGTTCGGGCAGGGGATGAAGTCACTTTATGTGGATTATAACACCAAGGTGAGTCTAATGGATTGGCACAAAGAGTGGTTCTACGCTTGGAATCATCAGCCACAATTGCCAAGTCGATCAGGATCCCCACCAGTTGTAAAGACTCATTGGTGTGATCCAATAGGAGTAAACCAAGCAATTCAGATATCCGAGCTATTGAATATAATACGAGGTTTGAAAGAACAAGGATTAACTGGTGCCGGTGTGTATATGTCATTTCTATTGAGAAGAATTCAGCCCTGTAAACAACGATGCACCCCCGGGTATGCATATAGTGGAGAATCAGATCCATCATGTAATGGTCCAGGGTTGTTTCCAAAGAAAAGGGTGCTGCAACTTATAAAGAAATACTTGTCTGGTGTAAATGAAGATTTCCCTGAAGTGATGGAGATAACTGCAATCACCATGACACTTGAAGCAAGTAATCTTTTGAATATGCAAGTAATCTTGGCTTGTAATATTCGTAGTACGAGAAAAGGCGGGCATTGTATGTGAGTCCCCTCCACTAGATCCAATGAACACAGAAAAAGCAAGAGTCATGGCCCGTTGTGTGGATCCCAACATTAGAGAACATGTGGGTATCAGAAATCCGAACTTTTATAAATCTGAAGCAGAGAATGCTACTGAAATTGCTGATGAAAAATCTAATTCCTCGGAGGAAAAGAAGGCTGAAGAACCCTGCTCCAAGACAAGGTTGTTATCTATGGCAACAACTGGATCATCAAAGAGAACAGCAACAGAATTGAATGCGCCCGTACCAAAAAAGCCAAGGACTGCGCCAAAACCCAGAGCCAAAGTTACACTAGAGCCAAAGGTGAAAGTAGCACCAAGATTGAAATCCCGAGCACCACTAGGAGTGACAACAGAAGGTAGTTCATCTCAAGAATCCTGCATCGCTCGGAAGCCAGTGTCCCCTGAAGAAACAATTGAAAACATATATACTCCAGAAGTGCCAGGACTTGCAAGGACCAAGAACTCCAACCCTCCAAAGGAGAAAACTGAACGGATCAATGCCAGCTTGGCAAGCGCAGGTCCTAGTGCTTCTATGATAGGAGATGAGCGCGAACCCACTATAGAGAACACTAGAGTCGAAACACCGATTCAGAATGAACCACAATCAATAAATGTATCCAAAGTGCCAGAAAATCCCCAAGAGGAGGCAGAAGAGGCAGAACTAACATTGGGGGAACCCGAAATACCAATGCACCCTATTGCCATGTAAGTATTCTACCTATTGGTATTTTAAAATGTCAAAAATAAATACTCTTGTTCATAATGTGATATACGTGCACATGCATCTGCCACCACCAATAACTAAAGGACTTTTGGGTGACAATCAAGAAGAACCCAGAACCAACATGCTACTAGAGCCACAAATAACCGACGTCATTGAAGCCGCCGTCCTCACATAGTCTGGTGATCGGACGGGCGAAACTGCAACAAGCCATGCATGGAAGCTAGCGCAACCAATCGTGGCAGCGTCGGCAGAAGAAGAACCCCATGAAATTGCTGCGTAGCTTAATGTAAATGCTCCTTCATCTGCGGTAGGGAAGTCCATAATGCACATGGCAGTTTGTAACACCCAGATTTCCAAAAAATTCGAATGCTTCCATATGTGTGCCCAGGATGTCCACATAACACATATAGATTACAAATATTGAATCACAGAGAACACAATGCTCGAATAAAATAGTTTACATCAGAGTTTAACACCAGACATAGTCTTAATCAAATAACACAGCGGAAGTCTTAATATTATTAAACGTTTCATAACTAGTAGAGCCTCAAGTCCACAGGGACACCGACTGGTTGAACACAGCTAGAAGTACGGCAGATCCTCCGGAAACTCAGCAAGCGACTGATCATTCACTGCTCCATCTGTTACCCATCCGGGATTTTGTTGAATAGTTGCAAGTGTAAGTAAACCATCTTACTTAACAAGTATAACACGGGTTATGCAAGAACAAAAGGCTTGACACGGTTATACTGCATTAGCACTTTTAGTTGTTTCATTTTATTATCATCCAATTTACTACAAATGAGTAGAACCTATGTATGAACCCATTAATAGCAATGTATAAATGATTATAGAACAAACCAACATCAACCACTAATATCATCTTCTAATCAAAAAGGATCCAGGCCGCTCGTAACCGTGAGCACGGCTATCATGATAGATCAACACTCTGCAGAGGTTTCGCCCTTTACCCACCGGTCACATAAATCCAAAAGAACTTATGTTACGAGGACTTTCACAAAACACCCTAACAAGCACAGTAGCCGTTTTGGTTCAACATAGGCAGCATAACCGGAGGCATCGAGATTGACGTACGCTCAGGGTGCAACGTGAGGGGGTCAATGGCGTCCAGAGCGAGAGCGCAATCATCGCAACGTGTGAAGCTGCCGTACATCGGGCGCTTACATCACGGGAGTTTGCCTAACGAGACATAGCCAACGGATAAATCCGTCCTCGATGGATCAAACTATACTCTCACCCATGCTCCCCACATACGCCTTTCGCTAACCACTGTCGAGCTAGAGACGTACAAGCTAGTTATCCAAGACCAGAGCCACTATAGTTCCAACGGCGGCGAACAAGTTTCTGGGTTGTCGCTTTAAGAACCAGACCTTACGGAGAGACATTAGAACAAAGCACGAAGCACATGCTCTAATTCCCTAGACCAAACCTTATAGAGACACTCAAAGCACACAGCACATGCTCTAGTTCCCCTAACCATGTTGCTAAAAAGCATCTTTTAGTCATCATTGAAGTGAACCATTAATTCAATATTAACATAAAAATAAATATGGGTTGCAGCGCGTAGCATAGACTAACCATAATGCATAAAACCCGGGTAAACAAGGAATAAGGTAAAGGGTAGGTACAACCTTAATGTATATCAAAATTAGACACACGCACATGAGTTGGGTGATTAAATGGTGTATAGGTAACAAGGATTGTCCGTGTTATACTTGCCTTCCTCAGTGAACTGCTGCTGCACCTGCTCTTCGGGAACAGAATCGTCGACGAATTCGGACGGCTCGTCAACTACTCACATCGATCACCACACAAGCATCCACACATACATGCAAACAAGATATTTAATTAGAACAGTACACCAAACATAAACAAAAGATGAAAAGAAGGCTTTAGAGTTACTGTACGCTTCACTACGAACACATGAGCATGAAAATCACTCAAATCGGAGTTAAAACGGAGAAACTACGCTTAAAACGGGCTCTAGGGGCTTGCTGGTGAGAGTTTTAGGCTTCCAGGGGTGTTTTTGAAAGAAACCAGGGACCTAAAACATAATTTCATATAAAAACTCGAGGGCTGCGGGGTAAAAACGACATCTAGGACGGCGGGCACTATTTTTCAAAAGAGCAGGGGCTAAACTGAAAGAAAAAGGACTTAGTTGTAAATACTTTTGAATAAAAGTGGACCGCGGGTTGATTTTCAAAAAGCAGAGGGGCTATTTTCAAAACAAGCACGGCGGCGGCTGAGGGCTAACGTCGGCATGACGTCACGGTTAACTACGCGTGGACCGGCCATGAACCGCGGTTCACGGGTTCACGGTGAACCGGCTCGGTTTAAAACGGTTTTCAGATCTGGCCGTTGGATCTCGATCGGACGGTGGAAAATAGATCGGGCGCTGGGGGTCACCGGAGACGGCCGTTGCAGCGGCGCGTGCGGCGGCGCTTCGCCAGAATCGAGCGTTGCCGGTGCTGTAGAGCTCCAAAGCTCGCCGCGTTTGCTCTGGGAGAGAGAGGGGAAGATGGCGAACCCGTTTTGGGGGTTATGCTCGAGGCTCGGGCGACGGTGGGGGCTAGCGTCGTGTGGCGGCGGCTTGACGACTCCGGTGAGGCTGTGTGCGCGTGAGAGAGCGAGAGAGAGGGGGTAAAGGGGCTCGGCGTGTTCCTCACCTCGCGGCGGAGCTCCGGGGTGGGTACTTGGCGGCAATGCGCGGGCGAGGCGGTCGATTGGAGGCGGCGGCGCGAGCTCGTGGTCGGCGGCGCAAAACTCGGGCTCGGTCCCGAGTCCTGCTTGGACACGGCGGGAGGTAGGGGGAGCAGCTGACAGGTGGGGCCAGCGCGTCAGCGGCTGCGGGAGGGAGAGAGCGCGCGGCTGGGCTGGCGGTGGGCTGGCGCTGTGGCTGGGCTGCGCGGGAAAGAAAGAGAAGATGGGCCGTGGGGAAAGAAAGAAAGGAGAGTTGGGCCGATCTGCTGGGCTGAAAGAAAAGAGTGTGTGAGAGAGAAAAGGGTTTTCTTTTTATTGAAACACTCTTTTGAATTCAAATTCAAATTTAAATTTGAATTCAACAATAAAAAAAATAAATACACTAGCATGAATGCAATAATAAATGTTTCTACACCTTATATTTTCTTTTAATCACTAAAAATTTTATTTTCCCTACATATTCATTAGCACTTGAGTATAAAGAGCCAATTAATTACTAAATTTTAAATAGGGCATTTTTAGGGTGTTACAAACCTACCCCCCTTAAGATGAATCTCGTCCCCGAGATTCGGACATGGATTGGAAGAGATGTGGATATTCTGCCTTCAGATCATCCTCCTGTTCCCAGGTTGCCTCATCCTCTGTATGACGATTCCACTGAACCTTGCACATTCGTATCACTTTGTTCCTGGTGACCCTCTCGGATTCCTCCAAAATCTTAATCGGATACTCCTCATAAGTAAGGTCCTCCTGCACATTCAACTCCTCCAACGGAATCTGTTCCTCTGGCACCCGTAAACACTTCTTCAGCTGTGACACATGGAACACATCATGCACTCCTGCCAATTTCTCTGGTAACTCTAACTGATAAGCCACTTCACCTCTCCGTTCCAAGATCTTGAAAGGTCCAATGTAGCGAGGTGCTAGCTTGCCTTTAACATTGAATCTCTTCACACCTCTCATTGGAGACACCTTGAGATAGACGAAGTCGCCAACTTCGAAGCTGAGATCTCGTCGCCTTACATCTGCATAACTTTTCTGCCGTGTCTGAGCTGTTCTCAAATTCTGCCTGATAACCTGCACTTGTTCTTCTGCCTGCTTCAAGACTTCAGGTCCAAATACTTTACCTTCTCCGGTCTGATTCCAGAACAACGGTGTCCTGCACTTCCTTCCATACAACGCCTCAAACGGTGACATTTTGAGACTCTGTTGGTAGTTGTTGTTGTATGAGAACTCTGCATAACACAAACTCTTCTCCCAACTACTCCCATACTGTAAAGCACATGCCCTCAACATGTCCTCCAGTATCTTATTTGTCCTCTCAGTCTGACCGTCTGTCTGCGGATGGTAAACAGAACTGAAGTGAAGCTTAGTATCCATGGACTCATGTAACTTGTGCCAAAAGTGTGACGTAAACTGACTGCCTCGGTCTGACACTATCTTCTTAGGTACCCCATGCAAACATACAATCCGCTCTATATACAACCCTGCTAGTTTGACACCGGAATATGTAGTCTTCACCGGAATAAAGTGAGCCACCTTCGTCAATCGGTCCACTGTCACCCATATAGAGTCATAGCCTCTATGTGTGCGGGGCAGTCCTGTTATAAAGTCCATACCCACTTCTTCCCATTTCCACTCTGGTATCTTCATAGGCTGAAGCAAACCTGCCGATCTCTGATGTTCGGCCTTGACTCTCTGGCATACATCGCAAAGAGCTACGTGTGCTGCAACATCGCGCTTCAAACCATACCACCAACATCTTTCCTTGAGGTCCAAGTACATCTTGGTACTTCCTGGGTGAATGGAATATGCTGACTCGTGCGCTTCCCGTAAGATAACATCCTTGATATGCTGCTGATCTGGCGCCACTATTCTGTTACCATACCACACTGTTCCTTGATCATCCAATCGGAATCCTGGCGCTTTATCTGTCCCAACCTTCTTTATCAATTCCTTGATTTCCTCATCCTCCAATTTTCCTTTTCGGATCTCCTGTTCAAGAGTTGGCTCCACTTCTAGCTCAGTCACGTTGGCTACCATACCCAAGTTCAGGCGTTGGAATTCCCAGCTAAGCTCTTCCGTCAAATTCTGACTCGTCAGCACATTCGCATAACTCTTTCTACTCAAAGCATCGGCCACCAAGTTAGCCTTCCCTGGATGGTAATGAATCTCCAGCTCAAAGTCATTGATCTTTTCAAGCCAACGACGTTGCCTCATATTCAACTCGGATTGCGTGAACACATACTTAAGGCTCTTGTGGTCGGTATAGATGTCGCACTTGTGCCCAATCAAATAATGCCTCCAGATCTTCAACGCGTGTACCACGGCTGCCAATTCCAAATCATGTGCTGGGTAGTTCAGCTCATGTCTTCTCAACTGTCTGGATGCATATGCCACAACTCTGCCCTCCTGCATGAGTACACATCCCAATCCTTGACGAGACGCATCACAATACACTGAGAAGCTCTTAGTAACATCTGGCAGTACCAATACTGGTGCAGTGGTCAGCCTTTTCTTCAACTCCTCAAAGCTAGCTTGGCACTGCGGTGTCCACACGAACTTGGCATTCTTCTCTAGCAATGATGTCAAGGGCTTGGCAATCTTGGAGAATCCCTCAGTAAAACGTCGATAGTAGCCTGCCATTCCGAGAAAGCTCCTGATCTCACTGACATTCTGCGGTGGAATCCAGTTGAGAACGTCTCTGACCTTCTTCGGATCAACTGTGACTCCTCCATTTGACGACACATGGCCCAAGAATGATACCTCCTTCAGTCAGAATTCACACTTGCTCAATTTGGCATACAACTGGTGCTCCATGAGCCTCTGCATCACTAACCTCAAATGTTCCTCATGCTCTTCCTCATTCTTGGAGAAAACCAGAATATCATTAATAAACACCACAACGAACTTGTCGAGATAATCCATGAACACGCTGTTCATCAAATACATGAAGTATGCCGGTGCATTAGTCAACCCAAAGGACATAACAGTGAACTCATATAAGCCATACCGAGTAGTGAAAGCTGTCTTGGGTATATCAGTCACCCGAATTCTCATCTGATGATAGCCCGATCTGAGATCGATCTTGGAGAACACACAAGCTCCCCTCAATTGGTCAAAGAGATCATCGATCCTTGGCAGTGGGTACTTGTTCTTGATGGTGACCTCATTGAGAGCTCGATAGTCTATGCACATCCTCTGTGTCCCGTCTTTCTTGTCAACAAACAACACTGGAGCTCTCCAAGGTGAAGAGCTAGGACGAATATACCCCTTAGCTAGTAAGGCCCTCAATTCTTCTTTAAGTTTCTTTAATTGTTTTACCCCCATTCTATATGGTCTTTTAGCTATGGGTGCTGTGCCAGGCATAAGTTCAATAACAAATTCAACTTCACGTTCCGGAGGCATACCTGACAATTCATTTGGGAACACATCTGGATACTCGTTCACCACTCGAATGTCCTTCAACTCTGTGCCTTCAGCATGATTGACCTGACCGAGCTCTGTGGATTTGGTTGCCTAATACTCAATCTTCTCCCCTGATGGAGTCACTAACTGAACTGCACGCTTAGAACACTGTATGACTGCATCGTACTTCGCTAGCCAGCTCATTCCCAAAATCAGATCCATCCCGATAGAGTTTAGGACTATAGGGTGTGCTAAGAAGTCTACCCCCCTTATGTTAACTGCTACATTAGGACATCGTAATGTGGCCCGAAGTTCTCCCCCCGGTGAGTTAACTAGCATGGTGTTCCCCA
This sequence comes from Digitaria exilis, assembly GCA_015342445.1. Taxonomy (NCBI): domain Eukaryota; kingdom Viridiplantae; phylum Streptophyta; class Magnoliopsida; order Poales; family Poaceae; genus Digitaria; species Digitaria exilis. The sequence goes on from JACEFO010001803.1 coordinate 1,309,160, forward strand.
TAGGTTGTATAAGCATCAAGTTCTTTTTCACGAAATCAGCAGATATAAAAGCATGCGAAGCTCCAGAATCAAACAAACAAAACTGTAGCAGGTTGTGAGTTGACGGGAAACGTACCGACTACCACATCTGTGGCACCTTCTGTAGTTTCTGCTCCCATATGGTTGAGCCTGCCCTTGGCGTAGTTCTGCTGGCCACGGTTCCCCTGCGTCTGCTGCTGATTCCCATTCTGAGCTGGCTGTGGTCCTGCCTTTTGGTTGTTATTCTGACCGGTGGAGTTCTGGACCCTCCGGGGACAAGAGTTAGCATAATGTCCCTGTTCTCCACAGTGGTAGCACGCCCTCGGGCCGACAGGAATTGTGTTAGCCTAGGTGGTGCGTGAAGCCTAAGTGTTCTGCTGCACGTTCTGGTAGTGTTGCTGTTGCTGTTGTGGTGGTGGATACTGGGGACGTTGCTGGTTCTGGCCGCGGTTCTGAAGGCTTGACTGTCCCTGAGTGCGCTGCTGACTCACCTGCTGGGGGTTGTAGCAGGAGTGGACAATGCTGCCAGATTGCTGGTTCACGAATCTCCTCTTCTTGTCTTCAATCTCACGGCGCTTGTGCTCCACCATCAGAGCACCATCGACCAGCCCGCCGAAGGTTGGAAAGGTGATGCACATCAACTGCAGCTGCAAGGCATCCTGGAGTCCACTCCGGAAGCGGGTCTGCCTCTTCTGGTCTGTTGACACCTCATCCGGTGCGTAGCGGGCCAGCACAAGGAACTTGTCACGATAGGCAGGCAGTGACACTCATTCCTTCCTGCGTCAGGGCTAGGAACTCCTTCTTCAGGACCATCAGTACCTCAGGCACATGGTGAGCACGGAAGTCGTCACTGAACCGCTGCCAGGTGATCTGGTCGCGATCGGGTTGCGCATATTGGTATGCCACCCACCAGTCGAGAGCAGCTCCTTCAAACTGTCCAGAGGAGTAGAGCACCTTCTCCCTGTCATCACACTGAGCAATGTTGAGCTGTCTCTCCACTGCCTTGATCCAGTCTTCAGCTTCCATCGGGTCCTTGGCGCGGGAGAACTTTGGCGGGCGCCCCTTCAAGAACTCTCCCCTCTTGTCCCGGATGGGCTGGGGAGGTGGCTGAACCGGTGGATTGTGCAGGTTCTGCTGCATCAAAGCTATGGCCTGGGTCAACTGTTGCATCGTCTGCGTCTGCATGCGGACCAGATCCTCCATGGTGGGCGGCTGGTTCTGGTTCTGGTTGCCACCACCCGACGATCCTCTTGTCCCAACCATCTGTCACAGATCAAAACCCCGACATTCACAATCACAGTCATGTCTGAACCAGTGTCAAGAACAGAAGCAATCCACTGACAAGATAAGGTACTCGGGCGATAGGAAAGATAATAGATGAGGTGCAAAAGAGGTTAAGAACCCAACTATTTATAACTATTTATTCATTAAATACCTTATACCTTAATCAAATACTAGATGATCGCAGACTTTCATCCGCGCTCATCACAATCATTACAAATATCCAAATCTCACATAAGCATAACAATAAATCATCCAAGCATTTAAAGACATGGTTCACACACGACTCGACACACTAAGACTCGACTCTTTTTTTTGACTCAAAACGTACTACTCGATCCCTATTACAACTTCATGGAAGCATATAGGGGTCGACGGTGGTGTGGGCGGCTGGGAAGTTGTAGCGTGGCCTCCTGCGCTGTGGTGACTCTCCACGGTACTCTGGGCTGCGGGGTGCGGGTCCTCCCAACTGTGCTGCAGCTCCTCATTCTTCTCCTGCATGGCGGTGAGCTTCCTCCTTAGCATGGCATTCTCGTCAGATACAACATCAAGCTCTGTGTTGAGAGTGGCCACAAGCGCCACTGTGGAAGCAAGCTGGGGGTCTTGAAAGTTCACGGTAGACGCGATAGTGCAAGCTGTGGCACCACTCTTGCGGCGGGGGTGGTACCTTTCCGGCTCATCCTTGATTTTGGCGAAGCACTTGTGACGGTAGACGTAGTAGGCTTGGCGTGCAGCATCAGCGATCCCTGCCTCCTGGGTATCTCGGTCAGACATAGCGTAGTGAACCGATATCTCGCGAGCAGCCCTTGCCACCTCATCGGTCACCCTCATGTGCACTGCGGTCCTCCAGAAGCTGCGGTAGAGAACGCGCGTCCACCACTCACTACGGTACTCCACTCCAACACGACCGAAGCGGTAGCGGGTACGAAGCACTCGGAGAAGCCGGTTGTGGTAGAAGTGGTCGCCTCCATCCCGGACGAACTTGTAGACGATCCACCAGGGCGTGCGTGGAGCTACCTGGCGCGGCGACAGGACAAGTGTAGGGCTCCGGGGCACTTCATCATCATCAGATGCGTCTTCGGCGTCCATCTCTTCATCATTAGTTGCGGCCACCATCTGGTCTTCTTGCCCTCCGACGGCGGCCTCCGAAGTCTCAGGCTCTCGCTCCTCGGGTTCCTCCTCTTCAGGCTCTTGTTGTGGCTCCTCTGCGACTTGTTGTTTCTGAAGCTCTTGTTGCTTGCGCATCCGCACCCAGTCCCTGTAGGTGTCCGGGTGCTGCCTCTTCAGCGGGTACTCTGCGACGCGGTATGGGAGTTCCGACATCTTGGGCCTGCGGGGGGTCACGTACGTGCGAGCCAGCTATAGAAACAAGATGAGCGAGTAGACAAAAGTTAGGAACTTTTTCACAATAGACAATGGTTGGATAGAACACCATTTTAAAAATAAAACTCAACTCCAAGGTAGAGGATAACAAAAGAGCAAGGATTAAGCAAGTTCTAATCGACCATTCTATCTAGGCTGTGATCCTAGAGTCAGCACGGCTCTGATACCAACACCCAGATTTCCAAGAAATCCGAATGCTTCCATATGTGTGCCCAGGATGTCCACATAACACATATAGATTACAAATATTGAATCACAGAGAACACAATGCTCGAATAAAATAGTTTACATTAGAGTTTAACACCAGACATAGTCTTAAACAAATAACACAACGGAAGTCTTAATATTATTAAACGTTTCATAACTAGTAGAGCCTCAAGTCCACAGGGACACCGACTGGTTGAACACAGCTAGAAGTACGGCAGATCCTCCAGAAACTCAGTAAGCGACTGATCATTCACTGCTCCATCTGTTACCCATCCGGGATTTTGTTGAATAGTTGCAAGTGTAAGTAAACCATCTTACTTAACAAGTATAACACGGGTTATGCAAGAACAAAAGGCTTGACACGATTTACTGCATTAGCACTTTTAGTTGTTTCATTTTATTATCATCCAATTTACTACAAATGAGTAGAACCCATGTATGAACCCATTAATAGCAATGTATAAATGATTATAGAACAAACCAACATCAACCACTAATATCATCTTCTAATAAAAAAGGATCCAGGCCGCTCGTAACCGTGAGCACGACTATCATGATAGATCAACACTCTGCAGAGGTTTCGCCCTTTACCCGCTGGTCACATAAATCCAAAAGAACTTATGTTACGAGGACTTTCACAAAACACCCTAACAAGCACAGTAGCCATTTTGGTTCAACATAGGCAGCATAACCCAAGGCATCGAGATTGACGTACGCTCAGGGCGCAACGTGAGGGGGTCAATGGCGTCCAGAGCGAGAGCGCAATCATCGCAACGTGTGAAGCTGCCGTACATCGGGCGCTTACATCACGGGACTTTGCCTAACGAGACATAGGCAACAGATAAATCCATCCTCGATGGATCAAACTATACTCTCACCCATGCTCCCCACATACGCCTTTCGGTAACCACTGGCGAGCTAGAGACGTACAAGCTAGTTATCCAAGACCAGAGCCATTATAGTTCCAATGGTGGCGAACAAGTTCCTGGGTTGTCGCTTTAAGAACCGGACCTTACGGAGAGACATTAGAACAAAGCACGAAGCACATGCTCTAATTCCCTAGACCAAACCTTATAGAGACACTAGAACAAAGCACACAGCACATGCTCTAGTTCCCCTAACCATGTTGCTAAAAAGCATCTTTTAGTCATCATTGAAGTGAACCATTAATTCAATATTAACATAAAAATAAATATGGGTTGCAGCGCGTAGCATAGACTAACCATAATGCATAAAACCCGGGTAAACAAGGAATAAGGTAAAGGCTAGGTACAACCTTAATGTATATCAAAATTAGACACACGCACATGAGTTGGGTGATTAAATGGTGTATAGGTAACAAGGATTGTCCGTGTTATACTTGCCTTCCTCAGTGAACTGCTACTGCACCTGCTCTTCGGGAACGGAATCGTCGGCGAACTCGGACGGCTCGTTAACTACTCACATCGATCACCACACAAGCATCCACACATACATGCAAACAAGATATTTAATTAGAACAGTACACCAAACATAAACAAAAGATGAAAAGAAGGCTTTAGAGTTACTGTACGCTTCACTACGAACACATGAGCACGAAAATCACTCAAATCGGAGTTAAAACGGAAAAACTACGCTTAAAACGGGCTCCAGGGGTGTTTTTGAAAGAAACCAGGGACCTAAAACATAATTTCATATAAAAACTCGAGGGCTGCGGGGTAAAAACGACATCTAGGATGGCGGGCACTATCTTTCAAAAGAGCAGGGGCTAAACTGAAAGAAAAAGGACTTAGTTGTAAATACTTTTGAATAGAAGTGGACCGCGGGTTGATTTTCGAAAAGCAGAGGGGCTATTTTGCAAAACAAGCACGGCGGCGGCTGAGGGCTGATGTCGGCATCACGTCACGGTTAACTACACGTGGACCGGCCATGAACCGCGGTTCATGGGTTCACGGTGAACCGGCTCGGTTTAAAACGGTTTTCAGATCTGGCCGTTGGATCTCGATCGGACGGTGAAAAATAGATCGGGCGCTGGGGGTCACCGGAGACGGCCGTTGCGGCGACGCGTGCGGCGGCGCTTCGCCGGAATGGAGCGTTGCCGGCGATGTAGAGCTCCAAAGCTCGCCGCGTTTGCTCTGGGAGAGAGAGGGGAAGATGGCGAACCCGTTTTGGGGGTTATGCTCGAGGCTCGGGCGACGGTGGGGGCTAGCGTCGTGCGGCGGCGGCTTGACGACTCCGGTGAGGCCGTGTGCATGCGAGAGAGCGAGAGAGAGGGGGTAAAGGGGCTCGGCGTGTTCCTCACCTCGCGGCGGAGCTCCGGGGTGGGTACTTGGCTGCAATGCGCGGGCGAGGCGGTGGATTGGCGGCGGCGGCGCGAGCTCGTGGTCGGCGGCGCTAGGGTTTAGGGTTTGCGGCTCGAGAGGGGGGATGGCGCTTATATAGGGGCGGTGGAGACCCCCTTGGCATGCGCACCAAGCTCGCGAGGAGTCCGAGTGCGGCACGACGATGCGGCGGCGCAAAACTCGGGCTCGGTCCCGAGTCCTGCTTGGACACGGCGGGAGGTAGGGGGAGAAGCTGACAGGTGGGGCCAGTGCGTCAGCGGCTGCGGGAGGGAGAGAGCGCGCGCGGCTGGGCTGGCGGTGGGCTGGCGCTGTGGCTAGGCCGCGCGGGAAAGAAAGAGAAGATGGGCCGCGGGGAAAGAAAGAAAGGAGAGTTGAGCCGATCTGCTGGGCTGAAAGAAAAGAGTGAGAGAGAGAAAAGGGTTTTCTTTTTATTGAAACACTCTTTTGAATTCAAATTCAAATTTAAATTTGAATTCAACAATAAAAAAAATAAATGCACCAGCATGAATGCAATAATAAATGTTTCTACACCTTATATTTGCTTTTAATCACTAAAAATTTTATTTTCCCTACATATTCATGAGCACTTGAGTATAAAGAGCCAATTAATTACTAAATTTTAAATAGGGCATTTTTAGGGTGTTACAAAGTTGAAAAAACACCTGCTGAGAAAGAGCCCCCAAGCGCCATAGAGCCCCCGAGGTTCATGGAGCCATCCAGGTCCGTTCCGTTGAAGTCTATAGTGGAGCAGGGTTGTTCAATGGATAAACAAGCCAAGGAAACAACTCTGGATGATGAAATTGAACATATTTCTCGCATGTCGCCTTCAATAATGCCTCTAGTAACTTATGAGGGCGCCGGGAGTTTCTGCATCGGTAGCTATGATCCAATAGCAGACCCGAAGCCTCAAGCCTTTGATTATGTGCTAGACTCCAATGAAGACGACGAGCTCATTGAAAGAGGTGTATACCATGCAGAAAGGACATTGGCTTACTTCAAGGTATATATTTTGACACATGAATCGTACCAGTTCCAATGATTATGTCTAACTATTGCACCATGTTGGCTATTGGTGAGGGTTCAAGGCAAAAGACCGATTATATCAGCAGGATTATCTTGATCCATGCCAAAGTGGAGCACCTGGAGAAAGAACTAAAGAAGGAGCTTGAAGAATGATATGGTCAAGAAGTGAGCGATGCCAATTTGATTCGCACACTCCATCTTCGCATGAATGAGTTGTTGTCTGACCAGGACGACATGAAGAAGAAGTTGACAGCGGCACAAGATGTACACAAAGGTACCCTGTCTCTGCTTTCTGTTGCACACGACGGATAATGTGTGTACCGTATGCTAAGCTAAAAGAACTCTGTTTAATTGTATGGCAGGTTCGTAGCAAAAAATTGAGAAGATCCAAAATAACTTGACTGATTGGACAAACTTGACTAGCTGTAGAGAGGAGCGCATAACTATTCTGAATGCAAAGAAAGAAGAACTAGCCAAAAATCTTGAAATAGCAGTCCAGAAGCGAAAATATGCCGATGAGCAGTTGATCCAGATGCTAGAATTGCAGAAGAAAGCTGCCAAGGATCTAGAAGAAGCTCGAAATGACAATCAACATTTATCTAAAGAACTCGTCCAGCTGCGCAAAAGTATTGTAGACAAGAAAATCTTGGACGACAGAGTGCAAGAAGCCTCCAAGAAGCTGGCTAAGATGGATGAAACAGTCCACCAAATGAAGAAGACAGATACAAAGCTCGAAGGAGCCAACAAGCATATCATGCTATTAGAGAAGGCTGCCAATCCATTGGTGAAAGCTTTAGTTCCCGAAGATCCAGCAGCTCCGACCACATTTCTTGAACGATTGAAGACAGTGCCTCGACAATTGAAGGCATTCATTAAAAAGTCGTTGGAGGCGTGCCTAATTCATGTGCTCATTGTGATGAAGCCGCAGTATCCTGAAGTCGACATTGCCAAGTGCATTGAAGGTGCGGAACCAAGCTGCTCAGAAGAAGACTTCAAGAACCTAAAGAAAGAAGCTGGGCCAATAGCAAAGGCAATTGCTCAAAGCTTAAAGCTATAATAACATATGTGATCTAATGAAAACTTGTGTAAAGTAACTTTATGTGACTATTTTCTGTAATGAAATGTCAGTTATTAGAAATGCTTTAGCATATAAATCATGAAGAAAGAACCTAGAAATCTTTATAGAAGAACATGGGTTGTATCATTATATATTGTGAAAGTTGGTCAAAAAATCATGCATTATTGATTTTTGATGTGAAAAACAACCTTGTTGTAGACCCTAAGAACCCAGGGAGATTTCAATAGCATTAGCTAATGTTAAAGTATAATATCTATTTATAGGATACGAGGGAACAAACTATTATTGGCCTTAGGAAAGAACCCAATAAGACCCATGGGGCGGCGGCTTAAAGCAAAAAATATCCTCTTAGTTTGAGGAATGTAGGAAAAAATCCGTTTAAGGTCTCGAAAGAACCCAGATAGACCTAAATTAGGGTCCCATATGTAATGAGCATAGAGAACAGTCCGTGGAGGCCTCGAAAGAACCCAGACAGACTCTAATAATGTCAACTAGGACAAAGTATATGAAGTAGAGAATAGTTTCATTCAAGGTCTAGAAAAAACACAAAGTAATTGCTAAATGTGAAGCTATGCAGACGAGAGTGAAGACGATAAGTATTTTTATACATCTTGTTGACGAAACAGCTGTACATTGAAGAAAGCATAGGCTAAGCATAAAACTTGCGCAAATGCTCTATATTATAGGGATTTAACAGTTCGACATCATCTTCTGTTTGGAGTTGACATGTCCCTCACTTGAGGACCTTAGGTACAATGAAAGGATCATCCCATGGCGATGCGAGCATAGAGTGGCCTGTGGTGTTCTGGATGCGTCGCAACACTAAGTCTCCGGTCTAAAAAGACCTGGTATTAACTTGTTTGTCATGAAAATGACGAATACCTTGAAGATACGTCGCATTATGTAGCAAGATACCCCAGCACCACCACCTTCTAACTTCAGAGACCCATCAAAATACATAACCCAGTGCTCAGGTCTTGTGGTAGCGACAGGAAGTTGATGTTCCGTCCATTAAGATATGAAATCAGTGAGCACCTGGGACTACATGGCAATACGAAGGCGGAACTCAATTGTGTAGGTACCCAACTCGACTATCCATTTGGTGATGTGACCAGTCGCGTCACGGTTGTGGAGGATTTTGCCAAATGGTACCCAGAAACCACAATGATCTTTGAAGTCCCAAAGTAATGCCGCAATGTTCTGGAGGTCATTAGGACGGAGTACAAAATCTTCTACACCCAAGGGTACCTTGTTTTGGGTTCTGAGAGAACCTCACTCACAAAGTACACCGATCGTTGGACCTTCTGGAGGTGACCCTCCTCTTGTTTTGTAACAACGGCTGCACCGACGACATTAGTTGTGGCAGATATGTATAAACAAATATCTTCACCTGAAAGCGAGGCTGTGAGGACATGTGGTGTGGTGAGAAAGGCTTGAGGTTATTAAAAGTGACTTGAGCTTCCTCTATCCACTGGAATTTGTCCTGCTTTTTCAGTAGTTTGAAGAACTCAACGCCCTGTTCTCCAAGCTTTGAGATGAAGCGATTGAGGGCGGCCATATGCCTAGTGAACTTCATGACGTCCCTCGTTGTGCGTGGCGGCTCCATGTTCAAGACGGTGGAGATTTTTTCTGGATTTGCTTCAATGTCTCGTTCGCTGACGATAAAGCCAAGCAATTTTCCTCATGGAACGCCAAAGAATCACTCGCTTGGGTTCAATTTCCAGCGCCACTTGCGTAGGTTAGTGAATGTCTCAAAGAGGTATGTGATGAGGTCTTCTGGATTTCTTGTCTTGATGACCACATTGTCGACGTAGGCCTCGACATTTCGGTGAAGCTGATCCTAAAGACAACTCTGTATCGCCCTTTGATAAGTTGCTCCTGTAGTTTTAAGACCAAAGGGCATGGTTGTGTAGCAGTAAGCGCCATATGGCATAATGAATGAAGTTTTTATCTGATCCTCTTCTTTCAGGCATATCTGATGATATCCTGAGTAACAATCGAGGAAACATAGACATGAGCACCCGACAGTGCTATCGATGACTTGATCGATGCGAGGAAGCCCGAAGGGATCCTTTTGGCAGTGCTTATTGAGATCAGTATAATCGACGCACATTCTCCATTCATTAGAATTCTTTTTAGTTACAAGCACTGGATTGACTAACCAATTGGGATAAAAGAATTCTTTAATGAAACCAACAGCTAATAACTTAGCTAATTCTTTTTTGATTCCCTCCCGATGATCGGTGGCAAATCTAGATAGGCGTCGCATCTTAGGCTTCGCGTTCTTGAGGTCGAGTTTGTGCTCGATCACCTCTTTGGGTACACCAGGCATATCTGAAGGCTGTGTCGCGAAGATATCAGCTTGGGCCTAGAAAAAGTCGACGAGTGCGCTTTCCTATTTTGGGTCGAGACCTAAGCCGATAATGGCTGTCTTGGACGGGTCTCCCGTTTGAAGATCGACCTGCTTTTTTGCGACTTTGTCGACAAGCTTGATGACAGTTCTTTGTGGTCGGAGGTGACTGCTGCCTTGACGGCGTACTCGACTGCTTCCTTGTCGCAGAGGTAGGATCACTTGATGTCGCCTCAAAGAGAGATGACGTCATGGGGGGCCAGACATTTTGAACACAAGGTATGTATAGTGTGGGACCACCATGAACTTGGCTAATGTGGGGCAACTAAGGATGGCGTGGTATGAAGTTTCAAAGTCAGCGACTTAGAATTTGATGAACTTGGTACAAAAGTTTGCAGTTGTACCGAACGTGACGGGCAATGTGATTTGCCCAAGAGGTACCGCGGCTTTACCTGGTATGATGTCGTAAAACGACGAGTCTGCACATTGCAATTGTTTGACATCCTGGCCCATCTGCTTGAGGTCTTGGTGAAAATGAGGTTGAGGCCACTGCCTCCATCGATCAGGATCTTGGTGAGCCTGTTGTGGGCGATGAGGGGGTGCAGCACAAAGGGATGTCATCCTGGGCAGTTGACGTCGAGCCACTGGTCCTCGCATGTTCAAGTGATCGGGACATCGGACCACATGAGGGGTGTGACCATCGTGGGCTCTGCAGCCTATGCTTCTTGCCTGGCGTTCATCCGATGGCGCGAGGTGTTGGTGATGTCGAGTCCTCCGAGGATGAAGTGGGCAATCTTTTGGACTTCAGGAAACCCGTCATCATGTTCTTTGTTCTTGCCCCGTTTTTCTTCATCACCGTCATCGCCATGCTTCTTTTTCGTTTGGGGCTTGCTGAATGTCTCAATGAGGAGCCAACAATCGCCCATTGAATGCTTGCTATTAGGGTGATATGGGCATCACTTTTTGAGGAGCTTGTTAAATTCTTCTTTCCTTTGCTTGGTGGTTGGGGCACCGCAGACACGCTTGATGGTAGAGTAAATTCCCTCTATGCCATTGAAAAATACAACTCATCCATTGTGTGCCACTGAATGGCATAGAGGGGATTTTTTTGTGTCTATGACATGTAGGGCCAATGTCATATAAGGGATGAGTATAATTTCCAATGGCATATAGGGAATTGGCCCTTGATGGTAGCTACGGTTTAATCGGGCCTATGCTTCTGGGGGTTTCCTTCATTGCGGTTGAAGGAATCACAGTTTTTGTCGTGGTTTTCCCCCTGGTTTTTGCGCTCGTTGGCGGCAGGGTGTTTGTCGTAGCAGTCACGTTCTTAGTCGTCAGTCTCCATCCACTTGGCCACCATCTCACGGAACTCTTCTAAGTCTTTGGGGTGATTGCGGTCGAAGTCACGGAAGAGAGTGCGATTGGTCATCCCATTTTGGAAGTAGTTGATGACTTCAGCGTCAGGGATGGGAACGCAAGTTGCTTTAATTGCCCAAAACTGACAGTTGTATTCCCGCAGAGACTCTCGGGCCTCTGCTTGCAGCTGGTGAGCTCATATTTGTTGCCTGAGCACTCAAAAGAACCCTGGTAGTTGGTGATGAACACCTTTTTGAGCGTGTGCCCGCTGTCGATGGAGTCTGGGCGGGGGATTCCAGCCAAGTGAAGGGCGCTTGTTCCATGATGACAGGAAAATACAACATCTTGGTGGTGTTGTTGCCTCTGGCTGCTTCAATGGCTGAACAATATTGGCTAAGCCAGATGTTTGGGTCCATCTTCCCGTCATAGTTGTTGATGCCTAATGGCCTGAACTTGCGCGGGAAAGAGTTGACGCGAATTTCTCGCGTAAAGCAGGGTAGGGCGTCGGGGTTGGGTACATCATGGTCCCCGACTTGCTCCGTAGTGCGTGATGTGGCCTATGTTCGTCCTGCCCGTATCTCGTTAATGTGGTGACGAGCATCTTTGAGGGGGTGTATCTTGTACGGGTGGGCTGCACAGGCTGCTTGTGCAGCCGAGGATTGGACCTAGTTCGCGCGTTAGAGCTGCTGTAGTGACTGCTCTGTCGTTCTGACGAAGAACTCTGGCTCTTGGAGACAGAACGGTTGCCATCAAATTGGTTGACCTGGATTGCTGCAGCTTCAAGGATAATTTTGGCTTGCTCGATGCTTGAAGTAGCTTCAAATCTGTCCAAGAGACGGACCACCAGCATGATGTTAGCCGCCAGTGATTTGAAAATGCCTTCTTCATCGAAGTCGTGATTGAGATTGCGGGAATGAAGACAGCGGCATCTGAAGGCGCGAGCTCAATTGAGCTCAAGGCGGAGTTGGCGGTCCGCATCCATTTCCCCTTCGCGTGACGGTTCGTCTAAGGAAACATAATTTTCTTCACTTTCACCATGAATGCTGGAGAAGAGTTGACATTTCGGGTTGTTAGGCCCGTGAAGCTCGTTGTCAGAAGTTACATCAAGTTCTCTGCTTTCTTGGAAGGGAAGCACAGGCGAGGAGCTTGGTGCGCTGAAGAAGTCGTCAACATCCATGAGAGCTGAGACTGGATCTGTCGATGCCTGATTTGGTCATGCCGGCACCAACAGGTGATTGCGCTGCTAATCACTCGCTCTGATGGCGGATTTGGGGTGAACTCGGGGCGCAGAGGTTTATCCTGGTTCTGGCCATGCGGCTATACGTCCAGCAGCGGTGCGTAGCACCGAGTTACGTGTTGCTCGTATTAGGGGAGTACAAGCAAGGCGTGAGAGGGAGGTGAGCTCCCAGGTCCCTGGTTGGATGTGATTGAGCGAAGTGCCAATATCATGAATTGGCTTGTGTGGTGGAGTTCTAACTCAATGTTCCCGTCCCCCCTGCATGGTGCTTCCCTCCCCTTTTATAGACCAAGGGTGAGGGCATGTGCGCCCGTGGGCGCTGACGTCCACGGGGTCCATCGTGACGCAGCATGAGCGCTCTCCATACTGCACACTGTTAGAGTAGGAATCACGCCTTCCAACTGGGATGATGGCATGGGCGTCGCTGTTGTTGACTTGGCGTCCTGGTCATGGTGTGCCGTCGCTTGGAGGGGTGCCACTTGCGGGGATGAAAGGGGTGTCGAGCCTGCCCAGGTGTTCTTCGAGGGTATCCCTTTAAGGCCCGCGACGCTTCCTTGGTGGATAAGGATGAGGAGTGGTTGGCATAGTGACATTGCCTGACGCGGCCCTGTTGACACAGTCCTTGGATGCGAATGCGGCTAGCGGGCCAGGTGCTTTTGGGGCCCAAATTGGGGTACCCCTAGTTTTGGTACCCGACAGTAGTCCCCGAGCCTTCGCGGGAGTGAGATTCAATCCTGCGGGGGCTCGTTTGTCTTCTGCGGACAGTCCCCGCGTTCATGGCGGGTGATGTTCTGTCCCGTCGACAGTTTTGAAGATCTGTGGGCGGGTTTTGGAGAGTTGTAGATACTCTCTCAAGGTATTTGTTCATGTGGTGCCGAGCCTGGAAGTTTTCGTCCTCCCCTGCCGTGTAGGTTCAGCCATGGTGCTTGGTGGCTCCGAGCCCTGTTACACTTGAGGTGGTCAGAGACACATTTCGTCCCTCATGACCCCATTCGAGGGATAGAGTGGGAGGCCATCCATGTTTCCCGCGGTTGGGACCGAATCACGGATGCCTCGGTGAGCTGGTAACGGGTAGTTCGATGAGGGTTGGCTTGTGGTCCTGAGACACGTCCATTGAAGACTTTGCAAAAGTATGCTAGATAGGGCTCAACCTCATTCGATAGAGGCCAAGGGCTCGATGCTCTCCCTCGACGGGTCCCTCAATCTAGGCACTTTCGTCCGACCTCGAACGCAATCAATCGGTGCCTCAAACTTGCGTATTCGAGGGTATGGCCCGTGCGTGCCCACCGTCGATCGCTCCTGACTCAGGCAATCTAGGGCACCTATCGAACCCACGGGGGCCTAGGCCTCGAACCCTTGATTAGTAGGATCTCAAAGCGGCGGCTGCTTTCTCGAGGGGAGCCTTGAATGCGCCTTCCACGCGTCCTGCTTCCTGCGGGGTCATGATGGCAAGCGTGGGAATCATGGACGATGTGGTTGGAGCGGGTGCGCCTTTTCAGGCGATGCGTGCGGACGTGGCCTAGACAACACGACCGCATGACTGCGGCGCCTTGGCTCCTCGATTACTGCGGCACAGTAATTTTTCTTGCGTCGTTACGACTTTCGGAGCGGGTCCCGCTGTCAGTGACGGGTCGGCCGTTACTCAGCGGGGTGCTAGGAATCCGCCGCTTTCCTCTCCGCCCGAGAGGGTATAAATACCACGGCAGGGTGGCCGTTCGCAGCGTATTTTTTTGCCAAGCCAGTCGTTCTTGCTTTTCCCTTCGCCTTTCCACCTTCTCGTCTTCTTCGTTCAGAAGCCAAGCCCTATCCGCCGCCATGGTTGAGCTGGTGGAGCCTGCGCCGTGGAAGCCATCGATCGTCTCTAACCACTACTTGGAGGGGCTCGTCAGGACCGAGGTGCTGCCGCCAAACAACAACGGTGAGCCAGCGGTCTGGATTTCTCTAGGGAGCGCCTCGGAGCCTGACCCGTCACGTGGTTATGTCGTCAGCCTCGCTCGCCTCCATGAGCGAGGGTTTGGCGTGCCGGCGGGCTGCTTCATCAGGGCGCTGTGCTTCCACTACAAGGTGGAGCTGCACAACTTCTCTCCCAACGCGATCTCCCAGGCAGTGGTGTTTGTTGTAGTGTGTGAGGGGTTCCTGGGTGTTGCTGCCCACTGGGACTTGTGGAGGCACCTCTTCCGCAACAAGCTCCACAAGGAGAGCATCTCCAAGGGCGTCCGCCGTCCCATTCGTGCCGGTGGCCTCGTGCTCCTCGTTCGGGAGCAGAGGAAGCACATGTACATCCCCTGCACCATGGTCACAAATAACTAGGATTGGGAAAAGGGGTGGTTCTACCTCCGCAACGATGAGGATCGCCTCCCGGCCTATATGGGGAAGGTCTTGACGCGGAAGCCCGATGTCTGGGCGTACGGGGTGTCACCGCCCAAGCAGCAGAAGCGGCTCGGCATCTACCTCGACGCCCTGTGACATCCCTAATGTTTAAACCTTAAAAATACACTAAAAACAGGGGTAAAGCAAAAAGGATGGAAACACACTTAAATTTGGGTTCTAAATTCAAAGTTTAAATTTCCAAAAAGGCTAACTTGACACCCAACCGAGATCTCGAAATTTTCCTACTAAATTTGAAAATCTCCAAAAATAAAAGTTGTTTGTCATCCAAAATAAAGCATAGTTACTGTTTGGAACTTTTTCAAAATTTGCAGTTAAGCCCCTCAAAAACCCTAAAAACCATGAAAAACACCTTTTCAAACATGGCTTGTTTGAGCTTGAAAAATTCATAATTACAGGCTCACCCCACCTTTCAAACTCCAACTTTTGTGTTTGCACTTTTTAAAGTTTAGTTCAAATTTTTGGATAAAATCACTGTTGAGCCAGGGAGCTCCACGGGCGCCCCGACAGCCAGCTCGGCCAGGCTCTGCCCTAGTCCGCCAGCGGCCGCCACGTGGCCGGCGAGCGGCAGCGACCCCGTCTGGCCGTCCAAAGCCGCTGCAGCCGCATCTCTCCTCCCCGCGCACACGGCAGCGCCTTCGTCCGGTCAAGTCACGCCCTGACAAGCCTCGCCACGAGGGCCACCATCATGGCGAGCCAAGCTCCGCCATTGGCCGTGGCTCGCGCACGCCGGACAGAGCTCCTCGCGACCCGCTCCCGCGCCCAATCGCTCGCCTACACTATCCCGCAGCCTCGCCCGAGCATCTCCAACCCCCAATCCCGCGCGCCCCGAGCACCTCCCCTGCCGTGCTGAGCCATCCAACAACTCTTCCAGCCTCCCTGAAGCTCCTCTACCTCTCCTATAAGAAGAACAGTGACCCCACGGCTCGCGCGACCCCAAACCACCTCGCCGGAGCATCATTACCACCGCCGAGCTCCACCTCACCGTCGACCGCCCGCTCCGACCTAGCAGCCGCCACACAGACACCGCGATTAGCTTCCTCGACCCTCAGTGAAGCTCGCAGCCCGTCTTCCCCACCCCGAGCGCCACCCCACCTTGCCGGCATCGAAGCAGAGCAGCAGAGCTCCACAGCCCGACGTCGCCGGACCTCACCGCTCCACCCCCGGCCTCGGCTCCTCTCCTAATCAAGTCGCGGTGAGGTCCTCTACGCGCTCTCCCACTTTCCCCGCACTGGCTCGCCGTGCCCTCGCCGGAATCTAGCCATCGGTGAGGCCAATGGCCTATTCGCGTTTCCCATTTTAGTTCTAGGGGCCTGCGTGCAAAGTGTAGGGACCCTTTCGTAAGGTTTTAAAAGATCTAGGGTTCCCGGCGTAAAAAGATTCTTTAGATCTAGTTCATATTTCTGATATATGGTAAAATCCGTTAAAAATTGTAGAAAAATCAGAAAAATGCACTAAAATACTCTCTGGACTCGCGAGATTGTAAGCTCCCATCTCATATTTGCATGTATACACTTTAATGAACGGTTTTTGAATTAAAATTCAAACTCAGTTTTTAGTGTTTTGTGCACCATTTCAAATCCTGAGCTCCTTTGTAGCTGAACTTTGGATATGTTGCTTGTGTGGTCTGTAGAAGCACTGTGTCCAAAGGGGACATAAAAAGATGGCTTTTATATTCTGTTGTGAATTGTTTAGTGATTTCTGTTTTAGCTCAGTTCTAGATTTATTAAAAATATTTCATGAAGTCAAAAATCACCAACTTCCACCAGAGGTCTACAAACTTGTTGGCACATGTTAGAAAAAGGCTAAACTTAATTTTAGACCCTGTTTAGGATATCAAATAAATAGGTATTGGTTTTCGGTTAGGTAATTATTTAGGACTGTCCAAGTGTTATTTTTAGCTACCACTTGGCCAGAGCTCTTATTTTACTCATGACTAGCACTGGTAGAGAACTCTTCTGTTTTGGAAGTATTTTCGATTTTATATGAATTAATCATGATTCTTTGAGCAGCAACTTGTATTAATTTTAATAAATTCTGTACAGCTCGGTTTTAGCTAAATTTTAGGGTGATCTTAGCTCTTATACTCCTGTAGCTGTCATAAAGTTTGCAGATAAAAAGGATGAAAAGAAACAGAGAAACAAAAATGAGAAGGAACAAGAGTAAATTTGTTTTCATAAAAAGATATGGATCACTTTTGATAATTAAGCAAATATGGTGCATGTGAAGTTAAATTCCAGAACTGAACCTTTGCATAAGAAATAATAGTTAATTTGTTTTATATGTGGACACAATGACTATCAAGTAAGATTTAAGCCTAGCATCCCCTTTCTATTCTTGTGAAGAAAAGAATGGTACACTTTAGTGCCTAGGTGAATATGGCCTTCAAGTGCCTTAACTTTTCGACCTAAAAATGGCAGCAACCCTTAAACTTGTGCATCTCATGTAGAAGGCGCTCTCGCTAACGGCACTTACAGTCTCGTCCCCGCCAACGAAGAAGAAGCTCCCGAAGGTGGTGCCAACGTCATCGTGATCGACCCGGAGTCTGACACCAGCGTAGCTCAAGAAGGCAAGCCCCGGAGCATAAACTAACTTTAAAGTTTATGCAACTATGAATTATTTATGTTTGTGCATTTACGTTTCAAGAAGTTGTTTGAATACCCTAGTTGCATAATTCTAGTACCTATGTCTTTCAATACAAGTATGATGGGGTCGATAGTGCTATGCTCTTAGGACCGTTACAAGTCGAGTGATTTCCTATCACTCATAAGATATAGGAGTTGTTTGCGTTTACTTTATGTTGGAATCATAAGGATGAACGGGTGGGCTGGTATGTGTAGATCTTCCGTTCGTGTATGATAATTGGATTAAGGTCAAAACGTGTGGTTCTCTGTGTTAAGTTTTTGAACGTACCACGCACATGCCGACCTATGGGAACCGGTAAGCCCGGTACCCTATTGATACAGCTAGGACCGATAGCCTTCTTTTCTTGGAAATGTATTTTCCCTTGCTGTACACATGTGGTTACATGCGTGAGATCGGCCAGCTTTAGTCCGCGAGTATCCGATAACCTTGTATCCTAAGGGAGTAGGAGTTGGTTCCGAACTAGGGATTGACGGGAAAGGTTGGGTAGTGCTGGTGCCTTTTATAGCAAGCATTATCCGTGTGTGTTGGGTTTCCCTGGCCAGGTAGTGAAATTTGGTTGAACTGTCCGCTTCTCGCGGTTAATGAGACTGTTTGACCGCTGTGCTGCATTGAGTAACAAGTGAAACGATGAGAATGATGAACTCGTTGTATGTACTAAATTGTATTGCACCACTTCTATGCTTAGAAAGGTTGCTAAGCTAGAATGGTTAACACTATTAGAATTTGATGCTAAAATCATGAAAATAAGGATCCACTCTTAGTCGCTTTCTGGCAAAACAAACCCACCACTCAAAAGCCTCTCATGTCTAGAAGTCGGTGATGTAGTTTTCACCCGACGGGTAAGCCTTGCTGAGTATTAGTATACTCAGCCTTGCTTGTGGCTATTATTTCAGGTACTACATTGGATGAGGCGGTGAATTCCGTCGCTTGTCCTGCCCAGGTTCCTCCTAGCTGGCACGTCGAGTGGGTTCCGTCCTCTTCCGAGGATCGGGAGGAGTAGCACCATGGATGGCTTCATTATGGTGTTGCTATGTATCGTCGATAGTTTATTTGCGCTACATTGAACTCTCGTACTTTATTTGAAATTTGGACTTGGTTTGTAATAACTTGTTGAGACTATTTATGTAAGTTGAACTTGTGGAATGTTGTAATTTTTGGGACTCACCTTCGTGCGGGCGCGCGTGTTGTTTCGATCGTGAAAGTACATGGTTAATCGGGTATAATCCGATGGCGCTCCAGCTTATTCTGGATTAAGTGTCTGACTACTTGGTTAGTGGTCCGTGGGTACTTAACTTGGAATAATTTTGGAGTGGTCTGCCACAGCTGGCATCAGAGCCGAAACATGCGCACGAGAGAAAACAACAGTCCCTAAATAAATATTTTTGAATAAAACTTGCCAACGTTTGCTTCCGCCGCGCACTTGCGATGAAATGCTATCCATAGGACCGCTAAGGATGATGTATAGAGCGTGAAGCCTATGTGGGTTAAGGGATCACGATATGATAGGTAGCTAATTATATATTATACTGACTCCGAGCATATTTCATTCTGTCATTTACTTTTCGTAATGGTGGGCGCAAGGTACGGCGATTGCTGTAACGTACCACGGCACTATATGAAAATATAGTGGCGGCACATAGTCAGTATGCTATTGGATGGCGTATCAAACTAGAATAGCATGGTGGGCACAAGGTACGGCAATTGCTGTAGTGTACCACGACATCATATGCAAATATGATGGCGGCACAAAGTCAATACGCTATTTCATGAGCGTATGAAATTGTCAATATGTCGCTTTGGTGATATATGAAGCATTGCCCGTTCAATGTTGTACGTTCGGGTGCCACCACTATAGTGGGTGGTAATGAATGGGGATGCTTCCATGAGTGCTGGCACAGGAGGTTCGTTGTAAATGCTCGGGAATGGAGTTTTTTGCAGGTACGCAAACCACGATTCCGTAAGTTGAACGGTTAGAAAAGTTCGGCTAGTTAATATAGGGAGAGACGAATATTGCCTAGCCACCGGCACTGACTTCGTAGGCTAAAAGTTTATTGGCACGTGTATTGGTGAGAACAAGCACTACTAGATTTTCCCCCTAATGCAACACATGAAATACGTCGCAATATGCCCTTTTTTGGTGCAATAGCTGCAATTGCACCCAAAAATTTTTGTAAAAAATGCAGCGATAGGTCTTGTGGTATTAGCCTTCAACCACGAATGTGTTTTGTTGGTTGCAATTGTTTTTCTATTACAACACAAGGTGGCGTTGCAACTAGCATCTATAGGCGCGCTCGTGTTGGTTGTAAATTATCCTGTTGCGACGCATATGATGTTGCCAGAGGTTCAATTGCATCGTACCCAATGTGTTGCAATGTGTAAAATCTTGTGTTGCAAAGCATTGTATTGCAACACTCTGGTTGTAGTTGTTATAGAGCAAGCATATCTATTGCCACTAAAGTGTTTTGGTTGCTATATGTGGTTCTCTCTGTTACCCCGAAGTTGATTTCGATGCCATAGGTGGTGTCCTCTAATGCCACTTGATTTGTTTGGTTGCTAGAGGTCGTCAACGCTATTGCCACGAATTAGGGAATGGTCGCTATAGGTGTGCCATTCTATCGCTACCAAAATCATTTTGAGGCTATAGGTGGAGCACTGTATTGCCACCAAACTTAATTGGTTGGATGTGATCACCTATTTTGCTTCGAAAACGTTTTGGTAGGCAAAAGTTCTTCCCTCTATTACAACCATAATAGTGGGTTGCTACATGTGGAACTTCGTATTGCCACGACACTTGTGACACCGAAAAAGCTGGGTTGCTATAGGATAAATTCTCATTTGCCATGAATGATTTTTGCTTTCCATACTTATGTAGCTATTGCCACATGTCTATTATGCCACACTCAATTATTTGTACCACCAATTTTTAAAACAATATAATATATGGTCGATAATAATTATGAATTTATCATTCATGAAAACAAGATCAACTCAACCATTCAGTGTACAATTCCATGACACACAATAGTACTGAAATAGTAATAAGTTTGCAACACCAGATTGTTTGAACACACATAGTATTAGGCTAATTAGCCAAGAACTAAATAAGTTTGACATCAGCAAAGAAATTCATAGCCAGATGATCCCATCACTTGATCAGAAACCGGTGAGTTAAAGATGTCCCGTCACTTGTTTCCTCCATTTGAACTGCCTTGGTTAGCTGAGAAAAAGAAAGAACAACATTTTGTTATCACTAGTACCGATGCATTTTGTCATCATTTTGCATAACATTGATGAAATCATATTTATTCTGGAAAGCAGAATATATAAAAATCTAAGAAGAGCAAGACAAATCCAAAAGAGCTCTTGTTCTGCTGATAGATATACATAGAGTGTTCTTGTATACAAGGATAAAATAATAAATTGCAAGAAATAAAATTGGACCAGCACCTCGGTTAACTTGTATACAGGGACAAAATAATGAATTGCAATAAAGAAAATTAGAGCAGCAGCACCAGCTTACATTATGAAAAAGAGGAAATAACAGAAGGCAGTAAACCAAAGTTTAACAGCGCATCATAAAATTAAAATAATGACAGCAAATAATTAACACAAATTTAAATATTTTGACATTTGAAACAGAAACATTGATAGCAGGTATTGGAGTTACAAAGATTTCACCTATCTTTTTGGTGCCCTGTCGTCTCTTAACAGCATCATCCTTTAGCTGTTTTGTAGTAACGAATGCCCGTGCCGTATTTGCAGATGTTCTTCTTGTAGTCCGAATGCCGGTTGCCCTTGATATATCATCGACTTCAGGTTGCTCTGGGTTTCTTTGAGGGTTTTCCTAGGATCGAAATAGTTTGAAGGAAATAATTAGGGACCATTTTGTTAAGTATATGATGATAGTACTAAACAGATGTTAATTCACAAACAATCTGATGTGAACAGACCTCATGTTGTGGCGTTGCCTCAACTTCTTCAATGCTCATGTTTGTTGCAGCTTCCGCCACTTGTGCCATTTCAGTGTCATTGTTGTTTGCCTGGACAGATGTTGTTTGTTGGACAATCTATGAACGATACAGAAAATTAGATATAGAACCCAAGGACATAAAGTCATTCAATAACTAGCTTGACTAGTACCTGCTCACACATTGTCTGGCCCTTGGCTGCTTGGATCATTGATAGGAACTCTTGCCTAAGCGCTTGTAAATCTGCCTCCCTTGCCTTTTCAATTTCATCAATCTGTCTTGCATGTTCTATCCTTTCCGCTTCTCTGTCAGCTTCCCATGTTGCCATTTGTTCTTGTAGCTTGCCAAATGAGTCCATGAGCTCAAGATGTTCCTGATGTTGTTGCTCTTCCATACGAATTTGTTCCTGGCGATCCACATTTAGCAGCTCCCTTCTAGTTGGGTTTTTGCTAGGTACCCATTACCATGCAGCCTGGTTGATTTGCACGCTGTGACTGCCTTGTATGCCTTCTGGAAAATCTCGTTCTTTTCCTTCATGGTAATGAAGTTTCCCTCTGAATTTGATTTGGCCTCAGAGATAAGGCTTCTTGCTTTGTCCTAACATTTACAAGTCACAGATGGAGGAGTTAGTTGAAGAATAAATTGCATGCATTTGCTATTTCCATGGTCCATAGTAAGTTATGTACAAATTAGATGAGAACTCACATAGACATTCCTGGATTCTTGGTCTTTCCATTGCCCGTCCTTGCTGTGAGTTATAAACCAAAGTTCCATATCATTGGGCTCCTCACCACTTTCTGGGTCTTTCTGATATGCCAACAAAAAAACAAATTAGTAATTCCTCCTGCAAGAAAGCTTATACATGTGCACTTCCAGTTATTACCTTTTCATAGCTGCACTGAGCATAAGACTTAGCGCCTGACAAATGTGTGGTTTTTTTCTGGCCTCGATGAAGAGAATTTTGTATGCTCCTTGCCTACATAATGCATAGATTTGAACATTAATCTTAATGATCAAGACATATCCATTTATATGAAACTGGTATTGTCAATAATAGTAACAATGTGGAACAAACCTTGAATTTTGCAGTCCTAAAATACTGCAACAGATATTGCCATTCAACAATATCCAATTCTGCAGGCTTATTTAACATTCTGTCGCGGTAGCTATTGTATGCCTTTGCCGTAGCACTGAAAGTTGAACGCCATCCTTTGTAACGCTCCCTAGCAATGGCCCATATGATTGTCCTTGTCTTGTAATTATCCTCAATGTCCCACCTAGCCTGTTATATTATAACCAGAAGATGCAAATACTAGGTCAGTTGTTATGTTAGTCTATTAATAAAATATATACACAAGAAAACATGATTATTACCAATATATCAGATGCTATTGACTCTTTTACATCTTCATGGATCTCTTTCCACGATCTCACTCCAATGAGCGGCGCCCTTTTCCTCATAAACATTACTATTTCATCAGTGAACGTGCGGTAGTTCTCACCTACCGGTCCTCCATGTCTTGAGAACTGAACTTTCATCTTCTGATTGCCCGCCTTAATTCTCTTGGAGATTGCGTTCAAGCCTTTTAGAGGACCACGTCCTCTCTTCTTCCCATTTTCTAACATATTCCATGGGAACAAAATTTAATAATAGTAATTAAAAGACATAATATGTATATATGGCCACATGAATCAGAAACAAGACTAATTCCTAATAAACACAACTTACCATTTCCTTGCCCCTGTCTCGAACGGCGAGCATGAGATGGTGCCTGCACTGGAGGACTTTGGTTGCTGTCTTGACTGGAATGTATCCGACTGCTAGGTTGCAAAAGCGCATCTGCAGACAAAATAGACACATGATCAGCTAGCATATTGTGAAGTTTGAAAAAGAAAAATGGTAATATATTTGATAATTAGGAGAGGGATATTACTGATGTCATCAAGTTTTCCTACAACCCCCAACCATTCTGCGTATGTCTTGATTGTGTCCTCCCTGTATATATCTTCAAACTCTGAAAAGGAATGATAATATCAGTCATAAGTGCATTGAAAAAACCATGTATGTATTGGGTTGCATCATAACTCACCCATGCCTTGGTCCCTTGAATGCAGATAATGTAGCCAATCTTTGTATGCATATAATTCTGATTCGTCCACTTCTTCTTCATCAGGATCTGAGCAAACTGTTTTGGATTTAATTAGTGTTATGGCCACACATCGGTCTGCTAATGGATTCTTCGAGAATACTAATCTGAGCTCCCTCTCTTCCTCATTACTATCTACCATTCTTAATGCATCAACATCATAGTCGATATCATGTAGTGTTGCTGCCGCAGGATCATCAGCACTTCTCTGCTTGTAGTACATGTAGTCCCTGGACCCATACCCCAACCTTGATTTCATTGTTGTCAAGTTAGCAAGCGTGATACGACACTTGTGAACTCTATATGCCTTAACAAATTGCTCTCCCTCCTCGGTCCCCTTGCAAATGACATACACGAGCCAGCTATTGTCCGTTCTGCATATTTAGCAATAACATTTAAATCAGCTTACAATATATTGATAATATGGCAAAACAAAATAGAATATTTATCATCAATTACTACCTACTCTGAATACCAAAGTGAAATATAGCAGAAAGCATAGCAAAATATAAGAAAGAGATAACGTATAAAAACCTACACCTAGTATGCTAACACTGACCTAGCAATTTTAACTCATTAGTGGTGGTGGGATCTACTTCTAAAGGAGATATTGTGTCAGATCAATTAACTATCAATCCTACAGGATCTAAAGTAGCCTACAAAACCAACAGGCCAAAAACACAGGAACTGAAGCATGAAATTATACGTACCCGTTCTCAGTTTCAACCTGAGACGAAGGCATCAAATCTTCTGGTTCTTGGCAGTCGTTGCCGGCATCTTCAGCGTCTGATCTGCGTGATGGCCTTTGGGACGACGGTGACCCAAAGAGTGAAGCCGCCGCACTAGGCCTGCTGGACATGACCGGTGTAGTCCGCCTCCCAGATGTTGGTGGTGTGAACATCGGAGGTAGCATCGCCGACGCCGTGGAAGGTGTGTGCAGTGATGACGACGAGGACATGGTTCCCCCTGACGCCTCGCTCGACATCGGCAGCCTCTGCGCCATGGTGGTGGAAGGCGATTGCGAGAACCACGATGCCGCCGCCTGGTGGAAGGCGATAGATCGCGAACCCTAACTGCCGATTGGTTTTGCGATGGGATTAGGCAGCCGCCAATTTGGTAACGCGGCTTTTAGGCTTCAACGTGGGCCCAGGGAGAAGGATTGGCGCGATATAGTAGGGCACGATTGAAAATAGGGCGCCACTTTTTTCGGAAGGAGAACAGGACCGTGGGATTGAAAACAGGGCGGCTGTTGAAAACTGCTCGATCAATCACCAGGCTGCACTGAGAGTCTCCTGGAATCTTCCATTGCTTCTAGAATGTTCCAACTCACTCCGGCTGCCGTGCGCACCCGAGCGTATGGCGACATGTATCGTGGACGACCTAAGTACGTGTACGTCGTCCTCGTATAATTAAGTGCATGGGCGCCATGTATATCGCGGCTGCCGTGTACATCGATAGCTACTATTAGGTGCTAATTAACCAGCAACTGTACGTCTCTTGAGCAGTTGAGCAAGCTAATCTGCACGCTGCGCTAGCCGTTCCATATATACGCATACTCATGCATATATAGCAGCTGCCATGCACACACGTAAACAAAAATCTTTTGATCGAGACCTGAGCCGACCATCGAGTCTCCTGGAATCTTCCATTGCTTCTAGAATGTTCCAACTCACTCCGGCTGCCGTGCGCACCCGAGCGTATGGCGACATGTATCGTGGACGACCTAAGTACGTGTACGTCGTCCTCGTATAATTAAGTGCATGGGCGCCATGTATGTAACATCCCTGAATTTTGGATGTTTGAAAAATATGAATTTACGAAAACTTCTGATTGAATGTGTGAAACTCAAATTGAAACTAATAAGTGTGCTCTCTTTTCTTCCCTATAATTCCTAGAAGCAATTAAATACTATTTTATTTTGCTAAGGACAATTATATGCTAGTGTGAGATTATTCGAGTTTTGTTTGGATTTCCATTTGGATGTTTGTGTGTGATTTAAATTTGAGCTCGCACTCAAATTTAAATCAAATGCTTGCTGACTAAACTAACCAACCACTGACAAGACTGCCGATGACCCTGTTATCTTATCTAACCCCTAACAAGCCTGCTGATCAACCCGGTCTGTTAACTAACAGGTTTAGGCCCTAAGCCCCTAACCACCTCTAGCCTAGGCAGCAGCACGTGAAACCAACCTGCTAACCCTGACCTTGCTAATCAAACCTACCTGCCAACCATCTCTAGCTAGCTCGTTCTGCTAATCCTCTCCCTCTCTCACGTAAAGCCAAACCACCGCTCATGGATGCTGCACATCAGTCTAGCCCGGCCTTTTCCCTTTCTTTCACGAGAAGCCTAAGCCCCTTCTGTTTATCTTCTGCCGATGCCCTTGCTGCTGCCCTCGCTGCAGTTGTGCGTCACCGAAATGTGCAACAATTTAAATTTGCCTAAGGTCAAATTCTTCTCTCATCTGAATCCTAGCAAATAATATTTTATTTAAGGATAATATATTTAGAGTGGCATTTGGATTTTATTTGGATTTCATTTGGATTTGTTTGGAATTTATTTGAATTATAAGTATACTTTTGAATTTGAATTATAAATTCAAATTCAAAACCTATGGGCTAAATCTCAGTTTGGGCCGACGACTCCCGGCCCATTCTCTCTCTCTCTTTCTCTCCTTTCCCCCGCGCGGGCCGCTCTCTCTCTTCTTCTTCTTCTCCGCGCGCGGCCCATTTCCTCGCTCGGCCCACTCGTCCGTTCTTCTCGCGCGCCCGCTCGGCCCACTTGTCCGTTCGCTCACGCGTGCCGGCCCAGCAGCCCACTCGTCCGTTCTTCGCCGCGCCGCGCCGACAGGTGGGGCCCACCTGTCAGCCACCGAGCCCACGCTGACGTCATCAATCCCGGACCCCTCGGCTGACGTCATGCTGACGTCAGCAGGGCCGCGTGGCGCGCTCTGGCGCTGGCACGTGTCGCGATCTGGTTTTTCCGGATTTAATCTTTTCGGGAATTCGTTTATCTTTTTCAGAAAATGATTTAAACTTAGAAAATTCATAACTAATTCAATTTAAGTCAGAAAATTATGAAACCAGTTTCTATAATTTTCTAAAAATATGAATAACAGTTTGGGAGGGTGACCTATACCCTTTCCATTGCTATATTCTTTCCCCTTAGAATTAGGCCACTTAAAGCTACTGATCCAGGGACTATCACAAGGGTACAGAGAGTCGGGTTTTCGTCATTGAAAACCCGGTTCGTTTCAATGTATATCGCGGCTGCCGTGTACATCGATAGCTACTATTAGGTGCTAATTAACCAGCAACTGTACGTCTCTTGAGCAGTTGAGCAAGCTAATCTGCACGCTGCACTAGCCCTTCCATATATACGCATACTCATGCATATATAGCAGCTGCCATGCACACACGTAAACAAAATTTTTTTGTTCTTTGCATTTTTCTTGTATATTTCTCCATGCACACACACTTATGTCTCAATGCAGAGGCATCTAATAGTTTATCAGCTAGTAATAAATTGCGAATTGTATACTTATGTTCTGAACAATGTTGGCTCTTTTAATAGCTAATAGCCTGCTACTACATTTGTTTGGTTATGAACAGAATAAACATGAATGCTGCCTATCTAGCTAGTCGTTTGGATGTCAATATAGTTGAAATATCCCATACGCAGAGCCAAAAAAGGCATTCAGTGAGTTTCATGAGAATAAATTATTAATTAACACAACCATCAAATAAAAAAGTCATCATCTTCGCCTTGTACCACAGAAGCAACTGGTGCAACAACTCCATCATCAATGTACGTGTCATCTTCATCATCTTCATCGTCACAATCAAAGACCGCATCGTCTGGTTCATCAACTGCTTCGGTCTGCACCTGAGCAATAACAGAGACATCCCCCGTTGTCCCTTCCTTGTCAGATCTTGTCCAATTTGTAAAATCCTGGTGTACACCGACGGAATTAATGACTTCGATACCCACGTCAATTGAGTCCTCAAGTTCTAATTCAGGCATGGCGAACAAGTCCCTTGGTTTCAATGCAATAACACTGCTCCAACCAGGTTTATTTACTAGATTAACAAAAAACACCTGTTCTGCATGTGTTGCCAGAATATAGGGTTCATTTGTATACCGGTATCGGGTAGTATCGATATCAATTATCCCAAATTGATCCTTACTGTATCCTCTGCCTCTGTTGCTAGTGGTAGCAGGCACATCATACCAGTCACACTGGAACAAAATAACTTCTTTTTGACCAGGGAATTCTAGTGAGATCATTCTTTTAATCACCCCATACCAGTTCATGTTGCCAGTAGTACTGTCCCCCTTGACAAGCACACCACTGTTTTGTGTTACGAGGCTTTTCTCGATGTCAATGGTTCGAAACAACCAATTATTGATATGGCATCTATGCAATGTACGAGCTCGGTCATCTGGTCCTTGAGCAAGTGCAAACATCTCTAAACTTACTTCCCCTTTCGC
Source organism: Digitaria exilis (assembly GCA_015342445.1). Classification (NCBI taxonomy): domain Eukaryota; kingdom Viridiplantae; phylum Streptophyta; class Magnoliopsida; order Poales; family Poaceae; genus Digitaria; species Digitaria exilis. The sequence continues at coordinate 1,337,054 of JACEFO010001803.1, forward strand.
ATGTAGAGCCCTGATCTTGGCCTCGAACCATCTTACAAATTGTTCCTCGTGTCTCCTTTTAAGGTTTCTTGTACCATATTTTTTAAGTTCTTCCATCTGCACACTGCAAAGAAATGTATATTATTGTTAGTGTAAAAATATAATTTTAAATAACAAAATATTGATGTTCAGGAGAGTAACTTACTCGATCCATTGGCTAGCTTCATTACAATTTGAAATTATGTAGTGCCGCATCTTCCGCATCTCATCTCCTTCAATGATGTCGACAGTCTGTCCTCTCCTCTTGTAATCCATGTCAGCAAATATGCTCAGACCAGATGGTGGCTCATTCAAAGCAATGCTTTCATGTCGATCAACACGATTCAGTTTGGTGCCTAATATGCTCTCGCATATATTTTTCTCAATGTGCATGACGTCCAAATTATGCCTGATGCGCAAAGAAGACCAGTACGGGAGCTCAAAAAAAATGCTCTTCTTCCTCCAGTTGTGCCATCTTTGGTCTTCGTCACGCTTCCTTTTTTTTGATGCATTCTTCCCAAGTATCACTTGTTCAAAACTTTGAAACTGCTGAAGAACCTGTGCACCTGTCAGTGGTACTGGTGCCTCCCTGGTTTCGACCTCATTGTTGAAGCTGACCTTGTTCTTGCGCCATGGATGGTCTGAGGGCAAGAAACGTCGATGTCCCATGTAGCAGTGCTTCTTCCCATGTCTCAACCACAAATATTCAGTATCTTTGTGGCAGTATGGACATGCAAACTTTCCTTTCGTGCTCCATCCAGAAAGCATAGCATAAGCTGGGAAGTCATTAATTGTCCAAAGTAGAAGAGCATGTAATTTAAAATTCTTCCTTGTAGTAGCATCCCATGTTGGAACACCCTTTTCCCAAAGCTCCTTGAGCTCCAATATAAGGGGCCTCAAATATACATCAATATCCATTCCAGGAGATTTCGGACCAGGTATCAACATTGACAACAACCAGTTAGATTGTTTCTGACACAACCATGGAGGCAAGTTGTAAGGTATTAGCATAACAGGCCATATGGAGTATGTAACATTTTGCATCCCAAAGGGATTAAAGCCATCAGAAGCAAGACCCAGCCTAATATTACGACCTTCTTTGGCAAACAATTTATATTCTTCATCCACATGCTTCCATGCAGGTGAGTCAGCAGGGTGACGCATTTTGCTATCATTGACCAATTCTTTCTTATGCCATTGCATGTCCACTGATAACTGCTTGGACATATACATTCTTTGAAGACGAGGAATAAGAGGAAAGTAGCGTAAGATCTTCACTGGAAACCTCTTCTTTACACTAGCACCATCAGCAACCTCATTATTAGCAAGTCTCCACCTAGACTCCCCACAAACTGGACATGTCTCTAGCTTTGCATTCTCCTTAAAAAACAGCACACAATCATTCTTACATGCGTGTATTTTGATATAGTCCAAGCCTAAGTCTCGTACCACCCTTTTCACTTTATCCAAGGAGTCAGGGATACAATGGCCTTCAGGGAGAACCTTTGAGAACAGATTAAGTATGGCCTCCAATGCTAAGTTACTAATTCCGTACAAGCACTTTATCTGAAAAAGCTGCACAATAAAAGAGACCTTAGTTGCATCTTTGCATCCTGGATACAATTCCTTCTTAGCCTCCTCTAGGAGTTTCAAAAATATCTCTGCATCCTTATTTGGCTCTTCACCAGCATCTATGCTATCTCCATGTATATAGCCACTGATAATGTTTCTAATTAGAGTATTAGTGGCAGCAGGGTTATCACTTGCATCCTCATCATCGTCTTCTCCAAAATAAGGTGATGCGTCAGCTGTAGGTTGTGAATTGTCAACTGTATTGAGATCAGGACCGACACCATGATTCACACGACCCTCAGCTGATGATGAACAAGTTGGGCCTTCCAATTCATTATTGATAAAACAATCAGCAAACCCTCTTGTAACTAAATGAAGCTGAATCTGAAAAACATCTGAATGTCTTATCATGCATTGACATGTAGCACATGGGCACGCAACAGATCCACCAGCTCTTCGCGATGATGATGTGCCAAAGTTTTGAATAAAAGTCCTGAAATTCTCCTTCCACACCTCTGAATGTCGAGGCAGCCGCATCCAACTCCTATCTTCGTGTGACGCCATTTATCTGCATGCATGTTTGCAAAAAGAGATCATACCCTAAATCATGTTTCAGACCAAAAATTAAAATTATGCTAGCATGCAGCGGCGAATGTAGGATAAAAATTTAGGGGGGGCTCAATTTCAACTGTGAGGACAAGCATCCATAGACTATAGACATTGGTACATATGTTTTCTACTGTAGCAACAATATCCATCAAGTATACATATATATAAGAAATCTATATAGAACATGTTCCATCTCTTATACCATATTTTGAAACGAAAAATACAAGACTTTGCAATCAACTGGGCCCAAATTAGTAATTGAAGACCTTTGCATTTTATGAATCAGCTGGGGCGAAAAAAAAACTATTCGTAGTTTAGTAGAATACTCTCACCACTGAAGCAATACGTCGAACAAACAAGGTACGTGAGGTCCCTCTGCACTTTCCAGCACCGCCGCCGCCGTGACTGCTTCCTATGGCTTGCAGCACGCTCGGGACCTCGGCTAACGCTGGTCGGCAGCTCGCCCTATCGCTCGCGGAACTGCTGCACGTCTGAGCAGGGCCGCCGCCCGCCCAATCGATGTAGGCCTGCAGCCGGCAGCGAAACAACACGCAATTGGCCTCCTCGGCGGACGACGATTCCAATTAAGCCCTAGGCATGGATGGATATGGAGTCCTTGGTGGCGGCAGTGGCGGTGTTAATCAGGTGGAGTCGAGGGGGCGGCGGCGTGATCTGTTTGACGGTGGAGTCCCGATCGACTTGACCTTGTCTTTTCTATTTTCCTTTTTCCTGTCTTATAGAATTACAAACCAAATCACATACTCCCTCCGTATCGGTTAAAAACGACGTTCTACGGACCACCGGCGATTGCGATTTAAACGACGTTTTGCGGCTGCCGTGCGTATTTTGGACTTGTCTACCCTTCCTTAATTACTCGGCGGCAGCGCTTCGTTAGACGAGTTGGCTTAATGCGCCGGTGCCCTTTTGATTCACGCTCCGCTTCTTTCCTCTTGCTAGCTTCTCTCCTTTCACCAAGACGTCCGTTTCGTTGCCTTGCTTCTTCCTCTCTCAGTTCGTTTCCTCTCAGCGCCGGCGCCGTTCTGCTAATCCCAGTGCCCGGATGCAAAAAAACAAGCAAACACGCCAGGGCGCAGATGCAAAAAAAACATGGCCAGCAAACGTGCCGTGCATCAAGAACGCACGCCATGCAGCCCAAAGAAGGAAACGAACGCATCAAAGCAAAGGAAAAAAATAAAAAATGCGCCCAGGAAGAATTGATCTTCCAACCAAGAGCCTCGAGACACAGAGCGCTAACCAGTTGAACTGCAGGCAATTGCTTTCTTTTACACGCCAACGACCCTATTTAATAAGGGTATGAAGGGAAAACTCTACCCTAAATAATTGCTCCTTGGTATGCTAAATGCTGTCCTAAACGTTATTTTTTACCAATATGGAGGGAGTACATATCAACAAACCAATGTGGTCTGGTGGTAGAGATGTTACCTTCGTTTCCAAGAGACCAGAGTTCAAACTGTGCTTGAGGTATTATTTTTCCTTTTTTTTCTCTCTCTCTACTTCTATTTAATCGATCTCTACTACACGTCTCATAGAGAACATTCAGCCGGGTTTTCAATTTCAAACCTCTGCCTATTTATATTCATGTCAATATCGAGTTGAATTCGAGTTCAACTCAGACCCGAGTTTTTACAAGAAGGACATTTGCAACACAAATCAAGGGTTGCGAAATTGCCTTTCAGAAGCAACCAACGCTAGTATGGTTGCCATAGCTCCTTTCTATTGCAACACACGAAGTGCTCACGCAACTCTTAATTGGTGTAGCAGTATTCCCAACCAATGGCAACAGAAATCCAAAAAATGGGTGCAACAGCCATTTATCTATTGCCACAACGCACCAAGCAATTTGCAACACAAAACAAGGGTTGCAAAATTGCCGTTCAGAAGCAACCAACGCTAATATGGTTGCCATAACACCTTTCTATTGCAACACATGAAGTACTAATGCAGCTCATAATTGGTGTAGCATTATTCCCAACCAATGCCAACACAAAATCCTAAAAATAGGTGCATTAGGGTCACCCTGTTGCAACACGCAACATAAATATTGCAACACAATTTATTTGTCGTAATAGCCATGCATATTACTACCAAATCACTATTTCGATGCCATAGTACCCCCCTATTGCACCCAAATGTGTGATGTTGCCTAAAGGTTTCGTGGTAATAGGGGAGAAATCTAGTAGTGAAGTAGGCCGCTCATGCATCTATAATTCGCTGAACAAGTAGTCTAGTTTTATAGCAGAGAAGCCCCCTGAACCTTGTTTCAAACATATTTTCACCGTTTTAAACCCGATTTGAGTGATTCTTGTGCTCACGCATTCCTCTCTGCATCAACAGTAGATGTAGAAACACGTTGACGACATTTCATAATGATTGGTGTATTGCTTAGTTATTCATTTGTTGTATGCCTTGATTGCCGTGTAAAGAACGCACCGGTTGGGGAAGAGGAAGACCAGGAGCAATTTGTTGAGGAAGAACAGGAGTTTTTCGCTGAGGAAGGCAAGTGGCTTCCCCCTCAGTATATTCTATTTTGATCCCATGAAACATCATGCCATATACACTTTTACTTTATGTTGATATTGCATTAATTATGATGGGAACAAGTAAGGACAACTAGAATTTTTACCCACACCCTTGAACTACCTTGGTTCATACTCATGCTATGGTTTATGATAACTTGATGAATATGGAATATGTTGGTCTTGTTAAGCAAGAACACCTGTTTTAATTGAAACATGGAGAACCACCCGGGATTTCCTGTACAACCACAATGTCACATGGCTCTGACCTAGGCCAAGTAATTAGATAAACTATGCGTGGTGTTTGAACTGCTTGAGGGTGGTTTGAGTATGTGTATGGAGGGAGCGGTGAAGGGAAGCTTTGGCTTCTGAGGGACCGCATGTTTTGGGCTCATGCATCCACGTATAGGAATTCTTTGGAAAGGCCTAGTAGTGAATCCCTCGCCACTCACCTTGGAAGTGTTTAAGGGCTTTGCAAACCCGGGCTAAAGGGGAGACACAAATTGTGGGTAAAGATGTACAACCTCTGCAGAGTGTTAAAATCTATTGCAATAGCCGTGTTCACGGTCATGAACAGCCCAGACCCTCACATGATAAGAGTATTGAACTAAAAGTTAAATCATGGTTCTCTGGTTATGGATGTTGATGGCTATGATGCTCTCTCTCATCATGCTTAATTGGGGTTGGTATACACTTTTACCATAGTAATTAGGCGCTTGCTAATAAAACTTGACCAACTAAAATGCTAACCGCTCATAGCTCGGCCTCACCTTGATGTCCCACATCTTAACCCACTGACTGAATACCAACCATAAGTGTACTCACCTTGCTCAAGTTTGGATTCAGAAGAGAACAATGATGGAGAATACATTGAAGAGCTAAATGATTTCTAGGCGAGTGTTCACCAGTCAAATGCCTGTGGGCGTTCCGCTGTTGAAGACTTGTTCTTTTATATCGTTGTGAACATGATTAAGCCTTCAAGCCTTTTATCGTGAGTGTAATAGAGACGATGTTTACCTTTTACTGAATAAAGTACTATTTCTGTTATTCACTTATTATCAACATATGTGTGTAAATGATCCTGGCGCACATATGCAAAGCATCTGGTTCTGCTATCAGAATCAGGTGTGATAAAAGTGGTATCAGAGCCGTGCCGACTGTAGGACGCTAGCCTAGTTAGAAATGGTCGAAATAAGGACTTTTTAGCAAGCCAAGTCAATGTCTTTGGAAAATTTCTTATTTTCCTAATAAAAATATGTGTTAATTCACTTATCTTTCAGTTCTTATTATTATTTTACTATGTTGCAAATGCTCATACAAAATTTCCTTGTCTTCTCTCTTTGTTGTTCAGATGGCCAGGACCAGGCAGGGTGCTAGGCATGTGGGTCATACTCGTGCCTACATTGCTTTGTTCACCCCAGCTCAGCGTGCTCAACCAGCTCAGCTTGCACCACCGGTTGAGCCAGCTCCCCCTTCCCTGGTGGACGAGGAGCCACAGGAGGAGGTGCCACAGGAGGAGGTACCGCAGGAGTCCGAGGAGTTCGAGGAGCTGGAGGAGGACCCAGAGGAGGTCCTAGAGGAGCTGCTAGAGGAACCGGCAGAGCAGGAGCAGGAGCAGCAGGCAGACCCACCGGGTACACCTGTTGCTGTTCCAGCACCCGTTGAGCACACTGCGGAGTCTGCAGTTCCAGTGGCTCCTGCGCAGGAGGGACGCTGGGAGCGCCAGGGTGGTCAGCCTGGCAGGACAGTGTATTGGGTGAAGAGTTCATCCAATGAGGCGGGTTACTTTCCCAGGTTGCTAGAGAAGGTGCTAATGGTGTTAGGCATCTTTGTGCGTCCCCTCTACTTCACCAACCGCACCGTCGACCCACGCTGCGACGACTACTAAGTGTCGAGGGTGCATATCAGGGAGAAGCGAGAGGGCGAGGATGGCTTCCACACTCTCTCTATGCACGATGAGGATACACCGCATGCCTGCTATGCAGCCGCAGTCAGTGCCGCTGCCAGGAGAGCTTTGTGGTCACTCTGCAGCGAGTTCGAGAAGCAGCTTCGCTACAGTGACTACTGTCACATTCCTCGCCGTGCACACGGTACAGAGCGGACTTCAGTGAGACTGGGCACACCGTTGGAAGGGCGTATCAACGTCCTTGTTCAGGTGGTGGCAGCCCTGAACACTGACATGGAGTGTACGACTTCTGACTTGGAGAGAGTCCACGAGGAGTTGCTGCAGTCCCGTGCCGAGAATGCTAGGTTGAGGGCACAGCTGGTAGGACAGGAGCTGCCCAGAGATGAGCCACCTAGGTGTGCTAACCTGTCACCCCCTCGCATGAGGATGCACTGCTTTGAGGAGGATGCCACCACCCAGCTCCAGTTCCAGGACTAGGACTCTAGGAGTTTTATATCTTTTTACAGTTAAACGAGTAGTGTCGTTCCTGCAAGGATGAGCGATGTAATACATGTCTGTTGCTTGAATACATGTTTGATTTGGATCTTTGTATGACTGTGATGCTGTTGTGGTGTGATGGCCACAATTTGCATCTTTGAATAAAATAAAATAGGCTTAATATAATTTTTAGGGTTAATGAGTATCTCTATATCAGCTCTCTCAATCTGACACAGCAGCACTGTTTGCATCATAACTGGAAATATACAATTCCGATGGACATGAAACCTATTGGATTAGTTTCACAATTTGATAAGTGATTTTCTATGATTTTATCCGAATTTTTGGGGTTCTGAGCTGAGAGAACCACACCTGTAACCACAGTGCTCAGAATCTGTTTGAACAGCCAGACCCAGTCGACTTGTTTATTTTATAACTCACGTTCCAGAGATCGGATTCAGGTGATTTCAGTTGGGTTGGATACATAATTTGATAAATTTTGATCTGTGATTTTATCATAATGTTTGGAGGTAAAATGTGATGGCTGTGACAGATATACGGAAGGGTACAGAAACTGTGTAAAATGTGTTCAGACGAAAATCTTTAATTTTGTGGATACGGGACACTAGTCTAAGCTTGTGAATGAGATTGTCATCTCTTTGTTATGCATGATTCATTCTCAGCTGAAACTCACTTTTCTAACAACTCAGATGGTTAACACCAGGACTGGAGGAGGGGAGGACGTCCCGTCCGTGATTCGCCCAAACATTCGGAACTGACGGAATCAACCACCACCCCCACCGCCTCAGGCACCTGCACCGCCAGGCAACGCAGCAATGGACCCAGCCTTTGTTGCTGCCCAGATGGCTTTGCTCCAGAATCTCACCAATATTGTGGCAAACCTTGCCGCACAGATCAACCAACCACAAAACAACCCCCCCCCACCACCATAGGCTAGAGACAAGCACAGAGACTTCATGAGCCACCATCCTCCAACCTTTTCACATTCATCAGATCCTTTGGATGCCGATGATTGGCTGAAGACAATCAACAAAAACCTAGATCTTGCACAGTGTAATGATCAAGAGAAGGTCCTGTACACTTCTGGCAGACTGGAAGGGGCGGCAGCGGACTGGTGGGATGCATTGGTGGTTGCACGTCCCGCTAATGCCCCTGCTACTACTTGAGAGGAATTCCAGGAGGCCTTCCGCACTTGTCACATTCCGAAAGGCTTAATGGAAATCAAGTTGCAGGAGTTTCTGAACTTGAAGCAAGGAAGTATGTCAGTATGTGAGTATAGGGTTAAGTTTATACAGTTGTCCCGTTACTCAACCACTAAAGCAAATACGAACAGGAAGAAGCAGAAGAAGTTCCTGGCTGGATTGATAACACCCATCAAATATCAATTGCAGAGTCACACCTTCCCCAACCTACAAACTATGATTGACATGGCTGTTGGGTTAGAAAACACCCGCAAGGAAATGAGTGACTTCAAAAGAAAGTCTCAGTCGTAGGGACAGACAAGTAACCCTCGCCAACGCTACAGCACCTCACAGGGTTACCAGTACCATTCTAGTGGTCAGGGTGAACAACAGCAGCAGCAGGTTCCCCAGTACCAACGCTCTGCCCAGCATGGCCACAGGTATAACCCTCAGGCATAACGCATTCCCACTAATCAATAGCAGAATCGCTCGGGCAGTGCACCAGGAGCCCAAGTGCGGACGAACAACCCTGTCACACCTGTTCGTCCCAATGGGTGTTTCAAGTGTTGTGAATTAGGACATTACTCCAACAAGTGTCCTAAGAACAACCCACAGACTCCTCAGACTTAGAGGAACATTGACCAGAGGACTGGACAAGCCTCTAACCAGGCTCAGGGAAGCAAGGCCTCCCAGAATTATGTACGAGGCAGGATAAATCATGTGACTGCAGAAACGGCTCAGGAAGCCAATGATGTGTTGCTTGGTATGTTCTTTATCAACTCAGACCTAGTTACAGTCTTATTTGATTATGGAGCATCACATTCATTCATAACAGAAGAATTTGTGACTAAAAAGAACATACCTAGACAATTCATGAAGAAGCCCTTGTTTGTTAGTTCACCGGGAGGTGAAATGAGAGCTACTCACTTGTGTCCACAAGTTCCTCTCAAAATTATGGGGGTAGATTTTCTAGCGGACCTAGTAGTCCTAAGATCCAAGGATATTGATGTCATCCTGGGTATGGATTGGTTGGTAAAACACGATGGAATTATCCAGTGTGCCAAGAGATCAATTTTGTTGACTAGTCTGAAGGGAGATAAGATTAAGTTTGAGTCAACTCCAGTGACTAGAAATGAGGGAACAGTCAACAGGTTAGAGGGAAAAGCTTTGGAGGATATCAAATTCGTTTGTGAGTTTCCATACGTCTTTCCGGAAGAGTTGCCAAGTATGCCGCCTGATCGTGATTTTGAGTTCACCATAGAGCTTTTACCTGGCACTGCACCTATATCAAAACGGGCATATAGGATGGATGTAAAAGATTTGGCTGAACTAAAGAAACAATTAAAATAGTTATCGGCTAAAGGTTTCATCCGACCAAGCTCATCACCTTGGGGAGCACCCGTAATTTTCATCGATAAAAAGGATGGCACTAGAAGGATGTGCATAGATTATAGAGCTCTAAATGATGTTACCATAAAAAATAAGTACCCCCTTCCGAAATCGAAGACCTATTCGATCAGATGAGAGGTGCACTGTTCTTTTCCAAGATTGATTTGAGGTCAGGTTATCATCAGCTGAAAATTAGAGCAGAGGACATTCCGAGGATAGCTTTCACCTGTAGATACGGGTTGTATGAATTTCTGGTGATGTCTTTTGGCCTCACCAACACACCGCAAACCTCATGTACTTGATGAACAAGGTGTTCATGGAGTACCTAGACAAGTTCATGGTGGTATTCATCGATGACATCTTAGTGTTCTCTAACAGTGAAGAAGAACATGAGGAATGTGACATCTCTGATGTAATAATGAATAAAACACATATGAAACAGGTTAAAAAGGGAATTATGGGTTAAAAATTTAAAAATCCATCAAAAATTCCAACTTAAATTCAAAAACCAAGGTGGTTTGACACCCAACTGAAAACTCAAGATTTTTGTACAAAACTTGAAAATCTCCAAATATAAAAGTTGTAGTTCATCACAAATAAGCCCTAGTCACTGTTTGGAATTTTTGAAAATTTTGCAGTTTAGTCCCTCAAAAACTCGAAATACAGTTCTGGGCACCTTTTTGTTTTGGGGTTGTTTGAGCTCGAAAACTTTGAAATTTCAGGTTCACCCCAAAAAGAAAGTTGTGTCCCACCTCTCAAACTCCAACTTTTATTTTCACACTTTTTCAAGTTCAGTTCAAATTTTTGGAGAAAATTCAAATGTAGCAGTGGAGCTCCCCGGGGCATCCAGCTCGGCCCTGGCGCGCTCTGCGCCTGGCCGGAGCTCGGCCGCCACGTGGCCGGCGAGCGGCGGAGGCCGCGCCGAGCTGGCCGAGCCGCGGCGTCGGGTGGCGCTTGTCGCCTTGCACTTGTCCAAACCCTCCCGAGCTGTCACCTCGCCGTCGTTCGCCCGCCTTGCCTCGCGCCGCGGAGTGCCATCATGGCGGTCGGACGCCGCCGTGGCCACGCGCGCGCGCGCCGCGCGACGCCGCTCCGCGGCAGATTCTCTGCCCGCTCCGCGCCAAGAGTCCTGTAGAGGATCCCCCGACGTCACTCAAGGATCTCCTTCGCCCGGTCGAGTCGCTCGCGCGCTGCCCGAGCTCGCGCCGCATTCATGGCGTTCTGCTCACGCCGAGCCGTGCGTGCGCACGCTCTGGAGGCAGCACAGTGCCTCTCTCGCGTGCCCAAGCACCCCACCGACCACTCACACCCCTCCCCCTCAGTCCTCACTTAGCCAATTCCTCTCCTCGCGCCTCGCTCCGTCGTCTTCCACCTCGCGCCGCACGGACCGAGCCGAGCTTCGAGGCAAAATTCGCCCTCCACTCTCCACCATTCCCAAATTTCTCGCGCACGAAGCTAGAACCCTCTCTGGCCTCCCATTCCCCCACTTCGCTCGAGCTATTGTCGCTTCTTCGGCGAGAAATCAAGGTTTCCCCCAAATCGCGATTTTCGGCCGCCGGAGCACCCTCACGTCGAGACCCCACTCCGAGCCGTCCCCGAGGTCAACCGAGCACGCCATTAGCTTCCTCGAGCTCCACTGGTGCTCTAGGACCCTTCAAACCTCGGAGCACACCCCCGACCTCACCGGCGTAGAAGCCGCGGCGACCGCGCCGCCACTGCATCGTCGCCGGCGAAACTCCGAGCTTCCCCGACCTCCCAACCGTCACCAATCGAGTCGTGGTGAGCCCCTAGTGCTTTTCCCCCACTTTCCCGACCCTAGCTCGCCATCATTTGGCCGGCGTAGCAACGCCGACGAGCCAAGGACCTTTCTTCATCGTCTTCGTTTTTCCAGGGTTCCCAGTGTAAAAGTCAGGGACTTGTTCGTAAGGTTTTGAAAGTTCTAGGGTCCCCGGCGTAAAAAGATTCTTAAACCTAGATCTAATTTTCCCGAATCTTGTAAAATCCGTTAAAAATCGTACAAAAATCAGAAAAATGCACAAAAATGCTCCCTGGATTCGTGAGATTGTAAACTCCAATCTCCTTTAAGCATGTGTAGACTTTTGGTGAACCATTTTTGAATTAAAATTCAAACTATGAAATTTGAAACTTGTGCACCATTTCAAATCCAAAGCTCCGCTAGGGTTGATCTTTGGATATGTTGTTTGTAGTGGCTTTGGGCACCTCGTGTCCAAAGGGGACCTAAAAATATGAAGTGTAGCTTCAGTTATGAATTAAAGTGTGTTTCCTGTCTTTTAGTAGTCCAGAAATTATTAAAAATAATCCATGCAGTGAAAAATCACCATTTTTCTCCAGAGGTCTAAAAACTTGTTAGCACACCTGCTAAAAATGCAAAACTTAATTTTTTCTCTATTTAGACTAGCAAATAAATAGATATGTGTTTTTGGATAGAAATTTATTGAGGACTGTCCAAGGGTTATTTTGAGCCATCACTTGGCCAGAGCCCTCCTTGCACACATGACTAGCTTTGGTAGGAAAATTTCCTGATTTGGATGTATTTTCGATTTTATATGAATTTATTTCATTTCTGCAGGCAGCAGATTGTATTAATTTTAATAAATTTTGTGTAGCTCAGAGTTAGCTAAATTTTGGAGTGAGCTTAGCTCTTATACTCCAGTAGCTGTCATAAAGTTTATAGATAAAAATGATGAACAGAAAAGGAGAAACAAAAATGAGAAGGAATCTATGCGGAAATTGATTTATATAAAAGAATAAGCCTTTTTGTTAATTAGTTAGAATAAAATAAGGAGAATTTAAAAATTCAGAACAGCACCCTAATTTGTGAATAATAAATAGAATTCTTTTATATATGTACACAATCACCATCAAAGTTGTATAAAAATTTTCCACACACCCCTCCTCTAATTTTATGAAAAAGAGAATAGTACTTAAGCATGTCTAGGTGAATATGGCCTTCAAGGCCTTAATCTTGGAATCAATAGGCTGCCAATAAGTTATGCATCTCATGTAGAAGGCGTTATTCCGGACGGCACCTACAATCTCATCCCCGCCGACGAGGAAGGAATCCCGGAGGGAGGTGCCGGCGAAGGATCAACCAACCCGGAGGCTAACCCCTAGCTTGAGCAAGAAGGCAAGCCCCGGAGCATGACCTAACTTTTAAAATTATGCATCTTTGAATTCTCTATGCTTGTGCATTTACGTTTCAAGGAGTTGATTGAGTACCTTAGCTGCACATTTCCTAGTACCTATGACTTGCAACACTAGTATGAAAGGATCGATAGGGCATTGCTTTAGGTCCGTTACAAGTCGAGTGATTTCCTGTCACTCGCGAGACATAGGAGTTGCTTGTCTTTACCTATGTTGGAATCATAAGGATCGACGGGTGGGGTGATAGATGTAGATCTCCCGTCCGTGTATGATAATTGATTTAAGGTCGAAACGTGTGGTTGAGTGTGTCAAGTTTTTGAACGTACCACATGCATGCCGATATATGGGAGTCGGTAAGCCCGGTACCAGATTGAAGCAGCTAGGGCCGATAGCCATCTCTCCTTGGAAACTTTGTTTTCCCCTGCCGTACACTTGTGGATATATGCGTGAGACTGTGAGTGAAGCAGTAAACCTTTATCCTAAGGAAATGGACCCGGTTCCGAATTGTGGATCGATGGGAAAGGTAGGGAAGTGCTTGTACCTTTTATAGCAAGCATTATCCGTGTGTGTTGGGTTTCCCCTGGCCAGGTAGCAAAATTCGGTTCGAACTGTCCGCTTCTCGCGGTTAATGAGACTGCTTGACCGCCTTGCTACATTGAGTAACAAGTGGAATTTTGAGATTGATGAACTTGTTCTATGAAATAAATTGTATTGCACCACTTGTATGCTTAGAGAGGATGCAAATCTAGAATGGTTAACTCTACTAGAATATGATGCTAAAATATGAAAGCAAGGACCTACTCTTAGTTGCTTTTTGGCAAACAAACCCACCAGCCAAAAGCCTCTCATGTCTAGATGTCGGTGATGTAGTCTCACCCGACGGGTAAGCCTTGCTGAGTATTAGTATACTCAGCCTTGCTTGTGGCATTGATTTACAGGTACCATGTTGGATGTGGCAGTCGATGCTTTGACTTGGCCTACCCAGGTTCCCCCTGGATGGCACATCGAGTGGGTTCCGTCCTCTGCCGAGGATCGGGAGGAGTAGCACCGTGGCAGGCTTCAGCATGGTGTTATTTGTATCGTCGTTAGATTATCTTCCGCTGCAATGAACCTTTTAAATTCCGCTGCAAGACTTGATACTCTGATTTAAATTTGAACTTGGTTTGTAATAACTCTATGTTACCCCTTTATGTATGTTAAATTTAAGGAATGTTGTAATCTCTGGAACTCACCTTCGTGTGGGCGTGCTGTTGTTTCGATCGAGAAAAGTACGTGGTTAATCAGGTTTAATCCGATGGCGCTCCAGCTTATTCCGGATTAAGTGCCCGACTACTCGATTAGTGGTCCCTGGGTACTTAACTTGGAATAATTTCGGAGTGGTCCGCCACAAGGAACATCTCATATTAGTGTTGCAGAAGCTGCGAGAGCATCAGTTGTATGCCAAGTTCAGTAAATGTGACTTCTGGTTGGAAGAAGTTTCTTTTCTAGGTCATGTCCTCACAAATGGGGGAATTCTTTAGAAAGGCCTAGTAGTGAATCCCTCGCAACCAACCTTGGAGAGATTTAAGGGCTTTGCAAACCCGGGCGAAAGGGGAGATACGAATTGTGGGTAAAGATGTCCAACCTCTGTAGAGTGTTAAAATCTATTGCAATAGCCGTGTTCATGGTCACGAACAGCCCGGACCCTCACATGATAAGAGTATTGAACTGAAAGTTAAATCGTGGTTCTCTGGTTATGGATGTTGATGGCTATGATGCTCTCTCTCATCATGCTTAGTTGGGGTTGGTATACACTTTTACCATAGTACTTAGGCGCTTGCTAATAAAAATTGACCAACTAAAATGCTAATCGCTCATAGCTCGGCCTCACCTTGATGTCCCACATCTTCACCCACTGGCTGAGTACCAACCATAAGTGTACTCACCCTTGCTCAAATTTGGATTTAGAAGAGAGCAATGATGGAGAATACATTGAAGAGCTTGATGATTTCTAGGCGAGTGTTCACCAGTCAGATGCATGTGAGCGTTCCGCTGCTGAAAACCTGTTCTTTTATATCGTTGTGAACATGATTAGGCCTTCGAGCCTTTTATTGTGAGTGTAATAAAGACGATGTTTCCCTTTTATCGAATAAAGTATTGTTTCTGTTATTCACTTATTCTCAACATATGTGTGTAAATGATCCTGGCGCACATATGCAAAGCATCTGATTCTGCTATCAGAATCGGGTGTGACATTCGTCGACTTGCTCTAGCGAGTCCTCTCGCGCTTGTTGGTTTCGTTGCTCTTGATACGCCTTTAGTCTTGGGAACCCGTACTACATATCCGTGGGGAGGATGGTTTCCGCTCCATAGACAAGAAAGTACGGGGTGAACCCCGTTGCTCTGCTTGGGGTCGTCCTGAGGCTCCAGATCACCGATGGTAAGTCTTGTACCCACTTGCACCCAAACTTCTTTAGCTTGTTGTGGATTCTTGGCTTGAGACCTTGTAAAATCATGTCGTTGACACGCTCTACTTGGCCGTTCATTTGTGGGTGCGCCACGGCCGACCAGTCTACTAAGATATGGTAGTTGTCGTAGAACTCTAGAACTTCTTGCCTATGAACTAGGTGCCATTGTCGGTTATGATGGAGTTTGGAACCCCGAACCTATGAAGTATGTTGGTGAAGAAGAGAACCGCCTGCTCGGACTTGATCCTGGTGATGGGTCGAGCCTCAATCCTTGTAAAATTTGTCGACCACCACCAACAAGTGTGTGAAGCCCCCGGGCGCCTTCGTCATGGGCCTGACGAGATCCAAACCTCACACGGCGAAAGGCCAAGTAATGAGGATGGTGTGGAGCATGTGAGCAGGAAGGTGCGACTTGCGAGCGTAGAACTGGCAACCTTCGCAGCTCCGTACTACCTCCGTGGCGTCGGCCACGGCAGTGGGCCAGCAAAAGCCTTGCATGAACACGTTGCCCACGAGCGTGCATGGTGTCCGCACGCGCCCGCGTGGACGTCGTGGATCAGCTCCTTGCCCTCGGGTATTGGGATGCAGCACTGTAGAACTCCCAAGGTTGCTCGTTTATAGAGTTCTCCCTCGATGATGAGAAAGTTCTTGTGTCTCCTGGCGACGTGCCTTGCCTCTGTGCGGTCACCAGGGAGGATTCCCTGATCGAGCCAGTCTAGATGCGGATTCCGCCAGTCTCGAGGTGCTGGGGCCTCGTTGATTTGCATGGTTTTGGCCTCGTCCTCATCTTCTTCCCCCGAACAGGCCTCGTACTCCATGGGTTCATCCTCGTCCACCGAGGGGTCCACGCCCACGGAATCGGAGATAGCCTCTTGCGAGCGCACACCGGCTGGTCTTGGGGCCTCGGCCGCCACGACGAGGGTGACCTTGGCAATGACGTTCGGGGGAACAGGGGTCCGCCCGGACGCGATCTTCACCAACTTGTCGGCCTCTTTGTTGTATCTTCGCGCGATGTGGTTGAGCTTGAGGCCGTCGAACTTATCTTCGAGGCTCCGAACCGCCTGGCAGTACGTCGCCATCTTCTCGTTGTGGCATCTCGATTCCTTCATCACTTGGTCGACGACCAGCTGAGAGTTGCCACGGATGTCGAGGCGCTTTGTACTCCACCATGTTGTTGGATGCTGGGAAGTGTAATCGTATAAT
Source organism: Digitaria exilis (assembly GCA_015342445.1). NCBI lineage: Eukaryota > Viridiplantae > Streptophyta > Magnoliopsida > Poales > Poaceae > Digitaria > Digitaria exilis. The sequence continues at coordinate 1,353,579 of JACEFO010001803.1, forward strand.
GTAGCGTAGGTGTTCTCCGAGGGGTGATACGAAAAGCAGGCCGGTGCCAGCCCCTGTTTTCATTACCGACTCGTCGAAAAACATGTCCCAGCAGTCAGCATGAGATTTTGTGGGGGGAAGCTGGGTGTCCGTCAACTCCGCAACGAAGTCAACCAGGGTCTGAGACTTGATGGCTTTCCTCGGCGCGTAAGTGAGAGTTTCCCCCATCAATTCCATTAACCACTTCGAGATTCTGCCGGAAACTTCTCGGCTTTGGATTATCTCTCCCAGGGGGAAAGATGACACCACGGTGACTGGATGCGCCTCTAAGTAGTGGCGCAATTTCCATCGAGCCAGCATGATGGCGTAGATCAGCTTCTGGATATGCGGGTACCTCGTCTTGGTGTCCACCAGGACTTAGCGTCCCGGTCGTGGCGGGCCGTCGCTTGGAGGGGTGCCACTTGCAGGGGTGAAAGGGGTGTCGAGCCTACCCAGGTGTTCTTCAAGGGTATCCCTTCGAGGCCCGCGGTGCTTCCTTTGTGGATAAAGACGAGGAGTGGTTGACATAGTGACTTTGCCTGACGCGGCCCTGTTCGCACATGGCTTGGCGCAGGGCCACAGTGTCGGGGGCTGGCAGAAATGACCGGTGTCTTCTCGATGACGTGGCGTAGTGATTTCCTCTTTTGACCGTAGAGGTGAGTCGTCACATCCAGCATTGAATGCCCTGCCCAATAGCGGGCAGCGTCGCTGGTGCGATGGCCTCGAGCGCCTCGAGCGCGGCGAGGCTCGATCGTGATGGAGATTTCTCGCTCGAGGGCAGGGGGTGCCCTCGAACGGGACGGGAGTTCCCCCGCTCGTCGGGGGTGCCACCATGATGGGCCTTTGTCGTGCCGTAGAGTTTTGAACCAGATTCGGCCACGGATGCGGCTCGCGGACCAGGTGCTTTTGGGGCCCAAATTAAGGTACCCCTAGTTTTGGTACCCGACAGGATCAGTACCAGACCAATGAATAACAACTCCCGAGGGAGTTGTAGACATGACGAGGTATGCACTGATTTTGCTTGCTTGATTGAGCGACCTTGCCAGATGTGCTTGGAAGGTCAAAGCCTAATTCGACAAGCTGAACGGGAACCCAGGCACTCTCGATCTAGTTGATGAAGATGATAGAATCTCCACTCTACCGATTGCTGGCGTGAGGCACCTTGCTACGAGCCGTGGAGTTGTTCTTGGCATGGCCTGCTGCGTAGCGGTGCTCACAATCCAGATCAGAACACTCTGGCTAACGTCAGAGGTGATCTTAAGGCCGCCGGGTAGTCATGCGTGGCAAGCGGGTTGGCCTCACTTCTCGGGAACGGCAAACTCAGAGTTGTCACGTGTCAGAATAGGACTCTGCTTCAGCCTCCAGGTACTTCTCTGAGTCGGATATGATCCCAAGATCATGTCAGAGTCAGAGGCCTTTGGTGACCTATGCGACGTAATCCGCGCAGGCGACGATGTTGATCATGTTGCTTCATCACGCAACTCATGGTGGAGCTTTCCGTTCTTGTTCGCAATGTGGAACCAGGACCCGAAGGTGAAGATCATGCCTACTTTGAAATGTTGATGGAGGCACTGAAGGATGCTATCGATTCAGCATTGGATTTTTGACAAAGATCCCCACGGATGGCGCCAAAGTGTGTCAACGATTTAGGGCAGCTGCAGCGTGGTGATAAATTGAACCGTAGACTCACCAAACTGAAGTTTACACACTGTGGGAGTCGATCGGTAAGTGTCATACAAGGAAATCAACCTTCCAACTCGGTTCGACGCGAGCGAATAAAAAATTCAGCGACGGTTTCTTCCCCGCATGCCCGTGGCGTAGAATGAGGCTTCATATCGTATATCCGGTGGATTTGTTCCCCTTCTACGCAAACAAGGACATGCACGGGTCATATTTTTACTCTGACGTGGGACCCACAAATCGACCTCTACGCTGTGAAGACTGAACCAAAACTCCATTCGTTTTTTTCTCGAAGATGAGGTCGACGCAGCACTGGAGTTGCCCTTATGCCGGCAGGGATCTCGAGGGGGTACCCTGAGAGAGAGGTTGAGGGCTAAGTCGTAGGGAATCAAGGATCGAAGGTGACAAGAGAAGATTTAGACAGGTTTAGGGCGCAATGTGCGTAATACCATATGTCATGTTTGATGTATCTTGAATTGTTGATGTTTTTGAGGGGGGGACCCTACCTCCCCTTACATATGTTGGAGAGCAGGATTACATGGAAACCGTATAGAAACAGGAGTCCTTTATAAGATACTCCCTCCGTCTCTAAAAGAGTGTTGCCGTTGGTGTGCGTGCCACAAGTTTGACTCGATTTGTAGCAAATAGTGCACCATTTAAGTGTCCAAATATTTTTTTTATGAAAAACTAGATCTAAATATCTATCTAATAGTATTCATCTTATAACATGAACTTTAATATATTTTAATATATAATTGGGCGTAGCTTTTTCTCGGAAAGTGAGAAAGATAGTCTTTTAGGGACGGAGGGAGTAATCTCTAACTTCCTAATACAACATATCCTAACCGACCAATACCTATCATTGTCTTGGTCGTCAAGTCCTGTGCTTTAGCCGGCCCATAAGGCGGCCCAGCCGGGTTGTTTAGTCCATTAGGACTCCACACCGTCAGGATGTGTTGTTGGCAGCGCTTTCACCTTGCTGCCCCCCCTGGTCCTCCTCCTACTGGATTTTTCCAACATCCAATGTGAGCCCTCCCAAAGCGGTCAACTAGCTCATGGAGCCATCTCCCACCAGGAGTATTGGATTCTGCTTGCACTGGTGGGTGGCACAGAAGAGCCTGGGCAGCGGTGAGAGCCTCTTCCGGAGTGGCTTCGGGCCTACCTGAGCGAGCCTGAGCCCCCGAGGATCGCAGTGCTGCCCTTCGGCATGCCTCCATCCAGAGTTCAGCATACCACATGTTAGCGAACTGAAAGCATCTAGGCCCCTAGTTTAGTGTTCTGGTAATTAATGACAACACCTTGTGGACTAATAATTTCATTGAGCATATGAATTAAGGTTACTCACAAGTATGCGCTATGAGATGCCATCGAGATGGTATTGTAAAAAGCAAGAATGCTTTCGCAAAGAAAAGTTGATAAGAAGCGGTGAAAGACTCAAGGCAAAGTTATAAGATATGATTTTTGTTTTGCCGGTCAAGAGGTGATTAGAAAAGTGAATTGACCAGATTTTTAGGCTAGATAGCCATACTATCAAGAGGGGTCAATTTACAATTGCTTGATGAGTCAATAGTGCCACATTGCTCAAACACTTGGTCCAACCAGTCTTGGCGGACAGTCTGCCTCTATAGGAAAACTTGGACAGAGATGGCAAGCTCTCTGGTGGTTTTTATCGTCAGACGGACGGTCCGGCGTTGAAACATTTTTTTGGACAGGGATAATGTGCTCTCTAGTGGATTTTCTCGATAACGGCGGACGGTCCGACCCTGGTGACGGACGGTCCGCAAGCTAACTTCGAACTTGTCCGATCAGCTGGTCGTTCTGTTCTAGTTAAAAATGAACGGTGGACGGTCCGCCCTCTTGGGGCAGACGGTCCAATTTTTGAAACAACGGTTGTTTCTGACATGGTTGATGTGACATGTAGCCGTTGGTTTATAATTGCGGACCGTCCGATTCTGTAGGGACGGACGGTCCGCGAGTTCATAGAAAACGTGGATTTTGAAAAACATAACGGTTGGATTTGGGGTGCCCACTATAAAAGAGGGGTGGCCGGCATGGGGAGCTTCTCTTGGCCATTCCAATCACTTGAGAAACACATTTGAGTTCTCCACTCCCTCTCTCTCACTCACATAGCTTGAGATTGCATTTTTGGTGAGATTGAGAGGTCTCTAGTGCTTGCGTTCATGTTTTGAGCTTTGGGGCACTAAGAGTTCTTCAAGCAAGGTGATTGATTTGTTACTCTTGGAGGTTGTCGCCTCCTAGACGGCTTGGAGATTGGGTTTCATTGAGCTCTTCAAGAAGATTGTGAAGAAGCCTTTGATTCATTCTTGCGAAGATCCTCGATCCTACACGGACGCAGTCTCTCTAGATCTGGTGCCGTTAGCCCGGGGCGACGCCATGGTAGCCGACCCTAGTCCGTTCAAAACCCGGCATTCTTCCCCTGGTTTGGAGGCGCCTGCTGACGCCTCCTGCCTTGGGATCGGACTACGGCTACTACTACCATGAGACTGTTCAGAGTGGCCAACCATGTTTGCTAGTGCTAAATAAGTTTATAAACACGATCTTGACACAAATTACACGCCAACACCCCCTACCTGGCGCACCAGCTGTTGGTTTTATTTTACCGCAAGCAAGGGTTTAGAGGTAACCCCCATTTAGAGATTCAACACAGGGGTATAACACGCGTAATCGTGCGGACTATGGTGTGAGAGAGGATTTAGATAAGTTCAGCTTGTCCCGATGCTGGGTTGCGACTGCCTTTTAATAGCCTACTCCCCTGCGGGAGGTACAGAGGATATCTAGTGTACATCTCTGTTGGTAGTGCCGCTACCCTACAAGTGGGTGCGGGAAACCCTACAAGTGGGCTAGGACGCCCACGTTAACTCTATCTTGTGCCGACCTCCCCTCCGTTAGCGCCCGTTCCTTCCTTCTGACCAGTGGGACCGGCTATAGCGCATCCTGGGACCTCCCGTCCCGGACGGGCTGATGCGGGATCTCTCTCCCCTTGCCTCTCTTCTTCCAGGTGGTCCCATCTAGGGCCTGGGGTCTTGGATGTTGGACATCACGGGAGGGATCTTCCACCACTTGGTGGGTCCTAGCCTATGTCCCCTGTCTCGTCCTGGGAGGGACGTGACGGTGCCCTATGAGTGCGAAGACAACGCTGTTACCACATGCCTCCCATGCCTCCGGTAATAATGACCCTTTTACAAGGAAGGTGCAACTGGTGGGCCCTCCTCCTACACTGCAACAGCGTTCGCGGTTGCCGCTCTTCCCCTCGGTAGTTTCTTCGCCTCGAAGGGTCGGGGTAGCATCTCCATTCTACCCCCGCCACTGGCTTCTAGACATTGGGCTGGGCCGGCTTTCTTTTGGCCGAGTGGAGACCTGCCTTTCGGTAAGATCTTTGGGCCAAATTGATCCCATGCTAAGGGGACCCCGGTCCCCCTGACGCTGACACCCGCCCTACGCCTAAGGCCTGCCGATGTGGCTGCCCTCGGGATCCAGGCATGACAGCACCCGTCGACGCCCGACGTCTGCTGCCCTCTGCATCCATGTGCGATGGCACCCACCGATGCCCAACGCTAAGGTGCTGCCCACTGACACGCGCTGAGTCACTGACCAGTGGCCACATTTGATGTTTATGTTTTGTGTTCTTTTTTATGTAAAGATTGGAGATTTGGAGTCGATCTGTCTATAGTTCGTTTCAATTTGTGTGTTTTATGTTCGATTTTGACGTAAAGATTGGAGATTTGGAGATGTAGTTTGAAAAATTTTCAGTCCTAGTTTTGTTACCCAGTTTGTTTGGTTAGAACCAGAGCCGAACCTAAGGAACCGAGGACTGAAGTGCTTGGTACCGAGATCTGTAAAGAACTGATTGGTACCTGTTTTGTAGGAACCGAACTTCGTCGGCACTTTCAGTTCGGTTAGTACCCAATGCCCACCCCTACTTTTCCCTCCAACTAAACAAAAAAAACAACCATCCTATCCAGACAAAATTGTTATCATAGGACTCGAAACAATGTGCTTCGTTACTATAGCACTCTAATCATTGACTTCGCTAAAACGACCTTTGAAACGTCAACTCAAATATATGTATTTTGCCTCGTGTGACTTTGCTAAATCACATTTTAAGCAAGTTATAGGTCCTATAATAATCTTCTTTCCCCTTCCATTACGGTCATACGAGGCAAAACATATGTATTTGAGTTAATAAAAGTGATTAAAAAACCAACTGTCCTATAATAGCAAAGTGTAGTGTTTCAAAGGTCGTTTTAGCAAAGTCAACAATTGGAGTCCTATAATAGCAAAGCCTAAGATTTAAAGTCCTATAATAGCATTTCTACTAAAATGTCTGTGTAGGAAAAAGAAGGCAACAAAGGAAAATAGAAGCAGTCCTTCGTAAAAACAAAACGCTAGTGTGATTTTAAAATTAGAGAAAAGCTATCCCTCACATGAATGATTTGGTGGCTCTCCTCATTCAGTGTTTTGGACTGGGATTTAAGGTATGATGATTCAGATTTGTCTTATCTCTTCATCTAAAATTATCCTAGCTATTAAATAATGTTGGGGTGGGGGTGGGTGGTTGAGAAGACGAGGATAGGAAAGAGAGACAAAAATTGATGAGAGAAAATAGTGAGATCTGAGCCACTGACTTCTAATGATAAAAAAAACTAAGTGAAGAGAGCTCGAAATTACTCAGGGAGGAATAAACACTCTCTAAAATTAATGAGCGCGGCCCAAAGAATACTAGTCTATTACCATTCTATAGCCATGCATACTCGATAAAATCATAAAATATAAGGGAAAGTGGCGTTTTTTTGTCAGGTTTAAACCCAACCCTGAACAATTACATCCAGATCTCACACAGGCACAGGGGGACCACACAGAAAATCCTCATCGCCTTTTCCGTCCCGCACTCCCGCTCCGTGGGGATCCACCAATTGCCCCCCTCAATGCTCTGTTCAGTTTTCACAACCCACCAGCGTCGGCGTGCTAGCCACCGCCCACCGGTCAAAACTTCAAAGCGGCCGGGCGGCCATCCACGCCAGCCAGTCCCCGTCTCCCCGAGAGTCGCATCTGCAGGTAAAAACGTTTCCGGCACCATCCCCCACCCCAGCGTGCTTTGCGGCGCTTTAGGCCCGTTGCTCCCCGCCCGCGCCCCTGCCCCTGCCCCAGTACCGGCGGCTTAGCTTTTGCTGCTGCTTCGTCACCGTCTCACCGAGCAGGAGTAACAATGCAGGACGGGAGCGCGTGATTTTTACTCGTCCAAGGGTGAGGTGAGTCAGGCAGCGGTGCCTCTGGCGCCTGGCGCCGCTCCACCGGTCGCCGTCCAGGGCCCATTAATGTCCTCCTGCAGGACCGCTGCTACTTGTTGCCTGCTGCTGGGGAGTGTGAGCAGCTGGGTAGGTGAGAGATCGGTCCAGTGTGCACTGCGGCGCTCTCCCTCCCCCCCTCCCCTCCCATCCCCTTCCCCTGCTTGTCTTATTCTTGCCTCCTGCGGAACAATGTTGGGGGGCCTTCTCTGGAAGTCTGGATGCATTCGCGGGGTTCAGGCTTGTGAAGTGAGTTCGAGCGTTTTGGTGTGAGGCACGGTGCCTGCTCTTGCATCCTGGGTTCGCTGCGTTCAGGTCAGGATCTCTCTGTTCCTGCATTGCATTTCTGAATGTAAATTCTCTGCGCGCAATTTTCGTTCCTCATGCATTCTCTACTCTGCACTGAACAGTTCATATGTGGAACTCGGGGTTTCTTGACCGTCGAGTTTTGCTGGATTTCCTCTTTGTCTTACCACGGTTTTGTTTCACCGTCAAGCCTACTGCATTTGTTGGTAGGTTTCACAGCAGTTCTTGCTTGCAAGCTCAGATTCGTGTCACTGTTGCTACCATTCTTTTAACAAGCTCCCATCAAAGGGTTTTTACAAAACCGCAGGCTCCGAACTTGAGTTTTGCATTCGTGCCAGAAGCTCTTAGGGTGGGAAATTCACATTGGCAGTACGATATGATTAATTTACTGTTCCCGTGCTCTTATTGCATATTAATGCAATAATGCTATGCCCCGCGAGGCCGCGACCCCCTTTCTCTGTCTGTCATTTTCTTTGTCGGTCCCAACAGATTTGGGCTACGATCGAAATGCTTTTTATTTAAACAAGAGGAAACTAGACTCTGGGACCTTGTTTCTTTTCCTTTTCTATCTGAAGCGAGGTTATTCATCTCAGCCCATCACTCAATGTCGAATATTCTATTTACGATAAAACACGGACATGAGTCAGTTTAGTGACAGATTTGCCTTGTACTTTTATTATTACTCTTTGTTACTTCGAATTTGTGCTGAAAAAAAAAAATCTTGTGCAGGAAACTGGAAATGTTTTAGCATGCAAAGCAAGTCTCTCAGAGGAATCATTGCGCAACTACATTGCTCCACCTTGGGCCTTTCTGCTCTATTCGGCTCCACGAGAAAATCCTCATTGAAATCCTGACTAATCCTGTTTTGAACTGATAAAGTTTACCACAATACCAAACCAATCGTGAAAATATAGCGCTAGCTGAGCTCCAATGGATTGGCACCTTAGTATCCTTATCATGGCCGCAACATGTTTTGTTTTATTCCCAAGAAGCGAACAATCCTCACAGAGCGAGTTGTTGCAGCAGCTCAGGAAGCAGCTGGAGTACCCCAGGCAGCTGGATGCATGGGGAACCCCAAGCAGTGATCCCTGCTACATTCATCCCACCGCGGTGCTGGCTGTGACATGTGAGGGAAATGACATCACAGAACTTAAGATAATCGGTGACAGGATCACCAAGCCTCCAAAGTTCAGTGGCTATCCTGTTCCTAACGTCACCCTTTCAGAAGCTTTTGTTCTTGATTCGTTTGTTACTACGTTGGCAAGGTTGTCTACCTTGCGGGTTGTCATCCTGGTGTCTTTGGGCTTATGGGGTCCCCTCCCAGATAAGATTCACCGCTTGTCTTCACTTGAAGTGCTTGATTTGAACTCCAATTTTTTGTATGGATCTATCTCTCCCAAGCTTTCAGTCATGTCAAAGCTCCATACCATGACACTGGATGGTAACTACTTCAATGAAAGTGTGCCAGACTGGCTTGACTCGTTCTCAAACCTCACTGTTCTTCGGTTGCAAAGTAACAGGCTCAAGGGGTGCATTCCAGCATCAATCGGTAAAGCTGCCATGCTTACGGAGCTCGCCCTTGCTGGCAATAGCATCTCAGGGGATGTTCCAAATTTAGGCAACCTAAAGAATCTTGAGATGCTTGATTTAAGGGACAATCAGTTGGATGGAAAGCTTCCAGAAATGCCTACATCATTGGTAACTATCTTACTCAGCAAGAATTCGCTAAAGGGTGATATCCCTGGGCAGTTTGGTAAGTTGAACCGGCTTCAGCACCTTGATCTGTCGTTCAACTTTCTTGTGGGAAATCCTCCTGAAGAACTCTTTGCTCTCCCCAATATCAGTTATCTTAACTTGGAGGCAAATATGCTTACTGGATCCTTATCGAGTAGCTTAACATGCAGCAGTACTCTAGGCTTTGTTGACCTGTCCACTAACCGACTCACAGGTGATCTGCCTGCTTGTCTGAATGGCAATTTGAATAACAGGGTCGTTAAGTTTGATGGGAATTGCTTTACTGCTGACCCTGCTCACCAGCATGAGGCTAAATATTGCCAACAATCTCGTAAGGGGAGAGGATCAAACAAGGATGTTGGACTTGTAGTCACTGTTGTTGGCATTTTATTTATTGTGCTTGTGTTTTCTCTGGTATTAATGACTTCAAACAAAAGAAGCTGTCAGAAAGTTCTTGTGGAACAACAGTTCCTGCAAAAGCATAAGCAAGAAAATTTGGTTTCAGGAATGTCTTCAGAACTACTAGTGAATGCAAGTAAGAGCCCCCCTGTTATCAGTTATTAAACTTTATGATAGTGACTATTTATCGGCTTACATAAAAGAAGAATTAGATAGTCTGTTTCTACCAAGTTACGAATGTCTGAATGGTGTTGCATTATTACATTACTGCCATTTTCATAGAATCGTTTGACATTCCAATAGTGTATATGTAGAAAAATAATGATGGTACTTTACATTGGTACAAAATCTGAATTCTTCATGCATGCATGAACCTTAATTTCTCATAATGATAGTACTCATATCAGCTTATTTATTCCTTTGAATACTCTCCTTTTCAGGGTGCATATCTCAAGCTGTCAAGTTAGGAACACAAATACAGCCATCGTATCATATATTCTCTTTAGAGGAACTCAAGGAAGCAACAAAAAGCTTTGAACGGTCAGCATTTTTAGGCGAGGGAGCAATTGGAAAGGTTTGTTGCCATATTTTTAAGATTCATACTTTTGTTTACAAAAATGTGAAGCAGTTAATACTTAAGAATGTTCTGTTCTTCAATATTGAGTATGGTTTAAACAGTTTTTTTTAATCACAGCACAGTAGAAATGTTGGTTACAGTAGTATGAATAGCATTTCACGGCCTTACTTTCATTTGTCATATTATCTTATTTTTCAGCTATACAAAGGAAAACTAGAGCATGGCACCCTTGTTGCCATAAGATGTTTGGCATTACACCAGCGATATTCAATTAGGAATCTAAAGCTTCGTTTAGATCTCCTTGCGAAACTTCGCCACCCAAACTTGGTTTGTCTCTTGGGCCACTGCATTGATAGTGGAGTTGATGAATCAAGTGTGAAGAGGGTATTTCTTGTATATGAATATGTCCCTGGTGGACCTCTCTCTTCTCGTATTTCTGGTAATAACCTAAATTTAAATATGCAGAAGTAAATTTGAATGAAACAATGCAATTTCTTTTGCCCAATTGGTTATTTACATTGCAGTTTCTTCTTTTTTTTTCTGTCAGGTTCTAGTCTAGAGAAGACCCTAAAGTGGTGTGATAGGCTGCAGGTGCTGATTTCCATAGCTAAGGCTGTTCATTTCCTACATACAGGAATAATTCCTGGTTCCTTGTATAATCGGCTAAAATCTTCTAGTGTTTTGCTTGACGAGCAACTTATGGTAAAATTGAGTGACTATGGATTATCAATAATCACAGAGGAGATATATAAACATGAGGTGGGTTTGTCGTTCTGAATGAATGTTCCTTCCTGCTCTCTTCACGTATTTATTAAATGTTGGTAAAGCAATTTCAAGGGCAAACTATCCTGTTATTTAGTATAAATTACTTACTGCTGGTTGTTTGCAGGTAGTAGAAGCGAAAAGATACCTACAAAACAGTGCTGCAGAAATGTATGTCCCAGCTGTACAAATGCAGCTAAGCTTGATCTGTGTGCATATTCCAATTGTACCTAGATTAATTTCACATGCACAGTGACAGATTTTAATGAAGAGTTCACTCCACTTACAAATGCATTATAATAGAAAAATAATGGAATTTTGGTTTTAAGGTTCATGAATGTCCATAATTAATGCTGATCCAAATAGAAAATGTAACATGCATTTTTGTTCTTTGTAGGGAAGATGCGGAAGATGATGTGTATTCCTTTGGTTCTATTCTACTGGAAGTACTCATGGGCCCAAAATTACATGAAAAAGGCGGTCCTTATGTTTTAAGTGATTTGGTATATTCCCCTTCATATTGACCCTTCAAAATTAATAATAGTGACTATCGATCAAAGTTTTCTTGATGCTGTGTATGTTGCTTATTTGCAAGTTAATTTTAGGCAGTTTGAATACTTAATATCTATTCTCCAGGTTGCAATTTGACTTAACGCTACATCATTGTTTTCACAGAGTAACATCTGCAAATTACCTGGAACCATGTTTAGTTGCATTTTTCATTTTCTGAGTAGGATGAACCATCTAGCGGGTTCATAATTCTGGTAAATAAAATTTATTGGACCGTAAGGATAAAGGCGAAATTTCTGGAATATTAGAAAAAAATAAAATTTCCTGATAAATATTTTTTCATGATTTTGCTAGAAACAATCTCTAAAACACCATAAATCTCAATTCTGTGTATAACAGGTACATCAATATATCACAAGTTTAGTACATTAGATGATTCATTACAAGATATATTGGTGAAAATGATGATCGCTCCCCGGCGATAAGCACGAAATTTCAGCGAAATTTCGGCGAAAAAGTTTTCCCATTCTAACCCAATTGATGAATGATTAATTCTCACTGATATATGTTTAGCCTTCATATCTGTGTCTGTGTGACTGAAGCCAAACATGTTCATTGATCTGATCATACAAGTACATCTACTGGGGAAAGTTACTTGAACTCTCTTACAAATATTAGATTGTGTCTGCAGGCCGTGTCAATTTCAAGCCAGGAAGAGCTTGAAGAAGTTCTGGATCCAGTCGTTATAGGCACTTCATCACATGACTCCCTGTCCATAGTGGTTTCCATCATGATCAAATGCCTATCTGTCAAATCCTCAACTCGACCTTCCATTGAAGAGGTTCTCTGGAACCTGCAATACGCTGCACAAGTCCAGGTGACATCTGACGGCGATCAGAGATCAGAGGTTTCTTCTCAAGCATGTTAACATACCTGAAAATAGCGACATGGAGGTGATCGTGATCCTGCATTCGTGCTCTCCTTCTCTTGTATATGAGTGCCATTGCTACTGTGTTGTGTAAAGCTTCGAGCATTTTGCCATGAATTTGAGACATCCATCACCAATCGAGAAATGCAGATTATGCTGCAATCTTGGGTATTGTTTGTGATTTTGGTGATTGAACAGTAGTGTAGCTATTGAGACTAATATAATCATCAAGATGTATCTTTGTACATTTTCTAGGTTTAAAGGATGATATAGAAGCTATCCTAATGACCGCAAAATGTGATCACTCCTATTTTAAAGCATACAAATGCCGGCAAAGAAACTCGGACAAAGAATTGTAAAGAAATGATGCAAAAAACAATCAAGACAGTTGTACTAGTCAATTCGTTGATAGCTTATGCATCCACCGTATGAGTTGGTGACCACCATAATAGTCGATGCCTACAAGTATGCAGTAAAGAAGACATCAGGACCGGTGAACCACCTTAATTAACTTGGCTTAAATACGAATTAGCATGAGTATAAACACACAATCGACTAAGACATGGTGCTTCAACTAAATCAATCAGGGGCACTTGGGTATCACGTCCCGCAAAGGTCACCGTTTCCTGGACTATTTGCAACCTCACACGATGGTGAGTACTCAGAATACATGGATCTCGTCTCAAATTGAGTACAAAGACTAATTATAAGTTTTTACGGCACAAATGTTCTATCACAATGGAAGGTTTTATAAACAACTCGGTTCGACTACATCATCCTATCACAGAGCCATTACAAGATGTAACCCAGAGCACACAAAAGAACACTGATCGGCTGAGCACAAGAAGTCGGCCGATCAAACAATACTTAGCCGGTTCAGAATAAGCAATCGGTTAGGCACAAAAGAACTCCAATTGCCTAGGAAGGCGGATCGGAAATGGCCTATCAGCTATGCAAAGAAATTGGCTGCACTCCTATTCGTAACGAACTCCAAACGCCACCCATCGGGCAACTCCACTAGCCAGATGCATGAAGCATCGGATGCAGCCGGATTGGTTGAAACCATCGAAGCCACAAGCAATGCTGAGTATACTAATACTTTCAAGACTTATCCGATCGATATTGATAAAAAAATCTAGACTCATGCAAGCTATTTGGCTAGTGGGTTTGTTTTTGCCAAAAGCGACTATTTTTTAATCCTTCCTTTCAATATTTTAGCCAGATTTATCTATTCATCTCATCGGCTAGATTTAGCAAAGGAACTGAAACATTGCACTTGAGTTAGATTCTCATCATCGTCAAGTTCATTGTCCTCCATCAACAACTTTTCTATTCAAGTTGTTACTCATAGTGACAAAAAGACAAAAAGTAATCACGATATCCATGTGAGGCGCATGAATCGATTCGAGTTTTACTCTGTAGAGGGTAACCCAATGAACACATCAACAAAATCAGTCCTAGACTTCTCATGTGACAACCCTTCCCTTAGCACTCCGCACCGCAACCCACACCCACCCAGGCCCATTGAACCTGCCCTACAGACCCTAGGACCTAGCCTGTGCAGCAGGCAAATCCGGTATTCAACTCTCCCTTCAAACAGGGTGAGTGTTGATGGCTCTTAGTTATAAATATTCTTTGTCAACTAAGGCTGTGTTCAGATTCAGAAAAAACTACTTCTCCAATAAGTTTTTCCTATTAATCCCACTCACAGAACACGCTTCCCAGTGCACTATTCATCTAGAAAAGGTACTTTTTATTTCCAATCTGAACACAGCATAAAACATAAAACAATAAGGAAAACTAGAAAGATGACTCTCCTGTAGTGCCTTGGACTGCTTTCTGTATTCGTGTCTTGACCTCGTTCGATCAAATCGTGGCCCAGAACGAGTATAAGAGACATGCCCTTGATCTTTTCAGGTATCAAAGCTAAGGCTATCCGTGATCCTTAGACCCCTCTCTTCTCATCAGGACGGGTCTAGGGATTGACATGGAACATGGTTTCGGATACGCTGGACAGGACAACTTCTTGGGCATTAGAGAACCAGGTTCGCAATTTAACTCTTACCATGGAGTTCTTGATTTCTTTCAATGTTGAAGCGACCACTTCTGACACAAAAGTTTTCTTCAATAAGGATTTTGTCATGTCTGCAAAAGAGTTTAGTGTTGCTCTAGATTTTTCAAATAAGTGTTTTATTGATCTCGATCATCTGGCAAAGCACCACTGCACGATCATAGCTCATGGTAGGACGCTATTTCGAGGAGCCTGTGAGCAACAAGAACAACATTGTTTCTATTCACAACCCCACTCTTCATTTTCGAGCTAAGTGGATTGCTATGGTACTTCACCCTCGTGCCGAGTTGCGTCTTTGCGGTTCTTCTGAATTGGTCTTCCTTTATGCCATGCCAATAAGGTGGATTTTCTCTTGTCATGAGTACGATTAGTCACTGGCAAAGGTTGGTCACGGGTGGGAGCCTGAAAGGATCAAGATGCCTAACGGTGGGGGGGGGGTGAATTAATCTTCTAAAAAAACCCTATGCAACAAGCATAATCACCCCATGTGCCTAGGAAGTGGTTTGTGAGACTATCTAGTCCAGAAAAAGGAGTTTTGTAACCTAGGTCCAATCCTAAGCTAGCATGACAAGTTTATGAATTGAAATGCTTGAAAGTAAACTTGCTCAAAGTAAAGAGAAGGATAGAAAACCGATTTTCCCGAGGTATCGAGGAGTCAGCAACTCCCTCCTAGTCCTCGTTACAGCACTAGCACAAGGTACTGCTCTCCCTTGATCGCGCAAGGATCAAGTACTCTCATAGGGGATATCCATTCCACACTCCGGGACGATGGACTTCAATACTGTGTACACCTTCTTGAGGCTTCACACAATCTCCTCGTGAGCTCACCAAGATCACCACCACCAAGCCATCTAAGGTGATGCCCAGGAAACTCACGTACCTAGCTCTCCATAGGTGTTTGAACTGATATCTGCCTCTCCAACGAGTAATAGTGGGTACATGGCTTACCCGGCGTTAGTATTGTTGGAAACTGGAAACTAGTGACACTACTACAAAAAACATTTTTAGAGACGGACAAAATGTATTTTCAGAGGCGGTTTTTGTGTCCGCCTCCGAACTAGCGTGTTAATGGGATATTTTAGGAGGCGGGCATGTGTCCGCCTCTGTTAATCAGGAAAAAACAAATCAAAAACCCTAGATGAGCCCGACGAGCCCATCTAGGCCCGCCGAGCACATCCAGGGCGTTGACGCTGGATCCGTGGCCGACGACGCAGATCCGCCGCCGCCGCCTGCACCTCACCTGCTTCTCGCCGCCGCCCAGCCCTGCAGCTCGCCGCCACCTTGGTCCCCTGCGCGAGCCCGCTACCTTGGGCCTCCTCCTCCACAGATCCACGCCACCGCCTTGCCCCTCCTTAGGTCCACGTCACCGCCGCCGCCGCCGCCACCTTGGCCCCTGTCTTTGCAGATCCGCTGCCGCCTTGGCCCACTGTTCCGTAGATCCGCCGCCGCCTTGGCCCTCCTCACATCCACGCCTCCACCGCCTTGGCCCTCTCCTACATGCGGACGGCGCCGCCGCTGCCAGTGGAGAGAGTGGAGGAGGCGCCGCCGCTGCCGGTGGACGGAGGGGGAGGGGCGACACCGGAGGTGGAGGGGGAGCGGCGACGCCGGTGGTGGAGGGGGAGGTGCGACGCCTCCACCACTGCCAGTGACAGAGGAGGACGGGCGCCAGGGGAGAGACACAGAGGGGTGAGAGAGAGGGAGGGTGAGAGAGTGGATTGAGGAATGAAAACCCTAAGTGTCATATATATAGTGCGTCGTAATATCGGGCTGAATGGGCCTGCTGGGCCACAACCTTTTTAGGAGGCGGGCCTTTTAAGTGACCGACTCCGAAAATCTATTTACAGAGGTAGACAACTTAACACGACCGCCTGCGAAAATGGATGATTTTCCGAGGCGGTTATTTTAAAATGTCCACCTCTGTAAATCAATTTTTGAAGCGGTCACATGTAAACGCTTCCGTAAATAAAAAATGTCCGTCTCCGTTAATGCTAGACATAAACGGAGGCCGACAGGATTTGTGTTCGCCTCTGAGCCCTTTTTTCTAGTGTCCTCTAAAATGTTTTTTTGTAGTAGTGTGATTGTAGATTGAGGAGCAGTTCAACCATTTTATGGTGGGTCAAGGTAAAGGTTGTCACATATGCCCCAACACGTATCATGTGATTAGGCGACACCTTGCAAGGTTAATTAAATTGAATCGATTCATCGCATATCTTGAAAAAGAGAAACTTGGTCTCTCTATCATATCATATAAAAGACATAAAATGTGCTTTATGTTATTGTTGTGTTGTAAATGATAAGTATTATTCTCTCGTGTTAAATTTATGTTCGTTATGCAAATTTAGAAAATAAATGTTACTGCATAATTTTGTACTAAAATGTTGACAATAAGGACCCTCTCTTAGTAGCTTTTTTGCAAAATAAAAACGAGTAGCAAAAAGCCTTGCATGCTAGGAGGCAGCTAACTATATACCAATAGTCAGGTAAGTTTTGCTGAGTATTTATATACTCATCCTTGGTGTTGATAATTATTTCAGGTCCTGATGATGTTGATTTTTGCCTTTACTGCGCTAATTTTGTTCATTGTGAAGCTGATGGTTGGGTCCTAGTTGAGCCTGATCAGTGTTAATGTCTTTTGTATCGGAACATTCACTCGTGGATGGCTGTGTATAATTAGCTATATATTGATGTTCGCCATCATCGCTAGACATGCTTTTATCTCAATATTTATTTCTGTTGTCGTTTAAAACTATGTTTAATTTATGTCATCGCACTCTGATATGGACAACTCTTATTTGAACTCAGATTGTATCGTATTTTATTTGAACTTCTGTCACAGTTGGATTATTTGCGCTCAACATTGTGTGAGGTTGTTTCGATCGGATTATGTGTGAATTGCGGGCTGTCAAATTAAACCATTAAGTGTGGGACCTGATGTGTTCAAATGATGGTCATTACACTCAATTTGACATTTAATTTGGCGCCACACATAGTTCACGTGATTCTGCTATCGATCTCAATCCTCTGGTCATATCACCCACTGTATTCATTCATTCATGTGGGAACAGAACATGATACATAATTCGTTGTGTAGATATAGAGTTCAAGGCTTCCACGTGTGTATGACGTGTATGATACATCAGAGCACAGCATAGATGAGCGAACCACAGTGAGGCTACCAACTTATTTAGATTAAAAGTCCACAAAATGCCACCTCCATCCTAGTATTCATGGTTTCATAAGGATTATGGATACACCTCGATTATTGATCGAACACCCAAGACCGGTACTATTTTGTAGTCACTGAATCCAGCTTCAGAAAAAATATTCTTCCACTGTTGCTCATCTCGTTCCATGCCATTGATAAACATCATATATACATCGAACATGGCCTGCATCTCTTTGTGCTTCAAGTCTGATGGTCCTGCCCCAATCACTATGTTTATTATTATCACCTTTCCACCAGATTCTCTTTGAGGAATAGCCTTTTTGCAGTTCTTCAATATTTTTACACATTCCTCATGGTCCCAGTCATGCAAAACCGACTAAAACATAGGAAACATTCCACTCAAATATGGTTCATGTTTACAATATACAAAACAGATAAGGTGCTTTAATACTACTATAGCTATCGAATATACCATTCTTTTCTGAATAAATTCAATATATATATGTCCTGACCATTGTGCTGTGTACCACACATGCGTATACTTCACAGTATACTCCCTATGTTCTTTACACTTTTTAGTACTTTTATTTTGGTTCTTTGTGTCCACCAATAACTAACCACGTCTTCAAAATTGCTGTTTCTAGTAATATGAATGTGCTGATAAAGACGAATCTAGTATGAATGCAATATTTATATTGTTCGACTGTAAACTTTCAACAAATTACTGGCCAAACAATATATTTTTTTATGGCACAGATTCTAGGAAGAATTATCATAGTAAATAAGGAAGCAAGTATATCTAATAACTTTGAATAATGATACAAAAGACAGCTAAAGGATTCCTTCTTGTGCAGTACAGAGTTTTTAATCAGTGGAGTTGTTACTAGTGCTAAGGAGTTATCGTTTTTAGTTATGTGTTAAAATAATTGAATTGGAAATTGGAACCTTTTATGTCTATGTGCTCTTTAATGGATGGTTGTAGAAACAAAGAAATTATAACTTTTTTATGTTGCTGTAACTGAAGTTGGCGCTTCCGATTCTTATTATCCGATAATGTGAACATTATAGAAGTACATTTTTTCTCTTTTCAGATTTACACATAAATTGTAAAAAGATATGAACGTCAAGACAAGTTACTATGAATCATACAGGAATCAAGATAATTTTTTCCTAGAGACAGAGCACTAGGAGACTAAGAAGAGTACCTTCAACAGTACAGCATTTGCATGTGGAATGCTCTCAAACATATCGCCAGTGATAAATTGCACGCCCGTGTCAGCTGGAGCCTTGGCAATGACGTGGTCAAGATCCAATACGCTACATTTGACTTGCGGAAACGCCTTTGAGATGGCTTGGGCCGCTGCACCGATGCCTCCACCGACGTCGATGAGTGAGCTTATTCCCTGGAACACTTCTGCACGCTGCTTGATGGCGATATCCACGATGAATTGGCTGTCTGAAGCCAACCCATTGTTGACGAGTGCATCAAAGGTTGCATCATGTTTGGTCATCTCCCAGATGGCCCGGCCATGCGTCAGCTTGAAGATAGACGGGTCTGGGAGCTCGTACTGGTACCATGCACCAAGGTCAAAGAAGGGGGAGACAATAGTGGGATTGAGGACCATGGCTGTCAAAGGAGTCTGTGAGCCGATGAGAAGGCGGGACACTGAAGTCAGAGCATAGATGGGCTGGCTGCCATCAGCCAACGGGTTCTGGATGCTGAAGACATTGGTGGTTGTTAGGACGCGCATGAGGCGACGCAGGCTGGGAATCTTGGACGGATGGAGATCGAGCTTGGTGAGTATTTGGGGAAGGGTCGCGGCACCACCATTGAGATCGATGGCATCAGCAATGCCAAGGTCTAACGCGGACTTGAGTGCCATGGACTTCATGAAGGAGAAGGTAGTATGCCAGAGTTCGAGCTGCGCATCAAGCAAGCCCTGGTCCATGCTATTGGTGAGCTCCATGGTGCACTGATACTGCTGAATTTCCTTTGTGATAGGTGGACAGAACGGGGCAGAATGTGTCCCTTTAAATAGATGTACATGGGTTTTCCAATTAGCTGTAAACGTCTGAGATATTTTTTTTTGTAATATTACTGTATCATCGGTGTCACTTAACAACGTCAACTTCATCAGCATTAGCATTACTACCCAACGTATAATGTTTGACATGTCTAGCCAACTGAAAGGATAATGCTTCAATTAAGTTCTACATATATATGTTTGCTGCCAAGAGTAGGTTGATAATGCGCCTACCCAATATTTATTTGTCACATGATAAAAAATCGTACATGCTTTAGATGTACCTAGCTGCCAAGGAATAAACGGCATTAATTATTCATCCTCATAAACTCGTGCTAGATTCAATAATAGTTCTTACAACTCTCGTTTGACAACCAACGTTACTCAAGTTATCTATGATTAGGCCTGTGTCAATGTCACCATATCTGTCCGTATGGGCCACCAACATTATTGATGAACGTGTAGCTGATCAATCAGTGTCATCGTGTCTGCTTCTGTCTCTGGGGCGTCTCTCATTTTAGTCTTTTAAACATTTTTGCAAGACACTACCCTCATTTCTCTTTAATACAAACAAGGAAGGACTCTGTTGGGGATCTCACTCCGCTAAGAAGCCGAGAGTAGACCTGTCGTTGGGGAGGGCTTGGAGCACCCAAATCCACATCTGCTATTAACCATACCCACTTCAGACTAATTTTACCTATACCCAATTAAAGTGGGTAATACCCATTGGGTGTGGATTATCCAAGAGAAACCAATGGAGAGAGAAGCAGAGGGTGGAGTGATGGAGATTGGGCAGCGGTCTCTGCCTCCGCCGCCAGCGAGGGCCCATCGTTCGAGAAGCACCAGCTGATGCTCGTCCTCCAGCAATGGTGCTCTGGGAGGTCAGGGACCCCTCGCCGCCGACCATGGCAACGAGCTTGTCCTCCGAGAGGTGGTACAGGGTGTGGATGTACCGCACCGTCGTCGTCAACCTCGACCACACCGCCGTCACTGCGTCTGAGGTCCTCGTGCCAGGCCCTGTGACCCCACCGCCACGCTGCTCATCGCCGAGGTCCACGCACGCCTCTCCGCCGCCTTGCCGCCGGAGAACGAGTTCATGGATCCACGCGGGGTGACCCGGCGCTTACTGGTTATAATCTTTAGACATGCATTCGCTGCTGCTTGTCACCGGGATTTCGGGGCATTGGTGCTCGATCCAGTGCTTACCTCTTGTGCGGACGATGCGGTTCAGGAGAGGAATATCTCACTGCCGCCGCCGGCCAGCGTGCCGAGCTGCCCCGAGCAGGCGAGGCGAGTGTAGGGATGGCAGCGGGTAGGGTAAGGTGCGGGTAAAGCAAATACCCGTCCGCAGCCATAGCCGTGCACTATAGTTGTACCCTTACCCTCAAAGGGATGTGGTAAAATTTCGTACCCGTGCCCGTACCCGCAGGGTACCCGGCGGGTATGGGCAACCCTTGGGTGAGACTAAAAAATACATCAACTATTTCATTCCAATGAGTACGATAATAAATTTAACAACCACAATGAAGTATAAGCCACAAATATAGCTCAAACATCATAAACTCAAGTACTTCAAACACATAGATTGTGTACTGTCTCACACTTACACAATGACACAACTAACATTGTGTACTAAAGTACACACTACACAAGCTGACAAGTATACATAGTTACAGACCGACTCACTCACACTAAAAAAATCAAAAGACTTCAAACACACAGATTGTCTCACAGAGTATTTGGACTCCTGGTAGTTTTTGTTGTTGTGAGGGTTGGGTGCGGGTTACCCGCGCGCGAGATTTTGTACCCTCAGTGTACCCGCGGGCGAAAATTTCTACCCGTGCCCGTGCCCATGGGTGAGATTTCATACCCATACCCTTGCCCATCGTGTATGATACCAGCGGGTACAGATTGCCATCCCTAGGCGAGTGCGAGTAGCAGAGGACGACAACGCTGCAGTCGACGATGTGCTCGTCTTGGCCGGTATCCACAGGTATTTTCCTACCCATACCCGTAGATTAACCAGGTATTTTCCTACCCATACCCGACTAGGGATGGAAAATCAACCCGCTAGTGCGGGCACCCATAGGTTTTAGACCCGACGGGTGCGGGTGTGGATATAAAATTGCACCCACGGGCGCACCCGCACCTGAGAATCACGGGTGCGGGCGCGGATTTGATATTTCACCCGTGCGTGTACCCGCACCCGCCCGTAAATTGTAAAAGCCACATTAGGTTAGGCCTAGCCCAACAAAAAAAACCCTAGAATTACTACTACCCCAACCCCTCCCCATCTCCCTGCTGCAGCCCACATTAGGTGCCTTGCTTGGATATGTATGCAAGAGGGCCAAGTTACATAAGTTTTCCTTGGGTTTATGGGTATTTCTTGGAGGGGCATTTCTTGTTCTCTTGAGTGTGCTTTCTTCATATGCAGGTATGGTCTCTTGAAATCAACAATTCATCGAAACTTATGGAAATATTAGTCATGAGCTTCTCCCTAGGTTTAGTGCTTGTTTCCTGCAGGT
The DNA here is from genome assembly GCA_015342445.1 of Digitaria exilis. Lineage (NCBI taxonomy): Eukaryota > Viridiplantae > Streptophyta > Magnoliopsida > Poales > Poaceae > Digitaria > Digitaria exilis. The sequence continues at coordinate 1,375,585 of JACEFO010001803.1, forward strand.
GTTGATGGTTTATATTAGTACTTAATGACTATCACACTAGTAGAAAAGGTACATCTCTTGATATTTCACTATTAACATTCTGAAATCGCATCATCAAAGATACCCCTGAAATTGCGGAATCGTAGGGAGCAACCATCAGCCACTTCAGAACAATGCTGAAGCTAAAAATACTATCAACGAACAAAATTCATCTCATCAACAAATGTTGCGCCACCTACAAATATTGTACACGAGGCTCGTATTCCGTTAAAAAACCGATGGGTCACATCTTGCCATTAGAACCATGGGTCCACAGAGGCTCTAGCATGTCTATGTGGCTACCATGTTGACCAAGGGTGATGCAAGTCTGGTCAAACAAGTCAGAGATGGGTGCACGTGTACAGGGTCCACCAACAAGGAGTGACCCAATGTCTCACATGTCCAAGTCAACCACATAGGTGGGACCCGACATTCCACGTGTCTGGCATCCACCATAGAGTTGCGATTTAGCGGTCCACGTGTATGGGTTTCACCAGAGAAGAGGGACCCAGATTCCCACGTGTAGAGGGCCCATCGGAGATGTGGGACCAGTCGGTTGTCCACGACAGCGCTGGACTGGCGAGACCCGGTGCTCCATGTTTACGGGTTCCACCAGACAGGTACGACCCGATAGTCCAGAGAGGCCATGGCGGAGTTCGCTGGAGGGGACGAAGCTGATAGACTCTAGATGGAGGATGTCGCGTGACGGAGGTATAAATCCCCGTTTGGGCTAGGGATGCGATGGATTGGTGAAATATTTCCTCCGACGCAACGTTAGACAAGGTGGGGGCAGGGAAGTGTCTGATGCTGAAGAGACGAACCCCAACTAATGAAAATACGTAGCTAGCTTGCTAACTCGCGCAGACAAGGGATCCCGAAGATGAATAGTAATAAACCACTAACTACTTGAAGTAAAGAAGTAAATTAGCGAGACACTAAGGGTAGACTAGAAACTTGCTCAGGATATTTATACCTTAGGCTTGTTTCCTCGGAGTGGATACAAAAGGAGGAGGTAGAGAAAACACCCAACTCTTCTCCGAAGCCTGGCTATGAACCGGGACCTCACTCCACACTCTCCCTATTCTACAAAACTACAACTATATGTATATCAAAGTGACACTTCTTCTCCTCTAGAGTGGTGTATTCAGAATAGCCAGGAGAGTGTCATTTTATAGCAGCAACAGGTCGGTGGGGGCTGGAAACCGACCAAGTGAACCCACCGAGGAAGTGGGCCCTGGGCCGAGTCAGTGGCTGGCCAGCCGGCCTACCCTTGGGCCGGCCGGACGTGCCCTGTCGCCCGATGCACTGCCCATCCTTCTGGATGTCCTAGATGTTCTCCTAGTGTCGGCAATGTAGGTGGTTGCATGCGCGGGGTCGGTTTGGACCGGCAAGTGGGCCCCTTAATCCGAGCCTGATCCTTTCACTGCCCCTGTATCAAACTAACGGCGATCTCCTAGCTCAGCATACGTAGAAGTGTGTTTCTTGCGTTGAGTGGCTGACACAACCGGGTTGGCTGAGGTGGCCGGCTGGCCGGCCAGGCAGGCACCAGGCCCAGTTCGGCTGTTTTTCTCCATTCCTTCTTTCAAATAAACATCAAAACTTGTGGAATTTGTCCGGGTAAAAATATTTATTGTATTTTAGCACTAGGATGGTTCATTTTAGTTGGAATGTTGACGAGTTTTCAGTAGTAAATTAGGCAATTATCACTTGTCAAAACCGACCAGGCAATGGACGAGCAACAAGTATATGAGGTAGTGTCGGATTTGGCCACTGATGACGAACAGGAGCATGCAGGCGCCTGGTGTAGACAAATGAATAGCTGGGAACAAGCCTAGCCCAGTCTCAAAAAACAATAGGTGCTTTTCTGGGATGCCAGAGCCGTCCGGAGGGGGAGCGCATGCCCCTGAAGAAGTTGTAGAGGGTGGTGTTAGGGAGTCAGTCCCGCCCGGTCCAGCTGTAGCCAAATAAGGGAGACCAGGAAAGGGCACTGAGGCACCATCACCTAATGCAAGTGGTGCTGACGTGGATGGACCAAGCATAGAGCTCCTGTCAGGTTGAGGAGTCGGCGACGATCACGGTTGCTCAACGCCCATGGAGGATGGAACTTCCGCGGGAACGATTCATCGACGTGGAGCAGAAGCTGCGGGGTTAGTAGCACAAGGCACTAAATCCATGTCGTCAGGAAGAAGAAAATCAAAAGAGGAGACGGTGGGAACCGAAGTAAACGAGGCAAAAGGAAACACCGTGTTTCATACGGGTAGACAACATTCATCTCACAAGGGGTATCGTTGCCTTGACTTGTCTGGTTGAAGACATAATAATATGTTTAGAGATAATAATATGACGAGTAGACAAGTCAAGGCAACGATACCCCTTATGAGACGAATGGTGCCCTAGAAACACGCAAGCTGTGGAGCGGGGGCGAGCTTGTCTGCGGCAGTAGCCTGAAGGGTCGGATAGCAAAGGCATCCGAAGACACGAAGGAGGCTATACTCAGGAGGCGCACCATAGAGGCAGGTATATGGAACCTGAGGTCTGATTGAAGAGGAAGGGCGTCTATTTAACAGATACGTAGCAGCAGCCAGGGCCTCAGCCTAGTAGGAGGGTGATAATGAGGCTTGGAACAAGAGGGTACGAACAGAATAGTTAAGCGTGTGCAGAACACGTTCAGCCTTGCTGTGGGGAGGTGTAAGGCCAGGTGAGACGCAACAATTTACCAAACATATAAGGGGAAGACTTGGTGGCATTGTTAACAAACTATGTGTCGTTGTCAGCCTGAAAACACTTCACGGGAAGGTTGAACTGGGTGTATGCACAGGATATGAAATTAATCGTGTGTTCGTGAACCTCAGACTTATGCACGAATGGAAAGGTCCAGCAGTAGTGTGAATAATCATCAAGAATCACCAAATAATATGAATTATCCGAAATGCTAGCGACAGGAGACGTCCAAATATCATAATGCAAAAACTCAAAAGGTGCAACAGTATGAGAGACTGATGAACTAAAAGGTAGACACGAGTGTTTTCCTAACAGACAAGAGTGGTAGAGAGAGCCATATACTTTTTTACAAGAAATCAAATGTTGCTTATTGAGAACGTCAAGCACTGTTGCACTCGGATGACCAAGACGCTTGTGCCACAGGGAGGATGAGACAGCAGCGAAGGCGGAGGCTGTGGCAGGTGGCGTGGCTGGTAGGGTGTGTGGGTCCCTATTGACAGAGAAATCAAAAGCGTCAAACTCAATGGAACAACTATTGTCACGGGTTAATTGTTGAATGGAAAGTAAATTGCGAACGATGGAAGGTGCGACAAGGACATTGTTAAAGGCAAAGTTAGACATTTTGGTGTGGAGAATGGAAGGACCACTAGATGTAATGGGAATTTTAGTGTCATTGCCTACTAAAATGTATGAAACAGACGGAAGAAGGCCATGAAGTAGTATACCATCAGTAGACGACATGTGGGCGGAGGCGCTGGAGTCAACGATCTAAGGAGAGTTTTCTTGCATGGACATCTACTGAGGGCAGCAATCAGCCCAGCCTGATCCCAAGACTGGGTCGGAGGTTGCTGCTGCTAGACGTAGGCTCTCGGTGGTGAAATGTTGAGCGGGGCGAAGTCAGTGTGAGCCTAGGGGGCCTGGCCAAGCACACTAGCAAGGGTGCGCCAGGCCTGGTTGCTCCAGGAGGTGCCCTGACCGACCTGTTGTTGCCTAGACCAAAGGAGAGACACAGACCCAGGGGCCAGCGGGAGATCCGACAGGGGGTCCGCGGCTCTGTTGTCCGCTATAGTAGGGCTTCTTGCCGCCCGTCTTCTGCTTCTACTTCCCATTGGAACACTGCTGGTGCTGCTGGACAGCATCGGATACAAAGGAGTGGCAACCGAAGAACAGTAAGAGGGGACAGTGTGGGCAGCCAGGGTTAAGGCCAACACGTTCTTCGGTTGATTCGCCAGACGCAGCTCCTTGAAGAGAAGGTGGTTGCGAGCAGAGGCGAAGGATAGGTTGTCCAACGCGACAATGTTGTCCGTAATGTTGGAGTACTGCGGACTGAGACCGCGCAGCAGGTTCAGCACTAGAGTGGCTTTAGAAACTGGTTGGCCAACGTCGCGCAGAGTGTTGGCGATGGTCTTGACACGGGGGCAGTATACATTGATGGAGGAGCTGCCCTAACTCAATTAATGAAATTTATGAGTTGGGAAGATGGCGCGAGGAGCCTTGTTTGCCTCGAAGAGGTTCTCAAAGGTGACCCAGAGCTCTCGTGCAGTCTCTCCTCGGAGCCCTTCAAGAGGTCATGGAAGTTCTTGGGGACAGACCTGAAGATCCAATTGCAGACGTAGTAGTCGGCCATCTGCCAAGCGGAGTCGACCGACAGAGGGGGAGGAGGCTAGGTGATGTGTTGCAGAATGCCGAATTTGCCGCACAAGAATAGAAGGAGGACCACTTGCCGAAGTTGAAGTGCTTCAGGTCTAGAACTGTGGGGACATGGGTCTTGATGGAGACAGTGGTGTAGGGGTTGATGAAGATGGCGCCCGCGGCGTCACCACCAGAGGCATGAACTTGAATACTCGATCTACATGGCACGACAGGAGTCCTGATCTGGAGAAATCGAGGACGGGAAGGAGGAGACCGATATAGATCGGTTTGGGTGGTGAGGGAGAGAAGTACCGAGCAGAGGATCGACGTCGAGGGCATCCTCGGGAGGTGAATGTGGCGTGCGTCACGCGTTCTAGGAGGGGCCTGTTTCACTCGTGCATCTTGAGCGAGGCGAGGAGACAGAGGTGCCCCTGTGGTGCCCCCTAGCCGAGGCTCTTGGGTAGTGGCGCCACGGTGTCCAACGATTGTTGGAAGGGGGCGGGAGCGAGTTAGGGATGTGATATTTCTTATTAACTTTTAACCAGGCGAATCAATGTGTTGGGTAATCGGTGCCATTAGTCAGTAACTATCCACTAACATTACAAGGAGGTTTTTGGAGCACCCCCTTGAGGTACTTGAAAAAAATACGTGGATACCACCCTTTGCTCCATCGATTAGTTCCCCAATTTTCTCCCAAAAAATATTATTCATCAAATTTCTCCCACTCTTTAGAACACGCTTCCTAGAACTTAGCTACAATGTTTTTATAGGTCTACAATGTTTTTTCTCTAAACCAAACATAGTCGCAAGAGCTGCTAAAACTTGCTAAATTGTACAAAATCCAAAAAACGGCATAACATTACTCCAGCGGTGGAAGATGGGATTAATAAATGAAAAGTATCATGGCCTTTAGAAGGGTTAAGCAAAGGGATACAAATAGTCCCCACTAAAGTTTAGCAACCTAAGCTTTAGTTGGCTAAAAAAAATTTTGAAACAGAGGGGATTCAAACAGAGCCTAAGAGAAGAGCCATTATAATTATTAACATGTGTCACTTTGGCCATCATACTTTGGAAAGTATACTTATTAATATGTTTTACACTATTTCTCTAAACAAATAAATAGATTAAATTAAGTTTGTTGAAAATTTAAAAACTACCATAAAAATAAAGCAAGGGTAAACGAAGAGGGAAAAAAGAGAATCGTACATGCTATGATTTGTTCACACTAGATCGCAAGTCATGCAAATATGTACCATGATTTAATGGGCCAATGACTATCGCCGTAGTGGAGAGTAAGTTTAACTAGAAAAAGCTCGGCGGCGTTGCCGCGAATAGCCGGTGGATGTTCTGGTGGCATTGTGGTTTTTTCTATGATCGTATACTCTGTAGTGTGAGAAATGGAGTATGTTAGAGTGAGGTGCTTAGGCCTGCAAAGGGTGCGGTTCGGAGCGCTCCTAAATATGATCTGCTGCTCCACCGCTGCCAATCAGGTTCCTGGGTAGAACCATTCTGTCGGCCTAATTGCTCCGCCAGACTCGAGGGTACCCAAGGGGCAACCCCTCCTCAGTGTGGCCCTCCCTGCTGCATGCTGCGCCACTGCTGCGATGCTTAGCCTGTGACTGAGAGGTTCGACCCCAGGTTCACCATGGATCGAATGGCTATCGATCCTTTTACTCCTTTTCATTTTTGGGTCGCCCCGCTTTGATCCACGGCCTGATTCTAGAAGCGGAGCAATGTCGCAGGAGGATCAATTCAAACCCCTTGCAGGCCTAGAGGTGCTCAACGTCTTTTGATGTATTTTGGTGTTGAGTAGCAAAAAATTGGCTAGTCTCTTCGAGATGCTCTAATAGCCGATTTTGTAGTTGTTAAACAATCTAACTGAACAAACTGCTTCTAAGAAGGATACAAGGCAGCAGAAAACCTTGAGGAAACAAAGGCCATATGGAAGAAACATTTGGAATTAACATATAACACTTCAAGATGGATAAATAAGTTTATGGCTAACACCATCATCTAATGATCCCTTTTACTTGAATAGAACAACTTACAGGAGTTGGGTGCTTTCATGTTTGACCAAATTAATACCCCCTGGTACTGAAAACAGTAGTCAAATTTTATGCAACGAAGACATTATTTTAGATAGATACAACCATTAATTAGATCTCTAACAAAAGAATTAGATTGTAAATTGCTCATTTACAAACAACAACTTGGCATGCCAAGTTGTTGTTTGTAAATGAGCAATTTGTAAGATGATATACCTAATTGCACCCTCTTGCCAAGTGTACTAACGACACAATTAACTCAATTGCTAACCTGATCTTCGTGGATTCATAATGGTTCTAGGTTAGGTGTCGGTACTGATTGAACTATATCTGTGTCAATTGGCTAGATGACAGACACGCCTCTTGGTTTTTAGCTTGCCATTGCTGTGGCTGTGGCACTCCAACTATTATTCATATATCTCGTTAACTATGTTCCCGACGTTTGCACACTTCCTATTCCCAGATTTGTATTTAATATATGTTCTTATATCGACTTGGCCGTGGAATTGTGGCTAGTTAGTCAGTATTATTCAACCACGAGGCATCATTGCATAGAGGTAAGTGGTCGAGCATTTGGTATACACAACGGAAATAAGCAACTATAAAGAGCACGTTTACATGGGGAAATGAGAAGCCATAAACCCAGAGGTAATATGTTCTTTCATTTTGTCTTTTCGTTTCCCATTCTTCTCTCTTCCTTATCTGCTGGTGCTCATGCACAGATCTATGGCCATGGCTTGGTTAGTTAGTTGTCTGCTCCGTTCTTCGGCCGTGCATGCATTGGCGGATTGGCCGCCCTGGCACAGGCCTCGCGCTGCCTCGTCCACGGTCGGCGGCCACTGCCTGCTCCTCCCCGCGCGTTCGCAGCCGACCATCGCTGGCTCGCCCACCGGCCAGCGGCCATTGCCTGCTCATACGCTGATAGGGGGGCGCTGCCTGCTGTGGCCAGCGCTCGCCCGCCCGCATCTGCCTCCTGCTCCGTCAGGCGCTCGTCTGTCCCGCTCACCGCCCCGCGCCCGACGGCTCGAAGCTGCGCGAAGGGTCGAGACTCGAGAGGATGGCAGGGTCTACACGCCTTATTTTCGCCGTAGATGTATGATCCAACGATTGAGAAGGAACCAGGTGACGTGGCCAAACGAAAATGCCCGGTTTGGGACCAGCTTTCGTATATAGAAGAAGATGGCCATGATTTATACTTTTCAAGGCACAATGATGCACTCTAAAATAAGTCCCTAGGAACTTTATTTAAAGTGGTTCAGTGCTCAAGAACTTTTCTTCAAAATATACTTTGCACGCCTCATTTTTAGAGAAAGCATTTCGGCACTTCGCACACTAATGAGCAATCTTATTAGATCATAGTGTACACGGTGATTAGCAGAGTGCAGTATAACTGACTTTGAAAAAGAATTGATTCCCTTACAACACACATCAACATAAGAGGATAACTTGGCTATTTTTGTACATTTAGTCTATCTATTATGGCATTGCCCAACAATTATTCATGCAAATCTGAATTCACATTGCAACTGATCTATCTATTTATCCAACACTAACGAGTTAAGGTCGTACACATAAAGATAGATACTATAACTTTGAGCTAATATGCCCCAATGCTAACTTTGCCAAGTCCTTCCGTAAAATCTTACCTGCTGCATTTTTTGGTATTGCATTCACAAGGAAGACATGGTGTATTCGCTTATAGTGCACAACCTGAGCGGTAAATTACAACGATTAGGTCCCCTGCTACGCAATACTGACTGTATAATTGCTGTATTGAGGCATGTACCTGTTTAGCAACAAATTCTTTGATCTGTGCTTCATGCAAGTTGCTTCCTGAGCGTCTAACAATGAATGCTACCGGCAACTCCCCAGCCTGATCATCAGGGTATCTGTATGAAGAACAGTCAGCTTGCACTTTTCAGTTTTCACTAGTGTCTTACATAGCAGTGCACTATAGCAGATTCTCTTGTTCTTGCATCTACACTTACGGCACAACTGCAGCTTCGTCAATATCTGGGTGTGTCTGAAGCATGCTTTCTAGTTCTGCTGGAGGAACCTACATCAAACAAATGCCATCAGGCGAGAACCCAAGTTGACACTGCAAGTCCATAACAGATGGACTGCTAGCACATGTGATTGTTGATTAGGTTAATATATAGCACTAGTGGTTACCTGGTACCCTTTGTACTTAATTAACTCTTTCAGCCGATCAATAACAAAAACAATTCCATCTTTGTCAATATAACAAAGATCTCCTGTTCTCAACCACCCTTGACTATCCAAAGTCGCGGATGTGGAATCCTTATCACCAGCATAACCTATTGCAGTGGTTCAAAAAGACAGTCTCATTAAAGTTTTTATATCCAGTACAAGAGATCCCAAAAGAAATGTCTCAAAAACAAGCGTCTTATCAATGTACTAGCAAAATTAGGAAAGTTGTCGAATAATATAGTTGAAATTGGCAAATTGCATTCATCAAGACAACACATTAAAATTCTGAAATGCAACTTTTTGGGAAATGTGCACCTTTTGTTGCAGATATCCTAATTTTGTAAATAACTGCAAGGATTGGTAGCATCTTTGGTGGCTTAAGAGCATTCATGAACAAATACAACTGTTTAAATGCTGAATGCTTGTCAACTTTGCAAAATATTGAAATCAATTTCTAGGATATTAACTAGTCTGCACATCTTTGAGCTACATAAAAAAGGCAAATGTGCATACATATATATCTGAATACACTGTGGATCCATTCAAGGTATAGAAAGGCTACACCAAGGTTTTTTTTTTAAAAACCAGCCCCATAAATCAGCTTCTGCCGGGTCTACTGGTTCCGACCATACCGCTCGCCCCCCTAACCAACTAGGCTAGAGGAACTTTGGTCAAAGTATAGCTATTAGAACACTGTCTTATTAAAACAGCATTTTTGTTGCTACGAGCAAAATGTAGTTTTCCTAAATGACAGCCATGAACGTACCTTTCATCACAAAAGGCCCTCGGACCCAAAGCTCCCCTGGCACACCAGGGGGCAGGGCAACCCCTGTTTGAGGATGGACAATCTTCGCTTCAGCGCCCCATGAAAGACGACCCACAGACCCAATTTGTGCACTTTCTTCCTCTCCAACATTGCGGCAAAAACCAGATGTAGTCTCTGTAAGACCATAACCCTTTTTCCAGTTGAGATTTGGGAAAATGAATTAGTATCAAAATAATTCAAAGGTAAATCTAATTGATCCATGGAGCACAGTCGGTATAGTTGTAGAGTCATCAGTAACACACCTGAATAATTATATGAAGTAGTGCAAATAATTTTGAACAATACCTAATAAATAAAATTGAAGGAATATGAACTTGCAGCAGCAAAACCAACCTGAATAAGACAGACGTCAGGGAATTTGTGGGAGAAGCGCCGAAAGAGCTCCGTCGACAGGGGGGCGCCGCCGCTGTTGACCACCTGCAGCTTGGCCGCGCAGGAAATCAAAGTCTCGTCCTCCTCGGCGGACTGCACAATCGCCAGTAGCGCAGGTGGCGCCAGCGCGAGCCGCGTCGCCCCGAATCTTCCTACCGCAGCCAGCACCGCCCTGGCGTCGAATCTCCTCGCCGTGTGCAACACTATAGTGTTCGCCGAAGGCGCCACCCTGAGGCAGAACGTGAAACCGTATATGTGGAAGATGGGCACGGCGAGCATCAGTACATCTCCAGCCGCCGCCCCCCGCGTGGCGTTAGAGGCCATGAGGTTGCGGTGCGTCAGCACGACCGCCTTGGCGCGGCCGGTGGTGCCGGACGAGTACAGTATCACCGCCGCGTCCGATTGGTTGATCACCACATCTGTTCCGGCGGCCGTGCCCTCGCAGTCGGGTTCATGGAAGAAGGAGAGAAATCTTGCAGAGTCAAGGAGCACGGTTTTGAGGCCGGGCGGCAGCTTGCCGGTGGTTTCCTTGACGGCGAAGGCGACGGAGGGACCTGAGAGCGCGACGAGGTCGGAGATCTCGCTGGCGGTGAGGGCCGGATTGGCTGGGGACACGATGGCGCCGACGGCCATGAGCGCGTAGTAGAGCACGGGGACGTGGACGCTGGGGGGCGCGAGGACGAAGGCGACGTGGCCCTGGGAGACACCTAGGTGGGCACGAAGCGCGGCGGCGAGCGCGCGAACCCGGGAGAGGAAGGCGGGGAAGGGAACGGCCTCGCCAGTTGAGGAGTCGACGAGGGCCGGCCGACTGGGGAGCGCGGCGGGGAGCAGGGAGAACGTGAAGGATGGATAGGAGAGTGGGAGATCCGGCGGCGGCAGGAGGAGCGGCGGACGGAGGCTGTGGAAGGTCTTGGTGGCGGCGCAGTAGCCGCTTCGGGGGTCAACGTCGGGCGCCGGCGGCGGCATGGTTGGCTAATGGCTCGTCGGCGAGTTGGACACACTTTGTGGGCGTGATGCCGGCTGAGGTTGGAGTTGGATGCGTTGAAGCAGTGACGACAAAGAGATGGACAACTCAGGGCATGTACAATGTAGCCATTTTGGTTTTTTTTTCACAAACGGACATCTTAAACAAACCGTTGTATAATGTACTATTTATTCGCTGTCTACAGGATATACAATATATTGTTTGTTTACTGTCTATACAGGATGTTTAATTTAATTTTTAACATATAAATAATGGTGATTTAGTGCATACTTAAACTTTATAGCCATTTTGTTGCATATATATTTTAACAAACAAATTTTTCCTTTTTCTTTTTTTTCTCTCACCTTTTTTCTTTTTTTATCTCCCTTTCAATTTTCTTTTTCTTTCCTTTTTCTCTCTTCTTTCCCCTCCATTTCTCTTTCCCTTTTACGTTGTGCCCAGTTCGGCCTGTCCTTTTGCTCTCCGTTCCTCTCTGCCTCGTCGAATATCGCAACCGCATGCCAAATCCCACCATAGCTCTCCATGGATCCCAAATCCTTTGCACCATAGGCTCGCCACCTGCCTAGATCCCTATCCAGCCCCTCGGACACAAGCTCCGGCTGCCACCCCGTCGGGAATTAATGATTCCCTAGCTGTCGTCCTCTATTGCCGCCCGAACTCCACCTTCATTGCCGTCCATTGATGCAGGAGGTGGTGGAGCAGCTCTCTCGTCCTCAGTCATGGCGGTGGTGGAGCAGCGACCTAAGGTTCAATACGGAGGGAAGATTCGGTATTTGGGGAAGAGGAGGAAGAGGATTCTGGCGTAAACCTCCCGCGCGCACAACGGATCCGCGCCTTGGCCACCTCCCAACAGAGATTCCTACAACGCACTCCGAGCCGTCGCCGCTGCCTGGAGCACACGCTTCGGTCGTCGATGAACGAGACGACCAGGGAGTCGCTGCTGCGGTCGTGGAGGGGTAGGGATGGCAATTTGTACCCGCGGGTAGGGTTACCCACGGTACACGATGGGCAAGGGTATGGGTATGAAATCTCAACCGCGGGCACAGGCACGAGTAGAAATTTTCGCCCGCGGGTACACTGAGGGTACAAAATCTCGCCCGCGGGTACAAGAAAAACTACCAGGAGCCCAAATACTCTGTGAGACAATCTGTGTGTTTGAAGTCTTTTGATTTTTTTAGTGTAAGTGAGTCGGTATGTAACTATGCATGCTTGTCAGCTTGTGTAGTGTGTACTTTAGTACACAATGTTAGTTGTGTCATTGTGTGAGTGTGAGACAGTACACAATCTATGTGTTTGAAGTACTTGAGTTTATGATGTTTGAGCTATATTTGTGGCTTATACTTCGTTGTGGTTGTTAAATTATTGTCGTACTCATTGAAATGAAATAGTTGATGTATTTTTTAGTCTCACCCGAGGGTTGCCCCTACCCGCCGGGTACCCTGCGGGTACGGGCACGGGTACGAAATTTTACCCACATCCCTTTGAGGGTAAGGGTACAACTATAGTGCGCGGGTATGGCTGCGGGTGGGTATTTGCTTTACCCGCACCTTACCCTACCCGCTGCCATCCCTATGGAGGGGGTTTTCTGTAAAAAAAATCCTGCATGTTGACGCTATGTTGCGTTGTACGTGCCCCCAGGACTTGTTCTGTACCTATTTTTTCCACGTAACTAATCAGATCAGTACGTGCTAATCGGCACCATATGCAATGTAGATCCGCATGTAGTGGCCATTTCATATTTTTAGTAAATTTCATTGGAGCTCCTTAAACTATTGTTGATGTCTCATATTGGTCTATGAATTAAAAAACTAGGTCCTTAAACTTTTATTGATATGTCATCTGGGTCCATAAACTAAAAAGTAGTCATGTAGATCCATGATCATTTCAAGAATAGTCGTCTAGGTCTATGAATGTCCATGAAATCAGTTTTCGCCTGCATGGCAAAAATATGAAAAAAAACTCTCACCATGAAAGAGCATACGACAGTCAAAAAGTGCCTCCATAGAAATGAGAGTTTTTTTTGGCAAATTTTTGCCACGCGGACCATGAACATTCATGGACCATAATAACTACTCTTTAATAGATCGCGGACCTAGAACGTTGCGTTTACTCATTTTTTTGCTTGAGGAATGTTGATTACTAACTAGACAGTATGAACCTTGCACGGATGACGGGATGAGGATCTGGGAATTCCTAATATGTGAGGAGGCATGACTCCTGTTTTGCAAGTTTCAGATGAGCTTATTGTGGATCTAAATAACGTAGCAATTACCATGCAAGAATGTACCATGACTCTGTTTTTGGAGGAATCCTAATCTCTCAGGAGTCATTTATGCTACTAATACTTGGCAAGCATATTTCTCTGGAAAACATATTGTTCCACCATATGCAATATCATTCGAACCATAATTTTCTCAATGTTCTGACAGTATGAATCTATAGTACTATGCATGAATAAATTGTCAAAGAATCTCCATGAATAAATTGATCTAATCTTCTACTCGTAAGATAAACTAGTACAAATATACTCCCATTTTTATCTAATGGATTGAAAAATTACTGCTTGTTTTTTCTGTTTCGGCATATTTATGCTCTCAATTTAATTCATCAAATATTCAGTCCTATGGTAACATTGATTTGGTCCAGTAAAATTAAAGGGATTAGCTTCACTGCCTAGCATCATTGTTGATACACAACATGAGCCATCGCCACCAAACATTGAGTAAAGAACACACTGTTGTTTGATGGAATGCACCATGATTGGTGCTCACGGATCACTCTTGTGCAAGGTAGAAGGCAAGAGGTATGCATTTGTATACTCAAAACCATGCGATCAGTTTTAGAGGAATCTTGGCTCTATTTTTGCAGAGTAGTAATACAGGAATGAGAGAAGTAATATTCAATCCAGTTGGGTCTATTGCATTACACTAGTGTCAACAGAATAGTTTTATATGTTCGAAGAATTAAGTCAGATATCATCATATGCACAAGTAATTTTCAATGTTTAGAGAAATAGTTTGACAAAAGCAATTTGAAATGTTCAGAGTAGTAATTTAAAAACAAGAGAAGTAATTTTCAATAATTATAAAATTGATTGCTTTATGTTTGAAAATTACTTCTTTCAACAACAATATCCGTGTATCTATATTTTTTTTCTTTGACAAGAGTATCTAATTCCTGCTGCCGCCGATGCATATCTACGGTTCAAAATGAAATGAAGCACGATTCTCTTGCAAATTCGGCCGGCCATGGAAGAGTGAGGATGCACTGCTGCTAGTTTGGTCATGGTGCAGCACAGAACAGAAGCCAGCTATCTGGGGTGTCAGACTCATGGTGGAGCTCTCGTGCGAGGGGGCTTACACTCTCCACAACATAGTTATTTGGACCAGACCAGTCACCTAACCGGTGAGGTCTCGGTTCAATGATTTATTGGTCCAACCGTTAGGAACCGTTGAACCGTCGGTTCAATAATTTTAGACTGGTGGATTGAACCGGCCACGTATACTTTGAACCGGTGCCATAGATAGTTAATATACATAGCTTGGTCATAGAAAAATAAGCTCATACAAATATCTGGATTTTATAATTCAACATGCAAAATGCAGTATGCTGTGAAATCACAAGTACTCAGTGGCCCTAGTATGGACTTGTTGAGTATTGTAATGATACAGTAACGCTGCAAGTCTACTGCTTCCAAACTAGTTCCAATTGAGTATTCAGACTTAGCCTGTTCAGTAGTAAAAACTAAAAGGATCAACGCCAAGAAGCATCTTTTTTTTCGAAGAGTCTACAATTTAAAGAAAACAACGGTATGTATTCCTTTTCTAGTTTTTCTCTCATTGACAGAACACAAAATGGCAGAAAGATTCGAGAAACACAATCCTGCTGTTGACGGTCATTATAACACTTAGTGCCCGTCAACATTTCGGTAAATGAGGAAGATTATACCATGTTTCATACATAGTTTACTAATAATTAATGAGTTCCACTAGTTTTGGATGACTTATGCTTGCAGGAGAATACACAAGAAAAATGAGCACCAGAAGGCCCAGTGGCAGGCCGTTCGGCCTCACCATGGCCGGCCGGCCTACAACTGGCCCCAATCGCCACGTCACTGATCCAGGAGACAAGAAACACAGTGCATGTTGATCTAAACTGTGAATTCTAAGTCGGTTTGATCAACGGATATTGAAAGGCGTCACTTGGATTGGAGGGCCCACCTGCATGTTCTCCCTAACTAAATTTACATAAAACCATACCCAACCGACTTCAGGATGTGATTAGGAGCCTCCATGCGAAGGTTGGTGACAAGTGGATGCACCCCCAGGCCGATCGGCCCTAGGGTGGTCGACCGGCCTCCCACTTCGGCCTCTTGGGCCCAGTTTCGTCTGGCGATTGCATGGAAGGGATGATGTCATCTACATGCAGGAAACCGACCTTGCAAGGCTATAAAAGGACACTCACACTCCACTTGAAGAACACACAATCAAGGAGCTATTTCTTTTCATTTCCACTTTGTAGTTTAGGAGTTGTAGTTGGGAGTAAGGTCGAGTCCAGCTTTGCCTCGGGTTCCGGAGTCTTCGGAAGTTCTGGTAAAAGCTCTTGTATCTTTTCTTTTATTTTCGAATATTACAATGAATACAAAGTTATCTTATTTACTTATGAGCAAGCTCTACTCATCATGTTTTCCTTCTATAAGCTTTGTCTTAAGTTAGAGAGTAGCTTCCTATAGAATTAGACTTAGAACTTTAGTTAGCTCTGTTGGGTTTATCTTGTGGGTCTTTCTAGCCTATGTCGGAGCCGTCGAAAGCTCCGAGTTGAGGGGACTCTCTCTTGATAGACGTCCAAGGGAAGTCCTAACGTCAAGCGCAGACGTGGTCTCTGACTTGCTGTTAGCTAAGTTAGTGTGTTCCACCCCACGGTACCACAGTGGTAGGCGACAGGTGGTGACAGCCCTGCCGTCCTTTGTAGTCCACCATGTTCGGGTGTTTTCATAACAGTAGTTGCTGAGCCTAGAGGAACCCTTCTCATCCCACTCTGAGTTCCTCCCGCTCTAGCCGTCGTAACAAGCTTTATCCCCGACATCTAGGTAAAAGTCTAGTCTAAGGCTGTAGTGTGTCTTTTCTTTTAAGTATAGAAGTATCTTAGGATCCTTTCTTACCTCATCTTCCCAGCTCTTCCCTTTTCTCTTTTGTCTGAGAGTCTCCTGTGTCGCTAGCTTTACCAAGCCTTCTATCCGGTCATACATTGGCCATTATCTACGCTAAATGTTATCTCCGCTAAGTTAGTGAGTTGATAATTCTAGAAAGGTTGTCATTCCATTTTTCAATATTCTTTAACCATAATGCTTCCCTGAGGATATAAATACGATACCCTGGTTCACACCAAGGTGAAATGCTACAACGAGTTATTCTGTGCGCTTGTGGAATACCATTCTTATGAGCATACAACGACTAACCAGGCGCTCCTGACGATGAGTTAAGGAGTGCCAACAAGCATTTCTGTCGCCGTTGCCGGGGAAGCAATTGGCTAAAGATATTGTTGAATTATTTGATAATACTTGACAGTTTTATCACCGCTAATCTTAGCGGGCTTACCGCTGCTGTTTTTGTCTTTATGATCATTACAAGGTAGTGCATGACCGGTTTCAACTTATCTTCAAACTACAATCCTAATCCGGAACACATTGGGAGAAACACGAGACGTTGATACATCCCACCACAGGTTTCACTCAGTCTGGAGACTGATTCCTCGTCAGAATTTTCAGAAACATCATATTCGTCAGCACCACCTTCACCAACCATGGCAGCCATGAAGACCCTTCGTGAGTTCTCAGCTCCGTCAAGCAACAGCTTACCGGGACTGAACAATGACCAAGCAGTTGATGCTTTTGAGTTGAAGACTGGGCTGGTGAATATGGTTCAAGCAAACCAATTCTGTGGAAAGGCATTAGAGGATGGCAACACTCATCTTAGGAATTTCCTGGAAGTGAAAAGCACCATCAAACCCAATGGCTCTACAATGGATGCTATAAGGCTACGCATGTTCCCGTTCTCTTTGCTTGGCAAAGCGAAGGAATGGTTCTACACCAACCAGGGTTCGTTCAACAACTCGTGGACGACGTGGAGGACTTATTCAGATGCTTTTCTGACCAAGTATTTCGCGGTGGGCAAAACCAATGCCCTCCATGGCAAGATCACCAGCTTCGAGCAGACTGATGGACAAACTTTTACTGAAGCTTGGGAGAGGCTGCAGGAGTATATTGCAGCCTGTCCACACCACGGCATGGCAGAATGGCTGGTTGTCCAGAATTTATACCATGGCCTGACTCGCCGTTCGCATGAGCACTTGGACGTAGTTGTGGGAGGAGCATTTCTCTCGTTGGATGTGGCCGGGGCCAAAGCGCACGTGGAGAAAATTGCCTCTCGTCAGAGTTGGATAGGAGAACGCTAGGCAACTCGTTCCAAGGGAGTTCACCAAGTTCACTACTTTGACATGTTAGCAGCAAAGATGGATCTCCTTATGAAGAAACTGGAGTCTCCTACAATGAAGATGGCCCAGATTGCGGATGCAAGGATCACATGTGAGACATGTGGTGACACCGGACACTCGGGCACTAGCTGCCCGATGACTCAAGAGGATGCCCATTTCATCGAGAGTAACAACAACTTGGGATATCGTCCTCAGCAAGGTTGGAATTCCAAGCCCAACCTCCCCTTCGGCCAACAGCAACGTAACAACAACTTTAACAGTAGTTTTCAGCCTTCGCTTAAAGACGTATGGTATGGCCAAAAGAATATCAATGATAGCATTACTAAGAAGTTTCTTGTTAATTATAAGCTTTTTGAGAGCATGGCTAACCAAATGGAAGGCTTTAATACTTCGTTAAAAAACCAGCTGAGTTTTAATAAAATGATAGAAACTCAAGTAGCTCAGTTGGCCGCATTTTGTCCTAACTCTAACAAAGGGAAGTTTCCTGGGCAACCAGATGTTCCCCTTAAGGAAAGTGTTAGTGCGGTGACCACGCGTGGTGGTAAGATCACGTGTGATCCACCTATGCCACAGGATGCAGGATCTCGGTGGAAGACTGATACCGCTAGTGGAACCAAGCTAGAAGCGAAAGAGGAGGAGGTAGAAGATTCTAACTCTACCCCTGCGGAGGAGACCGTGGAGGTTCCTAGAGCCTCCAATGACTACCATGACACCTCCATCCTACCTTTTCCAGAACGGAGGAGGAAACCTGTGACCGACGAGCAATTCGGCAAGTTCTTTGAGGTAATCAGGAAAGTTTACGTCAATATTCCACTTCTTGATGCTATGGATGTACCCACTTACTCAAAATACCTCAAAGATATTTTGGGAAATAAGAGGACCTTGCCACACACTGAGATGGTACAACTGACCGAAGAGTGTAGCACCGCTATACTCAACTCTATTCCGCTGAAGAAGAAGGATCCGGGCTGTCCCACAATTGCATGCTCAATCGGGACTCAGAACTTCAAGAGAGCTCTTTGTGACTTGGGGGCAAGTGTCAGTGTGATGCTCAAGGCTATCTTCGAGAAGCTTAAGCATGTGCAATGGGCCCTACAACCATGTGTTTGCAACTGGCGGACCAATCAGTTCGCTACCCAACCGGGATTGCAGAGAATATACCGGTGAAAGTCAGGGGATTTCTCATTCCCGTGGACTTCGTCGTCTTGGACATGGAGGATGATTCCAAGACATCTCTCATACTTGGGAGACCGTTCTTGAGTACTGCAAATGCAAGCATCGATGTTGGAGCAGGAGAGATCTAGTTCAATATCAACGGGGAGACAGAAACCTTCACCTTCTCACCCAAGGTGGAGAGCTGTCACCAAGTCAGTATGGTGGAAACACTATCACGAGATCTAGATGTTCCATTACACCCGTAAATTAAAGCAATAGCTCAGGCATTGGAGTTACTCACCTTGCGAAGGCAAAAGAAGCTCCATGACTGGAGGAATGCATGGCGGAGGATTCAGCTTAAGGAAGTTCTGGAAAAGGAATTTAAAGAAGTTGAAGCAAAAGCCCCGTCTACTCGAAGGGTTTGGTGGGAGAAAAAGGGATTACCAGACTCCTCTCCAAATGGTAAGAGCGTCCCGTTGAAGACGGAAAACTCAAAGCTCGTCCCACTAAGGACGTTAAACCGAAGCCCTCTCCATAAGGTATGTGGTATGTATCCATTCTTGCATAAGCATATAGGATAGTTTTACTTCATGCATTTCTTTTTGAATTTCAAGTTCATGGCATGTTTAAATTTTGAATTGCACAAGTTTTAATTTTTGAAATTATATGCATCTAAAAAAACCAACAACACCCATGCCTTAAGTGGAGGCCTTTCGGCCCCACTTGGCACTTACCTGAGCAAGACCACGCATGTGCATGCAATAACATGCATAGAAGAGCACCAATGGAAGGAGGCACAAAACGGCCCCGGTGGGGTGCCGTTGGGACTCAACATGGCCGATCGGCCTGCCCCCGCCACTACCGCCCCATCTTCACCAACCGGAGCACCTTCTATAGCGAGCTATGCGCACTAGAGTGAGGCATGGACGAGCCAGAGCCAAGCCTTGGCCGATCGGCCTGGCCATGGCCGGCCGGCCACCCTTCTCCTCTGCCCTATAAAAGCCGCTGCGTGCAACTCTCCAAATGCATCACTTCAAAGCTCAGTGAGCGTTTCACTCTCTCCCTTCTCCTTTCTTCGCTTCTCCAAGTGCCTAATGAGTTTCTTAGGAAATTAATTAGAGTACTTAATCTCTCTTCCATTTCAAAAAAAAATCTTGAGTGATTTATTAATTACTCACACCAAAAAGATTTTCTACTCTTTGATAATAAACGTGGCACGAACGAGAACATTTGTGGTGGTGATCAACCCCACAAGGACGGTTAACGACTAATCCCTGACTACTAACCCCTCATATTCCTTCGGGTATTGTGCTTTTACTAATCTTTTGTAGGAAATATGTGGGGAGCTACAAGGAATGCTGCCAAGAAGGTTGTTCGGAAGCTGAGTTCCGGCTCCCGGCATTCGGGGTCAGGCTCTTCCAAGGATCGGATGTCAGTGGACTTTGTTTACCAGACATCAGATCCCCAAGAAGAGATCGTCACTGAAGTGCTGCGGTCACGACTTCGTATTTGAGTGATGACCATGATAGAACATATCGTGGTCCGCACTCCGTATGAATAAGAGGCTCTTGATTTACTCAGGAACCAAAGTTTCGGACACCACAAGACCTTCAACAAACTTCTGCTTATCAAGACTGGACTTGGACATGATATGGAAAACTTCGTCAACATCACAGAGACAGGTTCGAAATTTCTAACTATGGAGTTTTTGATGTCTCTGAATATTGAATTTTCATCGCGGGAAACTCGAATTCATTTTCGATTTTTCAATGAGGAATTTGTGATGAGCCCAAAAGAAACGAGTATTGCTCTTGGTTTTCAAAAACACTGTCTTTTGGATTCAACTGCTTTGATGAAGGACCACGAGTATGATCGTAATACTTGGTGGGACGCCATTTCCAATGACCCTATCAGTAGTTAGAATAGCATCACTTCCATTCATAATCCCACTCTCCGATTTTTGGCAAAATGGCTCGTGATGAATGTTCACCCTCATGCTGTTATGCGTCTTTGCAATAATTTGTATTTGTTCTGCCTTTTTGCCTTTGCTAAAAAGATTCGATACTCCCTGGTCATGAGTTTATTGAATTACTAGCAAAAGTTGATCCATGGAAGGATGTCCATCGACATAACCTCACTGGTTACGCTCGGTGTGTTGTCCAATGCCCAAGTCGCTTACCTGCCAATGACCGAGGAGTACATAAATAGAATTGGGTTGGATCATTTCGTGCAAGGGCACTTGATGCGTGAGGACGCAGATGGTTCTCTCTATATGTGTTACCCCGGGTATGATGTGGAGGTCAAGCTTCCAAACTCGAAACTCGCATTGTATTCGGTCAAGAGCCTAACCTTGCAGATGAGACGAAGGGATCCAGCCCGTCAAAGTGTCGCGGATCCTCCGATGACATGACGACGAGCCCGACAAGCCACCGAAGATGAGGCAGGATCATCGAGAGTACCAGAGTCGTCACCATAACAGACGGAGGAAACGGATGTACCACTACACCCACACCCTGTCACTGCTGACATGAACTTTGAACAGACGTACGACTACTACTCGCAGCAAGGGGCAAATCCATACAGCATGCCTCACTACAGCCAAGGTTTCTACTACCCTACAGGTATGAGTTCTGGTCCGCAGGTTGGACCTTCTACATCAGCACGGTTCGACTTTGAGAACCTGATCACTCAGGAACTCTCGAGGCTCAGCAACCAAATAAGCGAGATCAGTCAAGAGCAGCAGAGACTGCGAGATGAGATGGCAAACAACACCGACCTGACCCAAGAGAGTTGGGGGACGGCCAACTCCATGCACTACGACATCTCGAGCGTCTTCCGCCATTTGAACCTCGACCCTAACCAACACTATTGAGCTTCATTCAAGCTTGGGGGAGGTTCAGCGTGACCAGGTAAGTCGTCCAACCCATCTTCGTTCCAGTAGTTTGAATTCCATGATTATTTTTCCTTTCTTTCACCTTTATATCTATTTGCTTAATAAATAATAAATATATAAATAAATAAATAAATATAATAATAATAGTAATAGTAATATAGATAACCATTTGAATAAAAACAGCAATGTGTGGAAATCCGTATGATCTTTCTGAAAATGATGAATGTTGCTCTGTTTATCCCTGCAAATGCCTTGTATATAACCTGCTACTCCTTTAGTACTTGAATTTGTCGGCATTTAGTGAACATATATGTTTATCTCGTGGGAAGCATGAGCTACATTTCATAATCTAAGTTGTTGAGAAGTTTGATATGGTTGAATCTAGAAAGAACTGCATGCTTACTAGGAGACCTCTCCGATATTTATAAAATTCTATTCATGGTATGATGTTCCTCGATGGTTTACATGACCTATCCAGAGCCACAAAGTTTACATTCTAGCCACCATATGCAACTTATGTTATTTTGAGTCCTGTCGAATCTTGAGTCCGCTCGAGAAGGTACTTGTCATTTACCGGTCTTTTTCCTTTGCGTACCCATTGTCTTCTAGCCTCAAAAATAAGTTCGGCAAGTCAATTACCCAATCTGGGAACTGACTTACACCTCTTCACCGACCAAATTCCACCATTCAGCCCAAAATCTCCACCGTGTACCTATCCACTTCAGAGATCTTCATGAAATACTCCAGAAAAGTCATCACCTACCAAGAAAAGAGTGGATAATATATATATATATATATATATATATATATATATATATATATATTATCGTCTATTTGACTCCGTGCGTGCTAAATACTATTCAACGCGTCACCGGAGCTCCGGCGTGCTGTCGTGGCTCTGTAATTACTCCGTTTTCCTTTCCAGGAAGTAAAAATCAATAACTGATTCGTTTTAATGCATGCGGGATCCATCGGCCATAATACTGAGACGCAGCTTCTTGAATCATGGCGGCGGGCACGCACCTGAATTGAATTCGAAAGGCAGCCATGCCGATTGACTCGAAGGAGAAGCAGAAGCCTCGATGCCACGGCGGTGGCCTCGCCGCCGGCCGCAGCTCCGATGACTCCCCTTGTTCGTGGCATTACTCCTTTCTATTCGTTGGCAGTAAAAACCGGATAGGCACTGGCTCTGGCAAGATAAGGTTGTGTCAGATGCTGTCATCGCCGCTCAACCTCAGGCATACGCGTGAGACTAACAGAACATTAAAGCTGGAGTAATAGTTTAAGGTCTAGTGTGTGTTTAGTTTCTTATTTACGTAATTCTACGATAGGCCTTCGATCACGTGATTTTAGCTAGAGAAATTACCGGGCTAGTTAAAGACAACATGTCCCCGGCCTGCACAGATATTTAATCGTCTCCCGTAAATACTCTTTCCAAGCCATAGCCCAATCAATGCGGCCGCAAATACTCGTTTTGCAAGTAATTTCAATTTCATTTCAAAATTAATATCCTATAGGAGCAATGTGTACTTTAAGAAGTAATATTCACATTATGAGTAATTATCTTTCGAAATGGGAGTAGTATTTTTTAGATAACCTAAAATAAGTAACTTTCAAATCTAAAGAAATTTTTCTATAATAACTTGATAGTAATATTCTTTTAAAACATCACAATTCTGCCACCAAACAAAATCTTAATTACATGTAACCGTAAAAATAGAAAAATGACAGGTTGAGTGCAATGGTAGACAAAACATAGACATCACTACATCAACTGCCTCTGCCTGTCCCCAGCGAGAAGTGTCATGCTTGGGCAGCAGATTATTGTCGAGTGTCAGACGCATCAAGTGCCATGCTTTAGCACCAGATTCATGTTAGAACATTAGAAAACATTCATTTGTCGATTGGCATCATGCCTTGCAGGAGTCGGAGAGTAATAATCATGTGTCTTTCTCATTTAGCTTTGTTGTCAAGACCATGGCACTGGTAGTAAATCATGCTTTGTTGTCAAGACGATGTAGCACATACCTACAAAGCATTAACAAACAAATCTCTCAGCCTGACAAGACCATGGCAGTAAATTGTGCTTTGATCTCTTTAATGTGCTTCGACATCAAAACAACAAATATGTAGATGGCACTGAATTATATCTAAAACAGATGGGCATGGCAGAAGGGCTAGAGATAAAAAAAAAGATCAATAAAAGAGCATGCCAATATGATAATCTGAGTCGCAATAGCAACTGTAGTTCCGTTTAGTGAACTACATCTAGTACCATTTTCATATTGAATCTTGCATATGTGGGTTGCTATTATTGAATCATTTTTCTTGACTAAATCACTGGTTTCTATCACCGGTCTGCACGATCAGCCTGCATCATCCCCTCAAAATCGTCTCGTTATCTGGAGCCCCGTCCATGCATATAAAAAGATACGATCTTTACACTCCAAAGGAAGGAAATTCAGACCATAGCAGAACGAACAGACTAAAATGGGAATCACCGGCTTTTATCACCACTAGGCACCATCACCCTTCATATTCCCCTCAACATAGCAGTATTTTTCAAACTTTGAGCATATCTCACTAAGTAATTTTCAATCAGGAAGAAGTAATATCTACAACATGGGAGATTGAAATTTAGCACGTATTCAGTTGGATGGAAATTTACTTCTCTAATATAATTTTTACTTCCACAACATTTAAATTTACTCATGGACCTGCTAAGATGTGAGTTGCCCTGAAAATTAATTCTCTAGTATTCTTTTTACTCCTCCTAACATATAAACAGGAGTAATCTTTATATTTCTTAGAAGTAAATATGCAGAAGCAAGTTATATGCTCTCCTAGTACCTATATAGGTGATGTCAACAAATCTAAGTCACAGTAGGAAGGAATTAAGTGCAAATGAATGGTGTGTGTGGCAAGGAAATCTTCTAGATGTTTTTTAAAAAAAAAATAAAAATGATGTATCCCTACAGGCTAAGCTCTTCAGAATCATTTAAGGAGTGAATTACTCCTCAAAGCCTTTAAAATTAGTCTTGTCACACTAAACGTAAATTTCTAAGAAGTAAATTTACAAACGTAAAGGAGTATTTGTCGACATTAAAGGGGTAACCTTGTAATGATAATTTGTTCAGTTATATCAGGAATCCTGCTCCTTGCCACTATGACCAAAGAACCACAAACTGGGAGTATATTGGTGTACAACAAGCAGTAAGTTTTCAATCGATTGAATAAAAAGGGAGTAAATTGGTATAAAAGAAGCAGCAAGTTTTCAATCCAATAGAATCCCCCCCCCCTGAATTAGCACTTCTATATACTTCACAATCAAAGAAATAAATTTCTAGTTCTTACCAACAAATTTTCAATTACATCTTCGCCAGGTGTAAAAGAAACAGGGAGTATATTGGTACACATCAAGCAATAACCCTGTCTGCCTGGCTGATTGCCCCTTTTTTAACCAGTTGTTACAGAAGATGGGAAACAACGAGGCAGTCAGATCATCCACCAGATCGCGCCACCACTTCCCTGCCAATGATGATTTTTTTAGGTTATCTTTAATTTCCGTAATTCAGTTATATCAGGAATCCTGTTCCTGCCACTAGGACCAAAGAACCACAAACTGGGAGTATATTGGTGTACAACAAGCAGTAAGTTTTCAATCTATCGAATAAATAGGGAGTAAATTGGTATAAAACAAGCAGTAATTAAAGTTTTCAATCCGTAAGAATTTTTTTCCTGAATTTGCACTTCTATATAATTCACAATCAGATAAATAATTAGCTACCCAGAATTTGCATTCGAGGAGGATATTGGTTTACATCAAGCAGTAATTTTCCATCCATTGATTAAACAGGCAGTATGTTGGTATAAAAGAATCAGCAAATTTTTAATCCATCAGAGAAAATGCAAGGACATGTAACACTAGTTCCAGTGAACCCACACTCTGCAAAACCAAACAACAGATCCATCAGAAGGCCACTAATACAAGTAATTTTGATACACATAACTGTGCTTATAACTTATTTCTATGGATATAAAACAATTATTTATCAGAAAGATCCAGAAAAAGTCTCGCCAATCGATAAGAACAATTTAAATATACATCACAATGAAAAGGACAATGGTGGCTCTAGTGAACTGCATTCAATACCATTTTTTTATTACTGAATACTGTAGACCAAGATCAATTTGAGATAGGAATCACAATGCAATGTAGGTGATATGGTCAAGTCTAAGCCAAAATAGCAGGGTAAAACAAAACTGTGTTTTCCTGTGAGTTAAACTGTCTAAACATCCATTATATCATATATGCGTTGTATTACGAGAGAATTAAAGAAAATAATAATTTCTTTGACAATACACAACTAGCATTACCTAGAATCATGTGGATTAGATCACGCTTACCCCCTGAATCGCATGGCCGCGAGGGGGAAAAAAAGAAGCCAGTAGTCAAGCAAATTGATTCGAAACTATTACTTGGGAACACATACATGATAACTAACTTGCCCCGCTGTCGTTGTTCCTGTTGGTCTAGTCGTACGTGGTAGAACTATGGAAGCTACATGGTACATCGCTCGTGTGCTTGCTGGGGCCGAGGATGCCATGACTCAGGGTGCGTTTAGATTGGGAAGATTCCCCGAAAAAACACTATAGACCTAAAAATACACTGTAGATGCATAGTATTTTGTGAGTGGAAGGGGTGGGATGAAGGGAAAAGTTGGATGAATAGTGTTTTTTGGGTGGGTGTGGGTGAAACTAAATGCATCCTCAGTCTCACCGCTCCATTGTCGCAGAGCTTTGTCATCGCGCCGATGCCGTGGCCGGGCCACTCTGCCGCCGGAGGAGATCCAGATCGAGCTGCAGAGTCGTCGCCCCTCACCATTTGTGTCTGAACCGGTAGCTCATCCGTGAGGAGGCATCCAAGCTTGGGAGACGGCCACGCCGCACCGATGCCTGGGGGTGAGGAGGGGTCGCCGCAGCAGCAGCGGGCAGCCGACCATCTCGCCGTCACCGGGATCCAGACTCCAGAAACATCGTGGGAGGCAGAAATGGGGACATTGACTTTTGCAACAAAGTACCATTACTATTCTTGTTTTTGGGAGAGCTTTTAATGCGCGAGCACAAGTTTTACGGTTCTGTGAGACGTAATTACGGCTGCATTGCATGCGTGTTGGTTCCCTTTTACGGATGTGGGGGTGTGGAGTAACACTACGGGAAAACCAAACTCTGTATGCGCTAAATTAATTAGGAGCTCGCCGGAATGGGTGGGTGGCGCCGCCAGCGTGTTGAATATTATTAATAAAACATAAAAAAATAAGGAGTACAAAAAGATTCAAGATTTCCACGCGTGAGTACATTCTCTCCCCCTCCCCCAAAAATTATGAATTCCAAAGAACGGAACATGATGAGTACCAACTCTGGCGAACCATCCTTTGGCTCGACAATAAAGGTAACTAAGGTATGCAACTTTCATCTTTCCTACACGCTCCACATATCAGCCTTAGAATAGGAAGATGATGGTGAGGTATGCTTATCCACATCTGAGCGAATTGAGAGTACCATCTGGGAATAACTACCATGACTTTTGAGAAACTTCTCCCGAGATGGAATCTGAATAGCTGCAAGAACACTCTGAAGACGACAGTTCAGATTCTCAACCGCCTAAGATGAACGAGTGTATGCGAACAAGCCCCACAGGTAACAAAGGTATGAACCCTACCATATGCCAACTTGTTCAATCTACTAATGTTAGAGTACTAGTTTGTACATCGGGTATCTGCAGGGTATAAACATTGACGCAACTCCTGATCCACCAAACCTAAGACCTTGACTTTGCTCGAGGACGAGCAAAAGTTTAAGCTTTGGGGTGTGTTGACGGTCATTATAACACTTATTGCCCATCAACATTTCGGTAAATGAGAAAGATTATACCATGTTTCGTATATAGTTTGCTAATAATTAATGAGTTGCACTAGTTTTGGATAATTTATGCTTGCAGGAGAATACACAAGAAAAATGAGCACCAGCAGGCCTAGTGGCAGGCCGTTCGGCCTCACCATGGCCGGCCGACCTCCAACTGGCCCAAATCGCCATGTCACTGATCCAGGAGACAAGAAACACAGTGCATATTGATCTAAACCATGAATTCCAAGTCGGTTTGATCAACGGATATCGAAAGGCATCACTTGGATTGGAGGACCCAACCGACTTTCGGACGTGATCAGGAGCCTCCACGCGAAGGTCGGTGACAGGTGGCTGCACCCCCAGGCTGATCGGCCGTAGGGTGGCCAGCTGGCCTCCCACTTCGGCCTCTCGGGCCCAGTTTCGTCTGGCGATTGCATGGAAGGGATGACATCATCTACATGCAGGAAACCGACCTTGCAAGGCTATAAAAGGACACTCACACTCCACTTGAAGAACACACACTCAAGGAGCTCTGTCTTTTCATTTCCACTTTGTAGTTTAGGAGTTGTAGTTGGGA
This sequence comes from Digitaria exilis, assembly GCA_015342445.1. NCBI lineage: Eukaryota > Viridiplantae > Streptophyta > Magnoliopsida > Poales > Poaceae > Digitaria > Digitaria exilis. Next base: position 1,403,419 of record JACEFO010001803.1, read on the forward strand.
CTAAGGTCGAGTCGAGCTTTGCTTCGGGGTTCCGGAGTCTTGAGAAGTTATGGTAAAAGCTCTTGTATATTTTTTTATTTCCGAATATTAATATGAATACAAAGTTATCTTCTTCACTTATGAGCAAGCTCTACTCTACATGTTTTCCTTCTCTAAGCTTTGTCTTAAGTTGGAGAGTAGCTTCCTATTGAATTAGAGTTAGAACTTTAGTTAGCTCTGTCGGGTTTATCTTGTGGGTCTTTCTAGCCTATGTCGGAGCCGTCGAAAGCTCCGAGTTGAGGGGACTCTCTCTTGATAGACGTCTAAGGGAAGTCCTAACGTCAAGCGCAAACATGGTGTCTGACTTGCCGGGGTAGCTAAGTTAGTGTGCTCCACCCCACGGTACCGTAGTGGTAGGCGACAAGTGGTGACAACCCTGCTGTCCTTTGTAGTCCACCACATTTGGGTATTTTCATAACAGTAGTTGCTGAGCCTAGAGGAACCCCTTCTCATCCCACTCTGAGTTCCTCCTGCTCTAGCCGTCGAAACAAGCTCTATCCCCGACATCTAGGTAAAAGTATAGTCTAAGGTTGTAGTGTGTCTTTTCTTTGAGTATAGAAGTGTCTTAGGATCCTTTCTTACCTCATCTTCCCAGATCTTCCCTTTTCTCTTTCGTCTGAGACTCTCCTGTGTCGCTGGCTTTACCAAGCCTTCTATCCGTTCATACAATGACCACTATCTATGCTAAATGTTATCTCCCCTAAGTTAGTGAGCTGATAATTCTGGAAAGGTTGTCTTTCCATTCTTCAATATTCTTTAACCATAATGCGTCCCTGAAGATATAAATACGATACCCTGGTTCATACCAAGGTGAAATGCTACAACGAGTTATTCTGTGCGCTTGCAGAATACCATTCTTCTGAGCATATAACGACTAACCAGGCGCTCCTAATGATGAGTTAAGGAGTGCCAACACCTGTGACACCGTTGCCCTGGCGATGTTCATGCTCCACGACCTTGCCTATCTGCAAGCCTATCACACGAGCAGGGGCGCAGCTCGCCGGGGGACAAGGTGCAGGGGTTGCACGGCGTGAAGCTTGGGCAAGAAGAGCTCACGAAACCGCCGACAGTGAAGAAGGGCCACAGGACACCAAAGAATCGAGCGGGGATTGAGGTCGCGAGGCTCTGCTTGCCCGCCGCAGCTCACAGCCCTGCTCACCTCCAGATGCGCCGCCGATGGGGAAGAAAAAGAGGCCGTCATTGATGGAGATGGGAGAAGCGAAATGACCACTGCTCTGTGGGGACATATCTTGTGGAAATCAACTTCCTATAGAAACTATGAAAACTTAGTCTGGACCACACGATGTTGATCCAAGGGCGTGCCCAGATCAGGCAAATCACCCCTTCCACCTGATCTGTTCGCGCCCTTGGATCAACATCTTGTGGCCCAGATTTTAGTTTCCATAGTTTCTACGGAGAGGTTGGTTTTCATAGGATACGTTGCCCTACCCTGTTTTCCTTCCGGATGCATCGCCGCAATTTCCCTTCCCCAAGTGTTGCGTGTGTTTTCTCGTCAAAGCTGACAACTTGGATAAGGTTACATTGAACCAGTACCGGTTCGCACATAACCGCCCGGTTCACCGGTTCCGCAAAAAAAAACATCTGGCTCAACCAGTTTTTAGCGGTTCGATTGCATGGACAATCTTTTAAGTGAACCAGACCGGTGAAGGCTCTGGTTCGGTCTTTTACCGATCGAACCGTCTGTGCAGTCCGGTCCAAATAACTATGCTCCACAGTGTGTTGCTTAAGTGAAGCCTGAAAGAGAGAGAAGATTCTGGCACCGCTCCCACCATTGCAGCCGCCGATGCCCGTGCTAGAAAAATGGGGAGCGACAAAAGTACTTGCGCCGGTGCTATCTATCTAAAGATGTATTTCTGTGTTGCCTGCTCCAACCACCACTCCGCGATGGTGCGAGAAGAGCGCAAGAAATCAATGGCATGGGATTAAGAGTAAAGGGGCGCCAAGGGGGTTTCGATTGTCATCTGTTCTAGCGCATACGACCATCACCGGCGGCGAATCTGAGCTGCCTTTCCTGGATGGCGGAAGAAGCCTGTGTGGCTATGCGAGAGGAAGACAAGAGGGTTGTTGTTCACTTAATTTTTTTTATTTGCCATGTGGAGCCCATAGCGATGCATGCTCATTGCAACTCATCAGGAGCGGCACTCATTTTTTACGGTGGGTACCGATATTATTTGGGCTTCACTAGCACATTACGGAAGGCCTTAAGTTTTCCACCGTGTACAGTGGTGCCTAAAGAAGATAGAGTGTTCAGGAGTCACTCTCTACACTGCAGCGAGCGATGCCGGCGGCCAGAAATTCTAGGAGCGATGCACCTACAGGCTTTGTTGCCTGCTCATTAGAAAAAAAAGAGGAATGTACTCCCGCCGTGTACTGGCCAATACCTGATTCGTTGGAAGGGAGGTGTTGACGCGCTTCTGGTCAACACACGAAAGCGCTAGATCGCACGGTCGTCGAATTCTCCTCGCTGGAGCTCCTGGACGCAGCCGATCAGACCGCTTGTAGGGGCCGGTCAGACCGCCTGTTGCAGAGGCGCCGCAAAAGCCTACGATCACAACCTCGGGAGGGACCCCGTCGGAGGCTGCGAACCTAAGGTTGTTCTAAGGTCGGCAAGGCCACTTAGAACGTCCTAAAACGTCGTAGAGACAAAGAAGGAAAGCAAAGGGGTTGGAAAACCTAGGGTTTCGAGATAAAAAGTAAGATAATGATTTGTTCGATTGGGTAGAGGTCCTCAATCGGCCAAGACCCTTTATACTTATAAGGTGGGGAGGTTTTGCTCTGCAAGGAAGTCCTTGTACACATCTAAAAACGTGAAAAAAATCTGATTCTACTCGGACTCGGGGACAGGCGGTCAGACCGCCTGTGACAGGCGGTTAGACCGCCTGGCACATTGCCGAATTGGCTACAGGGCCAGCCGGTCTAACCACGTGTACAGGCGGTCTAGACCGGCTGTCCCGGCCTGATCGGCTTTAAGCCACTTTTGGTCGTCAACATATGCCCCCCTGTTTTTTGGTAAAACTTTGTTTACCACAAAACATTTAATCAGACTAAGGGCGACCCTCTATTGTTGGCCATTTTTTTCCCTAAGGGCGATATCACATATCGGCCATATCCTTTCAAGCATGTTGCCAAATACTTGGATGATATTTCTTCAAGTACTTCCCATTGAGCGCTCTTGGCAACTGAAATCCTTGCAAAGTTTCCACCACATACGAATTCCCAGAACAAACCTTTGCAGTACGATATGGTCATTCCCAATTCGGCGACCATTTACCAAATTTGTTGCTCTTTGTTCCTATAGGCAAAATAGTCTTCCAAACCAAATCACCAACTTGAAAGGATTTAAATTTTACCTTCTTGTTATATGCTCGAGCCACTCTTCTTTTGTCTCTTTCAATCTCCTCTAAGGCCTCCAGATGCTTGTCGGTCACATCATCAAAGCACAATATGTACTAGCATCAAGATCATTTTGCTTAGCCAACCTATAAGCAGCCAGATTTACCTCAACGGGCAAAACGGCCTCTTGACCATAGACGAGCTCAAATAGAGTAACCTTAGTAGCACCATGTCTAGAAATACGATGCGCACATAATGCTTCAGATAATACTTCGTGCCACCGCTTAGGATGATCTTCAATCTTCTTCTTTATGAGCTTGATCAAAATCTTGTTGCTAGACTCAGCTTGACCATTGGCTTGAGCATAATACAGAGATGAATTGAGCAATTTAATACCACAGGATCCAACAAACTCACGTACCTCCTTAGAAATAAACGATGTCCCTTGATCCGTCGTCAATGTTTGAGGAATCCCAAATCTATGAATAATATGTTCAGTAATAAACTCAATCACCTCTCGATGTGTCATGTTCTTGAGGGGAATTGCTTCACTCCACTTGGTAAAATAATCAGTAGCCACAATCACAAAACAATGGCCTCTGGATGAAGGACGATGAATCTTACCAACAAAATCTAAACCCCATCCTCCAAAAGGCCAAGGCTTAATGATTGGATGCATCAACGCAGCAGGTGCAGTCTGAATATCCCCGAACTTTTGACACTCTTCACATCCTTTGTAATAACGAAAACAATCGGCTATCATCGTAGGCCAATAAAAACAAGCCCGTCTAAGAAGTCACTTCATCATTCGAGCCGATTGATGTGTACCATAAATTCCTTCATGAACCTCTACCATAACCAATCTAGCTTGATCAGGATCTAAACATTTCAAAAGCAATCCATCCATGGTCTGACGATATATTTCACCATCAATCAAAGTAAACTTAAAAGCCCATCATCGGACTTTTCGATCCACTGACCTGCTAGTATCCTGCAAATACTTCACCAGAGGCTCCCTCCAATCACCAGCATCGACCACAATAGATTGAAAATCATTAATAACCGAATCGGTCTTTTTAGAGGTGCAGGCGGTCAGACCGCCTGTACTGGCGGTTAGACCGGCCATGCCGGTCAGACTGGCTGTAACAGGCGGTCGAACCGCCTGTTCCAGAGCAGAAACATCGGCTTCACGAAACATCGGTCTCTTTTCATGAAATTTTCTTTTTTGAACATTATAGCCTGATGCTTGCTGTGCCAACGCATTAGCTCTAGGATTCTCTTTTGTTGGTACATGATAAATGACAAATTCATCAAAGCAAGATATAATATCTAAACACTTATCAAGATAAGCATTCAAAAATCCATCTAAGCATTGACAAACTTTAGATACTTGCTGAACTACCAAAAGAGAATCACCATATGCTTCTACATGTTTTACTCCCATGTCATATAACATCTCCAACCCGAATAATAAAGCTTCATATTCGGTTTGATTATTAGTGCACTTATGATCTAATCGGTTAAGAGCCTCAAAAACAACACCGTTTGGTGAAATAAGAATAACACCAACTCCACAACCACTCTTGCAAACCGATCCATCAAAATGCAATTTCCATGGAGTAAAAGTAATATAGCCGACATTTAAATCAAGATGTTCATTAATCCTATGTTCAACAATAAAATCGGCAACGATTTGTCCTTTCATAGATTTTTTATGGCTCAAAGACTAAATCATATTCAATTAAAGCATAAGCCCATTTACCGATTCTACCACTTAATATAGGTCTATGCAACATGTATTTAATTATGTCGGCTTGACTAGCAACTATGCAAGTATTTAATAACAAATAATGCCTCAACTTTGTACAAGCATTATATAATGATAAGCATAACTTTTCAATGAAAGTATACCTTGTTTCGGCGTCCAATAATCTTCTACTTATATATGAAATAATATATTCCTTCCCTTCGGTCTCTTGGATCGAAACAGCCCTAATAACACTTTCTTCGGCCGCGATATATAATTTAAAAGAAACCCCTCTCCTAGGTGACCGAAGAACCGGAGGCGAAGATAAATAATGCTTGATCTCTTCAAACGTCTCTTGCTGTTTTGCCCCCCAAGTAAATTCAGCATCATCTTTCAACTGAAGCAAAGGAGTAAAAGCATTCACCTTTCCCGACAAATTGCAAATAAATCTTCTCAAGTAATTCACCTTGCCCAAGAATTTCTGCAACTCTTTCTTAGAGCTAGGCACCTGCAACTTGCCAATAGTGTCGGCCTTCTTTGGATCAATTTCTATACCATGCTCATGAACTATAAAGCCCAAAAATTTACCGGCCGACACACCAAAAGCACACTTGAGTGGATTCATCTTCAAACCATACCGACGCATTCTTTCAAATGCAAGTCTCAAATCGGCCAAATGAGAAACACTTCCAGCCGATTTGACAACAATATCATCAATATAAACTTCCAAGATAATACCAAGCAAATCATGGAAGATAAAATTCATCGCCATTTGATAAGTAGCACCGGCATTTTTCAAACCAAAAGTCATAGCAATCCACTCAAACAAACCAACAAAACCTGGACATACAAAAGCCGTTTTGGATATATCTTCTTCGGCCATGAATATTTGATTGTAACCAGCATTACCATCAAGAAAGCTAATCATTCTATGTCCAGACGCAGCATCGATAAGCATATCGACTATTGGCATAGGATATTCATCTTTAGGAGTAGCACGATTAAGATTTCTAAAATCAATACACACTCTAATCTTACCCGTTCCTTTCTTTTCCACGGGTACAATATTAGAAATCCATTCAGCATATCGACAAGGTCTAATAAACTTTGCTTCTAATAACCGATTTATTTCCTCTTTAACTCGGTCATAAATTTCAGGATTAAAACGCCTAGTTGGTTGTTTATAAGGCCTAAAACCAGACTTAATAGGCAACCGATGCTCAACAAGCTCTTGGCTTAAATCAGACATTTCATGATAATTCCAAGCAAAGCAATCGACATACTCCCTTAATAACTTTATTAATTCAGATTTAAAACAGGATCTAAATTCTTATTTACAAACGTCGGCCTGGGTATAGAACCATCATCAATGTCTACCTCCTCAAGAGGATCGGCCGATGTAAAACCACATCCTAGCTTGCTTATATCATCAAAATCTTCAATGGCTTCACACATATCGTTCTGATGCGCCCGATAGTGATCAAGTCTCTGCTGCAACCACTCTCGATTATCCATTAAGTCATACAAGATGATTCAGCCGATTCTGTATCGGCTTTATGACAGCAGGAACAAAGTCGTTCTTAGTACAGCTGATAAACTCAAATTCAGAAAGATCTAAGCCTGACAAACATCTAACATCATCATGAATGCCAACCAAAGAGCTATCAACTAAAGCAACACAAGCAGAAGTATCACCATGCACAACTTCTACATCATCATCTACCCATTGAATCAAACATTGATGCAAAGTAGAAGGAATGCATTGGTTTGCATGAATCCAATCATGACCCAAGATTAAACTAAAGTTACCTTGAGTCTCAGCGACAAAGAAAGCAGTGGCCAAGGTCTTGCTCCCAATAGTAAGCTCCATAGAAATCACCGCCTTGGCACCAATAGGCTCTCCTCCTCCAATGTCGCTGATGGTCATGTTGGTCTTGATCAGCTCCGAATCTGAACCACCAAGCTTCTTGTATAAAGAATAGGGCATCAAGTTCACAATAGCCCCTCCATCGACCAACATCCACGAGATTGGCTTCACATTGATATGTCCCTTCAGATATAAAGCCTTCAAGTGATTGTCTTCAGCTTTAGGCTTCTGAAATATAGCTTCCTTGGGACCAAAATCAAAATGAGCAACCTCCTCCTCCGAAAGCATGTCCCCATTCATGCACATATGAAGCACATTCACATCAACATTCATGCGCTCCGGAGAAGAACTGTAATCAACAAGCTCTTCATCGTCCTCAGCAGTGGGAACCGATGTTGACTTGCCATCACGAACCGAAGAACTAGAAGAAGAAACACCGGGCGCTTCTGCGTCACCCGGCCTGACCGCCTGTACAGGCGGTCTGACCGCCTGGGCCGCCGGTCCTGAGTGACAGGCGGTCTGGACTGCCTGTGCAGCCTGTTTGACCGCCTGTTGGTCTTCCTTCGGCTTCAGCTCCTTCTTCTGTGGAATCATGGGTTTGACTTGGTTGAAAACTTCATCTCTCTGCTTCTCCAACTCTTGCTTTTGTCTTTCCCAAAAACGGAGTCTCTGAAGCTTCCTCTTCTGCGTGCGAGTCAACCCTTCAGGACACCACCTGGGAAGAAAGTGCTTTGAGCCTTGCTAGTACTGGCCCCCTGATCTTCCACCATCTTCTCACTGGAAGTCGGCTTCATAGCCAGACTTTTCTCAATGGGAACATCCATGGTCCCAACTTGAATAATGTCGAACTCAGTAGTCCTCTCTGAGTCCACATCCATGCTCTGCACCTCCTCCTTCCTCTTAGGTCGATAAACCTGCCTCGGAGGAACTCTTGGCGGCTGACCTTGGCGGGCGGTCTGACCACCTGTTACAGGCGGTCTAACCGCCTGTGCCCGCTCTTGACCAGATTGACGGAAAGCCAATCGGTCTCTCCTTGGATAAATAATCCTGTCCTGCACATGTCTTCTTGGACCTTACCAGCCAGGATGAAACGAAGGCTGCACGTTTGAATGATATGGCACCCGCATCACTCCATTGTATCCCACACCAGATCCAATTTCATACGAGGAGGCGAAGGAACCCTCTTGTTCTGAATCGGTGATCTCATTCTTTTTTTTAACGGCCGATCACTTGGAACGGCCTTTTGTTTGGTGTACTTGTCATAAAGCATATCAAACGTGACTTTGGTCTTCTGAACACCCTGCTCCTTTGCCACGTTCATCTTCCAAGTACCAACTTCCGGACGCTTCGGATCAGCATCTTCGGGCATCCATGGGGACAGGCGGTCTGACCGCCTAGCGCAGCCGGTCTGACCGCCTGTAGCAGATCAGCCCCGGGCGCCCGTGGTCCAGGAATAGTAACCGATCCTTGCCCCCCTTGTCCAGAGGATCTCACAGTAACCTTGAACGACTCTTTGCCATCAGTCGTCTTCTCAAAAGTCACTTATCTAACCGACTCTTTTGAAGATGGTCTTTCCTCTCCAATCACCACGTTCTTCCCTTTAGTAGATTCGGCTTGATGCGGCCGAACCAAGACCTTGGGCTGCTGCAACTCCATGGTGTTGACCGGAAAAGGAGTCTCATCAACTTGCATCTCATGAAACTTCAAACGGCTCTCATTAATAGCCGATTGAACCTGCTGACGGAAGACATTACAACCATTAGTAGCATGCGAAAAAGAATTATGAAACTTACAATAAGCACGCTTCCTCAATTCTTCCGTAGGTGGTAAAACATGAGAAATCTTGATGTAACCAAATTTATGCAATTCATCGAATATACGATCATATTTGGATACATCAAAAGTAAATTTTATGTCTTCTTGCCGATTCTTATGAATGGGCTTAAGAGATGAGCATGACACAGTTTTCTTATTAGCAGGCCATACAGACTCTGCTAGATAAACATCATTATCATCGTCGGTCGAATCATCGGATTCATAATCAACTATATGAACATTAGACCGACGTGTCTTAAAACTACCTTTTTCCTTATTCATTCGGTCTTCAGCTATTTCAGCTCTAATATGCACTTGTGCGACCGAATAATAATCACAATTGTCAATTTTTTCTCTAATAGAGGATTTTAAACCTGTAAAGCATAAGCCAGCAAGATCAACCTCAGAAATAGACAAATTAAAGCAACGGTTTTTAATGCCTTTAAACCTTTTCATAAATTGAGAGACAGTTTCATCCCGACCCTGTCTAACCGATGCTAAATCTGCCAATTTCATCTCATGATTGCCACTATAAAAATGACCATGAAATTTACGCTCTAGTTGATTCCAACTCATAATAGAACTAGGGGCTAATGAAGAAAACCAAGCAAAAGAAGTACCAGTAAGTGACAATGAAAACAAACGTACTCTAAATGCTTCATAGTTTCCAGCCTCCCCTAGTTGAGCTACATATTGAGTAACATGTTCCCAAGTGGTGCGCTCATCATCTCCACTAAACTTTACAAAATCAGGCAAGCGTCACCCATTGGGAAAAGAAACTGTAACACCCCTGGTGTTAATTAACACTAAAATGGGGATTAAGTTAAGCTAAGCATGATTCAAAAGTGGAATTAAGGAAAATAAGGAAAATTTCCCAAATTGAGTAAAAAACCATTCAAATGAAGCAATAAAGAAAACTTTGAAAACTTCCTAAGAACTTGAAAAAGTACAAATGGGAAGTTGGAGTATAAGTCAAACCAAGAAACTTCCCTTTTCAAACCATAGCCTAAAAATGTTTAGAAGCATCTCAAAAATTAAACCCTAACCTTGGAATTTGAACTTTTCCAATTCAAATTAAAGCTGAAACGGAATCTTAGCCTAAACTCAAAATTTTACCACTGAACATCTAAATCTCCAAAAAGCAAAGTTGTACATCTTCACATTTCTGAACTTTACCTCCATTGGCACTTTGGCCAATTTTGCCATCTAGCCCCTCGAATTTCTAAAATTCAGTTCAAAACAGGGTTTTCTCCCCTTTTGAATCACTGCCAAATTTTCATCTATTTCTCATCATCTCTAGTGCAGGGACGTGTCCCTTGAAATTCTAAACAACTTTCATATTGGAAGATTTCCGAGCCATGTTCAAATTTTTTGAGTTTGAGCCATGCCAACCAAGTTGACTTTGCACCGGTAGAGGCGTGCTCACGGGGTGCCCACGCCGCGCTCGCGCGTGCCCGCTCTCGCCGCCGGCAGCACCCTGCCGCCTGCCGTCCTCGCCAGAGCCAGCCAATGGCACAGCTGCGTGTCCCCGCTCATGGAGCACGCGTCTGGCCAGATCGCGTGGCAAATGGCGCACTGTAGCGCTGACCCGAGCCGCGCTCCCGGGCTGTCGCCGCGTCGCCGCCGTGAACCGCCGGACAAAGCCGCCGCCGCCGTTGCCCGCCGGTCCGTCGCGCGACTTTTGCGACCACACGGGCCTCTTTTTCCTCCCGCCCTTCCTTTTCTCCTCACCCCCGCGCGCCTGCCGCCCTGCTGCTCGCCTGCGCCGCGTTGACGCCGCGCAAGGCGCCAACGGCCCGCGGCACGCCGCTGCAGCCGCGACACCTTGCCGCGCTGCCCCAGCCCCCATCCAGTGCTGCTCGAGCACCGTCTCCTTCCCCTCTCCCTCCTACTTAAAGCCCAAACAGTTCCCAATCTCTTCCGCGCCGAAATCGCTCGCCGGAGTTCGCAGAGCCGCCGCCGAGCTCGCTCACGCGGCCAGCCTTCTCCGCTGCTCCGCCGGCCAAACCAAGGCGCGCGCTAGCTTCCCCATCACCCACCGCCACTCCTCGACCAAGTCCCGACCCTTTTCCGCCATCGCAGCCACCGGCGCAGCTCGCCGGAGAAGCTCGAGCTTCCGCCACCGGCTGCGCACGTGGACAGCACGCTCCGCTCCTCCTCCGGCTAAACCGAGGGCACCTGCAGCTTCGCCGTGACACGCGGGTGCTCATCGACCCCTTCCCCGACCCTCTCCGACCGCGACACCGCCGGTCACCGCTCGCCGGAGTTGGCCGAGCCGCCACCTCCGTCGCCGACCACGTTCCCGGCCATCCCCGTCGTCGCCTTCTAGCTCCAAGGAACCGCGGTGAGCTCCTCTGCGCCTAGCCGCCGGCGTACGAACGCCGACGAGCTCGGGGACTCACTTGTGTCTTCTACCTTTTTCTAGGGGGCCGACTGTAAGATTCCAGGGACCCTTTTGTAAGGATTTAAACCTTCTAGGGTTCACGGCGTAAATAGATTCTATCCTTTGAGCACTATTCGCTGCAATCTTCAAAAATTCGTAGAAAATCGTAGAAAAAACAGAAAAATGCCAAACAAATTTTGTCGTGACCAGTGAATCTAGAAGTCAAACTTCTTCCATTGCACCTCACTCAGTTGAGGCTTAGTTTACAGATTTGAAAATGACAAAGTTTGAGCACCTTTCTTCATAACTGGAAATCTACTCATGCACTGGGGCTGAGCTTTGGATATGTTAGACTCATGGGTGACATAGGATCTCTGCCCAAGTTGTGCACAAAAATTCCCAGTGGATTTAGAGTTATGAATTTCCAAACTTATACCCTGCTGTTTTGGCAAATAAATCACAGAACATAATTCACTCAGTGAAAAATCACCTCCTTCACACAGAAACTTAATCAAGACATTAGAAACCTTAAAAAAATGAAAATGGTAATTTTTGGACATTGGAAAATGGCTAAATGATTTTTTTGTAGTTTAAACATGGTGAAATTCCACAAAAATAACCATAAATCAATACCACATGTAAACTTGCAGAGAGGTCACTCTTGGTGACCTAAGTCACTGTGCCAAGTGGTGTGGACAGAAATCTTATAGTTATTTTTGTAGGAATTTAGTTTGTTTTTAGGCAAAAAGATAAGAACATTTTTAATAAATTATAGAAAAATCACCTTGAGCCAAGTTTTGGGCTAGGCTCCTGCCTTGGCATGAGCAAGCCTCTAGCCAAATGGCACCTGAAAACAATATTCCTAAGTTCACCTTTTGACTAATAGAAAAAGGACTTAAATGGTGGAAAAGAGAAGAAAAAGAAAAAGAATAGAGAAAAACCTAAATCTCATAAATCAAATCCAAGTTTCCAAATGAAAAGGGTATATTCACTTATAATTAATGTTTATCCTTTCCAATTCATTAACCAAGATTTAAGCAAACCCTAACTATATTAAATCTTGATATTTAAACATTTCATGCATCTCGTGTAGATTCGGGTCTCGCCGACGGAGTCTACGAGCTAGTCCCCGCTGCCGAGGAGATTGCCCAGGAGTCCGAGGTGAACGTGGTGCATGTGGATTCGAGCCCCGAGCAGGAGTACCGCTTCAAGCCGGAAGGCAAGCCCCGGAGCATAACCTAACTTTACTTACGCGATTTACTTGATTATATGTTTGTGCATTTAAGTTTCAAGGAGTTGAATGAAGCCCTAGATTGCATGATCATAGTTTTCTTGATTGAACACTAGTATGTAGGTTCGATAGTCGCTATGCTTAAGACCGTTAGAAGTCGAGTGTTTCCGACACCCGCGAGATATAGGAGTTGTATGTCTACTCATATCAGAAACACTAGAGATGATGGACGGATGATTGTAGATACCCGTCTATCGATGGTTTAATTCGAAACATGTGGTACTTTTGTGTCAAGCTTTTGAACGTACCACACATATGTACGGACCATGGGACCGGTAAGTCCCGGTACCCGATCGATGCGAGCAGGTCCGACAACCCTCTGTCTTGGAAACGTTATCCCATGGGCACATGGGGGTAGTTGCGTGGTGAACCTCTACCCCGAGGCTTTGGGACTCGGGAGCCACTCGCAGAGAGAGGAGGAAGGATTGGGGTGTGTTGGCATTTCCAACCATTCCGTGTGTGTGGGTTTTCCCTGGCCAGGTAGTAAATTCGGTTCGAACTGTCCGCTTCTCGCGGTTAATGAGACTGCTTGACCGATGTATGACATATTATGAAATAAACCTGGAAGGATGAAATCTTTGTATGGAATAATTGTATTGCAAAACTTGGTTGTCTAGCTAGGCTCACCTAGAATGGATAGGCTAAAAGGAATTAAAATCAAGATGGATAAGCTAGAGATCAGTTTAGTCGCTTTTGGCAAAAGAACCCCACTAGCCGAACAGCCTCTCATTTTAGGAGTCGGTGATGTAGTGATCACCAGTCGGGTAAGTCTTGTTGAGTATAACTAGTATACTCAGCCTTACTTGTGGCTAAATTTTCAGGACCGTCCCCTCAGCAGGTAGCTGCCTCTATGGCTTGGGCCACCCAGCTTCCTCCTGGGTACAGCATCGAGTGGGAGCCGACCTCTTCCGAGGATCGTGAGGAGTAGCGTCACGGTTGACTTCATCGTGACGATACTACGGATCGTCGCTAGTATCTCGTTTACTTTCCGCTGCATGAACTCGAACTATTTTATTTATCATTTCAATTTGGTTGTAATAACTCTGAGACTTGTTGTAATTTGAATTGTGGAATGATGTGATCTTTGGAACTCACCTTCGAGTGAGAGTATGAACGGACGATCTTCAGTTGCAGTTAGTCGAGCTCGACTCGACGGTCGTATCCGCACTTGGGAACATTTTCGTGTATTAGCACCAACGGAAGGTGAAATATACTTAAGTGGGCCCATTTCTCGGGTAAGATCGCTACAGCTGGTATCAGAGCCGACGTTCATACACTCCAAAGAAAACATCAGACCCTAACCATTTTTTTTTAAAATAAAATCTACCAAACCCCGATTCCAATGCGCCTAAGCAAATGGAATGAAACGTATAGGATCGTTAAGGATAAAACTAGAACGTGAAGTCCTTAAGGGTTAAGGGTTGCGCTTTGTCGGGTGGCATAGTCTAACTTAGGATTGATGGTTGCTCTTCCATGAAACCCAATCTTTAAAAGGCTTTCGCCGCGAGTCCTCTGACTGGTACGTAAAGTTTACGAGTAGGAGTCCCACTAGATCTATAGGGAGAGACGTGTCTATGCCCAGCCACCGGCACTAACTCCGAAAGTCACGTTTGATTTAAGATGTGAGGACGCTAGGTCTTGCATGCATCTCTTAACTAAAAGCGGAAAAATAATGAGCTAAGGAGAGTCAAACCCAACAGATCAAATCAATCCTTAAACGACCTTAATTAAAAGCTTGAGCACGTTCTTTATCTTTAGCTTTTCTCCCAGTTTCTTCTTTTTAGTCTTTTAAACTCATGGTACTCACCTCTGAATTTTTGTTCAGATGGCCATTCCCAGTCACCTTGCTGGTGTGAACGAGAAGGTGGAGTGCCAGGACTGCCTCAGCTGGGAGGGGTTCCCGGCCATCTTTTGGAAGGTTCTGAAGGAGGTTGGCTACCCGTCTCCGCCGGTTTACTTTGGCAGAGAGTTTGCGGATCGTGGTGTGACTCGGTGCAGTGTCCGCATGGATACACCGGTGCACCCCGAGCACCCCGACTGGCCTAAGCTGGGGGTCGTGGTGCATGGTCACCGCTTTCTGGACACTTGGGAGCTGGCCGCCTTCGCAGGGCTGAACCAGTTCACTTCACAGCACCACGACTTGGTGGAGAATACCTTGGTTGGGTTCCTGCCTTCAGCCCGCAGGGATGACCCTCAGTGGTTGTCACGTTACTTGGCTTCCCCGCAGTTGTTCCTGGAGTTTCCCCGTAACGCACCTCCTTTCTTTGCTGGCTGGATGAAGGCTAGCATCCGCATGGCAGAGCTGCTCAAGATGTCTCAGGATTCTCTGCTCAACTTTGCCGATGCGATGGTAAGAGTGTCCGCGGATAAGGATATAGCCGGGATCTGAACTTCCTTGGACATGGCTGCCAAGGATAATCAGATCCGGGATTTGCAGGCTCGCATTGCGGAGCTTACCATGGAGAATGAGCACTGCGCTCACCAGGTGGAGGTGTTGACGACTGCACTTGAGGAGGCACAGGAGGAGTTGCACGAGGCTAATGCCGAGATGGTTGAGTTGGAGGCTCTGCAGGAGGTTCCTGATGAGGATGAGGCAGAAGATGATGCCAAGTCCGAGCTGGACGACGAAGAGCTACCTCCAGTTCAGCCACCCCTTTCCTCCACCGTGAGCCGTACTTCGGTGAACGACGTGGATGACTTCTAGAGCGTTGAGTTAGAGATTGGGTACTCTTCAGCATGGCTTTTTTGTGTCGCGTGGTCACCGGTCAAATCCACTCGCAACAGTGGACTTCTGAGCGCCATGCTGCACGGCCAGACCTAACTAGGCAGCAGCACTGTGCCAACTACTCCTTTGACTTTGCTCGCCTCGGATGCGCTACCATCCTCGAAGGCGAACCTCAAAGGAAACTACGGAGCTTCGATCCGGGCGCCGTACGTAAGTTGCCATCCTCGAAGCCGTGAACCGTCACAAGAGGAACGTCACGTCAACTGTTGCCATGCCGTCAGCCGGAGTTGGAAGGCGCGATTCCCGCTCGCATAGTGTGCGGCACGGGCAGCACAGTGCACTTAGCAACGTCAGCACCACGAACACATGTACTCGCACCCTCCCCCCTTGGTCTATAAAAAGGGGAAGGGAAGCCCATGCATAGGGCACGGCCAGACACACTCAAGTCCACACGCGCTAGAACACACACCACTTAGCTAGCGACAGCCGAACTTGGGGACTTAGGAGCTCATCTCCTTCTCCCATCTAGCTTGTAACCCTCTACTACGAGCAACACGAAACTGGTGCTCAGCACCACTGCTGGACGTACGGCCCCGTGGCCGGAACCAGGATAAAAACCCCCGTCTCTTCACCCGCCATCGGGGCAACGAGTGGATTAGCACCGCAATCACTTGTTTGTGCCGGTGTGACCAAATCAGGCACCGACAGTCTTCAAGAACTCCGCCTCGATGTGTTTCTGGAGCGCCATGAACCTCTCATGATCTTCGGAAGAAAGATCTTCAAGCGAGGTCGTCACGATGTTGTCTTCTCCAACGTCGAAGCCAATAGTGCTAGGAATAGTAGATCGGTCTTTAAAAACCAGATTTCTATCCCCAACGGAGTCGCCAAAATATGTTGACGCGCTTCTGGTCAACACACGAAAACGCTAGATCACGCGGTCGTCGAATTCTCCTCGCCGGAGCTCCTGGACGCAGCCGGTCAGACCTCCTGTAGGGGCCGGTCAGACCGCCTGTTGCAGAGGCGCCGCGAAAGCCTACGATCACAATCTCGGGAGGGACCCCGTCAGAGGCTGCGAACCTAGGGTTGTTCTAAGGTCGGTGAGGCCACTTAGAACGTCCTAAAACATCGTGGAGATGAAGAAGGAAAGCAAAGGGGTTGAAAAACCTAGGGTTTCGAGATAAAAAGTAAGATAATGATTTGTTCGATTGAGTAGAGGTCCTCAATCGGCCACGGCCCTTTATATTTATAGGGTGGGGAGGTCTTGCCACGCAAGGAAGTCCTTGTACAGATCTAAAAACGTGAAAAAACCTGATTCTACTCGGACTCGGGGACAGACAGTCAGACCGCCTGTGACAGGCGGTTAGACCGCCTGGCACATTGCCAGATCGGCTACAGGGCCAGCCGGTCTAACCACGTGTACAGGCGGTCTAGACCGGCTGTCCCAGCCTGATCGGGTTTAAGCTACTTTTGGTCGTCAACAAGAGTAAATACTGGCCAGAGCAATTGAGTAGAACATAGATGGAATTTTATATTTATTTTGTGGGGTCCATTAGCAGTGCTTGCACGCTATATAGCTCAAGATGCAATTTCCTAATGAACTGACGTGGAATCAAAAAAGTTTCAGGCACCACTCCACCATTGTGGAGGCATGCCCTCTACTACTGAACTGCTGGGCGTCATCATGGTTCAGGAAAAATTGCGCAATCGCATCTCATGCAAGAGGGCTTAATTTTTGTTGAATCAAATTATGTGTTATCAAACAAGTGATACGCACAACGAGGTTGGGAAGGGCTTGATGCCACTATTACGATGAACCAAACGAGACGAGCAAGCAACATTTGAAAAATAAGTGTGTAATCATTTTATCCTTGTGACAGAAGCAACATTTCTTGCTACCTTTCCAGTTACGCTTTGCAAGGTTATCTTTTGTTTATACTACCTGTCTAAGTACGAACCAGATTTAGATTGCTTAAATCTTAAAAAAATAGACCCAATGGGGATAAGAGCCCTAGGGTTTTTCATTAAGAAGGGAGACTTTCTCCGAGTCCGTGAGGACTTAAACCTGGCTTGTGCGACCATACCATCCATCACTAACCACCAGGCTAGAGGACCTTAGGTTAGATTGCTTAAATGTTGAGAAATATGCATAGCAATCCCTGTGACGGATAGATTTCATGTTGAAGCCATTTTTTAGAACATACACACATTGCGATGGGGACTTTTATATGTTTCATCCATGTCCTCATGGTGCAATAAGGCAGGGCATCTAATTGTCATAATAACAGATCAACACTTGCTGTGTTTGGCTTGATGAGGCTTTGGAGTTCATCCAATCCATCCTTTGTTACGATCCATTAAATCACTCCTAAGTAATAGGAAAAAAATGCATTTATATTTGACCCTGTATTGTGTGTGAAGTACTGAGCAATTGAATTCTGCTAACCAACCAATGTTGTCCTGCCCCAGAGCTGAGAGAAACAAAGGTATTGGCGAAAACAGAGGAAGCACGTAGGAGGAAACTGAAGTGAAGGAAGGCAAAGACGTTATCATCTTTAGTGATTTAATCATTAACAAAAAGTAGTGAGTAGGGAGCCATTTCGAAGACTTATCAATAGGTATTCATAAACAATAATGGAACGTATCATCACATAATAATTATGGTTGATGCTATGATTGAACCAAAACACTTAGTCCTTAAACTAAGTCACAAGATAAAGGCGGCTTACTAGTATTGAATTTGCGGACCTCTTGAAATTCATCATTTTAAGACTCCGTGCATCGTAAGAAAATTAATTATCATGAATTTGCCATGCATTTAAGGAGTTTTCTTGATTTTTATCACAAAATTGGAGTTGTGCCGCTACTGCTACTTTTCTTGACGTCCTTCCAGGTTCCTTCCATTCACTCTCAGCACTGGGGAAAGTCAGCCGGTGGTGGGGGAAGTGCCGTCTCTGGAGCTGGCCCGTCCTGCACCTCGAACGCCATTGCCAACCCGATTGGCAGATGAGCGTCAAAGTGGCAATGCATGATCCACATTCCTGCAATCACAAAAAAGAAACACGCATCAGAATTCTTATAAAACTTTTCCCGTTCTGAAATCAACAGAAACAGGCATGTGTCACGGCCATCCATCACCATACCAGGGTTGTTGGCCACGAAGCGTATGACGGCCCATCCGCCCGGCGGCACGGCGAGGGTGTTCCTTTCCTGCGGATTGACGAGGTTGTACCGCTTCACAGCCGTCTCCTGGTGGAAGTTGCCAAACCCCTGCGCCAGCACGAAGAAGTTGTGGCCGTGGAGGTGCATCGGGTGGCTCTCCCGCGCCACCAGCGCCGTGTTCTGCAGGACCACCTCCACCGTCGCGTTGTACCTCACCGTCTTCACCTTTGTCGACTTGGTCGTCGTGGCGTCCATGTCGCCCGGCGGCTTGGCGTAGTTGAACTTCACGGGCGGCTCGTCGGGGAAGTCCCGCGTGTAGACCCCGGTTACGTTCTTGAAGTGCGCCTCGAGGAGGGACATGGACGTGGGGAGCACGAAGGAGGCATTGTTCATGCTGCCCGCGAATACCTGCTGCTTGCACCGCGTCTGCTCCGGCAGGCAGTCCGCGAAGCCCAGCCCGATGGTCACGAACATGCGGGTGTCCACGGTGAGAGGGACGGTGGGTTGGCCCGGGCGGACGAGAGCGGTCAGGCTCGTGAAGAACCGGTGCGCTGTCGCCGTGTCCTTGAACTGTTGTTTCGGAGGGAGCAACGGCCGCCGCGCCCCTCTCTGCGCGTCGGAGTACTCTACGACGGCGGTGGCGGTGCGTTTCCTGAACGGCAGATTTGGGCGCGCGCTGTTGTAAGGGGTGGCTACCATGTAGTATCGCCGTGACGGCGTCGCGCCCGCGACCATGAGCGCGTCCACTGTCTGCCCAGGCGCGACGACGACGACGTCGGTATCGTACGGCGTCGTGTAGCTGGCGTCAGCCCCCACGACGGTGAAGTTGTGGCCGGCAATCTTGAAGAACATTGGCGTGTTTACTGCCGCGTTGATGATCCGAAGCAGGTATGTGGAGTTGCTCTTCACCTTGAGCTTGAACGTTTCTACGAGATATACTCATCACAACTTAACCGGCAGAACAGTGATAAGCTAACAATGAACAATGATGGATCAGAGGACGAAAGTATCATACCTAGCTTGCGGTTACTGCCTGAACACTTGTGCAAGTCCCCAGGCTTGCCGTTGATGGTGTACGCGTCGGCCGGATTCACCAGGGTGCCCGTGAGGAATGCGTTGCGCTCCAGGTCGAAGACGTTCCGATTCCACCACTCTCCTACAAGATCATTTCTATGACAACGGCCAAAACATGGTCCGAGAGATGGGCAAGTAGTTTAGTACCCAGCAGGATGATCTCCTCCTTGTCAGGCTTGGGGAAAGGGTACCCCTGGTCGCCGTTCCTTGGCTTGATGACGATAGCGCCATGGACGGTGGCGCGGAGCATGGAGCTGTGCGCGTGCCACCAGAGTGTCCCCTCCTGCCTGGTCGCATTGTACCGGTAGGTGTAGCGATTGCCGGGGCGGATGGGGCACTGTGTCACCATCTCTGGGCCGTCCGCCCACTGCGTCCCTCGCTGGAAGAGGCCATGCCTGCGTACATGTTACATACCAATGCTCAGGGTGAGAAAAATACTGCTCAACGGGTAGCAATAGTGCATTACAGAGGAAGGTGTCACTGTACGTCCCATTTATTTGGGTCACGTACCAGTGAATGGTGATGTTGTAGGGTGAGTTGTTGACAACGTGGACAACCACCGTGTCGCCCTCGCGGACGTGGATCGTCGGGCCGGGAAGCTGGTCGTTCACGGCGGTGATGACCCTTGCCGGCCGGCAAAGCTTGCTTGTGGAGAAGTTGCCCACCTGAAGATGGCAGTCCGTTCAGTTTCATACAGTGTAAATATATGATCAATAAAAGATGAGAAGAATTGTTACTCTGCTTTGCAAGACAAGAACAAAAAGGGATCAGTGAGTTACGTCGAACGTGTGCTCCACAATTGCGGCATGGCCGCAGCAGGCGACCAGGGCAAGAGCAAATAGCAGGAGCCAGCAACACCGGGCCATGTCTTCGGTCCGGCCGTGTCAAGCAAGTCTCGCAACACCTGACTTTTATTTGTTTGAAGGGAGTAACAGCTCACAATTTTTGAAATAATGCTTGAGGACTTAGGTACGTAGCAATGAGGTATATATACACACACATGGATCTTTGTTGTGCTGACCTGTTCAATCACTAAAGCACACCGAGAGACAGGCGAAACAGATTCACAGTTCCTGTTGCACTGCTAGAGTACCTACTACAGAGCATAGTACGTGCGTTGTTGTGACGCCAAGAATGGTGTGTAGCCGAGGGAGACGTTCTCTAGCTGCTCCGCGCTAGCGGACAAGAGCGGCGCAGATCGGCTCGGCAGGGCACGCGCTAACTTCGATCATTTCTAGGGCGCCGGACCCGTGCCGGATCGATGGGGCTAATGGGCGAGTAGCTGTAAGTTCCAGCAGTTTGTTCAACGCTCGGGGACACGCGCGGCGGCGCGGGACACCGGGAAAACGCCAAGCCGAGCGTGGCATCCAGGCATCCAGTTGACAAGCTCCTCTCTCTCTCTGCACTGTATTCTTTCTTTATTTAGTTCATGATTCCCGGCTAAGAGAATATCCTATCAAGTTAGAGTGTTGGATTGCGGCTGTTGATTGAATATCTTCCTAGTTCAACAAACTGCTCCCATGTATTTTGGTTTTTCAAAACGGCCGGCTCCATGCCTCCATGAATGTTAAGCTACACAAACTTCATTGAGGGAGAAACAAATTTGCACTATTTGAAACTGGTGTGAATTCGGAACAAACTAATGGTTAAGTAGTTCCGAACCAATGCATTTGCACGGGTAGTGTAACAAACAAGCTTGTAAAACTCGGTCATAAGCATGATTAGCACATAATTGTCCATTATTGCATAAGCATTTGAATGAATTTCGTTTTGGTTTGTTTGAAATTCAACCTTGTGAAGGAATTTCTAAATTCACACTGCTAGAGAACCTAAACTTAGCATCAGTACTGGGCACAAAGCCGTGTTAGTACCGGTTATGCGTCCGATATCAAGCTTCCGGCACTAAATGAGCAGTCCCGTTAGTACTGGCTGCAACAATCGGTACTAACGGGGTTGCAGGGTCGGCGGGGTCGCCCATTTAGTACCAGCTGGTAACACCAGCGGTACTAAATGGTTTCGAGCCAAAAAAAAATAAAGAAAAAAATTATAAGTCACAAGTCACATGAATTTTTCACGCGTAAATGCACGTGCGCGGTTCGTAGGATTTGAACTCACAACCTCTTGCCTCACACGTAACCTCCCCCATTTAGTACCGGCTCGTAACACAGCCGGTACTAAACTCGTAACACCAGCTGTCGGCGAATTATGTTGACAACGTTCCCGAGGGGGTGCCCCGAGAGAAGGGTTTAGGGAGAAGTCGTCGAGAATCTAGAGCCGAAGGTGACAAGAGACGATTTAGAAAGGTTCGGGTCGCCGGAGCGTAATACCCTACGTCCTGTATGGTGTATCTTGTATTGATGAGATTGTTTTTGAGGGGTTCCCTGCCTCCCCTTATATAGTCGGAGGGCAGGGTTACATGGGGACCGTATAGGACTAGGAGACTTTTACAAGTTAATCTCTAATTCCCTGATACAGTCTATCCAAACCGACTAGGACTAATCCTTGTCTTGTGCGTCAAGTCTTGTACGTGGGCCGGCCCATAGGATGGGCCGCCAGGGTTGTTTAGTCCGTCAGGACTCTACACCCACAAGCCCCCGAGCACCTTATCTCCTGAAGAACAGCCTTGTTGAAAGTACAGGGTTCTTTGAGGTCCTCCAGAGTTCTTTTGAAATCCGCCAGGGTTCTTTGAGACCCACAGGGTTCTTTGCTCATGGAAGTTGCAACCATGCTGTTCAATAGGTAATGATGTGCTCATAAATCTTCTCGAAGTTCGGATTGGTGCGCACTGACTAGGTGCGCCCAATTGGGCAGCCCCCGAGCCTCGTTTATCTTTGAAGAAGAAATTCGAGGCTCTTTCGAAGTCCGAACCAAAAGAGAATCAATTTTCGAAGAAACCCGAATTCTTTTAGAATTCCTCATAAATTTATCAATTAAAGCCGAAAATTTTCAGAAAAATATTTCCTGAAAATATGTCCACAGCCCCCGAGCCTAAATTTGAACGAATTCAAATATAGCATCAAGAAAGGACCAAAATTGAAAATTACCGAAGTAACGCTTCGAAAAGCCAATATAAACTGCCCGCGACCCTCTGTATCCGCACGCCTTTTGCGAAACAGATCTAGGGTTTGCGACAGTTTCTCTGCTTGCAATCCAGAGATCGCGCAAAATCATCCGCATCCTCCCCCAACCTAGATCCAATCCACAGCCAGTCTCAGAAGACCCCAGTGGCCGGTGGTGAAGGATCCAGCCGAAGCAAAGGCGCTAAGAGGAAGGCGGAAGCCATGAAGGAGGTCATGACGACCGAAAAGGCAGCATCTGCGGGAGACATGCCTATCATCGAAGATCCAATCAGTGACTGGCCAACCAGTAATCTGAAGGAGAAGCATATCAAGGCTCTGGAGATAGATGGATTCTTGGCAGCCCAAGAAATCAGTCGGTGGAGATGCGCACACGGGCATGAATACCCTACCGAAGATACCGAGGAAATCGCGGTATGGAAGGCATTTTATGAAGTTGGTTTTGGTATGCCAACCTGCGATTTTTTCCGCCGTGTGCTGCAATTTTATGAGATTGAATTGTGTCATCTGAATCCCAACTCTATCTTGAATTTATCCATCTACATCCATCTGTGTGAAGCATTCCTTGGAATAGACCCCCATTTCGCTCTGTTCCGCCATCTGTTCAGGGTGAAGACCTCAAGCGGACCATTGCAAGTAGTGGGGAAGGTAGTCATCCAGTTCCGTCAGGGCATGAGGCCAGTATATTTGGATTATACAACCAAGGAAAGCCTGAAGGACTGGCAGAAGGAGTGGTTCTACGCTTGGAACCACCAGCCACAACTACCTAGCCGCTCAGGGAATCCTCCAGTAATGAAGCCATTCTGGAGTGAAACAATTGGAGTTAATCAAGCGATGCAGATCCCTGAGCTGCTTAGTATGATCAAGCATGAAGTAATTTCTTCGCGAGCAAAATCATCTGCGAACCAAGGAGTTGGTCGCGGAGAAGGAGGACATGAAGAAGAAGCTTGCAAAACAATTATCATGAGATATATCCCACAGACGGCGCCAAAGTGTCAGCGAATTATGCTGACAACGTTCCCGAGAGGGTGCCCCGAGAGAAGGGTTTAGGGAGAAGTCGTCGAGAATCTAGAGCCGAAGGTGACAAGAGACGATTTAGACAGGTTCGGGTCGCCGGAGCGTAATACCCTGCGTCCTGTATGGTGTATCTTGTATTGATGAGATTGTTTTTGAGGGGGTCCCTGCCTCCCCTTATATAGTCCGGAGGGCAGGGTTACATGGGGACCGTATAGGACTAGGAGACTTTTAGAAGTTAATCTCTAATTCCCTGATACAGTCTATCCAAACCGACTAGGACTAATCCTTGTCTTGTGCGTCAAGTCTTGTACGTGGGCCGGCCCATAGGATGGGCCACCAGGGTTGTTTAGTTCGTCAGGAATCTACATCCACACCAGCCGATACTAAATGCACGGGGGCCTTGGGAACCCCCCGGGACCATTTAGTACCGGTTGGTGTTAGCAGCCGGTACTAAATGGTCTAAGGGCCCTCGGGAACCCCAGGGACATGTTAGTACCGGGCTTTCATACAATCAGTACTAACGTTAGAGGGACGAATGCTCGATTATCTGCTAGTGTCATATTGCAATTAAGCTGGTTTAAAATTTACTAAAATACCAGGTGAAAATGTTGAATTGAGAGTACTTTTCCGAATTTTTGGAGTTCGTTGGCTAGGTTAATAGTTAGTGCAAAATTCATTTTCAATTTCCAAATTGTTGCTTAGACGTTAGTGGGTCATGGTCGATAAACTATAGCTCAGGAATATAATAAGGTAGCTCAACTCGTCACATCAACCTAACGAGCAAAAAGCTGAGCTCGACTCGTTAATAGCTCGAGCTGCCGAGCTGTCACAAACCACATACAAATCCAAGAAAAAAGAATCAAGTACGAACGGGAGAAGTAGTGTACACAACTTTAAATCAAGGGGAAAGCTAAACCTCACCTGAGTGAAACTAAGACCTTCCTCACTCAAATTTTGTACCATTGGATCTAAAAACTTTGGACCACGTGGATGGTAGGTGCAAAATTTAAAAATATTAAGTGTCCTTTCTAAATAGATATTTACACATGAATATTTGAGTAGTATTGTGTGTTGCGATCATTTTGCATACAAACTGTCTCTCAATACTTCAGGGGTATTACATGCATTTCATATAAACCAACACAGTCACAACTAATCCAACCAAACAGCTTTTAGCTTTTTCATAGCTTAGAGCCCACATCAGCTTTTTTTTTCACACCTCATAGCCCACAACAGCTTTTTTTTTATAGCCACGGTTCATCCAAATAAACTCTTAGGCACCTATATTACACTACCAGACAAGTTTAATGGATAAAATTTTACTCAATATGAAAATATAAATTCTTTTTTGTATACATACCCATTAGAGTCCATAGGCTCGAAGCTAGGGCCTGTGCTAGGTGGGCCGCAGCATAGGTCCTGTGCAATGCATCACAAGCAAATTTAACTAGTTCTAACTTCAAATTTCGCTCAAAAAAAAACTTCAAATAATAGCTAATCCAACACATGCCCATAGGTGCCCGGGATGGAAACCATTTTCTGCCTCGGTAAAATTTCAGAAACACCCCCATAATTCATTTGGAGTTCGACATTGCCTCCCAGAAGTCATCCTTTCTTTTTTTTTTTTTTGCAAACGCCCACCCCCTAGCTAGTCTTTTTGTGGAACTCCCCTCTCACAATTCACACATACTTCAGTGTTTCAACAAGTTTTTATACACCGCGAGCCGTCAATATGGTCTTTAGTGATATTAGATATTTATAGGACTATATTGTCCACGCTCTGTTGATTTCACAAACAAAATTGTTGTAGATTGCGCAAATAAATTTGATAATGAGAGCTTAAACATTGTTGCACTGAGTTTCATTATTTTTATAGTAAATTTCAAGAGAGTGACTTTTCTGCGCACAGGCGCAGCTGTCCCCCCCCCCCCCCCACCCCCAAACCCCCGGCCAACGACCGTTACATTGTATATCTGGGAGATTCACGCCATATGTATTGTAACGGTGTTAAAGGGCTTCCGTTGCCTAGCTTTCTACTCCGTACTCTCTATTCTCCGCAGGACCAATACATGTCTTTGTCCATGTCTTATCTCTTCCACTGTCCTCTTCTTCCTTGCCTCATACAGATCCACATCCACGCACGCATCACATGGAGGCTGGCTGACCGGCGGAGTGATGGACGAGGCCAGTGTATGGCGGTGCATGGCAAAGAGGCAAGAGCACGCATAGGCCAGCTAGTGGCCGGTGGCATGCATCCGAGATGAACTCATGAACTCTGCTCAGATGCAGGACATGAGCATGGCAGAGGGTGCGCATGGAGCAGCTAGTGGTGGGTGGCACACGGACGAGATCTACAGTGCTTTTTCGGGGAATCTTTACCAAACTAAACACACCCTTATTCTTCCTCCCAACATAATCCCATCCCTCTCTTTTTTTCTCTCTCTTCATTCATCAGGTGAGGTGACAGCAGCAATCTAGTGGTCAAATTCGTGAAAGCCTTTGCATGTGACTCAAGATGCTGTTTCAAAGAAAACAAAAGGGATGTTGTTTCAATTTGTTTCTTTTATCTGATTTTGCACAAGATACTATTGCTTTCCTGAAAAGTAAACATGGTGTTTCAATTTGAATTACTTCTTGTTCGATTCCATATTGAATCTGACAGTAAAAGAAAAGGCTTTCAATTACTCTGGTCAGATGATGTTTCTATTTATAATTTTTTTCCCGTAATTTTAAATTGTTTTGGAGTCAAGAATCACCTCAGGTTGGAGATGAGAACAATATGGGAATAGTTGTTAGATGAACAATACGCATGATGCTATTGTGATTGGAGTTTGTGTGAAAATGATAGATGAATAGAGTAGCCTTAAATAGAGAGAGGAATATAGCTGTGCGCGAGGTGTGGGCCACCGGCATGGGAAAAAAACTACAAAAGTAGTATGCCTGTTGAAGTTGGACTTTTTTAACCCACCTACTGCAAGTTCCAATCTTTACCTACTCCTAAAGCACATAATAAGGTTTCTGCCCTCTTTTTTTCGTCCGTCCTGACATGTGGGACCCACCTGTCAGACACCGAGTATCTGTCTATGAAGTGTGGGGTTCACGTGTCAGATTCCCCCCTATATTGGCTCATCTGTCAAAAATAGGCATGAACCCGGCCTACAAGACGCCCGTCTCCTACCACCGCTCAACGAACGAAAGTGGGGCGCGTTGGTTTATAAGTGCGTTTCGTGGTCCGTGGCTTGGCGAGGTGGGACTAAAACGTCATACTGCTAACTCTCCACAGGTTCTTGGGGCGGAAGGGCACGCTACCAGTTTCGTGGGCTCCTTCTTCTCTTGCAGCCCAAGTGACAGCTCTCTCGCAGCCCAAAAACCAGTGCGCCGTGGGCTATTTCTTCTCTCGTGGCCCAAATACCGGAGCTCCTCTCTGACAGCCCACGAACTAGAAAAGACCACGGAGTGTCATCCAGTAGAGAAGAAAGAGATGCTGAAAAGAAAAGGTAGAGAAGAAGAAATAACAACAAAGAAGAGAGCTTAACGCAAGAAACCTCACCATCGCATGCTAAAACAAAAAAAAAACTTATCACCGGACCATAGCTCCTCCGATCTCTTTGGATTAACCTATGGAATTTTCTTATTTTGTCATGTTATGAACTATGCTTCCTGTGAATTCACTGGCCGTCATCACCGGTCTGCCTCCAAGATTACATGTCAATTTTTTTGGATTTTTTTATTTGTTTGTGCTTAGGTACACAATGTAATGTTTAGACGTAGTACTAGATGCTACGTTGTTGCTATGTCTATGGTTAATATATTAGTTACAGTAAAAAAAATTAATGTTATATCCGCATTGCTCTTGGCCGTAGCAACGCACGGGCATGTTTGCTAGTAAAATATAAGGCAAAACAAAATGCCGAGATTGGTACAGGCCTCTGCCAGTGGCTTGTCTTGTTGCCAAACAGATCTCCTAATCTCATGTTAATATGATTAGATTTAATTCTGCTGACAGATAGTAGACGGCGCAAAGACGGCAAGTCCACGTGTCATGTGATTGGATGGGTGGATGGGTGGGCAGCTGTCGCCATGGGCACCGAAGGTTTTTCGAAATTTCAATGCAACATGTGCATAATTTTAATCTAAAAACTTGGAAAACTACTCAACCAGAGTGGCCTCTAGTTGCTCTGCATCGGCGAAAACGAGCTGATTAAGTTAAATACGTTCGCACAGGGTGGTTTCTGCAACAGAACTGAGTAGGTGGGTGACCAGGTATTTGTAACAAAATAGCTTGCGGGGGTGAATGACAATCTTCAAATAACATCTGGGTGATTTATTCAAGTTTACCTTCTGGCTTTGCCCCGTACACCTGCAAAAAATGTCATTTATGTAATGTCGACTTTGTACCCGCTTTAAACAAACTTGGCTTCCTTTTCCTTGAGAGACAGTTCTGATCAGCCTGGGGATGTTCTTCCACGAAGAGTGAGAATGCTGTAACACTATTTTTGTTAAGGGAAAATTCTATTTTTTACCCTGCAACTGTTACAAAAGTCTGATTTTTAACCTTAAACTACAAAACCAGATACTAAAGACCCTTCAACTATCCAAACCATGCAAAATTGGCCCTTTGGGTGGTTTTGGATTTTCTAAAAACAGCAGAAATATTATTTAAAATTTAAAAAACCATAACTAATTCATTTTGAACCCAAAAAATATGAAATTAGCGTCAAAAGTTCTCTTAAAATGTAACCAACCTATTGGCACACCATTTAATGTTATTTGGGTATTATATATTTATATTACTAGTGTCTTCCTGTTTTTTAAAAAATAATTAGAATAAAAATAAATAATATGCAAATAACTTCTAGTGGTGCACCAACATGTAGGTCACTTTTTTAGAAAAACATTTGCACCAGATTCTAATTTTTATAGTTCAAAATAAATTAATTATGAACTTTTTAATACAAAATTATTTTTTAATTTTTTTGAAAAATACAAAGCCACCTTCAAAACCACCCAAAGGGCCAATTTTGTCTGGTTTGGATAGTTGGAGGGTGTTTAGTGTCCGATTTTGTAGTTGTGGGTTGAAAATTAGACTTTTGTAATAGTTGGAGGGTGAAAAATAGAGTTTTCCCTTTTGTTAACCAATGGTTAGGTCTTTACTTTTATATAACATAATCAAAGCCCTAGATAAGATTATGCGAGGCATTTAAGTCATACATGCTGATATAGTGAAATAAACAAACATGAAAACAGATAATTTAATGTTATGGATAATTTGTCAGACTCATGAGTCATGAAGAAACCAAAGAGTAATAGTTCTACAAATAAACGACTTCATTACTTTTACATGTGAAAACTATATACGCTGCATCAACCATATAGAAACATACATTATAGATAGCCCTATGATTATGTTGTATGAGCTTCATCTTCATGAGGTTCATCGAGTTGGTTTGGTGTTGGGTCTTCAAACCAATAACAACACACAACAAAATAAATGAAACCTGCCATACCGAGCACTGCAAGCAGAAAATAGTAGTAGTCATAATGTCCTTGGTTCAAGTTGTCTGGAAGCCAACCTGCACTTCCACCCCTAGCCGTGGTCACTTTGATAAGCTTGACAATTATAGTACCTGCAATGTTTGCGACACCTATTGCCAGGGGAAGCAGCGCCATCGCTAAGCTACTCATTGTCTTTGGTAGCACAGCGTAGTAGAATTCCATCTGTCCTACGGATCCAAATGCACTAGTGAGGCCAGCGAATACACACTGAGGCGCTAGCCACAACGCTGACATGTCCACAATCCCATCAGTATTGTTTTCCAGGCCTTGCCTTATTGCCCGCTTCCTCCGAATAGCCTCCACTACTGATGCTGCAAGGGCAGATGCAATAGAAAACAACACACCAATGCCCATTCTCTGCCTATGACTAAGCACTTGCTCTTTCCCTGTGATCTTTAGAAGAAATAGTAGCATGAATCTGTCAAGGCATCCTGACCACAATGTGAAAGTAACTACTTCAAAGATTGGGATGGAGCCAGCAGGCATTCTGAACTTTGTAGTACCAACATGACGGTCCATGGTGTCTGCCTGTAGCACCCTGAAGGAACCCTGTTGGATCAACAAACTAGTAATCATGGCCGACCACATAGGGATGGCACTTAATGTACGCTTGAGGTCCTCGACTTGCTCAACTGTACATACATTCCACGGATTGGCATCGAGCACTTCAGTATTAGAACTATCTGCATGCGCCCTCACACATGCTCTGTTCAGGAACCTATAGGTTTCCAATTAATGATTAATTCAAGAATAATAAGTGTAGTTTTACAAGATCAAGTACTCCTTCTATTCCAATTTATAGGTCATTTGACTTTTTTTGTCCAAACTTTCTTATTCAAAAAAATTATGTAAACATAGTCAAATTTAAGTCACTCTTGAATAATATTAATTAATAAATCAAGTTTGACCAAAAAAATTGATATTTCGCATAATTTTTTGAATAAGCCGAATGGTCAAAGTTAGAAAAAAGTCAAATGACTTATAAATTGGAATGGAGGGAGTAGTATTTATCGGATCATTACCTCATTTTGCTTGATGGGACAACTACCTCCAGTCCTCCTGTATTGTGGTGGTATTGCAGACCATTACCCATTCCAGGAAATTGAATGCTTCGATTCCTCATAGCGACGAAAATCACTTGCACTAAGCTAAGCCATGTGCTTTTCTCTGGTTTCACCATGATGTACAGGGGAGATGTTACAATGTTTAAAAATGTAGCAAATGCCATTATAGCTACAGCAATAGCAAAACCAATCTTCCAGCCTAATTTGTCTTGTAAGTATACAATGAGTGTTATAGAAATAATTGCTGAGCCACCCATTGATACATAATACGAGCTAAATAGAACTTTAAGTGCACGCTCCTTTCGAGCACCACTCCAGTGAGTAAACTGGTCCACACCAAAAGGAAGACTGCAAGGGCGAACACCACTTGCTCCAATTGACAAGAAAATCAAGGAAGTAAGCAATACAAAAAGTTGTAATGTTGTGGGTGATTGACAACACTGGCTATTCTGGTTTTTATTCCCACAATCTTCTGCGGTCAATATTTGAACCATTGTTGTCAACCACAGAAGAACAGCTCCCTAGATTGGAAACAAATAAAGAATCAAATAATATGTATTACACCCGTAACAGCCTTAGCATTTAGCAAAAAAAGTTTGTAGATAGGTAAGTAGCTAGATCTTACAATTGTGCATGCAAAAAGTGTGACTGATATAGTGAGAAAGCGTCCCCATAGTGCATCAGATAATATAGCCCCAAGTATAGGAAAGAAATTGGTGGCGGCTTGGTAGGCAAATACAACTACTGCACTTGCTGCAGCACCCATGTGGTACTCTTTGGTCAAGTATATGATAATATTTGCACTGACAGCTGTGTTTACAATCCTTTCGCATCCTTCATTGACTGAAAGTAAGGAAAAACACATAATTCAAAAATACATTATATGAAAAATTTAGTGGCATCTTTAGGAATAACACTGTGCCAACATATTTGATGGAAATAACATGATAAATTGACAGTTATGATTGGAATGGAAAAGAGTAGTTAAACACAAGGTGGGTGTCAACGGGTTGTCAATGTTCAGCATTGAAATCATTGGAGATAATATAAGGAGTATAAAGATATAGGCTATGTAATCCATTAGAGTACAAGATACATGACCAATGATGAATGGGATAGTCTGAAGAC
Organism: Digitaria exilis; assembly: GCA_015342445.1. Taxonomy (NCBI): domain Eukaryota; kingdom Viridiplantae; phylum Streptophyta; class Magnoliopsida; order Poales; family Poaceae; genus Digitaria; species Digitaria exilis. The sequence goes on from JACEFO010001803.1 coordinate 1,434,715, forward strand.
CGCCTCTTCTCGATAACTGAACTTGTTCCCCCCCATGAATGCACTCCATATTTCACAACAATAAGCTCTTGTGTTTGAGAATGTTCAGAGTGTTGTTATATATAGCAAGGCCAGATAACTGAACTATTTTAAATTTGGAATCATTAAGAAATTAACTGTAATCCAAAATATAATAAAGAAATCAAGAAGATAGAAACAGATCCTAGAAGATACAAAATATCACTAAAGATAATCTTGCAATTTATAGAGTGACATGCAAGATGACATTTGTATATCCTCCAAATAAATGATTTCTTCACTGGCAATAGCATAAAGCATAACTTGGCTGTAGGAAGATATGTTCCACAATATCTTAGGAGATCAAGTATCGAAGCATAGAAATTGCAAACGAATATACTAAAATTTGAGTTTATATGTTTCTATATCTATCCATTTGGTTTTAAATCAGGAAATTGTCAGTGTCAGAGCATAGCATTCTCCATTCTTATTCCTTGATGTGAGGTTCGCTGTAAGTAAGAGATAATTTGAACGGACAAAATTATGCAATTACTTCATTAGCATTGCAGCCTCCTCGCTCGGTTGATATTTTACTCATCGCTTGAATAACAATGCAGCTTATGCTGGCCAATCGTGAAAAAAGAGGAACATAACCTTCTCCTACTAAAATGATATGCTATGCATATCTTTTCAATCAAAATGAAAGGATTCTACTCGATAAGATGAGTATCAGCATGAGTATGGATCGAGCACGGGATAGTTCATGCCAAGATTGAACGTCTAGTGAGAACATGAAATACTAAAAAAATGTATTGATCCTCACAGGCTGCACGGTACAAGGTTTCTTATATCTTAATCAATCCTAGAGATAGGAATATGGATAGTTATTCCATCCAACAGCCAAAGGCAGATCGATCTGTTTCTTAGATATTGCAAAAATATCCAGCTTCGCCATTCTCGAAATGAAAATGGATTAGCTCCAATTATTACAATTCCAAAACCAAAAATAACATAGATGAAAAAAAGAGCCTCTGAAACATCAATCCGAAACCTAAGGACCATCCATACGGGAATAAAAAAAAATGCGTAATGCAGTCATCTCTAAAGAACAGCAGGTGCTGGCTCTATCTTATGAGAATATAAAATACGAGAAATAATGGATTCAGCTTCTTGATTTGTTTACCTAAACTCGTAGAGTGCCAGTGCCACATGCACGGTTATAAAAAAGGCACAATGACAAATGGGAACAATATGCGAAAAACAAAATGTTAAATTGCTAGTATATAAATTATGCAACAAATTGATTGGATCAATAATTAAATATTTATTAATAAAGTGACCATAGATCAGGATTCGGCCACACACCAAGCATCATCACAAAATTTTTTTAAAGGTTTAAGATGATGTGTCAAATCAACACACGTAGTATGCAACATACTACCTGTCTCCCTATCCTTATCACAAATGATGAGGAGTAGGGTGCTCGATCTTCTGTCATGTCAAGGATAACTCGTTGTTGGTGGAGTGCAACACACCGATCTGACTTTAAATCAGCAAACTTGAACCCCGCAATCTTAGCACCACAACTCCTCTGGTTATCAGACGTAGTCACAATCCGGTTGACCTCGCCGAGAAGGCTAATCCCTGTTTGCGCGACGAAGAACACAAGCAAAAACTCGAAAGAACGCAACACTCAATAAATGTGAATATAACAGATGAATGATTAAGCATGAATGTTGGGGTTCCACAAACCGATGAACGGTGAAACTATATCAAATAGAATAATCTAAGCAAAACCCCCCGTCTAAGAGGCAGTGGCTGCCCTGTTTATGATGGAACAGGGCGCTCTAGGGTTTGGGTGAACAGAGGGGGCGCCCTCAACTTGGGCCAAGGCCCAACACGATACACAGCCCGATGACGGCTCAAAAAGGTGACGCAACACCTTGTCGTGGTCACACAGTGTGATCCACGACCCTTCTGGAGCTTGGACCAAAAGTAAATCAATGGCGTCGTCATCCCTGTTCCAACACATCCTTATACGGCTCATTTCGACGTTTGATGAGGGAGATATCATCGAAACCGCGCAGGGATGTCAGTTGAATTCCGAACCAAACGTGGCGGCTGAGTTGGAGACGACTTATCACTTGGAGAAGACTTTGATGTATGCAATTCCAATGTGGCGATGTCCTCATCAACAAATGGATCCATTGTACTTGTTCGCTAACCTATGAATTACAACTATTGTAAGATGTGCCCTGTTCAGTCGTAGCTGCACCTTTCGCTAAAGATGAAAGCTCTAATCTAATAGTATTTTTTTATGTCTTGAAGCTCATTTACTACAACTAAATTTGCATGAGTTTTGTACAAGAAGTCGATGTTGTGGTGCATAACACTTATAGTAGCTTCACATGTGTATGGAAATTGAAAACCTGATAATATTCGCGCAATAATATCATACTCTTTACTTGTGTCAAATGGATGTAGATCCACTAAATTTTTCTATCCATTCCCTTCGTTATCAACAATTGTTAACACGGGACACTCATAACCAGCCTTAGAAGCAATCTTCTGAAGGGTAACCCTTAGCCCACTAATGAGTTATGTGGTTTCCACCTATTGAATGTTTAGGCAATGCACCACACCCTTAGAGGAGGGGGATGGCCTTTCATATATACACTATAGGAAAACGACAAATTTGTCCCATGTCCATTAGTACCGGTTATGTTACCAACCGGTACTAACGAACAAATCAGCATCGGTTATAGGGGCCGAGGCGATTTGGTACCGGTTGGTTTTACCAAATGGCTCACTGGGACCCACAGGCAATGACTAAAATGGTCTGTGACACCATTGGGTACTGATTGGTAATACCAGCCGGTACCAAATGCACGCCAACAATACTGGCCGGTGATCGGTACCGGTTGGAATTAGGGATGAAAGTGACATGGATATTTCCCGTCCGACCGATCGACCGAAGGCCCTCAGGCCTTAAATGGTCCAGTCCGTATCCAGAACTAGAAAATCAATACCCGAGCGTATCCATATCCGCATAACAAAAGTTGAATGTCTATTGCAGATATGTAATGTATATCAATATTCGATACATATCCAACATATTTTGTACTGTCCGTATCCGAATTCGATCTGGCAAAAAAATAAATATCTGTATTCGTATCCGAGCATATCCGTCCGTATCCGATCCGTTTTCATCCCTAGTTGGAATCACCAGCCGATACTGTTGGCGTGCATTTGGTACCGGCTGATGTCACCAACCGGCACCAAAATGCTGGCTATAAAAAGCCTTCTTCCTCCTCCTGATCGACAACACAGATATAGTTCTTCTTCTCCACCCGAGACCCATGGCACCCTAGGGGAGGTCATGCTCATTTTGCCGCTACCCTTGACTAGCCAACAAGGGAAAAACACTTCTTCTTTGTTCATGGTGGGAGACTTATCCAGAAACTGGAGCATTGGTGACGTTCGACCTATTGCGAGAAGCAGCAGAAAGGATGGAGGAGGCTTTAAAGCTTGTGGAGCTTGTAAGTTGAAGCCTAATCGAGAGAAAGACGAGCTGACCTACGCCCTCGGGAGCCCTGAGCACACTGTCGTGCCCGAGGCATAGGCATAGTTCCATGGAAGCTAGCCTTCTCTGCATACATCGACACTTAAAGGAGTCGAGGTGGGAAAAAGGAGGAAATACACAATAAGATTTGTAGGCTCGAAGAGCAAGTTGCAGTATTCAATCAGAACATGCAAGAAGAAGTTACACGACAAGTCGCCGAAGCACTTGGGCATGATCAAGTCACCAGCCTTGCATCAATCCAGTCGAGCAGTGCTACATCCATAGAGCACCAAGAAGCCACACCTGGAAGTGCTGAATGGTACAGTATTGACAATATAACCGTCAGGACCTCCTGTACGCTTCACACTCCAGTGCAGATTATTCTGTAAGAGTTAAGAAATATCAATATCAGCATCTTATCCTAACCCAATGCTAGGAAATTACCCGGGCAACTGGAGGCTCACACAAAGGATAATGTAATTGCGGTGACCACATGGGCTGGAAAGTCCATGATGGATCCACCCATTCAATAGGTTGAAGGGACACAACGGAAGACCGTAACCACTAGCAGTACTAAGGCCGAAGCCGAAGCAAAGGAGGTGGTGGCGGAATCAGCCGATGCTACCCAAGAGGTAACCAATGAAGTCCCACGAGCTTCTCGTGACTACCAAGACACAACTTCCTTACCACTTTTGGAATGGAGAACAAAGCCAGTGGCTGGTGGGTAATTCATCAAGTTCATCAAGGTAATGAGGAACCTTTATGTCAACGCTCCTCTTCTTGACGAAATGTAAGACGAAGGATCCAGTGCAAGAGAGCTCTGGAATTCTAGAAGAAAGAGGTCGAAAATGCTCCGCCTACCAAAAGGTATGGTAGAAGAAGCGTAATCATCCGTAGGTGATGTCTTCCTACATCATCAATCAATACTATAAAGATAAAAAACTTTCAAAAGCTTTCTCACCTAAAAAAACTCTCCGTACCTCTTAAAAGGGCCCACCTGTCAGGTCGAGGTGGAAGGTCTAAAATTATAGATAGTGCAAAATTACCCTTTCTAAAATGTTTCCATCGATTTTCCTCTACTTTTTTCGCCAGAATTTTTGTTTACCCACATGTCATACGCACCTCAATCCCACCCCCAAATCATGGCCCCTCCCTTCCCCACGAATCTCCCTTTCATTTTTCCTTATCTCTTATCTCTCGAGGGTCTCTTATTTCCATCTCTCAAGGTTCTCTTATTTCCGTAGTGATGTCTTCTTTCCTCGTGGGAGTCTACGACCGCAGCCTGGAAGAAAAGACGCGTTTCGTGCATGGCATATTGGCATCGATGCGCACCTTTTTATTATCTCCTCGCCTTTCGCCGTAGTGGGCCAGCGATGTGCGCCTGTGTCGGTCGCATTGGCGGCGGGGATACAGATGGAGGACGTCGTGGTGGCCGTGCTGGCGGTGGTGGACGTGTGGTTCTGCCCAGCGGATGGGGCGTCGCTGGCCGTGGCCAAGGCGATGAGCATGTCTGGGACCAACTTCACCGTCACAGAAACGGCCACGGGCGCGCTCGTGCTACGCGTTGGCGGCGTCTTCTTCGGCCTCCACCGCAGCTGCGTCCTCGTTGACGCCGACCGCCGCCCTGTCCTCTTCTGGAGGGGATTGATCCGCTTCGCTTCCAGGAGCGGTTCGATTTCACAAAGGGTCGATCCGAAACCCACACGCAGGCCTAACGAGCTCCTCTTCTCCTTCACGAAAGGTACTGCACCTTCCTCAATCAGTCTGATTCACTGGCTGGCCTGTTGTTTTTCCTTCTCGATTCAACTGTAATTCGATGACCCGTTTCTCTGTGTGCAGGCGCTAAGCAAGATCGTCCCAAATTGCTCTCCACAGAAGCGTTTCTTTGGGTTATTGAAGTGCGAATTCCCTTGGGAGGTAGAGGATTGAAGTGGGATTTTGAGTTGAAAGATTGCGGGTTAGGATGTTTCGGTGTGTCTTAGAGGTAGTTTGTTCATGCCGTCGATGCTTATCCATGGGTCTTGTCTCTATTGCGTGGGTCTTGCAAGGTTATTTAGAGCCGAGCAGAAGCCAGAGAACGGGACTCAACAATAGGTGTGTAGATTTTTTTTGTGCATTAGTTATTCATATGTTTTTGTGAATTGTGCATGCAAATTAGTTCGAAAAATTCTTTCATGGATACAGGAGAAACTTCGCTCATAGATCCAGGAGAGAGCAACAGGGCTCATGGCAGCAAGAACAGGACAAGATCAAAAGATCAGATAACTGTAAGAAAATTCTGATTCCTGTGCCCATTTATTGATCTGATGATGCATTTATATGAATCTCGCATCCCTGACGTGCCATATAAAATTGTCGCAGAACTACGAGATGCCTGAAATGAGGACTGCCACCTTGGCGGCACTTGCCGACCTCTCTGGTGGTGGGTTCGGAGAGTGGCATCGCCAGGAGCTGTGCTGGGTGAAGGGTCCCAGTCTCCCAGCAATTGCTCTAGAAATCAAAGTATGGTCTTTATGTGATTTGCCTTCTAAAACTGTCTCGTCACCACTTATGAGGCAGCGGTTAATTAAGAAAAATGAATGTAGTGTTATTGCCCAGAAAGACTCCATACTATGATCATAACATGTCCATGCGATGGCATTTTTATCACCGTTTTTTAAATTATATAATATTTTCTGATATGTCAACCGATGTGTTCCTATACTGATTGTTCTTAAATTGAAACATCTTTTCAGTACCATGAGCGTCCTTACTTTGATTCTGCTCGTTGGGCTCTAGAAAAGGTAAACATTTTCTCCCCTAAAGGCTTGATTCAATTTGATATTAAGAATTCAAATAAATGTGAAATATGTTCTCTTCTTTTAGCTCTATTACTGTTCTGGTACAAACGAAAATTGTTATTTTCTGGCTGATCGACAGAGAATAATAATCATATTCATTTAATCCTTGTTCTGAAAAACAGGCTTACACAAATCTGGACGAGGCTTTGTGAAATAATTATTTGGTTGCTCTATCTAATAGACCAAAGGTTTTGATACAGCGATGATATACTTTCCATTCGTCGCTACATATTGTGAGAACGCAATAATTAGTAATAACTTTCATTATAGCAGAATTTTCTTCTAATTAGACTAATGGTTAATCATTGTTTTTTCTCTCTCTTGAGGTCTAGGTCAATTTCAAATTTTTGTGGCATTTTGTTATATTTCACTATGTTGAGTCGGTATGCTTTGTTCTTCCAGGGTGTTCTTCAACTGAGCACACTAACTACAGTTGTAATTGAGAGATAATATTTCTATAAATCCTTGATCGAAGCAGAAATATGGGAGTTAATTAGGTCAATAAATTTCCAAATTAACATAGGATGGTAATTTTTGCTATTTTTATATTGCTATGATGTTTAGGTCCACACTAGCTGCTTCTGATGTGCTAAGTATACCCTATTTACGAATTTACAAGTTAGTAGTTCTTGGTCAATTTACTTGACAATGACATCTGGTGATCATACTTGCAGGAGTGGCAATGAAGAGGGTGCTTTGGAAAAAAATGTGACTCCAGCAAAGGACTCGGATACTGTTGAATGGGAAGGTGATATGATCGTCGAGATCAAATGCAGTGGAAGGATAATTTCCTGTTGTGAATTGAGTACTTACAGTTCTTCATGAACAAATGCTGATCAGCAGTGCCAATATGCTTCTGTTCCACACGATCAGTTATTGGACGATTTACTTGACAATGACAGCTGTTGATCACCTATATTTGTATAAAACCTTTATAACGATGCATGACGTATCACAAAATCCTGATCCATAACGTCCTTTATATATTAGTAATTTAAGATTTTGTTTTCTACGTATTTATTCTTTTTTGTCATAATGTCCACGGGTACCCTAGTCGTATATGTAAGGATTGCTCGACTCAGGATGAAAACCATGAGCCCATGGGATCCCACAACGCACGCACACCCGAAGAGATCCCATCAAAGAGAGAGAAAGCTCCCAGACACGAAAACTGCAATGAGATACTAGTAGAGGAGAACGAGATACTAGTAGAGGAGCTAGAGAGAAAAACTGCAATGAGATATTAGTAGAGGAGAACGAGATACTAGTAGAGGAGCTAGAGAGAAACGAGACGTGGCCGGAGACGCCCCCCAAAATACAACCATCTCCTCCCCCGGCCTACGCAAGAAATCAATCCTCCACCAAAAATCCCCCCATTCCGACGAATCCGCCATGGGGCGAGAGAGATTTCTCATCCACCCCCTTCTCGTCCTCCTTGCCCTCGTCGTCCCTGCCCCCGCCGCCGCTGCGACGGCCATAATGGCCGATGTGGGCGTCATTTTGGAGCTCGCCAAGTCGTTGACAAACCCACCGCCGTCCTAGACCGGAAACGATGTCTGCGGCGGGGCCACCTTCAAAGGCATCAAATGCGACGGCGCCGGCCGCGTCACCGGCATCAACCTCGGCAAGCTGCAATTATCTGGCACCCCTTCCCATCACTCTCTGACCTCACCGCGTTCCAGTGGTTGCAGCTCCAAGGCAACATGCTTGACGGCGACGTGCCCTCCCTGGCCCAGATGGACTCCCTCAAGACGCTCGCGCTCAACGACAATGCCTTCACCGCCTTGCCGCCAGACTTCCTCGAAGGCCTCCCCATGCTGAGAAGCCTCAGCATGGACGAGCAATGGAGCATACCGAACACCGTCGCGGGATGCGTCGCTCTGCAGACACTACTACGAAAACGATTTTCAGAGGCAGTCAAAAATGGTTTTCGGAGGCGGTTTTTGTGTCGGCCTCCGACGCTGTGCTTCTGTTTGATTTTCGGAGGCGGACATGCGCCCGCCTCCGTTAATCCAACAAAAAAAATAAAAAAAAATAAAAACCCAAGATGGGCCCAACGAGCCCATTTGGGCCCGACGAGCCCATCTAGGTCGCAAGCAACGCCGCCGGTCGCGCGAGCTGCCGCCCACCGTTCCTCCAGGCCTCCACGGCGTCGCCGCTCCTCCAGGCCTCCAGATCCGCCAGCCGCCGCCTGCCACTCCTCCAGGCCTCCAGATCCGGCGGCCGTCACCGCCGCCGCCACCGCTCGACCGCTTGCGCCAGATCCAGGCCGTCGCCGCATGGATCCCACACGCCTGGATCCACCGGCTGCTCCGCCACCGCACCGCCTCTGCCGCCTCTGACCACCACCGGCTGCTCCGCCACCCCACCACCTCCTTCGCGCGAGATCCGCTCTGCCCACGCCGTCTCCCTGCCCCGCACGCGCGAGCTGCGGAGGAGGAGGCGAGCTGCAAGCTGCGGAGGAGGAGTCGCGCTGTGGAGGAGGAGGCGAGCTGCGCGCTTGTTGCGGAGGAGGGCCAAGCGCCAGCGGCATGCTAGAGAGAAGATAGGGAGGAGAGAAGAAGTGGATGGGGAATACTGAGTTCGGGTTAGGTTTTTGTTGTCCATGTATATATATGAGAGTATGTTATTGGGCCGAAGTGGGCTTGTTGGGCCTTGGCCATTATTGGAGACGGGTTTTATAAGTGTCCGTCTCTGAAAATCGATTTTAGGAGGCGGACACTTTAAAATCGTCCGCCTCCGAAAATAGACTATTTTCGGAGGCAGTTATTTTAAGACGTCCGCCTCCGAAAATCGATTTTTTGAGGCAGACAAAAGTAACCGCCTCCGAAAACAGAAAATGTCCGCCTCCATTAATACCGCGATTAATAGAGGTGGACATTTTTTGTGCCCGCTTCTGAGCCCAATTTTGGAGTGTTATCTAAAATCGTTTTTGTAGTAGTGAGAACCTTCCGGTTTCCAACTCCTCGGTCTCTGGTCCCTTCCCAACGGTTCTTGCCAACTTGATATCGCTCCAGATGCTGTGGCTTTCGTACAATTACCTCACCGGTGGCCTACCGACGGTGTTAGGGCAAGTACAACAGTTTAGACAACTGCTGTCTTTTTGCCACACATAGACAGCTAAGTAGACAGCTCATACAACAGTTTAGACAACGACTGTCTTTTTTGTTGTCTTTAAGCTATTTAATTCATCCTTTGACTCATAAAGTATAGTGATCTAGTACACAAATGGATCTTTGTAGCCATTTTGATGCTTACATGGCACAATACATGATATATTCACAACCAAATCATTCTTCAAACCATCAATACATTGTTAACAATCGTACTCCGTACAAAAGAAAAAACAAATTAAGCACTAGGACCATAAAACAAAAAGATCAAACATAGCGATCCTTTTTTCTTACTGCTGCTGCTGACAGCTTTCTGTTGCTACGTCTCCATCGGCGCCAGCTGCTTGTTTGCTTCCCGGCGCATACGCAAGAAAGAACACACTCCCATAGGCGCAGAAGAGTTTTCCCGTGCCAGTATGCCACCATCGTCCCATCCAGATGCCATGCCCACCACAAGAGAATCTGGTAAACTGTGCCAATATGCCTAGGAGCACGAGCCAGGGTCGTCCTCTCATGAGGCCCCGACTCTCTTAACTCTGCTCATTAATTATGGTACATGTAGGATGGACATGCTTATGTGGTAGTATAAAGATAGCTGCTGTCTGTGGGTTTTCTCGAGTCACTAGAGCTCAATAACAAGAAGTCTGATGGCAAGCTGTTGGGTCCGATTGGCGTCGTGGCAAAGTTGTACAGCTTGAATACGTTGTGGCTTCAGTCCAACTCGTTCACTGGTCCTATCCCAGATTTTGGTCCCAACTCGCAGCTGGTGGATTTCAATGTCAGGGACAACAGTCTCACAGGCATGCATCGTGCCGGCCTCCCTGATAGGGGTGTCAAGCCTTCAAGATGTGAAGCTGTCCAATAACTTTCAAGGGCCAAGGCCAAACTTCACAGCTAAAAATGTAGACATTGATTTGGGAATGGGTTCTGTCTCAAGGACCCTGGGCCGTGTGATCCACTGGTGACCATTCTGCTAGAGATTGCCTTAGGTTTTGGATACCCATCTTTCTTTCAAAATGGGCAGGAAACAACCCATGTGGAAGTGGAGGAAATGATAAATGGCTTGGTGTTGTCTGCAAAAACATGGATGTGATTCAAGTCAATTTTCCTAGCAAGAACTTGGAAGGGATGATTTCTCCAGCTTTTGCAAACTTAACTAGGCTTCAATGGCTGGATCTGTCAAGCAATCAACTCACGGGAGAAATACCTGATGCTTTGACAATGTTGACATCACTCAGTTATCTTGATGTCTCAAATAATCACCTTACTAGACAAGTGCCTGAGTTTAGGCAGCCAAATATGTAGCTAATGACTGCAGAATACCGGTTTGGGGAATCAGGTGGTGGTAATGAAGGAGGTGATTCCAGTGGATCTTCATCTTCAAGTATTGCAGGTTCACAGAGCTCAAAGTCGAATGCTGGAATGATCATTGGAATTTTTATAGCTGTCATTCTTCTTCTTGTTTGTGTTAGGCTTTTCCTACACCATCGAAGGAAGAAGAAAGTGGACAGGTTCAGTCCTGTTTTAACTAAGAGCACTTCTGGTGAATCTGAGATGATGAAGAGTTCAGGTGGTTGGCACAAATGGCAATAGCAACGGAAGTGGTTCTGCAGTCCCATTTGAGCTTTATAGTCATGTAAGCACTGGCAGTACAAACATTGCTGATATCTTCGAGTCCCATGGGATGCAATTGCCGATGAGTGTGTTACTGAAGGCTACAAACAATTTTGATGAGGACTACATCTTAGGTAGAGGGGGCTTTGGGGTGGTTTTCAAGGGGACTCTCAATGCAAAGCTGGTCGCCGTGAAGAGGTGCGATAGTGGCATTATGGGGACTAAAGGGCTACAAGAGTTCATGGCTGAGATTGATGTTCTTAGGAAAGTGAGACATCGACACTTGGTTGCATTGCTTGGGTACTGCACCGATGGCAATGATACCACTGTAGGAAAATGGGCTCTGATACCACTGTAGGCAAATGGGTAGGCTACGCTAGCTAAAACAATTTTAATCTACCGCGTAAACCCAGGAACCTTGCGAGTAGGAGATCACAGATCGTTACCACTAGACGCACGGATGCAGCAAAACCGTCTTGGTGTAGGAGAGCATGTCGATGTGGCCGGCAGTGCAGTTGCAACGTCCGTCTGGTCCGGCTCGTCCTTGTGCTCCAAGCGTAGCACCTCCAAGGTATCCACACGTACGGGGAGGATGCATCACGGTCCGGACTGCTAGGTCCGTGAGAGCAACGGGAGGAGCGGGCGTGGAGGGCGGCGACGGCGGCCAAAAGTGTTCGTAGCACCCCTAGCCCCTCCCACGTATATATAGGGGTACTAATGGGCTTCTATCATATAGGCACAATAGGAACCCTAATCCCTCATGGATCAATATCCCTTTGGGCCTTTAGTGGATCCAATCCAATTGGCTTTTGGGTATATTTCCAACAGTCTCCCACTTGCACTAAAGAGAATCTTATAGGCAAGCCTGTCAACATTCCAACCCCTTAAGTGTGTGACCCTATGGGTTCACATGCGATATAGACATGACCTGAGTACTCCTACTCGGTCCAATAGTTAGCAGCGGCCTCTAGCAAGACGTCCTAACTCCTATAAGCACGTAAAGATCATATCCGATGAACCATCACAACATATGTACAAGCTCTTCCTATTGCCTCACGATATTTAGTCTAGCTCCAAGTTGACCACTCTTTCTCGATACTGTGAATCGGATCCTTTTACTGGTTAACTTTTAATTGTTGCACGACCATGCATTTCTTGATCCGATCACTCGAGGGGCCCAGAGATATCTCTCTCTTATAGAGAGGGGCAAATCCCATCTTGACTGTCCAAGCCTCACAGCAAGCTTCAAAACAAACCCAAAAACTACCTTTATAACTACCCAGTTACGGCGTAGCGTTTGATAGCCCCTGAGTAAGTCGATTCACATCTTAAGAACAAGCGACAATCTCAGTTCTAAGAACAAAGCATACAAATTGTGCAAAGAGAGAACAATATTACAAAGTCTCATGTTGGGTCAATCCAGCCACATGTCATACATGCGCCCACACTATTAGTTTAACATCTCCATGTCCATGACTTATGAAACATAGTCATCAACTAATAAATGTGCCAGTCATCAACCATGACTCGGGACAATTTTAGAATAACCATACAAGTAAGAGTTCCACAAACAATTCACATAATTGCCAATCAATACAAGTTGCCTTTCATGGATATTCATTAAACAATCAGCGTATCATGGATACAAAGAAATATCATCATCTTATGACAATCTCTAGGAATATTTCTAACAGTCTCCCACTTGCATTAGAGCTATTCTAGAAGATATCTAATACCCATAGCTCTTGTGTACGCCTCATCTTAGGCCATGGGAGAGCCTTTGTCAAAGGATCAACGACGTTCAAATCCGTATGTATTTTGCTGTGGCAGACCACCCCAAAATTATTCCAAGTTAAGTACCCCGGAACCACTAATCAAGTAGTCAGGCACTTAATCCGGAATAAGCTGGAGCGCCGTCGGATTAAACCCGATTTAACCACGTACTTTTCTCGATCGAAACAACAGGCACGCCCACACAAAGGTGAGTTCCAGAGATTACAATATTCCACAATTTCAACATACATAAATAGAAACTCACAGTTATTACAAACCAAGTTTGAAATTTAAATCAGAGTATCAAGTTCATTGCAGCGGAAAGATAAACTAACGACGATACAACGTAACACCATGATGATGCCTGCCACGGTGCTACTCCTCCCGTTCCTCGGCAGAGGACGGAACCCACTCGATGTGCCATCCAGGGGGAACCTGGGTAGGCCAAGTCATGGCATCAACTGCCACACCCAACACTGTACCTGTAATAAAAGCCACAAGCAAGGCTGAGTATACTAATACTCAGCAAGGCTTACCCGTCGGGTGAAATCTACATCACCGACATCTAGACATGAGAGGCTTTTGGCTGGTGGGTTTGTTTGCCAAAAAGCAACTAAGAGTAGGTCCTTGCTTTCATGTTTTAGCATCATATTCTAGTAGATTTAATCATTCTAGATTAGCATCCTCTCTAAACATACAAGTGGTGCAATACAATTTATTTCATACAACAATCTCGTAGTTCCACTTGTTACTCAATGCAGCTAGGCGGTCAAGCAGTCTCATTAACCGCGAGAAGCGGACAGTTCGAACCGAATTTTGCTACCTGGCCAGGGGAAACCCAACACACACGGATAATGCTTGCTATAAAAGGTACAAGCACTTCCCAACCTTTCCCATCGATCCACAATTCGGATCCGAATCCACCTTCCTTAGGATAGAGGTTTACTGCTTCACTCACAGTCTCACGCATATATCCACAAGTGTACGGCAGGGGAAACAAAAGTTTCCAAGGAGAGATGGCTATCGGCCCTAGCTGCTTCAATCTGGTACCGGGCTTACCGATTCCCATATATCGGCATGCATGTGGTACGTTCAAAAACTTGACACACTCAACCACACGTTTCGACCTTAAATCCATTATCATACACGGACGGGAGATCTACATCTACCATCCCGCCCGTCCATCCTTATGATTCCAACATAAGTAAAGACAAGCAACTCCTATGTCTCGCGAGTGACAGGAAATGACTCGACTTGTAACGGACCTAAAGCAATGCCCTATCGATCCTTTCATACTAGTGTTGCAAGTCATAGGTACTAGAAATGTGCAGCTAAGGTATTCAATCAACTCCTTGAAACGTAAATGCACAAGCATAGGGAATTCATAGATGCATAAACTTTAAAGGTTAGGCTATGCTCCGGGGCTTGCCTTCTTGCGCTAGCTGGGGGTTAGCCTCCGGGTCGACTGTTCCTTCGCCGGCACCGTTCTCCGGGGTGCCTTCTCTGTCGGCGGGGATGAGATGGTAGAAGCCGTCCGCAACAGCGCCTTCTACATGAGATGCATAACTTATAGTGGCTGCCTAGTGATTCCAAAACTAAGGCCTTGAAGGCCATATTCACCTAGACATGCTAAAGTACTACTTTCTTCTTCATAAAATTAGAGGAGGGGTGTGGAAAATTTTTACGCATCTTTGATGGTGATTGTGTACATATATGAAAGAAATTCCATTTATTATTTTGAAGTTTGGGTGCTGTTCTTGAAATTTTAGACTTTTCCATGTTTTATTTTAATCAATTATCAAAAAGGTCTATTCCTTTATATAACTCAATTCTATTTTAGTTTCTTCTCATTTTTGTTTCTCATTTTCTGTTCATCCTTTTTATCGATAAACTTTACGACAGCTACTGGAGTATAAGAGTTAGGCTCACTCCAAAATTTAGCTAAATCTGAGCTACACAGAATTTATTAAAAATAGTTCAAACTGCTGCCTGCAGAAATGAAATAATTTCATATAAAATCGAAAATACATCCAAATCAGGAAATTTTCCTACCAGAGCTAGTCATGAGTGCATGGAGGGCTCTGGCCAAGTGGTGGCTCAAAATAACCCTTGGACAGTCCTCAATAAATTTTTATTTGAAAACACATATCTATTTATTGGCTAGTCTAAACAGAGCAAAAATTAAGTTTTGCATTTTTAGAAGATGTGCTAACAAGTTCCTAGGCCTCTGGAGAAAAATAGTGATTTTAGCTGCACAGATTATTTTTAATAATTTCAGGACTGCAAAAAGATAGGAAACACAATTTAATTCATAACTGAAGCTACAGTCCATATTTTTAGGTCCCCTTTGCACACAAGGTTTCCAAAGTCACTGCAAACAACATATCCAAAGCTCAGCCCTAGCGGAGCTCTGGATTTGAAATGGTGCACAAGTTTCTAAATTCACAATTAGAATTTTAATTCAAAATTGGTTCACCAAAAGTATACACATTCTAACATGAGATTTGAGTTTACAATCTCACGAATCCAGGGAGTATTTTTGTGCATTTTTCTGATTTTTGTACGATTTTTGGTGGATTTTACAAGATCTCAGCAAAATAGATCTAGGTTTAAGAATCTTTTTACGCTGGAGACCCTAGAACTTTCAATACCTTTCAAACCAGTCCCTGATTTTTGTGCAGAGGACCCTGGAAAAACGAAGACGATGAAGAAAGGTCCTCGGCTCGTCGCCGGAGTTGCGCCGGCCAAACGACGGCGAGATAGGGTCGGGGAAGTGGGGGAAAAGAACCAGGGGCTCACCACGAGTCGATTGGTGGCGGTTGGGAGGCCGGGGGAAGCTCGGAAAACGGCCGGCGGCGATGCAGTGGCGGCGCGGCCGCCGCGGCTTCTACGCCGGTGAGGTCGGTGGCGCTCTCCGAGGTTGAAGGGGCTTTAGAGCATCAGTGGAACCTCGGGAAGCTGTTGGCGTGCTCGGTTGACCTCGGGGATGGCTCGAAGTAGGGGCTCGACGTGAGGGTGCTCCGGCGGCCCAAAAATTGAGATTTGGGGGAAATCTCAATTTCTCGCCGGAGAATTGATGACAGCTCGAGAGGAGTGGGGGAATGGGAGGCTTGTGAAGGGGTCTAGCTCCGTGCGCAAGGAATTTGGGAATGGTGGAGAGTGTAGGGCGAATTTCGCTTCGAAGCTCGGCTCGGTCCGCGCGGCTGGAGGTTGAAGACGACGGGAGCGTGCGCGAGGAGAGAGAGAAGGGCTGAGTGCGGGCTGAGTGAAGGTGTGAGACTGCTTGGTGGAGTGCTTGGAGTGCGCTAGAGGCACTGAGTTGCCTCGGAAACGCTCGCGTGTACAGCTCGGCGCGAGCAGACCGCCATGAGTGCGGTCTGAGCTCGGGCAGCGCGCGAGCGGCTCGATTGGGCGAGGGAGATCCTTGCGTGACGTTGGGGGATCCTCTACAGGGCTTCTTGGCGCGGAGCGGGACGGAATCTGCCGCGGAGCGGCTTCCGCGACGCGCGCGCGCGGCCACGGCGGCACTCCGACCGCCATGATGGCGTTCGCGCGGCGCGAGGCGAGGCGGCCTGTCGACGGCGATGTGAAGGCTCGGGAGGGGCTGGACAAACGCGTGACGACAAGCGCCACCTGACGCCGCGGCTCGGCCAGCTCGGCGCGGCCTCCGCCGCTCGCCGGCCACGTGGCGGCTGAGCTCCGGCCAGGCGCAGAGCGCGCCAGGGCGACTGTTGGGCGCCCGTGGAGCTCCTTTGCCCCTTTTGAATTTTCTCCAAAAATTTGAACTGAACATGAAAAAGTGTAAAAATAAAAGTTGGAATTTGAGAGGTGGGACACAGCTTCCTTTTTGGGGTGAACCTGAAATTTCAAATTTTTCAAGCTCAAAAAACCCAAATTCAAAAAGGTGTTCAGAACTGTTTTTCGAGTTTTTGAGGGGCTAAATTGCAAAATTTTTAAAAGTTCCAAACAGTGACTAGGCCTTATTTGTGATGACAAACAACTTTTATGTTTGAAGATTTTCAAGTTTAGTACAAAATTTTTGAGTTTTTAGTTGGGTGTCAAACAACCTTTGTTTTTGAATTTAAATTCGAATTTTCGATGAATTATTGAATTCCATCATCACTTTTTCCCTTTTTAATCCGTTTCAAAGGTGTTTTCTTCATCTTTACATCAGAGATGTCACATTTGCATATCTTAATCTCACCCCTTTTAACGAATTCTCGAATAAGGTGAAACTTCCGCAGTACATGTCTGTTCTTTTGGTGATTCCTTGGCTCCTTTGCCTGCGCAATTGCCCCACTATTGTCACAGAATAACTCTAGTGGGCTAGAAGCACCAGAGAACACACCAAGCTCAATGAGGAACTCTCTCATCCAAACACCTTCCTTCGCAGCTTCAGAAGCAGCAATGTACTCGGCTTTTGTTGTAGAATCAGCCATAGTCTCCTGCTTAGAACTCTTCCAGCTAACAGCACCATCGTACAATGTGAACACATAACCTGACTGAGACTTTGAGTCATCTGGATCAGTTTGGAAGCTAGCATCGGTGTAACCTTTTACAATGAGCTGTTCCTCACCTTCATAGACTAGGAACATATCTTTAGTCCTTCTAAAGTACTTAAGAATGCCCTTCACATGTGTCCAGTGACTCTCACCTGGATCAAACTGATACCTGCTCGCAGCACTAAGAGCAAACGAGACACCTGGATGAGTACCTATCATGGCGTACATGATAGATCCAATTGCCGAAGCATATGGGACCTTACTCATGCTCTCTCGCTCATCAGCCCTCGAAGGACACTGAGTTTTGCTAAGGTGTACGCCATGTGACTTAGCCAAGAACCCTTTCTTGGAATGTTCTATGCTAAACCGTTTTAACATAGTGTCAATATAAGTATCTTGGCTTAATCCTATAAGCCTCTTTGATCTATCTCTATAGATCCTTATGCCCAGAATATATGCTGCTTCCCCTAAATCCTTCATAGAAAAACTATTTTTCAGTGAAGTCTTTACGGACTCCAGCATTGAAATGTCATTTCCAATCAATAATATGTCATCCACATATAAAATAAGAAAAGCAACAGTGCTCCCACTTTCTTTCTTGTAAACACAAGGATCTTTTTTGTTTTGACGAAAACCAAACCCTTTGACCACTTCATCAAAGTGAATATTCCAACTCCGAGATGCTTGCTTCAACCCGTAAATGGATTTTTGAAGTTTGCATATCTTTCCAGCATTAGTCAGATCGACAAAACCCTTAGGTTGTATCATATACACGTCCTCTTCTAAATACCCATTTAGAAAAGCTGTTTTGACATCCATCTACCATATCTCATAATCGAAATACGCATGATCCGAATAGATTTAAGCATCGCTACCGGTGAGAATGTCTCATCGTAGTCAACTCCTTGAACTTGTCGAAAACCCTTTGCAACAAGTCGAGCTTTATAGACATGAACATTTCCGTCCATATCTTTCTTCTTCTTATAGGTCCACTTGCACTCTATGGGTCTAACACCCTGAGGCGGATCAACCAAGGTCAAAACTTGGTTGTCTTCCATGGAATCTATCTCGGATTTCATGGCACTCTACCACTTCTCGGAGTCTGGGTCCATCATTGCTTCCACGTAGATCATAGGTTCATCATTGTCCAACAACAATATGTCCCGCTCTGCCGTAATTAGGAGATTCATCCTTTTGGTTGCGCGACGTGCCCTATCCGACCTTCGTGGTTGTGATGGTGTCTCTCCTTCCACGGGTGCATCAACTTGTTCTGCTACATTAGCATCACTCGTCAATTCTTGTCCCATGGGCTTATCTCAAACTTCTTCAAGATACACCTTCGTTCTACTTTTCTCGCTTTTGAGAATCTCTTTCTCTAAGAAAACACCATTCCGAGCGACAAACACTTTGCCCTCTTCTCGGTTGTAGAAATAATACCCCAAAGTTTCCTTTGGGTACCCTACGAAAACACACTTGTCCAATTTGGGTGTTAACTTATCAGACATAAGTCGCTTGACATAAGCTTCGGAACCCCAAATTTTCAGAAAAGACAAACTAGGAGTCTTGCCAGTCCATATCTCATATGGTGTCTTAACTACGGACTTAGACGGTACCCTGTTAAGTGTGAAAGCTACTGTTTCTAGAGCGTATCCCCAAAACAATAACGGTAGGTCTGACTGGCTCATCATAGGTCTAACCATGTCCAACAAGGTTCGATTACGTCGCTCGGATACACCATTTCTTTGTGGCGTTCCAGGCGGCGTAAGATGTGGAACAATTCCACAACTCTTTAGATGACTGCTAAACTCGTGGCTCAAATATTCACCTCCACAATCAGATTGTAAGGCCTTAATTTTCTTACCACGCTGATTTTCCACTTCGATCTGGAACTTCTTGAACTTTTCAAAAGTTTCCGACTTATACTTCATTAAGTAGACATAGCCATATCTACTAAAATCATTAGTGAAAGTTATGAAGTATTGGAAGCCACCTCTAGCTGTCGTGCTCATTGGTCTGCACACATCAGTATGTATGAGTTCCAACAAGTCTAATGCCCTCTCAGGATAACCTGTGAAAGGTGCCTTGGTCATCTTGCCTAGCAAACAAGCTTCACATGTCTCATATGATTCAAAATCAAACAAAGTTAGGAGCCCATCAGAATGGAGCTTCTTCATGCGTTTCTCGCTTATATGACCCAAACAATAATGCCACATATAGGTAGGACTTAAATCATTAGGCCGAGGCCTTTTAGCATTTACGTTACAGATAGGAGCATCATCAAGATTTATAATAAATAACCCATTCACAATGGATGCAAAAGCCACAAACATGCCATTCTTAGAGATCACACAACCATTGTCTTCACTCGCAAATGTATAACCATCCTTCATCAAACATGAAGGAGACACAATGTTTCAACTTAAACTTGGAACAAAATAATAATTATTTAGCTCCAAAATAAATCCTGACGGAAGGTGAAGTTGCATCGTTTCGACACTCAATGCAGCAACTCTTGCATTATTGCCCATGCGGAAATCAACCTCTCCTCATACCATGCTTCTACTTCTTATCATTCCCTGCATCGAATTGCAAATATGAGCAACCGATCTGGTATCAAATACCCAAGAATTGATATAAGAATCAGCGAGGAAAATGTCTGTAATATAAACATGCAATGTACCTGATCTGGAAGTACTCTTACCTCCTTTCTTCTTCAAAGAAGCCACGTACGCCTTGCAGTTTCTTTTCCAGTGACCAAGTTCATGACAGTGGAAGCATGGCTTGTCTGGTTCTGGTCCTAGCTTAGAAGCAGGAATTGGCTTGGAGATCACATCTTTAGCCTTTCCCTTCTTCTTCCAATTGTCCTTCTTCTTAAAGTTGGGCTTGTTTTGGACTGCCAACACATGGCCGCTAGCTCCTTTCTTAATGTCAGCCTCTGTCGTCTTAAGCATACCACACAACTCATTCAAGCCCCTCTCCACCCCATGCATATGGTAGTTCGAGATGAAGTTCCCATAACTAGGTGGAAGGGATGCAAGAATGAAATCAGTGGCCAACTCTTGGCCAAGTGGAAAGCCCAGCTTCTCCAACCTCTGTGAGTAACCAACCATTTTGATCACTTGTGGTCCAACTGTTGCGCCTTCTGCAAGCTTGCTATCAACAAAAGCCTTAGAGACATTGAACCTTTCAGTCCTAGCCTGAGTTTGGAACATTTCCTCGAGCACTACGATCATATCATAGGCGGCATGGTTATCGAACTGCATTTGCAGGTCGGGTTCCTTGCATGCAAGCATAAGACAACTCACTTCAAGATCAAGATCGCATGCTGTCTTGTAAGCGGCTTTCTCATCATTAGTTGCAGTATCAACAGGCTCATCTGGCAGTGGGGTGTCTAGAACTTCCTCCTTTTTCTCAGCCCTGAGAACAATTCTCAAGCTGTGGATCCAATCCGCATAGTTAGTCCCATTCAACTTATCCTTCTCAAGGACTGAACGCAAAGTAAACGGTGTGCTATTTGGTGCCATTGATCTACAAAAAAATATATGCAAAATACTAAGACAATGTATCCATGATGAAGTGAATCAAATTAACTCTTAACTGAATCTACTCCCACTAAAATCAATATCCCTCTATTGATACTTAGTGATTCAGGACCCACAACTAACAAGTCGACTAGCGAGCTTTAGCATCACCGCTAGAAGACATGGTAGACCAGCAAGCAACTCGTTGCTAATCATATTACATATGAATCCTGATGTTGGGTGACATCTCTATGTCTCGGCGCCCAACCTTTGTGCCCCAAAGTCCTTAACCGTTAAGATGACTTTGTCTAAGGTAACCAAACCTCATGCGAGTAAGTATCCAATACGAACTCATCTAGTCAAGGACAACTAGTGGCACCCTAATTTCATAGATCCACCACTAATTGTACAAGACATGACGGTGCAAGATTTGGGAGGGCACACAAGCTTAAACATTTCTGAGAGTTCGTTGTACTTATATCATCGCATACATGAACTATAAAAAATATCACATGTAAAAGTAGAACAATAAGAACGACAATCACATAGCATTAGTGACACGGTATGGCCCATAACCACATGGTGATCTCCATCGCCATGAACTATGTGCGCCATCCTTTAGTGATGAGTCCTCCAAGAACTATCTAATGCATACTAGTAAATAAAATTACACATTCGCGTTTGAATCATCACATGTTGGCACGCATACCATTACATTAAATTGACAATACATATGGCTCCAGCCGTATTGCCCTAATCATGACACGTAGGACATGAATTTGTTACATACATGAATCACATACACATACGGGCCATACCGATCACATGATTCCTGCAAAAACAAGTTAGGCGATCCGACGTCCAAACTTAAATCGCTGAAAACTCCATCTTCCCAGCCGAATTTGGGAAATCTAATTTCACCAAAACTGCAATGCAGTCACTGCCACATCTAAAAGTTTTTGTAGATGAATTTTCATATAAAAGTTGTCTCAATCTGAGTTCGTATGCAAAAGTTACGGCTGTTTTACCGAACATCATGTTTTTCCATCTCTCTCGGCTCGGTAGTAGATCCAATCTGTGGCGGACCACTCCGAAATTATTCCAAGTTAAGTACCCCGGGACCACTAACCGAGTAGTCAGGCACTTAATCCGGAATAAGCTGGAGCGCCGTCGGATTAAACCCGATTAACCACGTTCTTTTCTCGATCGAAACAACAGCACGCCCACACGAAGGTGAGTTCCAGAGATTACAACATTCCACAAATTAACTTACACAAATAGTATCTCAAAGTTATTACAAACCAAGTTTGAAATGAAATCAGAGTATCAAAGTCTTGCAGCGGAAATAAAATAGTTCATTGCAGCGGAAGATAATCTAACGACGATACAATAACACCGTGCTGAAGCCTGCCACGATGCTACTCCTCCCGATCCTCGGCAGAGGACGGAACCCATTCGATGTGCCAGCCAGGTGGAACCTGGGTAGGCCAAGACAAAGCATCGACATCCAAAGGTGTACCTGTAAATTAATGCCACAAGCAAGGCTGAGTATACTAATACTCAGCAAGGCTTACCCGTCGGGTGAAAACTACATCACCGACATCTAGACCATGAGAGGCTTTTGGCTGGTGGGTTTGTTTGTCAAAAAGCAACTAAGAGTAGGTCCTTGCTTTCAAGTTTTAGCATCATATTCTAGTAGATTTAACCATTCTAGATTAGCATCCTGTCTAATCATACAAGTGGTGCAGTACAATTTATTTCATACAACAAGTTCATCATTCTCATAGTTCCACTTGTTACTCAATGTAGCAGGGCGGTCAAGCAGTCTCATTAACCGCGAGAAGCGGACAGTTCGAACCGAATTTTGCTACCTGGCCAGGGGAAACCCAACACACACGGATACTCTGCTTGCTATAAAAGGTACAAGCATTTCCCAACCTTTCCCATCGATCCACAATTCGGAACCGGGTCCATTTCCTTAGGATAAAGGTTTACTGCTTCACTCACAGTCTCACGCATATATCCACAAGTGTACGGCAGGGGAAAACAAAGTTTCCAAGGAGAGATGGCTATCGGCCCTAGCTGCTTCAATCTGGTACCGGGCTTACCGGCTCCCATATACCGGCATGCATGTGGTACGTTCAAAAACTTGACACACTCAACCACACATTTCGACCTTAAATCAATTATCATACACGGACGGGAGATCTACATCTATCATCCCGCCCGTCAATCCTTATGATTCCAACATAAGAAAAGACAAGCAACTCCTATGTCTCGCGAGTGACAGGAAATCACTCGACTTGTAACGGACCTAAGCAATGCCCTATCGATCCTTTCATACTAGTGTTGCAATTCATAGGTACTAGGAAATGTGCAGCTAAGGTATTCAATCAACTCCTTCAAACGTAAATGCACAAACATAGAGAATTCAAAGTGCATAATTTGATAAAGTTAGGTTATGCTCCGGGGCTTGCCTTCTTGCTCGGACTGGGGGTTAGCCTCTGGGTTGGTCGATCCTGCACCGGCACCTTCCTCCGGGACTTCTTCCTCGTCTGCGGGAATGAGGTGGTAGTTGCCGTCCGGGATAGCGCCTTCTACATGAGATGCATAACTTAGGGTGGCTGTTCTGGAATTTCAGATTCCATTTATTTTATTCTAACTAACTACAAAAAGGTTTATTCTTTTATATAAATCGATTTCCATCTAGATTACTTCGCATTTTTGTTTCTCCTTTTCTGCTCATCATTTTTATCTATAAACTTTATGACAGCTACTGGAGTATAAGAGCTAAGCTCACTCCAAAATTTAGCTAAATCTGAGCTACACATAATTTATTAAAATTAATTCAATCTGCTGCCTGCAGAAATGAAATAAATTCATATAAAATTGGAAATACATCCAATTCAGGAAATCTTCCTACCAAAGCTAGTCATAAGTACAAGGAGGGCTCTGGCCAAGTGGTGGCTCAAAATAACCCTTGGGTAGTCCTCAATAAATTCCTATCCAAAAACACATATTTATTCATTTGCTAACCTAAACAGAGCAAAAATTAAGTTTTTCATTTTTCACAGGTGTGCTAACAAGTTTTTAGTCCTCTGGAGCAAAATGGTGATTTTTCACTGCACAGATTAGTTTTAAAGATTTCTGCACTGCAAAAAGACAGAAAACACATTTTAATTTATAACTGGAGCTACATTTCATATTTTTAGGTCCCCTTTGGACACAAGCTGTCCAAAGTCACTACACACAACATATCCAAAGCTCAACCCTAGCGGAGCTCTGGATTTGAAATGGTGCACTACTTTCCATTTTCATAGTTTGAATTTTAGCTCAAAAACAGTTCAGCAAAAGTATAAACATGTCTAATAGAGATTGTAGTTTAGACTCTCACGAATCCAGAGAGTATTTTTGTGCATTTTTATGATTTTTGTACGATTTTTAATGGATTTTACAAGATTCGGGAAAAACAATCTAGTTTTAAGAATCTATTTTCGCAGGGAACCCTAGAACTTTCAAAACTTCGCGAACGAGTCCCTGGACTTTTGCACAGAGACCCCTAGACAAACGAAGACGATGAAGGAAGGCCCTTGGCTCTCGCCGGAGTTGCGCCGGCCAAACGGCGGCGAACTAGGCTCGGGGAAGTGGGGGAAAAGCTTCCTGGGCTCACCACGAGTCGTTTGGGGACGGTTTGGAGGCCGGGGATGGTCGGAGTTTCGCCGGCGACGAGGTGGTGGCGGCGCGGCCGCCGCGGCTTCTACGCCGGTGAGCTCGGGGTCGTTCGCCGAGGTTCGAGGGGTCCTAGAGCACCAGTGGAGCTCGAGGAAGCCAATGGCGTGCTCGGTTGACCTCGGGGACGGCTCGGAGTAGGGGCTCGATGTGCGGGTGCTCCGGTGGCCGAAAATCGCCATTTGGGGGAATTCACGAATTCTCGCCGGAGAAGGGACAATAGCTTGGGGAAAATGGGGGAAAATGGAGCTGGAGTAGAGGGCTAGCTTTGTGCGGGACGAACTTGGGAATGGTGGAGTGTGGAGGGTGAATTTCTTGGAGAAGCTCGGCTCGGTTCGCGCGGCGCGAGGAAGAAGAAGACCGAGCGAGCGCGGGGAAGTGGAAATGGCCAAGTGAGCGAGTGAGAGGAGGGGTGGGAGTGCGCGGTGGAGTGCTTGGGCACGCGAGAGTGGCACAGTGCGGCCTCGGGAGCGTGCGAGCACGTGGGTGGCTGTCGCGGTCGCCATTGATGGCGCGGCGAACTCGAACAGAGGGCACACGCGCGGTTGGGCGTCAAAGATCATCGCGTGATGAAGTGGAGATCCTCAGCAGAGGCTTTGGCGCGACGCGAACGGACTCTACCGCCTGCAGTGCGCTCGGCGCGGCGCGAGCGCGCGTGCGGCCACGGCGGCGCGCGACCGTATGATGGCGCTCCGCGGCGCGAGGCGAGGCGACGGCGGCGAAGTGATGGCTCGGGAGGGGCCGGACAAGAGCTAGGCGACAAGCGCCAGCGTCCCCCGCGGCTTGGCCAGCTCAGCGCCGCCTGCGCCGCTCGCCGGCCACGTGGCGGCCGAGCTCTGGCCAGCACAGCGCGCGCCAGGGGCACTGTAGCATGCCCGTGGAGCTCCGATTTCCAAATTCGAATTTTCTCCAAAAATTCGAACTGAACTTCGAAACGGGTAAATTTAAAAGTTGGGGTCTGAGGTGTGGGACACAACTTTCGAGCTTGGACCAGGCACTTCGACCAGGCGCTACGGCGCTTCGAGCTTGAGCCGCAAGCTCGAGCTTGCCGAGCCTCGAACGGTCGGAAACGCCGCTCGAGGGTGAGTGCCCCCTCGAGCTTGGCTGCGAAGCCTCGAGCGTGCCGGAACGTCGCTCGAGGGTAAGTGCCCCCTCGAGCTTGGCTGTGGAGCCTCGAGCGTGCCGGAACGTCGCTCGAGGGTAAGTGCCCCCTCGAGCTTGGCTGTGGAGCCTCGAGCGTGACGGACGGCGGGGCCTCGAGGGTCCTATCGTGCGGCCTCGAATCGTGACGGAAACTACTGGCTAGGCTCGATCGTCACGGACATAGCTCGATCGGGACGGATATACGGCTAAGCTCGATCGTGACGGACATCCGGGCTAAGCTCGATCGTGACGGACATCCCCGCTCGAGGGTCATTGAGCGGAACGAACGCCGAGGCGAGGTTGTCGCGAAGGGCTGTAGGTGTAGGTGATGACAACTACTCTTTTGGTCCGAGATTTTTAGATTTCAGTTGGGTGCCAAACAACCCTTGTTTCTGAATAAAAAAAAATAAAAAAAAATTGAATTTTGGATGGATTTTTTTGAATTTCAACCCATAATTCCCTGTTGCGTTGATTTAATTGCACTTTTTAAGTCTTTTGACATCGGAGATGTCACACAATCTACTATCGCCACGCATCACATGCGCCTGAGACTTGACCTAGATTCGATTCGACCAATCACATTGATCTACATCTAGCCATGATTGGGTTTACGTGTATCACTTAACTCCGATGGCGGATATTTGACCGGTAGGAGTAATTTGTTACACGACCATCATAGCAAGATCACGAACCTAATCAAAATTCATCTACAACCAAGCATATTTCCATATGCTCATGACCTAGATCAAAAACTACGCAAGATGGCTCTGATACCACTGTAGGGAAATGGGTAGGCTACGCTAGCTAAAACAATTTTAATCTACCACGTAAACCCAGGAACCTTGCGAGTAGGAGATCACAGATCGCTACCACTACACGCACGTGTGACATCCCTGATGTAAAAATATTGAAAGTACTTTTAAAACAGGATAAAAGGGGAAAAAGTGGTGTTGGAACTCAAAAATTCATCAAAATTCAAATTTAAATTCAAAAGCAAAGGACCTTGGATACCCAACTGAAATATCAAGACTTGGGTGCTGAACTTAAAAAATCTCGGACCAAAGTAGTTGTCATCACCTACACCTACAGCCCTTCGCGACAACCTCGCCACGGCGTTCGTTCCGCTCGATAACCCTCGAGCGGGGATGTCCGTCACGATCGAGCTATGTCCGTGACGATCGAGCCTAGTCAGTATTGTCCGTGACGATCGAGCTATGTCCGTGACGATCGAGCCTAGTCAGTATTGTCCGTGACGATCGAGCTATGTCCGTGACGATCGAGCCTAGCCAGTAGTTTCCGTCACGATTCGAGGCCGCACGATAGGACCCTCGAGGCTCCGCAGCCAAGCTCGAGGACTTACCCTCGAGCGACGTTCCAGCACGCTCGAGGCTCCGCAGCCAAGCTCGAGGACTTACCCTCGAGCGACGTTTCGGCACGCTCGAGGCTTCGCAGCCAAGCTCGAGGGGGCACACACCCTCGAGTGGCGTTTCCGACCATTCGAGGCTCGGAAAGCTCGAGCTTGCGGTTCAAGCTCGAAGCGCCGTAGCGCCTGGTCGAAGTGCCTGGTCCAAGCTCGAAAGTTGTGTCCCACACCTCAGACCCCAACTTTTAATTTTACCCGTTTCGAAGTTCAGTTCGAATTTTTGGAGAAAATTCGAATTTGAAATCGGAGCTCCACGGGCATGCTACAGTGCCCCTGGCGCGCGCTGCGCTGGCCGGAGCTCGGCCGCCACATGGCCGGCGAGCGGCGCAGGCGGCGCTGAGCTGGCCAAGCCGCGGCGGACGCTGGCGCTTGTCGCCTAGCTCTTGTCCGGCCACTCCCGAGCCATCACTTCGCCGCTGTCGCCTCGCCTCGCCTCGCGCCGCGGAGCGCCATCATACGGTCACGCGCCGTCGTGGCCGCACGCGCGCTCGCGCTGCGCCGAGCGCCCTGCAGGCGGTAGAGTCCGTTCGCGTCGCGCCAAAGCCTCTGCTGAGGATCTCCACTTCATCACGCGATGATCTTTGACGCCCAACCGCGCGTGTGCGCTCTGTTCGAGCTCGCCGCGCCATCAATGGCGACCGCGACAGCCACCCACGCGCTCGCACGCTCCCGAGGCCGCACAGTGCCTCCCTTGCGTGCTCAATCACTCCACCAAGCACTCACACCCCTCCTCTCACTCGCTCACTTGGCCATTTCCACTTCCCCGCGCTCGCTCGGTCTTCTTCTTCCTCGCGCGGCGCGAACCGAGCCGAGCTTCTCCGAGAAATTCACCCTCCACACTCCACCATTCCCAAATTCGTCCCGCACGAAGCTAGCCCTCTACTCCAGCTCCATTTCCCCCCGTTTTCCCCAAGCTATTGTCCCTTCTCCGGCGAGAATTCGTGATTTCCCCCAAATCGCGATTTTCGGCCGCCGGAGCACCCGCACGTCGAGACCCTACTCCGAGCCGTCCCCGAGGTCAACCGAGCACGCCATTGGCTTCCTCGAGCTCCACTGGTGCTCTAGGACCCCTCGAACCTCGGCGAACGACCCCGAGCTCACCGGCGTAGAAGCCGCGGCGGCCGCGCCGCCACCACCTCGTCGCCGGCGCAACTCCGACCACCCCCGGCCTCCAAACCGTCCCCAAACGACTCGTGGTGAGCCCAGGAAGCTTTTCCCCCACTTCCCCGAGCCTAGTTCGCCGCCGTTTGGCCGGCGCAACTCCGGCGAGAGCCGAGGGCCTTCCTTCATCGTCTTCGTTTGTCTAGGGGTCTCTGCGCAAAAGTTCAGGGACTCGTTCGCGAAGTTTTGAAAGTTCTAGGGTTCCCTGCGAAAATAGATTCTCAAAACTAGATTTGTTTTTCCCGAATCTTGTAAAAACCATTAAAAATCGTAAAAAAATCAGAAAAATGCACAAAAATACTCTCTGGATTCGTGAGAGTCTAAACTACAATCTCTATTAGACATGTTTATACTTTTGATGAACTGTTTTTGAGCTAAAATTCAAACTATGAAAATGGAAAGTAGTGCACCATTTCAAATCCATAGCTCCGCTAGGGTTGAGCTTTGGATATGTTGTGTGTAGTGACTTTGGACAGCTTGTGTCCAAAGGGGACCTAAAAATATGAACTGTAGCTCCAGTTATAAATTAAAATGTGTTTTCTGTCTTTTTGCAGTGCAGAAATCTTTAAAACTAATCTGTGCAGTGAAAAATCACCATTTTGCTCCAGAGGACTAAAAACTTGTTAGCACACCTGTGAAAAATGAAAAACTTAATTTTTGCTCTGTTTAGGCTAGCAAATAAATAAATATGTGTTTTTGGATAGGAATTTATTGAGGACTACCCAAGGGTTATTTTGAGCCACCACTTGGCCAGAGCCCTCCTCATGCTTATGACTAGCTTTGGTAGGAAAATCTCCTGAACTAGATGAATTTTCGATTTTATAGGATTTAAATTCGATTCTGCTAGCAGCTGTTTGATATATTTTTAATAAATTATGTGTAGCTCAGGATTAGCTAAATTTTGGAGTGAGCTTAGCTCTTATACTCCAGTAGCTGTCATAAAGTTTATAGATAAAAATGATGAGCAGAAAAGGAGAAACAAAAATGCGAAGTAATCTAGATGGAAATCGATTTATATAAAAGAATAAACCTTTTTGTAGTTAGTTAGAATAAAATAAATGGAATCTGAAATTCCAGAACAGCCACCCTAAGTTATGCATCTCATGTAGAAGGCGCCATCCCGGACGGCAACTACCACCTCATTCCCGCAGACGAGGAAGAAGTCCCGGAGGAAGGTGCCGGTGCAGGATCGACCAACCCGGAGGCTAACCCCCAGTTCGAGCAAGAAGGCAAGCCCCGGAGCATGACCTAACCTTTACCAAATTATGCACTTTGAATTCTCTATGTTTGTGCATTTACGTTCAAGGAGTTGATTGAATACCTTAGCTGCACATTTCCTAGTACCTATGACTTGCAATACTAGCATGAAAGGATCGATAGGGCATTGCTTTAGGTCCGTTACAAGTCGAGTGATTTCCTGTCACTCGCGAGACATAGGAATTGCTTGTCTTTACTTATGTTGGAATCATAAGGATTGACGGGCGGGATGATAGATGTAGATCTCCCGTCCGTGTATGATAATTGATTTAAGGTCGAAATGTGTGGTTGAGTGTGTCAAGTTTTTGAACGTACCACATGCATGCCGGTATATGGGAGTCGGTAAGCCCGGTACCAGATTGAAGCAGCTAGGGCCGATAGCCATCTCTCCTTGGAAACTTTGTTTTCCCCTGCCGTACACTTGTGGATATATGCGTGAGACTGTGAGTGAAGCAGTAAACCTTTATCCTAAGGAAATGGACCCGGTTCCGAATTGTGGATCGATGGGAAAGGTTGGGAAATGCTTGTACCTTTTATAGCAAGCAGAGTATCCGTGTGTGTTGGGTTTCCCCTGGCCAGGTAGCAAAAATTCGGTTCGAACTGTCCGCTTCTCGCGGTTAATGAGACTGCTTGACCGCCCTGCTACATTGAGTAACAAGTGGAACTTTGAGACTGATAAACTTGTTGTATGAATTAAATTGTATTGCACCACTTGTATGCTTAGAGAGGATGCTAATCTAGAATGGTCAAATTTACTAGAATATGATGCTAAAACTTGAAAGCAAGGACCTACTTTTAGTCGCTTTTTGGCAAACAAACCCACCAGCCAAAAGCCTCTCATGTCTAGATGTCGGTGATGTATTTTTCACCCGACGGGTAAGCCTTGCTGAGTATTAGTATACTCAGCCTTGCTTGTGGCAATGATTTACAGGTACACCTTTGGATGTCGATGCTTTGTCTTGGCCTACCCAGGTTCCACCTGGCTGGCACATCGAATGGGTTCCGTCCTCTGCCGAGGATCGGGAGGAGTAGCATCGTGGCAGGCTTCAGCACGGTGTTATTGTATCGTCGTTAGATTATCTTCCGCTGCAATGAACTATTTTATTTCCGCTGCAAGACTTTGATACTCTGATTTCATTTCAAACTTGGTTTGTAATAACTTGGAAATACTATTTGTGTAAGTTAATTTGTGGAATGTTGTAATCTCTGGAACTCACCTTCGTGTGGGCGTGCTGTTGTTTCGATCGAGAAAAGAACGTGGTTAATCGGGTTTAATCCGACGGCGCTCCAGCTTATTCCGGATTAAGTGCCTGACTACTCGGTTAGTGGTCCCGGGGTACTTAACTTGGAATAATTTCGGAGTGGTCCGCCACAGCTGGCATCAGAGCCGAAGCAGCGCACCAGAGAGAGCAACAAACCTTTAATAAACATTTTTGAATAAAATTTGCCAACTCGTACTTCCGACACGTTTCGCGAAGGAAGGTTATTATTAGGACCGTTAAGGATGTTACCTAGAGCGTGAAGCCTATGTGGGTTAAGGGATCACGATATAATAGGTGGCAAATAGTATATTATACTGACTTCCAGCACATTTCATTCTGTCATTTACTTTACGCAATGGTGGGCGCAAGGTACGGCGATTGCTGTAACGTACCACGGCACTATATGAAAATATAGTGGCGGCACATAGTCAATACGCCATCACGGCGTATGAAAATAGAATAGGATGGTGGGCGCAAGGTACGGCGATTGCTGTAGCGTACCACGGCATCATATGCAAATATGATGGCGGCACAAAGTCAATACGCTATTTCAATAGCGTATGAAACTGTCAATATGTTGCTTGGGTGACATATGAACATTGCCCGTTCAATGTTAAACATTCGGGTGCCACCTCTATAGTGGGTGGTAATGAATGGAGACGCTTTCGTGAGTGCTGGCACGAAAGGTTGATTATATATGCTCTGGAATGGAATTTTCTGCAGGTACACTAATCATGATTCCGTAAGATGAACGGTTAGAAAAGTTCGGCTAGTTAATATAGGGAGAGACGGATATTGCCTAGCCACCGGCACTAACTTCGTAAGCCAAAAGTTTATTGGCACGTGTGTTGGCGAGAACGAATAGGCCGCTCATGCATTCCATCCCACTGAATTAATATCGAGTTTTAACACATGACCAAATCGAACCGCCGTCAAAGAATTTGAAATCACAACCCAAAAATCCTGCTGAGAACAATCTGTATGCACCCTTAAGTCGAAACTGAAAACGTTGTGAAACGAAAAAGTGTTCAACACGAAAGTTGTCATAAATATTATGAAGTAAATGCTGAAGGAATTTCAACGAAAATGGTTCAGTAAAACTGGAGTTATGCTAAAAAGGGTAACCCCTTGTCTGCTGGAAATTCTGGGGACAGTGAGATAAAAATTGAATTTTTACACCATCTTAACGACAGTTTTTGCTCAAACCTCCAACATGAAACTTGTTAGGAATTATTTAAACAATGTCCTGGCCAAATTTGGGAATTTTTGAGCTTGTAGATTTCGAGTTTTGTAATTTTTACCACCCTGCACAGAATCTGTTTTTGCTCTTTGGCACTAACCGGTTCTCACCCTTGCCCCTTTTTCTTTTGGTTCAGATGGACGCCCTCGCTGACCTGGCTAGCCACCCCAACGACGTGTCTTTCTCTGATTGCTTGGGATGGAAAGGTTTCCCTAGCATCTTGTGGTCGGTTCTACAGGCGCTTGGCTACCCTACACCGCCACAGTATGAGAGGACTATTATCCGCGACCGAGGTGTGGTTCGTTCCCGTGTGCGGTTGGTGGTACACCGTCACCCACCGTGTCCTAGTTCCCCCACCTGGACGGTGGAAGTTCATGGACACCACATGGAGACGACGTGTGAGCTAGCTGCCTTGAATGGCATTAGCTCCTTTGTGGCTCAGAACCAGGAGTTGGTAGAGCACCAGTTACTGGGTTTATTCCCACCGACTCAGCCGGATGATCCCCACTGGATGAGGCGTTACCTTAGTTCCCCTTTGAGGATGGCGGAGAACCCCGTCGCTGCAGCCGCTTTGATGATGAGGTGGATACGGGCGTATCACCGTTTGCAGGCACTTCTTGGACGGTCGCAGAGCGAGATGCTCAACATTGCTATGGACATGTCCGCTCGTGCCCGTGACATAGGGGTTGAGAGGACCTCCTTGTCCATTGAGGTGACCACTAGAGATGCCATGATTGCTGACTTGGAGAGGCAATTGAATGACCTCCAGATTGCACACAACAACACCCAGAATGAGTTAGCACAAACTAGAGAGGAGCTTGAGGAGGTACATGGTACCTTGGAGCATGCAAATGATATGCTTGCCGCCCATGACGCTCAGCACCTTCTTGAGCAAGAAGGAGGGAATGGTGAAGGAGAGGCCCCCGATTCCGACATGGACACCGAGGATGACATGCCGCCCCTTCCAGCTCCACCTTCACCTATGGGCAGCGAGGCTACCGCTAACAACTTGGATGATTTTTAGAGTGGTAGTAGCAAGTTTACTCCTCCGCTAGGCCTAGATTTTGGCTTCATGTTATAATAGGCTAGATGGAGTTGAGGTTCTCCTTTTATCTTTTGGTGGCAATGTAAATTAATGGTGTGGTTGTGGTGTAAAACTTGATGAAGTGTAATAGCTGTGTTGAAAACATTCTGCAGCTAACCTTGTTTTAATTATTGATGGGTTTTCCATTCATTTCTGGGCTGTGGTGTGAACTACAAAGTTGTTTGGAATTTGTCAAACAAAATGATCACCAAATTGCAACCCCATTGGTTAAGCGAAATAAAAATGGCAACCAAAACACTACAGCTCGGCCTGCTGAAAAACAGCAAATGCAGAGAGCTAAAGATTGAATTTTTCGGCTTAGTTCCAGTCCGAATTTGATTCCGAGCCCAACATGAAAGTTGTAGAGCATAAAATTTCCGAGCTACTGACCGAATGGGAGCATTTGACTTGTTTCCTGTTGGGAGATATGATTTTTCTTCCGAACTGCGTGCTGACTTGCCATTCTGCGCAGTACACTTTAATATATTGTCACGTTCTATCTTGTCATTCATTATGCAAGCTTATGGAATGTGGCTAATACAAGTACCTGCTGCAGATGGCAATCACCCGCAGCGGTCACGACGCTAGTGGCTCCAACGCTAACCAGCAGGGGCCAGAGGGGCAGCAACAGCCACCGCCACCTCCTCCACCGCAGCAACCTCCGACGTGGCAGCAGCTGTATGCCACGCAAACGGAGATTCTCCGGAACCTGCAGCATCAGCAACAGATGATGCAGCAGCAGATGCTTCAGCAGGGAGGTCAACGGGCCCCTCAGCCTCAGGGGGCCAGATATGAGGATTTTCTGGCAACGCACCCGCCGATTTTCTCTCGAGCTGATGAGCCCTTGGAGGCCGACACCTGGATTCGAGCTATCGAGTCCAAGTTCACCATCCTGGCGACGCCTTGCACCTCCAACCGCAAGGTCGTGTTCGCGGCGCAGCAGCTCCGCGGCCCAGCTCTCCTTTGGTGGGAGAACTACCTGGCCCTGCAGCAGGAGGGTCATGTGGTTGAGTGGGATGAGTTCAAGGCTGCATTCAAGGCTCATCACATTCCGGCCGGTCTGGTGGAGCGAAAGCTGAATGAGTTTTTGGCGCTGACCCAGGGTACCCGTACAGTGCTTCAGTACGCCCAGGCCTTCAATGGTCTGTGCCCCTACGCGGGTCATCACGTTGACTCGGACGAGAAGAAGCTAGAGAGGTTCCGACGTGGCCTTAACACCAAGTTAAAGGCACAGTTGGCCACCACCCGTGCTGCCTCGTACGGCGATCTCGTGAACCTTGCCATCGCCCAGGAAGACGCCAATGTGGTGCACAAGGCGGAGAAGAAGAGGAAGACTCCCGCTGGACCGTCAAGCGCGCAGCCACAGAGGTTCCGCTTGGTTCCCCCGGCTGCACCGCAGGGACAGTCCAGGGCACCTCAGGGAGGTGGATGGGTTGCTAGGCCGCCACAGCCTAATGCGCCTCGTTTCCCTCCACCGCCGCAACAGCAGCAAGCACCAAGGCAAAATGCACAGCAGCCAGCTCGCCCAGGAGCCGGCTATCAGTGTTTCAAGTGTGGAAGTAAAGATCATTTTATCAAGGATTGCCCGCAGAACAAGCAGCAAAACCAACGCTCGGGAACTCAGCAAGGCAAGGGCAAGCAGCAGCAGCGTGTGCAAGTTCGGCAAGGACGGCTCAACTACACCACCTTGGCCGACCTACCCGAGGGAGCCCCAGACATGACTGGTACTTTCCCTATCTGCACTCAACCTGCTGTGATATTGTTTGATTCCGGGGCAACACATAGTTTTATAAGCACAAGGTTTCATGTGAAATGCGGATTAAAATCGTACCATACCAAATCATCATACGTGATATCAACTGCGGGAGGTAAAATTGCATCCAACCAAGTCACCCACAAGGTTCCAATCAGGCTGGGAAGTAAAACATTTCCTACTGATTTGATTCTGCTGGGAATGGAAGGAATTGACATTGTGTTAGGAGCCAATTGGATGACTCAACATAAGGTTGTCCTAGATGTTGCGGAACGAGTTGTTGAGATAAACTCGCCTACGCAGGGCCCGAGTGTGCTATATCTGCCACAACGGACTTGCGCCGATGCGTGTGCTTATGCAATGGTAGAAACCCAACTAAAGGACATTCCGGTGGTATGTGAGTATGCCAATGTATTTCCGGATGACTTACCTGGGATGCCGCCGGATAGAGACATTGAATTTGTGATTGAACTTCACCCTGGCACAGCACCTATATCAAAGAGACCGTATAGAATGCCACCCAATGAACTGGCTGAATTAAAAATTCAACTCCAAGAATTGCTAGATAAGGGTTTCATTCGTCCAAGTGTATCACCTTGGGGATGTCCTGCTATCTTTGTGAAGAAGAAGGACCATTCCTTGAGGTTGTGTATTGATTACCGGCCTCTCAATGCGGTAACTATTAAGAACAAGTATCCGCTTCCCCGTATTGACATCTTGTTTGACCAACTAGCTGGCGCCAGAGTGTTCTCCAAGATTGACCTTCGCTCTGGCTATCACCAAATCAAAATCAGGCCTTGTGACATTCCAAAGACTGCCTTTTCCACACGTTATGGACTTTATGAATTCTTGGTTATGTCTTTTGGACTCACCAATGCCCCGGCCTACTTCATGTACCTCATGAATTCGGTCTTCATGTCTGAACTAGACAAGTTTGTGGTGGTTTTCATTGATGACATTCTTATATATTCTAAGAATGAGGAAGAGCATGCCGAGCACCTTCGCATTGTTCTTCAGAGATTGAGAGATCACCAGCTCTACGCCAAGTTCTCCAAGTGTGAATTTTGGCTAGAGAGCGTGAAGTTCTTAGGCCACACGGTTTCCAAGGATGGTATATCCGTGGATCCAACCAAAGTGCAAGAGGTGTTGGATTGGCAACCACCTACTTCTGTCCACGAGATTCGGAGTTTTCTGGGTTTAGCCGGTTATTACCGCCGTTTTATTCCGGACTTCTCTCGGATTGCGAAGCCCATGACCGAACTCTTAAAGAAGGGAGTCAAATTTGAGTGGAATGACAAATGCGATGAAGCTTTCCACACCTTGCGAAGACATTTGACTTCAGCCCCAGTTTTGGCTCAGCCCGATTGCACCAAGCCCTATGATGTCTATTGCGATGCATCAGGCACCGGCCTTGGCTGTGTTCTCATGCAAGAGAACCGAGTCATTGCTTATGCTTCTCGAGCACTTCGGCCTCATGAGCAAAACTACCCCACGCATGATCTTGAGTTAGCAGCGGTCATTCATGCTCTCAAGATGTGGAGACACTATTTGATGGGTGTTCCCTGCAACATATACACAGACCACAAGAGCCTCAAATATGTCTTCACTCAGACACATCTGAACATGAGACAGCGAAGATGGTTGGAGTTAGCAAAGGACTATGACCTTAGTGTGCATTATCACCCCGGGAAGGCTAATGTAGTTGCTGATGCACTAAGCCGCAAGGCTCATTGTCATTGTCTTTCCGTGGAGTCCTACGCTGACACCCTGTGTCATGAAATGGCAAAGCTCAATTTGGAGATTGTTCCACACGGGTACTTCAGCCATATTGCAGTGGAACCAACCTTGCACGATCAGATTGTTGTAGCCCAATTAAATGACGCGAGCATTAAAATCCTTAAAAGGAAATTGTCTAAGGAGAAGGTGAAAGAGAAGTACAAGTGTTTCCGGCTAGATGGGCAGGGAGTAATGTGGTTTGGGCATCGCCTCGTGGTGCCTAAAAACACGGAACTCCGGAAGGAAGATTATGGATGAGGCACATCTCTCTAAATTTTCTATCCATCCCGGCAGCACCAAAATGTACCAAGATTTGAAACAAGACTTTTGGTGGACTCGAATGAAGCCAGAAATTGCCACGTATGTGTCGGAATGTGACACATGCCAGCGGGTTAAGGCCAGCCACTTGAAGGTAGCAGGCACGCTTCAACCTCTACCTATTCCCTCATGGAAGTGGGAAGATATAAGCATGGACTTCATTGTTGGACTTCCCAGAACCCCGCAGGGGCACGACTCCATTTGGGTAATTGTGGACCGCCTTACCAAGACCGCACATTTTATTCCGGTCAATACCTTTTATAACGCTAAGAAGTACGCGGAGATTTATTTGGAGCGGATCGTTTGTCTACATGGGGTACCCAAGACGATAATTTCAGATCGTGGTGCTCCGTTCATAGCACGCTTTTGGGAACAATTGCAAATGTCCCTAGGCACCAAACTGATCCGTAGTTCAGCATATCACCCACAGACCGATGGGCAGACAGAAAGGGTAAATCAAATACTTGAGGATATGCTTCGAGCTTGTGTTATTCATTTTGGGAAGAATTGGGAGAAGTGTCTATCTCTGGCCGAATTCTCCTATAACAACAGCTACCAAGCGAGTCTTAAAATGGCTCCTTTCGAAGCCTTGTATGGTAGGAGATGTCGGACCCCGTTGTGTTGGTCCCAGGCAGGCGAGAGATATACCTATGGCCCTGACCTTGTGAAGGAGGCAGAAGAAAAGGTTAGGATCATTCGGGAGAATTTGAAGACCGCCCAGTCACGGCAAAAGAGCTACTTTGATCAGCGACGAAAGCCACTTCAGTTTGAAGTTGGTGATCACGTGTATCTTAAAGTCTCCCCGACCAAGGGTGTGCAAAGATTTGGACTAAAAGGAAAGCTTGCACCTCGTTATATCGGCCCGTATGAAATCACTCAACAATGTGGACCAGTGGCCTATCAAGTGAAGCTTCCCGAGAAACTTTCAGCTGTACACAATGTGTTCCATGCTTCTCAACTCAAGAGGTGTCTTCGTGTTCCGACCGAGGTTGTTGAACAAGAGGAACTCTCGGTTGAACCGGATCTCTCTTACGATGAGCATCCCGTTAAGATCCTCGACGAGAAAGAGCGACAAACACGAAGGAAGGGAGTCAAAATGTACAAAATTCAGTGGAGTCATCACTCCGAAGATGAAGCCACATGGGAAACCGAGGACTATCTTAAGAAGAACTACCCCGACATCCTTTCTTAGACCAAGGTACCTTTTCCCACCTTGTTCCTAAGGGTAATCGAATCTCGGGACGAGATTCTTTGTAAGGGGGGTAGGCTGTGACATCCCTGATGTAAAAATATTGAAAGTACTTTTAAAACAGGATAAAAGGGGAAAAAGTGGTGTTGGAACTCAAAAATTCATCAAAATTCAAATTTAAATTCAAAAGCAAAGGACCTTGGACACCCAACTGAAATCTCAAGACTTGGGTGCTGAACTTAAAAATCTCGGACCAAGTAGTTGTCATCACCTACACCTACAGCCCTTCGCGACAACCTCGCCACGGCGTTCGTGTCCGCTCGATAACCCTCGAGCGGGGATGTCCGTCACGATCGAGCTATGTCCATGACGATCGAGCCTAGTCAGTTATTGTCCGTGACGATCGAGGCTATGTCCGTGACGAGTCGAGCCTAGTCAGTATTGTCCGTGACGATCGAGCTATGTCCGTGACGATCGAGCCTAGCCAGTAGTTTCCGTCACGATCGAGGCGCACGATAGGACCCTCGAGGCTCCGCAGCCAAGCTCGAGGACTTACCCTCCGAGCGACGTTTCCGGCACGCCTCGAGGCTCGCAGCCAAGCTCGAGGACTTACCCTCGAGCGACGTTTCGGCACGCTCGAGGCTTCGCAGCCAAGCTCGAGGGGCACACACCCTCGAGTGGCGTTTCCGACCATTCGAGGCTCGGAAAGCTCGAGCTTGCGGTTCAAGCTCGAAGCGCCGTAGCGCCTGGTCGAAGTGCC
This sequence comes from Digitaria exilis, assembly GCA_015342445.1. Taxonomy (NCBI): domain Eukaryota; kingdom Viridiplantae; phylum Streptophyta; class Magnoliopsida; order Poales; family Poaceae; genus Digitaria; species Digitaria exilis. The sequence goes on from JACEFO010001803.1 coordinate 1,473,732, forward strand.
TGGTCCAAGCTCGAAAGTTGTGTCCCACACCTCAGACCCCAACTTTTAATTTTACCCGTTTCGAGTTCAGTTCGAATTTTTGGAGAAAATTCGAATTTGAAATTGGAGCTCCACGGCATGCTACAGTGCCCCTGGCGCGCGCTGCGCTGGCCGGAGCTCGGCCGCCACGTGGCCGGCGAGCGCGCAGGCGGCGCTGAGCTGGCCAAGCCGCGGCGGACGCTGGCGCTTGTCGCCTAGCTCTTGTTCGGCCACTCCCGGCCATCACTTCGCCGCCTGTCGCCTCGCCTCGCCTCGCGCCGCGGAGCGCCATCAACGTCGCGCGCTCGCCGTGGCCGCACGCTGCGCTCGCGCGCCCGAGCGCACTGCAGGCGGTAGAGTCCGTTCGCGTCGGCGCCAAAGCCTCTGTGAGGATCTCCACTTCATCACCGCGATGATCTTTGACGCCCAACCGCGCGTGTGCGCTCTGTTCGAGCTCGCCGCGCCATCAATGGCGACCGCGACAAGCCACCCACGCGCTCGCACGCTCCCGAGGCCCGCACAGTGCCTCCCTTGCGTGCTCAATCACTCCACCAAGCACTCACACCCCTCCTCTCACTCGCTCACTTGGCCATTTCCACTTCCCCGCGCTCGCTCGGTCTTCTTCTTCCTCGCGCGGCGCGAACCGAGCCGAAGCTTCTCCGAGAAATTCACCCTCCACAACTCCACCATTCCCAAATTCGTCCCGCACGAAGCTAGCCCTCTACTCCAGCTCCATTTCCCCCCGTTTTCCCCCAAGCTATTGTCCCTTCTCCGGCCGAGAATTCGTGATTTCC